>CAWUFW010001895.1:0-1265894 GCA_963921515.1 Calotriton arnoldi
CTGCGCCCACTGCCAGTGAGCACACCTCAACCACCAGCATGTCGCAAGCAGGCACCCCCCTCGCAAACGTGGAAGGGGCCGTCCGAAGTGGAAACAGATCTCCCGGGAGGACTTCGCACGCTCCAAGCGCAAGTGAGGCAGCCAGCCAGCCTTCCGCCAGCCTTCCTTGACCAGCCACTGCATTGACTTGGACTACGATCCCACTCCACACAGCCATCTGGATGGCATGTGTGTGTTGGACTATGGACATAGAACCAGTGGGTACACCCTGATCATCACGCAGCCATGACCGACAGCTC
The DNA here is from genome assembly GCA_963921515.1 of Calotriton arnoldi. NCBI lineage: Eukaryota > Metazoa > Chordata > Amphibia > Caudata > Salamandridae > Calotriton > Calotriton arnoldi. Next base: position 300 of record CAWUFW010001895.1, read on the forward strand.
ATTGTCACTGCACGCACCACTTTTGTCATCACCTTACACACAATCACATGTCACAGTTTGTAATAAATGCACCTTTTTCACTAACTGCTGTTTGTGCCCTGTGTTTTATTTGTACGGAATACAACGGCCACCTTGGGCGGAAAGGCACCTGATGCGTGGCATGGCAATTGAATCCGGAGGGCCTGTAGGGACCTAGGGGTGGGAGACAGAACAGGAGCACATTCAATGAGTGTGTCACACACCCATCACACAGTACATGTCAACAACTACAAGCAATGTACACACATCGCACAGAGCAATAGGGCACAATGCCACAGCCACCAACAGTGGCATACTACCCTGGCCATGGAGCGTTGACACACAGCACGCAGTGAACAAACGGCCACCCTGACACAGCACACACACACCTGCACAGATACAGCCACATCAGCCATCGTACATGGACACTCACCGTCAAGTGAAGTAGCGGGCGATGAGCTGCTGCCGCACATTACCAGCTTCCTCCTCTCCGCTGTCCTCCTCACTCGAGCTGTCCTGGTCTGCGGGCTGGGGCCCTGGTTGATCTCCGTCATCCACGATGAGGGGGATCTGCTTCTGAATGGCCAGATTGTGCAGCATGCAGCACGCCACCACTATCTGGCACACCTTCTGTGGGGAGTACGCCAGCGCACCCCGGTGCGGTCCAGGCACCTGAACCTGGACTTGAGGAGGCCAAAGGTACGCTCGACCACACGTCTGGTCCTCCCATGTGCCTCATTGTAGCGATCGTCTGCTGGGGTGCGAGGATACCTCAATGGACTGAGCAGCCATGCCCCATTCGGGTACGCAGAGTCACCTGGGTGTGAGGGACACAGAGAACCGTTGCAATTCCAACTGGACAGGGGACAGCATCGCACAACCAGCACGCTACACCACTCCACATACTCACCGACAATACAGGCAAGATCCTGTTGCATATTGGACATCAGTCGTGGCAAGATGCTGTTGCGCATTATGTGTGCGTCATGGGCCGAGCCTGGGAACTTTGCACACACGTGGGTGATCACCATGTCCGCAAGGCACACCACTTGCACATTCAGGGAGTGCGTGTGCTTCCTGTTGCGGTACAGGTGCTCAGTGGCCTGTGGTGGAACAAGGCCGACATGTGTGCAGTCAATGGCTCCAACGACGTGTGGGATTCTGCCAAGGGCATAGAATGCACCCTTCACTGCCGCCAATTCACGAGCCCTGGGGTAGCGGATGTACCTGTTTCGGTACAGCATCATGGCTGCCAGTACATCCCTCAGCACCTTGCTGAACATGGGCTGGGACATCCCTCCTCCAATGCCCACTGTGTGCTGGAATGACCCAGTGGCGAAGAAATGCATGGCGGCCATCACCTTAGCCGTGGGGGTGACAGCAGTCGGATACACCCCTGCGGGGACGGAGATGGGGTTCTAACATGGCACACAGTCGATGCAGGGTTGGCCTGTCCAGCCGAAACTTCCTAATAACCTCTGTATCGTCCATGTCCGCCAGCAATTGGTATGGGCGGTCAATGTTCGGTCTCCGCCTAGGGACAATGGCAGAGGACACATGTCAAAGCAACACGACACATAGCAATTTCGCATACACATCACTGACATGACTGAGCAAGCACATGAGCCACAGCCCAGCTGTCAAGCTGGGACAGCACGGCCACAATACACTTACACAGGTCTCCCAACAATGGCAATGGCTAGTGATACAAACCACTGCCATGTGCATGCACATGGGGATCTAGGCCCCAATGACTTGCGGGCGTGCTGATGGGGACTGACTGCATATCCGTCAAGCGGCAACGCCACGGCAACATGAATGTCTGCTGAGCATGGAACTGCTTCCGCGGCTGGATGAGTATGGCACACGACGACGACGATGTGGGCACAGGCTGAGCGGCCAAAACAAGTGAGACCTGTGGCACGAGGGGATATGAGACAGTAGTAGGTGTCAGCACTGCACCCTATGTACAGCACTGTACGGATCACACCTCCCGAAACATTGACAGGTGTCCACATTGACAGCCCCATGCCAAGACGGCTGTGTGCTTGCAGTCACACGTCACAGGTGAGAGGTTACATTGCACGTGCCAGGTGGCAGACGTACATAGTGGGAGCTGGCATGTGTGTGCATGTGTCTCCTGTTCAGGATCCACCAGATGGGCGCTGACTCTGTACTGACCATTGGACACAGCATGTTCCGTGGAAGGCTTGTGTGTGTGGGATGGTGGCACTGGATGTGCCTCCGTTGGGTGGGGGCCATGCACAGGGCGGGTACGTCGATGATTGCGCATTGTTGGTCACGGTGGGTGCACCAACTGAAGATGTGTTGCCCTGTGTTCAATTCCTATGTCCGCATGATGATGGACTGTAGATGTGGGCAGACTACACATTGGTCGATGTGCTGTCTATATGCATGTGCCTTCACACCAGGCACAGCTGCCCCTGCACATGTGACCCCTGCTGGACTCGCTGCTGGGTCTGTGGAGCTGATGCACCTTCTGCGCGTGGGGCGGACAGCTCTCCTCACTTCCCTCATTGCGCATGTCATGACTTTGCCGCAGGTGACATGGATCATGGAGGGCCCACATGTACGCGTGGGTAGGCTACACATGATTGTACACTGGTCGCCACCCCCAGTCAGTGTTTCGAATGGGAAGGTTGTCGTGCTGGTGGTATGTTCGATGTGGCGGATGGGCGGGCCTAGGTGCGGGCTTACATTCCGGACATGGGGGGTAGTTGGATTGGCGACTAGTTGCAGTACACACGGGACACGTCTCTTCCTTTCCACATCTGGGTCATCCCTTGTACTTACTGACAGTGATACAGTCATCTTCGCCCCAGCCCTCATGTCCTCCCTCGCTCCCCCAATATGCATGCTCACCTGCGAGGCTAGCGCCTGCACAGGCAGCCCCAAGCTCGCACCAGAGAGGGCAAGGAGTGTATGTGTGGGTCCAGTTGCACGAGTGGGCTGTCTCAGGGTATGATGTGTGGCGGGACGCCGTCCACCTGCGTGGTGCCCCAAATGGAGACCCGGCCTGCATGGACTATGCATCACAGTCTTCGCCTTCCGGATCCGCCACCTGCGACACCCAGTGGCTGTGGCTGCCCTTGCGGCCAGGCCGCGTCCGTCTGCGGCTGATGGCCCACACATTCACTCTTTGGCCTCTCTGGGGAGGGCTCGGGGGTGGTGGCGCACGCGCTTGCACTTAGTCGCAATGGCATGTGGCGTGGTTGGTATGATGGGCAATGGATGGGATGGTGCGAGCCACCTCCCGTGACGTCAGTGCTGCTCGTGCTGTGGTGCGTCCCCCTACACTTCCATTTGACTTGTGCCATGCTAGACGTTGAGGTTCTATTGCCTGCGTGATATGACCAGGAGGAGCGCGAGGAGACCTCTCACACACCATGCTCCACTGCCATCCCGTGCCCTGTATCGCCTGTGCGGATTGACTATGTTGGGGTTACACCTGGTCGACTGGGGCTGTGTGTGCCTAGTCAAGGGGCATGGCAGGCGCACAACAGGATCCAGCTTGTCCACAGAGGGTGGGCTGAGGTGCGCCTGGTACCGCTTTGTACGTGTGCCCGGCTGCTGTGCACACACGTGTTCACTCCCCCGACAGGTGTCCTCTCACAATGCCCAGGGAAGCGGTGGTGTACTGTTCATGACCCCTCCCAACACGGCGTGCTCCAACTTGGCATGTGCGCATCTACCCGTCACACCCACCCACCTGAGCACTGCGTCCATACGACTTCACACGACACATGTGTGTCTTCCACAGTAGTGCTACTCATTTGCGTTGACATCCAATACCAGTGGACTACATGGTCATGTCACGACTGCCGTGTACTTCACATACTCTCATCCTCTCTCATTCGTACTTGTGAAATGAGTCAGCGGAGACAGTTTTGGTTTCAAACATTATATTGAGTCTTCTGTCCTCTGTGATGCAGTATAGTGGACACTACTGGCAGCGGAATACATGTTGAGGATATACTGAGCATGATTGCAAATGGGATAGGGTGTGGGGTTACATGTGATTGGCTGTTGCATGTGGGATGTGGGCTTCAGAGTGACATCTGCTTGGCCAAGGCTGTGCTAATGTACATTTACGTATAGCTGCGGAGCTGCGGACTTTGACACAGACGGTATACATGTAGCCTACCAGACCGCTTGGCATCATGGGCACAGTCCATCTCAGTTCCATGTGACAGGTTTGCTGCGGTTGTTCCTCATGCACGCGTGCATGTGAGATGACATCAGGGCATGTGCTTGCGTGCATGCAGCGGCGTGCCACTTGTTGTTGCACTGTGGTGGTTACTGGACATGTCACAGTCACTGGGGTCGTGTTGTTGTTGTATGCACTTGTCGTCCATGCAAAGGTCCTGGTATGGGATTCCCGGGGCGGGGGTGGGAGGGGTGCAGCACCCACAGACTCCAGGCGACCTATTCATGTCCACTGAGCGGTGTGTGTGTCCATGGGCGCTGGATCCATGTCGTGTCCTGGTTGTTCGTGCAGTTCCGTCCATGTGGGTGCGATACACAGAGCCCATGCCACTGCCTCCCACGATGCATGCGGTGTTCCTGGATGTGATGGGGAACAGTGTGCATGTCCCGGTCATATCCGATGTCATGGCGATGTCGTTGATGGTGTGGTTACAGTTGCCGGTCGTTTGGTATGGCTGTTGTGGTGGTGACTGGCCAGTCCGTGCGGAAGCTAAGCATGGGTGCGGGGTTGGACATCATAGGTCACTCGGGGAACCTGCGTTGTGGTCCGACGAATTTACAGGTTGTCAGGTATGCGATGCCGTCCAGCAGGGCTTCCATGTCATTGGTGGTGTACATGTTTGCCAGCCAATGTAGCGGATGGTGGCTGTCAAGGTGTTGTTCGTAAGTTGTCCCTTGGAGGACCATGATGGGGCATGCTGGGTGACATTCGATGTAGCTGTTCTCGATGATCCGTCGTGTGGAGGCACAGTGGTCCCATTTCAGTGCGGGTGCGATGTTGGCCACATACGCCATGCCCCCATAGGAAGAGCAGGCCCTGTCGTGTGCGTCCAGAGGGAGGAGTAGTGGTAGCAGGTCCGCCTTCAGACATGCCGGGTTGGAGAGGCATATCTCGACGGGATGCTGGTAGGGACACCTCCGACAGTAGAAGACGGGCATGACGCAGCTGAACAATGTGATGCGGTAAGTCAGTCGGTAACTTACGTTCAGCAGGGACAGGAGATCGCATCCCAATGTATGGAACAGGTTGGTTTTGTACAGCTTGAGCTGTTCGGCGTAGTTGGGTAGGTGTGTTGCGGTTGCCATTTCGCAGCGGTTCGTTGAGGTGGCGTGCTCCGGCTGTGTGTGCAGTCTGCAATGTGCACGCTCCGAGGTTGCTGTGAGCTCTGTGTAGTCGTAGGGAGACAGGACTTGTGTTCTGTTGGCTTGTTTGGAGGACACGGGCCCTCTTCCCACATGCTTCTCAGACAGTTCAAGGTCAGTGATGTGTGACTCCTTCCAATTAACTTGCATGTTGCCGACATGGGGGAGTGTTTTCTTCTTTCTTCCCCGTCCGTTTTGTGCTTCTGTGATATGCGCTATCTGCCCTGTGGTCGGTCTCCTCGGCAGGCCTGTGTTGGTCTATTCTTGGACAATGGCTGTATTCACCGGCTTCTGTCGTAGGGCTGTGGTTTCGGAGTTGGAATGGAAGGTAATTCAGTGCTGTCTGCTCTCCCTTGTGTGGGCGGCAGGCTGCCTTTCCGCTCTGCGTTGGGCCTTGTGTGTGAATGTTATTCTTGGGCCACCTGTTGTCGGTCCCCGGGCTCTTTGGTGTTCTGTTTTATATGTCTTGTTCATATGTGCAGGGTGGTATGGGTGTTTCAGTGTGGTACTGGCGTTCCTCTTCCCGAAGGAGCCCTGCTTCTCCTAGTTGGTGTTGCCGCCGCTGTGTGCTACGCCATGTTTGTTACACTGGGGTGTGTCCTGCTGTTGCGTGTCTTCACTGACATGTATGCGTCGGTTGTGTGGCGTTGGGTGTTGTCCGTGAATTGGGCATTGGGGACATGTCTGTGGCAGGCCTGTCACGTGTCATGTGCGTTCGGGGTGGGGCTGATGTGTGTGCTGCTTGGTTGTGTCCCTGTGTCTGTGTGCGACGCATGCATGGCGCTGCAGTTGGCCTCTGCGTTGTGCGCATGTGTGGCGGCGTCATCGGCGCTTTGGGGCCGTGACGGGGTCGTTGGTTCCTAGTCCCAGGTGGTGTGTACACATGTGTTCCGCGATGTTACGATTTGGCCTGTGTGTCATATGTGGATGCAATGGTGGATGTGTAGTGTACACGCGCTGGTGGGGGGTTGTCCTCTTTTTCCGCCCTTGCACTGTGTGCGCTGTTTGCGTGCACTTGTTGTGTGTGTGCCTACCTGCGTCTCCGCGGTACGTTGCGTCCTTGGTGGTGCATCAGCAAAAGCATGGGGAGGGCCTGCAGTGCTGGATTCATGCTCGGGGAGCCGCTTCTTCGTTGTCCGTGCTCGGCATCCGTGTTACCGCTTCGGTTTGTCGTACGGTATCTCTTGGCCATGGGAGCCGTTTGTTTGCGGCATCGTAATTTATGCGCCGGGCGGGACGTGTTTCGTCGGACGGTGTGTGTCAGTTAGGCTGCGCCGCTACGTGTACGGGCGCACTTTGATGGCGGACGGTGTTGCTGGCTTGCCGGCGGTGTTTGGCCTACTTTTCGCATCGTAATTGGACGGGCGTGTGGACTGCTGCGTGCCGGCGGTAACTGGTGCTTTTTGCATCCGCCCGCACGGCGGTGGTGCTTCCGCCCGCCATCGTAATGTGCCCCTTGGTGTTTGGAGTAAGTGATTTATGTCTGTGGTTTTATGTGCACTTGAGCTCAGTTTACCTAATTTTCTGTCAACTATATTTGAGGGATGTGGCTGCTGAGACTTTTCGTTTACTTATTTATTTATTTATTTCATTATTTAATTATTTATTTATTTGTGGTTTTAAATAGTCTAGTCCCAGCACATGATTGATTGATTTACTGGGAATCAGATTAAATGATCAAAAATTATAAACCTAGAAATAAATCATGGTACAGGGTATTCTGCTTCTTGGGTATTTTAAACTCTTATAGTGTATTTATGTATTGTTCATAGCATTGTACGTAATTCTTATTTTGTATTTATTTGTTGCTCTGCAAAAACAATACAAGTATTTGTTTCTGTGTCTTGATCTATCGGCTTAAGTTGAGAACTTTGTCATGTGTCCCTGCCGTGCTCAAAGTTGCAATAAGCTGTAATGTTATTGATTGTTCATGCACCGATTGAAAAGATTAATAAAATCTAGACTCGACATTCTTGTGACAAGTGCCTATAACAAGGGGTTCTCTGGAGGAGCTCAGTTTTCTTCTCTCAAAAGTGCCCTGAATGTACGAAGTTACAGGACATGTCTCACCTACAGTGTCTGCTCTATTTTCAGATGAAGAAGACCTTTCCAATGAAGACACCGTGGAGCGAATTGTGAAGTGCATTATCCAGAATGAAGGTGAGTGATGCTGAGAGTCAGAGATGTGCCTCATCTCCCATCTCATCTTACTGTCTTTGCTCCACTGCCATTATACTGGAGTAAGAGAGCTATTGGAAATGACTTATTCTCTTCCCTTTCTTTTAGCAAACACAGAGGCCCTGAAACAAATGTTGGGGGAAAGTGAAAAGGAGGCGCCTGCTGTACCCAGGTAAGGGTTGAGATAACCGGGCGCTATGCATGCCCACATTCTGTAGCGGATTCCAGAGAGAAGACTGCAGAAGGGTAGTGCCTTCAGTGCCTTTATTTTTCATCTTGTAACATTCAAGAAAGAAGAAGCAACCACCACCACACCACTACATCCCATTTTCTACCTCTTTATGGCCATGTTAGAGAAGAAGCTATCGAGGAAGAAAGTCACCTCTTTCCAACTCTAAACCATTGAAAGCATTCCAAAAGAAAAACTGACTTCATCATCCCTGTCCATCTATGAAGGATCTGGGCCATTCTGGAAGGGATGAAGTCACCTCTTTTATTTCTCTACCGTTCAGGTAATTCTGGAAGTTAAGGGCTTACCCATTTCAATTCCTAACCATTACAGTATGGTCTAAGTTAGACTGTGTCTAACTCTTTCTGACCATTCTGCAGGTGAGACTACAGTGAGGCAGAATGTGATGCCTTTTCTCTGGGTCCTGGGGCAGTTAGTTATACTGTCCAGTATACAACGTGGGTTTAGTCACATGGCACAATTGATCCGCGGCTTCATGTACTATTTGATTCCAGATGGATAATCAGCTGTTATACATTTGTATATATGCTATGTATATTGATTCTCAAAAGATAGCTATGCTGAGTAGCTGAGGCTTACTCCAGGAGGTGGTAGCAGGATTGGAGCTCAGATAAATATAGTGCAGTGCAGTAATCATACGCAAAGAACCAAACATTTAAATAGCACTTATGTGATAAGGCATTATCGTGCTACTAACATGGTTGTCTGTGGGCAGAGCCATCCTTTGGGGTAAGGTTTATGAGTGTGTGGATTTTGTATAAAACCTTTGTGTCTCAGCTCTTATTGTGGCTTTGTTTTGAGACCTCAGTCAATGGGCCAAAAGCGACAAACAGAAATGGTACAATGTATAAAGTATACTTTGATATGTGTGATCTTTGTCCTAGTTTCTCAGTAGCCGTAGGTGCAAGTAGGGACAATCTTGTAGGTTTGAGCCCGGCCAGCTGAGAATCTTCCAAAAATGTCACCAAGCACGCAACTGCTTAAGACACTCAAACATTTTCACCTTAAAGTAAAGGGGAATTCCTGTCATAAAACAAATGACGGATTTTGTATGTCAAAAAAACTGATCTAAAGTACGTGTTGAAGTTTCCAGTTAGTGAGACAACTGGTTTCTGGTGCTGGATGACTGGGGCAGTGGACACTGGATTAAGTAACCGCGGACACCATTCCAACCTGTCTCCAAAGTCAAAGTTCAAACATGAGACCCTCTTGTGCTTAAAATGGACTAGCAAAAACAGTAGGTCCTGTGAGTGTGCCAAACCTTAGGGGAACATATCTTATCAATGATTGACTGCAGTAAAAATATCCAGGTGGTGGGGGGGGGCAAGGGCTCGGGACCCACTGCTTTACATAGCATCTGTGTAACTGGAATTTAAGGTTAAGGTCCAGTTAGAACTCTAAACTACAATGTCTCCAAAACTGGAGGCAAAGCGGTGGCTCGAACAGTCTGATGAACAAGGTGGCCGGCCATTGCCTAAAGGACATCACCCTAATGTCTATGGTGAAAGTAACATCTCTGTGCCTCTCTCTGGCTTAAATGGTGTGATGTGTGCTTCCGAAAAGTCAGTAATGGCACAGGGTGAATCAGGACAATGAAACATTTCCACAATAGCAGTGTACTACTTTTCTTCAACCCTTTGGTGAAGCAGATGTCTTCATATTGACCCATCTGCGACACTTGTCGTTGTATCTGCTGAGTAACTCACTACTTTGATTTAACCTCTGTACAGGTGTCAGTCCGCTGGGCCTTGCTCTTTGTCCTCCTTGTAAGGAGTTAGCTCACTTTTATACGTCTGTCAGCACTGTTTCCTATTTTCCAGAGCTGTCCACAGCATTAGGGAGTCCTTCAGGGCCATAGGCTTGTTCCCAGCCTTCTACAGGCACGTATCCCGCAGATATCCCTCCATAGTGGTGCAGCACAGTTTCTCCAAATGGCCAGAACCTACTCCCCAAGGAGACCTCTTTTTATATATTGATTATCTTTTGATCATAAAGTAATTGTTCAGTCTGTGTACAAGAAGACCACAGCCAACATGTGTTTCATGAAACAAACCTCTACTTCTGCAAGACCCCCAAGGTTAGCTCTAGTCATTAACCTGTATGTTGTGCTAGAAACAGTGTCCTTCACCTTTACCTATGTGCCGCAGACGAGTCCCTGAACCTCCATCTTCACATATTCACTCAAAAAATGGATGTGGAAAAAACTTTTATTCAAAGTAGAAATCATATCTGCACACTTTGTGAAGGCACCAACTAGTGAAGTAAATGTGGGATTAGATTCACTTAGTGTTGACACAATGCTCTTTAGCAACCAAAGTTGCAGTGCTGTATTGCTTCAAAGGGAGAGCGAAAAACAGTGCCATATCTGCTGAGACATGGGGCTGTTTTTGTCTTCCCAGCGCTGGTGCACTTTAGGCTGCCATGCACCAACTCCCAAACCCCGGCACCAAGGTTGTGTGCGTTCTGTCAAGCATAGTTTTTGTACTAGAAGGGGAGAGTACAAAAACAAGGCTTTATTACAGTGCTTCCCAAACTTTTTAGAACCATGACCCACTTTTTAGAATGACTAACTTTCACAACGCACCTACCTTTAGTGGACATGAGGCGATTTTAGAATGTAACTAAAGCACTGCGTAGTAGCGCATTGTCATTTATAAACAGCACATTTGTTATTGGAAAAATGTAAATGTAAATCCGTTTTTATATAGCGCAGCTACTCACCCTTACGGGTCTCAAGGCGCTGAGGGCCGTCGTGGAAATTAAGTGAGCTATTGCCCAGAGTCACATGGTGCTGAGCTGAGCTGCCGCCGGAGATCAAACTGTGAACCCTGTGCTCCGAAGTCAGCTGCCCTGGCCGCTGCACCACACCTCTCCATTGGAATGGCCACTAACTTTGTACAGGCATTCAGTTTTACTAATAAAAGTTTACAGCACACAAATGATAATGTGTGGATATCGGGTGTATCTGAATATTTATCATATGTGCATCACCAAGTAAAGGGTCTTGATTTTTTTTGATCTTATTAAAAACTCTTTTTCCACTGCACTTCAGAATTACAAAAAAATGCTTCATTCTAGCTTTCCTGACTGCTGAATGCATATAGTTCACTTACAAGTATTTACATTTTGTTTTTTGTTGCAAAAAACGGCTTTCTATAACCTTTCCTTTCACACTTTTTGTACTCCAGCAAGATTATCATGTAATTCACTTTAAAAACTCCTCTCACTTTGCAGTCAGGGAAAGATAAATTAACACCAATTCTCACTTTAAAGCAATAAACAACAATTTGTCATAAGATTTAGTCTGACATTTGGCCTCTGTCTTCGAGCACTGCAAATGTGACACCATAAACAAAGAGGGGCATATTTACAAGCCCCTTGCGCCACTTTTGCGCCGCAGTTGCGTCACGCAAGTGACGCAGCGGCGACGCAAACCATGCACCGCGTTGCGCTATATTTACAACGTGACGCATCTAGGGAGATGCGTCACGTAGTAAACCCCTGCGCCACATGAAACCTGCGTCAGGTTTCATGTGGGCGTACCGACGCAGGGGGGGGGGCGTTCCGGCGCAGGTACGCCTCGGAAAAGTGACGTAGTGAAATCTACAAGATTTCACGCAGTCACTTTTCCGACGCTGGTGCGCCAAATCCTTACGCCTGCTTCAAGCAGGCGTAAGGATTGACGCACCATGTTAGGGATAGGGAAGGTTGGAACAGTGCTGGAGTTGCGTCGCGCTTGCGACACGACTTCAGCACTGCGCCAACCTTCCGCCGGCAGATGCGTCACGCATCTGCTTATCCTTGTGCCACGATGCGCCGCATTGTAAATGCGGCGCATCGGACGTGGCGCAAGGGTAAACTTGCATGACGCATTTTCCCTGGCGCATCCCTGCTGATATGCAGGGATGCGCCAGGGAACGTAAATATGCCCCAGAATTTAAAGGGTTGAGGTTCTTTATTACTCACTTTCCCCAACTCACCAAAAATCATTGGGTCGGGAACCACAGTTTGGGAAACGCTGCTTTAATATATTCCCACTTTCTATGTGTGCTGTACAGTGCAGCACACATGCAAAGTTAGCAAAATGTGGAGACTTTTAAAAGTTGGCCTACTGTTACGCCTGCTTCGATGAGTCGTCATTTTTGTGGCAGAAATCCTTATTTACAAATGCTTATAGAGAGGAATTTGTCTCAAAATGCTTGGGGATGCCCATGTACAACCCTGTGGACTACCCCTTGATACAAAGTAGCGTGAAGTGGCCCATAGCCATTTTGTGTTACTTTAGGCAACTTCAAATGCAATTTATGATTTGTGGTGGGGAGTAAATCTCACCAAAACACTCTGCGCCGAGTTTGCGTCACTCTTGTGACGCAAACCTGGTGTAAAATGTTAGTAACTGTTGGCCATGATTCCTGGGTAGGAAGTGCAAACTTCCTTAGCAGGGATCTCTCTGATTTCTAAACCGTTGTCAACCGGGCTTAAATGTAGGAGGCCATTGATGGCCAATATATGTAAAATGAGCCTCACAAAAGCCAGGCAGCCCAAGTGAGGTTAAGCTGTCTCCAGCCAGCTGATGTGTCCAGGGGTAGAAACCTGTTTAGGTCAGTCTGTTCTTTTTGGTTCTTGGTTTAATACATATTCCTGTAAGACACGTGAGGGGTGGCGGGCTGCAATGGGGTTTCCAGGGGCAGACCCAACGCTTGGTTCACAGAAAAGTGTCATTATCCTGTGCCTGAAACTACTATATAGTGCTTTACTCACTTCACCTGTAAGCCCAAACACACAACTTTGGGACGAGGAGGACCAGCCAGAAAGTTGACCTAAATGGCGCAATGGCACTGCTGTCCTCACAATGTACGAAGTTTTTCTCCTCTCGCCGCAGAGTTACCTTTGATTACCTCTAGATACCCGGTTATAATCATTCCGTTAAGGAAAATAGGGATAGTGGCCTCTCTCTATGACTATTCCTATTGGCTCGTCTCTGAAGGTAGAATTCACTGTTAACGTTGTTATTGTTGTCTATGACTGCACTTCTCTTATTGTTCCAGAAATTCAAATGAAGAGTATGATGAGTTCCTTATTGGCAACTCCAAGCCCTTTCTACAGATGATTCGAGGAAGTAGAGCGCCACCCCTTTCTCCGCATAATACTTTTTATTAATTTCTGGTCCGTCCAAACCCCTTTCTGGCAGTTGCTGAGGAAAGATAGCATTGTCACGTAAGATCCTGATAGGTGGCGTACTTGCTTCATCACCTTAAGGTCAAAGGTCTAAAGTGATACCAAGAATGTGATAATACACCTTGAGATGGCTCTACACGCAATGCAAGCTGAGGTTCTGTGGCCATGAAATGGAGTAACAGCTCAGTGGTTGTGTTTCGGAACCAGCTGGTCCATCCACTGTATGGATGAGGCTGAATCAGACTTTAAAGCAATGTAGGTATTAAACCTCAGATGATCAAAGCAAATTGTGTTGAGTTTAAGAACCCAACCATGTTATTGACAAATGCACAAAATCCTGTGATACGTTTCAAGCACACGTTTCCAGGCTACTACTGCCTACCAAGGGTAAGCACCGTGCAATGATACAACCATATTGTTTCAAGGCTTGCAAACTGTGTCTCTTTCCACTGATAGCCCCAGGCACCAGGTATGTGGTGACAAGAGCGATAGGCTTGTATATTTCCGATTGCATAAGGCATTTGCTGTTGGACGATTCCCAAATTGGAGAGCTGGCTCTTCACTAGACATTCTTTCCAGCTGACACCATTTGTCCCTCTTAGTAGCATAAATCATAGACCATACTTTAGCTTCTGGGACATGGGTGATGCAGAGCAGAAACAAGGCTCTTTCCAGCACTCTGTCTTATATCCTTCTGTGAAATACTGACTCTGGGCTTGTGTGTGCTTGTGTAATCTGCTCTACATGGACCCAGGGCATGTATGAGTGTGCATGTGTGTGTGTGTCCTTGTGTGTGTGTGATCGAGTCCTGCACGGCCGAGTGCCAATATCATACCAAATAGCCAGAAACAATACAAATACATTCCGGCATTGGGATATGACAAACGTACACAGTAGAACCACGCACCTGCTGCATAAAACATGATCGCGCCCGCACACATTACTTTGCGACATTGAACTCGGACTATTAATAGAGATAAAAGCTTCAGTGGTCTCACACACTCCGCGGCAGCAGGATTACACCGTGTCCTGCGCAGAGTATAACTCAAGGAGGGCACATTTCCCCACTCTAAAGCACAGTAAATAATTAAGATCCTCTCTAATAAAGTCCCCGTTGATAAAGCGAAGCATTTTATACAGGAACATTCATTTTCAGAAGCGGCGGATGCTGACAGCATCCGTATGTCTTTGGAATTCGGCCAAACATGATCATCAAAACTGAGTCACATAAAAAGTCACTACTTGCAGGACATTCTGTAGAGGGGAGTTGTACTTTATGAAGCCATAGGCAGACTGCATAAGTACATTACAGGGCACTTCTTTTTAGTAGCATACAAATTCCTATATGGCTTTTGTGTATTTTATTTATTTAAAGTTTTGTATCGAGTTGTCTTCTAGGCCCTGCCAGGTAAGCTTGTTCACTAGATAGATGCTCATACATCCAGTCATCAAAACCAGAGTCCTGCTGAGGAATCTTCGATGGCTGGGTTGGAGTAGTGGGAGGAATGTCCTTAGTAGGTTACGCCTCTGTCACTCACCACTGGATTAACAAGGTCAGAGAGGGCGGCCAGGAGAGTTTGTCACTGGAAGAAATATGCTGCTGTTGGTGGGTTCACCAGACATTTCAGGTGAATGGTAGAAGATTATGGGGTCTGCCAGCAAATCCTCAATTTAGGTGCACAAATGCCATTGTTGAATGAGGCCCTTTGTTCTGTCTGCTTCAGGACTGGATTTGAAGCATATCATATTTATTTATTTTACTGTTTTATCTAGCGCACCTGCTGCTCTGTTCCAGTTCCTGAACTCTGTGTTTGATTGTTGTGCAGTATTGACAGGGCCACTGGAATTATGCAGCAGCGGAGCATCAAATTATGCAGCAGGGTTGACTAAATTATGCAGCAAGAAAAGCAAAATTATGCAGCATAATGCAACACATTGGCTTATAGACCTAATTCATTATTTTGACCATTTTACACATGGTACTGCTGTCTGGGCAAAGATTTGAACTCATTAGTACCAGTTTAACAACCAAATACATAAATAAGCAACTGAAAGACGACCAGTTTACCTTTGCGAAGGGTCTTCAAATGCGCACAAATGCATCTGACCATATTTTCAGTAACGTGTGATCCGTTTGAGCTAGAAACACTTTTATTTGTTACAATCTGCAGATTATGTGGTAGATGATGGATTATGTGGCAAATGCAGCAAATCCTTAATTATGCAGAAATAACTGCGCCTGCAGAATCTATTAATTTCAGTGGCCCTGAGTATTGATCATACTAACTGTTATCTGCCCTGTAGCCAGATTTCCTCTTGTTCATCTGTTAACAATATTAAACGTAATTGTTGTTATGGGGGGCTGCCTGTAATTTTTGGGGGTTGATTTAGGTACAAGGCAAAATGCAGACACAGAGAAATGAAATGTCGAAGGTAATACTTTTTTCCAGGGCCGGACTAGGAACCGAAACCGGCCCTGGCAAACTGCTCGGCCGGCCGCCCTGGGGGCAGGAGGAATGCGGCCGAGCTGTTTGCTAGGGCCGGTTTCGGGCGATTTTGTTACAGGGGGCCGATATTTTCGGCCCCCGGTAACAGAAACGGCCCCCCAGGGGCCCAAAACTGGCCCTCAGCCTGGCGGCCCACCGGGGAAACGCCCGGTGCCTGCTACGGCCAGTCGGGCCTTGCTTTTTTCCTAAATCTCAGCAGCTATATGCCAGGTAATTTAGAAAGCTTGTGAGATCCAGGGGACTATAATCATTCTCAGGGTTCAGATCAGGATGCGTGTAGTGTTTCCAGGTTATTGGTGATTATAAGTTCTAATCTAGTTTTTTTTTAAAACACTTAGCTGTGGCAGCCGACAGGCAGCCGCCTCTCCTCAGCCCTCTTCTTCGTGACTCCTGTCCCACAGCAGGATGCAGGAATCACCCAGTTCCCAGCCTCCTGATAGCCAATCACAACGCTGCAATGCAGCATTGTGATTGGTCTGAGTGCCGTGGATCGGCACTCAGCCAGGGAATGGGTGCCTGGGCATGTTCTCCATGCAGGCTGTAATGCAGCCTGCATGGAGAAGATGCGAAGTGCGCATGAATGTTTGGCTGGCCCAAGAGGGCCAGCCAAACAGTCATGTGCACTTAGGAGTGGGCAAACCACTCCTCTCCTGCTCCTCTGTCGTCGGAGCAGCCCCGCCCCAAACGCAAAGCTGCAGCAGAAGGAAACATAAAATGATAATAACGCGAGTTATCATTTTATGTTTCCTTTACTTCACTGCTGCGAAGCAGTGGGGCGACGCCCCTCCGCCTCAGCAGAGGAGCCGCCACTCTTCCATGGATTTGTGTGCTTGCTTGTTGTTATGATCATCTACCCAGAGTCTTAACCACCTAATGAAAAGGACTATTTTGAGGTCTTGATCCACGTTGATGAATGGATGAGTTGTAGTTTATGTGACGGGTAAGCTCAGAGCCTCATTAGGGTTAATTGAGCAGCACAGGGTGGAGTGCTTCAATAATGGCTTGATAGGAGTATGAAATCTGGTGCAGGAATAGTCAATGGTGTAGATTGTGATTGCCGCACCTCCCTCTAGTTCAGGATGCAGTGCAGAATTGTTGGAGCACCAACTTTTTATAAGGCCAGATAGCAGTGGCGTGCGTTAGTCAATGAGATTAAGGTGGTGTGAATCTCGAATTACGCAATAAAAAAATCAGTGGGCTGCTGCGGGGGTGGGGGTGACCACGTTTCGGGATGTCCTATTTCCATGTGGAAAAGGGTCTATACTGATTTGTATTAGGTGGACCCCACCTAGAGTAGCCTAGTGGGTGAAAAACTATGGGTTAGATTGCTACTCTGACCGATTGCCACTGGTTAGAATATTTGCAAGCATTCATCACATCACTTTTCGGTGTTTGATTGCCAGTAGTATGACTGGAAACTTAAGACTTATGCAGTTTTCCAAACCTACTACTGCAAAAATTTGTGAAATTAAAAAAGTAGTAAATTTTCATCCATTCAGGCAGTACTTCTATGAGTGCATATTTACTACTGTTTTCGTAAACAGGTCACTATGTATATTTAAGATCTCGATAAATAAATTAACAGGTTGAAATATCCTATTGAAAAGAGAAAGACAAGAAAAATCAACACATACATAGCTGGCCTCGCCACAAATGAATTTGAGGGGTGTCACACCCCAACACCCCCCCTGAAACTACGCCCCTGTCCATACCACTTGGGCATGGTAGTTCTCCATGGGAACTCATGACTATGATCACATACAGCACAACGGCCAGGAGTTCCAGCCCTGGGATCACTTATTTTAACCTTATTTCCTCTACACCCGCTTTTCTTCGTCTCTGCTACAAGAAGCCTTGATGGCAGATTTGTCAAATCGGTGCATGTAGGCAGGGTTTCATGTTTGTAGATCTTGCCTTTTACAAACCATTTTATCAAATAACTGACGGCTTTGTACTACGCCAGAGTTGCAAATAGAGGAGGGCGGGTGGCCAGATAAATAGGGTGAGCTGAGCCATGCGTCTGGCTTGGCTCAAAGAGTCCATGCACATCCGACAGAGAGATAGCAGAACTGACTTAGGGCCACCACACCCAACTTCCAAGACAAGAACACATTTAATTGGGGAGTGTCACGCCCCAAAACTCCCCCTGAAGCTATGCCGCTGCCAGGAAGTGGGTATTTATGATTCTTGACTGAGTCATGTATTTCATAGGAGTATTTAACTGATGAGAGTTTAGTGTCAGTCGAACTTTGGTGTTGGTTGGGCTAGATGGGACTTGGGTACTGCTGTATTGCATTGAAGGAGAAACTGTGGTAAACAATTTGAAGGGTTTTCTGCTCTTCAAAATGTTGCTAAAGGTTTTAGGATACCAGACAGTAAATCAGAAGTGAGTGTCTTGTTTTCCTTCCTATCATCCATGGGGCCAGATGTTGATGGAGTGGAATGGAAAATTAAGAAACTTCTCAACAGGCCAGTATCTCTTGTAGGATAGTAATGCAGGTCCACAGCCAGTCGGCAGCTATATTAAGGGGCCTAGATCTGTCATGAAATCTCCTCATTTCTCTTCTATCTGGTCCACCTCTGCCTTGTGGTGCTTTTGGCCTGTATGAAGTACAAAATACGTGAAATGCACAAAAGGTGATGGGAGGCTCCTTGCAGTAAGTCTAACCACTGGCAACAGCTCAGGGTAGCACTTCAACCCATCGTTCTTTTGCTCACCATGCCACCTCAGTTTGGACCTAGCCATATGTAAATCAGTCTTGACCCTGCTCCTCATGGGACCAGTGCAGCCCGAACTGCCAAGCCAGGTCCTCCCTGAACCGGAACACAAGCAACCTCGGTCCAGTTTCACCCTAGTTATGGGCTCTTCAGCCAGGTACAGCTTGATTCCAGTGAGCACAGGACACACATCTGGGCATACCCATGCCACTTAGTGCGGTACATGAAACACACAAAAGGTGATGGGAGGCTGTTTGCAATAAGTCTAGCCACTGGCAATAGCTCAGGGTATCACTGGTGCTATTTCCTGTCAAATGCAAATTGCTGTACTACCGGAATGCGCTGCACTGTGTGATATTTTCTGTCCCAGTTGCTTGTGACTAAAATCATTAAAATCTCTGATTATAAAATAAAGGAGGCACATCAAATGCAGTGGCTACTCACCTGGTTTATCTGAAAGCTTGGTGTAAGCTAATTCCCAGAAAATATTACAGCTGCACTAAAGGGAAATTCGAAAGATAACGCAAGGCTGTTTTTCTTCTTTGATGTGATGGCTGGCAGGGCAAACACTTTTGAAGGCATTCCGCATCATGGAAGTTGTGGTTCCAAGTCTCAGGTCCTGTGAACTTTCTTGTTCAGCCCCATTGGAGTCAACAGTGAGTGAAATAAGAGATGACAAGTGCGTTATAAAATGTAATTACCTTGCAAAGGACCACGTGTGTAAGTGGTGACACAGAAGTAAGATTTACAGACAGATAGGAGATTGATGCTCACAGATCCATGTAATGGCAGAAATTGGGCCTATGCAACGATGTATATGCTGAGGGTCTTATAAGATTAAATAAAATCTTTGTATACATAAGGCATCCCACAAGAGCCCTGCAGAAGTGTCATATCTTGAAAAACGTGGTGGCTGTGGGACTATGTTTGTTGTGTTATGATGAACAAAGAACTAATATTGCCATAATATGGCTAATTGTATAGGAAATGTGCATAATGGAGCTGCTGTGCATAATGGAGCCAAGGTATTTTTGTCTAAAATGTTTAGTAGATATTGCAACAGAGAATTTTAAATGTGATCTGAGTAGTATCAAAAAGAATAACAAACGAAACTTATTTTTTCTATATATACATATACTCTTTCTCAGTGTCGTCTGAAGAATTTTTGTGGACCCGGGCAAGACGTATTCTGGGGCCTCCTGCTCGTTACAACTTTGAATTTTATCACCCATTATCTGGCAATTGAAGCCTGCATGATGCCAAACATACTTTCAGTAAGGGGGTTCACAAAAAAACAGCTGGTCAATGAGAGATAGAGTCAAAGGCGAGGTAGACAGATGGGGAGAGAGGGCGAGTTAGAGAAATAGACAGATATGAGCTAGAGCTAAAGAAAATTCACTTTCCCATTGGGCATCTGGGAGGATGGAGGCCGAGGGCAATAGCCCACTTTGCCCATGTCTTAAAATCGTCTCTGCTCTTTCTATGTACTTTGAAAAAATCAAACCAATGTTGCAGTTATAACTGGATCCAGTTCATTTCATCGTCAATTTTATCTCAGAGTAGAGATCCTGTCAGATGATGGCGGGGATGAGGAACTCAACAAGCTAAAACATATGTGTAAGCAGAAATAAAATGGCATTTTAGCTGAGGTACTGGCACTCGTTGAGCATAACATGCACTCTGATAAGCAAGAGGAGCCTGACCTGTTCAAGCATCCTGTACTCAGATAATTTTGGAAGCCCTTGAAGGTTCCATTTTACTTGTGAGGTGAATGATAGTGAATGAAATGACCCCAGTAATATTTTACTTCAACAATTAATAGGGCAGCTGTATCCTCTGCGTGTTATTGAGTATTCCTCTTCAGAGATTGAATAAGTGGATTCAGTCTTGGCAAATCTCTCAGGTTTCGACCTTGGTGCATCCATAGACCCTGGTCTGATGTTTCTGATGAATAAGAGGGTTGAGCGTGTTCATCTAAAAACATTAGGCTGGTGTAGACCTATCAAATTTTCTGAGACAGAGCCCATTTTTGCTAACTTTGTACCCTTTTAGATAGTAAAGATGCAATTCCACAGATTGGGGAGGTGGAAGGGCAGTAAGAAATATGTGGTTAGATAAAATATCCACAAGAAACAGCTTTATTGAAGGTATGTAACTTATTCTTCTGATGGATACTTCTAGCTGCAGAGTTCCACCTTTTGAATAGATACCATAGAAATCTTTTCCAAAGGTGGCAGGTCTGGGAAGTGGCTTCAGATCAAAAGGTCCCACAGAATTGAGTGGCCAACGTGACATTCCCACCGTACAAGACTGTTAAGGCATTAATGTTTCATGAACGCTTGCACCAATGCCTAAGTTGAAGCCTGGCAGATGTCTATAGCAGGCACCCCTTGCACCTAAGCTGTTGCAGCAGTCTTGACCATGGTGGAATTAACCCGTAGGTCTTCAGGGGGTTGCTTCTTGGACAGTGTATACCAGATTTTAATACAGAGGACTATCCATCTTCATAGGATGCACTTTTGCATCAACTTACCCCGCTTAGCTTCAGAAACAGTGACAACTAGCATGTCATCAACACAATGGACCTTTCTGTGGTCAATGTAAAAGCTCTGCATCATCATAGGGTAAGGTGATGGAGTCTCTGCTCCACTATGGAGTGGTGAGAAAGGTGAGGTGTGAAGGAGATGAAGTGCATGCATAGCTCCTTTGTACAACCTGTCCGATAATATAGATTTGCAGCTGGGGAGGGAATGCTGCATTCTGCCTGAGACGACCAACTGATGTGGCTTGTTAGCCACTGAAAGTGAGGAAGAACGTGAACTTGAAGATTGCTGCCACTGCTGATTTGAACAGTGACTACTGATGCTACATCTATAGCCATCTATAGCCAACTATAGCCATCTATAGCAAACTATAGCCATCTATAGCCAACTATAGCCATCTATAGCCAATTGTGTCGGTTGTTGCAGTACAGGATGGGAGGGCTGGTGTTGTCTGCAAACTAGCCCCCTGTAATAGCTTTTGGAATTGTCTGTGTTGGTGGGAAAACTGTTTAGCAGTGTCAGTAATCCCATAAATAATGCCATGGCACTGCTGTCCTTGAATCGTTCCAGCACTGAATCAGCCTTTTCTCTAAGAATGCTTCCGTCATCAAAGGACATGCCCATTAGGGACGTTTGCATGTCTCCAGAAAACCAGGTGATCTATCCTGGTTAGCCTTCTGAGCACAAGGTTGATGGCACTAGCGCTGTTGATGCAGTCTGTAGCATTCAGGCCAACTCGGAGCACGTGCTTAGCAGCATTCTGACCATCATGTGTGGTTTGGGCAAATGAGGCCCTTAAGTCCTCTGGGATGGCTAGCGACATGTTGCTGGCCATATTTCATAATGTGTGGGTGTACCTATCCAAAAGGCAAACTGCATTGTTAGATCTAAGGGCTAGACTAGAAAGCATTCTCTTGGCGAAATCATGATATCTTTCCAGTACCCTATCATGAGAATTGGTTGGAAAAGAATTCAGATTGGTCTTGCTTGTAGAAGCTTAAATAGTCAGGATCTCTGGTGTGGGATACTTGGTTAGGAAGTTTGGGTCACCAGGAGCTGCACTAAGTCACCAAGCCACAGGTAATAATAATTCCTATTTATAAAGCACGAAGATATCACCTACTTAAGGGTTTCAAGGTGTTGGGGGGCCGTCAGGGAGATTGAGTGAGCTATTGCCAAGAGTCATATGATGCTGAGCTGAGCTGCCGCTGGCGCCGTGGATCGAACTGTAAGCCTCACGCTCCGGAGTCAGCCGCTCTGGCTGCTGCGCCACATCTCTCCCCTGAGGTCAACTGAGCATGAGCATAGCTTGGATCATATAGCCAGAAGGGCATCAGTATGGGCATTATTTAATGGTAATTATGACTCAGATGAAGCTGGCAGTGGTTGAAGAATCCCAGTCAATACATTTATTTTTGTCTCAGCAATGAGCAACTGCACTTCTAATGTCTCTGTAGGTGACACAATTGGAGAGTCTAACTCTGACATTTTGTAAATTCAAATACAATACATCATCAATATAATCAGGGGGCCGCGAACTGTCTCCTTCCTCATCATCATCAGTGTCCGAGGGACATTGGGTGCCTCTTGCACTGGGTCCAAATGTAAAACAGTGTGCATTCTCTGTGGATAGTGGCAATGAAGCAGATGTCTGAATTGGAATCCGGTTGTATAACCACTAGTTGTGCTTTTGTGATTTTATAGTGTGACTTAGACCTGGAACAGGAAGATGTTAATTTGGGGTTGGAGACTGATGTCAGGAATGGGTCATAGATCTGTGCTGACAGAGTTGGTGTCAGCACAGAAAGAACTGGTGTGGACCTTTGCACCATAATAGAAGTCAGTACCAGTGTAGGTATGGGCCTGGTAATAGGTCTCAGGTGAGCAGACGACGTAGTGGGTGGACCCACCAGAAGAAGTCTAACTAGAGACCACTGAGGGTCCTTGAGGCCCAAAAACACACCGGAGGGAGTTGGAATTGCATCAACCTGCAGCATGGCCTGTTTGAAAGCCACTATCTGCGGCATGGCCGACAGTTTCTCAGGGAACTCAGGCTATGTGAGGACTAATTGCAGAATTGGTTTGGATACAGAAGACATCGGGGGAGTGCGATCTTTATCTTGACTCCCTCCTTCCTTCTCAATAGACTTTAAGTGCCAGGATGGGGTTGGGTCCCACTTGGCCTTCTTACCTGTATGCTTGGACTTTGACTTCGACCTATTGGAATTTTAAGCAGTCATGGACTTTTGTGACCCCGACTGCGATCGGGTCAATGACCTGGAATGGGAGTGGGACCTTCCTTCAACCATGACCTCTTCTTATGTTCAGTTATATAAAGTTTAGCTTCCTGGACCTCAAGTGCCTTCAGGTGCATAAGGACGCACATTTTGCATGCCTAGGAGTCCTGGCAGGAACCCAAGCACCGTAGGCAGACCTTGTGCGGGTCCTGATCAACATCTGCTTTCTACAGTCTCGGGATGGCTTGAATCCTTTTGTTTTCAGTGGGGCATCACTCCTTAGCACACTGTGAAAGTGTTCAGTCGGAGCGGAGCTCCTGATCTGCATTGAAGTGTGCAAAAACAAAGGAACTGACTCCAGAGCACAGGGGTGGCGCTTACATGTACCTCTGCTTTGTCACTTCCAAGAATGTATAGACACACTGCAGATCCACACGGCACCACCTGCCGGAGCGCAGGAACATAGCTGGAAGAATCCTCCTGTTCCAGCCCGGCAAATGCGGATATTATAAAAGTGAAGAATCTACTGTTAGAAGAATCCATCAAAAGATCCATAAATAAAAAAAGTGAGAAAGTGAATAAAACCTTTGGAGTGGGAAGCAAAATAAACAAACATGGCAGATCAGAAAGGCTGGGTGAGGTTCAGTTGTATGTAGGGTAATTGTGGGAGTAAAAGAGACAGCACAGATGGAGTAGAGACGGGCAAATGGCAGGCCATTGGGGTGGGACAGAACCATTTACATTTCAGTTTGGCAGGATTGGTTCAGAGCCATGTCACATCCCTCTTTAGTGGTGCTGGGACAGAGCCACTTTCATGGCAAGTTAATAGTACTGGGGAAGAGTCGGCTATAAATTAGGTTTGTAGGGGTGGAACAGAGCCATGCCCCTTAATAATCAGTGGGGCTGTGGCATAACCAGTCAGATTCAGGTTGGCAATGTGGGGCAGAGTCAATCTAATTCCAGGTTAGTTGAGCTGGGACTGAGTCATTAGCTTGGCAAAGTAGTTGGGATGGGGAAGAATCACTCACATGCCAGATTGACAGGGCTGTGGCAGAGATATGTCACTTACCAGGTCAGCAGGAATGTGGCAGAGCCATTCATATGGCAGGCTGGCAAGGCTGTGGCAGAGCCAGAGCAATAGCCAGTCAAATGCAGGGACCGTGGAGCTAGGCCAGAGTCTGCAGCATAACAGCTAGGGGCTGTGGAAGAGTTAGTCGCATGTCGGGTTGGATGGCCACGTCTTATACCAAGTTGCAGGGGCCGGGACAGAACGAGTAACATCACAGAACTGTGTGGACGATGAAGAGCAGTCACATGATATGTTAATGGTCCCATATCTGGGTAGTTGTTCGAACTTCAGTCACAAGAGTGTTACCGGAGACGCAGGACCCGGAACCGCGACCCGCGAGCAAGCAAGACACCGCACCTACCTGCTTCCCCCCGCCCCAGCTGCCTCTTGCCTGCGGGGGCCGGGCGCGGAGTGTGGAGTGGGACTCGGGAGACGGAGCCTGGGTGGAGAGGTGAGCACGCCCTAGTTGAAGCTCAGAGCTGCGGTCCGCCAGCCAGTTTTCACGGAGGCAGCCGCCGCCAGGCTGGTGCGGCCTGTGAGTCGGCGTGACCGCTCAGTTTGTCTCCT
Organism: Calotriton arnoldi; assembly: GCA_963921515.1. NCBI lineage: Eukaryota > Metazoa > Chordata > Amphibia > Caudata > Salamandridae > Calotriton > Calotriton arnoldi. The sequence goes on from CAWUFW010001895.1 coordinate 24,935, forward strand.
CTCCGCATTGCTCGGCCCTCACCCGCTCCACTCTGCCCCCTCCGCCTTCTAGATGTCTTGCACCGGTGGTGGCGACAAGCTCATCGATTGAGCCTCGGCCTGCTCCTCACGCCGCTTCTCTTCCCCTAGGCTCAGTGAGGGGGGAGTCTTTGCAGCTCGGAGATTGGCCGAGAACGACGTGTTGGTGAACGCGACGGAGTACGGTGGGAGTAAGGCTGGAGCAGAGCAGAGCATTGTCACAGTGACCTGCCGCCAGGAGCTTCGAGCTCCCTCTATCAGACACTTAGGGATCAGAAACCAGCCCCAGTATTAATTTCCCAAAGGCGGAGCCTGAAGGACATAATGGTGTAGAAATGTCATTCAGAAAATTAAGAAGTAGAACAGTCTTTATGAAAAGACTGGGCACAGCCCAATCACAGAGAAGAAGCAAACCCCGTTCAGCACACATCGGGGCATTCTCAGGAACACTTACTATACCAGAATTTTTTCCCTCTTGCCCTTCGTCAGCAACTAAGGCTCACGAAATATCAAAACAAGAGGAACAAAGGGGCCTTAAGGTAATTATGAAGGAGTCCTTAGACCTGCCTCTAATTCCTCAGTCTGAGGGGGCTGAACCCCCGCCTAACTCTTGTCCAGGGGAATCGGTTTCCCAATATCAATATAAACCTCCTCTTACAATCACGACAACTGAGTCGGACTTCACTCTTCCGGACTTAAATATGAGTCAGGTAATTACAGTCCATCCCTTAAAAATGCCAAGGGAGACGCTACAACTGTTTAACAGTACACCTACTAACCATCTGGTCGTTGATGATAACCTATCCTTATTCCCAGATTTTCCGCTGTTATTTTCACCGGATCTCCCAAAAAATAGAGCATCAGTCGCGGAATCGCTGTGTTCCTGCAAACTGTTCTGGAAGCAATCCTGGCATTACTAGGCAAATTGACAGTAACTTCAGATCATGTCTTGGAAACCCAATCAGTAGTTCTTCAATTTCTGACAGACGAGAAAAGCTCTCAAAGCCCCGCATCCATAATTGCAAATCATACCAAGAAATTAGCTCAACTAAGTGAAAACTATACTCAGACAAAAGAAAATGGTGTCGATCTAGTAAACACAAAAACAAGAGGTACTCAAACAAATAGTGGAAATGAAAATCTCAAAATATAAAACGGGATCAAGTCAATAACATTTATTCTATCAAAAAACTTTTTGAGACACCTAAGGGAAGCAGCTCACAAATTGCAATCCCCAAATTCTATTCTATCTTCACTCGCAAAGAAACACAGGCGACAAACCAAAATCTTCAGCAACAAGCCGCGGAACGTACTACCTCTCATCCTCAGTTGAAAACCGGAGAAACTCGAGAAATAAGGGAAGTTTCCCAAAAAATCTCAAAAAATCCAACTGTGGGAAACAAGCATCAGAAACTGCAAAAACACAAACCAACAGCACAAAAAGAAGGAAAAGAAATAACCGCAGACTTACGAAAGCAAAGCCCAGGAAACTAAAGTTTTCCCAAGGACTCTGGGCAGGCACAGGGGTACAGACAGAAGTCACAACCTTACCCGTAGATATCTTAAGTAACAATGACAACGGCAAGGGATTATCTCTTGAATCCCCTCAGTCAGGTGCCTTAAGACAATTGAATCCCCTGGCAACCAACTTCATAACTAAAGGTTCTCGACAGAATTTAAGCTATCCTGACCAGGATGCCACTTCTTTCAATTCAAATGCAATGAGAAAAGAACACAGCCAAATTCAAGAGGTCTATCTAACTTTAGAATTATCCGATCTCTTCCCAGTAGGAAATGACCCTTTAAATGGGAAAAGGGTTCTTAATCTCATTCATACCCTTTCCCCCTTGAAAAAACTCTCTTCCTCTGACCTAAAACTGATCTCCTTCCCAGATAAGGCTGATGTATTTACAGTCCGAGTAGACTTCTGGTCTGGTGTTATCCCAGCAATTATCTTAAATGAGAGAGAAATCCTTCACAAGTATGGATTCGACGTGATTGGAATTAGGCAAAAGTTTCCACAGGCTTTATCAAAGGCTTCATTACTGCCCCTAAGGGAACCTCCACATTTTCTCTTGTCTTCGGATCAAAATAAACCTGTACAAAGTCCACCGGATCGGCAAATTGACAAGCTAACAATATGTATAACAGAAGGTGAACGATTAATACTGAATCATAATCTCTACGAAACTATAAATTTAAAAAGGAAACATCTTGGTCCTGATTTGCGGATAACCTAAATGCAAACAGGCAGGGACAAGACACGAAACTACCTTTTTAGCGAAGGCTCCATCGCTACCATCAACTTTTTCTCTTGGAATATTGCTGGCCTGGATCCCCAAAAACTATCCAGTCTTCCTAAAAGCTCGCCAGCAATAGTCTGCTTCCAGAAAACCTGGCTACTTGGAAATTTTAGTCAAAAGGACTATTTTTCTTTTGAAATTCCAGCAAAAAAGTCAAAAACAGGCCATGCAAAGGGGGGGTTTGTTGATCCTGCTGAAGGAAGATATAAACTGGAACTTTGAGAGAATTGACATGGGGAGTAACAGCGTGCAATGCATAAGGATACATACAGGCAATAAAAACTCTCGAATTAAGGAAACCATATTTCTTTTTAACCTCTATTTACCTCATGGACGGGAATTCAATTTAATGCTTGCAGAAATATTCGATCAGATAGATTCAGTACTAGAGTCGTGGGGCAGACATCAAATCCTCATCACAGGAGACTTTAAAGCAAAAATCTCCAACCATGCGATAAAAACTTGTAGTATTATAGATGAAGAACTCGCCTGGGCTATTCCATCCCCAATTTTTCCTGATGCCATAAAACCAGACAGTAGAGGAAAGATGCTACTCGAACTAGCAATCCGTACTAGTGGCGTGATCTTAAATGGTAGGCTCGACGGGGATATACCGGCAAGCTATACAAGAAAAGGAGTCCACGTCAGTTCCATATTAGACTATATAATATGCAGCCCATTGCTATATCAAAAATGCAATTATTTAGACTCCCAATTCTCACCTGATAGCAACCACGCAATACTCCATCTGAATCTCAGTTTAAATTTCTCATTGTCTGTTTTATGGTCGCAGTCTCGGATGAATGGTGAGTCGGTCTTAGATACCAAGCAGGGATGTATAATATGGAATACGGCAACCATAAATATAATTAATAAAGAAATATCCACTCATCAGCTTCGGGTGGTAGATCATACTCTCAGCCCTATTAAGAATTTTGAGCAAACTTTGACTGTCATTGTTAATAAACTACATAAGAAGGCTCTTACGTACAATATCTCTCATAAGTCCAAGAAGATCACAGGAGGAGAGAACATCTCTAAAAGACAAAATCAATTAATCAGGCACCAATTTATCACCTTTTCAAGTTCAAGAAAAGTAGAAATAGCTAGCTTGAAGAAAAAATTGCAAAGACTCGTTAAGGTAAAAAACAAAGCAGCGTCTGACAAACATTGGATAGATTTTCATATGGCTGCCACTAAGTGGAACTCCAAGCAATTCTGGCACTTGATTGCTAAAGGAATGGGTAATTTTAATTCCTTAAAAGCAACGCCGATATCTGAGACCGAGGGGGAAAACTACCTTTTGGACCTTTATAAGTCAAACTCAGAGCATACGGGCAGCAGGGATGCATCACCTACCCCGAGCCCTTCCAGTGGGATCAAACAACTTTTATGTCCCCCCTCAGAAAAACAAATTGACTTCTATATTAGGAAGGCGAGAACCTCCGCAGCCATGGGTCCAGATATGATACCAGTAAAAGTGCTACAATGTGACCCTGCAAAGTGGAGTGTGTTCTTGGGGCCCCTTTTTCATCATTGCTATGTTACTGCTCAAATTCCTTATTCATGGACTGGGAGTATCATTATTCCAATATTAAAAAAGGGCATTCGACTTAACCCTGGGAACTATAGACAAATTGCACTCTTGGATGCTTCAGGGAATATTTGCAGCAAGCATCCTCGAGCATTTAAGGCACTGGGCTTTTTCTAAAGGTGTAATCCCAAAGTTTGAAGTGGGTTTTCGTCCCAATCACTCTGTGATTGACAACATAGGTATTTTAAACTCTATCATTGATAAGTATGTACTATCTAAATCGCAAATAGTATATAGTCTTTTTGTTGATTTCTCGACAGCTTTCGATAGAGTAGATAGACCAACTCTTTGGAGGAAACTAAAGAAAATAGGGATCCCGGATTCACTATTGAGGTTGATAGTAGCTCTTCACACCTCAACTTGGTGTAAAGTTCAGATGGGAGGAGACAAAGGCCTGACCCACAAGATATCCACGCATAATGGACTAAAGCAGGGTTGCCTTCTAGCCCCCCTCCTGTTTTCGCTTTATATAAGCGATCTTCCAGAGATCTTTTTAAATGTAAGTAATTTTCCTCCAAAAGTAGCCTATGAAAAAATATATGGGTTCATGTATGCCGATGACGTAGTAAGTTTCGATCTTACCCCGCTGGGCTTACAGAGAAATATAGACGCACTTGCTAGATATACAGAAACAAATTTCCTAAAGGTGAATATTTCTAAAACAAAGGTAGTTCCCTTTAGGGGTAGGAAATGCCACCTCCACTATAATTGGCAACTAGATGGCACAAGAATCGAGGTGGTAAAATCCTACACCTATCTCGGGCCAGTCTTTTCTCAAACCTTAGAAGTTCATTCTCATCTTCACCAGATGAACCAAAAAGCAGAAGCACACATTTACGCCATAAGGAAATTCTACAACTATTCAGGCAAGAGGCATTTTCAAGCACTTTTTGAAATATATAGGGCCAAAATTGCACCAACAATAACCTACGCCACAGAGTATATTCCTTTAGCCAGATAGAACGTTTTGCATATCAGCGAAGGTAAATTTTTACGCAAATTAATGTTATTAAGTCAAGCTGTCTCAGTACAGATCCTTCATTTGGAATTTGCCATCGTAAGTGCATTCTCAATAGCCTTAGCAAATATAATTAGATGGGCTTTCAAACTTCTGCATGCAGAAGAAGGCTCTTTAAGGGCCTTACTGAGATACGAAAGCTTTAATTCAGGGAAAAAACAAGATACATTTCAAACAAATCTTAAGACTGCTCTACAATACTTCCAGTGTACTGAATCCATTCTTCAGTCCTGGTCTCCAGCACACCTGAAGCATTTTCTGAAAAATGCGGCTCCCCGTATAAGATTCGATCAGGACAAGGCATATTGCCTGAAACTATCTCATTACAACTCTATCACTTCTACAATTGAGTTTAAGTCCCCTCAACAATACACAAGTTTTACCTTGGAACATAATATTAGGAGATGTATTACCATGTTGCGTTTAGGACCACTTCCTTCAAAGGTTTTCACAAGACACTGGAATAACCTTGACAACGATAGTGGGGTATGTGATAAATGCAATCACGGGAACCAGGACCTAGCACATATCTTATGGTTATGTTCAAACAAGGAGGTAGTAGGGGCTCGAAACCGTTTTATAAAACCTATAGCTTTTAGAGATAACCTTTTCTCATCCACCGATTTAATCGCTTTTTTAAAAGTCCACCAAATGAATTTGTTTGCTATAAATTGTACAAATTTATGAAATGTGTTTTATTTTTGTTTTAAATGTGTGTGATTTTCATATTAAGCTTTAAAATATTTTATGCAAGAATTTTATGTATACAAACAGAATTACGTACAATTGTTGATCTCGTAAGAGATCTATATCAATAAAATTAAATTGATGGAGATATGTTAATGGGGCTTGGGAAGAGTCAGTCGCATGTCAGGCCGGCAGGGCCAGGGTAGTGGCAGTCACTTCATATGACAAGCCAGTGGGGTGGAAAAGCACCAGAGAATCACCATTGGGTTCAGGAAGAGCCAGCACTATTCTACGTTTTTGAAGCTTGACCAGAACCACTCACATGGCATGCAATGGGTTTGGGTCAGAGTCACTCATATGTGATGGCCCTAATGTGTATGCACCAAGACCAGTTGTTAAGAATGTTTCTGTGCATGCAACGAAAAGGTTGTTGGTTTTGGTTTACTATATGTACATCAATTGCATACTAAATAAAATTAAAATAAACGACGGAAAAGGAAATGCACAAAGGAAAATAAAATGCCACATAACTGCTTTTTCTAGACTGAACAAAGACCAAAGCTTAGCGGGTACTTGCAACTTCAAAACTTACAACCTCTGAACATGACTTTAAATGAGAGATGGAGACATGGCATTTTTGTCTATGGTCCTGTCCCAGTGGGATGTGGCGTCTGAAAGTGAATGTCCGATGGTGAACTCAACCCTTTTCACCATCTTCCTCTTTCTTCCTCAGCTTCTGCCCGCATCAGAACAGCCAGGATGGTGGACCGCCTCATCACCACACTGTTCACCTGGGCTCCACAATCGCACCCTGCATGCACTGCAGTCGGAAGCGGAAGCACCCTCTCCACCGCATGGGCCGGTCCAAGGAGGGCCGAAGCAGGCCTCACCCTGGGGAAGTCACCGTCTTTTCAGTTGGAAGGTACGCACTCCCAATGTTGTTTCTGTCTGGAGTAGGGTGGAACTTTATTTCTAAATGTCTAATTAATCACATGATATATATTTTTATAGCGTTTATACCTAAATAGCTTTCCATTTTTTCCATACATGTAGATATAATTTTAAGCAATTAGTGTTACCCTATCAAATTTGGTATTTATTTAATTGACCCCAGGAACATTCTCCGCGGTTGGGCTTACCCTGCTTGAGTTCGACCCAGTGGCATTAGGCATTGAGCTGCATCCTTAAACATCAGAACTATCCTGGTGGCTGGGCGAGGCTGTTAATGTTGCAGTAATGTCCGGAAAAACTGGGTTAGGTGGTTGATAAGCAAAAAAAATACCTATTGTGTAATATTTATTTACAATTTGAAGATGTCGATACTGTTAAATATATATACAAATTATTTGTTTTTGAGATTTAGGGCCTTATTTAGAGTTATCCTGCCCTCCGTATCACAAGTGCCATAGGCTATAATGCCATGTTTCTTATGGAGTGCCCCATCCTCCAAGCTCTAAATAAGGCCCTTCGTTTGGTAATTCTGAGACCATTATGGCTGTCTGCTCCTTCCAAGTTTGCACAGATTTTTCCTATTTAAATACCAAGACTTTGTCACATGATGCCTACTTGGTTTTGTTGCAGTGTTTCCCCTGCTGTCCAATGTGTTACCAGAGATATTTGGCTCACTATTTTCGTACTGACACCATTTGCTGTTTGTTGGGACTTTCTTATTGTGCTGCAGCACTTTTAACACAAGTGCCAGTTTTTGGCCCTTGCTCCAATCTCTGAGCGGGTTGGTTAGTATGAAGATCTGTATGATCAATCCGAATTAAAGGAAGGTTTGTCATGTAAATCATGTTGTAAAGATCTTCAGGTCTTGTCTTTGTCTGCTAATGGTCTTGCATTTCTAAACGCTAACATTTCACTTGCTTTTAAGGCTTTTCGCCGTATTCTTTTGCACATGTAAGAACAGTGTAATGCATAGTGCGGCACAAGGTTCCAGAACTGTCTTGACTGTTTCATTTTTTAATATTTCTTATTTGGTCGCCCACCTGTGATTCTAGTGTAAATATATCCAAAATCAGTTAGTTTGATCAAGATGAGACTGAGATGTGTTATATTTATATACCATAGTTTCAACGACCCACTGCACACCCAAGTTAATTTAACTGAGTATTTCAGGAACAAGTCTTCACCATGTCCGCAAATCATCTTATTTCTCTTTCCGTTTCCACAATAAAGGTGACTTCAATCTTTCTGCCCTCAACATGCCATCCCGTCCTAATCTATCAAGATACAACATCTTGGAAGTCTTGATAGCTATCAGAACTAAGTCAGATTAGACCAAAGTTAGAGTAGGACACAGAATAAACCAAACGGCGAGCTATAAAACACAAGAAACAGTTTCATCAAGTACAAATCCAAACCCACAATAAACATGCAGAAGGGGATGTCCACTTGTCTGGTCTTTGAGATTGCTCCTGGACGTTTTCTACCCCTGATCCCCAGATGCAATGAATCAGACAGCAAAGGAAAGTCTCAGTGAGGAGTTTGGAATCCCAGCACAAGGAATAAAGAAGTGGAACAAAGTCTGCAGCAGGAAGGTACTGGAATACAAGCTGTATGTAATCCTTACTCCCAGGGGCCAATTAAAGAGCTGATGATTGTTGGTCATGAGGGCCATGTCGTGTGTGCTCGTCAGTGATGCAGTTAGTCATCCTCTTCGGGTGGGGCGGGGTGGAGGGTTTGTGGAGGAGTGGAGTGGTTTAAGGTGAGGTCTTTCCTGGCCTGTGCACTGTACTTTTGGTTCGAGAACTATGAGAGCAGGCAAGAGATGCACAGAGCTGCAGTGATCTTTGCGCCGCTCTCCTTTTGCCAGGTCCAGTTGAACTGAGCTGACAGAGGTTACTTACCCTTGAAGGGCCCTCAGGGAAAAGGGATAAGTTAGGTTTTCACATGCGGATATTCTAAAAGTGAAGAATCTGCTGTAAAAGGTATCCATCAAAAAATCCGTAAATTAAAAAATGTTTAATGAGAGTGTGAATAGGATCTTTGGAGTGGGAAGCAAAATAAACAAACGTGACAGACTAGCAGGGCTGGGTGAGGTTCAGGTGTATGTAGGGTAGTTGTGGGATTAAGAGAGAGAGCACATATAGAGTAGAGACAGTCAAATAGCAGACCATTGGGGCAGGACAGAAACATTTGCATGTCAAGTTGGCAGGGTTTACTCAGAGCCATGTCAGCTGACACTTCAGTGGGGCAGGGACAGAGCTACATGCATGACAAGCTAATAGTACTGTGGAAGAGTCGGCTATAAGTTAGATTTGTAGGGCTGAAACAGAGTCATGTGCCTCAATAATCAGTCGGGCTGTGGTAAAACCAGTCAGATTCAGGTCGGTAGCGTGGGGCAGAGTCAATCTAAATCCAGGTTAGTAGAGCTGGGGCAGAGTCATTAGCTTGGCAACCTAGTTGGGCTGGGGAAGAATAACTTGCATGTCAGATTGACAGGACTGTGGCAGAGCCGTGTCACTTATGAGGTCAGCCGGGATGGAGCAGAGCCATTCATATGGCAGGCCGGCGAGGCTGTGGCAGAGCCAGAGCCATAACCAGTCAAATGCCAGGGCAGCGGAGCTAGACCAGAGTCTGCAGCACAGCAACTAGGGGCTGGGGAAGAGTTAGTCACATGTCAGGTTGGAAGGACATGTCATATACCAAGTTACAAGAGCTGGGTCAGAGCCAGTAACATCGCAGAAAGGCGTGGACGATGAAGAGCTAGTCATATGATATGTCTGTGGGGCTTGGGAAGAGTCAGTCACCCTATCCCTTAAGGGCTTGCAAAGGAAGAGCACCGTTCCATGAATTTATCTGACTCGCACACATTATCGGGACAGTTAAGGCCACTGTAAGCGGGATGCCTGGTGTAGGCTGCTGCCCAACACCTGCGCTCTGCCAGCGCCAGTTTACTAAGTCTTCCGAAGTTCAAAAGAGTAGCTGCTTTTCTGTGCCATTGCAGAAACAGAATGACGGTCCACAAAGGACTATTATTGCCTGAATTGATAGGCCAGCTATTTTAACACAAGCACTCTCAGATGAATTACGTCTCTAATGAAGCATTATGGCCATCAAATGCTTTGTTATTCCCATATTTATTTACTGTTTTTTCATTAGCAGCTTTATGTGGCGTGGATCAGACCCTATTGGGTGACAAAGAGAGATTTAAACACCAGAAACTTGTATAAAGGTGAGTGAAGTAGAATGTAGCTTATTTACAGCCCCCCTGCGCCGCCGGTGCGTCACTTTTAATATGGGGAAAAGTGACGTACCAGAGGCGCAAGGGGCTTGTAAATAAGCCCCATGGTATATTTACATAAACTTTATTATTAGTGGTGACTTCGCTTCCCAGGGGACTTGTTTATGACTTCAATTAGTGTCACACTTTGGGAGCACACCCTGACACGGTTTGTTTCAGGTTTGTTTTTATCCTTAAGAGCAATAGTTTCCAGTAGGAGAGTGATAGAGTGGCAGAGGTGGCCTTGTCTGCCAGCGAGGACTATCTTGTGATTAGGGATGTGTGAAATTCGCAAGATGTACTTTTGTATAATTATACAGAATTTCAATAAGGTTATGCAAAATTACTTGAAATGCAGATTTGTCATTTAGTGCTATATTGTAGAGCAATATGCGACCCTGCATCAATTCTTGACACAAGGATGCATTTCGTGATAAAAAAAATAGCACAAAAACACAATTGCCGCAAACAGTTGCTCGCATTCTGGCTGTTCATGTTGTTTCTCCACTCCCATGCTATAGTTTTACCACGAATGACAGAGTACTTATGCAATGTGGCGTAATTGTGTCATTTTGGCAATTTTTCATAATCAGCAAAACAGAAAATTCCTGAAATTACACAAATTACGCTGGCATAATTTCAGTTTTGCCTGGGTCTACTTGTGAGGGGACTAGTTTGGAGTACCTTAATCAGTGGTGTTGCGTGTACTACATGCTTGCTTGAAATTATCAGATAGCACAACTCATACACATCTTACACAGCATGCAAATCCCATATAGCTGAGCTGCACCTTGCTTACGACTACACTTCCTGCCAAGGAATGAAACACAGAGAACATCCTGCAGAACGCATTAGAAAGATCAACAAACTTACTTTTTACACAACAGAAATATGCCTTACAAATGGTTATTGCTGTGTTCAAAACAGCATTTACCATTAAGAAACAACACCAACATCACAACAAAGTGGACATTAGAGAGAACAGTGCAGAAATACCCAACATTGGCAAACTTTATTATATAGTTGGCTATCACTGAGCTCCCACCTTCTTAAAGAACCACAAAACACACCATAACCTACTCAACATGACTCCTAACATCCATCCGACACATTGCAAATAAGCCAGAATTTGGCTATGGTGCTTGTCAAACAGGGCTATTTACTTTCACTTACTTTACTCAAATTACATGCCTGGGCAATGTGGATGCCGAATAACCAACATGGAACCCGAATTGTATGGTAAGACCTTCAGTCACACCCAAACGCTCACTGATGCATATACTTGAAACCTTAAAAGAGCCACAAATACACAAGTGATGATATAGCTTAACAAGCCAAATTATAACCTGGTCTGTGATGGAATCGTTAAAACCACTGGGGAAAATTAGCTGGACCTTTTTTTAGCTGTGCATGGGCATATTAATGGCTGAATAAACTCTTCCTAAATTAATCTAACTAAAAAATAGGTTATCATACTTGTATCTTAGAGTCAGTATAAAATTTACAACAAATACTTCAGCAATGAGTTGAGGATTCTGATCCTATCTGAGAACGTTCTCAACCCTCTGGGGAAACGTTATTTGTATGTCTAACAAGTACAGAGCAATTAAAGAATTGCTCAGATGCTCCTTGTGGTAGAACTCTCAAAAACAGGACATACAGAAATTTGTAAAATATAAAAACTGTTTGTTCTTAGTGTGCCCCAAAAAATTAGGTCTTGCCTAGCTAGCTATGTGCTGTCTTCATGCGGGGCCCCCAGCTATTTGATTTTCGCTTGGTATGCTTTCCTAGCACAAATTCAATTTTAGTGTTCATAAACCAATTAAAACATTTCTCAATTCAGCGGCTTTGGAAGGAATTTCATGATCTTTGTTTCACTCCAGGTGTCATCATGAGCCAGCACTTAACTCTCTGAACCATCTCCATTTCTCTGGTTGCACTAACAGCTAATCAACTCAGATTATTAATTCTATATGTGCAAAGGGCCTTATTGACCATGTGAAAACATGAATCTCGTTCTTATTTCACTGCTAGCTAGCATAGTGGGTCTAGTAGAACATCACTTCCATCTTATGCTTCCCTAAGTTCATTACTCAGTTTACTTTACTGCATCTTTTGTGACATTGGACATTGCTTGGACATCATCATCTGGTAGAGCTGGACACCTTTAATCTGGCAGATCCAGGCACTTGAAAAGGTGGCAGGCGCTAAGTGCTTGCAAAAAACATTTGTTCCAGTAAACACTTATTTTTGTCACTTCTTCACCAGTGTGCCTGTTTCTGAAATATAAAGTAAAGGTGTTAAATAGAATAATAGGCACACTAAATACTGCCACTGAGGCATACTTGTGGCTCTTATCCATAGTCACCCTTCAGCCTTGTCTGAACTTTAACTTCAAAACATTATCTCTTAAAAATCATTCAAGGGGACCTAGTATACTTTTGGGCTGTGAGCCTCGGCGAGGCATTAGAACACTTGGCAATCAGAGAGCCTGAGTTATCAGAATCTTCTTATGAAACTGTAGCTAGATGCTCCCATTCAGGCTAGGAATATTTTCGATTTGGCACCCTCGTTCTTGTTGATCTCTTGACCACTGGTGATTCACTTCCTCTAGTTTCAGAATCAATTTGTCTCTCAGGCTTTTCTTCTGGTTCACAGTGTTTTCTTTCACAAGTTCTTTTCCTTGGAATAACTTCCTCAACCATTCCTTGTTCAGCAACAGTCTTTATCAGAGTTACTTTACTCTCCAATGAACCTTGGCTTAAACGTGAACTTCAGCTTGAACTTTGAACAACTTTGTCTGTTCACTGTGAACTTCTTCTTTCCTCTAGGGGCCTTTGTAACTTTTATTTTCAACTGCAACTTTTTATTGTTCGGATCACAGACTACTTCTTCCTGCTGCCACTCATACATTTGTTTTTTGCACTGTAACAGCTCTTCACTCAGATACATGTCTTGAAACTGGACTTCATGAATTTCAGATTCTGCGGCAGAGCTTTCACTAGTCTGAAACTTCATATTGCTTTTTCTTGTAGTCTTCACCAGTTTCAAATTTGTCGTCCCCCTCTGGATTCATGCTGTGAATTTGAGCTAGCCTTTGAGTTGACTTTGCACTTGGCTTTGTGGACTTACATCTGCTTCATCAGTTGATTCTTTCACTGTTTCTGCCACCTTTACTCTGTTTATGTGAACGGTATGGATCCCCTGTGGCACAACAGCACATTTTATGGCAGTGCACTTTGTCAATATTAGTTGGGCAGGACCCCTCCAGGGGTCCTCCAAGCAAGTTTTCCTGACATGTTTTCGAATTGCAAACCAGTCACCTGGCCTGAGATCATAACAGGCGATATCTTGTCTGTCGCCACCTGATGAGAGATATATTAGACCAGATCAGCCATACCTTTGCAGTAATCTAATACAATGTCATCAGTTATCGAAACTAGTACAGCTGGAGGTACATATGGAAGTCTCATTTATCTTCTTCTGATAACCTCATGAGGGGATAATCCATTCTTTCTGTGAGGAGTACTTCTCGTGCTCATCAAAACAAGAGGAAGGGCAACAGGCCACTTTAAACCAGTTGAAGCACAGACTTTCACCAGTTTATTCTTGAGAATGACATTAGCTCTTTCCATAATTCCTGAAGATATTGGTTGATAAATACAATGAAACTTTTGATTGATTTCAAATGCTGTATATATTATTTGCAAAATTCAATTTCTAAAATGAGTTCCACGATCTGTCTCAATAGAAGTAGGAAGACTAAAACATGGTATCAAGTCTCTCAACAACAATTTGGCAACTGTAAGGCTATCTGATCTTCTGGTGGTTTAGGCTTCAAGCAATTCAGAAAACAAGCAGATAATTATCAAGATATACTTTAAAACATTACAATCCAACATCAATAAAATCTGCTTGTAGTCTTGTAAATGGGCCCTCTGATTTGCCACTATGGTTTATTACAGTAACTGTCTTTTTCCCTTGATTATTCAGGTGACATATTAGGCATCGGCTGCAAACATCCTCAACAACATTTCGAAATCCTGTATTTTCCCAGAACTTTTTGAATATTCAAATCAGGGGGTCTCTACCTGCATGAGACCTGTTGTGCAAATACTTGCACATTGGGTATGACACTGAATCTGGTAACATATTTATGCTCAGCCTTCACATATAAATCTTGATAATTCCTCTTGTAGCCTAACCTCTACCATTTATTTCTTATCTTCTAGAGCATCATTCTGTAAACCTTTCAATTCACCCAGAGAAGTCTGTATTGAACTCCTAAAGAAACAATTTGTTTTCTCCATTTTGTACTAAATTAGTCCTCAAGTCATCACTTTCACCCTCTTATACAACTGTCTCATCCTGCAATGCACAATATATTGCCATCTGGTCACATTATTTATTTCCAAGCATGATCATGTAATTGTCAGCCTTGCGGGCAATACATTTGACCACAGCAATGTCTTTTGACTTTTGTTTGGCTTTCAACAAATCCAACATGCATACACTGGTTTTTATTGGAGCTCCTGAGGATGTCATAAAACCCCTTTGTGACCACTAAAGTCCATAGTCATGTACAACTTCAAAACCACACTGGGTGTCTTTATAAATAGTCACAACCAAATTCTCTGTTAAGCAGCAAGCTCTTGTCAAAGCAATCATATCTGCCACTTGTGTTGAAGTTACGTTTTGCAAAGAAGGTGCTTCTAAAGTTTCAGAAATGGAACATATCGCATAGGCAGCTCTTAATGATTCATATTTGTCTCTCAAGCAAAAATTGTCAACAAATAATGTCAGATCAGTAATTTCCAAAGGTGTCTCTTTAATGTCTGGTCTTGGTTTTGTACATAACTCAGTCACTTCAAAGCATTTGTGGTCTGGTTCATAATCAGTCTCATCATTTTCTATGTCTAAACAACTTTTGTCTGATTTAGGAAGCAGTGTTGCTGAATATAGGATATTTTACCTCCTAATAGATTGTTCTCTGCTGCAAGTATGACCTGATCATAACTAGCCAGCCTACTCTTAGTTAAGTGCTGTGTCCTTGTTCTAGTCAAAAGAATTTTAACTGAATGTGGGCCATATACAATTAAAGTACAGCCCATCACAATTTCTTCACTTTGTTAAATGGTGATGAAAAGAGCTGCAAACGATTTCAAACAGCCTGGAAGACTTACAGCTGGCAAGTAGGCCACTGGTTGCATTGAACCACCATGTTTCTGTGTAAGAACTGACAGTGCACATCCATTTCTCTCATGGCAAAACAGGAAAAACATCAGTCTATAATCAGGCATTCCAAGTGCGGGTACATGACACAAACTCTCTTTCACTTTCTCAAATGCATCACAGCATTCTTTATCAGATGTGACCGGATATTGAACATCATTACATGCCAACCTTGCTAAAGGTTTCAAAATCAAGGAAAAGTTTGGAATTCGCTGACTACAGTACCCAACAATTCCAAGAAACATCTGAACCTCCCTTTGGGCGGTCGGCTGACTCATTTTCAGAATTGCAGAAAAGTGTTTGGTCGAGACTTTCTCACACCCTTTTCAATATGGTGTTCAAGATAGCTGACTTTGATTTTTCAATACTGCATTTTAGTTGGGAAAATCTTATATCCATTTTCAGCTAGATATTTTAACAAAGCAACTGGAGTTTACAGTCTTCTTTCGTCTTGGATGTGACTAGTAGGTCATCAATATATTGTATTAAAACTGAATTGAATGCCGAACTCAAACTCTCTAGAGTTTACTTCAGGATTTGAATAAAATTTGAAGGACTTTCAGTATATCCATGTCGGATTCTTTACCACATGAGAACTTTATTCAAAAATTGAAACACAAAAAGGAATTGTGTTTCCTCATGCAAAGGAATTGAAAAGAATGCTTGACAGAAGCTGATGGCTGTATGCCATCCTGCCTCTTATGGAATCTGAACCAAAATTACTGCAGGATTTGGTACTACTGGACAACATGGAGCAATAATCTTGTTAATTAGTTAGAAGGGGGGGGCGCTAGAGGGCGCCAGGCAAGATGGCCGCACATTAGTGCTGCTCGGCCCGGCTGATCTCCTATCCGCCCAGAATCCGTCTTAAAATCGACGCATCATAACTGTACGGTGTCTGCCCTGCACGGCAATTTCCCGCTGCTGCGGATCGGGCAGTTGCGGCTCCCCGGAGTGCATCGTGAACGACGATATCAGCCTCACAAGCATCTGCCGGCTGAGGGCAAGATGGCGACCGCCGTGCACGGAGGATGTCCGACTGGCTGTCTACTGTGCTGTATGCTCTGCTGTGGGGATTGAGCAGCCGCGACGGTGCCGGGCTCGCGTGATCCCTTGCCTGACAAAGAGCTGACGGATCGCACAGCTGGTGGGGCGGCGGACGCACTTGGGGCCTGCCCTTGCACAACCGGGAGACTGTCCCAGGCGCTGGCACGGAGCGTGGCGGCCTGCTGGGGCCCGCTTTGAACTTGCACTGAGGCTCTGTTCTGCAGCGGGTGAGCGACGGCACCTGGGGAGGCCAACAAGACTGCTGGTACCGCCGTAGCTGCAGGGTGCTGAATCCCTACCTGGGTCCCGGGGCTGGAGCGGATCTCATCCCGCATCGCTGCACATCTCGGTGCAGTCTTCACGCTGAGGGCCGGCCCGGGACCGGGTGTAATCCTGTGGTGAGGACCGGCGCAGAGGGAAGCTGCTGGCGCCTGCTGCGGGTGGCGGTGAGTGGGGCGCGGCCTGCTTGGGCCTGTGTCTGCGGAGGCGGGTGTGGGCCTGAGCGCTGGGCCGCGCTCTGCGCGCTGCGGCCTGCGTGCGTGGTGAGTGGCGGTTGGGACACCGGCGAGGCCTGCACGGGGAGTGTCTCGGCTCCAATCCTGGTCAGATCTCTGCGGCGGACGACTGGTGGGCCTGTCTGCGGCAGTCCAGCATTACCCCCCTGCATTTTCTTGGAATGATCCGTGGTGGGCTGTTTGATTGTCTGTCCCCGCTCCTGCAATCCAGCTTCTTGGGCCTGATCTGGTGCGTGAGCTGCACACCATTATTGAGGGCGGGCTGGGGATCGCCTGCTCCAGGACTAATTGCTTTTTTGACTTACCTGCTCCCTGCGTACTGTCGGGTGACCTGCATCCCCAGAGATATAGGGGTGAACTGCTGTATGTTGTGAGCTCACCTGCTCCTTGAATCTAGTTGGGCCATCTGGGGGCCAGATTGTGGCTATTGCTTGAGCACTAGCTGGGGGTACTCACTCCATTGCTGGTTAGACTTGCCTGCTCACACTACTCACACTCTCGAGCACTGATCTGGATCTGCTTGCTGGCTTGCCAAAGACACCGTCTCCACAAGCCCTGTAAGGAGTGTACATCGTAGAGGTTGCATCTCATACTGGGCCCATTCTCTGATAAAGAGCTGTAGGTGTGGCTGGAGATAGCTGATATATTCTTGTTGCTCTGCGTCTGCCTTCTCCGTTGCTCATCATGGGGAAGCCGGATAAGTCGCAGCCCCGCCTCACGTTTGAGGCACGAAAGTCAGGCAGGGTCCCACAAAAAGTGGCTTCTGATTCTGAGGCTGATGGGCAAGGGGACCCACCCAATCTGGAATCCACATTGCTAGCAATGCAAAAGAGTCTCCAGTCCATCGAGGGCAGTATGTCCACTATAAATCATCGGCTGGACTATATGTCTACGCAATTAGAAAAACAAAATACGAGAATGGGGGAGGTGGAACAAAGAGTATCTAGCGCGAAGGATGGACTCAGCGATGTAACCAGTAAGACCCTCAACATGGAAAAGGTCCTGGCCCTCCTACAGGCCAAGAATGAGGATTTGGAGGCCAGGTCCAGATGGAACAATGTTCGCATTACGGGCCTTCCCGAATCAACAAATACGGGCAGGATGGAACACTTTATTGAATCTCTCCTTAAAGAATTATTTGGCCCTGAGCACTTGTCCTCCATATTTGTAGTAGAGCGAGCCCATCGCTCTTTGGCGGCACGACCTGTCCCGGCAGCTCCACCTCGTCCCATAATAGCTCGACTATTGAACTACCGGGATCGGGATGTCGTATTGCGGTTGGCCAGGGAGAAGGGTACTATAAGTTATCAGGGGAACACGTTGTCCTTTTTCCCTGACTTTACCGTCGCAGTCCAAACTGCGTGGCGTGAGTTTGGGGCAGTAAACAAATTCCTCCAGACTGAAAACGTTCCCTACGCCATGTTATATCCCGCGCGTCTTCGTGTGGGATCAGAAGGGAACTTCAAAATATTCTCTACCCCTAAGGCGGCGATGGAGCATGCAAAGCAACTGAAGAGGCACAGGCGCGAGACTGAGACTGAACAGGGAGAGGAGGAATGATAATGTTGTGGTGGGGGCTGCGGTTGTGCGTTTCCTTTTTCTTCTTTTTTAAATGAATACTTCTGATGGCGGGGCTCACTTTCTGTATTAACTGCTTCTTGTATTTCCGTGCAGGGCAACTGCCTATATGTTATCTGCAAACTAGATTGGATGCTGTATAGTTAAAGTATTTACTCTTGGATTGTAACACAGGTACTAGACCTGATCAGCCACCTCCTACGTTGTGGGAGTGTAGGAGCACTCTGATGCCCCCCCTGTATGGGAGTTCCCCACACTATGTTGTTGCTTTGCTGGGGTTTCTGGGGTTTGCTAAGTCGCTACTGGGATGGCTTTGGCAAGTTGGGGGGTGCCGAAGTGGGTGGGGGGTTTGGGTTGGGGGGATCGGCATTTGCGAGTTGTATCTTGGTTGTGTCTGGATGGTATGCCTTCGAGGGTGGGTTACACACTGCTTACATTGGGCTGACTTACATGCAACATGGGTAGTGAGTTCCGATTTGTGACATGGAATGTGCGCGGTCTCAATAGTCCCAAAAAAATCCGCACTGTGTTAGCTTCGCTAGATAGGTGGAACGTACAGGTGGCCTTGTTACAGGAGACGCATCTAACTTCACAGACTGAAAAAAATGTAGGCACCAGATGGGCTGACGTTCGAATGACATCTTCTTACTCATCCTACTCTAGGGGGGTGATGACTCTGGTCAAGAAAGGTACACCTTTCCAGATTCATGGCAAGGACAAGGATGAGCAGGGCCGGCTGGCAATTGTGCATGGTACGCTGGTTGGCACGAGTGTGCTGTTGGTGAACGTGTACGGTCCTAATATAGACGATGCCTCCTTTTTCGCGGATGTCTGGCGCAGGATATCTACCTTCCCGAGTGCTGAAATTATCTGGGGAGGGGATTTTAATACATGTCTGGACATTAACGAGTACAGGGGGGGGAGCGGGGCCCCGCGACACAGACAATCCACTGATACACTTGTGGGGCTTTTGGACACTGGTGATGTGCATGATATCTGGCGCCTGAGGCACCCTGGGGTCAGGGAGAGCACTTTTATTTCTACGGTGCATGGGTCCTGGTCCCGCCTGGATTATTGGTTGGTGTCAGAGGCTGCATGCACCTGGGCGGTAGACGTTCGGCACTTGGCCAGAACCCTTTCTGACCACTCGCCGGTTCTCCTAGCTTTGCGAGTCCCAGGGGGAGGGAGGCCCCCATTTGCGTGGAGATTGCAACCTTCATCCTTAGCGGATCCGGTATTTAAACACACCATAGGGGAGGCCATTCATAACTACTTCCGGGAAAATGTTGGCACTGTGGACAGTGTCGGGGTTACCTGGGAGGCGTTCAAGGTCATTATTCGGCGGGTTTGTATGGGGGCGCAGGCCGGAGTTCTCAAAGATTTGCGCCGTAGGATTAGGAAATTAGCAAAGGATATCGCTGCTTTGGAGCGCGAGTATGCCAGTTGCCCTGCCACTGAAAAACTGGCCGCAATCCGGGAGTTAGTGTCGGAACATAACGAGACGGTAGATCAAGAAATGAGGCACAGATCGCGGAGATGCACTGATAGATATTATGGGGAGGGGGGCCGACCTAGCCGTTCACTAGCGCAGAAAATGGCGGCGCCTCGTAGCCAGGCCTACATTACCGAATTGGTGGATGAGGCCGGAGAGACGCACTTCGGTAATACAGATATTAGCGGGGTGATACTGGATTTCTACTCTAAATTGTATGGGGAACGCGATCAGCCGCCTATTGGTGAGATTAATGGTTACCTCGATGATATCGCACTGGGCTGGCTGTCCCATGATCAACGGGAGTATCTCACCTCGCCATTTGACGTGGAGGATGTGAAGCAGGCAATCATGTCCCTCCCTACTTGCAAGGCAGCGGGGCTT
Organism: Calotriton arnoldi; assembly: GCA_963921515.1. NCBI lineage: Eukaryota > Metazoa > Chordata > Amphibia > Caudata > Salamandridae > Calotriton > Calotriton arnoldi. The sequence continues at coordinate 45,031 of CAWUFW010001895.1, forward strand.
GATGGTTTGCCAAGTGAGTTTTACAAGGCTTATTCGGACGCTTTGGCGCCGCAGCTGCTGGAGGTATTTGCGGAGGCGTATGATTCTGGCAGGCTGCCTCCATCCCTCACGGAAGCCTTAATTGTAATGCTCCTGAAGCCTGATAAAGTGGCGAATGCCTGTGACTCGTATAGACCTCTCTCCATTATTAATGTAGATGCCAAAATTCTGGCCAAAATGATTGCCACAAGGTTCCAGCCCCTGGTCCCCAAATTGGTCCTGCCGGACCAATCAGGGTTTGTGCCTTCCAGGTCTACGATGCACAACCTCCGTACTATTTTTTCCACCTTGCACTATTTTGACCGGGATTTTTAGGCAGTGGCCGTGCTGCTGGATGCGGCAAAGGCATTTGACTCCCTTCAGTGGGGGTACATGTTTACCGTCCTACTGAGAATGGGTATGCCTCCGTTTTTCTTAAAATGGGTTTGCCTCCTCTATGAAGCACCGATGGCACGGGTTCGCGTAAATGGCTGGGTCTCTGAGGCTTTTCCCATCAGGCGCGGCACGCGACAGGGATGCCCGCTATCGCCCATGCTGTTTGCGCTGGCATTGGAGCCATTGGCCTGTAAGCTGCGGCAGCGGCACGCCCAAGCGGCATTGCGGTTTCGTCAACGACCCTTAATGGTATCGTTATATGCTGACGATATGCTGCTATATGTGCGCGAGCCTGCCACGTATTTGCCGGAGTTACTAAGAGAATATGTCCGGTTTGAGCGTTTTTCGGGGTTAGGCATCAATTGGGCTAAATCCACGGTGTTCCCCCTGACAGCCGGCACTCAGGAGATTGAGATGGACTTTCGGTTGCGATGGTCAACTGACCCGGTGAAATATCTGGGCATATGGCTGCACAGAGACCCTGCAGTGGTCATCTCTGCTAATTATGGTCGCACCGTGGATAGAATCTCTGATCAGGCGGCGCGCTGGGCTAAGTTACCCCTCTCTCTTGCGGATCGCATTGCGATAATAAAAATGACGTTCTTGCCCAAGCTGCTGTACCTGTTTATAAATATCCCTATCAGATTGAATGCTGCGCTTTTTACCACATTGCAGTCGGTCCTGCTCGCGTTCGTTTGGGGGGGTGGGAAGCCCCGATGCAGTTGGAGGGTTTTGACGCTACCATTTGAACGTGGTGGTTTTGAGGCCCCGGACCTCCGTTTATACTACTTATGCGCTCAGGCGCAATATGCGCATTTCTGGTACTTCCCACAGAGGTTCCAGCCACACACGGCAATTGAGGCGGACGCGGTCCTCCCAGTGCCCCTGGCTGCAGCAGCCCTGATGGGTGGAAGGGGGGTCCACGAAGTGAAATCAGCCCGGTTCATTGTACGGCTTGGGCGTGGAGTGAACTAGCTAAGAGGGCGGGGGTGGATTATCTATACGCCCCCAAACTGCCGATCGCGGCACATCCAGATATATCAGCTGCACGGGAACAAACTGCATTGCAGGTGCTGGGTAAGGTAGGGATCACTCACCTGGGGGATTTGTACACACAGGGCCAGTTTCGGGCACTTTCAGATTTGCAAAGATGTCATGGCGCTAGCTTTATGCTGGGATTTACCTATGTGCGGGTGCGACAGGCCATCCGCGCTATCTACCCTGAATTTCTGGCAGAACCGCGCACTCTGCGAGCACTGCAGGCGGTGCTGGCGGGGGCCTGATCACCAAACTATACAATGCCTCTCTTAGGGAGACTGAACTGGCGGAGTCCCCCGCATATGTCAGATGGGCGACGATAGTGGGTACATCTATGACACTGGTTGACTGGAAATTTTGTTGTGAATTAACGGGACGATTGACAGTGAATTGCAACCTCAGAATAATACATTTTAAATATATACATCAACTCTATTATACCCCGCTTCAGCTAAGACGCTTCGGGCTGAGGGACTGTGCACGCTGTGTGCGTTGTGGACAGGATGACGCAGATTTTTTGCACTTGGCCTGGCACTGTGCAGGGATTGCCGAGTTTTGGACACGGGTTACACAAGTGCTTACGGAGGTTGTCATGGAGCCTGTGGCATGTGTGCCTGCGGTATGTCTGTTGGGATGGGTTCGTAAGCTTAAACCTTGTAACAGACGATTGGTTGCCATCTCCACGTTGTTTGCTAAGCGTGCGGTTGCACAGAGGTGGGGGGCAAAGGCTGTTCCCACAGTGAAAGGGTGGATGCGTGACCTGTTGTATTGTAGAGAACAACTCGACATCTATGCGGAGGAACTGCTGGAGGCATCTCGCCCCAAGGACTTCTGGGCCCCTCTTACGGGGTATCTACTGGGCAGACCAGACCTATGTTAATACATTGTATACTGTACTGGGATGTTTATGGAGGGTGCAGGGACTGTTGGACTTTGTACTGCATGCTACCCTACGGGGCTGTCCAGGACTTAGTGAAGTGCTATTCCAAGTGCCGAGGGGGGGAGGGTTGCAATTGCGGGGATGATTCAAGTTGGGTGGTGTTCTAGAATAATAAGTCGGTTTGCATTGATATCCTGTAATGAACAATTGTTGCTGGCATAATGCACCTCATGTTGAGGTGGCTTTTGCTTCTTACTTCTTGCAAGCTACACAATAAATAAATAAAAAAAAATAATAATAATTAGTTAGAAGGACTACCAAGTACCTCCCGGAGAATTCCCTGCTCGATCATCTTCTCAATCACTGGTTTCATTCCTTTTTTCTGCCTTCTTTGTAAGTCGGTATTGTCTAGTTCTATGAAATATTGCATCTGGCTTGACTTTTAATATAAGTGGCTTTTTTCTTTTATTCAATCCATTCTCGTTTCCAGTAAAATCCCATTCCTCATTTTTGACAGTATGTCTTAAATCCAGAGGCCGGTCTTCTTTTGTTAAAACTGGGAATAACAACTCTCGAGTCTTATGAGTTTCTCTTGAACTCTGAATCCTAACGTTGAGTTTCAATTGCAACACAATGCACTGTGTAATGTATCACACAATTCAGTTTGAAGAGCAAATTCCTTCCCAGGACTTATATCACACAAAATAAATTGGTGCCTGGTCTCTATCTAATCAGTTTTAAATGCAACATTTGCTGTAATATGACTAACAATTTGTTTCTTACTGATCCCTATAACTTGGACTTCTCTTCCTGAGAGCAAACTGTATAATGGGTAACCCCTTATCGACTAAAAATGAAACATGATGGCTATTAACTTCTCCGCTAACATATGGGTCACTTTGGTCTACCGCTAGGACTACTCCAAGTAAGCAATCCTCCCCCGCCTCAAGCACTGTCATTGTGAACTACTCCCTGTCAACCCGTCATTCAGAATCAATGGACTTTGCAGGTACCCTACAATATAGGACATCTTGTTTTTTATGTTTTTCTGCATCACTGGCGCTAAAGGCATTGACATTCAAAGTGATTTTTGACTTTGCACACCCTGTTCATGCTTTTGCATATTTGAAACCATCACATTATTTTGCTGCATCTGTGGAAGCTGTTCCGCATTTTCCTGAATTCTGTTAGGATTCTGACAACACTCCCTCTTCCAGTACCCGATCTTCCCACCGAAGTGACAAGCTGTATTCTCTTTTAATCATTTCAACATTCACATTCATACCATCACATCTATACCACCTTGCATCAACATTTGACTCACTCCATTCATACTAGACTGAACAAAATTCATATTTGAACCCTTTTTGTTTTGAGAAGCTCTTTCCAATTGTTTTATTTGGTCAATCATCATTTTCTCCTTAATTCTTTTCGGTTTCGCATCTATATAGTCTCTACTCTATTTTGACAATTTGAAAATCTCATCTCTACTCTTTGTCTGCCAACACAATTCACATGACTGAATGTGATTACTATTCTCTAGCCCCAAACCCCCATCATGAAAGCAGACACAAATCCACTGAAACCACCTTTCTCTTGGTTGTTGACTATGCTATTTTTCTTAAAAATCTACATAATCCTCTCATACCAATTTATATCCTTCTCTGGAACTTGTTTTTTCAAATACTCAATCACATACTTATGTTTGGTAGCTACCTCTTCAGAAGAGCATCACTGGGCATAATCCTAGCAGTTTCGTGTGAGACTATCCAACAGCCTTACACTCAATCCAAAAATCACTAGGAACCTCAATTTCAACCAGCATATTTCAATCCGCCCACAGCATCTGGAAAATTCATTAAAAGAATTATCCTCCTCATCAGAATCATTATCCGCTTCTCTAATTTGTTTGTCTTGTCTTTATCATTTGTTTCCTTAACTATAGCAGGAAACGTATTTCTACACTCAATCATATCGACCCTCCAGCATTTTTCCTGTTTGTCTCATTTGTTCTCAAGCCACAGTCTAAATGAGCCCTTTACATGTTTTGTCATTTTCTTTCTCTCTTTCTCTGTTGCCATTCTATCCCACCTGCTTAGAGCGTGAAATTGTGCGGGTTTTGGCATCGTGTACATATCGTACAGAGTCTGTTGAAGAAAATCTAACTTTCTAGTATTAAAAGTACCATCTAAAGGAAATGGTAGATCTTTGTTAGAAGCTGTATATTCATTCCATTCAGAGATATAGGTACATGTATGAAACCCAATGCCCGGTATCATTTCAAATGCAGGTGCTCCCTCTGACCATCTAAAGCAGGCACAACTGAAACCATAGGCTTATTTTCCATTATTTATGTTAGAAAGAAACTAAAAAATCACCTCAAAATCCCTACAAACTAGCGAACAACAACCAATCACAGTGCGGCTCTGTCAAAGGTCAACCTATCACAGCATGGCTTTGTCAGTATTCAACCAATCAGAGCACTGCTTTGTGGTGACGTCTCACCCATCCCAGTGCAGCTCCCTGGCTGACAACACAACTTCTCTGTGAACAGGAAAACAATTGCAAAACCTCTTTAAACCAATAAACGAAATAAACCCTTGTCTGTTTGTCCTAGATAGGAAGGAAAAGTCTATAAATCAAGTAAGACAATTCAGTCACAACTATGAAACTTCAGAAACAAGAATAAATTCAAAACCAAGAACGGAAAACCGAAAGCCCTGTTTAAACCACTGTTCACACTTGGTAGACTTGCCTCCAGCGGCAATCCACCCTAGTCAGCGCACTTGTTCTAGTGTACTCAAAAGCAAATTGCACCAACCCAACTTAAGCATAGAACCTAGAAAAGGAAAACTCGTTAGTTCAGAATCCCTGTTCGCTCTACACACCACCTTATACAGACAATTAAAACTAATATATCTCAAAACCTTGGATTTCAATGAATCCGATAACCAAACTAACCAACAAAACTTCAAATAAATTTACACATATGAATAATACATCCACACAAAAGGGATCAATCCACCGATTGAGTCCAGAATCATCACAGCACATCCAAATTATTCAAAACAAACAGAAATCCATTCCTCAAATACATGCTCCAACATATATCATGAATACTTACACTATACACAAATCAGTTGACCCTATTCACACTTACACTTCAAATTGTTCAGTAACGCACTCTTTGCACGTCTCCGTAGTCTCCAGCACTAGCAGAGTTCCAAAACTCAGAGGAACAATGGACTAGGTGGAGAATCTGGGGAGAATCTTTGAGGGGAACTGTGAGAGGCTGGCTTAGTATATGGTGCTCACTTATGTAAGTATATAGCAAGAAGGGGTTTGGCCCTGATCGGCAGGACAGGGCCTTAATATTAGACTAGAAGAAGATTTTGTCCTAACCGTCGTATTCGTGTGCTGATAAAGCAATTGACCAGACTTGAGCCCATAAACTTAATTGATATGGACTTTATGCATTTATTTGCAAAGTCATTCTTTTGTTTAAACAAATTTGATCCAATTTATAACATAAGTCAGACAAGCATGGATACCCATCAATTAGTGCACATTGAAACAAACCATATAACAAAAAGTGAAAGAGCACTAAAATCAACTTTGTGCCAAAACCATTGTAAGAAACAAACAATTAGTGAATATGATACAACACCAGTCACAGTTCATAGAACAAAAGCAGCAAGTGGACAATCTTTTTACATTCAAATTGTCTTCCAACTATTCAGTGCTGCTATACACGGGGGAAAGAAAACATTGTGCCTAGTAGTTAGGAATGTATACAACATATCTACTAGAGCAGACTTAATTCCATTAAATAGGTCCCCGTGGTGTAAAGTGCCCATGCGTTTCGATTCCCAGTATTTTTTATGGGACTCTCTTCAGGGCGTGGACTGGTTTCTATAGGGATAAAGGGAGTATGAATTAATAATAAAATTCTCTAAGCCTTCCATGTACTTCTTTATGGTCAGAGTTATTTATAAAAAATACCTGAATGACAGAGATGTGTTTTCTGTGCAGGCTCGGGGGGGGGCCGGAAGATAGACAGAAGACGCTATCTGTAAAATTAATTAGAACTCGTGTTGGTTTCTAAATAAATAGTATATTTGTTAATTTGTTGCCTAAATAACGAGGAGTGCACTTACTTGCAAAGGGCTGGGAAGTGTGCTTATAATCACAACTTCTTTACGGTCAGCTGGCTTGCTAGTTTTCGAATCCTTGTTAAATGAGCCCTGTGTGAATGACCAGAATGATTTATTTAGTATGAAATGTGATGATCGTTTTGTTTGCAAGTTGCAAAGTAAAATGCAGGCTTGCTTTTCATGTGCTCGGGTTGTCTCGTAACAGGGCAGTTTTTAAAGTCAATCTGTGAATTGAAAGACGGAACGTTAGCATCTAGCATGTCTTTTTCCTAAACAGTTTTAAAGTTAAGCTAATGAAATTCACTGCAGTCTTACTTGTTTCAAGACGGTGCGGCTCCTCTGCCTGTGTTCTGATCTCCTTTTTTTAATTTGCATTCTACTTCCGGATCACTTGGTGTTATAGAGTTGACTCGCAAATATAATATTATGAATGATGGAGTTTACGAACGCAAAATAATTGTTTATTCTGCACTTCTGGCACTTTGGCAGGCTTTCTTTTTATTTGTAAAGGGCTTACTTAGCTTTTATCGTTTTTCCAAATAATAATAAGAAATGTTCTGAGAGCTTTAACAGTTTGCCGCTGAACTGCATTATGGGAAAAGTAGTTGTTCCAATATATGGTGGTGTTGTTTTAACATCTGCCCAATTCTGACATTTCGTTGAGTCCTTGTGTGATGCTGTTGTGTCTAGCAATCATGTAGGCCTCTTTTCTTAGAAACAGGGATTCAGTATCGCCACCTCTTGTTGATGGTTTGATGACAGCCAGCACGGTCCATTTGAAATCAGTTTCTTGATGTTTCAAGTCCGTGAAGTGGTTGACCATCGGTGCTGTTAATACTTTATTTTTGATCCTGGATCGATGTTGTACTATACGTTGGCGAATTGTCTGTGTAGTTTTGCCTCTGTAGATTTTAGGGCAGGGGCAGATGATGGCGTAAATGATGTTTTTTGTCTTGCAATTCGAGAAGTGTTTCCTGGTCCACTTGATGTCATCATGTATGAAGTCGATGCCAACCACCGTATTACTACAGCTTGTGCAAGTAGCACATTTATGATGGCCCTGTAGTGGCTTCATGTTGAAAAGTGTTCTGAGATCATTGTGTTTTTCGGGCGAAGGTAACTCAGCCCTTATGATCTGTTGCCCAATACTCATATTTTTTTTCCTTGCAAAGAGTGGAACATCAAGGCCCGAATCCAAGTTCTTTATTAAGTGCCAATTCTTCAAAATAATTGACAGAAATTTGTTCTTGGCCTTGGCAACGGCAACCAGCGTATTTTTTGAAAAAGGTGCAGTGTCTGGACCAGCAAGGTCCAAGTGACCAGGTAAGTCAGAGCAGGCCCCGAGCAAGCAGGGGAGCCCGCTGGAACCAAAGAAGACCCTCAAGAGGACCCACAGGCCGGAGGCACAGGTTTCGCAGGAGGACCTCGAGCAGCTCACCAAAGGATGAAGGCCCACGGTGCAGAGGATGCGGTGCAGGCGAAAATCTTGGCTGCTGGAGATGCCTGAGGTTGGAGCTTCTTGGAGCCCGAAGATCTCTGGTAAAGAGAGTTAACAATTCTTGGCAACGGCAAGTCGACAAAGTGCACAGGGTTACTGCTCCGGCGGTTCGGACGAGGGAACTTCAAACTTGCTGTGAAGACAGTGCAGGCCTCGAGGGAGTTGTAGAACCACCACCTGTGTTGCTGAACCTTTTGGAGTCCGTAGGAGCTCAGGAACAGCAGACCGGTCAGCTTCGTTGCGGTGCCTGCAGTTGCAGGGGAGTGACTCCTTCACTCCAAGGTAGATTTCTGTGGGTGTCTTGGATGTCCACAGGCCTTGTGAAGAACCTGTATACAGCACAGGCACAGACGTTGCAGAAGACTAGCAGGGCGACTAGACCAGGAGCAGCAGGAGTCTTCCAAGTTGCAGTCTCGGTTCCCAAAGCGAAGTCGAAAGTGCCCAGATGGTTGAAGTTAGAGTGGTTTCCGATCTGAATCTTGTCCCACAACGAATCTAGGGACCCACCCACAGGTAAGCCCTTAAGTATCCTAAGGAAAGGGTTGGGACGATTCAGGGGTCCCTCCCAGAAGAGGGTCCAGACAGTGGGGAGGATACTCCCATGTCCTTTTTTGCGCCAGAGTGGGAGCCAACGGCTTCCTGAACTGGTTTCAACTGGTTTCAACTGGAGTATGCAAGAAGGGCACCAAATGTGCCCTTCAAAGCAGTCTAGTGGTGCTGGCAAGCGCCCCCACCCTGTCCCAATACGCTAAGTCCTGTCTGGGAGGTGGTCACACCTCCCTGTGACAGGAAACCTATTGTCCTGCCTTCCCCTGCTCGAGCTTCGCTCAGCAGCAGGAGGGCAGAATCGTGTCTCTGGTCGGCAGCAGCCATAGTTTGCTGTCAGGGGTATAGAATTCTGGTACCAGGAGCACTGAGGGCCTCTCGGAAGAGCTTTACAATGCATAGAATCATACCGGTGTGGGGGTATGATTCCAACATGTTTGATACCAAACATGACAGGGTTTGTTACAGCCAGTTTAGAGATAGCCATCACGTAATGACGCATGGCCACTCTTTGTATCTTAATGGCTGATGCACTTAAAACCTGGGAAAATGGACTCTGAAGGTCATAGGATTGTCCTGCTCATGCAGGGACACCCTCACACTTAAAACCGAGCACCCTGCCTTCTGTCGTAAGCAGTGATAGCACCAGGTTACACAGGCTGCAATGGCAGGCCTGTAGTTTCCATTTGCGTGGTCTCCCATGGGTGGCATAATACATGCTTCAGCCCATGGGGGACCCCTGGTGTACCTATGGCCAGGGTACCTTAGTACCATATACTAGGGACTGGCAAGGGCACACCAGTAGCCAATCTGGGGTGTACCTAAGTACTCACCATGTCCAATTTAGGGAAGAAGCACAGAGACTGGGGTCCTGATTAGCAGGATCTCAGTCAGACTAGTCAGTTAAACATAATGACACCAGCAAAAAGTGGGGGTGACCATGAAAGCAGATCCTACTTTCCTACAGGAAACCTTACAAAAGAATAGGTACTCTTATACAACCATCCTATGCTACCATTTTGTGTGGGAACAGAACCATGAACCCCAAAATCTTAGACGCCCCAAAATAATAATTTCAGAGATTCTGCTATGACATCCTTGATCTTGCGATAAAGAGCACCCTCCTCAACATCAGACTTACCAATAATTTAGCTGCATAATCGCTAAGTAACTGAGACCACTCAATAACTGAATTCTATATCAGAGAAAAGTTAAAGGGTATTATTACAAAATTTCAATTAAGCTGTACAGAGAAATACAAAAATATGCAATGAAGGCTCAGGTGTAGAGGACATAGTCAAAGTCAGAATTGCTCTAAGTCCTAATGAAAAGCAAAATCATGAAAGGAACATACAGTATACCTAGCTAATAGATGTTCAAAAAATCCCTGGCTCACCCCTAAAACCAGGGGTTTTTCTACACATTATATAAATAGGTAATAAGCATAAACTGCAAATTCACCAGGGATTGACTAGTGATAACACCTGTTGGACAAATCAGAAGTGAAAGCGTTACAGTAATGCACATTACACTAACGCACTATTGAGAAAGGCTCCAGCAACTTTTTCGCCATTGCTGTCCAGAGATGAACAACAGAACATGATCCATACACTAGTGTATTCTACCAGGCTCACATCGGAACTGCTGCGGAAATGTCCTTGGGGTTGCAACATTTGTTACACAAAAAGTTTCATTCACAATACATGCCCTGTAAGGAAAATAACTAGTTACGTCATAGTATCTTGTGATCTGTGAAGTATGGGGGGGAGAGAAGACATGCAGGAGGACATGATGGGAAGGGGAATGAACAGGAGCAAGAGGAACAGAACACCAGAGCAGCATCAATATTAATAAAAATGGTGTCCTTGTAAAAACGTGGCACAACATAATCATGTTAATAAACACACTTCTAAATGACATATCAAAACCTTTTTAAGTGTAATATTAATAATTCATCAGTTACGTCTAAAATACATCATAAAAATCATTAATATTCAAAGTAAATTTTCACTCAAAATTGTGCATTAAGAAAAAACAGCATTGACTGCGCATCAAAACAGGGTGCCTGCATTCTGGTCAGAGTAGTTTTTATGCAGGAAGGAATACCTTCCTTTGCAAAAACTATTCTTAAAGGTTTTTACTGCATTCTGCAGCACACATACAAAGAGGAAGTAACGAGGAGAAATAAAGATATTTCTCCTTATTACGCCAGTCTTAGGTAGGTGCACCATTCTGGTGCAAACCAATGTTTAATGACTTTAGTAAATATGGGTTTGCATCAGAATACATGGTTGGATGGGCGGGAATGCCCATGCTTCACCCATGTAATGCGCCTCCTACACAAGAAACGCAAAGCAGCACTATGTGCTGTGTTGCAATACCTTTTCTTTCTTACAAAGCCACGCAAAACCACACAGATCAGGCTTTGCGTGGATTAGTAAATACCAAAATAGATTTTGCATCTGGGCATCGTTCAAAAAAGTGACACAATCTAACATAACTGTTTAGTAAACCTGGGCCTGAGAGACACATAAGAAATTCAAGGAGGTTCCATCACAGTCCCGATACCCTTAGGAAAGAGTTTTAGTCCTTGCACAATCCCATCCTTATGATCTTTTCCCTTTATAGATTGTTACAAGATAGTTGGAAATTTGTGAAAGGCTTTTTATCAGAGCATGAATATGATCCTGTGCCCTAGGGTTGAAACTGGGCATTGTTTTGGGTTTGGGTCTAGCCATTGTAATGCTACTTAATTGCATTTTAGTCCAATAAAACATTTAAACATAAAAAACTTACAAGTAGCACATTTTATTTACCCAGTGCCAGTGAAAAGTGTATGTTATAAATGTATTAACCAAGGTAATTTCCTATTTGTTTTACTTTGCCTTCACTTTGAGTCAGTTCTAAGCTCAGCTACCCGTTATATGTTAGAGAGATAAATGTGATGCACAATAGGTGAAACTTACGTCTAAACATTGTTTCCACATTCATTTCTATGACTTTTAATTAATTAATGTCCTCCCAGGTGGACGATACTTCCTAGGTAGCTAGTGACTGAGGTGGAATCTTAGTGCCCGAGGTGAAGCCCTCCTCCACTTAGGTCAATAACTATCTGGGAGTGGATAACACTGCTATTTTTAACCAAACCTTGAAATTTGGGGTGAAATCTGCAAGGTTTTTATTAATGTGTTTTTCTTTGGGACTGTTTATGTGGAAGGTTACAATAAGTACAGATGCTGGATTTTATCTGGTGTTAAGGCTCCTCTCTTTTCATCCCTTTTTAAAAACACTGTAGACAAAGCCTGGTTTGGAGGGTCACAAAAAGCTGCTTATAGAAAGAGTGATAATAAATTGTTTGCGACAACATGAATCATTTGTTGGTACTGCCATACTCATCATTTTGGGAATTGTTGTGAAAAATACTGACCCTCTGCTGGGATTTGCTGAAACATGTTTGACAGAAAAAGTTTTTTCTTATCATTTTCTTATAGAAATTATGGTAGGTGCTCCAGAAGCTAAAAGGAGGACACATTTTCTATAAATTCACAAATATCCTCCTTACCCATGTGGGGAAATGATGCTCTTGAATACTTAAAATGTTGACTCAATTTCCATAAATTCTTAAATAACTCCTTGTCAGAAAAAACTCTGGCATGTTGAGTGAAACGACCTTTCAACAGCAGAGTCATCTGTCAATTGCTTCCTCAGTGTTCCACCCACAACTCCACCACAGAGTTCTAATGAACAACAAAAGTGCCAACATTATATATTCATAACAAAATGGACACAATTTGCTGAACAGGAGCTGTTGAATGTAAAGCATTTCCTATCAAGGCTGGAGTAAATGAGCCAAATGTGTTAATGTCTATATGAAAGCAGCTGGGTAAAAAATGTAAGTGGAAGGATAGGTTTTAAATCTGTACTCAAGTCAGCATACCCTTTTTTACATCTGTTTCGTCATCATATTCATATCCTCTGTCACCTAATATCTTCTTAATTTCACAATAGTAAGATTTTGGTAGACAGAAGATTTTAATATTTTATTTAAATGTATGGCAGTTTATATTTTAGAGGTGTAGGAAGCTATTTACAGATCGATCTCATATTTAAAATGAAGAGATTTATTCCAATGTGTAGCAGGACTTTCTCAATGAGTTGGTGTTTGAACATTTACAATTTTATTTTCACTTTTCCCCAATTTCTTTTGTCAGTAGTTGCATCTTTCTGCATGAGGGTGCATTGCCTCAAAATCACTTATATTTATATTTACATTTAATCTGAGGAAATGGTAAAACACATTAACAAAAACATAATTATTATCTATAACAAAGCTGCACTGTAAACCTTACAAATTATTACATTCAAATGTAATTAATGAAAACATGTTTTAAAGTGATTGATTCTAACGTGTCTTGTCCTGCATCTTGGCTCTCAGTGCAGACATGTATATGATCTAAGTGAAGACTCTAGTTCTGTATTAGAACTGTGTGATCTTCAAAGAAGACATAGTGATATGTAGGTTGATGCTGTAGTGAGGCCTGTATAAAGTTCTAGTTCTGAATCTCCTCGGTAGTAGCTGCTGGCTATGGGCCAATCAAAATGCAGCATTTTGCCCTGTGCACTTCTGTGTGAATTACAATGTTTATTATAGTTATTGATTTTTATAGCACTCAAGCAGTTAGAAGGCAGTAGTAAATACATAACTTTATTGCAAATCTCAATACTCTTGATATGATACCGCCTAGAACTGCATAGTTTCTAACAGAAACCTCTTCATTACTTAAAGTGCGTTTCATCGCTGCATAGCATGGCGACTGTACACATGTTCATTATTTATTCCTGTGTATATGATTGTTTATAAATTCATACAATATTCTTTAGATATAGGCTCTGGTACTACCTCAAACATTCTGTCTGCTTTGCACTGACAGGACAAACAAGCACATAGAATGGACTTATATTTGAATGCCCTTTTTGTTGCATTGTAGCCACGTTTATGCTACCCATACAAGTCCACTTTCATACATGAATACATGAACAGAGCTTTTACATCTGCATGTACCTTGTCTTGACAAATGTATTATTGGCACGTGCCCTAGAGTGCAATGCATATATTAAATAACTTGTTAATTTGTTCACATGCGATTGTGAGAGCCTGCTTCTATGTGTGCATGTCTGCATGTGGGTATGTGCGCATGCATGCGCTGGTGCGGTAGCATACTTGCTTATTTCCTAAAACAGTAGATCCGGCCTTGTGCTCAGGCTATCAGTTGCGGCTGGTGGAATTTGAAGCTGGTGAGGCGTATGCAGAAGGAATCAACGTACAGGAGTGAGCGTGCGCAGCGAGCGAGCCCGACGGCAATAAGGGGGGGTCGGGGGGGTTCTCCCCCCGTGAAGAAATTTTTTAAAAATTGGCATCTTTTTGGTGCAATTTTCAGCACTATTTCTGTGATAAATGGACTAAAAAAATCAGTTCTTCTAGGCATTCATAAAAGAAAACTCATACATTATTTCAGAGAATTTCTGTGTTGCCAAGCAAGTCTGACTTCTGAAGAGGGCTAGGGTACTAAGCAAGACTGCTTTGTCTCTACCCATTCCAAATACAAAACACATAACATAGGTGCATAAACATCCACAAAGAAACACACTTGTAATTTTGTTCCTACCGGAAATGAAGGTTGGCCACTTCCTTTTCTGCATCAGCTATTCAATGTTGATTGCCCAATAATCTTCATGACATATTAAATAGCTACAAGTATAAGAAATATCCATTCGAAACAAACATTTAATTTTTTGGAAGTCAGCAAAAGCTTTGCATTTTTGAGCAAGGAAATTTTGCAAAATAAAAAATGAAGTAAATATTGTACTTAAAATAGTTCATATAGCGCTCTGAAGCCCTTGGGTCCATCAGTATTTTAGAAAACCACTAAATAAAAATAAGTTATGAAATGAGTGTAATATGCATTGCTTAAAATATAAGAAATATCCATTAAAAATCTTTCGTTTATTTTAGAAAGAAACAACAAAAACTTTATATTGTATAAGCAGGCTAGGTAAAAACTTTTTACTTTATTTTTAAATACTTTGAATGCCACTCTCAGGCCCTTGTGCCTGTCAGTACAGTAGAAAATGGCTACATAAAAATAAAATATGAAAATAAATAAATGTATATTTTAAGAAATATCCCTTCAAAACCAATATGATATTTGTAAACACAAACAAAATTATTTTAAATAATACTATGTAAATACTTTGCATGCCACTCTCAGGTCCTTGTGCCCTTCAGCCAGCACAGCAGAAAAATTTAAATAAAAAGAAATTATGAAAATAAATAAATGTACATTTTAAGAAATTTCAAAACCAATATGATATTTTTAAACACAATTTAAAAAATAAAAATAATATTTAAATACTTTGCATGTCAATCTCAGGTAGAAGGGTTCTTGTGCCTGTCAGTACAGTAGAAAACGGTTAAATAAAAATAAATTAGGAAAATAACTAAATGTTGTACATATAAAGAAATATACCCTCAAAACCAACATATTTTTAAACACTAACAACAAAAATATTTTAAATAATAAAATATGAAAACAAATATATATAAATTCACAGATACAAAAACACACATATATAAATACATATCAACTGTACAGGAGTTGTATGAATGTTAAATGGAATGAGTAAATTTCCAACAGTACTTCCTAATGTTATCAAACAAAACAAACCGAGCTATAAACACCTGAAACTATGATCACACATCAGATTCATATTTTCTATTTATATAGAAAGTTTGCTCATCGATCTTTAATATGAACAAACTTTTCGATTATTCTTTTGTTGAATTCTGGTATTTCCTTTATTAGCTCTTTTTCCATTGACAGCATAGCCAATGCATTAAGTCTAGCTTGAGTCATTGTGTTTCGCAAAAACGTTTTTACCCTCTTTAGTGTGGAAAAACATCGCTCAGACTCTGCTGTTGTCATGGGTGTAGTAATGACAACTCTTAAAAGCTTTATGGTCTCAGAAACAGACTTCTCTAAGTTGTTTTCAAACAAAAAGCTAAATAAAGCCATGGCACCACCAGTAGCCTGACAGAAGTCACGTCTTCCATACAGGACTGAAAGTTCTGTACTCAATCTGGCTTTGTCTAACATAGGATAGGCTTCTATCGTTTCTGCGAGTGCCTCAGCTGGGAAAGATTTGTCATGTCTTTCAAAAAGGTCACTTCGCAATAGTGTTGCACTTACAAGATGCTTTGTGAATGCAAAGCGCTCTCTGGCATGGACCACAATAATGTCACAGACTTCTTTTGCTTCCTGGGTCAAAGTATTTATTTGCAGTCTCCGGTTTACAAATGTACATTCTTGTGGCAGTGTAGAATCCAAACTGTCAATGGATTCTCGTACTTTGGTGATGCTTGTCACAAAGTCTGTAGTATCTTTCTGAGCAGACAGTGTCAATGTCTCGCTTTTGCAATTGATTATATAAAATGTCTACGTGGGGCATTATATGGTAAAAAAGAAACAGAAAGAATATAAACTCTCTATCTTCTAATGTTCTAGTAAATCCCTTAGCTTCACATATAGTATTTGACTCAAAATCACCACTGTTTGCAATGGTTGACATGTATTCAAGAAGATCGTCTCTGTATTCATAAATTATGTTTATTGCTCGAATATTGAAGTTCCAGCGAGTTGCAGACCCTCTTGGAAGTCTTCTTGAAACTATTTGTTCAAGAATATTAGTCCTTTTCGGGGAACATGCAAAAAATGCTGTTATACCACCAACCTCTGAAAATAAAATTTTAACTCTAGATATTTTGGAGGAAGCCTGTTCCATAATTAGGTTAAGTTGGTGGGCATAGCAATGAATGTAATGTGCATTTGGGTAAACATCCCTGATTTTCTTTTGCACCCCACCAGTTGCACCACGCATGACGCTGGCACCATCGTAGCTTTGAGCAATTACTTTTCCTTTAGCACATTGCTCAGGGAAAACAATGTTTAATTCATTAAGAATGGCTGAGGCAATTGTTTCTGCAGATGAGTCTTTTAGATGTGTGAAACAATAAAATCTTTCAGCTACCTTGCAATTTCCATCAATGTAGCGGAAGACCAGAACTGACTGTGTCTTAGTAGAGACATCAGTTGTAACATCAGTTGTATCATCAGCTTGGATAGCTACATAATCAGTACTTCTCAACTGCTGAGTAATATATTCTCTTATTACTTCCAGCATACAGTCCAGCAATTCATTCTGAATAGTTTTAGAAGTGCCTTTAAACACTGTGGCTGTTTTTAAATGTGTTTCCATAGCACTGTCAATGCTGGAAACAAAATCAACAAGGCCCCTGAACACGCCAGGATTTAGAGACTCTTCAGTTTCATCATGGCCTCGTAATGCCAATTCAAAGGCACCACAAAAACGAATACAGTCAATCAATTTCGATAAAATGTATCGGTTTTTATCCACTTCTGCATTATGTTTTCTTACTCCCACACGGTATGCTTCGTTCAATTGCTGTACAATGTCCGATTTTCCAAAAAGAGATAATTTCAACATATTTGTCAAATGGGATTTACAGGAATCATGTTTTTTTATTTTTCAGCCAGATGCTTTAGGTCAGTAACTCCTGTTTTTGTCCAGGTAATTTCACCTCCAAAGAGTAAGCAAGGGAAACAGAATAAAGCATTTTTAGAAGCGCTACCAGTAAGCCATTCCATCCTATCATACCATGTACTGGTAAACTGACGTGTGTAACCCTTTCCCCTATCTTTTGTAGACTGCTCAATTTTAATTTGAGGTTTATCAGCTCCTAATGTTTTCACTTGCAGTTTATCTGCATGTGTCAAACCCAAAAATGAGTTTATGAGTAAACTGTCAACTGTGTTCATTGTGTCCAGCAATATATCAGACTGGAGATAGAAAACCTAGCCTGTTTTTAAATATTCCCTCGGTTGAAGACACAAAAACGATATTACGCAAAATACTAAATAAACACTAATACGAATTGTCATGCACACACAAGTAACAGCAATTATTCATCCACATCCATCCTCATTGTGACAGGAATGCGACTGCAGCAGCACGTACAGCTGTTCCCCAAGCGGTATAGCCTTGTAAATATTTGCAGAATTCCTCCTGGGATCCTGTTAATTAAAATATGGTGTAAGCTTTGAGGCTAGGTGCCATTGCATGCACAACACCAGTGGTGATTGAAAAGCTTGAGCATGTCAATTCAGTGATCTGCCTAGAATTTAAAGGGTGTATTCAAATTATGGGGTCATTGCATTACTATTATAATGATAAAATAACTACATGTTAGGAGTAAACCTAAAACAAAGTACTTATAAATTTTGACTTGACTTTAGATGGCAAATAATACAAAACGTATTGAAAAATTTCTTAAAAAGCATGAGACTCTCATTGAGCAATACCCTTTAAAAGAGTTCTAGGCAAATCTCTGATATATCCAGTACTCATCTATTCTGTACCCAACACAGCAAAATAAATGCATATTTTTTCAATTAAGAGTTTAACATTGCAGTTAGACCATTTTGATATTCTACACATTTATGAACGGAGCTATTTTACACACAAGACAGACTAAAATTACAGCCTATAGGCAGTGCTAGTCCTATCAGTTATCCTATTACTAAATGGACAGCAGTCACAACTGTCACAACACATTAGATCGATTTTATATATCCTACTCACTGTACATACTCTGTGTGCAGTAAAAATATTGTGTGCAAAAAAGTAGACTGAAAAACATCGCTGTAAAAAAATATTGTCGACTGAAAAAATAGAATGAAAATAAACAGTGGCCTAAAACATGGTAAAATGTCATGCATTATAGAGCAAACATGAGTGTACTGGGATCAGGGGTAAGGGGCATCCTCCTAAAGCAGACAGGAGCATTTAAAATGAGGTGGGGTAAAGGGGCGGGAGACTAGCAATGCATCTTAATAATTCAAGTAAAGTTAGCGTTAACGGATAGTTAGGGGATTTTAGGGTAGCACTAAGGAGTAGTAGAGGGCTATTATGAATTAGAGTAGTACTTTTTTTAAGCATGAAGAAAGGATAGAATTTATGGGCAGTTTGGGGTTTAAAGGCTTTAGGGGTGGGAAGCATTAAGGGATAGTAAGGGATTATCAGGCTACAGTTAAATAAATGAAAGAGTGTATAAAATAATAAAAGATTTAAAACTCAACATTTTTGGAATTTTCATAGTTCATAATGAAAAACAAAAAATGATTCCCTTGAACTTTTAACTCGCCACAACCTCATACTCTCTGAATTGTTCTGCTAGGATAAACCAACAGGCCTCCACACCTAAAACCACACAGTTGGCACCCATATACAGCTGAATGTGGACCTTTGCCGTAAATAGAGAACCATGTCCTACCTTGTGGCCTGAGATTAAGGACCAGGAAGCTGAGTTTCAATCAATGTCCTGTTGCAGCAGAGTCGGAACCACCACGTGTCCTCTTTCGATATTTCTCAGTACTGATCTTGAATGTGATTATATCACGACCAGTTTTAACTCCAATTTTTCATGTGCTAAAAGAATTAAAACAAGAATTATTACCAGCAATTACATTGCATTCATGTAATGTTTCAAGCAAATGTGCTTTCTGTACAATACTGTTTTACACAAAACAAATAAAAACATTTAAAATAATAAATTCAGGTGGTTTTTAATGGAATGTGCATGAGTGCAAGTGAGCTCCTGGGTCTCTGCAAGCATGGTGATGTGTGCAATTTTGTGTAGAGTTGCATGTTTCTGCAAAGAAGTGCATGCCCATGTTTAAACATGAATCTATGTGAACGAATGTGTGTGTATGTTTGACTATGTGTGCATTGCAGTGAGCACCTGTGCCGCTGGCCCGAACTCTAGAATCCTGTTGAAGTAGTTAGCAGAGGTATGGGAACACCTCATGTGACTAGAGGAGGGATGGTGAGTTAAGGTTTTACACCGGCTACATTCAGGGGGCTAGAGAGTCAGGGGACAGGTAAGCCAGTGATCATTTCCAGCAACCGGACCCCAAGGTTGAAAACTTTCAGCACCAAGGCCACTGCCCCCTCTAAGCAGCCTATAGTCCATCGCCTTTCTGGAAAACAACAGTTGGCATAGTGGAACCCCTTGGTTCTACTTGGAGCACTGTCTGCCAGCCGGGTCTGGAATTTTTTTTGTTTATGACTTGCACTAACTGAAGAAAGTGTTTTACACTCTGGGAAAGCAGCCAGTTTGGCAAGAGATTGGTGATTATTTTTTTCCAGGCAGTGCCGAAATTTGATTGTGCCAAGAAAATAAGTGGGACAGACTGCATGCTTTCCACGATGCACTTACTGCCAGCGTGCTTGCTGCTTAAATGCAGCTACTCAGACAGCATGCAAGGTGGTTAGGGCCCAGGTGTGCTATAGCTTGAATGAATAAAGCATTCTAGTGTGGTGATGCGGACACCAGCACTAGTCTGACCACTAATGAGTGGTACTTGACAGGACTGCAAATGTGAAAAGTGAACGCTCTTCAAAATTAAAAAAAAGTGTGTATCTTTTTGAAAGCTTTGACATTATCAAGTCAAATTATAGCACTGCACTAAGAAGACTTCATTAAACATAATAGGAGGGAGGGGCTGACACCTACACCTGAATAAGGCTATGCCTATTCCAACACAAATAGCTGCATAACCGCCTGTAGTGTGCCTGGAGCCAGAGAAGGAAGGGCAGGGGCCTTTTGAGGATCAAAGACAGCCGTCTTTTGTTGACTCCCCCACTTCAAAGACACATTTTGGTATTAGTACTGGACCTGTGACATCCCCAAATTAGTTCACTTTGGGGTCTGGAGGAGACTCTGCAACTATGAGGTACTAAGCTGCTAGGAAGGACTGCCCCTTTGTCACTTGCTTTGCTGTACTGGCCTTCTGCCTGCTGATTGCTGTATGCCAGGAGTGACTGCCTCTGCACTCTGCTCTGCTGTGTTGGCCTGCTCCCTGCTACCTCTGCAATGAGGGACAACTGGCCCTCTATATCCTACAAGTTCCCAAGAACTTGTTGGCTTTCCTCCTGTTATGGAAGAATCAGGACTATTTGTATGTTATTGGGCCACCAGACACACTCACATAGTCTAGCGCCTGCTGTGTTGGCGCCCGGTCACCTTTTGCTACTAGTCGTACTCGAGATTGCTGTTTTTGAAGATACCGCAGCGGTGTAGACCTTTACCCTCAGTCAGCGTCGGGAGCACCGAGCGGCGTGAGTGCATTCTGGTTGCCTAGCAACACAACGATCTGAGCGCGCTCTCTCCAGGCTCTTTGGGCCGAAGATTCACAAGACTGCCTCTACTGTGGCTGAACCCCAGTCCTGCCTGCCTCTGTGCCTCTTACCAACATGAGCTCCATGTGTGAGGCCCACCAACACAGCAGTATGGGGCCATAGACCTGCCTGTGCTCCTGCGGCCATCCCGGAGCCCAACTCATCTTCCTACCACGTGGACCCCGTGTGTGAGACCGCCGACAACCAGAGCAGCGACTCCAAGCCCCAGGTACTGTCCCGAAGGCCGGCGCAGGCTGACTTCAACCCCCACTGCATTGAAGACCTTTCCGAGGCGGAGGCGGCCGGTGGGCTCATTTGAGGATTACTGTAACTCCCTTAAAGGTTCCTGAGCACTGTGATGCCCCAGGCGAATGAGCAATTAACGTTACTACTGGCATAACTCTTGATAGACTGATTAGATTGTTGTCCTTTAGGCCTGGTTTTAATTACATAAAGATGGCCTATTTTTCTACAACTAGTGTGGAGTTTTTCACTGTGTTACTTTACTATGTGTTGCACAAATACTTTACACATTGCCTCTTTGATAAGCCTGCTCTGCGCCAAGCTACCAGACGATGAGCACAGGTAATCTTGCATGTGTATCTGAATTAACCTGTGGTGGTGGGTACTGCTTGGCTTAGGTGTATACCCTAGCCAACCAAAATCCCCATTTGTAACGGACACATTCAGCAGCGCCTGCTGCTGCACGTTGCTTGCTTTCATTCCGAGCAGCAATGTGCAAGTGGGGGGGGGGGGGGCAGCGGCTTATCAGATTTCACCTGGGCCCATAACAAAGGCCGAAGTTAAAGGTCCATCAGGCCTCCTTTTGTTCCAGGGAGCTATCTGGAGCCTCAAATCTAAAAGCAAATGCCTCGACCAATGGGAAACAGCTGCCCTCTTCCTCCTGGACCTCTCAGCCGCCTTCAACACTGTTTCCCACCACACCCTCTGCACAAGATTCCACGATGCCGGCATCCGGAACAAAGCCCTGAATGGATCTGCTCCTTCCTTACCGGCCGAACAAAGAGAGTAAGACTTCCACCATTCAACTCAAAACCCACAGAGATCAGCTGCAAAGGGCCTCAAGGCTCCTCCCTGAGCCCCAAGCTCTTCAACATCTACATGGCCCCACTTGCAGCCATCGTCAGGAACCACAGACTCAACATCGTCTCCTACGCCGATAACACCCAGCTGATTCTCTCCCTCACAGAAGAACCCACAGCTGCCAAGAGCAACTTCCACAACGGGATAAACGCAGTAGCCACCAGGATGAAGGACAGCTGCCTCAAGCTTAACTCAAACAAGACCTAAGTCCTCAACCTGGGATCCACCCCAAGTGCTGCCACCCCTTCTGCCTTGGATGACTCTTGGTGGCCCAGGCAGAAGGGGCCTGCAGCCCTTGGAACCCCCTCTCACCCCCACACCCACTGACCACGTGCGAAACCTTGGCATCTTCCTGGACTTCTCTCTCTCAATAAACCACCAAATCAACGCTGTTTCATCCTCCTATTTCCACACGCTCCATCTACTTCATAAGATCTTTCAGTGTGTCCCCAGTGAGTACAGGAAAACTGTCACCCATGAGCTCATCAGCACTCTAGCCAGCACCACCCAGAAACTCCAAAAGAAACTGCAGAACATCAAGAACACGTCCGCCAAACTCATCCTGAACATCCCACGCCGCAGCCACATCACCGGCCACCTGAGAGGGGAAACAGCCATTAAAACGAATCCAATACAACGCATGCCATTACAACGCATGCCAACACAACGCAAGTACCATTACATCGCAATGCCATTACAATGCATGGCATTACAATGCATATACCTTTACCACGCATGCCTTTACAACAAAATATGTGTTTTACATGCAAGTATAAGGTAAGTATAGGGTTTAGGGTGGGTTTGGGGTGTAGGGATATAGGTTTGGGTTGCCAAGATTAATTTTAGGGTTCAGGATGGGTATATGTTTTGGGGTGCCAAGGTTAATTTTAGGATTCAGGGTGGGTTTGGGTTTTGGGGTGCCCAGGGTAATTTTAGGGTTCAGGGTGGATTTGGGTTTTGTGGTGCCAAGGGTAATTTTAAGTTTTAGGGTTTGGGGTAGCAAGAGTAATTTTAGGGTTCAGGGTTGGTTTGGGTTTTAGGATGCTAAGGGTAATTTTAGGGTTTAGGGGTTATGGGTATTGGGGTGGTAAGGGTAATTTTAGAATTTTAAGGGGGTATGTTATTGGCACTGGTACAAAGGGTAATTTTGGAGTTGCCTGGAGGTATTAAAAAAAAAATATATATATATACACGCAAACAGACACACACAATTACTTACCTTAACCACTTTTACCAAGTATATGCCTTTACCACGCATGCCTTTGCGTTGTAATGGCATGCGTGGTAAAGGCATATGCATGGTAAAAGTGTGCGTTGTAATGGTAACGCGTTGTAAAAGCACTTGTGTTGTTACAACCGCGTTGTAATGGCATGCTTTGTGTTGGCATGCGATATAACGTCATATATTCCCTGAGAGACCTTCACTTGCTATCTATCAACAAAAGAATTACCTTCAAGCTCCTCACGCATGCCTACAAATCCCTCCACAACGCCAGACCTACATACCTCAACCACCACTTCTCCTTCTACACTCTCCCCTGACATCTCCACTCCGCCCAACTGGCCCAGGCCACCATCACACGTATCCGCAAGACCACTGCTGGAGAAAGATCCTTCTCCTAACTTCTGGAACTCCCTGCCTCTGCACCTCAGGCAATCACCATCACGTCCGCAATTCAGGAAGGACATCAAGACCTGGCTCTTCAAATCAATCGCAGATCCCCTCCTCTCAACCCCCCACACACAGCGCCTTGAGACCCTTACAGGTGAGTAGTCTCGCTTTAAATACTAATTGATTGGAAGCAATGGAGCAGAAAGAAAGGCTCAAAGCTTATCACGTCATAAGACGCTTGCTTTTGACTTTGAATTTGCACAAATAACAATTTAAATACCACTATTTTGTTTTTATTTCTTTTTATAGTGCTACTCATCCACATGTAGGGTGTCAAAGCGCTTTAGATCACATGTACACATATATTGACAATAAATAAAGTGTGTAAATCAATGTACAGGTTGTGTTACAAAAGTAAGTGAGGGTTACAAGGTTTAAGAGTCGCATGCTGTTTATAGCTCACTGTGCTATATTGGAAGGATTAAAATTTATGAACTGTACATAACAAAATGAGCTCTGTATTAAAAGCAGTAACCCACTTATCTAGCTTCATAAAATAAAAATCTGTCATCTGCATATTACATTGCATATTACATGATGTGCTTTGCATGAGACACATTAACCCTTGCAAATTTATTTAAATGCACTCATGAGTCATGATACTAGACCTGCTAAACTGACTGTGCAATATGTTAAAATAATTAAAAAGCAGCATATTTAAATAATGCAAACATTGCAAAAATAATTTAAAAGTACAATAATTAATACTTCACACTTACCCCAGTTATCAGGCAGCTTCTGTCTTGGTCAGTCAGCCGGTTGATGGTGTCAATGCTAGTTGCTGGCTGGCTGTGCTTCTCCTGTTGTTGTCCAGCAGCTACTGGTTCAGAGAGAGCTGAAAGTGAAAGCTCTACTCTGTGCAGCATGTGACTCCACGTCACAGGGTCATGAGTTAAGTCTCATGACTGTGACATAAAGAAAATGCTTACAGCGTTTTTTTTAATTTTAAATAAAGTTCAAATTAATATACAATAATCATTCAGTGCAATGATTATTGTAATAAAAAAAAACACCTTTGCCCAACTGAATCGTCATAGAGAGATGGGTGGGGTCAGTTATGCATGACCCCAGCCCATCCAGTGACGACTGGTGAAAGGGTGGGGTGAGGGTGTCCTCATCATGCCCCAGCTTCTTTATAGACTTCAATGCAGCCTCGGGCTTATACTGTACCCGCCCGAGGCTGCTGTAGATTTATGACGCTGCCTTGCGTCATTTCTGGGCGGGCCCCAAAAGGGCCTAAACAAGAATAACCGGGCTGGCACCTAATGCGCCCGTTTTTTTTTTATCTTTAATTGTGACACATGCGCAAAGCGCATGTGTCACAAATCAGCCCACACGTTGCCTGCATTTCCTGCCTGGCCTGCCTGATGCTGCAGTGACGCTCGCTCAAGTGCATCGTAATCTGCGCAGGCAGGCAGGCAGCAGGACTCGGCAGTCGCGGGGCTCGGCTCGGGATTTAAAATGGTAAGTAACATTGCTGTTACTTAGCATTTTAAATCCTTCGCTCAATGTGGATGCCGGCGTCGCAATAGGGAGGGCGGAGCCCCGTCCGCCCTTGAAAGAAAACCGCCGCTGAGGCTATACAACTTGACATTTGCAATGCTCAGCATGACCGGAAAATCTAGCATGCCATTTTCCATCGCTGATATTATCTCCATCTTCTTGCTGACTCGGCTTCACATTCATCCGCCGTTCTACTGCACATCCAGGAACACTTGACTGCATTATCTATTCTCCAATTGACAGAACGGTGAGCAACGACCTGTGAGGCAGAATATTGTCCACTCCGATTATTTTATCTAGGTTAATGCAGTGCTTAATTTGTAAAAAAAAAAATAAGTGCCAGGGCCCTCGTCAGGCGGCCACTGCAGTTTGACCCACCCACTGCTCCGGCCAGCGCTGCCGGTGACAGTACAAACACACCTACTAACATCACATTCCTACAAGTGCAGAACTTCAGACTATTTCAGGGCCTCAGAGCTATATAAATGGCTTGGGTGGCAGGTATTAGTCCTTTTGAATGTATATTCAATTAATAAACAGCTATTGTTGTGTTAATCTCTAAATAAAGCAAACCCCTCCACCTTGTGGCAGATTGTCATAAAAGCCGTTGTTGGCAATTAAGTGCTGGTGCTGCGCACCGGAAACCACTGGCTTAGATTAAGCACTGTTAAATGCACAGTATAATTGTGAGTTTCGGCAAGTTGTTCCATCCATAAGGACAACTGTTTCTTAGACAAACGGACACTGTGGAAACCGTTAAAACAAACGTTCTGTTCTTAAGGCCAGCTGTTGATGTAACAAAACAGGCACTTACGTGAAGTGAACTGGTCCGGCTTTCCATTTATGTAAGAGTTATTTGTGTGTTGAGGACAAAGATGTGTTTTGCTTGTGCAGAATCATAACTGTTAGGAAGTTATTTGTAAAGAACAAACCTGTTGTGTTTGTAACATTGAGGAATACATGTCTGTGATTAATAGTTTTTTTCACAAGGCATTTTATTTTTCTAATGATGAATATAGTCACCCTGTAATGACACTGTTAGAAATGGGGGTCTCTAGCTGGCAATGGTTTGCACCTTTGTCCAAGTAGTGAGGGTAAGGGGGATACACTTCTAAAATAACCCTTGCTCACCCCCTTGATAGCTTGGCATGAGCAGACAGGCTTATCTCAGAGGCAGTGTGTAAAGCATTTGTGTATACATACAGTAATACAGTGAAAACACTAGAAATGGACACCACAGCAGTTTAGAAAAATAAGTAATCTTTATCTAAACCAAACAAGACCAAAACAACAAAAATGCACAATACAGTAATCAAAATATGACTTTTAAACGGTAGAAACAGTTCTGTCTATAGCAAACTATAGTTGCGACACTTTCAACACAAAGTACCTTGGATGCGTCACAATCACAAACAAAAACAGCCGCAGGGAAGGTGATGGGTCGGTTCCTTATGCCCAGGGAAGGTGATGTGTCGGTTCCTTACTTCAGGAGAGGTGATGCGTCAGTTCCTTACTGCCACGCAGGGGAGGTGATGCATCGGTTCCTTACTGAAGGGGAGGTGATGCGTCGGTTTCTTACTGTGCGGGGAGGGAATGCTTCAGTTTCTTACTGCGGCCCCGGCGTTCTTGTAGATTTGGCGCCCCGGTGCGATGTGTGAGGATCAGGAATGCGTCTGTTATCAATGCGGCGGCAATGGCACTGCGTGGTCCCACGAAGCATTGGTTCTTGCAGCCGCACAGCAGGGCTTGCGTCGGAATCGGTGCGGTGATCTTAGACTTCGGAGTTCGGTGCATGGGATTCGGTGTGCGGCGATTTCTCCAGCCGCGGGCAGGCGCTGTGTCGGTTTCTTCAGCGGTGCTTCGGAAACAGGTGCGGATGTGTCACGCTTCTCGTAGTTGCGTTACTTTTCCACCTCCCAGCAGCAGGAACACCCTCCAGAGCCCCAACACAGTCACCTCTTGCCAGGTCAGAACTACCAGCAAGGAAGTTCAGGGGAGCTGGTGGTGAAGTCTTTGCATTCCTGAGACTTCAAAACAGGAGTCAAGCTCTACTTCAAGCCCTTGGAGATCTTCCTCAATCAGGAGACACAGCACACAGCAAACTCTTTATCCTCTCCTTGGCAGAAACAGCCACTGCAGGCCAACCCCAGACAGCACACAGCAAAGGGGCAGTACTGCTCTTTCAGTTTTCCCAGCTCTTCTCCTTGGCAGAGGTTCCTCTTGAATTCCAGAAGTAATCTAAAAGTCTGGGGTCTGGGTCCCACTTTTTATAGCACAAATTCCTTTGTTCTCTGGTGGCAGAGAAGCTCTTTGCCCAGCCAAAACCAGTTCTATCCACTCTGGTGCAGCTTCCCGGCAGGAGGTGGAGACAGCATTGTCCAAGGCAAACCAGGCCCATTCAGGTGTGAAAGAAATATCCTCCCCCTACTCTGAATGCAGCCCAGGTCTATTCAGCCCAGCCCTGACTCACCCTGGAAAGGCAGGACACACCTCATCCCCCCAAGTGGAAGTCTGAACAGAATGCACATCCCCAGCCCCTATCACTCCAAAGCCAGACATTCAATACACAAACCTAGCAGATACACACTGGATGGCTAAGCAAGAAAATATCCACTTTCTAAAAGTGGTATTTTTAAACACAGAATATAAAAATCATCCTTACTAAAAGATGCATCTTTAGATTCTGAGTTCAGGCATACTAAATTTAATGTTCCTATCTTGTTCCCATGGGCAAGTATACTTATAAGTTGTTATAAGTAAACTTCCCATTCTATCCTATGGGACAGACAACCTTTCAATAGTGAAAAATGAAATTGGCAGTGTTTCACTATCAGGACATGCCACACACATCAGGGCATGTCCTACCTTCCACATACACAGCACCCTCCCACAGGGGAACCTTCGGCCTACCTTAGGGGTGACTCGCATGTAAGAAACGGGAAGGTTAGGGCCTGGCAAGTGGGTGCACTTGCCAGGTCGACATGGCAGTTCTAGACTGCACACAGACACTGCAATGACAGGCCTGAGACCCTTTTGCAAGCCTGCTTATGTGGGTGGCACAATCAGTGCTGCAAGCCCACTAGCAGCATTTAGTTTACAGGCCCTGGGCACACACAGTGCACTGTATTAGGAACTTAACAGTAAACCAAACAGCCAATTATGGAAACACTAATCCATGACAATAATTTACAGAGGGAGCACTTGCACTTTGGCACTGAACAGCAGTGGCAAAGTGCCCAAAGTATCTAGACCAGCAAAAGCGATGTCTAACACACAGTCAAAACATAGGAAGCAAAGGCAAAAATATAGGGGACACCCACACCAAGGCTGCCAGGTCTAAGACACAATCATCAAAAGTTCGTCATATGGCTTTGTCTAAAATAGGCTATCCTGTGATACTTGCATCTTTTATAGTTCACCCTATCATAATTTCAATTTTAGTACTTCAGCCTATGATGATGTCTTCCTACTGCAATAATTACATCTTCAAAATTAGGTATTTTAATTTTATTGAAAAAGAAGCATTTAAAGCAGAAACTCTGTGCCCAGCATCAGGATTTTACATTAGAACATACGCAGCGGAGTGCTGACATAAGTGAGCAATTGTTCCTTCATCGGCAATCATAACTGCATTTGGCATCTAATAATACAAGTGACTTCAGTAGGGCCCTCAATGATAACTGTGTCTTCTGTAGTTCATCCTATTATAATTTTAACTTCAATAGGTAATCATATGAAAGTTGTTGTTTCAATTGTTATCCTTACATTTTAGGTTTAAGTTCAACCTGTAGTAAAGGCAACAATCAGACTTTTGGTGTTTTCCACTAACTCTGTCTGGTGTAATATTGGGCAAAAATTTTAAAAATAATTCCTAAGCAACTCCTTTAGTGGAAAGAGAGCACGGTTCTGCGCCTGGTGAAACTGCTGCAGGGATAAGGCCAGGGGCTGCAGACGGAAACACATCCCCGTATCCGCCTGACCCATGCCGAATGATGGGGAAGAAGACAGTGCTCCCTTGGACTACCTCAGCCTTGCCCTGGCCTTGTCCCCTGGTATCCCCACACCAAAAGCGGTCAAACTCGTAATCGGGGCAGTCGAGTAGAGGCACCCTTGAGTAAATTCATGACTCCAAGAAGTCTAACCAATGGTAACAACATTCCACATAGTTTTAATATTAAGCCTTTGCGCAAGCACACAGTGCAATCTTTATACAATATGATAGTGTTTCATTTAAGGCTCTACTTATAAACCATTAAAGTGTAAGGATCAGGCCCACTGCAGTGGTCCAGCTGGAAGTAAGGGAATGCTTTTGCTGCATGACATCCAGTGGTGTAGAATTCCACACTCTCAGAAGCCTTCTAGACAGAGGGCCTTCCAGTTGATCCACAGGCCTAGTGGTGATGGACAGCCACACTGGGGCGCCATAGGCAGGAATCGAAACATCTCTGGGTTAGTGTACCTTAACCGATCGGCGTAGTGAAAACAAAATACAATGATTAAAGACAAGGAAAGTTTTACATGCACTTGTTGATGAGCTCTGGCTACGTGAAGGCTCCAGGTCAACTCGGTATAAGTTTTCCATAGACAATTCAATTTCTAACCACTTGACCACTACCAGAGTTCCTGTGTAACTAAATGTGCTTGGTGTGGCTCCTTAAAGGCAGCAGAGAAGAATCAAATGGCTCTGGAGTTCTTAGACATGGATTATTCCATGAAGGGAAGTAACAATGATGCTTAGCAACTGCACATCAGTAATGGCTGTGGTTCCAAAATGGCTGTATTTATATGTTATAAACGCACAACATATCATAGTTTTTAGGCAGTCACTCAGGCTTCCTGAATCCACCACTGTATGTGCTCTCTTTCCTAGATCTATGCACAAATTGTAAACAATGCCATGACACACACATTCTAGATGAGATACAAGACTGGCAATCCGGTATGCATTTTTTTTAATTGTTTCACAATTGTGTATGACTACAAATAAGAGAGTATACACATAGCAAACTGTGAGTTGATTCACCTTATCCATTGTGCCTGCGACAGTTGTTGCACTCCTTTTTGACCCTCAAAGAAATAAAGGAGAAGGAACAATTTGCAGGACTAAGCAGTGGTCAGCTGTCCAGTTCCTCCATCTTCCTCATTCAATATAGGATGATGTAGGACCAGGACAGCAAACAGGCCCTAGTGCCCTGTTTCGAATTACACACCAGCTACATCCCAGTGGAGCTCGCTGATGCGAGTAGATTTATCTGCTCCTATCTTCCTCCATTTAATTTACAGTATTAAGCATAAAAGAAGGCGCAGCATCTTACTGAGGGCAGCAGATTCACAATCACTGCTAAAATATTATAATACACCACAAAATGGAAATAAATATGTTTATTGAAACTGAATGCACAGCACTTGAGCATGCATGCAAACTCGATCTATCAAAATGCTGAAAATATACATCATTATACAGCCGCGGCCCATGCAGGTAAGAGCGGTGGGCCGGGTGGGGGGGGGGTTGATTTTCGAGGGACGATGACGAGGGAAAATGAAATAAATAATTAATTTCCCCCCGTGGTCGTCTGTCGAAATCCCCCCCCCCCACCCCCTCCTCTCGGCCCCACTGCCTCACTGCTCTTACCTGCAGAGGCCGCTGCTGTCATTATATCATTGTGGTTTAAACCAATTTGATTTGAAGAAAATATAAATCTTGTGGTTTGTAATACGAGCATGAATAAACTACAGTGTTAAATACACTCAAATCAGCCTAGAACTGCTGTTAGGCAATTTACAGGTACATTCACTTTTGGACTATCTCTAGATAACGCCAACTATGCATTCACAACAATATTACCACCACCAAATTAAACCCTTGTGGGGAAAGGAGCTAGAAAGGGGCAGACACATTACCACAATAAAAATCAAGATCCAGCTGCTGGCTTTGTCGACATTAACTGTCTCTTGACACAGGTTTTGGGGGGAAGGTTTTGACTTGGCTGAAATCATACTTAAGTGGCCGTACCCAAAGAGTCGCCTTACAACCATTTGAATCAAAACCTAAATCCCTATGGTGTGGCGTCCCTCAAGGCTCCGCGTTGAGCCCTTTACTTTTTAATTTGTACCTAGCCCCACTTTTTTCTTTGATTGCCAATTGGGGTGTGAAGGCAATCTCCTACGCTGACGACACCCAGCTGGTTTTCCCTTTTCAAGAGCGAACGACAGAGGCTTTTATGAATTTTAAAGGTTGCTTGAGAGACATAGCCATATGGATGAATATAAACAAACTAAAACTCAATGCGGGAAAAACAGAGGTGCTGTTTTTCGGAAATGGCCCTGTGCCTGCTTCAGATCTGTGGTGGCCAGTAGAAATGGGCCCTCCGCCTCTCCTAGCACGAGTATTAAAAATCTAGGGGTGAGATGGGAGGCGGATCTCTCTTTCTCGGCACAAATCCAACAGGTCACCGCTTCGTGTTTTAGTAAATTGAGAAATCTCCGTAAATTTTTACATTTTATGCCAGAAGATTGCCGTAAATCCGTAGTCCATGCCACAGTGACATCCAGGCTGGACTACGCAAACGGCTTATATCTTGGCCTGCCTAAATATTCGATTAGACGTCTGCAGATGGTGCAGAATGCGGCTGCGAGACTAATTAGACGCATTCCTTTTCGACATCATGTCTCTCCGCATTTACAGGAGCTTAACTGGCTCCCGGTAGCCAAAAGAATCGAATTTAAGGTCTTGACCCTGGCCTATCGGGCTCTTCAGGGAAGATGTCCTAGCTATCTTAAACAAAGACTCTGCCGGTATAAGCAAAATCGCTCCCTGCGGTCAAACTCTCAGAATTTGCTCTACGCTCCCCGCTTTGTGAAAGCCCGTTTGGGCGGTAGGGCGCTCACAGTAAGAACGGCTAAATTGTGGAATGCCCTACCTGGGTTTCTCCGCCAAGCTAACACTGAGACCAGTTTCAGAAAAGCGCTGAAGACATGGCTCTTTAGCAATGATTAGGCCTGACCCCAGTGCCTAAACTTATGTGCATGCGCTGCTTGCTGCTAGAGCGCCGGGACACCTCTGTTTTGAGGTAGCTGTTCGCGCTATACAAGTATCGGTATTATTATTATTATTGACAAATTATAAAATGCATCCAAAGTATTCACTTTTCCTGGCTTTATACTGCAAAACAGAAATCGGCTGCCGCACAGGCACCACAAGATATGTAACAAAATGTAGCAAACAGCACCACCCATACTCTGGCTAATACACTTTTATATTTTTAGATGAGAATACTCCTGAGCTGCCTCTATGTTAGAAAGCAGATCCTCAGCCTGGCCAGGAACCACAGTCAGGGATTCATCCCAAATCACCTCTTACTTGGTGACCTGTAGAACCCCTCTTCGCTGTAAAATCGCCAAGCTCAAATCAGGAAATATGTGAACTCTGGGTCTATTAACAGCCATATTTCTTTTCGGACCTGCGATTCTTGTTGCAGGATCATACTGCATGGGATCCACTAACTTTGGCATCACAGTACCGCTACCTGCTTCCCCACCTGGGAAGCCTCTTGTAGGAAGCCAGTAGCTTACATGACAGGCACTGGATCCACCATATCAAAATGCAGAGTCTGAAAGTGGGAATTTGTTTCGGAAAATCAAATAACTAATGACCCCCCACACTGTGGGAGACCCCTCCCTGGGTTGGGGGGCATTCTTGTTTCTGTGTGTTTGACTGCCAGGTTTTTCTTGGCAGCGATGGACAGAAAAGGAAGATATTAGACTGTCCTCTGTAAATAGAACTGCTTATGGGGCACAATCCTAATTGTCAAGTGGCCTGTCTGATCTCCTTAATCCAGTGGTTCCGGCTCTGTTGGCTGCCAGTGCTAGTTTCCACTGGCGGAGCCAGCAGATGCACTGCCGTCAGAAAAATGATGGTCCATCTGACTCGGGATAGAGCGGCGGACAAAGGGTATAGCAGAAAGAGTCAGCACCCCGTCCGCCAAACTGTAAATCTTCAGGCCCATAGTGTCATCCAGCTGGTGGCTGTCCCTTATGGTACTGCTTTTCACTTGTGTAATGTGTTGACTCATTAGCAGGATTACACACATGCACATTTAAATGAGGTGACATTATTTAACAATGACTTTCTACAATGACAGAAATAATAATGCCATTGCTCAAGCCAATAGTTGCAAAAAAACAGCACCATTGAGTCTTGGGGAATACAATGCACACGTCTCAGTCTGGCTCTCTTACTTCCACACACACTGCAGTAGCAGCTGCACAAATAGATCTCTGTTGGCCCCTTATAAACATTGCAGCTGACACATAAGATCCCACCAGCATGCCCAAGAACAGCACATAAAAAGCAAACTGATATATATATTCAAATGTGAAGAAGGTCTACAAGAAACATCCTACAAAAACGCAGCAAGCACTGTGTCAGTTATGCACCCAGTCCTAGCTTTTTAGGCACCTGCATGTGCAGTCTAGGAATTTTCATTTCACTTTAACATTGTAAGAATTGCATAAAAAAACCCTAGCGTGCAAAGTGCTTTTGGCTAATATGTCACACGTGGAATATGGCAACTTGACAATTAGGATTGTGCCCCATAAGCAGTTCTTTTGTGTGCATGCTATTAGAAAAAGACCCATAGATGCTGAATGAATAAATGATCTAATTTATCAAGTGCAACCCGAGCTGGCATCCAGGGCCTAGGAGTAAGGCTGTAAGTGGGGAACAGAGAGGGAAAACTAGCAGAATTGTTATGTTGTAAGGGGCATATTCTCAAGGACTTATCGCCGACTTATCAGCACTTTAGCGCCGCAAAAGTGGCGATAGATTTATTGCCCTATTCACAAGCTGGTGCAAACTGCCGATATCGCCACTTAACCAGCGATAGCTGCCGCAAAAAACATCGCCACGGATGAGTGCGACAACTAACGCTAATGATATGCAGAGTAGGCGTTCCCGTGCAAAAACACACGAAAACACCACTCCGCGATATTCTCAACGACCAGCCAGATCTGCGATGCAACCCAAAAACAGGCGATAAGGCGCGTTAGCAGCAGGGATTTAACACCTGCCTTCTGCTGGTGCTAAGCAGGACGACTACCTGCAGTATGAAAGGGAGCCCAGCCCAGAGCCACATCTGAAGACCAACAGATGCCATGGAGCCAATGATCATGCAGCTCGGAGAATCAAGAGGGCCACAACACCCCCCGCCACCACTCCCAGGCCCCCCCCCCTCAGACCACCACCCCCCGTATTACCACCTAGGCAGTGCAGGACAGCGGACGACCCTAAAACGCACCAGCCCCAGAGACCCAACGCCTGAGGAAGCCATTGGCCAACACAGGCTCAAAAGGACAACCATGCACTGCATCCTGACCCACATTGCCCACAGGCTGACGGTACCAACACAGCGGACAACCTACATCCCCCGCAGACAAAGCAGCTGGCTGTGCGGCACCCGTTGGCCCCTGGTACCTTCCAACCAACAACAGCCGGAGGAGTCTCACAGCCAGCCCCATCAAACCCCCTCACATATGTCATGGATGCATGTCCACAAAAGCAACGGCGGGCCCCTGTATCCGCACCACACGAAAGTTCCAATTCGTAGTGTACCTGCGCAACCAACCCCAACGCCAGCCGTGCTAGACACCTCCGTGCCCCAGACCCAAGATCGTAGCAACCGAAATGTGGGTGCGCCAGGTCATGAAGTCCAGTAGTCAACAGTAGTGTAAAAACAGAACTTTATTACAAATACACAAACAAACAAAACGAAAAGCTCAGCCAGCGCGTTCCATTCCCAACGGGGAACTTCAACAGGGCAACGTGTCTTCAGAAACCTGTGGGAGAAATGGTGACAATGGTCAAACTTCCGTATAGTCACATACCTAATCTGGTACAGTGTATTGCACTTGGACAAACCGGAATGCTCACAGGCATGATAAACCATGCATGAGTAGACCGCAACAGAAGTTCGTGTGGCCGTAACCGTCGTAGGAATGAAGAGGAAGGTAACGTCCACACGAACTGCTGTTACGGTCACATCATGCAGGACTCTTCATACCTGAAAGCACCACGGTGTGTGTCAGCTTGATACCCCTGCCCCTCACTCCCCCCACACTGCGCAGGAACATCTTGAGACCACGCAAGGGAACTACGACATAGCTTGCGTCACGCACGTGTTGGGGGCAATTCACAGCACACGTGTATGACTTGTGCCCCCTGCCGACACTGCACACAATCACCGCAACAGCAACCACATGCATGCCATCACTGTGCATACAAAAGTGGACCACCGTGGCCTGTCCACCAATGTCGTCTCAAACTCCCCAGGCAGTGTGCATGATCCCCACATGTCCACAAGTCCGCCACCAACCAGCGCTCTGAGGATGGCCCCCATGGAAATGCACTGCCCATCGGCAAGTACCAACTGAACACACCACACACCTCAACTCCACAATCCCCCAACTCACAACTGTGGGAATGCACACGTCACCAATCCACCACCAAACTGACTACTGCGTGTGTCTCAGTCTCCGCCACAACCTGCCCATAGGCCTACACACACGCGGCCGACCACCATCAATGGGCACATCCACACTGGAGACGAGGTGGCTACGTCACAAACCAACCCGCGCACATCACGATCATCGCATGCAGGGTCGTGGCAGCAAGGGCGGCGCCCCCCACCCAGCCACGAGTTCGCCACCATGACCGTTGGTGCCTGCGCGACCCTGTGCGCCTGATGCACCCCAGCCCTGGTCCCCAGACCGGTCCTCCGCCCAGCGAGGACTGGCCGCCCCTGCGCACCCAGGCCTCAATGCTCACCTGCCACCACCGGCGTGTCTCCAAGAGGGCCCACCATGTGCCAGTGCATCCTCCTCAGCCGATCGCTGGATTCCGCGCCACAGGCCCCCAGCGCACCCTGCGGCACCGCAGAGTTATGTGTGTGCTGACTGCTGCCTTCGGCGTGCACTACGGTCCAGCAGAACTCACAATTCAAATCGATCCACGGCTAGCAGGACGGGTCATCGAGGCCTACGCATCATCGCAGGCTGCACACCCGCTCAGCTCTTCAGGTGCCACTAAACCTGTGCAACGCAAGTCATCATCACGTGGCGGTAGGCCCCTGCCAGCCGCAGTGCAGCGGGTGCCACTGACCCTGTGCAACGCAAGACATCGTCACGTGGCGGTAGGCCCCTGCCAGCCGCAGTGCAGCGGGTGCCACTGACCCTGTGCAACGCAAGACATCATCACGTGGCGGTAGGCCCCTGCCAGCCTCAGTGCAGCGGGTGCCACTGACCCTGTGCAACGCAAGACATCGTCACGTGGCGGTAGGCCCCTGCCAGCCGCAGTGCAGCGGTGCCACCAACTCAGTGCGCCACAAGTCATGGACCCTTCATGATTGAGTCTCGTGGTGCGGACGCCATCATGTCACCTCCGGCAGTGGGGAATGTGACGTGCTAGGCCCCTTTTATTGGCAGGGTCACATGTCCTGTGACGCCTGTGCTGGATGGGTGTGGTGTGGGTGTGAACCAGCCCTCAGGGAGTGGCTGTGGCATGCTGACAACTAGACCAGTGAACAGCAGATCACTACAGGGAAGACCTGGGACATGTAGCTTTGTCGTCCCCCTCTGAGCGTAAGTGGAGTGGACTGGCCTGGCGTATGGCAGGCCAGCGTAGGGTGGGAACAATGAGCCCGGGGCTCTGGGCGTGCTTCAGTTCTGGGCTGGACATGGAAGTAACTGATGCTTGTGTCTCTGTTGTAGTGTCTACGCCACCCGGACCGCAATCGGCAATGTTGCACCCTGTGACTCAGGTCCCATGACATGAGCAACATGGACGTAAGGGGGAATCACTGACCCTACATTCATCCATACTCTCATACTTGAATGATCAAAGGCATGACACATCTGTGCGATTCTGAATGTTCAATTCACATCCAGTGGAGTGTTGCAGCTGGAGCAGTACAGGGCCATGCAAACCCCACTTCACATTAATGGCCCGTGGAGGGCCAGCCAGAGTCCTTCAGGGAATGACAAGTACATCGGAAGAGGAAGAGTTCAGTCCGCAGTCTGATCGCTGTGTCATTGGTAACCAAATGGAATATGGCAGTCCATGTCGAGGTCCAAGGTGAGTGTCGTAATGTGTGTCGGGGGACAGTGGAAGGTGATGATGCAAAGGGCAGAACCAAGCAGGAACAGGCCATATGGCGGAGATGAATGCTGCTGCCTCCTCCTCACCAGTAAGGTTGATTCACCCGCATCTTCGTCCTCTGATGTCACATGTGCCTCACACGTGGGTGGTGGTGGATTGCCTGCCACACTATGAGGCACTTACACATCAGGGGGCGGAGATGTGGATGTGGAATCAGCAGCAGCATTCATTTGCGCAAGGCCTTGAGGCAGCAATGCCATGACGATGTGCTGCAGGGCATGGAAGGTCCCAGCCACATCTCGCTGGTGTGCAGCCATGGCAGCCATTCTTTCCGCCGTCATCCGCTCCATGTTCTCCATGAGCCCCCGCATCTGTCCCAACTCCCGGCTGACATCGCTGGAGCCACTCTGACTGGACAGTTGTTCTTGTCTCACTATCATGACTCCAGCGATGTCAGCCATGGATCGTTGGAGAGCATGGAGCGGACAGTGGGTATCCGTTAGGGACTGTAAGTGGTCCCTGATGGTACTCAGACACCCATGTATGGCATCAAGTTTTGCTGCCTTGAGGTCGAACCCCACCCGCACCTGATCAGCCATCTTCTCCTGGACCTCTGACACACGGCGTTGGAAGCCCATGTGTTGTTCGTGGGAGTCCTGGGAGACAGCCGGGGTGGTAGGTGCTTCCTGCTGTGTGGTCTGTGCAGGGGGTGGGGTCTCCTCGATGCAGCTGGGCTGCCCTGCTCCTGGAGGTGGGGTGCCGAGGCTGTCGAAGAGGGTTTGGAGGGCTTCGGGGTCAATGTCGGAGATGTCCTCATCGTCATCAGTGAAGAGTTGTTGGGGCTGCTCTGCAGGAGGTGCTGATGCTCCCTCTGCAATGTGAAGGGGAGATGCAGTGTTACATTGTGTTCACATGTATGTTGACGCATTGTACAAGTTCACATGCAGACTGCATGACAATGTACATTGTGGTTGTTTAGGAGGAGCTGCCTATTTGATGCGGGACAGTGGACATTTCGTCATCATCACGGATATGTGTTTGTACTTTTACATTGTCATCTCACATTTCCCTGCTATGCCAAATGTGCTAGGCCAGTTTCTGAACACAGGCGGCACCTGTTGTGTCCTCTGTCCTGTTGTATACGTGTTGCAGTTTGTACCACATTGTTGTCAATGCTGGGGTGCTCTGAATGTCATGTGTGTGTGCTGCATTTTGGGAGAGTCGCCCCTGCAGTTCTGATTTTGCTGCCCCTTGTCCCTTTCAGGCGGTGTGTCTTTGACTTCTGTGCCCATACAGTACTGAGATGTTGCAGACTTGGGTGAATTTGGGTGTTGGTGGGAGTTGGGACTCTGGGGCATGGTTTGTCCGCAGATGTGTTGTTGACGTCAGGGGTTGTTTGTGCAGGTGGATGTGTCAGAGTGTGACCTGCTCCTTTACGGATGTGGTCCACACTCAGCCACCTCAGTGTGGTGGCGTGCAACATGTCATGATATATTGACTGCAGCCATGCTATTCGTCATGCAGTGTCACTTGCATTGTCAGTGTGGCTCACTGGCACGCCGCTTTGCTGGGTTTGGCACATGTGCATGGGTTGGTTGTGAGATTGGTGATGTGTGGGAAGGGCCCCCTCTGGGCGCATAGTCGACGGGGGCCTACTTGCTGTTTCTATGTGTGCTGCAGTGTGCCAAGGGGATCAGGGACATGATCCAGAGTCATTGTGGGTGTGCACTGTGCTGTACTTAATTGTGCATGTGTGCCATTGTGCCCATCTCCCCCCGTCCCCCCAGTCCCTGGTGGTTACTCACCCTGTTGCTGTTGTGTCAGGTCATGTTGAGCAGTGTCCGGTCCCCCAACTCCTGCCACCGTCTCCCCACTGATGACTGTGGACACCATTTCCTCCATCTCATCCAGCTCCTCCTGTGGCGCTGGACTCCCACCTCCAGTCTGCATTGCTGCCTTCTGGTTGTTGGCGAGTTTCTGCTTGGTCTTGCGCTTCACATCATTCCAGCGCCTCTTGAGCTCTTCCATTGTCCTCCTCAGAACTCCGACTGCATTCACCTTGTCCAGGATGGACTGCCATATTGCATTTTTTGTCGCCAATGACACATTGGAGGTGACAAACAGTTGTTGATGGTGTTCTATCACCTCCGTGATCAGGATCCTGTTTTCATGCGGACTTAACCGCGGCTTCCTCTTCTTCTTGTCCTTGCCCTTCCCTGTCCCCGAGGTCCCAGGCTGCTCCTCCTGGGGGCTTGTAGGGTTCTGGCCGTCCTCTGTGCCTGCTCCGGCTGCCTCCATTGTGCTTCGCTGTATTTTGTTTTTTGTTTGTGTTATTTTTTTCCTGCTTTTGTAGTGATTTTTCCCGCCTGACATGTGTGTTTGCAGGCCTGGCGCTGCTTTTCGCTGATTGTCTTATTGCGGTTGGGCCCATCGCGACTTTTTTCGCGTTAGGGTTTGGATTTTCATCGCTGTCCCGGTAATGTTCTCACTGACATTTGACGCGTTATCGGGGTAATATCGCATGTTACCGCCGTGTTGTGAATGCCACGTTAACACGGGGTTATTTTCCCGCGATATACGGCGATATGGAAACTTGTGTTAACCTATTTTGGCGAT
This sequence comes from Calotriton arnoldi, assembly GCA_963921515.1. Taxonomy (NCBI): domain Eukaryota; kingdom Metazoa; phylum Chordata; class Amphibia; order Caudata; family Salamandridae; genus Calotriton; species Calotriton arnoldi. The sequence continues at coordinate 84,922 of CAWUFW010001895.1, forward strand.
GATTATCGCACGTTCTTGAGAATATGCCCCTAAGTTTCTTTGGGAAAATGGACTCCAACGATGTGTGCTGTAAGTTGAGTGGTAGAACATTTCAAAGTCCGTGCCAGGAAAGAAAAATAACGACCTCCAAATTGGGAGTACTTGAATGTCAGAATGCACATTAAGTTGCAACTCACAGATTTCAACGAGCAAGAAAGGTGACAAGGTTGAATGAGCTTTTGAATGTAGGTTGGGTCTTTATTGGAGAGAACTTTAAATACCATACAAAGGGCTTTAAAAGTGGACCTCTTGTCCGTTGGAAGGAGATAGTTTGCTGGAACTTTACGTTGACAGTCAGCCATGCAGCAGAACTTTGAACAACGTGAAGCCAATACAACAAGTACTCTGGAAGTTCAAGGTACAAGGAGTTGCCATAATATAGCCTGGATATGATTAAAGCATGAGCAATGGTCTTTCGAGTGGAAAATGAGAAAAGAGATGGAACTTCGTAAGAGTTCTAAGAAAAGAGAAGCAGGGCTGCTACTGTAGCTACCTGGGAAGCAAACAAAAGATTTTGATCTCAAATCTGAGCCCAGCCAAACCAGGCCATACTTTCTCCTTGATAAGTAAAGCTTTCATAAATCTGGTGTCGACAGCAAAAGGGGAGATTTAGAAAATAAAAATGAGAATGTAATTTACCCATTATCTTGCATTTGAGCCAAGAATGTGGTAAGAGGCAGAAAGGGACCATTTTAGCTTGAAGACAGGGAAGTTGGGAATGTAGACACCCAACTCAATGGTACTCATTTTATCACTCAGAAAGATGAAAGGCTGAGTGGGCCCGTTGGGATTTGAACCTGTGACTATGAGGTCGAACACATGCCCCCTACAAGGTACGCATTAGTCCACTAAGCCACCAGACCCATATCAAATTAAGTACAAGAACATTCAATAAAAGATGGTTTTATAATCAGAATACGACGATCAGAAGTTATGGGATGCCCCTATTGACTACATTGAAATGCACAAGAAATTAAAATATGCACTTGCTGTGACCACAAGCCGTTGTTGAAAAAAGAAATGATATACTATCAAAGAAACATAGGCAATCATGTACATGATGGAAAATCACAACCATACCTCAGTGGAGTGGCTGGGGAGTTTTCAGGAAGAAAGGCTGTCAAACAAGTACTGTGGGTGAAAAGTGAAACTCAAAGAGCTTACCCCTTATTGTGCTCCGAGCGCATCCAGAATGTTCTTAGACCATGTGAACATGCTCTCATGTCCCTTCAGACTGTCCCTACCTTAAGCTGATCCTTAAAATCTCCCAATCAGCACTTAGGGTCTGTTGGTGAGGCTTCAGATACCTTCATTTTGCCCTCGAGAAAGACTGACACTTTCTTGCGTCATCCCAAGATACCATACTCCTATACACCTATTTGAGACTCTCTCTGTGCCCTCCGATGCCCCCAGTAGATATTATTAAGACCCTTGTTCTACCCTAAGAGGCCTTCAGCAGGACTTCGGAGCTCACCTGCAAATACAACCCGTTGCCCTCCACTGAGAATCATCCAGAGATCCGGTCCTCAACTGGTCAAAAATGTCCTGGTCTTCAGTGACTTTGGGGATAGGGGCAAATGGCGAATCTCGGTTCCCTTCTGCTTACTACTCTGTCTCTTGGCATTAAGCTTAGTGAATAACATAAAGCAATATGAATCAAATAAAACTGCATTGACTGAAACACATGGCTATGTGGGCGGTAGTAGAGAACCAAAGATGTGAAAAACTGCAAACAATTGAACAACTGACAATGTAAGCAATGGGGGCATGAATGTAACAGATGTGCAGGAAACATTGCAATTGTATACCTGAATAAAATGATTATAGCACTCATCAGCTTTGCCTTTTCTCCGAATATGGCATACATGTCCGTACCCATCTGTCAATCTCAGAGCAGAAGCGGAGTGGGAGCGTGAGCACTGTGTTGGCTCTCTGCAGGCAGTGTTGGGTAATGAACAATGGTGTAAATCTGAGAATGTACTGAGGATTAGTTAGTGGTGGTACCAATTTAAACATGCACCTGTGAGTACTGAGAAATGGGGCAGTCTGAACATGCACTAATGGTCTATATGTGATGGTGCGAATCTTGGCCAGCACCAAGATATCTGATTGCAAATCTGAACATGCATTCAAGAATAATGATTATTGGTAGACATCTGCATGTGTACTAAACATTATTGAATAATGGGGTAAATCCAAACATTCATAATGGTGGTAATTATTTACATATCTAGTAGTAGGGGCAATCCTTGTCTTATACTATGCATGGTTGCCACCATGGTATCCACCCTGGTGTAATGTTTGCACTGTCATAAATGTAGTCATTGTGTATATATGGTAGGCATTCGTGGCACAATGGTGCTTAACCCTGCTGTAATGTATGCACTAGCAAAATATTGGTGATTACTGGCGTTTATATGACACTTCACCCTGAGGAATCGGCCTCTAAGACTGGTGTGACTTGCCTGCACCCAAGCAAATTCGCTTTCTTAGGCATGCTTGCATTTACCCGTTCCTCCATCCACTCACTCACTGATTAAAGTAAGAATGTACTCATTCATTCAATCATTCACCAATCCAGTCACGCACCTTCGAACCATTGAGTCACTCTCACATTGACCAACTCATCAATTCACACAACCAGACTCTGCAGCTGGATAGTCAGTGACGAAGCACCATCACTTGTAAAATAGCCAGACCTCTTGGCTTTCTAAATGCTTATTATTAGACCACTAAATGATAATAATATTTTGCATTCACGTTCTCTCTCAGAATTCGTTTATCCCTTACCATGAATGTTTTTTTAAAGGGGTAAATTTAAATCTGTACAATTTTTATTTACCATCCACGTAGCTAAAGCCTTTGCAAGTTGTTTATGTTCTCTTGTCACCTTGTAAAGCGCCATGACACCCTCAGGTCTTGTACCCGCTATGCCAAACCCTAACTAAGTAAGTATAAATTAAAATACAATTTTGGTAGAGAAATCAAACTGGTAATTCTGATGCACCAGTGATGTGTGAAAGGGAGACGGAGAAACTCATTTAGGGTAAGCCCAGAAATCGATGGGGCTGTCACCCCAACAAATCTACACCATGGCGATGCGGGAACCCATGAGTGACGACGGTGGATACTCACCTGGCAGCCAATCGATGATGGCCCTTTTAGTTTTACAATGCACTGTATAAACCAGACTGGAGATTTCTGCATTGTACAAAGTTTTTTAGGTCTCGCTGAGCCAGCGCATGCGCTGCACTGCGAGAAATTTAGTAGGTGGCTTTTCAGAGTGCTACCCACAGGCTTTTGCTGGCCTCCAGCTTGCGTTCACGATCGCGTGCACGTGCACAGCTGCCATCTGGCTCTCTGTAATGGCTCATTAAGTCTTACAGCGCGTGAATCCCCTCCCCTACCCCCTCCCTTCTCCCACTCACCCCTCCCCCCCTCACTTCTCTTCCCACTTTCCTCTCGCTCCCGATGTCTCCCTCCTTGTTTGTCTCTAGCAGTCTCTACCCCTCACCAGGATCCACCCCCCTCTTCAACCCCCCCCTCTCTCTATCCAGCCTCCACCCCGCTTCCCCTTCATTTCCCTAGCAGCCTCTGCCCCTCTTCACCTTCAGCTCTCCCCTCTCTAGACATGATCTATTTCCTCTTCAACCACTCTCCTCTCTATTTCTAGAGGCAGCCTCCACCATCGTCACCTCCAATTCTCTATCCATGGGCAGCCTTCAACCCTCTTGGCCTTCAGCGTTTCCTTCTCTCCTGAACTCTCCGTGGCAGAACCCCTCGCCCCCTTTATCCCTATGATTCCTTCGCTTCCCAATCTGCTCGTGCTCGGTCCCGACCCGCCGCTCCTCCGGGGGGAGGAAGAGTTCAACACGTACACACCAGAGAAACAGAAACAAGGTGTGTGTTTCCTGTCTCTAAACCCGCCTTTCAGTCTTGCGAGCTCCGCCCCTTCCTTGTTTCTCACAGGCCACATTCTCTTTAGAGAGCCCATGTGTTTCTAGCTCCAATCCGCGGGGCTCCGGGGTCTGCATGAGACACTCGGGGACACACGCACCCCTCATCTGTGCGCACAGGACCTGGACAGTATAATTTGACAGAATCCGACCTCTCTTAGGCGCCTGTCCGCGTTCTTGATCACGGCCTCAAAGTGACAACAGTAACCGCAGACCGGGTGTCAGCTTTTCCTTTCCGTAACTGGCGGCCTTTTGGAGAGAATGAGGATTTCTATTTTGTAGGGTGACAAAATAACACACGTAATTTTCATAAACCCCTTTTCTGAGTCATTTTCGGACGACTTCATCCCAGATAAGATTATTCCCCCCAACACACCATCGGCATGTGCTGTTTTATCCTCCTCCCATTGTGATTTTCCCCATATGACATTTTTTTTTAATTCATTCGTTCTTTCAATTTACTGTAAGTAACTCTTAGTCGTTCAATTTCTTTTCCATTTGTTGCAACATATTTTGTCTGTCTTCTCCGTCTTTGCTCATCTTATTTATTTTTCTCCTGATTTTTTCTGTTTATTTCTCTCATTGATATTCACTTGTATATTAACCCGCTTTTTTCATTTGTGTTTTTTCTTCATTTCGTTTTCTTTCGAATAGTCCTTTGTTCTTTCTTTTTCCTTAATTTCTTCTTCCCTTTCGTTGTTTGTTAGTTTGTTTATAGATTTCTTTCTTTCTTATTTTATCTCCCTCTTTCTGTTTTTTCAATTAGTATCTTAGAGATGTTCTTTTTTCCTTACCTCTTCTGCTCAATACTTAAATCTTTTTTGACCCATGTATTTTTCCAGATGTTTCTCAATTTCTTTCCGTGGTTCTGTATTTCTTTCTACCTTTTGTATTTACTCAGTTGTAGTCCATTTTTTTCATTCGGTCTTTGTTCCGCTTATTTTTTAATTGCTATCTTGCCCACTCTCTTTCATAATTATTTCCCTTCTCCTTTTTCGATTTGGATATTTCTCACTATTTGTCTGCTTTTACTTTCTTTATTCAACTATTGTGCAATTACCCAGCTTTATTTTTGGTTTATTTTTCAGTTATTTTCTGCATGTCTTCTGTGTTTCCCTCTCTTTCTCTCTTTATTTATTTCTCTTTTCTTTCGTTCATATTGACAGCTTACACTGTTCGCTTTCTCTTTTCATTTTCTCTATATTCTGTTTTTGACTTCCCATTTTTAACGTTCTTTTTACTTCCATCTCCTCGTTTGTCTTTCTTCTTTGCTTTTTTCTGTTTTGTCATTTCCTCTTCTCTCTTACGTTTGTTTTGTTGATTATTAAAGTTCCTCTATATCTCTCTGTTTCGTTCTGCTTGGCAAGCACTGGCATAGCCAATAGGTCTCGCCTTTGGAACCTTATAAGTATTTAGTAATGCAGTACAATATCCTTGGTGCAACAACAACAACTGTTGCATGGCTAAACACTTATAAGGTCCCAAAGGCGAGATCTATTGGCTATGCCAATGCTTGTTTCCAGCTGTTCCCGAGAACGTCTCACTCATGGTGTCGCACATGAGACATTACATGCCACACAAAGAGAAGCGGGAGAGGATGTGGCGTAACAGCATGAGCTGTCGACTACGGACCCGGTGGGAACCAGGCTCGAGTCTCGGCGTCAACATCCTTTGATTCTGGGAAAATCACTTAATCTCCCCGTGTCTGCAATTCAGCGCCTTGAGACACTCATGAGTGATTTGCCCCGCTTTACACATCCTGATTTTTTTTATATAAATAGAAACGTCACACATATGTATACTGAAAAGTTGACAGCCATGCCTTGAAACAGGTGCGGGAACTGCGAACAACAAACTCCGGGGGATATTCTCAAGAACGTGTGATAATTATCGCAAAATTAGCTTAACGCAACTTTGCACATCGCAGTCTATCGCGGGAAAATAACACCATGTTAACGTTGTATTCTCAACCCGGCGGCACCATGCGATAGTCTCATGGTAACGTGCCAAATGACCGCGTTAAAATTAACGCGACGCAGAAAAAATGCGAAACACGAACGCAAAAAAAGTTGCGATGCCCCAAATCACGATACAAAAATCAGCGATAACCAGCGACAGGCCTGCAATTCCCACGCGTCATGCGGGAAAATGCACCATAAAAGCAGAAAAAAAAAAAGTTAAACTGCGTAGCACCATGGATGCACCCGGACCGAGTGCAGAGGACAACGCAAACCACACAAGCCCCACAGACGACCAGCAAGGAACCTCGGGGTCGGGGAAGACCAAGGAGAAGAGGAAGACGCGGTTCAGTCCGCAGGAAAACAGGATCATCGTTACGGAGGTGATAGAACACTACCAACAACTGTTCGTCACCTCCAACGTGTCATTGGCAACAAAGAAACAAACATGGCAGACTAACTTGGACCATGTGAATGCAGTTGCAGAGTTGAGGAGGACAATGGAGAGGTCAAGAGGCGCTGGAATGATGTGAAGGGCAAAACCAAGAAGAAACTCAATGCCAACATGAAAGCAACAACGCAGATTGGAGGTGGGGGTCCATCGGCACACCGGGAGCTGGATGACATGGAGAAAATGGTGGCCACAGTCATCAGTCGGGATACGGTGCCAGGAGAACTGGATCCGGACACTGCTCAACATGACCTGACACAACATCAACAGGGTGAGTACCGACCAGGGACTGGGGGTACGGGGGTAGATGGGCACAATGGCACACATGCACAATTAAGTAGAGCACACTGCACACCCACTAAGACTCTGGATCATGTCCCTGATCTCCTTGGCATACTGCAGCACACATAGAAACAGCAAGTATGCTTCCATCGACAATGTGCCCGGAGGCCCCCTCCCCACACATCATTAATCTCACAACAAACCCATACACATGTGCTGAACCCAGCAAAGCTGCGGGTCCGTGAGCCACACTGACAATGCAAGTGACACTGCATGACCATTAGCATGGCTGCAGTCCAATTATCATGACATGGTGCACGCCACGACACTGAGGTGACTGAGTGTGGACCACATCCGTAAAGGAGCAGGTCACACTCTGACACATCCACATGCACAAACAACCCCTGACGTCAACAACACATCTGCGGACAAACCATGCCCAAGAGTCACAACTCGACCAAGAGCCCAAGTCCGCAACATCTCAGCACTGTAGAAGCACAGAAGTCAAAGGAACACCGCCTGAAAGGGATAAGGGGCAGCCAAATCAGAGCTGCAGAGGCGACTCACCCACAATGCAGCACACACACATAAGAATAAGGGCACCCCAACATTGACAACAATGTGGTACAAACTGCAACACTTTCACAACATAACACAGGACACAACTGGTGTGTACAAAATGGCCAATCACATCTGGCATAGCAGGAAACTGTGAGATGACAATGTACGAGTACAACCTCACATCCGTGATGTAGTACAAATGTCCACTGTCCCGCATCAAATAGGCATCTCCTCACAAACAGTCACAATGTACATTGTGATGCAGTCTGTATGTAAACTCCGCCAATGCGTCAACATACATGTGAACACAATGTTAAACTGCATCTCCCCTTCACATTGCAGAGCAGTCCTTACATCACGTCAGCGATGATGGAGACGACCTCCAGGACATCGACTACGACGAACTCCAACGGTTCATGGACAACCTCCGCACCCCACCTCCAGTAGCAGGGCAGCCCAGCACCATCGAGGTGATCCCACCCCCTGCACAGACCACACAGCAGGAAGCACCCACCACCACGTCTGGCTCTCAGCACCTCACCGAAGAACACATGGCGTTCCAACACTGTGTGTTAGACTGACTGACTGACTAATGCATTTATAGAGCGCTCGATTGCCGAGGCGTCTTGGCGCTAGGATAGCTTCCTACTGATCCAGATGCCAGCTTGTTTAAGAGCGCTTAGGAAACAGCCAGGTCTTAACCTGTTTCCTGAAGATAGTCCTGTTGGATTGTAGCCTCAGCTCTGGGGGGGGGGGGGGAGGGAGTTCCACAGCTTTGCGGCTAGATAAAAAAAGCTCTTCCCACCCCATCTAGCCTTTTTTATTCTGGGCACCAGTACCAGCCCTGTGTTGGCGGATCTCAGGCTTCGCAGAGGATTGTACCAGGCGAATAGTTTTCGGATGTCAATGGCACGGCCTCCGTAAAGCGCCTTATGCACTAGGCAGAGGGCTTTGAATTTTACTCTTTCCGGGATGGTAAGCCAGTGGAGCTGTCTGATGCTGGCAGACGTAGGATGGTGTTTGGGAAGAGCGAGCAACACACGAGCCGCCGCATTCTGTAGGGATTGTAGTTTTGCTGTTTGACCTTTGTCTATACCTAGGTATAGTGCATTCCCATAGTCGATGCGGGAAAGTACCAAGGCTCCAATTACCGTTTTCCTTAGGGTGAATGGGATGAACTGCAGGATTTTGCACAGAGCTTTCAAAGTGAAAAAGCAGGCAGAGGTTACTTGGTTAATTTGCTTCCCGAGCTTTAATTCGTGGTCAAATGTGAAGCCTAGGTTCTTGGCCTTGGTCACCGGGATTGGACAGCTCCCAGCCTCCGCAGGCCACCAGAGTTGGTTCCAGATTGAAGGGCCCTTCCCAAACTCAATAACCTCGGTCTTATCAGTATTGAGTTTGAGGAAGTTTGCGTTCATCCAGGCCATAATTGAGGTAAGACAGCTACGAAACAGGGTCGCTGTAAAGTCCACCCTCTGCGAGACCGACACCACTATCTGGGTGTCGTCAGCATATGACACCAGATTAAATCCGTGCTGTTTAATTAGTCTGGCAAGCGGGGTAACATAGATGTTAAAAAGCGTTGGCGACAGAGCTGACCCCTGTGGGACTCCACAAGGAAGGCACAGGTTTGCAGACTTCAGAACCTCCCAGTGGATCAGTTGTTCTCTAGAAGCCAAGAAGGATGACAGGAGTGCTAGAGCCGTCCCTTTAATACTTGCTACCTTCAGCCGCCGCACCAACACTGTGTGGTTCACGGTGTCGAATGCTGCCGATAGGTCTAGCAGGATGAGGACGGCTCTGCCCCCTTCGTCCACCACTTTGCAGATTTCATCTGTCGCCATAATCAAGGCCGATTCAGTGGAATGTCTCGCTCTAAAGCCGTGTTGGGAGGAATCAAGAAGTAAGCTGTCATCCAGGTAATTCATAAGTTCTAAATTAATGGCCTTTTCCAGAATTTTGGATGGTAAAGGGAGGCAGGATATTGGGCGGTAGTTCTTTACCTCAGCAGGATCCAGTGTGGCTTTCTTGATGATGGGCCTAATGCAGGCCTTTTTCCATGGCTGAGGGTAGACACCGGAGCTAATAACCCCGTTTAAGAGAGGGGTAATATGATTGCTGATTTGGTCAGAGACCAGGTGCAGGATTGCTGGAGGACACGGGTCCAAAGGCGACCCAGATTTTGTGGAGAGTAGTAGGTCATTGACTTTCTCTGCCGCTAAAACAGAGAACTCTAACAGACTACTCTGAGAGGAGATATCTGCCAGTGAATCGTCATTGTTTTCCCTAGCCGTTGGCACAGCCTTCTGTAATTCGTCATACATCGCCTGTACTTTATTTTGAAAAAAGGAGGCGATTTTGTCCACGAAATTTTGGTCTGGTTTAAAGAGGCTATCCTGTGGACGTTTAGCTAGGGCTGCGATTGTTTTAAAAAGCTCCTTCGGGGAGTTTTTAGCTTCATGTATTTTGGTTATATAGTAGGTCGCTTTAGCAAGTTTAATGGCTTCCTTATATTGCTCCAGGGCCAGGTTATAGACACTTTTGTGTTCCCCACTATAGTCTGTCCTCCAAAGCCGTTCAAGGCGCTTGCATTTGGCTTTTATGTGTCTGAGCTCGGCCCCGTACCAAGGTGCTGATGCTCGGTTCTTTTTGGGCTGTTTGGTTATTTCCGGGACGAGTTGGTCTATAGATGACCTAATCCAATGATCATAATTGATTGCCGCCGCATCAGGGTCCAGCCTAGTGTTAGGGGGATTGTCTGCCAGCGAGGCTGCCAATTGGTTTTGTTGGATAGCTTTCCAACGGCGGAACTTGACCAGAGGCGGTCTGTTCCTCTGATCTCTACCGAAGCAAGGATTTGCAATGTTGAAAAGTATTACTTGATGGTCTGACCAAGGAATGGGTATTACACTTGACAGAGCTATGTCCTGATTATTCGTGAAAATGCCATCTAAGGTGTGGCCAGCTGAGTGTGTGGGCCCCAATACTATGTGTTTCAGCCCATATCCTGCAAGATTGTCCATCAGTGTATCTGTTTCCGCATTATTGTTGGCTTCTAGATGGAAGTAAAAGACTGTCAGAAGGAGCTGGCTGAACAGGTGCGGGTGGGGTTCGACCTCATGGCAGCCAAACTAGATGCCATACGTGGGTGTCTAAGTCCCATCAGGGACCACTTACACTCCCTAACGGATCCCCACAGTCCGCCCCATGCCCTCCAACAATCCATGGCTGGCGTCGCTGGAGTCATGACTCGGAGACAACAACAACTGTCTAGTCACAGTGGCTACAGCAAAGTCATCCGTGATTTGGGAAACAAAAGGAGGGTTATGGAGAACATGGAGCGGATGCAGGCACAAAGGATGGCTACCACGGCTGCACACGAGAAAGCTGTAGATGGGATTTTCCATGCCCTGCAGATTCTCATCATGGGAGTGATGCCACAAGACATTGCACAGATGAATGCTGCTGCTACTCCTACATCCACATCTCCGGCCCCTGATGTGTCAGTGTCACACAGTGCTGCAAACCAAACACCACCACCCACATGTGAGGCACATGAAACGTCAGAGGACGAAGAGGAGGGTGAATCTGCCTTAGTGGTAAGGAGGAAGCAGTAGCACTCATCTCCGCCATATGGCTTGTTACTGCTTGTGTCTGCCCTCTGCATCATGCCCTGGAATAACACCTTCCACTGTCCCCCGACACACTCTGCGACACTAAACTTGGACCACGACATGGACTGCCATATCTTGTATGCTCAACAATGACACAGCAATCAGCCTGCGGACTGGACTCTTCCCCTTCCGAGTAACTTGTCAATCCCTAAAGGACTCAGGCTGGCCCTCCACGGGGCAACATTGCAACGTGTTGTCTGCATGGCCCAGTACTGAGACAGCCTCAACACTCCACTGAACGTGAATAATACATTCTGATACACACAGATGTGTCATGTCTATGATTAATCAAATATGAAAGCATGGACGAATGTAGGGGCAGTGATTCCCCCTTACGTCCATGTAGCCCATGTTTTGGGACTTGAGTCACAGGGTGCATCCCTGCATCATGCTGGTACATATTTGACCCCAAAAGAAGCCCTGTTGTCAATTGTTGGTCACAAATGACAGCCTATATGTAATGATTTGGGACACATGTGAAACGCTGATGAGTGGGATTCCGTACTATCATTGACACACAGAAATGGCATTTCGAATACGTGACACCCAAACAGCCTCTCTGTACAGATGTGACACACCCACCATCTATTTCCAATTAGTGAGATTGTTAGCACTACATGTTGCACTTACACTTGTCAGAGTGATGTGCTTGTACAGAGGAGTAACATGCACACAGAGAATGTGTGTTGTAATGAATTGATTTGCACATGCTGTGCCTGTGGTCATTTTGTACTGTCCCATGATTGCTAAGGACTGTGACAATGTGACGTGCTCATGTGAAGAAATTGTCAATGATGGTGTTCCTACGGGCTATTCCTGCTGCTGCTGCAGTGGGGTGTGGTCCACCTGCCTCATCATCGTCCGGTGCATCTGGCACTTGTAGCCATGGGGCATTGGTGCGTACACATATGTTGTGCAACACACAACATGCAACGATCATCTTGCACACGATGCCTGGGCTGTACAGGAGCCTTCCACCTGTGATGTCCAGGCACCTGAAACGTGACTTCAACACACCAAATGTGCGTTCCACGATGCCCCTGGTGCGTTTGTGGGCCGCATTGTACTGCCTCTGGGCCTGTGTGTTCGGGGCTCGGAGGGCTGTCATCATCCAAGGGCAGAGTGCATATCCTTGATCACCTATGACAGTGCAGAGAGACACGAGTCAAAAGTTGGTTCTGCATGATGTGCTGGCAGGCTCACTAGTTCATTGGTGTGCGATATGTGTGACTTAGTGATTCCTGTTTGACAGGTACTGCTTGTAGCAAATGAGCGGCATCAATGTGTATTACGTAGCCTCACTGCTGCTCCTCCTTCCCCCCGAGCCTATTTACTAGTGTGCGCAGCGCGGTTGCAACACTTGCACTCCTACGGCACACCATTGTCATGCCTGTCTGCGCATGTCCACAAGCCTGACAACGACACTGTGATGTTGTGCGTTGAAGGTGGGCGGCCACATGTGTGTAGGCCTACGGTAAGGATAGGGCAGACACAGATGTAGAGTTCATGGCTGGCTGAACTCGCGATGCGGTTGAGGGTAGTCCTATGGCCTATGCTGCGGTAATAGCGACACACACAACAGTTGGCATGTATGATCCCGGAACCCGAGCGGGCTTGCGCTGCTTCATTTATCCCTTCGGCCGAGCCCGCACTCCGGGGGCATGCTACATCGCAACATTGTCCATTGCGGGACGGGTGGCGCCGACACTACAACAGAGACACACGAATTAGTTACTTCCTTGGCAAGGCCAACACTTAGCAACGCCCAGAGCCCCGGGCTGATCATCCACACCCCTACGCTGGACTGTCGTACGCCAGCCCACTCCGCTTACGCTTACAGGGGGGTACGACACAGCTACATGTCCCAGGTCTTCCCCACTGCCTGAGGTGACATGGTTGCGTCCGCTGGACACAGCACAATGTAATGTGGTAGGGCCCGGGGCCCTCATGCATACATAATAACCACTCGGACACAGTTTGTGGAACTGGCTATGGCCCCTTTTGCCAGGGTCACATGTACAGTGACACCTGTGCTGGATGGGTGTGGGGTGAGTGTAAGCCAGCCCTCAAGGAGTGGTTGGTGCTGGCAACAACTACAACAGTGATCAGACAATCAGAAGTTCAAAGTTCAAACAGCAAGGGTCCACGACTTGAGCTGTACAGAGTTAGTGGCCCCGGATGCACTGCGGCCGGCACAGGCACACCGCCAAGGGACGGTGACTTGCGATGCACTGAGGTAGGGCCACGAGAGCTGAGCGGGTCCTTGTTGATGTCGAAGGTGGATGTCGCGGAGTGTTTCGGGGGACAGTGGAAGGTGTTCTTCCAGGGCATGATGCAGAGGGCAGAACCAAGCAGAAACAGGCAATATGGAGGAGATGAATGCTACAGACTCATTTTTAACACCAAGTCAGTATCAGCTACATGATGATGAAGACAACCCCCAGGCCATAAACTCAGACGCCACCAAAGTTCAACCAGGGAGTGTGCATGAATTTCGGGGCACAGAGTTAGTGGCACCAGAGCTGAAAGGGGATGCAGGCTGCGATGAGGCCTGTACAATGGTATAAACTCTGCCATAAATAAATCAAGACTCAGTTCCAAATGTGTGACCTACTTGACCGCAGTGTAGGCCGGAGGCAGCGGTCAGCAGGGGCCCACAGCCATGTGTCGTTGGCTTGCGATGTACAGAGTTAGTGGCACCAGAGCAGTTGTTGGTAGTGTTCGATCACCTCCATAACGATGATCCTTTTTTCCTCCGGACTGAACCGCGTTTTCCTCTTACTCCTCTCCTTGTGTGCAATGATATGAACTCGGCCATTGAATAATCAAGACTCAGTTCCAAATGTGTGACCTACTTGACCGCAGTGTAGGCCGAGGCAGTAGTCATCAAGGGCCCACAGCCACGTGTCGTTGGCTTGCGATGCACAGAGTTAGTGGCACCAGATCGAAGGGAGTACAGTGATATAAATGCTGCCATTGACATATGAACTCGGCCATCCTGAAATCAAGACTCAGTTCCAAATGTGTGACCTACTGGACCGCAGTGTAGGCCGGAGGCAGCAGTGTAGTACGTCAACGAGAAAGGAGTGCTGGGGTCCTGTGTCGCGGAGGCCGTGATGGTCTGAGGAGGCTGCCAAGGTCGCGGGCCTCGGGTTTGGAGCTTGCACCGGCACGTGGTGGGCCCTCTTTGACACACGCCGGTGTCTGCAGGTGAGCAGTGAGGCCTGGTTGCGCAGGGGCGGCCAAGACGGGTCTGGGGACCCGTGGCCTGGGGTGCAGCAGGCGCACTGGATCGCAGGCACCGCCGCTCACGGCATCGGCCTCGTGGCGGGCTGAGAGGCGCCACCCTGGCAGACACTTAGGCCATTCAGGAAGAGAACCACGCCCAGAGCAACAGGCTTTTTATTCACACCCCTACGCTGGCCTGGCGTACGCCGGGCCAGCCCACTCCACTCACGCTTACAGGGGGGGACGTAACAAGCTACATTTCCGCGATTTTCCCCACTGCCTGGGGTGACATGGTTGCGTCCACTGTCCACTACACTCCACACACCAGCAGTATATGTCGACATGGACATGTCTGTGGTCTGCATACTGCAGTCTGGCCAGCACATCCACGCCGCACTTGGCATTGTGTACATTCTCATTCATGGGTCACTTGCCTCCTTCGCACATGCATGGTTCCCACCTCTCCCCACATTCTGCTATTGTGTGGCTGAGGTGCCATGCCGTTGATGGCTTGTGTACATGGCTAGCCCAGGTTACCACAGTAAGTTGTGCTGTCGTGTCTGGTAGGTGGGCATGTTGTTTGGCATGTTGTATGTGAGTTTGTAACGTGTGCATTCCCAGAGTCGTAAGTGTTACATCCTATTAACTTAAATAGTGTAATGTTTAGTTCCATTCTCCTGGCAGCCGGATCTTAGCAACCGCTTGCTTCGCTCACTGGATTCTGGAATCCAGTGGCAGTGGTGGATTTGATTGAGGAGGAACGGCTGCTGGGGGTTACTCCCTGTATACTGAATAAAGCCCTTGTAAAAGAAGATAACTGCGATTGCCTCTTCTTAAAAGTGAGTTGCATGACTGTGTAGTTGAGCTGTGTGGTGTGTTCATTTGGTACTTACCAACGAGCAATGCATTCCCATAGGTGCCATCCTGAAGGCGCTGGTTGATGATGGACTGTCGGAAGATGAAGGAATCATGCACACTGCCTGGGTAGTTGGCGACGACATTGGTGAAGAGTCCCAGGTGGTCCACTATTGCCTGCACATTGATGGAATGCGTGTGCTTCCTGTTGCGGTAATTGCGTGCAGTGGCGGCAGGGGGCACGAGGAGTACATGTGTGCAGTCGATTGCCCCCAACACGCGCGGGAAGCCAGCTATGGCGTAGAGGCCTTGCTTTGTCTCCAGCTGTTCCTGCGCAGTGTGTGGGAAGTGAAGGTGCTGGGGTACCAAGCTGTGGATGGCATCCAAGACAGGTGTGAGGAACTTGGATAGGGCTGGCTGTGAGACTCCTCCGACTATGGCAGTTGTTGGTTGGAAGGTATCAGAGGCCAACAGGTGCAGCACAGCCAGCAGCTTTGTCTGAGGAGGGATGTTGGTTGTCTGCTGTGTTGGTACCGTCAGCCTGTGGGCAATGATGGTCAGGATGCGGAGGATGGTTGTCCTTTTGAGCCTATAGTGGGCAATGACATCCTCTGGTGTTAAGTCTGTGAGGCTGGTGCGTTTTCTGAAGGTCCGCTGTCTTTGTCTGCGCTGCCTCTGTGGTAGTCCGAGGGGGTGGGGGGGGAGGGGGGAGGGCCTGGGTGTGGTGGCGGTGGGTGTTGTGGCCCTCTTGGGGCTCCGAGCTGCATGACAAGTAGCTCCATGGCATCTGTTGTTCTTCAGGTGTGGCTCTGGTCTGGGCTCCCTTTGATGGTGCAGGTTGTCGTCCGACTTAACACCAGGTAAGAGCAGGTGTTAAAACACTGCTGCTAACGCGCCTTATCGCCTGTTTTGGGATCTTATCGCCGATCTGGCTGGTCGTTGAGAATGTTGCAAAGTGGTGTTTTCGCGGCTTTTTGCACCAGAACGCCTACTCTGCATCTCATTAGCGTTAGTTGCCGGTGTCATCCGTGGCGATGTTTTTTGCGGCTGCTATCGCAGGAAAACTGGCGATATCGGCTGTTAGCACCAGCTTGTGAATAGGGCGATAAATCTATCGCCACTTTGGCTGCAATAAAGTGCCGCTAACTCGGCGATAAGTCCTTGAGAATATGCCCCTCCGTCTCGTCCTTGTCAGCCTGCTGCGGTTGATTGAAGTGACAGTGCCTCTAACAATACCTTACTTATTCGTTGTTGCCTTGTTTCTAAAAACAGATCCTTCTGTTATGACACGAGCAACAACATATTGTTGACAATAGCTTTTAAACCCTCACTAAAATACGTTTTGCTCGCTAGAAACACTGTTCTGGCTCACGCTACAAAAGAGCCATTTTATATCAGTTTTCAATGTTCAAATAGGTCATTGTTTTTTACTTTGAGAAATCCATCCATGGTCTTTCTGTGTTTGTTGAAGGTCTGAAAATGACGCTGACTCCCTGGAGCCTGCTGGCCGGGCTGCAGGGTTTCCTTTACCCCGTCCTATGATGAGCAGGAGAGGCGCTCGTGCCGCTGCTTCTGAGGGACAGCTCGAGACAGATAAAAGTCGGGACTGCAGGGGAAGAGGCTGGGTGTGTGTGTGTGAGTCTGTGCTTTTGTAACGTGTTTCAGTGTGCCGCGCGCGTGTGTTTTGTCCAACTTGATCTTTCTGGCTCCCTCTGTGGCTCAGGGTTTTCGTCTTGCAGTCGAATACTAGACAGCATGACGCAGCTGACTGCTATGGCTATGTGCCTCTCAGCATCCATTGTAAGGTCACTGCCAAAAACAATAAGCATTTGCAATGCAATAGGTCTCGCATTTACGCGAGTCTGAGTTATTGACATTGCAAATGACAATGCCTTTTATTTTTGTTTTCGTTTTTAAAACAAATAAAAGGCATTGTCATTTACAATGCCAATAGCTTAAACTCGCGTAAATGCGAGACCTATTGCATTGCAAATGCTTATTATATAGGTTAACACTACCTTAGCAAAGGCTTTACCTCATTAGTACCAGATTAGGACCCAAATACACAATAAGGGGACCAGTAAACTTTATCAAAGGGTCTTACACTGCTTGGCAACACATCACTGCGTTTTAGTAACTTTTGATCCGTTCAAGTAAGAAAAACTTTTTTTGTTAAAATCTGCAGATTATGCAGTAAATTATGGATTATGTGGCACATGCAGCAAATTCACAATTATGCGGAAAACGTTGCAACTGCAAAATCATGCAATTTCAGTGGCCCACTCTATAGTCAATGAGGGCAGTGTTATATGTAGAAGCACAGCCACCGCATATGAAAAAACACTAAGCTCAAGTCAAGTACACATGTGCCACCCATTTTGAAAATGTTGCGAATGTGCACGCAGCGGGTGCTTTCCTGCCCCAATTTTGGTGTTGCAATTGCTGAGAACAGCCAAAATTGTGCATGATTTGGTTCTCCTTTTTCGCAAAATTGAAGCACCCATGCTTAAAATCATCTGCAGCTGGAAATGTTTCACGACCAGACGTTCTGACCCAGGAAGAAGATATGGCAGGCTAAAACCATCTACTGACTCAGAGCTGAGAAGCAGCCACAAACCAACATAAACATGATACAGAATAAAACAAACAATACTCTTTGTGTAGTGTATTTATATGTAAGAATGTAGTGTCCTTTACAGTCCTTTTCATAGGGGTTTAACGCAGCTCAAAATCTCTGTATTATGCAATATCTAACTTCTTTTTCTTCCAGGTAATTTTGCAGATGTGTTACAGAAAGTTCTTTAGTTATGGTTCCAAACAATGTTATGATATAATAAGAATTAGTTTGAAATTCTTCAAAGTAGTAGAAGCTAATGCCTCGCCATTTGACTGCATACTCTGTTGGTGACTCATCTCCCGTAATTCTTGTGAAATAAAGCCTTGGACTACACATGGTATCGGAGGATTATAACACCTTGTATGTGGCGATGAGAACTTAGTATGAGCCACCGCTCGGCCAAGGATTTTAGACCTATGTGTTGTACTATTACCTACCTTAGAGAATCTGCTGGATATGACTGTCTTAGTTGGGGCAGATTACGAGGTGAGACCAAGACGCGCAGTAAAGTTATGGAGGCAATGGAACTTCCTACAGTTCACAAGCCCTGGTCTACAGCATTCTAAACAGTCTTGTTAATAATGCCTAGGTGTCTGCGTTACACACCTTACATTGATTTGTGGCTTTATGTCAGAGGCATGATGAATCATGCACATCTGTTCAACAGTAACTGGTGTGTGAATTACACAATGCCTGTTGTTCTAACAACTGTCTCCACTTATGGCACTCCGCACACAGTGTTCCTGGTTTTTGTGACGGGTGTGTCCTACAGTAGGCAATCTCATCTTATGACAGGGAGGGCACGCCGGTTGTAATAGAAGCTTGGTGAAATCTTCAAAGACACGGCAAGCATTTATACAACACCGAAAGCATTTAATAATTAATGCTCGGATACGTATGCGAGAAAAACGCATGCCAACATGTGTTTCCCGTCCATACTAAGTTAGAAATGTTAAGTAAAATAAAATAGTTTTCTAACCTACCATACAATATAAACAAGCGCCTCACCGTAAATACATTTTTAAGCTCCGATTAGTCAGTGAATTCAGCCATGCTGCCGAGGAGCCGAACGGTATCATCAGCAAGCGGGAAGCAGCCCTGAGGCATAGCGCGCCTGGCTCGGCAGAGTGTGGAAGGCAGGCGAAGTATTGGCACCCCAGAGCTGGCCTGGCTGCCGCTGCGCCCGTATGCCGTCCTTGCCCTCCGGCTGCCTCTAGCAGCCCGGTTTGCCGCTCACACATGAAACAATTCCCACCAGCCATCAATCACCTCCGTAATTCTGAGGTGACATTGCTGGAACCTAGGGCTGTGCAACGTGTAGGTTGCTAAAGAGTTTTTTTTTTTTTTGTTCTAAACATTCCATTGGATTGTGTCTGAACATTTGTAAAGCGCTTCATACCCCTGACAAAGCTGTAAAGCACTTGATTTTTAGCAGTTCCTTGGCGCCCTTCCAGGGCTGTATGGATGGAAGGATGTTGGAGATATTGCTTGAGGTGCACGAGGTTCAAAGGCAGGCCCCAAACATTGTGCGGCCCACTGCACTTATTCACAACACCAGATCCACACCTCCCCTTAGCTCCTCCCACCCCGCATTTTGTTTTACTCACCATTATAGAAGACGTTTGGTACAAATCGTGGAAAACAAACTTGTTATGGCGAGTTAAAAGATAAGGTTGACCGATTTGTACCAAACTTTGTTGAACCAAGTAAAAACTAAAAGAAAAAGGAAAAAAAATGGAGTGGGAGGTATCCACTGTGAAGTCTACTCCTTCCATGGCTTCCAAGTTTTCTCTTCAAGTTTAAGAAGTAAATGAACAATCTTCTTGGAAGGAGGGAGGGCAACAAACCCCCACACACTCCCCACGCCGCAACCCCTCACTCCTGTCTTCCTCTGAGCGATGAGGACGAGAGGTGACAGTCAGTGAGAGGTCTGAACAACTTTGAACGCTATCTCCCTGCGAACTTTGAATAAACTCGGAGGCGGGGGTGTGGGAGCATGGAGCGCCGCACCACGGGAATGCGGGGCGGGGGGGAACAGCCCTCCTGAAGCAGGGCAGAAACCTAAAAGGCCGGCTCTCTGCAGGCTTCAGGGCTCCCCTTCTCTGCATATTTACGGACCGTCTTAGGGTGGGCTTTATGAAACCGGATTCGAAAGCAGGCTTTTTTTGTTCAATAAAGCTGCTAGCTGCCGGTAGGAGGCCAGGCCCAGAGTCACCAAGATCCGGTTAACAAAGGAGGGCCCGGGACTGCAGGGAAGGAGGGCAAACTAGCACTGCCCGCTAGCAGCAGACCCCGGCTTCTCACCCCCGCGCGGCGCTTCACAACGCACTCAAAAGTCACACTTACAAACGGTCGACTGTAAAAGGGGGGTTCTTACTGCCATCATTGTACCCCAAAATACTTTATTTGGTGGATATTTCAGTCCAGCAATTACAGCTGCTGCGCACGAATTTTCAGACACTGCACCATGTCTTGAAAAACAGTTCCAGGATTTAATATGAGCCAGGAACAACCACGTGTAACTCGTGAGCTAGCATTAAAAATAACCATAGACGACAATAGTCCGTAGAACTACTTCAACAAGCTGTTGCCATTGCGCGAATGCAAAAAAAAAGTGCTTACCGACTGTAATTGAAGGAGACCGTGTCACGCCGCAAGTAAACGATCGAGTCCGGATGGGCCGTCCGAGAAGGAGACAGGGCGGTAACAAAGAAGCCTCATTTTCAATCGGAGGCCACAGTTTAGCATAAACGATGACGCCAGCCAATAGGAATGATGGGCGGGGCTTCAAGTCCCCTTCTGAAATCTACTCGATTACAAAAAGCCTTGCAGAGCGAGCAGCGCATGCCCGCTGCAACGCAGGTCTGCGAGACCTAAAAATTAGTGGGGCAGTAAGGGTCCTTGAGCCCAAGAGCAAGACACATTTCAGGGCCTAATAACATCTTAAGGGGTTATTTAGGACTGTGGTCCATTACAATATAGTAGCACAGCCAGGGGCGCAACTAGACCCGAACTTTAGGGGGTGGGGGGGCTAACAGGGGTGGCCGGCATGGCTCGCGGGTGGGGTTGCGGGGGCAGGCGCAGGGGTGTAGCGCGGAGTGGGGGGTCATGCGAGGGAAAAAAAACTTAAAATATACCTTTCCGCTGGCCGGGTCCTGTGCTCTGGTCCTGCTCCTGCTTCCGATTTCAGGAATAGGAAGCAGGCAGCCAGGCTCCCTCCTCTAAGCCAATCACAATGCTGCAATGCAGCGTTGTGATTGGTCTGAGCACCGTGACATGGCGCTCAGCCAGGGGCTGTAGGGGTGGGAATGTTCTCCACACAGGCTGTAATGCAGCCTGCATGGAGAAGGGGAGACTGCACATGACTGATTGAGCAGCCCGAGAGGGCAGACCAAACAGTCATTGCGCACTTGGGAGTGGGCATACCACTCCTCCCCTGCCCTGCTCCCTGAGCAGAGCAGCCCCGCCCACCCGCCAGTCCGCAAAGAAAACATAAAATTATAATAACTTAAAGTTATTATCATTTTATATTTCCTTTCCACTGCTCGAAAGCAGTGGGGCGACGCTCCTCCGCCATATCGGAGGAGTCGCCACTGGGGGCTAACACTTCCAGCCAGTGCTGGCCCTAGCACTGGTCTCACACGGTGCAACAGTCTTTTTTGGCGCCCCTCCCCCATTTCCTCCTTCTCCATAAATTTCCTCCCTACCACTCACCAACAATGCACCTCATCTCTATATAGCACCTTTCTGACAAACATTTCATTTTTTTTATAGCGCTACTCATAGTTTACTCACGCTCAGTTCTGTGCTCTGCATGGTACACATTCTTTGTAGCAGGCACATTAACCCTCTGCACTGTGTGGGTGGCAGGAGTGCCCATGTGAGTGCACGGTGAGCGATGCGACAGTGTGAGAGTAGGGTAAGAGGAGTGACTGCAGGGTGAGTGAGGTGACCATATGAATTTGGGTGCAGATGCAAGTGCAGAGTGGGACGAATTAATGCATGGTTAGAGATGGGCTTGTTTGAGTGAGATTGCAGATTGAGCAGTGAGGGGAACAGGTGAGTGAAGTGTGTCATGAGTGCAGGGTGAGTAGTGTACTCGTGTGACTGCAGGGTGAGGTACAGGCAAAACAGCGCAAGAGCATTGTGAGTGCAGAGTGATGAGTGCAGGGTGAACGGGTGAATGGTGTGAGTACATGGTGATCAGTGTGAGTGCATTGTGATCGCTGTGAGTGCAGGGTGAGCATGAACGTGAAGGTCGAGAATGAGGAGTGTGCCTGGGAACGCACCCTGCGTTGAGACAACATGAAGTAATTCAGCATGTTATTGACAGCGGCGTAGGGTTTAAGATACAAGTTCAACTATTGCTATTATGGCATTAATCAGGGATCGAGGGTGGAGGAAATAATGTGCTATCCTGCAACAAACTTTCAGTCTTATGATTAGGGTTGCCAGCTCATTATTTTGATGTCCCAGACGGTACAAAAATAAACAGTCACCTAAAGCCGTATTTTCAGCACTTATCTGTGCATACTTTGAACAGAAAATATAAATAAAAAGCACTTTTGTGTTCTAGGGCTGCCTGAATGATCCATGACTGATAATTAGTCACCCGAGACAACCACACCTGGGCACCCGACGCAAACAGCGCAAACGACGCAGCCAGAGAACTCCACACCTGGATCTCCAACTGCGCAGATGAGCTTGCCCCGCTACGCAACCCCGACAGACAACGCCCCAGGAAAGCCGCTTGGTTCACAACCGCTCTCCAAGAAGCCAGACGCAAGACGCACCTGCAAACGCCTGGAGAAACACCAAGACAACCGAAAACCACACCACCTATAAGGACGCCATGACCGACTACCACAACCAGATCAGAGCCACCAAAAGGAACTTCATCCACTACAAAATCCTGGCCAACTCCACCAACTCCAAGGAACTTTTCAGTGTCATTCAAGAATTCACCAACCACGCAGCGAAGCCACAGACATCACCCCATCCCAAGACCTCTGCGACAAGCTTGGAACCTATTTCCACCTCAAGATCAAAAACCTCTACGAATACTTCATCGACCATCCACCAGGCGCCACAGATGGCCCCCCGCCCCCCAGAAACACCAGCAAGCCCACCATCTCCAACTGGACACCGATCACGGCCGAAGACACTGCCTCGACCATGAAAAGCATCCACTCGGGGGGCCCCCACGACCCCTGCCCCCCTCACATCTACCACAGAGCCGTGGCCGCCATCGCACCCAAACTACAACGCACCATCAACACCACCTTCAAAACAGGCACCTTCCCAGATGACTGGAAGTGTGCAGAAGTCAGACCCCTGCTCAAGAAGCCCACAGCTTACCCCACCGACCTCAAGAACTATCGGCCCATCTCGCTCCTCCCCTTCGCAGCCAAAGTTGCAGAGAAAACAGTCAACAGGAAACTGACACGATTCATTGAAGAGAACGCCGTCCTCGACCCGTCCCAATCCGGATTCCGAAGCAACCACAGCACAGAGACCGCCCTACTCGCCGCCACAGACGACATCCGCACCCTCCTGGACCAAGGCCACTCCGCAGCCCTCATCCTACTCGACCTATCAGCGGCCTTCGACACCGTCTCCCATCGCACACTAGTCGTCAGACTACACGACGCAGGCATACAAGGAACAGCCCTGGACTGGATCCGATCATTCCTCACCGGAAGAAGCCAAAGGATCAGACTCCCACCCCTCCTCTGCGACCCCACGAAAATCACCTGCGGAGTCCCACAGGGTTCATCACTGAGCCCCACCATCTTCAACATTTACATGGCCACCCTCGCAGCCATCGTCTGACAACGCGGCCTCAACATCGTATCCTACGCCGACGACACCCAGCTCATCCTCTCCCTCACCAAAGACCCCACCACTGCCAAACTCAACTTCCAGAAAGGAATGCAAGACGTCGCAGTCTGGATGACCAACAGCTGCCTGAAGCTCAACGCCGAGAAGACAGAAGTCCTCGTCCTCGGTACCACCCCTTCTGCATGGGACAGCACCTGGTGGCCGACTGCCCTCGGAAGCCCACCTACCCCCTCAGACCACGCCAAGAACCTCGGCATCGTACTCGACTCATCACTCTCCATGAACCGACAGGTCAACGCCGTCACCTCCAGCTGCTTCAACACCCTCCGCATCCTCCGCAAGACCTTCAAGTGGATCCCCCTGAGTCAAGGAAGACAGTCACCAACGCACTCATCACCAGCAGACTGGACTATGGAAACGCACTCTACGCCGGCATCAACAAGTCCCTACTCCGCAAACTCCAGACAGTACAAAACACCGCCGCCAGACTCGTCCTCGGCATCCCCCGACACGAACACATCAGCCAACACCTACGAAGTCTCCACTGGCTCCCCTGGAGAAAAGAGTCACTTTCAAAATCCTCACTCATGCCTACAAATGCCTACACAACAACGGACCCAAATACCTCAACGACAGAATCAACTTCCACGTACCCAAAAGAAACCTCCGATCTTCCAACCTCGCACTGGCCAAAACCCCGCGCATCCACAGAGCCAGAGCAGGCGGAAGATCCTTCTCTCACATTGCAGCCAAGACCTGGAACGAGCTACCGGCAGACATCAGACGCGCCCCCTCCCTGAACACCTTCAGGAAGACCTTCAAGACCTGGCTCTTCGGCTAAACAGATCTGCGGACCCCCCCCTCAGCGCCTTGAGACCCTCACGGGTGAGTAGAGCGCTTACAATTCCCTGATTGATTGATTGATTGATAATTAAAGGGAACAAAGACAGAAAAGTCACATTACAAATGAATGTATACTTTTTTTATTTAAAACCCTTTTTAGTCAAGACAAGATCTTTGCAGGCTCTTTAAACAACACATGGCTGGCATTTTTCTTTTGGCAACCCTACTTTATATTCCTTTTCATGAAATGCATCCTCAGACTACAGCAAAGGAATAGGCAGAGTGGGGGCCCAGGGGGTACTGGAACCAGAAAAAAAACGAAGCTTCGGTAACCAGTTTACAAATGTATGTAAATATGCAAATGGTCTTTAAAGACCTGTGAAAAACTCGGGCGTGCCGGAGATAAGACTCCAGATACTGCCCAGCCCAGCCCCCAGCAGCCCGGGCTGAGACACACGACGGGGGGCTTAAGCCCTTTCAGCCCAATTGGTGTTGCACGCCTGAGCACAGCATTGCACTCCGCTGCCTTGCGGAACACAGTCCGCCATATTTAAAAACATCTCCGCCTGCCTGGCAGCTCCCCTGTAGATACTGTAAGTATGCTGAGTCGCCACAATGTTCCAAAGTGGGAGTTCGTTTCAGAAACTCTAAACAATCACCGCACACATCCAATGTGTGGGACCTTCTGAGTTTGGCTATGCATAGGAATTTATGCTGGAAGGGTATATGTCCAGTACGATCTAAAGCTAAACAGCGCACACTGATTATGCACCACGAAGCAAGCTGTGCGTTGCGTTTGTTTGCCAGCGCAGAGAACGACACCAGCAGCAGACCGATGTTTGTAGAAATGGCTGAACTGTTTTCTCCCCTGCACAATGCTGCACAGTAAATTTGGATACTTCATTGCATGAAAAATGTGTAAATCCTGCCCTTTTCTTCTGAGCCAAAATTGCCACGTCCTGTGAGCAGGCCTTTGTACATTAAAGAAATTGCGCAGCACCCAAAGTACTGGCTTTTCCTTCCAGCGTCCGACAAATGGTTGCCCAGGATGTCTCAGAACCCAGCCAGACAGATCCAGGCAAATAGACCCTAAAGTCCCCTCATACACTTCTCACCCAAGGAACTTCCCACTGCCTAGTGTACCTGCGAAGCTAATTGGAGCCTCACACTTGATTCCGGTCCCTTCTTCCGGCTTTGACTCTGCTTTGGTCCAATACTTAAAGTAGTGGAAAGCCCAACTTAATCAAACGTTTGGGAGGTTGTTTAACATTATGATTGTCATTTGGAAAAACATACATTTTTGTTGGTACTTGGAAAATCCAAGATACATTTATACAAATTGTGCAAAGCTATTATATGTCTTAGGGGTACTGCAATGCTGCGTTACCTCCTAACATTTAGAGGGTGTAGGTTTATTACTGTATTACATTTATTTATAATTACAAAAGTCTGAACTTTTCTAATTATATTAGTTTTACGTTTTTTCCTGTGTTTAAGTACTACTTATTTCACAGTATTTCATGCACACTTTGTTTTGTAGTCTTCGCATCTCCGTCAGTGTGTGGCGCAGACCTGCATCAGCTGTTGACATTGGCCAGTGACTGCCATGTCACCTCAAGCTGCAATTAGATGGGTGAAAGGGACAACAAGTGATAAGTTTCCTCGAGTAGGGATCCTTGGTGAATGAGACATGTGGGAGATTTGAGCAGCTGGAGGTATGTGATACTAATAACTGAGAGCCTTATTATTAAGGCCTTTACACCGCGGTTGCGTCACTTTTTGTGACGCTGCGGCAGCGTAAAAAGTGCACCATACTGCGCCATATTTACAAAGTGACACATCTAGGCAGATGCATCACTTTGTAAACCCCTGCACTACATTATACTTGCAACAGGTATAATGTATACAGGGTGGGCGTTCCGGCGCAGAACAGGCTCTTAGAAGTGTCACAGTGAAATCTATGATATTTCACTGCAACACTTCTACGGCCTCATTGCGTCACATCCTTACACCTGCTTGAAGCAGGCGTAAGGGGTGATGAAGGCCTTTTCACATGGGGCTTGCCCCATATCAAATGACACATTGCTTGAGTTGCATCTGTTTCCAGACACACTCCAGCAATGTGCCATTTTTGCACCAACAGATAAGTCAGGATTCCTGCCGTATCTGTCAATCCTTGCGACATGGAGCACCGTACACTAAATACGGTGCATCCATGGTGTCACAAGGAGGGTGCACTGAAAAGTGTTGCATCGCTGTTTTACCCCAGCAATGCAACACTTTTCATAAATGAGGCCCTAAGGATCTTTTATACAATGCCAACTCAGCAAGGCTTCATGGCACAGAAAAGAGATGTTATGTTACTACTGCACCCCTATGTGGCACTCATTTCATTAATATCAGAAGGATGAAAGAAGGGTTCAACTATGACCTGCCGGTTGCACACAGTTATTTGTAGCTTTGACACTGCAGGCTATTGAACTATCTATTCACTTAGAGTTATACCAGGCTGAGAAGAGGGAAGTGACAATTCCCACTTGTAATGTGGCAGAGCAGTACTTTAGTGACTGAGTGAGCTCACCTCATCTCAGCCAGTGTTTGTGCTTTTCTAAAAACAAGGCCTAAGTTGTATACCTTAAAAAACTGGACATCTGGCAAGTGAGGCAGTTGTATCATTAATTGTACCGCTATAGCAGAAGCTCTCACGTTGCTTTGCCCGCACTGCCTGATGCACTAAATACAATTTGCACAGGCTAAATCCATCTAATGTGGAACTTTGATTCTCTTACCCCGACTCCATCTCGCCTCTTATCCTCTCATCTGATCTCATTATGGGAAGCACTTGTGTTGCATTAGAGAACAGCCGCTAAAATATCTGGCAGGTCTACGTAGGCAGAAGTGATTTGTTCATCAAGTCTCAAAAGGCAAAGTTTGTGCAGTAACCTCACCCCTATTTCTTCACTGGAGCTGCTTCACACTAGGGAAACTGCACAAGTTTAACCCTTCCACTGCCTTAAGTGCCCTAGATGTGGGTCGGAGGGCGTGACCTAAGGGGCTTATTTATGAGTCCCTTGCAACACTTTTGCGCCGCTATTGTGTCACTGTTTATGACGCAGCGGGGGCTTAAAGAATGCGCCATGTTGTGCCATATTTACAAAGTGACACATCTAGGCAGATGCGTCACTTTGTGAATCCCTGCGCCACATTATACCTGCATCAGGTATGGTGTATGCAGGGTGGGCGTTCTCCCGCAAGAAAGCCTTGTGAAAGTGGCATAGTGAAATCTATGAGATTTCACTACACCACTTCTAGGACGCCACTGCGTCAAAACCTTACGCCTGCCTCATAGCAGGCATAAGGGTCACTCAGTGCAATGAGTAAAGGCCTCCCCATGCATTGCTGGAGTTGCGTCATACTTACGACAGAACTCCAGCAATGCGTGGGTTTTGCGCCGACAGATACGTCAGGATTCCTGACACATCTGTCAATCCTTGCGACATGGAGTGCCATACAAATTGGGAGTGCTTGAATACGGCGCATCCATGGTGTCGCAAGGAGGGCGTACTGAAAAGTGTTTCATCACTGTTTTCATGCAGCGATGCAACACTTTTTATAAATGAGGCCCTAAAGATGCAACACTGTGACGTGGAGCTGACAATGGCAGCCCTGTTGTTGGCAAAATGAAGGAGGGCTTACTGCTGAAGTAGCAGATTATTACATACACAGTACAGTCACTTCCTGATTGCATGACCCTGGCTCAACGACGTAGGAAGGGTGCTGTGCAGTAGCGGTCGGTGGTGGGAGTTCCGCCGGGCGCTGACGTGGGGCGGGGGAGGGGGTAGTAAACTACGGATTATGGCTGATTACAGGTAAGTAAACATATAAATAAATAAAACGAAGTTCGTTACGCGCGCTGCATCGCCAAATGCGATGCAGCGCGTAACGAACTTCGTTTTATTTATTTATATGTTTACTTACCTGTAATCAGCCATAATCCGTAGTTTACTACCCCCCACCCTGCCCCTCCCCCGCCCCCCGTCAGCGCCCGGCGGAACTCCCACCACCGACCGCTACTGGTGCTGTGGGACCTCAGGCAAGCAAGGAACAAGAGCCTAACAATTGGGGTGCAGGAGGCGGCTGGTGACTTTTGAAAAAGGTGGGGCGTAAAAGTTGTGCATGAGTTCTGTGGCGAGCGAGCAGAGCGAGCCTGACCGCCAAAAGAGAGGTTCAGGGAATTTCCCCCTGAGAAAATTTTGAAAAAAAGAGTGGGCAAACGGTGCATTTTCAAGCAAATTTGAATAAGCAAGTTGGTTAATAAATCAATAAAGAGATCTCATATGATTATGACATAGGTAGCTGCATATTCAGTATATCCATAGAACTTCATGACAGACTTTGCGATAACACCTCTGAATATGCTAGTGAAGTATCTTACATCTGATGCTGTGATGGCAGCACTCACCAGTGCCTCGTTACAGGAGCAAGACTTACTAAGGGGCATATTATCAAGAAACGGCGTTAACATTATCGCCGCTTTAGCGTCAGAAAACTGCAGCTAAAGCGGCGGTAATGGGCTTGATAATATGCCCTTGAGAATTCCAATAGAAGCCCATGTTCTTGTGTCAACATGGGCTTCTATTGGAATTCTATAGGGCATATTATCAAGCCCATTATCGCCGCTTTAGCTGCAGTTTTCTGCCGCTAAAGCGGCGATAATGTTAACGCCGTTCTTGATAATATGCCCCCAAGTGTAATGATGCTGCTTGTTTTAATATTTATTTGCAATTCTTTTTACTGGATTTGGTTTCAAACTTTTAATGTTTTAAGAGCTGTATCCGAAATAAGCTTAAATTGAAATCACATTCATACCACCAGTTCCCTTTCAGACAATTCAACTCTTTGGTAGTTGACATTATTTTCAATTTTGCTTTAAAAACAACAGATTCTATTTGTGAATCATTTTGGCGGTCAACCCCCCTTCAACCGATTTACTGAATCTTCAAGTAATAATGTCGCTATTATGGGCAGTACGAGGCTGAACACTAGGGCAGACCCCGATGAATCCGCAAACACCAGTGGCCTAACTTCTTGCATGTGCATAACCTTGTATGTGCATCTTTGATGCATTCACAACTAGTATGCCATAGCGCTTCAGCTCCTTATATTTCTAGCAGCGCTACCTACCCCTGTGTAACATTCTGTGTTTCACTTTTCTGGCACAATCACATGCTGCAATTCCTTCGTATGTGATTTTTATGACCCAAGTACAACCATGTTTCCTGGATGGACTTTTAAGATGATTAATTGATGCAGCGCGCGGGCTGGGCAGATGTAACCAAAATGTGATATAGCCTGTTGCATGCAGTAACGGGGCTAGCAGTGACTACTCCTCACAATATTTGGCAGTGGCATGGATTATATTTCTGCAGCAAAGTCAATAAAACTTTATGCTGCTGCAGTAACTTTTGTACATTTGGGACCATGTATATTTTACACAGCAATCACTTCTTTGTTCACATTATCAGTTTAGTCAACTGCTATCGGCTCTGCCTACTTTCCACCACGCAGGAAAAACCCCTCAGTGGCCAGAAATGCTGACAAATCAAATTAGGCGGCAATTTACAGATTATCTCGCCTTGAGACGACTGATGCGGAAGGGCAGTTCATCTGGGGACCTCACTAATTTTTTAACTTTAAAAGCGGGGCGAGAGTGGCAATAGGGTTTCCTTTGATGCAATTTGCCCCGGCACCCTGCAGCATCCGTGCACTCCAATTGCTTAGCTATACCGTGTACCTGCCATCAGTTCCATTAATAGGAAATTTCTTTGAAGCAAAAGGTGAAATATTACAGGGCGGCTGCCTAGGAATAAGAAATGCTTCCTCACAAAGGCTGCTCCTCATGGTAAAATGAAACAAAATTAACTTTGAATTGCCACCAATACACGAGAAATAATTAAGCAAGCACGGCTTCATTCTTAATCAAATGGACAGATGCCAGCCCCGGGGTGCTCCCGCAGCTCCCATTTGACGAGGCCCAAGCACAGAACCCCGCGCAGTCAGGAGCTCCTCTACTTCCTCGCAGCCTGAGGCCCTGGGGGTTGGGTAGAAGAGGGTGACGCAGTGAGGCCCGTTAGGGATTAGTCTCACTTTACTCCATGCTGCCTATGCAGAACCGGGGAGCAAAGGCTGCTCCTAACCAGCAGTGTTACCCGAGAGGAGAGGCTTTGTCAGGTCTCCTCGACGCCGTATTGGGCATTAATACCGCTCAGTTTAGGCCCTGATTCCCGAGTGGGGTGCAGCATTTCGATCCCGTGCAAACTCCAATTTGCTCAGGGGTCGGAATTTCGGGTTCCTCAGTAGAGACCTGCCCCGCGCCCTCCGCCTTAATAAATACCGCTCCTCGGAGAATCTGTAATTACTGCCTTGAATTTCCCCCAACTCTGCATCAGGGCAACAACTGTGTTAATTTTACCGCGCGAAATGGCAGACTCAGGCGGCCTTGCCACTGTTAGCACAGTGAACGTTTCAATGACAGATGGCTGACCCCTCTTGTCGGTGTGTGATTTAAAATGCCAAATGCCAGCCTGCCCTTCGTGTAGTGCCTTATGTCAAATGCCAGGGCTAATAACTGAGTATACGGTTTCTATCTCGGCGTTATTCTTTTAGGAGGCATTATTGATTTTTCATGAATCCAATTACAGCCTTGCGGTTCCCATCAACTCACACTCGCCATAGGTGCCTGCCTAGTTTGGTTAAAATGCACCACTACAATTCCCCCAAAAATCGTTGTGTGGGCTTCTCCAAAGCCCATTGTGAAGCCGACTTTACGCCATTCGAGGTTTTGAACAATGTTAGTAGCTTTAATTGTCCAAAAAGAAATTACACTACACACTCCCAAATTACAGCTTCTAACCCATGTTATAGCGTGGTTTTCGAATCTTACCAGGTCTAACTACCATTATCCAATATAATAGCAATCACGAAATCAGCCAAGGCAGGATGAAAGGCTGAGCTGGCCCTGCCATGAATCAAACCTATGACGTACAGATCACATATTGGCTTCAGCAGTAAGTACTTAGCTCTTTAGGCCATCTTCCACCTTCAAAACACTCCCTTCATGCAGTAATCAATGTGGGGGTCGGTCTGATCGCCGTCAAAAGTAATACATCTGAGGAAAGACAGTTTACACAAGCAAAGAAAGGCGAGGCACTGGACGTGCCTTACCCATGGTGCCCACGCGCCATGCGACCAGCCGCGGCCGGCATGCTCGGGGGGGGGGTGAATAACAATAAAACCTACCTTACCGCCAGCGCCACCTCCGCTCCTGGCCGGTGTGATGGTGCAGCCGGGTCCCGCGCAGGAAGCAGCCAGCAGGAAGCCTCCTTCCCCGGCCGGCCCTAAGCCGATCACAACGCTGCAAAGCCAGCGTTGTGATTGGTGAGGCGCAGCGGAGAGCGCCCCAGCCGGGCCATTTTCTCGCAGCCTACATAGAGAACAAGCATTTGCAATGCAATAGGTCTTGCATTTACGCGAGTTTGAGCTATTGGCATTGTAATGACAATGCCTTTTATTTATGTTTTGGTTTTTAAAACACAAATAAAACGCATTGTCATTTACAATGCCAATAGCTTAAACTCGTGTAAATGCGAGACCTATTGCATTGCAAATGCTTGTTTATAAGCTGAGCACCGTAGTTCTGCTTATTAATAGCATTAGGATACAAAAGCAGAGGCAGCTAGCACGTTTAAAATAAAATTATCACTGAAGCTGTTGAGACTGCGAAATCAGGTATTTTAAAAGTGTAATATGCAACCGCGCACTTCCTATACAAAATATGAAGACCTTTGCTGCAGTTTGATGTTATAATGCTGAAAACTGTACAAGCAAAGCAAAGGCCATAGCAAGCATTAGTAGTAGTGTGAAGTAGTTCAATTGTGTCTTTATATGTGTAGAAAGAAGTGGGTGCTCGTAGTTAAAATCTGTATAATTCTGGCTATCAGATTGTATTTGGCAACCTTTACATTACAAGCTATTTACAATCCGCAGGCACCTTGTTGTTAAAATAAAAAATAAAAAACCATGCACCGTTAAGAAGTCTGTGCTAGTGGTAGCAGTTGGTATTACTGTAAATATGCATCGTATTGACTACAATAGTAACAGTTTCCATGCACTTAATCTCCCCGTGCCAAACCAAAAACAAGCATTTGCAATGCAATAGGTACCGCATTTACGCGAGTTTAAGCTATTGGCATTGTAAATGACAATGCCTTTTATTTATGTTTTAAAAACGAAAACAAAAATAATAGCTTAAACTCGTGTAAATGCGAGACCTATTGCATTGCAAATGCTTGTTCACATTATTCCCCACTTTCAAATTAGGACTGGAAACAGTGGCACACATTATATGGAGCGAGGGTGCAAAAAGTGACCCAGTGCATTGAAAAATTGTATCTCCCCGAGCAGCAGTTCGGAAAGAAGGAGTGACTGTGACTGGAACTTCAGGACTGACTGAAAGTCACCCGAATGACATGGGGCCGGTACACCGTTATCAGTTCGAGATTGAAAAAACAATGAATTGACCAATGGAATAAGGGGTTGGGGGGTGTTTACTACAACAAAGTGGCTGTGACCTGAAAAGAGGGGGCAGGTGGGGATAGCAACGAGGGCAGGTCTATCCCACTTCACAGCCTCTCCCCCATGCCCTGCACTCTCGTTCTGACGGCGGTTGCTTGTATATTTGTCCCTTCACGGCTCCCGTCCTCAGATTAGATTTCTCCTTTCTCATTACCAGCCTTAATAGACCCTTCAGCCCTCATCCCAGCCTCAGATACTATCTGACCCGAATAATTAATTAGTTATAGCCCAAATATTATAGATTATTAAAAATAGCATAACTAATTGTGTAATATCTCAAGCTGTTGACTTTAATAGGCAACATTGTCTCGCGCGCCCTTATCAGGCCCGGACACCCGGTGAGAGTATTGATTTCTGGTAATTTTCGCCGTCATCTGCCACCCTGACGGGGAGTTGTCAGCTTTTCAGCCGAGCCAGGGCTCATTTGAAATCGTTAAACCGTCGGCGGGGCAGAGAGCGGCTCCTAATGCCTCCCTTTTCTCTCCCCCTCAATATGTTTCAGTCACAGAGAGGGCCATAAATAGGAGGGTGGAGGGGGCGGCCCCAGCCCCACCCCCCCCATGTGTCCCTTTCTCATTTACGGTGTGCATGCATTACAGACAAATTTTGTGTTCGGAGGTTTCTTCTTTTTATTATTTTTTATTTTACGTGATTCTTACCGCAAGCAACGTGGAAAGTACGCATTTTTTTACAGTATGTTATTCATTTTCATTCTTTTCACACACGCGTCAGTGAGCGGGATTGTTCAGGGAAATAAAACAAATGCGTGTGGTTTTCCGGTACCTTGGGAACGCTCTGCCCGTTGTTTCCTCGTTCTGGTGTTAATGCGCCTCTTGCCCTCTATTCATTGGCGGGTAACCTCTTCCGTCCCCAAGGAGGGGAGGGGGGTTCTGTCCCCCTCCCCATGTGGCCCAAAGACTCATGATAGAAGCAGCTTGCTAGTGAAACAAAACAGCGTTTGCGCTCTTATGGGAAAACTATGGCACTTCTGTTTCGGAGAGCGGCCCTCTTCCACACCCCCTAAAAAACCCTCCCAGTTTCCTTCTTGGAATAACCCTCTCTGCAGGTGTTACGGGCTGACGGCTGCACGTTTCGTTTGTCTTTAATTTAATGTCGCCCCTGATCCCAACCGGAAAAGGAGCAGTGCCAACAGCAATTGCTTTCTCCGAGGTCTTAAGTTGTAAAAATTCTTACCCGTGAGAACTAACTGGCATGTGTAATGGGAGCACAAAAGTGTTGTCACGTGCCACAAGCTTTTGCTCAAGTGACATCATTGACATGATAAAAGCAAATAAAAACAAATATAAAATGAATTGAATTGCAGTAAACCCTAACTCTAGTAAACGCAATTTACGCCAGTTGCAGGGTGGCGCTCCTGCATGGCCAGATCCTCTCCGCCTACTGAATTCTGGTCCTTGTAGTTGGAATGTCCGCCTTATAAATCGGAGCCTGTAGGTGCGGGGCCCAGACTGCAGATCAAGAAAGTGGCACTCGAGACAACGAACGTAAAGTCGGCGAGTGAGTACAACCAGCGCTCGCCATTGCGGGAAGGCAGGGGGCCATCTGTTTTCACTCAGCCGCAGTTTATATTTGCATCGCGCTTTCACTTTCACTTTAAGTGAAAGCGCGATTCAAAAATAAACACGCGGCTGAGTGAAAACAGATGGCCCCCTACTAAAGATAAGAAATTGCTTTGCGACAGCCGCAAAGCAGACGAGCCAGTCCGGATGGGCCGGACGAAAAGGCGAAAGGGCGGCAACAAAAATACCCCATTTCCAATGGCAGGCCACCGTTTAACATAAACGGTGATGCAAGCCAATGAAAATGAGGGGCGGGGCTTCGAGTCCCCTTCTGAAAACCCCTCATCCACAATATCTCTCGCCGAGCGAAGCAGCGCTTTGCGCTGCAACGCTAAGCGAGACCTAAAAAGGAGGAGTGCGCATGACTGGTTTGTTCGGCCCTGGGGCCGACCAAACAGTCAGTACCCACAACAGTGGGTAAGCCACTCCCCCCCTGCGCTTGAGCAGGACCGCCCACCCGCCTGCCTCCAACCAGGCACTTCTGCTTTCTCGCAGTGCGAGAAGCAGAAACATAAATGGTAGTTTTACCATTTATGTTATTGCCTTCTCGCACTGCGAGAAAGCAGTGGGGCAACGCCCCTGCGCCCCAATGGGGGAGCCGCCATCTGGGACCTGGTGCCTCTGCACCTGTAGTGCTAATAATAGCTAAATCCCTACTGAGGCTTCTCTCGTTTCTAAGCAAAAGTGTGATTTATTTAATAATCTTCCTTGCAATACTTCATGGCGCCCCTTTTGTTTGTCTTCTCAAAGTCCAAGCAAGCCTTAACTGAAATAACGGTTATCTCCAGACTTTGTTTCAGCTGCAACTCAATAATATTGCAAGCTCTGGATGACATTTTTGGGATACTAAGTAACATTGGTAAGATTGTGTATCTTATTTCCGGCAACCAAACCACACAGCTGCCCTATCCACCGCCTTGAGACATTGGTGCCATCCTTATGGTGCAGCCACGTTGTCTATAAAATCCTCAACATGCAGTACATGTCTTCATTTAGTATCACGGGTTACTTTACACAGGTAAGTCCTATCAAATACAGTAGAAAAGGATGAAAATATTGGCATATTCTTAAATGTATTTATTTTAGCAATGCTCAGCAGAATGCATGAGCTGAAGAATTTCGACTAGGAATGCTGTAGAAAAAGAAACAATTTCAGGGCACAAAAGGAGTTGTTATGATGGGAAGATGTGGAGGAGGTGTGAGTCGAAGTGCAATGGAGGCTTTATGTAAACAAGACGGTGCAAACACAGGGTTCAAAAGCATGCACAAAAGACCCAGATTCACTATTATGTGGCAATGGTGCTATTGTGATGCAAAGTGGTACAAATGGCTGTGACTATCAACTTTCCGGCACAAAATAGTTGATGCAAGTGCATTGTTTTGCAACTCGCAAATTGCGACTCGCAAACACTGATGTATAACAATGTCTGAGACACTGTTTGCACTTCCCAAATGGGCCGCAAAGAACCTGCCTCATTAATATTCATGAGGCAGGTTGGATTTTGCAACCCATTGGGAATGGCCGGCACTCACAGGGATGGTGGCCTGCTGGGGTCAGCAGACCACCATGTCTGTGACTGTTTTAAAAAAAGAAATGCAGCCCCTTCCTGTTTGTGAATGACTTAACACCAATTTGAAATTGGTGGTAAATGTGATTGTTTTGCCACCGCATTTGCGGTCGCAAAACAATCTTGCATCCCTCTGCGACTCACAATTAGGAAGGGATGCCTTTGGCACGCCCCTTCCTAATAGCGACTCGCAAAACCTATTTTGCGAGTTGGTAACTAGCTACCGATTCCCAAAATAGGTTTGGTACTTGCTACAACCCTTTTTAGCAGTTGCAAACTGGCCGATTTCCGACTGCTAAAAACTGTCGTACATTTGGCCCAAAATGTACAAGACTTTGCATCGAGGAGCACCACTGGCTCAGTAACCTATGCATAGGGGCGCAAGGGCACAAACGCCCATAGGTTTCACAAAATGTCAGATCCAATAAATTAACAAGACCTGAGTTTTCATTAAATCTCTGCACAAAATTAAACCAGGTGCAGTAAAGAAGCAAGTAGAATATCGCAGGATGTAATTGTGGCGAAATAGCCACAATACACAGCTAAGACTTATGGTTGTCCTTTTGTGCGAATTTTCACTGATGGGTGTATTCTCAGTAAAAAAATGTCATGCAAGGTTGCGCTGGGTCCTCTTTACACCGTAGCACAATTTGTAGTTTTGTGCAAAAATGCCTTTTTTTAGCACGAATACCACTAGGGATATTATTGGTGCATAGCGTTGCACCCTTTTTCCTCAACATCATAGTGCTGCAGATTTTCATGCAATGCTACTCTGATAGAATGTTAGTACATTTGGACCTCTATATGTAGAATACTGCCTTAAATACGTTTTTCGATCTCCTAATATAACTATGTAGTACTATTACCAACAGTATGTGGCCTTATGGACAGTGCTGCCAACTTTGGAACTGGGAAACCAGGTACGAGTCTCGGTGTCCGTTCAACATCCTGTGCTTCTGGGAAAATCACTGAATCTCCCCGTGTCTAAAACATGAATATGACCTTGTGTAATGTAACTGGTGTTCTAGTAAAGTACTCCAAAACCGTCGGGAAGAGTTTGAGCTAAAACTCCCAAAACAATACTACAGCACACCAAGTATAGAGAGGGAATTAATGACAATCACTCTGCGTTCATGCTCTCTCATTTGAAGGAAACTCCTAAATTCCAGGATTGTCCATAAAATATGGGCAGAACAAGATCGCCCCTGCCACCCCCATTTTTCATCAACAGTGGTGGCCTGGAGATCTTAAAAATTGATAGGACAGAATACTTGCTCTGAATTCCAGAGAGTGAGTGATGTGTTCAAGGCCAACTTTTTCTAGCTGGGTTTAGGCGTGCCTACCCCCAGAAAAGTTTGAAAAAATTGAATCAAATAGTGCATTTTATGGTTCAAATCTGTTTTATTGTTTTACACAAATAAAGTAATACAGATAAGTCAATACCATATACACTACTGTGCGGATCCAAATGGGTCCGTGGCAGCAAGGTTAAACATCTGGCTGATAACTGATAAGAAACTCCCACAGACAGAACTCCCCAACAATTCCACCCCTCCTTACCCCTCCCCTTCCCCAGTACTCAGTCCAATCATTTCTGTTTTAGGTAGCGCAGGGTTCCCTGAGTCTGACCGGTCTAGGGTTACCAGGGTCTAGGTCTGATATCCCCTCCTGTATCGCGGGAGGGTCTCTGCAGAGGTGTGCGCAGGTACAGCGGTAATCAAATAGTGCGTTTTAAAGCACATTTAACATAAGTTTGCTGAAAAGCCATAGGCTCTTAAAGGTCACTCACTAAATATTCAAGTACTTTCCTGATGGGTCAAACCAATGAAGTCTGATCCTCCGCAGGAATTGACCCCATTTGACCAAATGTTCAGTGGGTGCCGCCTCTACGCCAATAATTACATCAGTAGTGCTAGGGCCATTATTTTTAGGTGTAGGTGGAGTTCCGCATGACCAAAAAACTCCGCCACGTGGAGTCCTGGCAGCGGAGGAGGGCATTAGGTCACGCCGTTTGCGCTGATTTTTAGCTCTGGGTGTTTGTCCCACGCTGGGAAATCAGCACGGACAGCACCATGCGCAGCGCAAGAGGGCACAGCTTCTTCCTGTCGTTCTTTCTGCCATTGAAAAATCTCACCGGTATGTGGTCTGGAGTAAGCTTTTCCTCGCTCATGCTCGCCAACTTAACGTTGGCGAGTGTGAGCAAGGAAAAAACTCTGCTCCGAAGAGAGTCTTACAGAACTCCACGCCGTACGGGAAGTAGGAAAAACTCTGTTAGCGTAGTGGAATTTCAAGCCCAGGCCTAATTATTTTGTCACATGTGACATGCATAATGCCATGAGTGCCCCTTTATGGCCAGAATTACATATAATATGCCAGCGCCAGAATTTTGTCATTGATAAAATCCATATACAACTGGTGTCTCATATGTAAAAAATGTCCTCTATTATATCTCAGGGCCAGCATTTTGTCATGATTGTATGATCCCCATTATATGCCATGATTGTTCTCCCTAATGTTAAGAATTACTTCCAATAATCCAGCACCAGCATTTTGCCATAGGTGCCCTTTATGCCTAGAATTACATCCAGTATGTCAGCACTAGCATTTTGCCTTGGAAACTCCTTATGACAAGAATTGTCTCCAATATGCCAGCACCAGCATTTTGCCATGGGTGCATTTTATGCCAAGAATTACATCCAGTATGTCAGCACCAGCATTTTGTCACTGGTGTCCTACATGCCAAACATTAGTGCTAATGTGCCACTGCCAGATTTTTACCAGGGGTGCTCCTTGTTCCAAGAAGCATCTCCACGGTGTCAACATTTTGCCATGGTTGCCTCTTAAAGCCAATAATTACCTTCTGTATGCCAAAGTTTAGTGGCAGACTCACAAGCCTAACACATTCACGCACACTCTCACTCACTCATGCTAACTTACATTCACTCACTCAACCTTAGACTCACTCACTCTCCCTGCACTCTCTCCCTCAGACTGCCTCACGCTCATTCTCACTCACTCATATTCTCACTCACAGTCTCACTCTCTTATTCTCAATTACTTTATCACTGATTTGTACTCACCAGCCCCTCACTCTCAATCACTTCCACTAAAACACATACACATGCTTTCTCTTGTATGCACGCTCACTCACTTATGCTCACTTACATTCACTCACATGCTCTCAAACTTCCTTGCCTTCCACTCATTCTCTCTCACCACACTCACTTGCACTCACTCTCTCATTTACATTAGTGTGACCCATTCTCATTCACAGTTAGTCACTCTCTCACTTATTCTCACTCACTCCACCAGTTAATCTCACTCATGTCTACTCACCGACCCATACATGCTCACAGACACATTCACCCACACATTTGAGAGGTTTCTTTTACTTACCTTTAGCTGTCTCTGCCAGTGTGCTTCAACTGCCAGTACCTGATAGACCCTCGGGCAGGCTCACAGGTCCCTTCTGTATTTTTTTTTACTGTTCTAGAAGTGACTAATAGGGTACAAATAAATACTTATAAAAAAAGGGGGCAGAAACAAAGAGGGCCCGAAGCCTATATGGGTCATTGCAACCTATACCTTCACAGACAACATTTGCCTATTCTTCCCAATCTCCTGCCCCCTAATCTTTATCAAGCATACTTTCCTCGTACCCCGACATACCTTTAATATCCAAATAATGAGCCAACACACCCCCACCACCCTTTTGTGACGCTGGTGCCATGGCCTTTTCGACTCTCTGTGACATGCTCACCTACCACCTTTTTTTTGTAACTGACTCCAGCACCTCTTTAGCCTAATCAATAAACCTGTTGGTCATTTAATTGCCTACATCCCTGATTACAGTCCAGCACCCTAGGGCACTCCCGGTATGTGCGCCTAAGCGCGCTCTCTTTTTGGAGGGGTGAGGAGACCGACAGGAACCACAGTCCACAAATATCCCTGACCACCACTACTACTGATGGACTCGATTTGTTCGATTTGATCCCTATACAAAATATGTCTGCCTTTGTGTTTCTTTCTGTAAACTCGAAACGTAATTGAATAAAAATTCATGTTAAAACACAAATTAAACATTCTGATTCACTCTCCAACTGCAAGAGTTCAGGATGGGGAGTGGTGGTGGTTCCTCTTCTTATGTAAACTAGAATGTTCTTATTCCTCACTGCCAGTCCTAGACTGAGGAGTAGTTTCTCTCCTAATATCACTCCCCCTGTCAACAGTTGTTGAGCACATTACGTTTTATGGTCACAATGAATACTGGAGATTAATACTGTGCCATGTGAGTAACACAGAGGAGCATCTTTACAAGGGGATATCAACCCACAGAACGTTACTTTTAGCAACGTTCTGGTGGCGATATCCTCGTCTCCTTATTTACGTTAGCGTTAAGCAACTTAACATGGCGTAATGCTGCCTTGTAAATAAGGCCTCTTTTCACGCTTCACTTAGTGTGAAAGGGGCGTGCAGTGGGTGTTGCAGTGGGCGTTCTGCTGCAACACCCATTGCTTTTTGACGCTGCCCCATATTTACAAGGCTGGGGAGGTGCCAAAAACTAAGACCAGGGAATACCTGGTCATAGACTGGTGATACGAAGAAAAAGTATTAATTTCTTCTTGTTCTTTGCTCTTTCCATGTGTGATGCATTCTGCAGCACACATAGAAAGAGCAAATCGCCTTTCAAGATTGTTTATGTGCAGGAAGGTGTCCGTTCTTGCACATAAACAATCACCCCTGCAGCGCAGGCACCCTTGCAACATGGTTCAAGGGTACCTGCACTGGCGCTAGGCAGTTTTATTAGCGCCAGTGCTAGGGGAAATACAGGGGTGCGCCGTATTTTTGTAAATACGGCGCATTTCTGCATATTAAAAATCTCAAAGCGCGGCATTACCAATTTTGGAGTGACACCGGGCTCCAATATTTTGTTGTAAATTCCCCCCCCCTCCCCGAGTCTTTCCCAAACTTGAGGGTTTGCTACCTATCTCTGACATGATCTTTATAACATCTACAAGTTTGCATGTGTTTAAGTATAGGAATTTGTGTACATCGAATATACCTCTAACGTAATGGAGTACTGAACATAGGAGGGGAAACCCATAAGGTAAGTCATGGTAAAGAGTGGTAGCATAGGCACAAGCAAGCAAGGGCTACAATATGAGAACTACCAGGGGTTTTAGGGAGAATAAGCTGATACTTCCAAAATGAGCATGGAAATTTGTTGAGGTTTCTGAGAACATACAATTTTAACGAGGGCGAGGAAGATGTGGAAATACGTTATGATAGATGTCACCATTTGAGTGGTTAGCTTTATAATTTATGATTATTTCCACTGTAAACGGTTGAATTCCCTAAGATCTGTCTAAATTCTAATATTCAGATTTTCTGCTTCTAGGTTTCGAGTGACTCACACCGGGAAGAAGTCGAGTATACAGGGATCACAAGATGAATCGCACCCTGACACCAGCAACAACACGAGCACAGCTGATAAGGACCCTGAAGGCCAGAGCGCCAAGAGGTCCCCAGATGACGCTCCCAAAAATGGAACTGTCCAGCCAGAGGGACGCAAACTCAATGGGAAAGACTCAAACCCATGTCTGCACAACGGTCCCCGCGATGCTGCAATGGGAACCAGGGGGGCTACTGACATCCGGTTTGTGGATTTCCAGGCACCAGGAACTCGCACAGCAAGAACTCAAGGGAAGATGGCTAAGCCCAAAGTTGTTAATGAGCAGAAGAGGAGAGCGAGCTCACCGCAGCAGTCCACAATAGAAAACGTAGTCTTGGAAATGGAGGAAATAAATTTGTCTCAAGGGTTGAGCTTTGCACCGAGCGTCAATGTGTCCTCTTCTGACTTGGAAGACAACAAACAAAGGCCGTCAACAGAAGGAACACAGCTCCAGGTACCATAACCTCAATGTATCCCAATGTCCATATCAAGGGCCCCTCCCACCCAGGACCTTCGTGCCAAAAGGGAGCTGGAGTGCACGTGTTTGCGGACTTAATGCACCCACAACTGTATAAATAAAATAAGGAACAAGAAGAAAATTTAGTCCGTACCAGTGTCACCCCTCTGTGCATCCATATCCATTCTCCTTCAGAACACCTGGGTATTTATTTATTTAAAATTGTCGTTATTGTGGTAGTCTATGTGTTCAAGAGGCATAAACCCTTAGTTTTAATATGTCTTCCTAAGGAATCCTATGTCCACTTCCCAGTAAACCACCATGCTGAATAAGGTCTATCTATGTTGTCTAAATAGCA
Organism: Calotriton arnoldi; assembly: GCA_963921515.1. Taxonomy (NCBI): domain Eukaryota; kingdom Metazoa; phylum Chordata; class Amphibia; order Caudata; family Salamandridae; genus Calotriton; species Calotriton arnoldi. Next base: position 127,276 of record CAWUFW010001895.1, read on the forward strand.
CTTTATCTAGCGTACAGTGTGTTGACACTTTTATAAATTTAAAAAGTAAACCTGGCACCCTCACTGATTAAAAATTATAAATTATAATTAAATATAAAAAAAGGTAATGCTTCTTTGGAAAGCCTAGCTGCTTGAGGTAGGACGTGGCAACCATGATAGGGAACGTGAACAGTGAGAAAGAGAAGACGTGAGAGGGTAACAGAGAGAGAGTTTGTATGAAACATTCCGAATTTAGTAGAACCTTTTATAATCTTGAGTTCTATCTGCAGTTCTTTGGCAAGGAGCGTTAAAGAAGGGTGTCCAAACAAGTTAGGCCCTTATTTACGTGGAATTGGCATAGGGTAGTTGTTAGAAATGGGATTTCTGGTTGGCTAAGGCGACGCGGGTCTCGCAAGAGTCTCCGGCCATACGCGCGGCTTCCACTGGCAAGGGAGCTCCGCCCACGATCAGGCAGCCGGTCTGCCTGACTTCCCCTTACGGCGTCTTCCTCCTGCTTCGCCCGCAAGGCCCCGCCCACGTCCAGGCGGTCCGCCTGACTTCTGGCTCGGGCCGCGGCGGTTCTCGGTCTCCGGACTCCGGTGCAAATGCGGGGTGGGCTCCCGCTTTCGAATAAGCACAATTGCGGGGTGGGCTCCTGCTTCCAACAGGAGCACAAAATAGCGGGGTGGGCTCCCGCAGGAAGCCAGCAATTCCGGGGAATCCCTACGTCGGGATTCCCTCGAAATTGATCGCAGCTCAGCGCTGCAGGCCAACACGGATGCGCTCCTCTCAGCAACAAAGAGCAACGCGCTCTTCTAAATAAAAATACAGCGCTCACAAGGCGTTAGAAGCAGCACAAGCTCCAGCAGTGGCCCCAAAAGGCCAACAATAAAGAGTCCTTGGTGCTGGTGTGACCCCAGCACAGCGCAGCCAGGCAGGCCAGCACGCAGGGACCCCCAGGAAACAGCAGCTGGGTCCCGCGGCGGTTCCTCCTGGCAGAGTGTCCCCTGCAAGTCAGCACAACAGAACATTTACATGGGGTCACAGCCCCTTCTTTTATACACCCTTTTCCCTTGTCTAAAGGTGCAGGGTTTAGGGATACCAGTTAGAACTGGTTTTGGGGGAGCTTTGGGGCACTTTGTTTTGCTCAGCTCCTCTCTCCTTTCACAGGACAGGCTAGGGACATCAGACGCACCACAGGGGGCGGAGCCAGCATTGTGGAGGGAAGGCACAGTCCTATTCAGGTCCCAGGTGCAACTCCTCCCTCCCATCTAGATGCAGATCTTCCTATTCAGCCCTGCGCTGACTCACCCTGCCCCTCCTGGAGCCACACACACCTCCCAGCCCCTGTCACTCACAAGCCAGACATGCAATTCACATCAGGCAGGCAGACACAGAGCACACATAAATGCCAACTTCTAAAAGTGGCATTTCTACACCAGTCATAATAAATCTGCACACACCATTGCGCAGCATTTATTCTCACGAGTTCGCACATACTAAACTCGCCCCTGCACTCCTCTCACACCAGGAATTACCATGGACACACATATCCCCCATGCACTCCTATGGGAGGGCAGGACAATCTCACCACACGCACTCAGAGTGCGCACGCACTTTACACTGGACCACAGTGCTAAAGAGCGCAGAGGCCAAAAACTACTAAGATCAGGTCACATTAACAGGCAAAAAGTTCAGGGGTGAACCTGCCAAAAGGGCCAAGTCCAACAGTAGCGCTGCAAGTCTTCTTGCTGTGCTGCCCTACGCCAATGTGAAAGGGCAGGAATACATCGTATTTATGAAATACGGTGCATTCCTGTCCTTTCCCTCAGCACTGGCACACAATATGCTGCCTAGTGCCAATGCAGGCACCCTTGCTCCAAGGTGCAAGTGTGTCTGCCTTGCATGCTGGATTGTTTTTGTGCAGGAAGGGGCAACTTCCTGCACAGAAGCAATCCCGAAAGGCGTTTCCCTCTTTCAATGTATGCTGCAGAATGCAGCATACATGGAAAGTGGAAAAAACGAGGAGAAATAAAAATATTTGTCCTCGTTACGCTTGCTCTGGGCAGGCGTAAGGTTTTGGCGCTGCCCCAGGTTTATGTGATTAAGTAAATCTAGGGCAGTATCAAACTCCATGCATGTTGCATGGAAAAAAACAACTGCAACGTCTATGGAACGCCTCCTTGTGCAGAGTAAGGCAATGTGACAACTTGCACTGCTTTGTCTTACTCCATATCTATGAGGCCATGGAAAGCCACGCAAAGTGGCTTTGCGTGGCCTCATAGATGCGATTGGGAGGCTTATGCTTCTGGAGCATCAAAAAAAGTGACGCTCCGGCGTCACAAGCCTCTCATAAATAAGCCCCTTAGTGTGTGGCCTCCATAGTCTGTCCACCAGGGTTTAGGGTTGAACTGTGTCACTGATAGAGTTGGAAGACGGGAGCTGGGCGGTCTGTGATACCTAACAAGTTTCCTGCTGCTGATGTGGCCCTGCTCCCGGAGGATTGTGGGCTTTTGACACATTGACTTAAGAGTAATTCCCTGGTTGACCAGGAGCCAATTGAGATCTTTCTGCTTTGGTGTCACGTCAGCCTCCTCTAAGGCACAGATATGATGAGCTTTCTTGTTAAAAATATTTGCTTTTGAGGAAGGGCTGAGGCATCAGGTAATGCAATGCAGTAATCAAGTCTGGGCAAGACAACCTCTCAATTTGGCCCATTGTCTGTCGCAATGAGAGATAGCGGTGAATGCGACGAGCCAAATGCAATCTTTGTGGCTAGGTGAATTAGTGTAAAGCTGGATGAATAGAAGTCAAGCAAGCTCCAAAGATTTTCACCAAAGTGAAAACACTGCAGATACTGTAGGCCAGGTGGAAGGAAATCGGTAACGGACCAGAGCATCTACCAGTAGGGTAATAAAAGTAAAGCTTTTCCTATGCAAATTAACCGTCCTCTGAGATGATTGGTTTCCTGTGACTAAGTATGCACATTCTCAGGAGGGATATAAGAACAAGGCGGGTGTCAGGAGCAGGTAAGGGTGCTAGTAACACGTCAGCGCATCAGAGACACTGGGGAAGATGTTTAGGCTCGTGAACAGCAACAGGAGGCCTTCGCCTGTCTCAAGTGATAGATAAGCGAATGCTGCAGTATTTTTGCAAGTACTTTGGATTGTGTTTATGCAAAATGTTTGTAGAGTGCCTGGAGAGTTTTGGTGCAGTCGGCGGTAGCTGTGGAAAGCCTGCTCGACTTGTCAGTTTTCACATTTCGCTGGTGCTTCTCAGTTCAGCCGTGCCACCGGTGGAGTCAGTCATGAGAGTTGGGCACCTCTGGCCGTTCTGGTTAGGAATCGTTTTCTGGCAGCCACGGGCTCGAATGATTCCAGCTTGTCTATGTCTACTTCTCGTTTTGGCTTTCGTTTCTGAAGAGCCCAGCCTATTGTGTTAGCAGCTTGGATATCATTGGATTGTCTCTTCTTTTGGAAATGTTACTTTTTCTTCTTTAGTTGATGTTTTTTATGTAGGGTTTTGATAGAACTGAACATTTACAAGCCTTCCAGATTCAGGTGCAGGGATACCAGGTGGGGGGAATTAACGTTCCTGGCCAGTATCCTCACACCTAAACCGGCTGCTATGGGGGATGGGGACATCATGCAGATACAGCCTGTGTCAGCTGGGGTGAGCATTCCATGACCTCCCTAGGTGTTGGGTGAGGCTGGTCTGTGCCTCTATCCACAGGCTCTGAACTGGACCCACATTCGACTTTACCAGCTGTGTTTCCGACTGGTAAAATGGGACCTAGTGTGCCAGCAACCTGTAATTCCAGGTGTGGGAACATCAGGTCTGTTGTGATTGGGTGGTGTGGCATTTCCCAGGGAATACTGCTCTGTCTGACTTGTAATCGGGCCCCATAAGAGTGAAGCTGCATAATTTAACGCTAGAGACTGATACCATTATGATGGCCATTATTGTGAAATCCTTGCCAACCATCCGAGTTAGTGGGGAGAAGCTGAAAGTCATGTCCCCTAACATGATATTAGCAGCTATCGAATACGTTACTTTGCGAACCAAAACAACGCATACTTTTACAACGTTGTTTTTAGTTCGCAAGTACCGCTACTACGCAAGTTTTAAGTTCGCATACATTTACATTGCAAGTGTATTCAAAAGCATTTAAAGAGACATTTACCCCACATATTTTTTCAAATCCTTTTTTGAATTTTAAAACCCCCCCAACACTACGCTAACTACTAATACGCTACCCTACACATCACAAACTTCACAACACTACCCAAACCCTGAAACACTACCCCTCCACACTACCCTAAATCCTAAAACACTACCCTACACAAACACCACAACCCTAAAACACTACCCCCAGCACGCCCCTACCCCCAGTCTGGTCCCTACACTAAAACACTACCCTGCACGACCCCCCGACACTACCCTAAACCCTAAAACACTACCCTACACTACACAAACACCACAACACTACCCTAAAACACTACTACCAGCACGACCTTGCCCCTACCCCCAGTCCGTTCCCTACACTGAAACACTACCCTTCACGACCCACCGACACTATCCTAAACCCACCGACACTACCCTACACTACACAAACACCACAACACTACCCTAAACCCTAAAACACTACCCCCAGCACGACCCTGCCCCTACCCCCAGTCCGGGCCCTACATTGAAACACTACCCTGCACGACCCCCCGACACTACCCTAAACCCAAAAACACTACCCTACACTACACTAACACCACAACACTACCCTAAACCCTAAAACACTACCCCCAGCACGACCCTACCCCTACCCCCAGTCCGGTCCCTACACTGAAACACTACCCTGCACAACCACCCAACACTACACTAAACCCAAATACACTACTCTACACTACAAAAACACAAATACACTACCCTAAAACCTAAAAGACTACCCCCTGCACGACCCTCCCCCTACCCTAAACCCTTAAAAATTACACAGCCCCTCTTACCTCTCTCTCTTTGTGGTTCCTCTCTCCTCCTTCAAGCGTGGTTCCTCTCTTCTCCGGCTTCCGGCGTCGTCAGAGGTGCACGTCGTTGTGAGGAAACGGAATCGCGTCCGTTTCCTCACAACTATGTGGATAGCCATTACAACGCATGCGATGTAACAACTTGCGTATTAAAGGCTACGCGTTGTTACATCGCATGCGTTGTAATGCTTGCGAAGTAATGGTATGTGGAGTATAAGCCGCGAAGTAATGGGTGATTACCGCAGCTATCTAGTTGATAATGGTGGCGCCTGCCCTTTTCTAAAAATCATTTTTATTGTTTTTTCATGTGTTTTAATCACATACATGTAACAGAATATTTTTATGTATGCGTGTTACTTACACCAACCTTTGTCCTTGTGTCAATATAATGACAAATTGTGTAGAAAGGTGATATGGCATGATTCTTCAACACTTGGGGGCATATGTACAAGCCACTATCGCCACCACGTCACTTTTACGGACGTTGCGGTGGCGATAGGGGCTGCGCCTTATGTACAAGGCACCCTTTCACGTTATGGTTAGCGTGAAAGGGGCGTGCAGTGGGTGTTGTGGTGGGCGTTCCGCCGCAACACCCATTGTATTTGACGCTGCCCCCTATGTAAGGGTGGCGTACATAGGAGAAAAAGCCTGGTCTTAAGTTGGCGAAACGAGGAGAAATGCATTATTTCTCCTCGTTTTTGCTTTTTCCATGTGTGCTGCCTTGTGCAGAACACATGGAAAAAGCAAAATGCCATGGTTTGTTTATGTACAGGAAGCTGTCCCATCCTGTACATAAACAAACCTTTTTTTTAAAAATGCCATTTTGTAACTTTCATGTGTGCTGCATGAAGCAGCACACATGAAAGTTACAAAATGGCATTTTAGGATTGTTTATGTGCAGGAAGGGACACCTTCTTACACATAACCAATCCTCCCCTGCACACACACACCCTTGCACTCTGGTGCAAGGGTGCCTGCGTTGGCGCTAAGTTGTTAAACTTAGCGCCATCGTAGAGAAACGCAAGGCTGCACCACATTCTTGTAAATATGGTGCAGCCTTGCGTTTCAGAAGTGTCGGAGCGTGTCGTTAAGCCAAGGAGGCTAACGACATGCTCCGCCACTTCCTAGTACATATCCCCCTTGGTGTTGAGGAAAGCCAACACATTTATGGTGAATCTTCGCATAAAGCAAAATGTATGAAACATAAGCCAGTAACAAATAAACATGTCCAAATTCAGAATTAGAGCTCTGAATTAAATGTATCAGGTTCCTTAAAAGCGTTGAGTATTCCTCAACCAAGAACTGCCTGCATGTATGATGTGCTTTCTGGGACATTAAAAGGTGGGAACGGGATATGGTATAGTGGGGCAGCTTCGGATGCTTTGTCCTGATTGTCAGTAAATTTCGTCCACTACATAGTGTGGCGATGCAAGGGTAGCAGCTTACAGATATCCCTGTCAGTTATCTATATTCAGATTCGGACTCAGGGGGTCTGGTATCATCTCTGACCTTGTTCTTATAGGTGAATATTGTGTTGTTCCACTGATTCGCAATAGGGCGTTTGTGAAGGACCCATGGCTTCCTCCCTGTGGAGAGAAGTGCTCCCGGCCTCTTCCCATTCCAGGACTGATATAAGCCACTGTTTATCCGAGGGAAGAAGGGTTGGAGACTTCCACAGTTATCTGATAGTTCTTTTGGCTAATAGTAAGGCTAGATCTATGAATCCAGAACCTACTCTCTGATTTTTGGTACGTCTGAAAAGTCTTTGTTATACAAGGTAGGAGCAAGAAAGACTATAGTAAAACTTTTCTACTCATATTTGATCTTTTGGCAATGTTTAATTCTTTCACTGATTGGTGAAATGGCTGGGTCATAAGAATCATGGCCATTGTGTATTATCATATTTACCCACAGACACAGAATGGGTAAAACCCTATGATACATCTGCCCCTTCTCTAGCAAGTCAGTATTGATAGCAGGTGACTGCCAAACACTCCAGGCATTAAACATTCAATGCAAAGTATAGTGACTGGCACCTGTGAAAAGAGTGCTATCATCAGGCACATGGGATAGTGTGAAAACCTGACATGACTTTCCATATACCAACAAAATTCACAGCTGCAAGGTCCCCTATTATTATGTTTGATACCTTCAGATAATCCAGGCCTTTTACTCCAATGCATTTTACCTCTAGGGTTTTCAAGGCCATGGTTACAATTTTAACAGAAAAATGTCAAGTCCCAGAATAGAATGTGATGTCTGTTAAAGTGTCAGGACGGATTTAAAGTGAGACATTTGTCGTGGGATACTAGGCAGCTATGAATGCATTAAGGTGGTGCTCTTGTTATGTGAACAGTCAGGCAAAGAGTGAAGAAAAGCAGTGGCGAGCATGGTTAAAGTATCAAGTTTCAGGTGCTTTAGAATGCAGTACTACAAATTAGTCTAGTGTAATTCAAGATTTGAAAGGTTTCACAAGGTACTATGGTGTTAGCAAGGTTGATCACCCCTACAGTATCATAATATTCAGTAAGGAGCATGTGAATGACCCCCAACTGTGTCCAGGATTTATTTTATTATAGCACTCATATTTTTAATCCATTTATAGTCCTGTAACCAGAGTCCTAACAGAGTGAATGGGAGAGGTAATGAAATGTGAGAGGGGATATGAGATGTGAGTGAGGGTGCAATACACAAACTTTCTATGCTGAAAAAAGTCTTACATAAGTCCATATTTTGTATTCCAATATAAGAGCTAATTATTTGTAAGCAGAACTGTGTCTTCTGCAATCAGAGCTTTGTGAAGTAGACAGTGAGTTGCAGCATTTTGTTGCCATGGTCTGTCTCTTTTGCAGACTGTGGGATGTCTTGCTTGTGGTTTTGCATCTTTTGCTGTGAGAATCCTGCCCCTTCCGTAGTCAGAGCTTTCCTTTTTGATGTCAGAACTGACTGTTTTGTAGTTAGATGGCTTAATTTTCCATAGACAGGCAGCACCTTTTTGTTTGGAAATGTCATTAATGGAGTTGGAAGACCAATTCTTTTTAGGTGTGTCTGGACAGCTCAGCGGTCTGATATCCTGTTGTTACCAATTATTGAAAGTTGACAGAGTATTCTTTTACTCTACCCACAGAAATATTTTTCACCTCACGCTATTGGCTGTTTGGTGTATAATTCCTGGCCCTATGGATTGCTTGCATTGTAATGCACATGGGACTATTTTACCTAACAAAACTACACTGAATTATCATATATTCAATTGTTTATTTGGTACATGCGCTGGATGCAGAAAGTAATCACTTTTTTTTAATGCAGCAGGTGTTTCTTCAATTTTTTAATCATGATTCAGAATGAAAATCAGGCATATTGGCTTTGCTAATGTTTGTTTCGAGTCCTAAATGGATGCTTGTCTGTTTGTAGTTGGAAGGTTGCCAGCGTTGTTGTCAGACTGTTGGAGTTGTTTTTTGGTAGCCAGAGCACTGCTGCCTCTTTTGTAATCAGAGAGCTGCCTGATTGTGAACTAACACTTTTTTCTTACGTAGCTGGTTGAAGCCTTTCAAAGTGCTGCCTGTTTTTAAAGTCAGATAGAGTTCTCTCTTTTTGTTCTTTTTAGCTGTAACTGCTTCTTTTGCATTCTTCTAGGTTTTTTTGTAGCAGGTGGGTTTGCTCTGTTGACGTAAGTGGGCTATCATCTGTAGTAGGTGGGCTAGCTTTTTTGCAGTCAGTGGCTATCCAGTTTTATACTAAAGGGGTTAACTCTTTCAAATCTGAGGCTAAGAAGCACCACAGTGAACAACACAGGCCGTCCTCAGTGACCTTAAAGAGGATCAGGATTGTGGATGGACGTAGCTGTATTACTCCATTGAGCTTCTGTGAGAGCGAAACACATGTCAGAAGTTGCTTTGCTTATACAGACTGGGCTCGGATTGTAGTTCATTGATTCAAAAGCAGCAATACTTCACCTGATATAATGATTGTTGTTGCCAGGTTCAGGCTTTGCTTGGACAATAGTATGATAACTACCAATGAGTGATTTGCTCAGGTCTAGTCCTCCTCTTATGAGCTATAACGAGAGCAAAACGTGGTCGGAGTTCCTTTTACCTATTACAGGTTGCCTTGGGCAGAGACGTTTTAAGGCATGGGCAAAGTGGGCTCTGGCCCAGGGCCCCAAACTTTCAGGGGGCCCCCTTATGGAGCCAGCTATGTTCTGCAGAGAGCATTACCCTGGTGACCTTGGGTAATTCTTAAACAAATAGTTTTAAATTCCGTTTTACTTTAACTTGTTTTGAATGTGGGTGATGTGAGAGAGTGTATAAGGGACATTTTGAAGAGAAATGCTGTGTTTAACTTTTGTGCAACATCCATAAAAAGGTTATTTTAGCTCAAAAAAGGACCTCACATATTCGAAATGGGAGGGCGTCACAGAGATTATTTGCAGTTATATTAGTGAGCTGCTGCTGTGTTAAATATTGAAAACACAAGTCACTATCCCTAAATATTAGATGTAAACACATTTAAAATTTGGACGAGTGTGCTTCTGTGCTGTCAGTGGCTTGGCCAAAGAGGTCATGAAAATTCTGAAATTGGATCTTAAATTCACAGTTGTTCTGAACAGGGGCCCCCAAAATCCTTAAGATGTCCCTGGCCTTGGGTGGTTTAATAATACTAATTAGCAATGCTTTCTCTGCAATAGTTAAATCGTTTGCTGCCCTGGGCTGGCATGGATGGTGCTATAACAATTATTTCAATAAAGACTAGCCGAATGTAGGCATAGTAGCGGGCAGAACATGGTGATGCTAGTAGGCTGGTCGGCTTCATTTAAATTGCTCTACAAATAAAGATGACGTGTACCAGAACTCGCAGAGTATCTTTTTCAGTTCTGCATATGTTCTGCAGTGTGTCACCCTAAGATTCTGATTATTTCATTGGTATATTATCAGAACGTACCAGGAACACAACAGGAAGTAAAATCTTGAGCAGTAAATCGTCTGCCCATTTGCTTCACGTCTTCCGAGTGCCAGAGGAACCCCCAGGGATGAAAAGTAATACTTTTAGTGACGTGGCAAGATGCCGTAAGCCACAATGCAAGGCAGAAAACAGACCCCCACAACCCGTTTTGATGGTAGATAAACCGACATAACAGACATAAACCGGGTGAATTGGGACCCTTATAACTCTGAGCCATGAGGCCACTGCACCTGGTGCAGCATTAATAGGTTCGCTCATAAATAATTTATTTTTAAAAGAAAGCATGAGAAATATGTTTGTAGCACAAAATTGCTGAGAATACATATCTCTACGTTTCCTGACTTCTTGGCTAGGAATAAGTCGAGCATTTCTAGTGAGTTCAGGTCGTCAGTTGAGCATTAGTGCCTTCAAGGGAGCTTGTGAATTCAGAAAAAATGACAGGAGGCAAGATGACAAGATCAGTTTCATAAACCCCTGGGCAAGCAGGAGCTACTGGGCCCAACCGTGGAGGTTGAAGCCTTTTAGTCCAGTTATGGTGGGCCCTGGCCTAATATGGGCTCTGAGTAACTGAGAAAAGTACCCCTTCAGCACCTGACTCAGTCGTATTGTGGGTTGAGCAGTCCAAGGCATCTTGGGGTGGCGGTAGGTGTAAGGTGAGCATAGACACTCAACTCAAAAAACACCCATCAACCCCAATGAATGCTTGTCCAGTCAAATATTTACTTTTTATGTAAAAATTAGTATTTATCTCCTAACACAAAGTATAATACAACACAGTGCAAACAATATATACAGTCATCTTAAGACAGGCCCACTAGCGTTACCCAGGTCAGCTCCTGTCCCACTTCTCCTTCCATGGATGATGGTTATTCTACATTTACATTTGGTGGCATCCAAGCTAGGCCCCGCTAGTGAGTTCAAGTCTTAGAAGTTTTATGAGGGCTTTTAGCAAAAGTCCATGTGTCTCTGTGCCTGGGCGCATCAGTCAAAGCAAGCTCCCGACAGCCCTGTGTCAGTCTTACTCGCACTCACTGGGATGGCGTTCCAGAGTCCCTGGGCACGCATTCCCGGCATGGTGGTAAGCAGAACTCTGGAATATGCGACTGTGGTGGCAGTTATCCACGGTGCTCCCCCGATCCAGTGGTAAGTCTTTTTCTTCATCCGGGGGCAGGTCTTGGGTGATCCTGGAGTTGGCAGGTGAAACTTGGTTCTAATTCCACAGGTCACAGACCGCACGGTGATTACAACTGCAGGTGTCCTCGGGTGACCGCCCTCTTCCTGGATTACAGCCCCCTTCTTGACATGCAGAGGGTCTTCACAGCTATCACAAGGCGTTTACCCATAGTATTCCCGGTGACCCCTTCTTAGCATACAGAGATTGCCTAGCAGCATCGATAAGGCCAGCACTGCCACAGACAATGGTCCTTCCTTCGTGGCAGCATGAAATCAGAGTGGCAACCCTTTCTCACAGCAGCAGCCCCCTCCTGGCATCATAGGGTCACACAACGCAAATAGGCAGATGACCCGATATGTGTGGCAGTCTAGTCTTCTCCGCGGCCTACACCTGGCATACGGGGGGCACACAGTGCACATGGGCTGATGACCCAATCGGCATGTTGTTCCCAGTGGACCAGAATCTCACACTCTGCTCCCAGCATCCTCTTGGTAGGGCCCCTACATGACCTTGCTACCTCCAGGCAAACTCCTTCTCCTCACAGGGCCAGGCCCATTGGTCTTGGGTCAGGCAGAAGCTGATGCTCCAGGTGACTGTTCTTGAAACTCCAAGGTGATGTCCCTTCACTCAGCATAGGGGACTGGTAGACCCTTAGTCCCCAGTAGTGGTCACAACAGGCAGAGCTCATGCTGAGCTTCTCCACGCTGATGTACAGCTTCAGTTTGACAATTTGGGAGTCTCAAGCTCCTTTTGTATAATCCATTTCCAGACACACTTGTGTTTTAGTGTTAAGGTTGTGTTCTGGGGTTGCCCACTTTGAAGTGTCAACTCCTTTGTTGTGCTCTTCCTCCAGAGAGAAGTCTGTCACAGCAGGGTAGTCTCCAATCTTGATAGCTGCAAACAAAGGCCATGAGAGTGACTAGAGGTTCACACCTGGATGTCAGCCACAGTGATATGTGCATCAAAAGGTTACCAAAGGGCTGCAGCCCTACTCCTTATGATTCTCTTATTAGTGCCATCTTCTTCCTCAGATGTGCCCAGGCACCTTTCTTCAGGGACCTCCTTTAAGAATCAAAGAGCCCCTACTGATGAGCACTAAAGAGCCTGGCTCTTCCTTACTCCACTGCGGGTCCCATCCAGCTGTCAGGAATTCAGCAATCCACAAATCTTTCTGGGGATAAACCTCCATCTCCCCCTTGTCTTCAGCAAGCCCTGGGCCTCCCCAAATGGAATACAGTGTCCATTGCAAGCACACACACCCACACCACTACACACACACACCACTGCGCACACACATCCAGCCTCCAATGTACCATACCCTCGCAATGGCACCTATGCATCCCAGCCAGCTCACGCAGCACAGCAAACTATCTTCCACATGCGGTACCAGCTCACAGGCCCACAAATAGCCCTGCACACACATGTAACCATGGGCGCTATTTTCTGATGCACTGCACCTGTCTGCAGGAACAAATGCATTCCAGAGCGCACACACAACTATGTGCGCTGTTTTCTGATGCACTGTACATTTCCTCAGGTACACATACATCCGAGCACTGCACAAAATCCAATGCAGGTCAAGGGTGAGTTATGCGCACAGCAACAGAGTTTTATCAGAATGGGCCAGGAGGTGCCATTCCAGTGACACAGGTAAAAAGGCCAGTTCATTCTACTGATCAATAAAAACTAAAACATTATATGCTGCCACCACCGCGTTCATGCTACTTTAATCCCACTCAAGGCAGTAGCCCTCCACCACTTGAGGGTAGCGCTTTGGGCACACCTTGCAGCCGCGGTTCGTGCAGGTAACGGCGGTGGGGCCGCTTGGGGGGATTTCGAGGGACGATGCAGAGGGAAAATTATTTATTTATTTAATTTTCCCTCTGCATCGTCACTCGAAATCCCCCCCACAGCTGTTACCTGCATGGACTGCGGCTGGGCCTAAGCAGACAAGTAGTCCATGAGACTGGTCTAGATCATAGCAAAGGCGCATGATCCATGTTCGCTCATGACCAAAAATGGTTACCAAGGATCCAGATAACACAGTAGCTGGGGCACTCAGGGCAGAGGTACATATCTATCACCATGCAAGGGAATTCCAACAATCAGTCAGACAAGATCAGAACAGGACAACCATTTTGTTTACCAGCTTCTGGAAGACTTTCAGATCAATCATACACATTAAAATCCTTGCACTTCAAGTCATATCCAAAAATTCCACAGACACGAAATACATACCACTCACCAATCATACACTCCAGTCCCAAGCCTAGGTTGCCACACAGGAAAAAGAAGAACAAACACAACTCTCACTCAATTTTGCATTCAGAGTTACAGAATGAATGCCATATACACAATAACCTAGTTCATGCTGGACACAAAATCATCAGCAGTGGTCTCCCTCTTGTCTTCTTATTTTTTAAATATCTTTTATTCGACCCTTCAAAAATAAGCCTTATTATGTAAATGCCAATGAACTCGTATGACATAACATTTGTATTTGTAAAGCGCACATTCACCCCTTCGTGCATCTTGCTGCTGAATATCATTTTTATTGTATCCAAGTCAATGGTACTCATTTTATCAACCTCAAAAGGATGAAAGGCACGGTGGATGGTGAACACGTCCCCCAAAAGCCCTACCACTTCAGGTGTGGCCAGGCTATGCACAAAACTGGTCTTTTGTAGAAGTAGCGTACTAACACAATGGCATAATCCTGCCACCCTGGTAATACCTAATATTATCCCATTGTATCACTGTTCATTTTTCTCCAGTGATCTGAAACTACTAGAAACATGGGAGGGATGTACTGCTAATTATATCCAGTTATCGGCACACTCAGTAATACCTGTAGTTATTTGGTTCCGAATCCCTCTGGTTCTTACCAGTGGCACCTACATTACTCTGCCACAAACGGGTACCGATGCTTATTTCCACTATGGCAGCACTCACATTCCACAGCCCCAGTTTCACCTGCAGGAAGACCCCTCAGGGTTCATAATAATAATAAGTGATAATACCATAAAGCTCCATACCAGATGCTTCAAAGTTCTATGTCTGGAGCTGCGTCTCCGTGTGCCTAATAGTTGCCAGTGGACTAACATAAGCCCCCGCAGCCCCGCTGTGTGGAGGGGAGACCCGAGCTCCAGCTTAACAAATAAATTTCAACTCGTGACTTTGGACTTTATTCAAGGAAGGAACTAAAGGATTACTGTTTGGAAGAACTCCTACATGTATGCACTGATCATGATAGTTAAAGAGTGAAAGAACTGCAGTAGAGGTTCCTCTTTCTATGGGGATTACAGCTGTAAATGCAGTGATGTTGAAAATTGCAGGAAAGTTAAACTAGACGATTCCTGTGCCTTTTTTAAAGCACATAATCTATTTAGGTTTGTCATAAAGTGAAATCTCTTTGTGCATAGTTCTGTGAAACGTGAAGTCCACCAAAGACGTTGCTGCGTCAGTTTGTAAAGAGAAACCACTGTGAATGGTGCCACGGTTCTACTTTCACTAGTGGAAAGGGAAAGCCAAAATGAGAGGAAGAAAGAGAGACAACTGGATGGGAGGTAGTCGGAAGAAAGAGTACAAGGTGGGCCCGATTGTGCTGGGAAGCTGCAGGTCTGAACAGCACTCTTCCAGAGTGCTGTGTGCTACTCTTACCAGCTATGGGCTCCGTACAGATGTTGATGAAGAAAGGGCTACAGATGCCTGCGCCACCTGCCCAGTTTCCAGATCCTTCTGAGGTACCGTATGGGTTTCTTTTTAACTGAGTGCTCTGTATTTCTGTACCTGGCCCCAGAGCACCTTACGGATAATAAGTTGGTGCGGTAATGTTGTAGATGCATGTACCACTTGTCCTGGGCCTAGCTCTGTACAGAAGTCATGCAAGTGTAGGCAAGTGGTGATGCAGATGCATATGCTGCTTGTCCTGGGTCCAGGTCCATCACGGAGACCATGTGGGTGCAGAGAGGAGGTGCTGCAGGTGCATGCACCACTTATCCTAAGTCCAGCTCCTTATAGAGACCATGTGGGTGAAGACACATGATGCTGTAGATGCACCCACCACATAACCTCTCCATTCAGAGGCCACATGAGTGTAGACAGGTTGTGCTGCAGATGCAAGCACCACTTTTCCTGGTCCCGCCTCCTTACAGAGGCCTTGGTGGTGCCAGTGGTGCTGTAGATGCAGTCCTGGGCCTAGCACCATCACAGAAGCCATATGGGCACAGATGTATGCACCACTTGTCACATGCCCATCTCCTTCTAAGAGACCAATCAGGTGGAGATAGGTGCTGATTCATGTAGAACTTTTCCTAGGCCCAGCTCGTTCAAAGGGACCATGTGAGTGCTTCAAATGAAGTGTGACTTCATTTGAAGCCAGCTCCTTCAGAAGCACCGTATACGCCCAGATAGATGGTGAGGCGGGTCTAAGCAGTATTCACCTCAACCAAGGGCTCTGTGTTACTCTACCTGGCCCCAGAACTCACTGCAGAATTTGGATGGAGGGAATGATGCTGTAGGTGCATGTGCAGCTTGTCCTTATCCTGAATCCTTACAGAGGCAAGGTGGGTGCAGACAGCTGGTGCTGTAGATACGTGCATTAATTGTCGTAATCACAGCTCCTTTGCAGAGACATGGTCCTGCATATACATGCACCATTTGCCCTGGGCATAGTTCCTTTGCAGAAGTCATGTGGGAGGAGGTGGTGCTGCAGATGCTTACACCACTGATCCAGGGCCCAGCTCCTTACAAAGGACATGGGGTGCAGAGAGGTGGTGTGACAGCTATATTTACCAAGTATCCTAGGTCCAGCTCCTAAGAGAGGGCATGTGAATAGAGACAGGTGATGCTGCAGATGTGTGCACCATTTGTCCTGGACCAAGCTCCTTCGCATAAACGATAGGGGCCACTAGTTCTAAGCCCAGGTTGTTTGCAGATACAATGTGGGAGCAGGCAGGTGGTGCTGCATGCCTCGCTGCACTACAATCCCTCAGCATAGATCCTGTTGCATGGTCCCGGGCCAGGTATCCTTTAAATGCCTTTGTGGTGAGAAACTCCATCTATACCTGGCCTTCAGCCCAGACAGGAAGGGCGCCGGCCCACATGGCCCTGGGCTGGCACTAATGGCACCTAATTGACTCCCCCAAAGGGAGAGGAGGTGAAAGTAGGAAACCGATCTGCAATCAATACGACATTGGAGCCCATTTAAATCTTGCACGGTGCCATTTAAACATTCACGCCACTCTTGAAGTTACCACTTAACATAGGCAGCAGCTATAACGGGCTCTAAAGTGTTTATCGTTAACCAAAGTTGGTATTAGGAACAGCACCTAGAGGGGAGAATAAAGCCTGCCCTCAAGGAGACATTGGAGACATAGGGGCATTCAGTATACAAGAGCACCACCTGTGTGTGTATGAGACACCAGTGAAACAATATAACCTCTGCCGGAGGAGCTTCTCTGTCCTTACACGGCATACAACTCTGGTGTTTTGTAGCATTCCCCCACTTAATACACTTTAGGCTGGCTTGTTTGCAGGAAAGTTATCTTGTGAATGTCTATCAAGTTTGCAGAACATGTACCTTATGGGTATCATGCATCTTCATAGGACAGGCACTCCTTGTTTACAATTACATACTCGTAGGACATTCACTGTATAAGTCTCTTTGTATGTTTGTAAAGCATATGCCCTATTAGTTTCTTGCACACTCATCTGATAAACAATGTAATATTGCATGCTCCTAAGAATTCACCCTGTCTCCCAGGTGGCCTTAGGAGATCAACACACTTTTGCACAGATTTAAGCACATTTGACGCAGCGCAACACAGCAAGACAACTTGCTGTGCTGTGCTGCACTGTGTCAAATGGAGAGACCAGGAATGCACCATAATTACTACCATATGGGGCCTTCCTGCTCTCGCTCTGTGCTGGCGCACTTGTGGTTGCCAAGCGCCAAGGAATGGACCACACTTGGAAAGAGGAAATAATGAGGAGAAATAAGGAAAATGCTACTTACCAGTATGCATCTGTTCTTGGCATGTAGAGCTGTAGATTCGTATACTTGTGCATGGATCGCCATCTGGTGTTGGGCTCGGATGTTTGCACTTTGTTTTTGTCTTGGAAGAAGTCTTTGTAGTCACGAGGTAGGTGACTCCTCCTTAGGACGATAGTGCGCATGGGCATCGACTCCATCTCCAGATTGTTTTGCCATGGAGGGTTATGATGGAGTTAGTAAGAAATAGAAAAGGATGTCCATGTGTAATTTATCTAAGTAAGATAGTACTGGAACAGATAGAGGTATCCGGGGAGGCGGGTGGGCGTATACGAATCTACAGCTCTACATGCCAAGAACAGATGCATACTGGTAAGTAGCATTTTCCGTTCGAGGCATATGAGCTGTAGATCGTATACTTGTGCATAGACTATATAGCAGTTACCTCCTTAGTGGTGGCTACCTGTATCTGTTGCAGTGGTTTGAAAAAGTGTTCTTAATACAGCCTGGCCCACACTAGCTTGCTGTTTTGCTTGCACGTCTACACAATAGTGTTTTGTGAACGTGTGTGGTGTAGACCAAGTTGCTGCTTTGCAGATGTCATCTAGGGGAATGTTCCCTATGAATGCCATAGATGCCCCTAGTTTACATGTGGAGTGAGCCCTAGGGGGAATGGTTAAGGTGCGTTTGGCTTTAGTATAGCATATTTGGATGCATTTAACAATCCACCTTGCAATCCCTGTTTTTGAGATAGGATTGCCTTTATGAGGTGGGGAGAAAGCCACAAAAAGTTGTTTAGTCTTTCTAAAGGATTTTGTTCTTTAAATGTAGTAAAGTATCGCTCTTTTTACGTCTAGCGTGTGAAGAGCTCGTTCTGCTACTGAGTCTGGGAGAGGGAAAAACACTGGGAGTTCTACAGACTGGTTAAGATGGAAAGCAGAGACGACTTTAGGTAGAAATTTTAGGTTAGTCCTAAGAACCACTTTGTTATGATGGATTTGGAGAAATGGTTCTTGTATGGTTAATGCCTGGAGTTCACTGATTCTTCTGAGAGAGGTGATTGCAATCAGGAAAGCTACTTTCCACGTGAGAAATTGTAATTCGCATCTATGCATAGGTTCAAATGGGGGACCCATGAGTCTGGTAAGTACCACATTCAGGTTCCATACTGGAGAGGGTGGAACTCTAGGTGGAATTATTCTTTTAAGTCCTTCCATAAATGCTTTGATAGCTGGTACCCTAAACAAAGACAAGTGTTGTCTGTTTTGGAGCTAGGCTGCTATTGCAGCGAGATGTAGTCTAATGGATGTATATGCTAGGTTACATTGTTGTAGATGTAAAAGGTAACAGATGATGTTTTGAATAGAAGCATCTAGTGGGTTGATTTTGTTATTTGTACAGTAAATTACAAATCTTTTCCACTTTGCGGCATAGCAAGCTCTAGTGGTAGGACGTCTAGCCTCTTTAATGATGTTCATGCAGTCTGGCGGGAGATTAAGGTAGCCAAACTCTAAGATTTCAGGTGCCAAATCGCAAGGTTGAGTTGACTGGGATCTGGATGCCTTATCTCTCCATGGTTCTGAGTGAGAAGCTTGGGTGAGAGGTGTAGCTTTTGATGAGGAACTACTGATAGTTCCAAGAGGGTTGTGCACCATGGCTGTCGGGCCCATGTTGGAGCAATCAGGATCATTGTGAGGGAATGCTGTTTGAGCTTCCAAACCACTAGCGGAAGGAGCGGGAGAGGCGGAAAAGCTTAAGCAAATTTGCCTGACCAGTTCATCCATAGAGCATTGCCTTTGGACAACAGGTGTGGATACCTGGATGCGAAGCTTGGGCATTTTGCGTTTTTGTGTGTGGCGAACAGGTCTATTTCTGGGTGGCCCTTCATTTGAAAGAATGGAAGCAGAACTTGAGGATGAAGTTCCCATTCGTGGATCTGCTGTGTTTGGCGACTGAGTAGATCTGCAATTTGATTGTGTACTCCTGGGAGGTGTTCTGCAAGGAGATATATGTTTTGAGGAATGGCCCATCTCCATATGCTTTGAGCTAGGTGTGAAAGCTGCAGAGGGTGTGTCCCCCCCTGTTTTTGTATGGAATACATTGCTGTCATGTTGTCTGTAAGGACTAGGACAGTTTTGCTTATGAGGTGGAGTTGAAAAGATTTTAACGCTAAGAAGATTGCCAACAATTCCAGGTAATTTATGTGGAATTGTTTTTGTTGAGGGGTCCATATGCCCTGAATGGTATGGGTTTGAAGATGAGCTCCCCAGCCCGTGAGCGATGCGTCTGCTGTTAGCACTATCTGTGGAACCGGGTCGAGTAACGGCCGCCCTTTGGAAAGGTTTTGTGTGTTCCACCACTGCAGAGAGCGATGGGTGCGGTCGTCTACCAACACCAGATCTGTTAGCTGACCTTGAGCCTGGTTCCACTGACGTGCCAAACACTCCTGTAAGGGACGCTTTTGGAGTCTTGCATAAGGGACGATGAGAATGCAAGAGGCCATCATCCCGATTAGTTGCATGAACACTCGCGCTGGTAGGTGAGGTTTACCGTGAATCCCAAGTTGTGAAGCAGTTGGATTGTTTTGTGTGTGTGTTGCACACAACTGCTGTGTGACTTGGCTTTTATGAGCCAGTCGTCTAGATAAGGGAAGACATGAATGTGCTGTCTTCGTAAGTGGGACGCAACTACTGCGAGACACTTGGTGAAGACTCTGGGTGCTGTAGACACCCCGAATGGGAGGACCTTGAATTGGTAGTGTTGGCCATCTACCACGAACCTGAGATATTTCCTGTGAGCGGGGTGAATGGGAATATGAAAGTAGGCATCCTTTAAATCCAGAGTGGAGAGAAAGTCGCCCTGTTGAAGCAGTGGGAGCACCTGTTGGAGAGTGACCATGTGGAAGTGATCCGACTGAATGTAGAGGTTTAGCGGTCTGAGGTCCAATATGGGCCTGAAAGAGCCGTCCTTTTTTGGAATTAGGAAATAGAGGGAGTAAACCCCTGTGCCTTGATGAGGCAAGGGAACTGGTTCTATTGCATGCTTTTGTAATAGAGAGAGAACCTCTTGTTTGAGAAGTGTCAGATGTTCCGAGGACATTGGACATTGTCTGGGAGGAATATTTGGGGGAGTAGATGTGAGTTCCAGGCAGTAACCATACTGGATAATTTGTCTTACCCACTTGTCTGTTGTGATTAAATTCCAGTCAGGTAGGAACTGTGAGATACGTCCCCCGACCGGAGTGGGATGATCAGGGGGAAGGGCAGGGAAGTCACTGTTTGGTGGTAGGGGAGTTGCGGTTATTGTTGCCGCGACCTCTTCCCTTACCCTTGTTGCCTCTGTAGCCTCTGCGAAAGTATCCTTTGGAGGACGTTTGAGTGGGGCTTTTATAGGAAGAAGAGGGATGTTCTGAGCCAATGGTTTTGGAGCCAGCTCTGTAGAAGGAGCGGCGAAAAGAACCTCTAGGGGAAGGGAATTGTAAGGCCCCCATGGACTTAGCAGTGTCCGTATCTTTTTTCATTTTCTCTAAAGATGTGTCAACTGAGGGCCCGAAAAGATGTTCTTGATCAAAGGGCTGATTTAGAATAGCAGATTACACCTCCTGTTTGAATCCGGAGACTCGGAGTCAAGCGTGCCTGCGCAACAAAAC
The DNA here is from genome assembly GCA_963921515.1 of Calotriton arnoldi. Lineage (NCBI taxonomy): Eukaryota > Metazoa > Chordata > Amphibia > Caudata > Salamandridae > Calotriton > Calotriton arnoldi. The sequence continues at coordinate 148,047 of CAWUFW010001895.1, forward strand.
GCTAGTGTTAATGGCGCGAGATGCGGTATCAGCCGCGTCGAGCGCACATTTAATTGAGGTGTTTGTGATCAATTTCCCCTCTTGTATAAGGTCGTTGGCCTTTTATATGTACTGGTCAGGAAGGTGTTGCATGAGCTTTTCAAGCTCGTCATAGTGAGCCCTGTCGTACCTGGCCAATAAAGCTTGGGCATTGGCAATCCGCCAATGATTTGCAGCTTGTGACGCAATACGTTTACCAGATGCATCTATTAGTTTGGACTCCTTATCAGGAGGGGGGGTGTCGCTTGTACTCTGTGAATTTGCCCTCTTGCGTGCATTAGACACCACAAGAGAATCCAAAGGGACCTGACCTTTAATGTAAATTGGGTCATTGGGAGCTGCCTTATACTTTTTATCTCTCCTGGTGTTGAGAATCCTGGCTCTGACAGGGTCCTTAAAAACTTCTGGGGCATGTTTGAGCATGCCTTTTAACATTGGCAGGGTGTGCGTGGACTTTTGCGAGGGTGCAAAGGTTTCAAGTAAAAATCTTCCTCTAAGGGATCAGAATGTAACTGTACCCCGTAGTATTGGGCAGCCCTATTGATTAGTTGCGCAAACCCAATATTGTCATCTGGTGGTGATGGCCTAGATGGATAGAGGTCCGGGTCATTATGTAGGTCGGGATCTGTGTTGTAGTCAACCCAAGGGTCTACGTCGTGTGGGATGGTATGTGCATCATCATCCCCATGTGGATCTATATTCCCACCCCTATCGGTATGATCATCCTCAGTATCTGATGTTTGAGGTGAAAAAGTATGTTGTGGGGAGTGTGGTGGAGAAATTAGAAGATTTGGATCAGCTGGAGGAGAAGGAGGTGGGGAGGTGTTAGTATTCATCTCCTTTCGTTTCAAGGGTATTTCAGATTCCTCTGAAGTGTCCAGTTTCCTCTTTTTTGGAGGCTTGGCGACGACTTTGCCAGTCTCTAGGTCAATAAAAAGAGTTTTTTGTTTTGGATCCAAAAAATCAGGTACAGGCTGTGTGGGTAAAATGTCTTTTTTCGGTGACTAAGATTTTGGGTCAGAATGTTCTTTGGACCGAGTCTCTGAGGCTTTCTGTGGGGTCTTGGACTCCTTAGGTTTTGTTCTAGGAGTTTGTGGCTCTGAGACTTTTTTCGGCTCCAACGATTTTTTGGGTTCCGAAGCCGTTTTCGGCTCCGAATTTTTTTTCGGTTCCGAATGTTTGTCCCTTGGTATGTTTCGACGCCGATGGCTTCGGCGTCAAGGCTGTTTTTGGTGTCGACGAAGAAGGGCGTGGTACATCTTTGGTCTGGTGCTTCGGTGCCGAAGGTGACTTTTCGGAACCTGAATGGGGTTGGCGCGAGCCCGAGCCGGAAGGCTTATCTTTAGGTTTCATAGCCAGGCCCGAGGGCGGGGCGTCTGAGACATGTTGCCGGTGTCGACCCGAGCCCGAGGGCAAGGGTGTTACCGGAGCCTTAGGTTTGTTTTTTGGGAGAGGGGTTTTGGTACTCACGGACAGCTGAGCCGGGGTGAGTGCCTCCTCTTCGACGTCAGAGTCATCGGCCTCGGAGACGGAGATGTCTTCTTCATCACCTTGTTGCTCCAGCTGGACATTGGGATCTGCTCCGAAGATGTCCGGAATCGAGCTGCTTCCGCGAGACATTTCGTGACGTCGAGCCTGACGATCACAGATGGTTTTCTTCGACCTGAACGATGCACAGGCCTTGCAGTTCTTGTCTTCGTGCTCCGGGGAGAGGCAGAGATTACAAACCTCGTGCAAGTCAGTGTGTGGGAACTTACCACCACACCCGGGGCATTTTTTGAAAGGAGTCCTTTCCATTGACTGCAGGCGTGGTCGGCGCGGATAGGACCAACGGCCCGCGTCGAAGATCGAGGCCGAGGAGTTTGTTTTAAAGATGCACGTCGAAAGGGAAACGCGATCGAGACAATACCGTCGAGTGGAGAGGAATTGCGCGTCGAAGGGGGGGTTCGAAACCGACAACGACCCGGAGTGCATCAAATCACATCCGAACCCGATGGCGGAAAAAACAATCTGGAGATGGAGTCGATGCCCATGCGCACTATCATCCTTAGGAGGAGTCACCTACCTCGTGACTACAAAGACTTCTTCCAAGACAAAAACAAAGTGCAAACATCCGAGCCCAACACCAGATGGCGATCTATGCACAAGTATACGATCTACAGCTCATATGCCTCGAACACATATTTCCCCCTTGTTACAGTTCCCCTAGGAAGGCATAGCATTTTGACACATTCCTAGGTTTATTAGCATTAGTAAATACAGGAATGAGCCAAAAACCATGGGTGGATGTGTGGGAGCACCCACGCCTCACCCATGGAACCCCTTTCCCACGCAGAGTAACACAAGGCAGCGGCTAACGCTGCCTGGCGTTACTCCAGACCTACTATGCCATGCAGAGCCATGTGTGGCATAGTACCTCTAACAAGGTTTTGCGTTGCCTTAAGTGACGCAAGTGCAAAGCAAGCCCTTGATAACTCTGGGCCTAAATGCGAGTCCCACAAATGTTCATGGGCATGCACTCTATATGTACGATTGTGTGCTCATGGGACATTCTCTCCACCTGCCCAATGGCATGTTTATATGATAGTCATCCTATTTGTTTAATGGCTTCCTCTTAAGACATTCCTCCTCGTATGTACAATAACCTGTTCCTAAAATGTTAGCCCTCTCCTGAAGATCAGACTTCCTTGAGACGATGCTTATTTGACCCTCCCTTTTCCCATAATCTTGCGCTAGAAACCTAAATGCTGTTCAGTTTCTGTATTTTTTGTATAATTTGTATAATTTGTGTCCATTTGTTTCTTTCAGATCGAAACCCCTAATAAGTCTGCGAGCACAGAGTGACCCAAAATGTAAGTATCCTTATATTTACATATCATTGCCATGTTAGAGTAGGTATTGCAAGATGGCCATATTGCCCTTAGAACACCATATCCCATCTGCCTCTAAGTTTGCCCTCTGGTTTCCCAGGGGCTTTCTGCCCCCACACCTCGTCAACCACACGTTCAGGGGCAGTCACTTGGTAAAGTTGACATTTGGGGACGTGCCTGTCCCTGATATAGAAAATTATGTCAGCATGTGCCTCCCACTCGGGCCTCCCTCAGAGACTTCCGCCTCCCAAGGCACCATCCAGACAAGCATTGGCATAGCCAATAAGTCTCGCCTTTGGGATCTTATAAGTGTTTAGTCATGCAACAGTTGATGTTGTTGCACCAAGGATATTGTGCTGCATAAGTAAATACTTATAAGGTCCCAAAAGCGAGACCTATTGGCTATGCCAATGCTTGTTACCTTGTGTTATTAAACCACGCCCTTAATTACATCGAACACCCCCTCCCCCGTTTTTATCCCACTTAAAGCCCTGGGTGCAACCATTAAATTTGTGCACTCGACTACGTAAAAAACCTGCTAACACATTTAAGGCTCACGTGCAAAGGGGCTTCCCAGTAAACCACGAGGACCCCCACCCCTCACCGGAGCGAGCTTGGTTATGCAGCCGGTCAGTCCATGTCCACAATTCGCGCCCTCGTCCATCTGACGTGTAGCAGGGCCCCTTCATGCGGGCCCCCGCCCCTGCTCACGCACTCGTGTAATGGTTTAGTTTTCGAAGAAAGGCCGTGACCAGTGGGCTGTGCAGCCGTGACCCGAGTGCGCTGGCGTGATGGGCGCTTCTCAAAGGAGCCATTCTCCGCAGCGCCTTGGGCGCATGTCAAAAATTTCTCAAAGCAGGGGACGCGGAGGTGGCAGCGGCAAGAAATACCTTCCCGGCCGCAAAGGGTTCAAGGCATTACGTTTGTGAGCCTTGCCGCTTTCCGTACCACCCCAGCGCGGTTCAAAGTTGGGAGAAAAGAACCGTGCGAAAACTCGTTTCACTCGGTTCAGCATCGTTTAGTTAGGATGGGGCAAGATCTCAAAACAACAAGCACGCTAGTGGTGCGCGCGCGCCACAGCGTGACATCTGTTTTTCATTATCGCGCACGCACAAATTTAAACAAGCCGCTGCAGCGTCGTTAAGAGAAAATAACAAGCACACGAGTGGTGCGCGCGCTTGCGAGTAGCAGGCGTGACCACACGCTCGTGCACCATGGCCTTTTGCTTGCGGGTAACCGCAGGGAAAAGGCCATGACGCACGAGCGTGTGGTCAGCTTTCTGAAACCCCTAACATAAAGTCTTGCCAGAGCAGCGCTTGCGCGCTACTCGAGGCTCGACCTAAAAAACCCAATCAAAACAAAATGGGCGCCAGCATACCACCCCTCTCGCAGCATTCATTTCAGGAAGAGGAGGGAGCCAAGGAGATAAAGCGAGGCGAACAGTGGAAAAACACACCGACCCAGCGGCCAGGCACCCAGGCCATCATGTGTTTCACGTTAGCTCGTTTTGAGGTCAGGGACACATGGTCGAATTCCATAGCTCAGTTCAAGAAAAACATTACGAAACCACGTTTAATGTGTAGAGACCTTACCAGTTTTCTTGTTCCAGGGAGAACTGCTTGGAAAAAAAATACTCTATTTCCCGCCTTAAATATCTGTACGGAAACACAGTCAGAAATGTTCATAGTTTCTGCACTTTCTTTTAAAATATCGTTACTATGGGAACAACTCGTATTAGTTTTAGCAGTAATCACAGAAAAAGCGCACAGTCGCTCTGCCCTCTAGGTCGCTGCCTGCTAAGGCTTTTTAGAAAGTCTGCTTAAACGGGTTACAAACTTCTCTGATATGAAAATTGAGAAGATGGTCTTAATTTAATTCAGTAGGGAAAAAAAGGTAAGTCGTACAGACAAGGTTTAGATATTAATGTCTGAACTTTGCACATGTGTTTCTACACCACCCTTTCAGCTTTGGAGCACTGGTATATATATATATTTTTTAAAGACCTTGGTTAGTGCCAACTTCCATATTTCCTGGGGGGGTGATTTCTAAAGCTCGAGCGTTGACATCTATCATGTCAGTGGAAGTGACGTCACTGGAAGTGGTCAGGCCGAAAATACCAGTGCTGGGAGTTATATTTATTATGTGGCAATGAGGAAGCCACTCTATCGATCTATCTCTTTGTAACTCTATGTAACATTTGCAATTACCCCCCAAAGCTATCTTACTACAAGTGGAATGCAACCTGTGATCTGCAAGGAGGTACACACAGATAGTTGCAGCAGTCACTTTTAGGGGCATATGTACAACAAAATGTCGGAGCTCCTTCTTGAAGGAGGAAAACGCCATCATTGACTGTTTTTGTGCTGGAAGGTATCTCTTCCTGCACAAAAACAATCCTCCCTGCAACGCAGGCACCCTTGTACCAAGGTGCTACGGTGCCTGCGTTGGCACTTGGCAGCCAATTGTGCACCAGCGCAGAGGAAAGCACAGGGATGCGTTGTATTGCTGTAAATACGATGCATCCCTGCACTTTCCTAATGACGCAGCTCAGCGCAGCAAGATGGCATGCAGCGCTGCGCTGCGTCATTTTCTAGTAAATATGCCCTCAAGTCTACAAGGCCCACAATGCGGCATAGTGTTAAATAGAAGCCTAGGATTCTAAACAAGCCGCCCTCGTGCTAATGGAGTCATATGGCAGCATAAGTATTTGCCAAGATCAACATGAACAGCACAGAAGAAAACAGACTGTAAACTGTTAATGGGGAAATATACTGATGATTTACAACATGAAAACACGTAATCAGGAGGGTGGGTATGAAAACCATTCTAATGTTGAAACAAAAAGGCACAATTGGTCAGAGAACTAGGAAAAGATTAATCATCTAGATATAAGAATGTGGCAGTTTATTCCATTAGGTCAACTGAAGTGGAAGTCAGGACTACAGCTCCCATTCCTGGTTCTCCTTTTGTCACTATTTTGCTATCTATGTCTAATTCCTTTTAGTCCCATTTCTGCTTTTCTCTCTCGTTTTCTGGGTCAAAATCTGATGATGAAAAATAAATTCTACTCTGCAAAAATGAGTGCCAGTGCAATCATCGTCTCAAATCATGCACTGTCTTCAGTTCTTTCCTAAATTTGAGCACATCTGGCGCTGACCAGAGGGATATGGGGGCTTCGTTCCACATCCGGGGTGTATAAATGGAGAAGGCCAGAGGCCGTGTTTAGAAGTCTTGGCTACTGACTGTCTGTTATCGTTTCCAATGTCTAATATGTTATTAGACTGGGCATCGGGTCATCCTCTGGCTCATGAATGAAAGGCTTTGTTGTGTATCTCACTTTCCTGCTCCTGATTTAATGGTTTTCCTCTCCATTATTGTGTTTTTCCCACCGAGTAGCATTTAGAACTCACAGTGCTCTGGCTGAAAGATAAAGATGTATCCCTCCATTGTTGACATCAGACCTTGCTTTGCAGTGTCCCTGGACCGCCTCCACCTTTCTCCACCCCTACCCAGTGTCCTCTTGCTCCTATAGCCCCCTTGAGTTTTTTTTCACTTTTTGACGCCAGGCACACTATTGGCAGCCCACTATCTTATTTTACCGTTTCAAGATGGACATCTGTGTGTGCACATGCACATGCATATGAGGGAGTCACCTATGAATGGCTTTGTTTTATTTTAACAAATCACATTCAAAGATGGCCATTAAGGACTTGCACACATCCACAAAGGGCACCTTTGAATGGGATATGTTAAAATAAACAAATATGCATTAATGGCGCACGCACATCCGCAACTGTTATATTTTAATGAATTTGGTAATGTTTTAAAAACCATTACAAGATGGCCACTGCAGATGGCATGCGTTTGTGGCAGTTACCTAAACCAAAGAAGAGCCAGAACGTTTTACTTTTGAAACTCACTGGTTTTAGCACTTCTTGTTCCTTTTCTGTACTTCTTTGTCTCCAGTCTAGTAACATAGTTCTGAATGTTTTGGGACACACATCTTCCAACATGCTAAAATGTTAACTTACCAAGAACTACAAATTAATTGCAATCCTTGGGTATTTTCCGCAATGTCAAGTCCGTTTCACGGCATTTTCGCTTTCTGCTCATTTCAAACCATGACATTGTTACAACCCGAAGATTATGTACATGATGAGATGATGACAGTACTTCTTTTCTTTAGTTTTTGATATAGTACAGTGTCCCTTTGCTGAGGAGCATCCATATTTTACTCTACATTAGAAAGCACGCAAACATCTCAAAACTGGGTAGGCTTCATTTCACCTACAAGATAAAGACTGTATTCTATTGTATTACATAATATCATGATAGACGCTTAGTGTAGTTAATGATGCAGTGTGCTTTGGAGAGAGCAGTTGAGTTTAAGTACTGGCTCCCATTTAGACTATGTGTTATCTTGAGTGAGTTACTTTACCTCCAGGGGCCAGAACCATAAGTAGTCTGCACAGGCGCTGGAAGAATGGGATACAAATAACCTGGTATCGTGGAGGTAGGACTTCTCTCAAAAACTGGCACACATACCCTCCCTGTGCCAGTGGTAATCACTAAGACGGGCTTGTCTAGTTAGACCATCCTCTCATTCTACTTAAATCCTCCCTTTTGTGTTTTTCAGCCTTAATTTGACTCTGGTCCGGAGAAAAGGGAGGAGAGCTGGGACAGCTGTCAAAGAGAGACCAATGGAACCATCCGGATGCAACCTCCATGGAGCCGCACCTGGGAGCAGAGAGTCTAGAAGCTATTAGCACCATGAGACGAGAACTGAAGCACAATGAAACGGGCATCCTGGATGTCAGCCTTGTACAGGGTTTCAAATCCTGAGTCAGAAGCTGGTGAAGCCATTTCTCCACCAATCTGCTTCCGTAAAATGTCAACGTATTTTAGCATTCCACTCGACAAATTTCCTCCACACTATGACGTTATCCTACAAATGTCAAATATAATCTGCACAGCCCTGCTCACCTACATGGTGAAATAGGTATTACGAGGACCTTCTAACCCCACTCTCTTCCTTGAACCAATCCCATTAAATGTGTTGCTTTTGTTAATGGCTAAACCTTCGCACAATCGTTTCATGGACTTGGAGAGGACATACATAGAAGAGTTCTGACCCACTGGTGAAGCAGCTTCTGTGGCTTGAAATATGAGACTGGCATAGGGTTTATTATCTAGAAGACAGGAGGCTGCTCATTTTTACAGGACCTTGTTGGGTTTACTCATCTGCACAGCCTACAGATGCTTCCAAAGAGTTTACTTTTGAGGCAAGAGTTGGCAGGGAAAATGGTTGCTCTTGTCTGGTGATCCTCGTATGGCAGCAAATTCTTTGTTTTACAGGTTGATCTGAGGAATTAATGCAAATTTGTTGTACCTCAAAAGGCAAAACGTCCAATTTCCAATCACCATCCTGCAGATGTCCAAGTGTCCCCCACCCCTGCATCTAGCCAGGCTGCAACTCTATCTCCAATAACATGCTAGTGCTGTCTGATACTCAGTACAAATATCTGGGTTTCTCAAGACACCTTTGAGCATGTATCTTTAAGCCTACAGCTGTCCTTCTCTCAAGTGCCTACATAGTCCAAATTATATATTTGCATATCAATTTAGAACACTTTATACACAAGTTTCCCCATCACAGCTTGCATGACATGCACAAGGTCTCTGCTCTTCAAAGGGTCTGCATACAACCAATCAAGTATTTCATAAGCACCTAACTATCCCCCCATGTGATCCTAATACCCAACAACCTCAAAATGCATGTGCCGGCATGTAGAAAACCACCCTTCACCAAAATATGCTAATTTAACCTACTGTCCTAACCTACAAAGGTCCTCATGTACCAAACCAGATTTCAAGTGTATCTATACTTCTTATAGGCAGGTAGCCAAATGTACTAAACTAGGACTTTCTGAAGGTGTTTCCACGTGCCCCACCACACCTAAAGTTAAATCTTAACATCCACCTAACCATTCTGCCTTGCATGTACCCTAGCATTCCTGAGTACAGGTGTGCACAGGCTTCAAACCTTTCCTCCATGAACAGGCTTCAAGTACTCAAACAACACTCCATGTGTATGTCTGCAAGCATGTGTCTGCGAGCACCCAACTAACAACGCTAGCTAATCATGCAAGCAGATGTTCATTGGTACTCAGAGCAAGCCCTCTGTGTCTTCACCTGTACCCAGCCATTATTCCATGCAGATGTCATCATGTATCTATGTATACCTACCCAGCAAGCATCTGCATTTACCCAATCATTCTTTCCTAAAAGTGTCAATGTGCATCCAACCATCATTCGCAGATGATGCCCTGTGTACTCAACAATCATTTCCTGCAGCTTTCCATATGTAACCACTCATTCATCCCCAGCAGTATCCAACCCAGTGTTCAGCTGCACTGGACTAGTCTTTGCAGCCTGGACCAATGTCCCTATCTGTTGTTCCTTCAGGGCATTACCCCATTTTTACCCCCATCAGTTTTACATCATTCCTTCAAGAAGGGCCCATCTGTACTTACATGATCTTTTGTTTTATGTATCCATATAGCTGCCATCCTATGGCTGTAAAAATATAAAATCCCTTCGAGTCCCAAAGATGATCTTCTCCTACCATCTAGTTATATGAAAATTTACACTTCTACCCTTTACAAGGTGTAGAATATGTAGAGATAATGAAAATAAAATAGAATCTTGCATTCTGTGTTGTATATGGTATCTTTATCCCTACTGTGCCTCATTTTTGCAGCACCACTGTACTTAGTGTTATTGTGCTGTACTTCAGACAAAACCATGGGCCTGATGTACATAGCCATGTTGCCATTGCAAACCCCATGATTCGCAAAATCACAAGGTTTGTGCCCGCAAAGTTCTTTTTTTTTTTACTGTGCCCATTTTGTGAGTCTGACAAGCATTTCCGACTCGCCAAATGGGTTTTGCAACGCTTTCAGAATTTCAATTAGAAGATGGCATGAAAATGGCATCCCCCAAATTATAAGTCAAAGTGGTATGCATCAATGAGTTGCAACTGCATTTGTAAACCATCAATCATTTACCAACACCTTAAAGGAGGTAGTAAATGATTGTCAAAAAGGAATGCATCCTCTTGAGAAACCTTCTCTTTTGTGAATCCTCTTAGGTGACCTTGGAATAGAACATGCAGTAGTCCATAGGACTACTGCCTGCCCTCCCAAAGTATTCCGAAAGCATGCTGGTTCCTTTAAGAAACACGAGTTGCTTTTCTTAAAAACAAAATGTTTCCCCTTTAGGAATGCAAATACAGGAATTGTCGCCTGCAGTTTCTTGCAGTCAACCATCACAATGTTTTTAGGCAATCACAAGGGGTCAAAAATAGCGACCTTCCCAATTAATATTCATTGGGCAGGTGGTTCTGCAACCCCCTTGAAATTTTGCTATGTGACCTATGAGCACATAGGTCACATAGCAAAATCAGAGGCAGGTCACACAAAGTTGGTGAGTAATTTGTGACCACATTTTGCAGCGTCTCCTAATACATTGGGCCTCATATTACAAATATTACAATTCTGAAACCAAATTTAACAAGCATCTGCAATGCAATAGGTCTCGCATTTACGCAAGTTTGAGCTACTGGCATTGTAAATAACAATGCCTTTTATTTATGTTTTGGTTTTTAAAACATAAATAAAAGGCATTGTCATTTACAATGCCAATAGCTTAAACTCTCGCAAATGCGAGACCTATTGCATTCCATATGCTTGAAGGCATCACCTGGTTGCCCCCTTCTGTCTCCCATGGCCCCTGAAGTGCTCCCCATTTGCTACAAGTTAAGTAAACAAGCCGGTGGTCACAACTGTGCATTAGAGACCCTCCTGCAGTAAGAGAAACTCATTAAAGAAAATAGTGCTTAGAGACTAAAGAAGACGTACCGTGTAACAACCGAAGTAAAAGGGCCAGTCCTCATGGGAGGTTACAAATGAAGACAAGGTGGTACTAAGGAGGGACTAAGAAGCCTAATAATGAATCAGAAGCCAGCATTTACAAAGGACAATGACACAAGCCAATGGCTAATATGGGCGGGGCTTCAAGTACATACTCCAATACAGCATGGCTCGCAAAGAAGCTCATGCGCTGCACAGGCTCGACCTAAAAACCACTTTGTTCCCAAAACCGGAATTCCTAGCATACAGCTCTGCTGCCTCCACCATGAACGCAAAAGTGACTCATTGCAATCAACATTATATTCCTACCTGCCCTTCTCTGCATTCAGATCAGTAAAGTCCAACACATACATAAAGGTCAAGTTTGTGCTACCTTAACACCCAGAGTCCCCTTCTTTACTAGTGCATCGCTGATCGTCACTAAACTTCATCACCTTTCTTCACATGATTAAACATCCTGCACTGTCGCCCCAGTCAAGACATCACTTCCTTGCTGCTCAATACCTTGTAGGAGGTCAACTGAGCTAAAATCAATTTTCTAAAGTTAGACGGTAACTCAGCCAGCATGCATGCAAATGTAAAAAAAACAAAAAACCACACGTTCTCCGGGCCCCTCAAATATTGTCATTGTCATGAAATTTTCAAGCCATCACGTTGTCTGTGTCTGAATTTTGCCATCTGCAATCCTCAGAAACCTCTGTAATCCCAGGCAGTCCCTGCAAGTGAACAACTAGCCTCGCCTGATTTTGTGCCCTCTGTAAGTCCTCCACAAATGAAAATCAATGCACAGCCAATACCCTTCACAACTGTAATGACAGGAGATGTTCTGCTTTAATCTTGGGCAATGTCTTTTCCCTACCTTCCTCTAAACCAAGGCCACATGCATCTCTTCCCGCTTTTCTTGCATGCCTAACAATTGTCCTCCATATATTATCCCAGAGTCCTGCTTGCTGCATTGCATTACTCAGCTGCCTTTGGGTCAATAGTGCTGATTTGGTGAGTGCCTTGAAAACAATAATTTGAAACATGTAGTGCACTTGTACCCTCCTTTGGGACAATCAATGCTTGTTTGACGAGAGTCCTCAAAAACAAAACCCCGAACATGAGCTGCCGCCCTGCTCTGGGCCAATGCCTTCCTGGTAGTCATGAGCATCCTAATTCGTAAAATGTAGCACACAACCCACCGGCCTACAGATCAATGGAAATTTCTTTGGTGACTGTCTTTGAAAAGGGAAATCAGGAACATGTGTTAGTCCTACCACCCCAAAACTCATTGTAGCCCTCCATGCCAAGGCCTGATCATTTGGTCAGGGAAAGGACGGATAACTTGAAACTGTTGGCAAGTGCCTTGAAAGGGATAGCCCGAAACATTCAGCAACCCCAGTCTCCTTCGGGCCTGTAATGTATGCTAGGCGAGTGCCTTGAAAGCGATTATTCTGAACCCGTTCCAACATATGCGCCCACTCCTTGCAAACACTGCCGTCTTCCTCTCAGCCTCAGACAATGTCCCCAATCGCCAACATACTATCAGGCCTGGGGCATTATCACTACACTGTAAATAAAGCAAGCAAATGCCATTAAAAGTGTAAACCTTAGAGAGAATAAGCTGTGCGCGCGTGTCTTTATTTGTCACAGTTCCACGGATTCCAGGTCTTTCATGTGTACGCTTTCTTCTTTGAAGTTCACAGTGTGTACACTACATTGCACTTCTGTCCTCAATTACCAAATGCAGCCAGAACAAAGCTTTTGCAAAGCAATGCAATAAATTAGAGCTGAGAGAGGGGCAGGTGGGATGTCTGGATCCGCCCTCGCCTCAGAGGGGCCTCATATTCCCAAATGAACCCTTCTGCTGGCCTCATATTCCCAAATGAACCCTTCTGCCGGGCTGTGAAAGGCTTTGCCGTACTTGGCACGGAGGCAGGTTGAGCAAGAGGCTGCAGTGCAGTTCAGTGGGTTGCAGAGTAAGTAAGCAGTTCTAGAAGGGTTCATTTCCGCTCGCTGTGCTTGGCATTAGTCCGTGGTAGGCAGGGGGCACAAACAAGCAAGCGAGTCCCACGAAGGATGGAGAAAAGCTGCTTTGATTCTCCTGGGTGCTTGGAGGGTTTGTTTATCCACAACAGCAACGAAAAGTTATTGAAACCAACATAAACAGTTCAGAGGAATGCTCGAAGGAGTTGCAAAAGAAGCATAAGCGTGCCCATCAGAGCACTGAGAACACCACGTGACTTCCTGCCGCCCCACGTGCCCTCGAGGCAGATGGGCGGGGCTAAGACGGGAAAGGGAGCGAAGGACAGCAAATACCAGTAGCAGGGATGAGTAAAGGGAGGGGGGGGGGGGGGGGGGGAGGCCAAAGATGGTTTAAACTAAAATAGTCAGCACTGACTTTTGGGTACATGGCGAGCCAGAGACAAGCCAGAGCTTCCTGTAACCAACGCTCTTATTCCATATTACACCACTACATTACAGATCATGCTAACCTCTATTAATCCATTATTTTGCCCCCTATACATTTTGCATTTTTATAGTCCCCGTATCATTTAAAACTGTGAGACAAACACGCACTGCATCAGCTTGTCAGATCAACAGTTGCTCTGGCTTATATTGTTCAAGTTTGCTCAATGCATTTAGGGGAAACAGGGATAAACATGAATGCATGCCTGGGAATGGAATAAGAGGTGGAAGAGGACTGTATTACATATTTGTGAAGGGGTAAGTGTAAGATCGGAAGACCTAGAGAAAATGACAGAAGTGGGTTGTTGGCTAAAGATACTTTCCAGTTTCTGAATGACCTGTTCCAGCAGGAGATGCACATTAAACGATGCTTAGAAACAATACCAGATAACATAAAGAAATGTTCAGTCCTTATGTACATCTTACAGCCAGGAATAGTAGAAAGGAACAGCTAATATGGAGCCTGTCATTCCCTCTGAATGAGCACACAGCGACCGGCTTTAGATCAGGTGCATTCACGATGAAGCATTAGGGTACTTGTAAACTTTCTCCATCGGGATGTATGTTTTTCACTGGCTGATGAGCCTGACAAAGTTGTACCTCTCAATAAGGATCTTCTTGAAGCGGAAGCATATTAAGTCCACTAGTTTATATGTCAGCAGGCTACCTCTATGAAAGCTAAAGTTCATGTTTTTATTCATTAAGCAGAGGTAGATCAAAAGGATTGCTTGATCGTCCAATGAACGGAACTTTATCTGCAATGTACCCATGACACATTTGTCCGCATATTCATGGCACAAGGAGGAGGCTTTGAGGACTCCCATTGTTTGGTCCATGCTGAAGTGAAGCTGAAGATACTGAAGCTTAGAATATATGTAAGCAGCTCGGTTGTCAGCAGTGTTCCTCAGCATCCGCTTCTGATGTTTTTGTGGGTGGTGGAGGGGGCGCTCGCAGCTGTGAGAAAGGAGGCATGGAAGCAGAGTTAGTCTTCTGTGGTTGTGCCACGAACAGCCTTGAGGCAAGCAGTGAACCTTTGCATCAAATTTCAGTACAGTGCGTGTGCACATGCACATACACCCACAGACAGACACACACATACACAAAAATGATTCCCTCGTCTGACCCAACCTGGGAAGGTGGGATGTCGCATGATACCTTACAAAAGAAACAAGTTGTAAACGAATGGTCACAGGTAAGTCCAATTTTCATTTTGTTTTACGTACAGTATTATAAATTCTCGAGCTGTGCATTGACTATAAATGAGTACCCGCACCTACTGTAAAGTGGTAATGGTTAAGTGTAGGGAGAGAACTGAAAGAGAAAGTCTTTAATCATGAAAACCAGTGACGGCTCCTCTGTTATGGCAGAGGAGCGTCGCCCCCCCACCAGTAGCTGCAAACTGTAAAAAATAAAATAATAAAACAGGTTTATTATCATTTTATTTTTCTTCATAGGGCCAAGTTTAGGGGGCAGGGCCACCGTGAACACCGGCATAGCAGGAGTGGTGCGCACTGTTGTCAGTGCGCATGTGGGTTTGGCTGGCCGTCTCGGGACGGCCAAACTGACAAGTGCACTGAGATGTCTCCAACCCGGCTGCGTTGCCGGGTTGGAGACACCAGGCACAGGCTCCCAGTCTCTCTGGGAGCGCAAATCCAGGGAGCTCAGGCCAATCATGAAGCTTCACTCATCCTGCCAGCAACATGAGAGAAGCGCCAGGATTGGCCGTAGGGAGTCTGGAAGCCTGTGCTGTAGCGGAGCCAGAGAGGAGCGGAAGACCGCCGATGCGGCAGGCAAGTTATTTTTTTCTTGTTTGTTTTGGTGTTGTAATTGTTGTCCACCCCCTCTCCCCCATCACTTTTCCCTGACACAAGCCGCTACTGCTTATTACCGCCTTCCGTTCATCACTAGATATTCGAGTCTCGTCATGCCACTTCCTTGAACTATCCAACTCCTCACCTCCTCCCTCCACCTTTGCTGCCTCTCCTGGTTCTCTCCCTCATTACCCTCTGCTCTCAGGCGGTACTACACGATTGTCTGCCCGCCCACCCCCTTCATGTAAGGTAGCCTGGGTTCCGCTTCAAACACTAGATGAGAGGTTGTTTGCAGACATGCTAAATCCAGACTGAGCTACATTGTTAACTTACAGTTGCCCGGACCCCTCACTTTTGACCCTCCCCCTTTACCCTAAGAGTGTAGGTGAGAGGAGAGAGGCCGAGCCAAAGTACATCAATAGAAGAGAGCGGCACGAGGTCAAAATTATGAGGAGTGCTGGCGCCTCAGTCCCAGCATCTCCACCCACTCTCCTTTGCTCTTGGCATCTTTGCCTGCAGACACCATGTCCCTTAAGAGTTCCACTCGGCCTACCCTGCCGCCGGCCTGGCTACGGCACCCGGGGTGACTGCCAGTAGCGGTCGGTGGTGGGAGTGCCGCCGGGCAGCCGACGTGGGGCGGGGAGGGGCAGGGTGGGGGTAGTAAACTACGGATTACAGGCGATTACAGGTAAGTACACATATAAATAAATAAAACGAATTTCGTTTCTCGCGCTGCATCGCCAAATGTGATGCAGCGCAGAAACGAAATTCGTTTTTAAATTTATATGTGTACTACCTGTAATCGCCCGTAATCCGTAGTTTACTACCCCCCACCCTGCCCCTCCCCCGCCCCACGTCAGTGCCCGGCGGCTGACTGCCAGGGCAGGGCATGCTTACACCGGGCTTCAGCAACAACCGCACGTAAGTCTCACTGTCTCCACCCAGGAGAAGCTGCTCATTCCTACGAAGGGGTTGTGGCTGCTAACTGACAACAACCTTCTCTGAAACCCAAAAAAGGCATATTTCCTAAAAGACAGATACACACACACAGACTGAAATCACTCCAACATTCGCTCCGAGCATTCGCTTGGGTGATTCACGCCCACCTGTCAGGCCTAGAAATTGTCTCTATTTGATTTGTGTTGGTTGAGTAGCGCTGACAAAGATGGATACCATGGGGGGGGTGCCCCTGTACTAGGGTACTCAATACACTCTTAGCTGTCCTTATCGCATTGGGTTCCAGAGAGGGGCGGTTCCTCTTTAGGGGCGGGAGCGGCGTTGCGCCCGTGTGAGGTACCCAGTGCCTATTTTTAGAAATATGTCCTTTACTAGGACTGGGCACCTGGCTGCTCACTCTGTAGATTTGCTTGCAGCCTGAGGGGGCGGTGTAACAAGTCAAAGTGGGGTGGCTAATGAGGCTGATTGGCAATGGCGAATACCTATTACAAATCTACCCTTCAAGCACCCTTATAATTTCAAGCTCTGGCACCTATTTATTGCGCAGGTTTTTTATCTTGTGGCCGTGGGACAAGCCATGCACACTCGGTGCCATGCACACTCGGTTCACGTAGCAGATGGCATGATGTTTATGACGCTGCTACATGCTGTTAGATGCATTCCTTAATTGTTTCATTTTACTCATATCATAGGGATCACGAAAGGGACATCACGCATCATTTGTTCCTGATGACACCACACTAAGTGAGATCACAGAACACTGTAGTCAGAAAACGCACAGAGAGATGTCTCCTAAAACTAGCAAAACCAGAAAAAACAAACACACTTCTATACAAATTAGAAGCCAGACTGTAAAAAATAAAGCTGTTCAAATGGGTTTCGATAATCATTACAGAGGCACGAGGCAGTTACCTTGGAAGGTCTGCGTGCTGGCGCAGGACAAATACTATGAATTAACCCCAGAGCGACTGCATTTTGATGAACTGGACACATGAAATTTGCATTACAAGTTGGCATAAGGCTCCTCGCTGAGGCAGGGACACTTTTAAGTGCATTGTTGAACTGTGTTCTATCCCCCTGTAGTGCTGTGTTCTCATTTCTAGAATCATCTCCTGACCCAAGGCTTGAGTGCCCTCAATGTCTGCTGGCAGGGTGGTTGGAGGGGGATGGGTGGGTGGATGAGTGAAAGGGAGAGTCTCTAGATGGATGGATGTATGTATGTATGCATGCATGAAGAGATGAATGCACTGGATGATAGAAACATGGAGGAACGAATGGGGATAATTGGGTGGATGATGTATGGGCTGAACGCCCTGATGTTGGCTGTACTCGCTCACTACGTAAAATTCATCCCCAACTTTTACGCCCACCACTTTGAAATGTCTCCAGCCACCACTGTGCAAACATACATATCAAAATGCAGGAGGAAAGGATACAGCTATCTCTTCTGGCATTCTTGCCTCTTCCCGATATGACCTGTCTCTTCTCACTTCATAATCTTATGGTTTATAGATCTGAGACATGACTTACCGGCCGAATCCTCCCCGCTGCCAGGTCTGGTGAGCTCTGTGCACTTCTTGGACGATCATCCCCAGGGACTGTAAACACAATGCAGGGTGAATGACAAGATTCTATTCAAATATATGTAGTGGTTCTACATGAATCATGAGGCATGCCATGGCCAAGCATTTGGGCTAAATCTTCCTAACACTAGAGTAGATGTTCCATTCAGGAGTCCTAATGATTATTTGGGTACAACATAAACTGAGACAGTGTTAACTCCTGGATTTGAAGACCGCAATTTGCCATCTACTTGCAGGATGAATTCAAGTATCCAATCTGATTTCATGCTATGCTACACCCATGTCTACATTATCATTGGGGACAGTAGGATCTATTCTGCTTGTTTATTAGCTCCAGGGTGTCCCTCACCTCTACCAAATAACATTACTCTGGACTTTACGATGATTAGTTTTCCGTGTGTGCCAAATGAACAAGTTATTTACCTTCAGTAAAGCTCATTCTGGTGGATACTCTATCTAACTGCCGATTGCTCACCTTGTGAATACCCTGAGACACCAGGCTGGATCAGGAGAATCTTCTCAGCATCGCTCCTGCGCATCAGCAGGTGGCATTGTGCAGCTCTGCATCAACTTTGTCTCGTCCCGGAGGTGAGGCCAGAACCACATATATAAATAACCCCTGCGTGTTCTCAGTTTCTTTCTCGACTCGGTCTGTGCCGTCGGACGCAGAGCTTAATAATAATAAGTGATCAGATGTGACAGTGTGCAGATCTCTAGATTGGAGCTTTTTTATAGATGTATAAAAGACTCCTTTCCACAGAACAGGGAGGAGGTAGTAGGGCGGTGAAAAATCTTCAGTTAGATAAGACTATTCACCAGAAAAGAGTGCTACTTCTACTTCTCATAGATACTTCTACCAGCAGATTCATCACCTTGTGAATAGATACAATACTTGTGATAGCTGTGATTCATAGGTCAGTTTGCAAAATAGCATACTGGTCACAAAAGCACTGATCACCAATTGCGACAAGTATTTTGCAAATAGTGCTTCGTACATCTGGCCCATGTGGCCCTTCCTACTAGACCAGGCTATCAAGACAGTAATGTTTTGTGAACATATGGATTGAAGCCCACATCGTGGCCTGATAGATGTCCAGAACAGACAGTAGTAGCAGCCTTGGCTCTGGTTGAATGAGCCTTTAGACCCTACGGGGGATGTTTCCTGGCCAATGAGCAGACGATTTTTATACAGAGGAATATCCCGGTGATATGGTCCTTTTTAGCACTGCCTTCCCCATTTTCACAATACTATACCCCATGAACAGTTGATCACCCACCCAATGGTCTTTGGTACGATTGATGTAAAAGCTCCTAGATTTTTTGGGGTCAAAGAAAGGGAGACTCTCCTCCTCTGTCTATGTAAAGCACCCATCTGTTGGATGAGAGTGCCCTGCCACCCACAGAAGTAATACCTTATCCTGCCTCCAATAGGATGGCCATATGCTACAGAGGGCAAGCAGAAGCAGAAGCAGTTTGGTGGCAGCAGCGGGAGGGGGACTGAGCAATATGCTGCCCTTGAGGGCCTGGATGTTGGCAATCAGATCCCTGACACCGGACCTGAGGGGACTGGGGGGAGGGACTCTTTCTGTGGAGTTGCCTTGTTTCCCTATAGATGTGTGCCCTCAAACAGCATGTCTATTAGTGATGCCTGAACATCAACCATGGATCTCATCATTTTGTAGCGCTGAGCACCACACTGGTACTGACGGCTAAGAAGTCAGTGGTGTCCAGTCCAGACTGGATGATGTTATTCACTACATACTTACCATCTTGAATGATCTGCATAAGGGTGGGGCAGTATTCATCCAGGACCGTCAGCAAGATCTTGCTCACCATGTCTCACAATGCTTGCGAGTATCATCTCAGGTGGCAGCTGGCATTCACAGAACAAAGGAGGAGATTGGCCGGGGAAATCATCATCTTCCCATGTGCTTCCATACATTGATTTCCTATAAGGAGGTATAGTAGGGAATGAGTTAGGGTTTAGTCTACTGGTGGATGCCTGGACCACCACACTTTCAGTCCAAAGGATGTGCCTACAAAAGGTGGGTCAACAGGTGCAGTTCTGTCCTTCTAGCCACTTGCCTATTAACTGGCGGGCAAGAAAAATGGTTTGGCCCAATTACCCATTAGTGTATCCATTTGGGAATCATTGAGGGGGAGAAGCGGTTCTGTAAAAGCATGCACAGGCTACAGGACTTGACAATGGTCTTAAACACAACAGATAGCAGCTGTAAGTCTAATATTTGGCAGCCGTCAAATAACAACTGCGAAAGATGCAGAGCACCCTGTAGAAAAACCGTGGGGGGGAGGGTGGGGTTAACCCAGTGTCTGGGGAGGTATCCAGCTCATTGGCCTCCTGAAGAACCATATAAAGATTATCTTCATCATAATAATGGGATGCATCATCCCAGTCATCTCCAGCGTTCATCCTGACTATTGCATGTTCAAAGTCTGAGCCAAAAGGAATAGTTAGTATTAGTGGGCAAGTCCTGGGCAATGGCAGTGTTCTGTCTGAATCAGAATGTGGTTAGTACGATTGTGCAAAAGGTTGTGTGGGGGGCACAAATTCAGTCAAGGTTGTGTTGAGTTTACCTCAGAGTCAGACAATAGGTTTCTCCTCCGGCATCAGCAGCATCACAGTAGGTGTTGATGCACCCAAACCGTCATAGGTCACAGTACTCGGTTTGAAATTGAGTAGGGCATCAGATGTAAGGTTTGAGCGGACTCTGCAACGGAATCTAGAGGCACAGATGGCTAGCTGATATTCCAATCGGAGGCCTCCGCTGATTCTTGGTGCCCAAAGGCAGAAAAGTGCAGAAGATGCCCAACATGGCTTCCTTGAAAGCCTCTATACGTTGCAGCGTCACTGTCAGACCTGGAAGCTTGTGGTGCATCAGGACAAGCTGCAGAATTGATCTTTCAGGAGGAGATCAACACTGAGAGGCACCTTGACATCCCGCGAATTCTCATGACGAAAGCAGAGGGATGTGGAGAATCCCACTTCTTGTGTTTCCTTTTTAGACTTGGATTTACCTGACAACTTGGAATGTGAGGAGAATCTTTCTAGTTATGACCTCGAGAAAGGGAACAGGTCCGCATCCTCATCTTCAAACTGGAGCAGCCAAAACTCTGATTTTGTTTGATGACATAGAACTTGACTTCACAGTCCCGATCACCTTGGGATTTATCCAGGCCCAGTCCCACAAGACCTGTCATACAAGGATCCCAGGCACCAAAGACATACCTAGTGGGGTTCTGTCACAGACATCTGTTTGTGACAGTCCCTACAAGGTTTAAACCCTGAAGTTTTCAGAGGGGAGATATTTCCTTTCACACTGTAATTGAAAGAATTTGAATAAAGTTCATCAAAAGATGTGAAAAAGGTTGGGAGTGAGCTTCCGATCTGTGTCCAATAACATGGAAAGAAAGGAACTGATGTCAGCACACAAGGGTGGAGCATATATGTGGCTCTGATGTCAGTTCCTGGGTGGGTTTGAAGTCGACGCAGAGTCACGCGATATCTGCTGGCGTGCAGAGCAATGTTGAGGAAAAAGTACCAAATCCAGTCTAGCATCTGGGGATATTCACAAGGTATGGAATCTGCTGTTAGAAGTATCCATCAGAAAAGACCAGTACCTGGGAAAGTCCATACAGTGCAGCTCAAGAAATTCTTGTAGTAGGATGTCACCAGACAGCCCACATGGAGTGAGAAATGGCACTTTGCCTTGGGTGGAAAACATCTTTACACATCAGCCGCAAGTTGGTTCATCTCTCCTACATCCTTACAATAGAAAATAAATTCTTGCATAATAGCCAAAATTTCAGTCTCACTTGATCATGACAAATACAGGAAGACAAACAAATCCATCTATCCACCCCTAAATCCTATAGATATAGACATAAATTTATATATATGGAAAAGTATACCCTGTAAACATCTGTTAGCAGCGTATAGTGCCATAGGTTCACATGTTCTGAATACTTCTGCCATCTAGTGTCAGACCTGGTTGTTTCCAACTTGTTTTACCAGAAAGAGTTCTGAGTCACAAGACCTGTCGTGACTCCACTCTTGGTCCACAATGCACCAGCACACTAGCTCCACTTCAGAATGTTTTCCACTCAGTGTGTGAGCAGTGTAAGTGAAATGCAATGTCAAAGACAAAGGGCTCTATTCACAAAGGCAATCTGAGACAAAAGTCTAACTTTACGACTTCAGGCATTCACAGAGGTCGTTTATGAGGTGTATCTTTATGTCTGCATTAAGGCTGGAATCTGTGGCTTGGGCCGTACTCTCGGCACCCGGACTGTACTCTCTGCACCGGTGCCATACTCTCTGGCTCGGGCCGTATGAAGTGTAAACAATGGGCCAGAATGCAATTTTAAAAAAAAGGAACATTAGAAACATGTGATAAATGATAGAGGAGGTCATGAAAATCAGTCTAGGTGGGGAAAAGGGTGTGGCCGAACACTACATCGTATCCATGAAACTGTTGCTCCTTTGCATCATGGTACATGCAGTCCACAATTTGCGCTCCCCTACAGTGTAACACTACAGTCAACACTGAGGGGAGCGCAAATTGTGGAATGCATTGATTACACTTCATCCGGCCCGAGCTGGAGAGTACGGTCAGTGTGCAGAGAGTACGGCCTTAGACGGTGATTCCGGCCCAACTGCGGTTGTAAAGATACGACTCGTAAATGACTTCTGTGAATACCAAAAGTCGTAAAGTTAGACTTTTGTCTCAGATTGCCTTTGTGAATCGGGCCCAAAGTGTGCTGTGCATAGTAAAGCAAGTTAAAGGAATTAGAAATCATCTGTGATTTTTGCTAACTTCTGGGGCAGACAGTGAGTGCAAATTAATCTACAGCAGTGCATGTTAAAGGTGACTATTGAGTAAGTAACATTTTCCATATCTAGCATGTGTGGCTATAGATACTCATGATCTACATAGACTATAAAGCAATGCTCCTCTCCAAAGATGTGACTATTGAGCAGATGATACAGATATTTGAAATGTTCATCCAAGAACAGCTTGGCCAACTAAAGCCTGTGGAGAACATCTACAAAGTAATGCTTGGTAAATATATGTGGCATTGAGCAAGTAGCAGCCTTGCATATATCTGTTAAAGGGATGTTACATAAAAAAGCTGGGGTGGAGCCTTTTTTCTGTGTAAGGTGATCTGTAAGTGGCACTGGGAGTGTTCCTTTGGCATAGCAAGTCTGAATGCACTTAACTATCCACTTTACAATGTCAGGTTTCGAGATGGCAAGGCCCCTGTGTGTTTTAGTGAAGACTACTAAAAGTTGATTAGACTTCCTAAAAGATTAGTTCTCTCAATGTAATACATAAGTGCCCTCCTAACATCCAGAATATGGATGGCCCTTTCCACTACTGATTCTGTTTGTGTGAAAAAGACAGGCAGCTCCATGGTCTGGTTCAAGTGAAAAGGTGAAACAACTTTGGGCAGATAGCTGGAGTTGGTACGAAGGACTACCCTATCCATGGGAGACTGAATGAAAGGCTCCTGTACTGTAAGAGCTTTTAGCTCATGAATGCATCTGAGGGAGGTGATTGCAACTAGTAAAATCACGTTCCAAGGCTAGAATTGTGGGTCACACAAGTGTAGATGCTCAAAGGGAGGGTGCAGGAGTCATGTCAGGTCCACATTGAGGTCCCATATTGGTGCAGGGAGTGTCTTTGGGGCTATTACTCGCTTTAGGCCCTCCAAGAAAGCCGTAATGTCTGAGAACTTAGAGAGAGGCGATTGCTGTCTGTTTTAGAGGTATGTCACAACTGAGGTTAAGTGTAATAGTAGGCAAGGCCTACTTTGTACAGGCGTTGGAGGTAAGATACAACCTCCTGCACAGAAACCTTAAAGGGGTCTGTTTTTTGATGCAGTAATCAGTGGCGGCTCCTCCGCTAAGGTGGAGGAGCATCGCCCCACTGAACAAAAGGAAAAATAAAATGATAATAGCTATCATTATTATCATTTTAGTTTTCCTATTGCAGTCAGTGGCTCTCGGGTGGGATGGGACTGGCCAGAGCAGGGGGAGGAGTGGTTTACACTCCTTAAGTGCGCACAACTGCTTGGCCGGCCCTCTTCAGCCGGCCAAATAGTCATGCACACTTTGCATCTTCCACACCAGGCTACATTACACAGCCTGGTGAGAAACATGTCCAGCCTCCCATTCCCCGTCTGAGCGCCGAACCACGGCACTCAGGCCAATCACAATGCTGCCATGCAGCATTGTGATTGGCTCAGACAGACTGGGAGCCAGGGTGCTCACTGCTGCCAGCCGGGAATGCAGGAAGAAGAAAGATGACGGAGGACAGAGGGGAGGCGGCGACCAGCCGTTCTAGGTAAGTGTTTTTTTTTTTCTTCTTTTTTCGTCGTGTTCCTTCCCCCTCACCCAGTAGGAGCTGCTACTGGCAGTAATGCATGAACCTTTTCCACTTAGCCATGTAACAGTGGCTAGTAGTCAGCTTTCGCTCCTCCTGCAGTATAGCCATATATTATTCTTGCAGATTTTGGTAGCCGAACTCAATGAACTCAGGTGTCAAGTTCAAGTGTTTGGGATATGGGTGCCTGAGCTGACCCTGATGCTGAGTGAGATCTGGCCTTAGCGGGAGCTTCTCATGCCCCAAGCACCACCTGGTTCCCTGTGGCTTCAATCCACTTAGACTCTGTATCAGATGGAGGGGCATCCCCTGCTGCCAGCACTGAAGTTCAGGTGTAATCTGTCCACAAATAAAGCTGGGTCGTTGGAACAGACTTTATTTTTCTTCTCAGTTTGAGGAGTGGCCACCTTGGCATTTACTGCCTCATTAAAGTGGTTTGTGGTTGACCTAAGTACTCCTTTCAACATGGGAAAGTAATTCACCACATGTTTCATCTTGGATAGGATCTCATCTAAGAAACTTGTCCTCATCCTACACTCTATGCATTTTGACCTGATGGCGCCGTGCAGCTTTCTGTATTCCCGCGTGGTAGGCAGTAGCATCATTGGGTGGGAATGGTTTGGCTGGATATGGCTCGAGGTCATCTCGGGAGTCTACCACATAGTCCTCCCAGGGATCATAACCTCCTGAGGCCTGAAAGGCTAATCATAGGTGTTGTGTGAAAGTAGGACACTGACTCAGAGACAGGTAGTACTATTGGTCAGGAGAAGAAGAGTGTTGGGGTAGTGGTGGTGATGGAGGAGAAGGAGGAGGATGTGTTAGTGGCAATGGTTGGAATAGTGTAGGAGTAGCCACCGCATTCCGGATCTTTTTAGGACTTGGCGGCCTGGAAGGGTCGAGTCCTGGCTCCTCCTTGAAGGCCAGCTGGCCTTTCTTTGGGGTCTGGATGAGGACAGGAACTGGAGGTTTTAACAACAATTTTGCTGGCATCTGGATGAAGAGCTTCTTTTGCTTTGCATCAAGGACCTCTGATAGTTTTTTGAAAATGTACCCATCTATGGTGTCTGACTTTGGTGTCAAGTGGTGCTTTGGTGCCAGGTTCAGTGCTAGTTGCGGAGTAGCTTTTGGCATCCATTTCAGCTCCCAGTGTGGATTTTCTGAGCCTCGGGTCCGAGTGGCATTAATGCATAGCATGGCATGGTTGGGTGACCTTGGAATGGGTCTTCTCAGGCATCGACCAGACTCAAGTAAGGGGCGTCTCGGTCGGGGTACCCCAAACCCGAAGCTTTGTGCAATTTCCCAAATCCCATGGAAGAGTTTTCGGCCTCCATTAATAAGTGTTTCGAAGGTTGAGACAGACCTTACAGCACTGTGGAGGCATGTGGAGTTGACTTGGTCTTTGGCCAGAGCTCTAGGAACTTTACTTCCTCTTTGATGTGGGAGTCCTCGATGAAGATGGCCTCAGAACTCTCTTCCGTCTGCTCTACGGGAATGCTGAGGGTCTGGTTTCCTCTTCCTCTGTGACTGGAATAGCATTGACTCCAAAAATGCCTGGCTTCTCCGACAATGCTTGCCTTTGCAGCCCACCTTCTTTCCCTTCACCACCTTAGGGTTTTTTGTAAGGAAGGAAAGTAAGGCAGGCGTTCCATGAAATCTCTGCATAGTATGGGGAGAGGATGCAGACCTCGTGGTGCTCCTTCCCGGGGTATTTGGTGTTATACCTAGTACAGAACTGGAAGAATGCATGTTCCTTACTCTTGCCCTTCTCCAAAAGATATCGGCAATGACAGCAGATCGAGGTCACAGTGCGTGGAAGTTTAATAGGAAGTGACCGTTGGGTCGGATATCCCGGTGACACAGGCAGATGCTTTTGTTGGTGCAGTAGCACTGTTTTCATCACCAGGTTCGAAGGGGGAGCTGCTGGAACCGAGAAGGAGAAAACAATTTGAGGTAGCACATTGATTCCAGAGTAGCATTCCAGAAGGCCAAAGCCTGAGAAGGAGCCAGTGCACTGGTAAACTGGGGTGCAAGGATGGAATCACAACAGATCTTATGACTCCAACTTCTTGGAAGAAAAACAAGTTGCAACATTGGATGGCAGGAGCATGCAAAGCACATGTTTCTACAGTCACAGAAGCTACAAGTATATGGAAAATGCTACTTAACCTGTAAACCTCAATTCGTAGCGTATACTGCTGTAGATTCACATGCTTAGCATACTCCTGCCATCTAGTGTTGGGCTCAGAATTTTTCAAGTTGTATTTGTTTGATGTAGTCTTTAGAATCATGCGAAGTGGTGTAACTTCTCTACTCAGGGTGAGTGGATGTATGGAGTGTGATTGACAAGTATGATGCGAGAGTGCACTGTAGTGTAAATACATTGACTATGAGAAGATCTGCAAGAGGCACACACATTCGGGGAGGAGGATGGATGCATGTGAATCTACTACACTACACGCTATGAACAGTAGCATTTTCTGTTTGTATCATGTGTGGTTAGCACAGACGTTATAGCACTATGCTCCAAGCCGCAGTGGCAAGGTTGTGGATGATGCAGATGTATAGAATAATGGCTTTAAAATGGCATATCCAACTAAAACAAGCTGATGGACTAAGATGTTCACACAATAAGTGTAGTAAAAGTGTGTGGGGTTGACCAGATTGCTGCTTTGCAGATATCAACTAAGGGATGTTGCCAAGGAAGGTAATAGTATTCCCCTTTTTGCGAGCAGAGTGCGCTCTTGATGGGCATGGAGGACCCTCTTTGCCTTGAGGTAGAAGGTCTAAATGCATTTGACAATCCACCTGGTTATACCTGCCTTGGAGATAGGCTGCCCCCTGTTAAGTTTAGCAAAGGAGATAAAGATCTGGTTTGACTTGCGGAATGCTTTGGTCCTATCCATGCATTACACGAGGGACCTCTTAATAGCTAACGTATGCACTTCTCTTTCTGTTATCGAATTGGGCTGTCGGAAAAATATAAGTTCTGTGGTTTGGTTAAGGTAGAAGGATGCCACTAACGTAGAGAAGAACTTAGGATTGGTCCTAAGAATGACCCTATCCCTGTGGACCTCTATGAAAGGCTCCTGAATGGTAAATGCTGGCAACACGCTGAATAGCTGACGGAAGTTAATGGCCATAAGGAAAGAATAGGCGTGAAAGTTAACCCCATATGCTTGGCAGGACTATATTGAGTTCCAGACTGGAGCAGGAGATACTTTGGAAGGGGTATGACAGTTGTAAGTCCCTCCATAGTGCTGTAACCACTGATATCCTGATAAAGAAGTGTACTGTCTGTTCTGCATGTAAGCAGGAACTGTTAAGTGGAGATGAATGGATGCTTAGGCCAGGCCTGCCTTCAGCAGGTACAAAAGGTAGGTGACAATATCCTGTAGGGATCACCGGAACGGATTTGTTGGAAATGCAGTAAACAACAAACTTCTCCCACTTGACTGCATAGCAAGCACATGTTGTGGGCCGCCGGGCCTCCTTCAAAGATACCCTTGGTGGGGGCGGGGGTATCTGAATTCTAGTACCTCAGGGGCCAGATCACAAGATTAAGCTGCCCTGGATCCCGATGCCTGACCTTGTCTCTGTGAGAAGGTCTGGCTTGAGGGGAAGCCTCTACTGGGAGCTGATCAAGAGCTCCAGGACAGTGGAAAACCAAGGATGTCCAGCTCATGTTGGAGCCACCAACATGAGAGCTAAAGATGTTTGCTTGAGCTTCCTGACCACATATGGAAACAGTGGGAGAGGCGGAAAAGCAGGTGTACCACCCTGTTTCTCTATATAATACTAGGCTGTCATGGTGCCCTTCCTGATCAGGACTACCTTGCCGCAAATAAGTTGTAAGGTGCAGAAAGGTTTTGAGGGTTAGCTGAATGGCTAGTAGTTCCAAGTAAATGATGAAGTGGTCCTGGTACTGAGATGGCCACTGTCCTTAGACTATATACTGTGTGAAATGCGTGCCCCAACCTATGAGACCAGTGTACGTGGTAATGGGTGTGAAAAAGGCCTGCCTTGCATTAGGCTGGTGGCTGACAAACATTGCAGACAGCAGTGTGCCTTGGCCTGAATCAACACTATATCTTCCCATTGACCCTATGCTAGTGACCACTGGACTACCAGACACTCTTAAAGGGTGCATGTGCAACCTTGCATGGGGGACGACTTCAATGCAAGATGACATCTTTCCCAAAAGACGCATGACTGGACGAACTGCGACTAGACGGTTGGGCTAAAGAAGAGACAGCAGGTGCTGAAAAATGAAGTCCCTTTGCTGGTTGGGGTATGCTTTGCTTGCAACCATATTTAAGATGAACCCAAGGAAGGGTTGTATTTGAAGAGGTTGAAGGTGGGACTTGCTGGTACTTCTAGTGAAGCCCAATGCATGAAGGAAGGAAACCGCCACCTGCGTGTGCACTAGACAATGTGACCTGCTGATGTTCTCACCCGTCATTGAGGTAGGGAAATACATGGATTCCCTCCCTGCAGAGGTGTGCCGCCACCACTGCCAGACTCTTTATGAACACTCTTGGGGCCATAGTGACCCAAAAGGTGAATACTTTGAATTGATTGTGATGTCCACTGACCACAAAACAAAGGTACTTCGGGTAGGAGGGAAAGATGGGAATATGGAGGTAGGCATCATTGAGATCAAGTGCCGTCATGAAATCCATTTGCCAAAGAGTAGGGCTATGACCTCCTGCAGGGTTGTCATTCGGAAATGTTCTGATATGATGTAATGACTATGGGGCCTTTTTTGCAGAAGCAAGAGATGCTTGTTGCTGAGTTTGTATAACCTTGGTGGGATGTTTGGAGTGAAGAAATGCAGTTTGAGGCAGTAGTTGCGCTGCTAATGGCTATTGCCCATCTGTCTGATGTGATTCCTGCCAACAGTGGAGGAAATTGTGTAATCCCTTCCCAACAGGTGATGTGTGATCGGGGGGAATGTGGGCAAGTCACTGCTCAGGAGCGGTGGGCTCCTTGATGGAACCTCCTTTGCCTCTACTTCTATTATTTCTTCTGTAGGACCCCTACTATATCCTCTGCTAGCTTGATGGTGGTAAGCCTGCTGCTGCTTCTGGTACAGATGAGGCTGCTCAGGAGAGGTGGTCTTGGCCCTCCCACCCTGGGCTGATGCCTCAAAAAGGAGCCTTAAAGAATGTAGCCTGCAGTGGCGCAATCCCAGGTGAAGTAGAGTCTGAAGGTTTTTTTATGATAACTAGAGTTCTTAAGGCTTGAGCGTTTTCCAATGAAGATCTGGGTGATAATGGAGCTTGAAGGAGCTGATGCCAAAGGTAGGTTAGGACACAGATTGGACCCGACTGGCACGTTGAGAACACGGAGCCCATAATGTATGTCTGAACGAACCCCATGCTCTGAAGGTGAAGGGAGCTTGGTGGAAATCTTGCCAGTGAGCAGGTGAATAAAGAGGGATTGTTACCTAGCATCCATCTCTTGTTGGAGTTGCTCACAGATTGGGGCCCCATCATAGTCTTTGGAGGGTGTTGTTGGAAGCTCGTGACCATCCTTCTCCCTGGGACCATGATGAGGTTTTTGGAGTTGATTGCATTTCTGAAGTAGGTTCCGGCTTTAAAGCTAACAGTCCCTTGGGCACTGATGAAGGCTTCAGAGCAGTCACAGCCTTCTGCGCTGAGGGGCGCAGTGGAGGATTTTGGAGCTGAGGTAGACTTCAGTCTCAGCACCGGCCCGTGGGTATCGGCTTTCTTAGTCGAAAGCTTACTGCACTCTAAAGGCTTCTGTCAGTGCCAAACAGGACCAAAAGGTAGCAGTGGCCAGTGGGAGGATTTGCCTCAACTGCCATGCTTGGGGCTTAATGGCCTTCTCCTGTAGGAGTGGTACTTTGCTTCAGCATGAGGTACAAGTGTTTTATATTTTCCCTCAGTCGCTGGGATACTCACAACTCTCTGCGAGGTTTTGACCCTAGGCCGAAACTTCGGCACTGGATTGACATCTCATGGCT
The DNA here is from genome assembly GCA_963921515.1 of Calotriton arnoldi. Lineage (NCBI taxonomy): Eukaryota > Metazoa > Chordata > Amphibia > Caudata > Salamandridae > Calotriton > Calotriton arnoldi. The sequence goes on from CAWUFW010001895.1 coordinate 178,079, forward strand.
GGTCTTCTTCAGACTCGCTGAGTGAAATAAGTTCCGGGCACAACAACGTTGCACGAAGGTGAGCCCGGAGGTGCCACCTTCTTTTGTACTTGGGCACTGAGGGGCTCTTCCTCCCTGAATATGTCCGGGGTGCTGAACAGGTTCTGCTGCTGCATGATGCTCTGCATCGAGCAGTGTTCCCTCTGGTACTGGTGCGCCTTCTTCGACTGGAAGGTGAGGCATGAGGAGCAGGTGGCGTTGTCATGGTCGGGGGCGAGGCAAAGATTGCACACCTCATGTTGGTCAGTCCATGGATATTCTGTGTGGCATCAAGTACAGTATTGAGACTATGGTCTCGAGACTTGAGGGGTTTCTGTTGAACACTGGGTGATAATGGAGCTCGAAGGAGCCTGAAGCAAGATGTAGGTCAGGACACTAATGGACAGAGCAAACTCAGAGTCCACTCAGTGCACGTCTGAACTAGATAGTGGAAAAAAGTAATCTAACTTGTAGTCTATGCCCATCTGCAATGTACACTGATAGGAGGAGTTACACCACATCTTTTGACTCAAGAAAATTATTTGAAGAAAAAAACTTGCAAACATCCGAGCCCAACTTTAGATGGCAGAAGTATGCTAAGCATGTGTATCAACAACCACGCATGCTACAAAAAAACACACACACACACACACAAACATACATGCACTCTTATTTATTCACAGGAGTAATATCAGTTGCAACATTGAAAATAAGAACATTTGTACAGGGGTTGTTGTCAGAGGATGCAGGGGCGTGTATTCAGCCATTTGTACACCACCTTGCAAGTGTTTCATCTACAATTGAAGCAGCAGAAAGTGTGTGGGATGCCTTGCGTATTTACACATGTCAATCAGTGAAAATGTCATATGGAAATAGACACAAATTAACTCCCTGTTCACCAATACAATTGATGAGATCTTGGCTCTACTGAATTAACAAGTCCCATTCGCAAGCACAGAGAAAACGGCAGTAGTAAATACCACTCAAGGGTCAAAAAATTGGCAATTTTTATGTCTGCCAGGAATACACAAAGGGTTTTCAGACAGGTGTAAATGTATTTACTAATGCAGATTGCTAACCCATGAACCTTGGATAAATCCACAGTAGTAAATTCTTCTCAAGGGAGTGGGAAAATGGTGTTCCAAGGTGCAGTTCATGATATGTTAAGTTATGCTATGTTTGTTTGCATTGGAAGTTTTGTTACACCCACAAACATGTAGGCATTCAAAAACCTCGATCCAACCCTCTTTTCACCCTAGAAATGGATGGAGATTCACTCCAGCCAAGGGCTGGAGTAACTTCCCTCCAGTATGGGAAAGGAAAGGATCACTGCCAGATTTGTCTAGGGGTCTAGTGGAAGAGCTTTTTTCAATGGGAAACATGTTTCCCACACAAAGAAAAAATAGAAAAAATTTGCATTTATACAGAGGGCTCCATTTCCCATCTCTGGACTAATTCACTATGAAGAACTGCACATAGCACTCCGTGGGACATGTCTCCTGACATTCCCAGTAGTACACTTTGAAATCTGTGTCTGGTTCAGCTTCCCAGCTGTACTACCACGAATGTTGGAGAATAGGAAATTAATGTAAAAAGCACTGGCAAAGCCAATTGTTCTGGCGCTGGCTGACAGTCTATTGCCTTTGCCAATTTTGTGAACATTTTTGTAACTCTTTAGTAAAAAAAACATTACACAAAATGCCACCAGTGCAAGCACACATGCACAGTTGGCCATGATTTATTGTTTAACTTTTAAAGGTGGCTCCCTTGTGTGCTCTTACACACGCATGCACAAGCAGCCATCTTGGAATGGAAACCCATTCCAAGATGAACAATCATGCATGCGCAGGTGTGCGCATGGGCACCCACTGGTGGCCATCTTGGAATGGCTTGAGAGCCCATTTGCAAACATTGAGGGTGCAGGCAGTGCACATGCGGGCTGCTGTGCACTACAGGCGGTGACAAGGGCCTGGTAGCAGTATCTGTAGACCTTCTAGGTCCTTGCAAACTTTAAAAGAAGTAACTAAAAACGGAAATATTTCTTTTTTTTAAATAAATGGCCCACATGCCCACAATACTAAAAGGCACTACTTTTTCTGTGGGTGATGACATTGTGCTTTAGCAGTATGTGGTCCTCCAAAGAGAAAAGGAACTATCAGCTCAAGTAAGCTGACCTACGGACCAAAGAAATTCAGCTTAAAACCCTTATTATTTAAGCCAAGACCTTTTGATTTTTTTAGGAATAAATAAATAATAATTAATATTTTTTTTTTTCCGTACTAAAATCAAAAGGCCTTGGCTAATGCTAGACGTTACAATACTTGTGTACTACAAGGACCAGCTCATTGGAACTGCATTAAAAGTATTACCTTTTGTATCACTCTAAAGTACATGCATAAATCCTGTGTATAAATCCTCTCAAAAAGTCAATCACACCTATCAAATGGTTCAATTCGATGAAAAAAATGCTGAATATACATACATACAAAAGTGTGACTATACATATATGCAAAAGCTCTGTTACTTCTTTAGTGAGATCAGATCATCGATACTCCCACTTTGGACTAAGATAGTCAATGCCTCACTACTTTAAGGTTCTATTCCTGACTGCCTAAAGTCTGGGCAGGTCACCCCTATTCTAAAAAATAAAACGTCTCCAGATCACACTGTCCTTCACAATTTCCGTCCAATTTCCAACATTCCGGCTCTGGCAAAGCTCCTCGAGAAACGTGTCCACATCCAGCTATGTAACCACAAAGAACAATTCTGACTGCTAGACCAATGCCAATCCGGCTTCATAGCACTGAATCCACTCTCACTCACATTGTAGATGATGCGCTAAAAATGCTGGATCAGAATGAATCCTGCCTTTTGATCCTCCTTGACTTATTGTCAGCTTTTAATACGGTTAAACATGACAGCCTAATCGATCTATTGGAACACAGGATGGGGCTTTTAGGGCCCGTTCTAAACTGGTTCTCCTCATTTCTCCACAATAGAACCCAAAATTTCAAAGTGAACCAGTCTCTGTCTAATCCCTCACCGCTCACTCTGGGGGTGCCACAGGGGTCCACGCTTTCACCCTCTCTCTTCAACTTGTTCATGGAGCCGCTAACAGAAATTCTGAAACTATCCAGCATCCATTATCACATGTATGCCGATGGCACCCAACTGTACCTGAAAGTCTCCTCCCCTGGGGACATCACGTCCCTCAACTCAGCTTTACAGAAAGCCCAAAGTTGGCTGACACTTAATGACCTGAAATTAAACTCTCTCAAAACAGAATTCCTCTTAATCGCCCCACCCAAACAGTCACCAGCCATCGAAGAATGGAGGAATCAACTAACAGCTCTCAATTGCATGCCAAACATCATTGATTACACGAGCTCATTGGGACTAATGCTAGATAAGAGTCTGAACATGCAGAAGCACATCAGTGCTCTCACCAAAGGAGCAAACTTCCAATTGAGCATCTTAAGGAAAATAAAACCTATCCTACCACTCAACGACTTCAAGGCTGTGGTGCAAGCCCTAGTGATTTCTAAGCTGGAATATGGAAGCGCAACCCTCTGCGACCTTCCCAGATCTAAGACGGATCCACTAAGGGCCTCTCTCAACTGTGCTGCAAGGCTCATCACAGGTTCTAAACGAAAAAATCATATCACGCCTGAGCTAAAATCCCTAAATTGGCTCCCATATGAAGCAAGTATACAACTAAAAATTGCATGCATGACCAACAAAGCCTTACATTTCAACACCCTGATATACCTTGCACAAAAACTTGAGTTCTCTGGTGGCTCTAGATCCTCTAGAGTGCCAGCATCGTAATACAAGGCATAGAAATTCCAAAAGAAGATAACTTACAGTCTAGCATTCTCGGGTATCGCAGCGAGAATCTGGAATTCCCTGCCCCTTGAAATCAGACTGAATCCTTCAACTGCTTCTTTCAAAAGGTAAGTTAAAGTGATACTGATGAAGAAATGTATGGCCTAGATCCCCAGCCCCCCAGGCACTCTAGGACACGCTTGTTTATATTTGACTGTTATGATTGTATGTTGATCTGCTGGTTTACTGTTACTACTTCCTGTACCTTTCGTGACTGCCAAAATGTAAAGCGCTCTGATAACCCCAGGGGTCATTTTCGAGCTATATAAAACTTTTAAAATAAATAAATAAATAAATAATATCACTTAATAATGGGGGTCCTTGCAGATTGTCGTCCGTTTCAAACTGTGTACTATAACAAGAACCATCCGTATATGCTCACGGGAGCACAACCAGGGTAATCATACTAAACAAAATCATTTACATACATCAGATGGTTCAATTCGATGAATAAAGGACTTTTGTATATATATGTGTATTCACTTATATGAGCACAGCATCGTCTGCACTTTTTCACTGTAAATAGTGCCCTTTTACTGGGACAAAATTAATTATAATTTTACACAATAGAGAAAAGTGGCTGTTTTATCTCAAAGATATTCATTGGTCTTGGGCTAAATTGCAGTAGTGGCTCCTCCATTAACGTAGAGGAGCGTCGCCACACTAACCAAATTGCCTCCTGACATGGAAAAATAAAATGGTAATCAAGTTCATTTATTACCATTTTATTTTTCCAAACCCCGATCCCAAGAGTCAGGAAGGGTGGGGGGGGCTGGGAGAGGGGTCTTTCTGGTTTCTGCTGCTGCCAGTCAGGCAGCAGCAGAAAGCAGTGATGGGCAGGGCACTTTAGGTTTAAAGTGCGCATGTCCATTTGGCCGGCTGTCTTGCGACAGCCAGCCGTGCAATTTAAACCTCTCTAACCCAGCTGTCTAAGACAGCTGGGTTAGAGACAGCATAGGGCTCTAGTGTCCACGGGGAGTGCAGAAGGAGGCCGCTCCCTCCAATCCTAGCGCTTCTTTCATGCTGCATGAAAGCAGCCCCAGGATTGGTTACTACAGTTTCCTGCTCCCACGTTGCCTGTCTGCCTGGAGAAGCGAAGAGGACGTCACACCAGGATTGAAGGTAAGTGTAATTATTTTTATTTATTTATAACTTTTATTTTTTTTCCTCCTGCCTCACACCCTCCTTATATGCCAGCCGCCACTGCTAAATTGGGCCCCCCGAAGCATAGGGAGCCCCTAAACAATATTTGACTTCCCTGCACCACTGGGGCTGCAGAGGCCTGCGTTAAGCCCCTGGATTTTGAACAAGCAATAGTCTGTCACTATGCTAAAGTTATTTCACTCCTAACATGTTAGGAGAAGGCGAAGGAGAGATGGAAACAGTCAAAAGAATGAACAGTTCAGGACGGCAGAAAGAGAAGCAGATTCTCAGAGCTCATATGACTACCATTTCAATTGTGCTGTAACTTGCATGCTCCTGAGAGTAAAATAGCAGAAAATTAGAAAGTTAAGTAGAAATTTTTGATTAGTGCTCACCTCCAAGGAACACTTCTGCAGCAGACGTCACACTGTGAAGAAGTGGCCTGGACCCAGCATTCTGACCAATGGCAGGTGGTGAGAAGGGAGGAGGTGCTGGGGAGGGCAGTTCCTGTAAACACAAGGAGCCTGGTTTATACGGAAGTCCAGTCAACTCAATCCTAAACCCATCTAGTCAAGAATTAGCCTTTGCTGATGCTCTGGTTGTGTCCCCTTCAAGTATACATCAAGACTTGTCGGCAGCATACTTACACTGGACAGAACTGTGAACAGTGAGCGCGAGATGCATGAGGAAGGTGAGCTGCATGCATGAGGTTGTAAAATACTGAGAGGAATTCAAATATTCTAAGAGAAAAAAACTTGATGGGTGGCAGAAAAACGTGTGTGCATTTTAGAATGTTCTTCTATCTTGCTATGGGCCATAATTATAATGAAGTGAATATACTAAAAAGAACAGTTCTGCCATCTTGTGAAAGCGGCAGAGAGATGAGAACAGATGCAATTTGCTAGCCTTTCAAAAACAGATCGTAAGTTTAATGAAGGAAAAATACTAATGCATAGAGATCTGAGAAAACGCACCATCTCAAGATCTCCATTCATCTGGCCTAATATCATTGCCACATAATGAGATGTGAAGGCAGGCAAAATAAACTAGGAGGCTCCGAAAGATCAGACTGTTCTTTTAGATGCAAGCCTTTTTGGAAATCCATGCAGGCAATAGAATTGTTCCCAACTTCAGAAATAGATTAATCTAGCAGTAGCTTGGTTTTTCTCAGTTTGCTTTTTGCACTGCTGTAGCTGTTCAATTTTGAGTGTCTTTCTTGTAGGGTAAGCCATAAAGGGCACCCGTTAATGTTCGACTTTCACTTCTAGCAGTTTGAGTGCCTTGCGGTGGTTATGAAATTGACCTTGCCCTACAGCTATAGATGTTGGCGCATTAACCTGTCATCTTACACCACCTCTATGGGTGCATTCATCAGTTGCACGTTCCTTTGGTCAACCACCAAAAAATTCTCTTTAGAGAGCAGTTTGCATCAGGGAAAGGTAGGCGCCATTGCAAGTTTCCACTACCGTGAATGGAATAATTGCCACAGAACAATTTCTCAGGTCTCCATCAATAAGTCAAGCTCATTGACTCCCCTGAAAGGCAAGCTAAAACTTATAGTCACCTCCAATGAGTATAGGAACTACATGATGGAAGAATCACTTTCAAGTATGTCTGTTGCTTAGATAGATCCTTTTTTGGCAGTAAAGTGACCAAATGAATGTGCCATTTTATGTCGATAAACCTGAACTAGAAAGACCTTTCTTGCGCATAACATCCCTAGTTTGTTTGTTCTTCTTGGCACACCCTTAATCTTTAGTGAAACGTGCTTGGACAATATGAAGAGGAAACAGTTAAAGTTCCTTAAAGGGTTCTCAGTAGGGTAAAGAGTGGAGCCATACCTCATTTTGTTCTGGCCCATCTCCCAACATCTCCTCCACAACTAGTGAAGGGAAAACTCCAACACGGCCGTTGAACTCTCCTTTCCAGAACCCATCATCCACTCCATCTTCCTCCTTCTGCAGTACTCGGATGATGGCCCCTTCTGGGAAGGTGAGCTCCTCGGTGCTCTGCCCTTCATAATCATAGAGGGATCTTGCAAGGGACCCTGCAGAAAGAAGGGAGCAATCACAGTCAGGGATTAGAACACCTCTTTACTTTTTCCCTTTTTAGTTTTGATGATGAAATGAAATAAAACCATGTGATTAAACATTGCACGTACTAGGAACACCCCAGACCTCTTCAGTTTTAATTAATTTCATACAGCACACTCATAACATATTTTTTAATCATTAATACAATGTGCACTAGTCACAAAACTGTCCCATTCTCTAAAGGGCAGATTGCTCCTACAGTCCTTTGTCAAGGCGCTTCACCCTAGAGTCAATACATCAGCAGAAGCACTAAGGTACACCCACTATTATGCTTTAATGATTTCAAGAACAGTGGGCCCGATTAAGATGGCGGTGGGACCGCCACCGTCAGGCCATCGGTGGCGGTCCCTCCGCCATCAGCCCATGCAGGACCGCCCGCCGCATTAGGATGAAGGGCAGATCGTGGGCGGGCGGAGAGATCATCCCCCATGCATCAGACAGGGACCGTCGGACAGTCTACAATCCCTACAATGGTGGCGGTGCCTGCTCAGGCACCACTGTAGGGATTACAATGTGCCTTTCCACCGGCCGGCCGCCATGGGCCCTGGCGGGCCCCCTTTCCCCCCTGGCCCTCCGCCATGGGCCCTGGGGGGCAGCTATGGTGTCCCCCTAAACATCCCTGCACTATGTGGCAGGCACCATGCGGTGCCTGCCACATAGTGTAGGGATGTTTGAAATGTGTTTTTTTTGTGGTGCGGCATGTGCTGCAGCCCGCATCACACGCAACAATACAAACAATACACATTGCGACTGCCGTGGAGGCGGTCGCGTCCTAATGCGGCCAGTGGGGCCTCCGACTCCTAGTCAGGCAGTCCTGCTTCCACATTCAACATCATATTCAGGCCAAGTGTTAAAATGTTTGACTTTGCCATTGAAAGAAAATATCTCTTAGATGCTAAATTATCATAGACATGGTTTGCGATGTTTCAACCTGCTCTGTGCGACCCAGCGGACATGCTTTGAGAGTAACAAAGGCTACGGAGTGGCTATTACAAATATTTCTATCGGTAATATGGCTCAATAAATAGGTTAAAATCATCAAATGGCATTTGCAATAACAAATAAACATCCACCACTTATTTACCCAACACCAATTTATGTAGGGAAGAGCACTTTCCAGCATCTCCTGTCATTGTTCCTGGAACAAACTCAAGAAAATTGTCCTTTCTATCTCAAACTCATCTAGCAGAACTGCTACAGGGTGTACAGTTTTTAGTGCAGAATACCCAGATAATGATACAAATCTTCCCTCCAAAGCGATGCAGCTTTTGTTCTTCCTATCTTTACAAACCAATGGGAGCAGCAAGTGTAGGCAGGGTTAGCTGCTGCCCAGTGCATGCTGTGGAAACAATCAACAAATTCTGAAGAAGGTGCAATCGCAACCTCCGCTATCTGAAATTAGAGCACATTTTCTTACACCTCAGAGAGGAATGCTGCAGGGGATGACGTGCTGAGAAAGACCTACACAGTTGGTCGAAAAAGGAGCCATTGCAAGATCAACTTCAACAGAGGAAGACAAAGATGGCTTTTAAGGGTTTCACAAAGACCATTCTTAGCCTCTTTATTCTTCTGTATAGGCTCGCTCACAACAAAAGTCCTTTATATTAGGACTAGAAAGATAGAAAGAATATGTAGCATTGGGGGTATTACATTGACAGAAAGTTCCTTGAGAAATGGAGGAGTTTAGAAGTTCCCTCACGCATTGAACCGGTCAGGATTAGGCCACTCACAGTTGGTGTCAGGGCAAAGGGGTGGGGGAGATGTAGGGGACAACAATAACACCACCACCCAAACAAAACAAAAAAAGGACTTACCTCAATGCCCGTCACATCGCAGCTCTTCTGGCTCTACTGCAGCACAGGCTTCCAGACTCCCCTGCGACCAATCCTCAAGCTACTCTCATGCTGCTGGCAGCATGAGAGCAGCATCAGGATTGGCCTGAACGCCCTCGATTTGCACTCGCAGAGAGACTGGGAGCCTGTGCCTGCTGTCTCCAACCCGGGAAAGCAGCTCAGGTTGGAGTAGCTCATGGCACATGTCGGTTTGACCATCCTAAGATGGCTGGCCAAACCCGAATGCACACTGATAGCAGTGCACCTACTACTCCTCTTCCATGACGATCATGGATTAGGCCCTGCCCCAAGACTCAGCAAGGAAAGAAAAATAAAACGATAATAAACCTGCCTTATTATCATTTTATTTTTCACGTTTTGCAGCTGCTGCTGCTGGTGAGGTGGAGGAGCGACGCTCCTCTGCCATATCGTAGAAGCCGCCGCTGGATTAGGCTTTTGAACTCTAAAAACTATACTCCATCATCTAAAGCCTCTTTGAAGGCATGACCTTTAGCATGGGAGTATGACACTGGAAATTGGTTTTGCCAAATGGTGTGAAGTCCAGCGCTTGCCTGGGGCTGTACTCCCTGGAATGGTGAACTCCTGTTAGGTTTATGTCAAGAGCGTCTTCACAGTTGAAACAGCATTTAAAATGTATACTGCATGTTACTCCATTCTTTACTAAGTCATTTTATCGATAGAAAAAGCCACATTTCTTTGAGTAGGGAGTGAAAAGGGTAAGTTAATTGCCAACAACATCAAGCATGAGACCTTAAGGGTAAGAGTGCCACAAGTGCTGTATTACTGTGGCATTGCTATATCACTTCATACTCCTGAAAAGGTGCCGAGGCACCAAAGTTCTTAGAACTAATAATTTCCCATTAGAAGCAGCTTAGACTGGTTGACAATTAAAGGGAGAGAGGACATTTACAGATTCACTTTTCGTAGTAGAGGAATAGCAATGTATTATTGTGCTCATCACTAGTATGGCTGTCCTCGGCTCCTTTTCACTTCCTCATCTGAAAGAGGAACATGGGGAGATCTCCAAACCATGTGTCCACCAAACACCCTGGAGACCCCCAACAGTTACATGCTTCAACAAATCTTTAAATTCACACTTGTCCAAGTGGGACACCGACTTGATCAGAACTGTAACTTTCTAACTAAATTGCTCACTCCTACATCCTCTTGGCCACCACATTTAGGAGTACTATTATAAGGATGAAATATCATATAAGAACTGGACATTTACATCCACTCCAAACTCTGTCAATTAACTAGATGTTAGTCTGCAGTGCATACCAAACAGAATCTCCATTTTATGAAGAACTATGACCCATGTATTCTGAATGCAGTTGCTTACCTCCCGGTTCCAAAGCCCAGTCTGCTGCTGCATTTTGCAAGGAGATGCTGCTAAATTGAGCTGCACTAGTTCCATCCATCATCGTTTGGTTATTACCGTGGACATTTAGGAAGGAGACGTACTTCTCAGGGACATATCCAACCTGCCCACTCTGGTTTCTTGCCTGAAGCACAAACAGGGGAGGGAGAATTTGACACTCTATTGCAACACAACATTTTTGGTTGCATCAGTGAATGTGGTGAAGCAACTTCTGAAAGGTGATTGCTTATGCATTACTGAACCACAGAAGTGACAGGCAATCAATTACTCATTTACATGTTATATATGCTGCAAGTTTCAGATTTCATTTGTACACTATAAATACATCACTGCGATTTGGAATGAACCATGTGTCAGTACATGTCAAACTCTATCTATCTTATATGCATTTATGCAGTGTAATATGCTATTTATTACCCTTACCATTTGATACCATTACGCCTCTCATGACTCATGATCCCTTCCCTCCCTCAACAATGGTAATAAATAGAATATGGTACTCTGCACATATGGCTTATGTCATTGTATTTTTCATGTGTACTTGTTTTAACCAAAGGTATTTAACCAAAACCAGGATGCAAGGGCTTACATTTGTGCAGTATCTTAAAATCACATTGAAGAAACTATTAGGAAAGATGTTTCATTGTGTAAAGTAATTCTTCCATGCAATCTATGACTCAGTAAAAAGTGTTTTGTCATGCCAATTTTGCTGTACTCGGGCAATAAATTCGAATTTGACATTTGCACAGTATTAAATGTGTGAATGTGCCATTATTAGTACTGTTGCTCTAAACTATATGCGTTATTGGGTCACATTTATTTCTGTGTGGTGTGTGTGTGTGTGTGTGTGTGTGTGTATACATACATATATATGTAATTGTGGGGGCCAATCAGAGGTCAGCTACTGTGGACTCACCTTGACCCACTCCTCAACATCTCCATCTTCAATCACCTCAAGCTGCTCCCCCTGAGTGATGGACAGCTCGTCTGCTAGGCCAGCCTGCACCGAAGACACAAGGAGTAAATTAATACACAGATCTCTCATCAGCCCATCCAGCGTAGGGTGACGTGTTTGTACGATAGCATGTAAAAGACAAAGCCATGAGCTGTAATGTCAAAAATGGATAAGGTGTCAAAAGGATTGAAGTTAAGTGCGTCGAAAAAAAGCAAATTTCAAAATATGGCCCATGGTACACGGATATACTTATTTAAATCTGCAAATGCTAAAGGATAGTAAGAAACCCAGGACTCTGATGTGGTATCACTAATCACATCATCAGAACTTCAAGGCAGCCTTCGATATTCTTGTTCACCGCTACAGATATAAAAAAAAAAGTCTTCCTACGAGAGTTACACTTCTTATGTTGTTTGTTCTTATGTTACAATATGCACATGGAGTCTTCTAAACATCGAGCACGTTATTTGCACATACAAGGAACATAATTCTGCAAAATAAGGCAGAAGCTCACCGTGGACTGCTGATCTGTCTGTATAGAAAAGTGAGAGGATTGTGTGAGAAGAGGGCTTCTGTATGTCTGTATGTATAAAGGATGGGATAAAACAGTATAAACAGGCCAGTGAAGCGTGCATCTCCAAGCAATGTGAAACTGCCACGAGAGAAGTGTTTATGCGGAAGAATAATTATTCAATCATTTTTCCCACATCACTTATGTCACTTTTTCAACTTTAACTGCCACTTTGCAGCCACCATATCCCTCACTCCTTTCTAAGTCTGAAACTTTAGAAGTGGAAGAGAGGCAATTATTACTCTGCTAATGTATGTGCAGCACCTATGACAATGGATCTAAATAAAGTGAAATGTAGATACAGTAAGAAAATATAAAAATATACTAAATGTATACAAAAATACTATAAATACTGTAATATGTGGGTTTTTGTATACGGGCGCTGTGAAATATTGTATAAAGAACACACTAAAGTAATAAGAAGGGGAAACTAGAGAACCATGCAAGAAGAAGAGGCAGACGAGGGAAGTAAAACTGTGCAAGAGGGTGAGATGTGTAAGCACAGCGCAGAAAACAGTGCAAAAGAATACGTCTGTCAGGACAAGAATTGCGAAATGTTTACGAATAACAAAAAATGCAAACAGAAAGGCTAAGAAGCACAGTAAGAGGGAGGAAAATATGCACAACAGGGTACTGAGTACACGATACCTGTGAAACCATTCACAATGCTCTGATATGTGGGCAAAGCTTAGTAAATGGTCTACCTAAATGAAAGTCATGAAACTGTAAGCGGCAGAGATGACATCACATAAAAGAGATATGAGAGATGCATGTATTAAGGGAACGTCTGTACTCCAGGGCCATAAAACAATATATGGAAAGCAGTGTATGCAGTAGCGGCGCTACTAAGCACGGGTAGTGGGGTGGGGGGAGCGGAGGGGGGAATGAAAAAATATAAAAATAAACTCACCTACCTGAATGCCGCCAGGTGCTGCCGCCTCTGCTCCATCTCCCCGCCGCAACAGGAAGCTTCCAGCCTCCCAGAAGCCCCTGTCCAATCACAATACTGCCTTAAGCAGTGTTGTGATTGGTCTGAGCACCGTGGTTCGGCGCTCAGACAGGGGCTTGGAGGCTTTGCATGTTCCTCACCAGGCTTTGTAATGAAGCCTGGTGGGGAAATTGCGAAGTGCGTTTTACGGTTTGACCGGCCCTCTTGGGCCAGTCAAACGGCCATGCGCACTTTAGAGTGTGCTTTACACTCGCCCCCTGCCCCCTGCACTGGCCAGTCCGGCCCACCCGCCCTGCACCAGAGCAGGAAGGAAAACGAAATTGATAATAACGTTAGTTATTATCGTTTTTGTTTTTCTTTTTACACTGCTTGCAGAGCAGTGGGGTGACGCTCCTCCGCCTTAGCGGAGGAGCCGGCACTGAGTGTTTGGACAGCAGCCGATAAAGTTGGAAGCCCATTGATACGCACCACCATGTTGCCATGCCCATGTGCCACAAAGGCATTTCACACAGCTGCATGACGTGGGTACACACATCCCATAGCATCAAAGAACATGATATAACATTCAATAAGTACAACACGTAATGTGAAGCCAAGAAAAAAGAAAAGAAGAATTACAGCCACTTATAGTCCGAGTCACAAAGGGACTAATGACTTGTAATGTTACTAGTGCGGAGTCTCCACAGTTGGGTGGAATTTCGCAGTGCAGAGATATCCCCCCAAGTGCGGAGACTCCACCCCGAATGCAGAGACTCCGCACTCGTAACTTTACAGGTTGGAAGTCCCTTTGTCAATCAGGCCCTAAATATCCAACTCTTCTACAATGCAGGCATGACCACATACATGGTACAAATCCAATAACGGAAAAGATGCACATAAACAAATATGAGCAAAACCGGCACCCAGGACTTCGGCTCCTACACCAGCATCCACCGGGACATTCTGCAACCACCCCTGCAACCCATCATTGGGATAGAAACACAATATTGATTCGTACAACTGTAACCCACCTGCCGACAATCACCCCAACATTCAGCATTTGAGGTGACACCCCTGTAAAGAATTTCCATACACTGACAAAATGGAAAATTACCAGATTACACTGTGTCCGCTGGCATTGCAGTGGACACAGTTTAGCACCTGCTCCTGTAATGATACACTACCCAAGATCTAAAAACTCTCAGCAGTCAAGCATGAAGCCACACTCACCTAGAAGGAAGGCTCCGAATAGCAACCAACTTAATGGAAACCATATCTGAACCAAACCTCAATGCTGCATGCCCCTGCCAAATTTCGAGGTGCTGAAAATGAAAAGCTAGAATGACTGGTAGACACATGCCAGCCGCTCAAGGGGCAACCACTTTCAGAAAACAGACCTGCCACTTCTTTGCACCTGTGAGTCACGTTGAGCAGAACCCACATATAAAGGCCATGCTTATCAACTTGGCTAGGCATCTGCCCCCACCCACAGGAGTCCATCACTAAATGAACAAGTGGTCAGTAAATGAACAAGTGCTATGGAGAGTGCACAGAAGAAAGACGGGAAAGTCAAGACCCCTGGGGGGGCAGTGAAGCTCTAGCTCTGATTGGACCTCTGATAACAAGCAGCAGCCAGAAACCTCTACCATCAAGAACACCTTTAGAGCAGCTTATAGGGCATCCTAACACAACAGAATTAAGGTATTTCCAACCACATTGCTCACAGAGGCAACTAGAAATGGCAATACTGGCTCAGGAGATAAAACCATATTGTAGGAAGCTGGCTCTGTATATACTATACCAAAGTGAGGTATAGTGTGCACAAAGTCCAGTGGAACCCCAAAGGTAGGCAGAGGCAAAGTTAGATAGAACCTTACTCTCTATTTGTGGTAGTGTCGTCGAGCAGTAAGGCAGTATCAGAGGACAGTGTTAAGCATTTGTTGTACACACTCAGTAAGCAAATGAATTCACACACTCAAAGACTGAACTTCAGACCAATTGTTTTTGTATAAAAATATTCTTTTAGTTATTTTATTTTCTAGAACCAAGCAAGCCTGGCACAGGTAAGTTGATAAATACTTTGCAGTAAATATACAGTTTGAAATGCAATTGTAAATGTACTTTGAAATGGTTACAGTTTGAATTATTGCAAACAAATATAGATACTGCAGCTGACTAAACGTTCAGCACCTCAATCATAATACCCAGGGCCGGACTGGGAACAGAAACCGGCCCTGGCAAACTGCTCAGCCGGCCCCCCCTGGGGTGAGGGGGAGTGCAGCCGAGCAGTTTGCGAGGGCCGGTTTTGGCCGATTTTGTTACCGGGGGCCGATATTGCCGACCCCCGGTAACAAAAACGGCCCCCCAGGGGCCCAAAACCGGCCCCCACCCTAGCGGCCTACCGGGGAAACGCCCGGTGCCCGCTATGGCCAGTCCGGCCCTGATAATACCCATATAGTAAAAAAAAGTCCCGTGCAATCAACCTCCGAGACCTGCCGCAGTTGGGTCTCACTGGAAATCCAGAAACATAAATTGAAAAGAGGATGGAGGTGCTACCTCCATCCTCTTTACAGTTTGAATTATTGGTAATGCAATACTGTGAAATGCTGTACATATACTTTGCATCGACTTTGCAATGCAAATTACAGGTAAGTTACTTTTACGTTACTTTTGAGATTACTTTTTAGATTACTTTTTCTACTCAGTGTGATATGCCTAGATATCACACTGGGACATTTCCTAGAGAAAAGGTAAGTAAAATCAGTTTTGCACAATTGTTATTTTTCTGGCTTCCATACAAATCAACTCCACACTTAGAACATTTTTCAGAGAAAAACAGTCAATGGATTCCTATGGAGAGAAATGAAGTTGACGGTTACCAGGTAAGTAATCGGTCTTTGGAGTTGAGCTTCTGGGGTTAAAACAAGGGTTCCCCCAGGGTCAAGGATGCACTCTCGTTACACCCTCAGCGGCACTAGGGCGGCCGGGTGCAGAGTGCTGAGGCCCAATGTTATCCAATGGGGGATAGGGGGCCTCCGGTTGGTGGCTGCTGGCAAGCAGGCCACTGGGTTGTGGGAGCAAGGCTCCTGAACTCTAGCTCAGGGCAAATGGGGAAACAAATTAGCACCAAAGGTGCACCCTCAGCGGCACTAGGGCGGCCGGGTGCAGGGTGCTGTTTCGACATCGGGCGCCCTGTTGGTTTCAATGGAGAACCTCCGGTTTCGAAAAGCACTGCAGGCAGGGAGACGAAGGACTTCTGGGTGCGACCACCACTTCGAGAGGTAAGTTGGGAAGTTAGGGGTTGGTTAGGCACCGTCGGTTTGGGCACACAAGGCCGTGGGGCGTCGGGTGCAGGGGTGCCTTTTGGGGTCGGATCTTCTTACCAGCTTCTGGTCGCGGTTAGGGGGGGCCTTCTGGATTTAGGCTGCAGGCGTCGGCTGGAGGCTTGAGGCAGGTCAGGGGTCGCCGGATCTCGGTTCAGAATCGCCGGGGTGACCTCCTCGTGGTGTTTGCCCACTCGAGCTCGGGCCGTGGACGGTGGGTGCAGAGTGGGGCGGATCCGCGGTATCCGGCCGGAGCCAGAGGTTGCATTTGAACAAATCCGGTGTTCACGGGAGAAGCAGTCTTTGGAAGTGAAGGCAGGCAGGTCCTCCGGGGTTTTTGAGGTTGCTGGCTGCAGGACACACCTGGATTTCGCAGGAGCAGGTTCGAGGGGGAGACAGGCCGGTAGGGCTGGGGCCAAGCCAGTGGGCGTCTTCCTCTTGATAGCTGCAGCACGGCTGTTCGGTCCTTCTTCTTTTCTTCTTGTTTCTTGTCTGGATATGAGGAAGCAGGGTTCAGGGGTGCCCCTAAATACTAGATTTAGGGGCGTTACAGGTAGAGTAAAAGGCAGGGACCAATGGGCCCCTTCCTGGGGTGGGTACACCCCCTATTATACCACCCTCCAGTGGGAGGGAGGCATGGGCCTGTCCCTGGTTGGCTGAGTCCCCCCCAATCTTCAAGATGGCGTGGACTGAGAGTTGTGCTTCACCTCGCCTCCCCCACCTGAGGGGTGGAGTTGGCAGAGGTGGGCACACCTCTCTTCCTCACTTGTTTTTCCCGCCGGTTCTCCCGCCCAAAGTGGGGGTCAGAACCGGTGGGGACCAGTTGCTGATGGCAGTTAGTGGCCTGGGGAACCTCACAAAGGCGGCAAGCCTTTGAAGCTTCCCCTTCGTGAACCCTGCCCATCCTGGGGGAGGAGGCTTGGCACCTCGTCCCAGGATGTGCATTGTTTCAGGCCCCAGAGAGCAGCAGGCTCTCTACCCAGGGGTCCAGAAACATGTCTGGTGGTGGCAGCTGAAAGCAGCCACTCAGCCAAGACACTGGAGGTGGGTTAGTTTTCAGGGGGCATCTCTAAGATGCCCTCTGTGTTTTTTTTTATTAAATCCCACACTGGCATCAGTGTGGGTTTAATGTGCTGAGAAGTTTGATACCAAACTTCTCAGTTTTCAGTGTAGCCATTATGGTGCTGTGGAGTTCGTAATGACAAACTCCCAGCACCATATACTCTTAATGGCAGCACTGCACTTACAATGTCTAAGAATGGACTTAGACACTGTAGGGGTACAGGGCTCATGCCCCTGTACCCTCACCACTGGTATAGTGCACCCAGCTAGAGGGGTGACTGATCTATGCCAGGGTAGTGGGTTGTAGGCATGGCACACAGGGATGTGTGCCATGTCGACTCTTCACTTTGTTCTGCACCAAAACACGCAGCCTGCAAAGGCAGTGTGTGAGTGTAAGGGTACAGGACCTCTAAGGGTGGCACAATAAGTGCTGCAGCCCTTAGGGGCATTCTCTGGTCACAGTGCCCTGGGTACCTGTGGTACCATTTATCAGGGCTGACCTGTGGCCAGAGATGACAATTGGGTTTAGGCTTCAATGCAGTTTTAGGGAAAGAACATAGGCCCTGGGTACCTGATTAGCAGGAGCCCAGGGCACACTCAGTCAAAGTACATCAGTAATTCAGGAAAAAGTGGGGGCAACCATGCAGAAAGAGGACACTTTCTCACACAACCCCCCCGCCCCCACCCACAAACGAAAGAGGATGAGACTAACCTTTCCCTAGAGAGTCTTCATTTTCTAAGTGGAAGAACCTGGAAAGTCCATCTGCATGGGCAGTCCCAGGTCTGTGTTCCACTACAAAGTCCATTCCCTGTAGGGAGATGGACCACCTCAACAGTTTAGGATTTTCACCTTTCATCTGCATTAGCCATCTGAGAGGTCTGTGATCAGTTTGAACTAGGAAGTTAGTAATAAACAAGTATGGTCTCAGCTTCTTCAGGGACCAAACCACAGCAAAGGCCTCCCTCTCAATGGCACTCCAACGCTGCTCCCTGGGGAGAAGCCTTCTGCTTATAAAAGCAACAGGTTGGTCTTGGCCTTCATCATTGGTCTGGGATAGGACCGCTCCTATCCCTAGCTCAGAGGCATCAGTCTGCACAATGAACTGCTTGGCATAGTCTGGAGCTTTGAGAATTGGTGCTGAGCACATAGCCTCTTTCAGGGTGTCAAACGTCTTTTGACAACTAACTGTCCAGTTTACCTTCTTGGGCATCTTCTTGGAGGTGAGTTCTGTGAGGGGAGCCACAATGGACCCATATCCCTTCACAAACCTCCTGTAGTACCCAGTCAAGCCAAGGAATGCCCTGACTTGGGTTTGGGTTGTTGGAGCTACCCAGTCCAGCATGGCCTGGATCTTGAGCTGTAAGGGTTGTACCTGGCCTCCACCAACAAGGTGGCCCAAGTACACCACAGTTCCCTGCCGTATCTGGCATTTGGGTGCCTTGATAGTTAGGCCTGCAGTTTGCTGGGCATTTAAAACCTTCCCAAGGTGGATCAGGTGATCCTGCCAGGTGGAGCTAAAGACAACAATATCATCTAGATAAGCTGCACTAAAGGACTCCAATCGAGCAAGGACTTGGTTCACCAGCCTCTGGAAGGTGGCAGGGGCATTCTTTAACCAAAGGGCATAACAGTAAACTGATAATGCCCATCAGGTGTGGAGAATGCTGTCTTTTCTTTTGCTCCTGGGGCCATGCCAATTTGCCAGTACCCTGAGGTTAAGTCAAAGGTACTTAGAAATTTGGCTGCACCCAATTTGTCTATCAACTCATCCGCTCTTGGGATAGGGTGAGCATTTGTCTTGGTGACAGAGTTGAGCCCTCTATAGTCCACACAGAACCTCATTTCTCCCTTTCCACCCTGTGGATGAGGTTTGGGGACTAGAACCACTGGGCTGGCCCAGGGGCTCTCAGAGGGTTCAATAACCCCTAACTCCAGCATCTTGCTGACTTCAGCTCTGATGCTTTCCTTGACTTGATCAGACTGTCGATAGATTTTGTTTTTGACAGGTGAACTGTCACCAGTGTCCACATCATGGGTACACCAGTTTGTCTGACCAGGGGTCAAGGAAAAGAGCTTAGCATACTGCTGCAAGACTTGCTTGCAATCAGTCTGCTGTTGGGCAGAGAGGGTGTCTGAAAAGACAACTCCATCCACTGACCCATCTTTTGGGCTGTATGAGAGGAGGTCAGGGAGAGGTTCACTCTCTGTCTCCTGATCCTCATCAGTCACCATCAGCATTGTGATGTCAGCCCTGTCATGGTAGAGCTTCAGGCGATTCACATGGATAACCCTTTTGGGTGTCCTGCTTGTGCCCAGGTCGACCAAGTAGGTGACCTCACTCTTTTTCTCTAGGATAGGGTAAGGGCCACTCCACCTGTCCTGGAGTGCCCTTGGTGCCACTGGCTCCAAAATCTACACCTTTTGCCCAGGTTGAAATTCAACCAGTGCAGCTTTTTGGTCATACCAGTGCTTCTGAAGCTCCTGGCTGGCCTCAAGATTTTTGGATGCCTTTTCCATGTACTCAGCCATTCTGGACCTTAGGCCAAGCACATAGTCCACAATATCCTGTTTGGGTTCTTGGAGAGGCTTCTCCCAACCCTCTTTCACAAGACAGAGTGGTCCCCTCACAGGATGGCCAAACAGAAGTTCAAAGGGGGAAAACCCTACTCCCGTCTGTGGCACCTCTCTTTAAGCGAAAAGCAGACATGGTAATAGGACATCCCATCTCCTTTTGAGTTTTTCAGGGAGCCCCATAATCATGCCTTTCAATGTCTTGTTGAATCTCTCAACAAGGCCATTGGTTTGTAGGTGATAGGGTGTAGTAAACTTGTACTGCACTCCAAACTCTTTCCACGTGTGTTTTAGGTAAGCAGACATGAAGTTGGAACCTCTGTCTGAAACCACCTCCTTAGGAAACCCTACGCTGGTGAAAATACCAATGAGGGCCTTGGCTACTGCAGGAGCTGTAGCAGTCCTAAGGGGAATTGCTTCAGGGTACCTAGTGGCATGATCCACTACCACTAGAATGAATTTGTTCCCTGATGCTGTGGGAGGTTCAAGTGGACCTACTATGTCCACACCTACCCTTTCAAAGGGAACCCCCACCACAGGCAGTGGTATCAGGGGGGCCTTTGAGGGGCCACCAGTCTTGCCACTGGCCTGACAGGTGACACAGGAGCTGACAAACTCCTTTACTTTTTGGTGCATCTGGGGCCAGTAAAAGTGGCTAACTAGCCTTTCCCAAGTCTTGGTTTGGCCCAGATGTCCAGCTAAGGGAATGTCATGAGCTAAAGTTAGGAGAAACTTCCTGTACTTCTGGGGCACTACCACTCTCCTAGTGCCTCCAGGTTTGGGGTCTCTGGCCTCAGTGTACAGTAGTCCCTCTTCCCAATAAACTCTGTGGGTACCACTGACATCTCCTTTTTCCTGGGTAGCAGCTTGCTGCCTCAGGCTTTCAAGAGTTGGACAGACCTGCTGCCCCTGGCACAGCTCTTCCCTAGAGGGTCCCCCTGGGCCTAAGAGTTCAACCTGGTAAGGGTACGCTCCATGGGCTCAGTTCCCTCTGGGGTGTCCAAGACCTCTCCCTGAGGAGAGGGGTCCTGATCCTTTTGCTGTCCAGAAGCTGGTTCCCCAGTCTTCTTACCTTTCCTCTTGGAAGGTTGGGCCATACTTTCAGGCTCCAACACTTCTTTTTCACCCTGTCTCTTGCTCTGTGCTCTTGTTTTTACACACACAAATTCAGGGATGTCCAGCATTGCTGCGTGGGTTTTTAGTTCAACCTCAGCCCATGCTGAGGTTTCCAGGTCATTGCCAAGCAGACATGCAGCTGGTAGCTTTGGAGAGACCACTACCTGTTTCAGGCCAGTAACCCCCCCCCTCCCCCCCAGTCTAATGCCACCATAGCCATTGCATGGTTAGTGGTAACACTGTCAGCATTGGTGACTGGGTAAGTTCTCCCAATCAAGTATTGCTCAGGGGAAACCAGTGTGTCTCTCATCATAGTGACACTGGCACCTGTATCCCTCAGAGCTTCTATCCTAGTTCCATTGATCCAAGGGTATTGGTAAGTACTTTTTTAAGTTGGGTGGCCACACAGCTACAGTGGCAAACTCAACTTCCCTTCTGAAACTAGAACTGCTTCAGTGTGCAACCCGATTTGCTCTTGGCACACTGTTGATCCCATCTGGAGACTTGCTACCCCAGGAGTAGCTGTAGTAGGACTAGGGGCCTTCTTGTTTGGGCAAGCAGCATCTCCAGTTAAGTGTCCCAACTTCTTACAGTTGTTACACCAGGCCTTTAAAGGATCAAAGTTCTTTCCCCTGTACCTATTAAAGGACTGGGAAGAGTTTTGGGACCCACCCCCCTGTGCAGGTTTTTGGGGCCCTTTTAAAGACTCAGGCTTTTTATCTTGGGGATTCTCACCACCTTTCCCCTGGGGAGGTTTTGTAACCCCTTTCTTTTGGTCACCCCCAGTGGTTGTTTTTGTCACCCTTGTCTTGACCCAGTGGTCAGCCTTCTTTCCCAATTCTTGGGGAGAAATTAGACCTAGGTCTACCAAATGCTGATGTAACTTTTCATTAGTGCA
This sequence comes from Calotriton arnoldi, assembly GCA_963921515.1. Classification (NCBI taxonomy): domain Eukaryota; kingdom Metazoa; phylum Chordata; class Amphibia; order Caudata; family Salamandridae; genus Calotriton; species Calotriton arnoldi. The sequence continues at coordinate 199,877 of CAWUFW010001895.1, forward strand.
ATTACTTAAAATATGTTCTTTCATAAACAAATTATAAAGTCCATTGAAATCATGCACATTGTGTCCAGTTAACCAACCATCTAGTGTTTTAACTGAGTAGTCTACAGTCAATCCAGGATTGGTTTTGGGTTTTGTGAGCCCCCCTGAATCCAATTCTATATTCCTCAGTTGTGAGTCCAAATCCCTCAATCAGAGTTTTCTTCATGAGGTCATAGGACCCAGCGTCTGCCCCAGAAAGGATCAGGAGTCCGTCTCTGCAGTTACCAGAGAACAGTTCCCAAAGGAGTGCCCCCCAGTGTGACTTCTTCACTTATCTCATTTCACAAGCCCTCTCAAAGGCTGTGAACCATTTTGTGATATCATCACTCTCTTCATATTTAGGGACAATCCCTTTGGGGATTTTAGGATCATAAGATTGCTCTTTATCCTTATTTAGTAAATTGCTGCCACCATTGATGGGTGCTAGGCCCATCTCTGCTCTCTCTCTTTCTAGAGCCAGCAACCTGGTCTCTAGATCCAGTCTTTTGGTCAGCCTTACTAACAGGCTGTCCTCCTCATTGAGGCTGTCCTCAATGTCCTCACTGATACCTGATCCACCTGTGTGAGATCTAGGCACTGAGAGTTTTACTTTTGGAGTCAAGGGTACTTGATCCCTTTTCTCCCTAGGAAGTGGAGGTGGTTGATCTACCAGGTAATTCCCTTCCTCTACTTCCTCATCTGATTGGTCTTCACCATTTTCAGATGGGTGGTCTTTAGCATACCAAGCCAACAGCTCCTGGAGCTTTTGTTTGGTGGGATGGGGACCCATGGTTATGTTTTTAATTTTACATAGGGACCTTACCTCCTTGAAAGTCAAGTGAAGGTAAGGGGTGAGGTCAAGCTCCTCAACCTTGTCCTCTATGTCATTATGGGTATTTTCACTAATAGCTGGGTTCTTATTTTGAGACATAGTTAAAAATACTTCTAACCCCTCTAACCCTGGCTAGAGTGACTTTTTATTTTCTAAAATTCTAAAGGGACTTAACCAAGGCCCTAACAAGACTTTTAGTAATTTTGCAAACAAATGCCAATTTGAAAAATCAGAATTCTAAAGACAATTTAAGAGTTCTGTCGTGTGATCAGGTGGTAACCAAGTAGTCCAACAAATGAAAAGTTGTATATCCCACCGCTGATCCACCAATGTAGGAAGCTGGCTCTGTATATACTATACCAAAGTGAGGTATAGTGTGCACAGAGTCCAGTGGAACCCCAAAGGTAGGCAGAGGCAAAGTTAGATAGAACCTTACTCTCTATTTGTGGTAGGATGGTCGAGCAGAAAGGCATCAGAGGACAGTGTTAAGCATTTGTTGTACACACTCAGTCAGCAAATGAATTCACACACTCAAAGACTGAACTTCAGACCAATTGTTTTTGTATAAAAATATTCTTTTAGTTATTTTATTTTCTAGAACCAAGCAAGCCTGGCACAGGTAAGTTGATAAATACTTTGCAGTGATATACAGTTTGAAATGCAATTGTAAATGTACTTTGAAATGGTTACAGTTTAAATTATTGGTAATGCAATACTGTGAAATGCTGTACATATACTTTGTATCGACTTTGCAATGCAAATTACAGGTAAGTTACTTTTACGTTACTTTTGAGATTACTTTTTCTACTCAGTGTGATATGCCTAGATATCACACTGGGACATTTCCTAGAGAAAAGGTAAGTAAAATCAGTTTTGCACAATTGTTATTTTTCTGGCTTCCATACAAATCAACTCCACACTTAGAACATTTTTCAGAGAAAAACAGCCAATGAATTCCTATGGAGAGAAATGAAGTTGACGGTTACCAGGTAAGTAATCGGTCTTTGGAGCTGAGCTTCTGGGGTTAGAACAAAGTTTCCCCCAGGGTCAAGGATGCACTCTCGTTACACCCTCAGCGGCACTAGGGCGGCCGGGTGCAGAGTGCTGAGGCCCAATGTTATCCAATGGGGGATAGGGGCCTCCGGTTGGTGGCTGCTGGCAAGCAGGCCACTGGGTTGTGGGAGCAAGGCTCCTGAACTCTAGCTCAGGGCAAATGGGGAAACAAATTAGCACCAAAGGTGCACCCTCAGCGGCACTAGGGCGGCCGGGTGCAGGGTGCTGTTTCGACGTCGGGCGCCCTGTTGGTTTCAATGGAGAACCTCCGGTTTCGAAAAGCACTGCAGGCAGGGAGACGAAGGACTTCTGGGTGCGACCACCACTTCGAGAGGTAAGTTGGGAAGTTAGGGGTTGGTTAGGCACCGTCGGTTTGGGCACACAAGGCCGCGGGGCGTCAGGTGCAGGGGTGCCTTTTGGGGTCGGATCTTCTTACCAGCTTCTGGTCGCGGTTAGGGGGGGCCTTCTGGATTTAGGCTGCAGGCGTCGGCTGGAGGCAGGTCAGGGGTCGCCGGATCTCAGTTCAGAATCGCAGGGGTGACCTCCTCGTGGTGTTTGCCCACTCGAGCTCGGGCCGTGGACGCTGGGTGCAGAGTGGGGCGGATCCGCGGTATCCGGCCGGAGCCAGAGGTTGCAGTTGAACAAATCCGGTGTTCACGGGAGAAGCAGTCTTTGGAAGTGAAGGCAGGCAGGTCCTCCGGGGTTTTTGAGGTTGCTGGCTGCAGGACACACCTGGATTTCGCAGGAGCAGGTTCGAGGGGGAGACAGGCCGGTAGGGCTGGGGCCAAGCCAGTGGGCGTCTTCCTCTTGATAGCTGCAGCACGGCTGTTCGGTCCTTCTTTTCTTCTTGTTTCTTGTCTGGATATGAGGAAGCAGGGTTCAGGGATGCCCCTAAATACTAGATTTAGGGGCGTTACAGGTAGGTAAAAAGGCAGGGACCAATGGGCCCCTTCCCTGGGGTGGGTACACCCCCTATTATACCACCCTCCAGTGGGAGGGAGGCATGGGCCTGTCCCTGGTTGGCTGAGTCCCCCCCCATCTTCAAGATGGCGTGGACTGAGAGTTGTGCTTCACCTCGCCTCCCCCACCTGAGGGGTGGAGTTGGCAGAGGTGGGCACACCTCTCTTCCTCACTTGTTTTTCCCGCCGGTTCTCCCGCCCAAAGTGGGGGTCAGAACCGGTGGGGACCAGTTGCTGATGGCAGTTAGTGGCCTGGGGAACCTCACAAAGGCGGCAAGCCTTTGAAGCTTCCCCTTCGTGAACCCTGCCCATCCTGGGGGAGGAGGCTTGGCACCTCGTCCCAGGATGTGCATTGTTTCAGGCCCCAGAGAGCAGCAGGCTCTCTACCCAGGGGTCCAGAAACATGTCTGGTGGTGGCAGCTGAAAGCAGCCACTCAGCCAAGACACTGGAGGTGGGTTAGTTTTCAGGGGGCATCTCTAAGATGCCCTCTGTGTGCATTTTTCATTAAATCCCACACTGGCATCAGTGTGGGTTTAATGTGCTGAGAAGTTTGATACCAAACTTCTCAGTTTTCAGTGTAGCCATTATGGTGCTGTGGAGTTCGTAATGACAAACTCCCAGCACCATATACTCTTAATGGCAGCACTGCACTTACAATGTCTAAGAATGGACTTAGACACTGTAGGGGTACAGGGCTCATGCCCCTGTACCCTCACCACTGGTATAGTTCACCCAGCTAGAGGGGTGACTGATCTATGCCAGGGCAGTGGGTTGTAGGCATGGCACACAGGGATGTGTGCCATATCGACTCTTCACTTTGTTCTGCACCAAAACACGCAGCCTGCAAAGGCAGTGTGTGAGTGTAGTGGTACAGGACCTCTAAGGGTGGCACAATAAGTGCTGCAGGGGGCCTTCTCTGGTCACAGTGTCCAGTGTCAGGGGCTGACATGTGGCCAGAGATGCCAATTGGGTTTAGGCTTCAATGCAGTTTTAGGGAAAGAACATAGGCCCTGGGTACCTGATTAGCAGGAGCCCAGGGCACACTCAGTCAAAGTACATCAGTAATTCAGCAAAAAGTGGGGGCAACCATGCAGAAAGAGGGCACTTTCTCACACATATGTGAAGCAGTTCTATCATTTTGGCAACAGAGCCTTCCATGAAGCCACATGGACCAAATTCTGCAAATTATTTTTTACCTGAGTGGAACACAGGAACACGATCAAGTACTGCTAAATAAGACTGCCAAAGAAGAAGAAGTTTACTCAGAGAAGGTTGCACAAGTTGGTTACTGCGACTGCTCAGACCAGGGGCACAACTAGACTCACACTTTGTGGCCTAACACGTCAACCATTGGAGTCAGGACTAACACTTTCAGCAATGGGACGGAGCTATCCTTAGAGCTGATACAAGAAAATATAGTGATAAATTGCACATTTTAAACATATTTATCAAACCTGATAGGATAACAATAAACATGTTTTAGTGGTTTTGAAAATATTTACAGACTACTGACAATGATCTTTAAAAAGGGCAATGAGTGATTTGACAAGTAAAAAGCATCTACTACAGATTTAAATACAAAGCACTTTAGAATCAGTTTTTTGCCAAATTTTTGCAAGATGATGCCCCTTTCTGCCAATTCTCTGAAAATTTCTTCAGTGAAATGACAACAAGTCAATTCAATATTTTTTATTCGAACTTCAGAAAGACCCGTCTGTCTGAGTGGTGACCAAAGGTAAGTTTTCAGTCTACTCAATGGGACAGTGGAATATATGCTTTTTTGAGGCAGCACACATTTACAGGTCATACAATATTGAGCTTAGTGGGGCAACGTACCTGTTTTTGGGATGTGTGACTGACAAGTCTCAGGTCTGATTCCTAATGCATCTTCCATTGTTCCTGAGACTGAATAAGTGAGGGCCAATCAGATCACAATATTAATACCTGTTAATTACTCAGCCCGGAAACTGCACTATTCTAAATCATAATAGAATAGTTATTGTTAGAACACCACATTGTGCAGGTCTCATGTGAGATGAATGAGCCTCACCCACCAGACCTAAAGAAAAGGCAAGAAAGGTAGTTGCCTTAAAATAACTATGCAATGAACGGTGATTTAGCATGCAAGGGACACAAGTATTCTTTTAAGCTTTAGAACACACAGAATGTGCGGAGAATAGGCAATGTCCTGCAAAGAGGCCTCTTCAGCAAAAATCGTGCCTTTTAAAAGCATCTATTATATAAACAACACCCCTGCTTTTAGACAACATGGTTACCTGTTTGTCATTGTAATACTGGTACAACTAGTGCACACAGTAGTGTTTTCATTGTGCAATGATTCTGCATTGCTAACCTATTATACTCAATTTTGAAGTTATGCTGCTTTTAGCAGACCCGGGATTAGTTTGACAGCCCAATAAGGTTTCACAAGCATGTTGTTGTCAAAGTGCACTAATTTGAAAAGGCAGGACATAGTGATGCAATGTTTAAACAAGGGGAGTGCTGGTGTACGTCCTCTTCATAGACACCATCTCAGAGAAAATCCACACAAGGCATACATTTATGCAAATTCTACATCTGTTTTACTATGCGCTCTAAGAAGCTAATCATAGAGGTGTTTGCTTTAGGCAGCAGAGGTATGCTTTGGTTAGACATAAATTATAAGTTCAGGAATCACATGGATGAGCGATCTTCCAGTCTACCCATAGGTCAGGAGCCAGACTCTCGAACTTTCCCTCAGGTGACAATGCTGAATCACCATCATTTCTGCTCGATTTTTTCTAAAATTGCTAACGGTCCTACGTTTAGGGCTTCAGTGCACTACCCACTAAATATACTGAAAACCTATGCATGCAAGTATGAGATCAGTTAGGTGGCTGGTGACATTTGAAAGTGGTGGGGCGTAAAATTATTGGCATACTGCACCGCAGCGAGCGAGCGTAGCGAGCGAGCCCGAGCTAACCTAAGAGGGGTTCGGAGGGGTTTCTCCCCCAGAGAAAATTTTGAAAAAAGAGTGGACAAATGGTGCATTTTCAAGCAAATTTGAGAAAGCAGGAAGGTTAATAAAGCAATTGTGAAAGTGCAGTTATTACATTAATAAAGAGATGTCATATAACATAGGTAGCTGCTTATTCAAGCTTTCTTTCACCCCATAGTCCAGCAGGGTCTTGATACAAGACAGATAAGAGAAAAAGCAGTGTGGTCCTCGACCAGGAAGACACTCATATTTTGTTGGTAAGAAGTCAAAGGATTGGTCAAATTGAAAACCTGAAATGCAATATGCAATCAAACAATTTGCAAGTACATCTCATCTATGTTCAACAAGCCATGTTTTACCCATGATTGGAATTGTGAATCACCAAATAAACTGAGCCACTGCAATCAAAAGCAGAGGGCCTCCTCAAAAGTATGCCCTTAAGAGAGTTCTCTCATCTCATGTCCTCTCTACATTTTCTCTGGAAGTTGAAAACTCATCACATTCTACTGCACAAACCTGAACCCTTCTGCATATTCCAACACCAGAACTCATTCTTGGCCATTTAGTTTGGAGCCATTCATACCAGGAATACAGAAAATACCTTTAAATAGAGTAGAAGGTTTATGAATACAAGCACTTAGCAATTGTACATATACTATGAATGAGAGCCAAAGGAAACAAAAAGGAATAAAGAAGGGAGCAACACTCAAACACAACTCATGCTCCGGAACGCCATAAAATTCTCTATGTGGCAAGTTCATCACCTATAGCAGAACATAGTACATTTAATGTCTCCCTCAGTTTAGCATATTAAACAATAGCAAGTGGTAATTCTGATGGCTGAAAAAACAATTTTACAAAAGCTTCTGATATTTCACAACCACTTAACAGGGGCAATAGAACAAATAAACACCGCGCCAGATGTTCAGTGCTGGAGTTACTAGGCACCGTTTCAGCTGAGACTAGCAGTTCGTGCAAGGCATCATGGGAGATGCCATGTCTTGCAGAGCAGCAGATGAAATCAGGTGTTGAGCACAGAGGGAGCACAATTTACTATAAACAGTTTTAACGGCCTCAGCAAAAACTTTGTTTCATGAAGAAGGGGAAAAATCCTTGCAAACGAGTGTTAATAACTTTACAAGATAAATGCCTGCCTTTCTCTAGACATTAAGCTATTTTTGTGCAGGCATTGCAGAATTCTTAAACTGAATTATGGAACAATTTGCTGTGGCTTGATATAATAACTGTAAAGCTGCACTCAAAGGTACACAGATCTGCAGGGGAGGAGTAAACACGGCCATTTTTAATTGACAAACTATAACGCTGCTCTTAAAAAATCGCTGCATCTCCAAGTTCGTCTTTGCACATAACATCCAAGATGTGGCAAAAGAAATACTGAGAAGCTCCACGCGCACAAACCACACAAATTGAGCATTGCTATCAAACTGCACATAGTTCTGCCAAACGAGTATCTAAAATGTCGCTCCTTCCCAGCCCTTAGTGCGTCGTGTCCCGTAGTTTTGACATTATTAACGCGAGCCTTATATTTTGTTTGTTGGTATCGAGAATTAACTTTAAAATGATCACAGGGCACACAAACTATTTTAGACGGTGTCTTTTTTGTTGTAATTTTGAATTTGAAAATAGGAGCAAATGTAATTAGCAAAAACAAACACCAACCGGATCCCGGGCGGACTCTTTCCTCCAAACGGCAGGGTTAAACAGAATTGAAGGAGCTGGCATGTTAAAGACAAACTGGAACAAACGCCCATCTATCTACCATACCAGATACCAAACTATCTTTCAAAATGCCCTTTTCTCTCGTCCACGTCTATTTACAATATTTAGAACCAAAATTGATAAAAAAAACGCTTGTTTCTCAATTTCAAAGAACCATATATACTAATGTGCAATCTTCTCAAACAAGAAATACATTTGATGGCATGAAGTACATTCTACACGTGACACGCCTGCTTGGATGTCATTTCCACTGAGTACACACCAGTGCTGTTCAGTCATGGTAAGGTGCTTTCCTCCGGTTTACTGTGCAGTTCTCCTCTCCTGATGCCTCTGCCTATATTGCATGCTGTACTTTAAAAGGACTTACCTTTCACACCGACCGGACGCAAACATGTCGTTCTGTGGGCGGTGGGGCTTGCTTGTAGGACTCTGGCGGGATCCCGAGCAGTTCGATTGCTCTTGGCTTGCACTTTGAGCCCCTGGTATTGGAGTGTCCCACCGGCCTCGCTTGAGATGACACAGAGGACGTCAGCAGTAACTGAGCCAGACCCCGCTCCTGATAGTTCTCAAGTGCAGTTGGTGGGCGTCGATGCTGCAGCACAGTGTAGCGCAAAGGAGTCTCCTCCGCGCCTTTACGGGATAGTTTCAGCCGAGTTACAAAGCTGCTACTGCAGAAACTTTTCCCGTTTCCGTGTTTTGCATTAACTACACACACATCTCCACATTTTACAAGCAGCCCACGTACTTGATTCCACCCAAACCCATTGCTCATCATTCTGCCAATTGGGCTGTTTATTCACAATGACTTGCTGCTTTTGTTAAAACAATATTCCGGACCAAAATAGGGTGAAGAGATCTGAGACTTTATTTAGCGAGTAATTATGGTTATTGTGAGTTCCTATTGTCTCTGTTCTCTAGAGGACATTGCTACCAATCCCAAGCATAGGGTAGGAGGTACTGTTGTTGTCAGTACCTGTGGGGCGAATGATATCTGTTGCATTGACAGTGAGACATGTATAGGAAATGATTTCAGTGCATATATTGCTAGATATTGAAGCTAAATAGTTTAATAAACCTCAGATGTCGACTCATTCATATGCATTGATGGTTTATCGATCACTTGCTGTGAGCCAAAGGATACACCAGGCTAGACCTGGCCGGGTCTGGTGGCTCAGTGGACTAATCCGTCCACTGCAGGGGCCTCTGTTTCGATCTCATGGTCACAGGTTCAAATCCTGGCAGGTCCACTCAGCCTTTCATCCATCTAAGGTCGATAAAATGAGTGCCATTGTGTCTGGTAACAACCAACATCTGTTATTCAGCGCCAAGATGCCTACGGGGGGACATGCGCATTACATGCCCGTGTTATGTTATCTCAATATTAGCAAAGCTGCACTATTTTATTAGAGAGGGCTCTTAATACAGACAAAGTGTCCATGCTGTTCAGTGGACACACAGACATATCTTACCCAAATGGCTCCGAGACAGTCAGGGCCCTGCATTTATCTTTGGCTCCTGCAGAGTGCTTTGAGTTGCCTGCGCTGCTTTCTCTGGGGAAGGCGTATTGCTGATGCCTGCTTTTCTCATCCCTGCGTACGCTGGCTCTTTTCGATGGTAGATCCATTCCAGAAAGATATATTTCAAGCATCCCTTGAGACCGAATGCCTTTTGGAATCAGTAGCGCAGGTGCACAAGTCCCTGCGAGTGGCTTGCTACATCGTTGACATTCAAGGACTCCTCGTGCCCAAAATAAAAACGTCTAATTTATCCCTAGTCCCACTCACTCTAGGTGAATGGTTGATGGGGACAAGTACAGTCAGGCTGGAGACAGAAGAAATACTCTGAGATCCCATACACTGGGGGTCACGGAGTGTCAGCACATAGGAGGTGCAGTAACGTGAGTCCGAGTCCGACAGTGAAAGCTATGCCCCAAAAACATTGGCAACAATAAGAAATGCTGCAGACAGGCCCTCTACTCACCACGCAGAACACCGGACCCTCTGCACATAAAGCGTATGCCAGCATTTACACCCTAAAATAAGCTTCTCCTGCTTACGGCCACCTGAAAATACGTGTTTTGTTTCTGGATGTAACTGGTGCCCAGGTTTAGCGCTCCAATACCTTCGGGTCAAATCCGCGCTACATAAAACTGCAAAAAAAAAAGTTCAGCAAATCACGTTGTGAATTATCCGTCCGTTATATCGAGCTTAAAACCTACCATGTGCTCTGCCACCTCTTTCTGCTGCGGTACACTAATGTAAGCACTTGAGCTGCTGGTTAAACAATCCCCAGTGTGTGGCAGAGTCCTGCAGTTGGAAGTGCCTCCATCTGTCCAAACAGAAACAGATGTATGCAGCAGCACAGCTGCCCAGAAGTCGTTCTTCAAAAGGCAGATTAAAACATCTGCCAGAAGCCACGGACGAGGCCGGAGCCTGAGCAGGAGCAGCCCCCTCAGCTGGGCCTGTCACTCCGGGCTAAGAGCAGCAGGACGGGCGAAAAAGGCTGTATCGCGCACGCGCGTCTTCTGATTGGGCGCTAATGACTTTAATAGGCCGGCTGGGCCGCCCTTCTCCCATTACTCAGCTGTTTGCACGCGCCCGACTCCCACTTTAATTACCTCATTTTCTGTCATCAGATTACAAGAAGCAGCAGGTCACTTTTGGAGCAGATTGAGCAGGGGCTGTGATCTGCTAGAAATCTGCGCTGCGGCGTAATGGAGCACTCACTGTAACACACATTTGTGGGTTAACTACAGACACGTCTTGTTTTCTTGCGTCGCAAACTGCTGTAAAACCCCTACCTCCATGGAGATCATTTAGGTACTACCAGGAGTAAAACTTCGGGGGTGAGCAATCTGTCCTCGTAGAATTAAAGCGCCTAGTCTGCAATCTGTATGTCTTTGTAGAATTATAGCCACAGTCAGCCATTAGGAATGACGAGAAACACTTTCGGAAGCCTTCAGATAACATCCCGCAAATGCCCAACTTTTCCATCGCGTCCAAAGACCGATTTAGCTTGTGATGGCGTTACATCATATTCATCCCAGGATGCAACAGCGCCATATCTCTCTACACAATGCTTTATTGTTATTGTTCATTTGCATTTTTTATTGTTTGGCTTTTAGAAACACTTTACGCAACTTGCATATTCCTCAGACGAGGTGTCAGTCAAAATGGAGAGGGCCCAGAATTCTTATCATATCCTAGCAGTCAAATGTTTTTAGGTACATTGATTAATTACAGGGAGATGGTGCTTAAAATGGTTCGATTTTCATGAGGCTAACGGAGCAATATCTTCTCCTCACATTATTTCTTTAGCATAAGTCTTACTAAAGTCCATAGCTCTGGTTAGTCAGAGTGCCACTGGAGCACGCTGCTGCCTGTCGACTTTAAGTCCACAGCTCACAGGGACAGCAGCCGGATAGAAGCGCTTCTCCTTGCACCGGCGGCTCAGCACTCGAGCTAGCAAAGACATTTATTCATTTAAGTGTATTGTGCCATCAGTGACGGAACTGGCCGAATTAAAAGAGCGAGTAGAGAGGATACACGGGGGTGAGCAACGAATTAACACGGAGAGCCGAGCCAAAGGCTCAGACTTGGCTCTAAGAGCCCGCGCACGAGCCAAGGTGTACAGCACACGCGGCTCGGGGGGGGGTGGTGTCGGGTGTGCCGGGGGCCCGGGGGATTTTTAAAATAAATAAAAAATCCTACCTGACTCTGAGGAGGTCCGCCGTCCGCGCCGCCTCGGGTCCGACTCCGTTTGGCCCTGCCTACAGCGGCCCCTCTCAGCCAATCCTGGCGCTGCTGCCAGGATTGGCTTAGGGCACGGTTACCCCTCGCCCGCCTGCCCATTAGGAGACCGAGGTTTGAGCCTTTGCTCAACCCTCGCTCTCCTAATGGGCATGCGCAAGCCAGTGCACACACAAGTGCGCATGACTGGGCACGGCGCGAAAATTCGGTGCCCTTGCCCACTCATGCGCACTTGTGCTGCAGTGCTGCCTCCTGCCCCTGGTCCCTCTGACAATCATGTCAGTCAACATGACGCAGGACCGCCCACCCCCTTCAGACTCTGAAGGGGGTGGGCGGTCCGACGTCATGCTGACTGACATGATTGTCAGTTCTCCCTCGGCTCTTTGAACTTAAGTAAACTGATCAAGTTTACTTAGGTTCAAAGACGCCGAGGGAGCTGCGGGCGGGGGGGGCTACGCCCCAACGCCCCAATGGACGCACCGCCCCTGCAAAACAAACACCCGACAGCTGAATGGAGTAACATCATCAGGAATAATATGAAGATAATCAATAAAAGAGATGACTTTTAAGAGACTTAGAAACATAGACTTTTAAACATAGAAAGGTTCAGATGAGTGTATTTCCAATGGAAGAAGCAACAAAAGAGAAGGAGCATCCCTCTTTACACCCCACCTGCTGGCAGCGCCAGGATTGGCTTAGGGCACGGTTACCCCTCGCCCGCCTGCCCATTAGGAGACCGAGGTTTGAGCCTTTGCTCAACCCTCGCTCTCCTAATGGGCATGCGCAAGCCAGTGCACACACAAGTGCGCATGACTGGGCACGGCGCGAAAATTCGGTGCCCTTGCCCACTCATGCGCACTTGTGCTGCAGTGCTGCCTCCTGCCCCTGGTCCCTCTGACAATCATGTCAGTCAACATGACGCAGGACCGCCCACCCCCTTCAGACTCTGAAGGGGGTGGGCGATCCGACGTCATGCTGACTGACATGATTGTCAGTTCTCCCTCGGCTCTTTGAACTTAAGTAAACTGATCAAGTTTACTTAGGTTCAAAGACGCCGAGGGAGCTGCGGGCGGGGGGGGGCTACGCCCCAACGCCCCAATGGACGCACCGCCCCTGCAAAACAAACACCCGACAGCTGAATGGAGTAACATCATCAGGAATAATATGAAGATAATCAATAAAAGAGATGACTTTTAAGAGACTTAGAAACATAGACTTTTAAACATAGAAAGGTTCAGATGAGTGTATTTCCAATGGAAGAAGCAACAAAAGAGAAGGAGCATCCCTCTTTACACCCCACCTACCAAGCCTTTGTAAATCAGGGGACTGCTAGCAGAAGGGCAGATCCAAAATGAAGGGATCATTTAAATTTGGAAGCAAACACAAAAGCAGCATGGGCCCCGTTTCATAGTAGGCTCTGTGGGCATAGTGGAGTGTGCTATAATGGATCCTTCTAGAAACTGACAACTAGTGCAGCTCATGGCGAGCCTCGGAGAACCTATGAAATGCCCTGACAAGTCGCGCTGCCATAGTCTGAATACCTTGAAGCTTGTACATAGTTGATTCAAGAAGACCATCATAGCAAGTATGGCATAGGTAAATCTAGAAATGATGGTAGTAGGAACAACACAAGCTTTCAAGAAGCAAGGAATAAAAAGAAGGTTTCATAGACTTGGGGGAAGTGATAACCAGGCCTTTTGTCCCTGTTCACCGATACCCAAGCACTTCATGTAGCCCACCATGGCCCTGATTACAAGTTGCACATTGCTGGTGGGGTGCAAACTTCACCCCAGTCATTACCAGTACTGTGCAATTACTAGTTATACCTCAAGGAGTTGGGAATTACTGTGAGGACCTAGATTTACCAGGCGGCATTCTGCATGGTAATCCTTTTTCTGTGGGGTTTAACACATACATTTAGCACCTGCTCTGAGCAGGTTTTAAACGTGTGCAGGGGGCTGTGGTAAACGTGTGTTGTAAGGTGTGGCTAAAGGGATGGGGGAAGGAGGGGGCAGGGAGGAGAGGAGAATGTTGGCTGCCTTGTTTCTGGTTGAGCTGTGCTCATAGAATGGCCGGGGCTGCAATGCAGACTTTCCCCACAGTGATATTACCTGCTGAAGTTTCCAGCCGGTAAAATCTGGATAGCACCAAGTAAATTCTTGTGTATGAACACTGGACCTCTTACAATCGAGCGGAATTGAATTCTACACAGTAATTCCGCTCCGTTCAGTTCCCAATCGGGGCCTGTGTCTTCTATGGGCTTCTTGTAAGTGGGCTGATAAGGCAGAGGTAACATGAGACCATGAGGCATGAAAAGCAATGAAAAAACAAAGCAAGCCTCCTCTACTTGTAGATGATTTTTAAAGCAGCAGCCTATCTTATACTGTGTGTAATACAGAAGTTTGTGAGACACAAATTAACAAGGAGAGCCGAGCCAGAGACAATTCGAGCTGAGCAAGGTTCTTGCTTGGCTGTAAGATCTGGTACATGATCCGAGTCATGAAAATGTTTAGCATGTAAATCGTGCAACAAACATCATGTAAAAATATGTTAAAGTCTTGTTAAATAAAAAAAAAAAATCTATTGTTTTAACACAAGGAAGCATTTCACCTTAGTACATCAGATTATATCACTGCATTGAGACATATTTATTAAAAGTGATAGTTGTTAAACGGGAACTTAGAAAAATGTATGTTCTTCAGACAGACAACAATGCCACTAGGGAACTAAGAGGCAAATTAGCTGACATGTGCACCCTAAATGCTGCTGGGATTCTTATCATTCATGGAGCAACATTATAGTGTATTAAATCAAACACAAGGGCGTTTTTTGTACTGCAAGCATCCTGAACTCATGTATTTCAAAGTGAAGAAGCAAGGAGCAGGTTTTCTGGTTTCACATTCTGCAATTCAGCCACAATATGGTATCTTTTCTCTCTCATCTCAATGATTTAGGCTTAAGCACACATGAAAGCTCGGCTCGTTTTGTGCTCTAGGGTCCAAGAGGACCTCGAACCAAGCCAAAGCCAGGCATCTAGCTCGAACCTGGCTTGAACCTTCAGTGGCTTGCCCACCGTTAGTTTAATAAAAAAATAAAATAATGACTTGCATATTTATAGTGCTTTCAGTCGCAGGGTGGGACCTCATAGCACTATAAATACAGAGGACAGTATTCCCCAGTGCACCAGAATTCAGTTTTGTGGCTGTGCAGCGATCACATTAACTAACTGAGCTGCCCTAAAATAAAGAATGCATTTTCCGCACGTTATTTTACCTTGCATTTATTTTTAATTTAAAGTGTGAGCTTGCATTTTATATGCATTTACCTGAAGATGCAATGTCAGTGTGAGTGCGCCCCCTGGGGAAAACAACCTTTACAACGCGGTTGTTACATCGCGTTAGCATTACAACGCGGTCGTTACAACGACCGCGTTGTTACAACGCGATGCCATTACATCGCAAGTCATTAGATCGACTTGCTCTAGATGACGCTCCAACCTAAGGAATAGTATGATTTACTATTCCAACACCGTCCCTACTGTTGCGCAGGGTGGAGTTGGAATAGTAAATTATACTATTCCTAATGTTGGAGCGCCCTCTAGTGCAAGTCGATCTAAAGACTTGCGTTGTAAAGGTATTGCGTTCTAACAATGCGGTCGTTGTAACGACCGCGTTGTTATGGAACGCGATGTAAAAGCATGCGTTGTAGCATGCTATATTCGCCCCCTGAGAGCAGCCCTCTGGAGGAGGGAAAGGGGATCGCTAATCCCCTGTAAAAGTGCAGGCAGTTGCCGTCTGCACTGTGAAAACACGGAGCGGCTGCAAACAGTCACTCTGTGTTTTCACATGAATGCACTGCCCTGGGGGCCCATTTTCATTGTTTGCACCGGGCGCACCTTTTAATAGGTACGCCCAGGGCACACAATGAAAATGCATAATACGGCCCTAGGTTTGTGTATTCTATTAATTCTTAGATTAGACTATATTGTATGTGTAGATATATAAATGACTTGCAATGTATCAGAGTTCTAATAGAACATACAATTGTAAAAGGGTAGGGAACAATAGGATGTTAACAGTGTTGGTTATTCTACAGAAGTCAAATAGAAAAGATAACTCATCTTCAGTGTACCGTAATAAAGCATAGGATGAAATTATAGTACACAGGTATTTTTGATATACTTATTTTGTCGCTAACAGTGGGTGGATGTCACTTTTCAATGATATGTTTCACGTGGTATGTGGACAATGTGTAGCTTTCATTTTATCGATGGACATTACGCTGCCTGCTCTGCAGCGCCTAATTAAACAGTGCAGCAGTTGAAAGTGGCGAAAAGCCTTTCGGCAGGGTGAGCAAGACAGCAGTGGCAAGGGGGTGGGGCCGGCACCCCCGTTAAAAAAAAAATAAGATGACAACAAAAATAGCAATCACTGTGGGGCAAACACCGACATCGAGAGTCTGTATGTGTTTGCCCTGAGGTGAAATGTCTGCAAATCATTCCACGGATGCCCTTGACAAGGGTATTTAAAACCCACAACTGAAATAAATTGTTTTTTTCCTGAAAATCCAAGTATTATCCTTAATTATTCACTCTGCAACAAATGCCTTAGCAGAGATAGTCTGCATTATCTTGATAAACGATAATCTTAGGGAACCAATTGTGTAACAATTGTAAAACATTTGGTGACATCGCATACCAAGTGAATGCAGAGGTTGGTGTGTTCATTACCACTGATAAAGACATAAGGGCACATATGGGGCATCTTGGGGCCGCGTGTTTGCCACAATGGGTTCCATGGCTTACGTGAAGGCACTGAATATGTGCTTGTTGTTGGAGTCTGCACGAAGATGACACTGTTTGCCATTTGGCTTTTGAGAGTATCAATGATTTGACATACAGCCTCGCAGGCCGATAACTATGACGTGCCAATTATGTTTCTGGTAATCCGTAAGAATAGAGTGGCATTGTAGTGTCGTGTGCATAGTGGCCTGGCAACCTCAGTCATGACATGAGGCATTTTTTCACATTTGTGAGGAGGTGCAGCAGGCTTTGTTGATGTCTTTGCTGAGTCTGAATCTCCTCCTGAGGTTTTGCATAACTATACATGCTAGAATTAGATGCATTTTATTGAAGGTGAAGCCTTTGCACAGGTCCTCAGCGTCTGCATAGTCTACGGCATGCGGCTTTGCCTGCGAGATGGGGTGGGAGCGGTGGTGATGATGGTATCAGCTGTGCATTTCTAATTGTTGATGGTAAGTGTACACAGGTGCTTGCTGTTGAGTCTGTAGTGTCCTGTAATGTGGTGGGAAATGATGCTGATGTGGCAGGTGACTTTCCCCGTTTGTCCTGCAGTATTCACGTTTTTGAGTGATGGTCAACGTGGAAATCAGTGCGCACTAGTTAAGGCATAAAAGGTGTAATTGGCAGCTCCTAGGGTGTTTGCTTGAAGATTTTGATTCCCGTTAGCAAAGAGAGACATTTTGTTGATAGGTCAAACATGCAGACTTCATATATATTCATTGTTTTTGCTTGAAAGGTTATGACTGCAGGAATATGCATACAGACTGTCACAAACTGTAAGTGAGACGTGAATATTTGTAAAACAATGTAATATAGTGAAATAAGCATAGAACGATTATGCTACTTACCCAGTAAGCATCTGTAGAGCTGTAGATTCACATGCTTTGCATACTCCTGCCATCTAGTGTTGGGTCCGGATGTTTGCAAGTTGTTTTTCTTCGAAGAACTCTTTCCTAGTCACGAGGTAAGGAGACTCCTCCTTTCGGTGATAGTGCGCATGGGCATTGACTCCATTGTTAGATTGTTTATGCCACACCACACAGGTTTTACCAAACATTACTGTGTGGATGCGTTAGCACGTCAACAAGCCAACGTAGGGCAAGCAGTGCTAAAAACACTTTTTCAAACAGCTGCAACATTTACTGGTTAGCCACCGCTTTGGGAGAATACTGCTATATAGTCTATGCAAAGCATGTGTATCTACAGCACACATGCCTCGAACGATTATGCTACTTACCCAGTTAGAATCTGTTCACACATCACCCAACACCTGTGCTACCTCCACTGGCTCCCCGTAGAGAAGAGAGTCCCGTTCAAGATACTCACACACGCCTACAAATGCCTCCACAACACCGGACCCCAATACCTCAACGAGAGAATATCCTTCGACGTACCCAAGAGAAAACTCCGATCCTCTGACCTCACCCTTGCCGAAACCCCACTCGTCTGCAAAGCCAGGACAGGTGGAAGAGCCTTCTCCCACATTGCGGCCAAGACCTGGAACGAGCTCCCGATCGACATCAGACACGCCCCCTCCCTGAACATCTTCAGGAAGGCACTCAAGACCTGGCTCTTCGACTGAATGGAGCTGATATAACCCCAAGGCGCCTTGAGACCCTCATGGGTGAGTAGCAGGCTTCACAAGTCCCTGATTGATTGATTGTTTTCCCGCAAGAGGGTGAGAATGGAGTAAGTAAGTGTAGTATAGAGATGTCCATGCGTATGTAATGCAAGTAAAGCAAGACTGCAACAACTACAGGTGCCCGGGGAGGTGGAAGGGCGCATGTGAATCTACAGCTCTACATGCCAATAACAGATGCTTACTGGGTAAGTAGCATAATCCATTCAAGGCATGTGTGCTGTAGATACACATGCTTTGCATAGACTATATAGCAGTATTCTCCAAAGCGGTGGCTAACCAGTAGGTGTTGCAGCTGTTTGAAAAAGTGTTTTTAGCACTGCTTGCCCTACGTTGGCTTGTTGACGTGCTAACACATCCACACAGTAATGTTTGGTAAAACGTGTGTGGTGTGGCCCATGTTGCTATGACAGCTATAGGGATATTACCTAAAAAGGCCATAGACACTCCTATTTTATGAGTGGAATGTGCTGTAGGAGGTGTAGACAAAGTTTGTTTAGCTTTAGTGTAGCAGGTCTGAATGCATTTAACAATCCATCTTGCAATACCAGATTTAGAGAAGAGATTGCCTTTGTGAGGTGTAGCATATGCAACAAACAATTGTTTTGTTTTGCAAAATTGTTTTGTTCTTTCAATGTAGTATAGTAAAGCTCTTCTGACATCAAGAGTATGAAGAGCTCTTTCTGCTACAGAATCAGGTTGAGGAAAGAACACAGGCAACTCAACTGATTGATTGATATGAAAAGCAGAAACCACTTTGGGAAGGAATTTTGGGTTGGTACGAAGAACTTCTCTGTCTTTATGAAGTTGAAAGAAGGGTTCTTCTAAGGTTAAAGCCTGTAGCTCACCAACTCTCCTCAATGAAGTGATGGCAATGAGGAAGGACACTTTCCATGAAAGAAACTGTAGGGGACAGTTGTATAATGGCTCAAAAGGTGGACCCATGAGCCGTGTAAGCACAATGTTTAGATTCCAAACTGGTGATGGAGGCGTCCTGGGTGGTATAACTCTTTTAAGGCACTCCATAAAGGCTTTAATTACTGGAACCTTGAACAAGGATAGATGTTTTCTGTTCTGCAAATAAGCAGCTACTGCTGCAAGATGCAGTCGAATGGAAGTGTAGGCTAGACCAGCACGCTGTAAATGCAGAAGGTAGCAAATGATATTTTGAGGGGATGCATCTATTGGATCAATCTTAATATATAACAAATCTTTTCCATTTAGCTGCATAGCATGCTCTGGTAGTAGGTTTCCTTGCTTCTTTAAGAATGGCCATTCCTTCTGGAGGCAAGTTAAGATAACCAAACTCTATGACTTCAGGAGTCAAATCGCTAGATTGAACTCCTTGGAGTTTGGGTGTCTGACTTCTTCATGGTTCTGCGTGAGAAGGCTGGAATTGAGTTGCAGCTTTGGATGTGGAACTACTGACAGTTCTAAGAGTGTCATGAACCACGGCTGACGGGCCCAAGTGGGAGCCACTAGAATCAGTGTGAGGAGTGTTTGCCTGAGCTTCCGAACCAGAAATGGAAGGAGAGGGAGAGGCGGAAAAGCATAGGCAAATATCCCTGACCAATTCATCCATAGGGCATTGCCTTTGGATAGAGGGTGTGGGAACCTGGAAGCGAAGCTTGGGCATTTTGAGTTGTCCACTGTGGCGAACAGATCTATTTGTGGAAATCCCCATTCTTGAAATTATGGAAGGAGAACCTGGGGATGAAGTTCCCACTCGTGTATTTGTTGCCACCTTCTGCTTAGGAGGTCGGCAATCTGATTATCCACTCCTGGGAGGTGTTCTGCCAGAAGATGAACTTTGTGATGAATTGTCCAACGCCAAATTGTCTGAGAGAGGCGTGACAGTTGAAGAGAATGTGTCCCCCCTTGTTTTTGTACATAGCACATTGCTGTCATGTTGTTGGTGCGGACTAGGACAACTTTCCCTATGAGGTGAGACTAAAAAGCTTTCAGTGCTAGATATACAGCTAGAAGATCTAGATAGTTGATGTGCAGAGCCTTGTACTTACTGTCCCATAGACCTTGAATTTTCAAGTTGTGAAGATGGGCTCTCCAACCTGTGAGGGATGCGTCTGTTAGCACGATCTGTGGAACAGGGTCGATGAAGGGCCGCCCTTTTGATAAGTTTTGTGTGTTCCACCACTGCAGAGTGCGATGGCTGCGGCTGTCTACCAACACTAGATCTGTTAATTGACCATGCGACTGATTCCACTGATGTGTCAAGCATTCCTGTAGAGGACGCATGTGCAACCTTGCATGAGGCACTATTGCGATGAGTGATGCCATCATTCCTAGCAGTTGAACGTTCTGACTGCTAAGTATTGATTGGTTTGAAACTGTAGTAGCAGAGTTTGAATATTTCGAATTCTGGCTGCATTGAGAGAAGCTAGAGCTGTGGAAGTGTTTAGAGTCGCTCCCAGATAAGACTGCATTTGTGTAGTCTGAAGGTGAGACTTTTGAGCACTGACCGTGAAACCCAATTGGTAGAGTAGGTGTAATGTAGTCTGAGTGTGGGATAAGCACTTTTGGTGTGTGCTGGCTTTGATAAGCCAGTCGTCTAGGTAAGGGAAGACATGAATCTGTTGTTTTCTGAGATGTGCCGCCACTATTGCCAGACATTTTGTGAATACTCTGGGAGCAGTAGTTACTCCGAACGGGAGCCCCTTAAATTGATAGTGTTTTCCCGCTATCACAAATCTGAGGTATTTGCGATGGGCTGGGTGAACCGGAATACGAAAGTATGCATCTTTTAAGCCCAGTGTGGACATAAAATCGCCTTTCTGTAGCAGTGGAAGAACCTGTTGAAGCGTGACCATGTGAAAATGTTCTGAAAGTATGTACAGGTTAAATGTCCTTAGATCCAAAATTGGTCTTAAGGAGTTGTCCTTTTTGGGGATTAGGAAGTACAGAGAATAAACCCCTGGGCCTTGGTACTGTAATGGAACTGGCTCTATAGCTCCTTTTATCAAAAGAGCTTGTACTTCTTGTTTGGGAAGCTGTAAGTCTTCTGTCAAAAGTTTGTGGGTACGAGGTGGTATGTTGGGAGTAGTGCTGGTGAGCTCCAGGCAATAACCATGTTGGATAATGTCTAACACCCATTTGTCTGATGTTATGGATTGCCAAATGGGGAGAAATTGTTGAAGCCTTCCCCCGACAGGTGTTAAATGATCGTGGGGGTGTAGGCAAGTCACTGCTTATTGGGGGAAGGGGAATTTTGTGTTGGCGTGCCCTTGCCTCTACCTTTAAAATTGTTTCCTCTGTACCCTCCTCTAAAGAAGCCTCTACTGGGAGAGGGTTGCTTGTTGGATTTGTAAGAGGAAGTGTTGGGGTCTGAGGATGTACTTTTAGACCCTGCTCTGTAGAATGAGCGCCGAAAGGAGCCTCTGCTTGAAGGACTTTGAAGTGCTCCCATGGATTTCGCCACATCTTCGTCCTTTTTCATCTTTTCTAGAGCATCATCAACCTGAGGTCCGAAAAGATGTTGTTTGTCAAACGGAGTGTTCAAGATACTGTTGGACTTCTGGTTTAAAGCCGGAAATTCTAAGCCAGGCATGCCTACGTAAGAGAATGCTGGTATTAACTTCTCTGGCTGCAGTGTCAGCAGCATCAAGAGCACATCTAATTGAACAGTTAGAGATGAGCTTTCCTTCTTGAACTAGCTCTTGTGCCTTTTTCTTGTGTTCGTCTGGGAGGTACTGAAGTAGACCTTCCATTTCATCCCAATGGGCCCTGTCATATCTGGCTAAGAAGCCCTGTGTTTTGGCAATGCGCCAATTATTAGCAGCTTGAGCAGCTACCCTTTTACCAGATGCATCAATAAGCTTAGATTCTTTATCTGGGGGAGGAGCATCACCAGATGTCTATGAGTTCGCTCTTTTACGAGCATTGGAAACTACCAGGGAATCAAGGAGAAGCTGTCCTTTAATAAAAACCGGATCAGAGGGTGATGGTTTATATTTTTTATCAACCCTGGGTGTTAAGATTCGCGCACGAACCGGATCTTTAAAGATGTCATCTGCATGTCTCATCATGCCTTTTAACATAGGGAGACTTTGACTAACTATGTGAAGACCATAGTGTCTCAAATAAAAACTCATCATCTAAGGCCACCTTGTGCAGTGTAACCCCATGATATGCTACTGCCCTGGAAATTAGCTCTAGATAAGATACGTTATCATCTGGAGGTGAAGGTTTTGTAGGGTATAGATCTGGATCATTATACATGGGTGGATCAACATTGTAATCATTCCATGGATCTGTAGGCAGAGGAGCATTGTCATCATCATTATCATCCCCATCTCCTAAATCAGGCTGTGTGTGAGGAGATCCCTGTGGTGTTATGTGTAATGGATCTAAGCCTGGCTGTAATGGTAAAGGTGAAGTTGGTGGAGGTGGTGGAGGGGAAGGCCTTGTAGCAATGTCCTTTTTCTTTTTGAGGGGAATCTGGTCTCCAGTATCCTCTGGGCTAAGTTTCCTTTTGGAAGGAGGTCTGGCCAATATGTGTCCAGTGTCTGGACTAATATAGATCGTTTTCTGCTTTGGATCCAATTTGTCTTTCATAATGTCTCAGATTGGTCCCGAAAACTCTGAAATATGTTCTTTTGATTTCTGCGCCGAAAGTTTCGGTGCCGAACTGGACTTGCCTTTGGAAGCTGAAGGTTTGGGCTCCGAAGCAGTTTTTTTTTTTCGAAGCGGAATGTTTCACCTCCGAAACAGACTTTTGTTTTGAGCTGGAGGATTTCGGCTCCGAACCAGATCTGTCTTTTGCAGCGGAATGTTTCGGGTCCGAAGACGATTTGTCTCGGCTCGATCCCGAGCCAGAAGGCTTGACTACTTGTTTCGATGCCGGGCCCGGGTGTGGGGCATCAAAAACGTAGTCTCTGTGCTGACCAAGGCCCGAAGGCAGAGGTGGTGCCGAAGCCTTATGTTTGGTGAAGGATAACTTCTGGGGTACGGGGGTTTTGGTACTCACAACACCTTGTCCCACTGGAATGTCTTTTGACTCCAACTCATTCTCGAGGTCAGAATCGGATTCTTCGACGAGAAGGTCTCCTCTTCTTCTACAGCTTGCCGCTTCTTCTTGTTTGGACTCTTCTCCGAAGAGCTCCGGAGTCTGTTGAGTGCTTTGGAGCTGCATTTTTCGTCGTCGATCTCGACGAGTCTTTTTCGACCTAAATGAGCGACAGGCCTCACAGTCTTCTTCCCTGTGCTCCAGTGACAAGCACAAGTTGCAGACCTGGTGTAGATCGGAGGGAGGGTACTTCGAGTGGCACCGAGGACAGAATTGAAATGGAGTCCGTTCCATCGGCAGAGGGATGGATCGACGCGGCTAGGCTCGAAGGCCGCCCACAATGTTTTTGACCGAAGATGAGAGATTTTCTGATCGAATGGATACGCGGAGAGAGGAAAACACGTACGATAACAATACCGTCGAGGGTAGAGTGGATTGTGCACCGAGGGGAACCCGGAGGACGGTTTCGAACCGGAGCGCAGCAATACACGTCCGAACCCGATGGCGGAAAGAAAACAATCTAACAATGGCGTTGGATGCCCATGCGCACTATCACCGAAAGGAGGAGTCACCTTACCTCGTGACTAGGAAAGACTTTTTCGAAGAAAAACAACTTGCAAACAGTGCTTTAAATGGGCCGGTACTCATCGGTACTGAGTACCGGCACTTCTTAGATTTATAACTCTGAGTACCAGCACTTCTCTACTGCCGTGGAGAGTACCGGTACTCATGAGAGGTAGGCTCATTGCCTGTGCTGGTGAGCAGGAGTGGAACGTGTCTCTGGCAGCCAAGGCGCCGCTTCTGCAGCCCCTGATCTGCGCCCCAGCTGAGCTATTCAGCAGGGCTCATTTGAATAATGTCGGGTGCTCACAATCACGCTGTGCTTGACAGAGCAGGGTCCGTTCAGGCCCTGTGCTGTCAATCACATTCACACTATCCTGTGCATTCCTGCAAGCACAGGAATCATGTCAGTGCCCTGGCAGTGGCAATCCGGCCACGGCCAGTCCGGCCCTGGTGGCAATTAAAAAAGCCATGGTAGGTGAAGAGAAAAGATGGCTTTCATCTACCTTAGTCTTTTGTGTGTCTGCTATGTTTGTGTGTATGCCTGTTTTTGTAAGAAAAAAAGTGAGAGAAAGAGAGAGGGAATCCAGACACTCTCAGTATGTATTTTAAAGAAAATGGGTAGCACTTTGTACATGTCTGCTCGGCGACAAAGATTCATAAATAACGTAAAAGGGAGGGTGGGTGAGTGAGTGGATAGATGAGTGAGCAAGGGTGGATGTATAGATGGATGGATGGATGAATAGATGGATGGATGAGTAAAAGCATGCATGGGTGAAAGAGGGTGGATGATTGGATAAAAGGGCGGATGATGGTTGGATAAGTGAAAGATTGGATGGATGAATGAAAGGTAGGGAGGATGGATGATGGATGAGTGAAAGGAGGGATTGAGTGAAAGGGTGGATGGAATAAAGGAGTGAAAAGGTTGATGGATGGATGAGCGAAAGGATTGATGGATGAGGGAAAGGGTGGATAAAGAGATGGATGAGTGAAAGGATGAATGGATAGGTTTGGAGATGGATGGATGGATAGGTTTGGATATGAAGGGTGGATAGACGGAATGGTGAAAAACTGAATAATTGATGAAAGACTGAATAGACGATAGAATGTAAATGTTAAATGGTGGACATCAGCAGGTAAATGGTAGGATGAAAGGATGAATGGATAGATCGATGGAAGAGACAAGAGATATCTTCTGGGGAGGGTCATGATGAGTTGCTTCATTTGCTTGGTGCCATAAGAGCTTTGGTTCGACGTGGGGGTATATGCAGTTTCTTCCTACTCGCGTGCTCAAAAATATATAGTATGGTGCTTAACAGCAATTAACAGTATGACATTAAGAAGGTGCAACTATTGCAAAAAAAGGAAATGTTAACATATTATTCCATTTCTCTTTCATTTTATGTAATGAGTTAATCTGCTTTGTTTATATAAACACATTTCTCATGTGTTTTGGTATGTGCTGCAACTAATATAGAAGTTGTTAAGTATCATCATGTCTTGCCCTTAGCCCCGCCCCTAGCCCCGCCCCCTCACTACACCTCTAGCGCATTTTAATGAGTACCTGCACTTATTTTTTCCCATTTAAAGCACTGCTTGCAAACATCCGGACCCAACACTAGATGGCAGGAGTATGCAAAGCATGTGTATCTACAGCACACATGCCTCAAACACAAATATTAAATAATCTAAAGAGACTGATAAATCATGAATAGAGCAGTACAAAGAGGGGAACGTGATATATGTGCACACACGAGCTGTGACACAATGAAAGAGTAAGAGATGGACCTTGGAAAGGTGGATGAGAGTTAGCTTGACAAGATCCAATCAAAATGGATGTTTGAATAACGAGGACACTGACAGATTACAAAGAATGGGACATATATGCCCAAGGGCCATGTAATACTGCATCTCTAAGAAAAAGAAATGTAAAAAAAAGTTCCATGATGTAGTGAAGACTGAATGTGTGTGCACATGAGCGTTAAGAAAATGTGTGAGATTGATAAGGTGTACTCGAGTGCCTTGAAACAGAGGACAAAAAGGGGGTTTAGAGTGATGCGGTATGCGATGGCGCCTCCTCGTGTATACGTGTGTATGGAGCAATATTAATTGTTACACGGTGCCACAGGTAGGGGGATAACCCTGAATCCCCAAGGTAGACCGAAGTCTAAGATACAATAATACAGGTAGCCTGTGCACACGTAATCTATGTCAACAGTATGATTACTGCAAATAACATGAATACACAACAATCACAGTAGTCGGATTGGCGTTTTCTTTCTTGTGGTTTAATTGGAGAACAGATGCCCAGCCAACACGTGTTTCGTCAGGGTGTGAACCCACGACTTCTTCAGGGCTACAGGATGTATAACAGCAATATGTTAACAGACTGTTCCGTACAGTTGAAAACAACTGCAGATAAGATGGCGATAAACTGTGACTTCGGTGTAAACTACACCCAGTGTAATGGGACCATAACCGAGAGAATGTGTAGGTATTCCGAACACTGTGAGTGGATGAGTCACCAATAAGTGCATTCATGTGTCGGTTCATTAAATCATGAGTTTAACATACTAAACAAACTTTTATAGCACCGATCCATAGTTACAAGTGGTTACCATGCTAGGAAAGTGTGGATCCATTCATATGGTATCAATATTAAAGTTAATGTCATACATTAATAGCTTCTAGCGAAGTAGAAGTTCATCTGTGTGTTTTGTGAGATGTGATTGAAGAAAAGGAAACCATCACCAGGCAAGAGAGAAGGACGCCAATCCGACTACTGTGATTGTTGTGTATTCATGTTATTTGCAGTAATCATACTGTTGACATAGATTACGTGTGCAGAGGCTACCTGTATTATTGCCTTGAAACAGAGCATGAGAAAGAAGAGCCCATTAAAGGAATGCAAATACAAGGAATGTGCATGTAAGAACGTTGTGGAACGGTGCAAGAGAAATATGAGTACACACTCCACACAAAGGACATGAAACAGTGCACAAGGGAGAAAGAAGAGCACATGCCAGATTAGTGAAATGGAGCAAATGAGGCGTGCACACAAAACTAAGGAAAGATGTGTACATAAAAGGTCTGTGAAGCAGTGCAAAAGGGAGAAGTGCTCATACGAGGACCACAAAACACTGTAAGGAGAGATATAGCAAAGAGCAGTACCCAATACGGAGAGGGATGCACAAGGGCTCACACACCCAGGAGCTCAGGCTCACCTGGTAGCTGTAAAGCACGTAGCAGGGAGATGGAAAGGAGCGGGAACTGCTGAGGCCTAGTCCGGAATCTTCAAAAATCTCAGCGCCGTTATCGAAATCCTCAAATTCAAACTCTTCTATCTGAAAATAGCCAAAACAAATCTCTCAGGTGGAGCTCATTAAGACAAAGCATCAAATACAGGGCACTCGTGCTCCTGAAAAAAGAAATCCTATGTTGTTATTTCCATATCCTATTCCCTCAAAAAGGAGCACGCACAACGGTCTGGGGCTTCCTCTTTATATAGTATAGACTAGATAAAGCCAGACTTGCATAATGCACTTACTGCATACAGAAACACAAAATGTTAAAATAAGTTACTTGCCTCCAACACTGGGGTTACAGCTTAATTTTCTTAATTTTGTTTGCTTTCATGCTCCCGTCTTCTAGCAGTTGGGTCCAATATTGATTGAAACATTTTGACACAGTACCTTAGACAGCAGTATTTAATTAACGCAGGTCCCAGACAGACAAACGCAAAATCCTGACTGGCCTAATGCAGCCTCTATTTATACCAGTGTTGCCTTGCTGGATTTGAATAAAAAATAAAGCACGCTTCTATCCCTGCTATTGCACATTGATTTAGCAATGCACAAGAAAACACCAGGCATCAATTACACCAAAATGAAGAGTCAGGTGCAAAGCTTTCAACCATTGTTTATATGGGGTAATGGGGGCCTAGAAGACAAAATAGCCAGGGTCGTAGCATAGTCTGTGAGATTGGGGGTGTTAATATCAAATTTCCCACCTAAAAAGGCAGTGGGCTGCAGCGTGGAGGTGTGAGATGACCAAGGCTCAGGGTGAACTGTTTCCAGAAGGAACAGGGTCAGGACTGATTTGCATTAGGTGGTCCTCTGTCTAGATTAATACAATGGGTACAAAAATGATGAGTTGGAATGATACCTTAAGGGATTGCCAGTGGTTAGGCTATTTGTAAGCATTCATCCCATCACCTTTTGGGTGCTTGATGGCCCGTAGTATGCTTGGAAACCTGTGGCTGGCACAGCTTTCCAAATATACTACTGCCAATGTCTGTGAATTACAAAAAGTAGTACGTTTGCACCCATTGAAGGAGTACGTCTATGGGTGAAGATTTTCTACTTTTTTGGTAAACTGCTCACTATATATATTTGAGATCCCAATCCAAAAAATGAACAAGTTAAAGCATCTTAGTAAAATGAGAAGGACGGGAAAAACCAAGAGTCATAGCAGACCTAACTCTTGGCCAACAGACACAACTACTACTCCATGAATGCATTTGAGGAGTGTCACATGCCAAACACTCCTGCTGAAGCTGCACCCCTGCCTGTCCAACCTGGAACTGGTAGTTCTCCCTGGGAATTCATGACCACGGTCATGTACAATACAACGGACTGCCCAGGGATCACTTAGTTTAAATGTATTTTCACTGTATGCACTCTTTTTTGTCTCTTTCTCAAGAACCCTTGATGGTCGAGTTGTCAAATTGGTGTATGCGGGCGGGGCTCCATGTTTTTAGTACTCCCCTTTCACATATCATTTTATCAAGTGACTGACGGCTCTCTCTACTAATTCTTGGTTACAAATAGAGGGCGGAGTGCAGGCAAATTAATAGAGCTAGCCTAGCCAAGCCATGGTCTGGCTTGGCTCTAAAGGTCCGTGCAAGAGCTGAACCATGAAAACCTGTGGCATATATGTATATATATTGTGTAACCAATGTAATGTAAAAATATGATACAATCTCTTCAAAAATTAAAATACAGTGTATTTTATTGTAACATGCAGAAGTTTTTCACCTTAGTAGATCAGATTATCTCACTTCCTTTTACAGGCATTTATTAGAAATGATAATTCTTAGAAACATTCATGGCTCGCCCCCAGAGACAATTCAATTAGTCAAGCAGGAGGCAGGTCAGTAGTTATGTAAACCCTAAATATGCCCTAGATTCTCATTATAGATGGAGTGTTTTCCAGTCTATTAAATCAAATATAAGAGGTGCTTGTACAGCACTCATCCCAAATTCAAGTCTTTAAAAGGGTGGTCATGTGTGACAATAAAGAAAAAGGAGGCTCTGTGAAATAAAATATTTGCCTAGTATCACATAGTTTGGACAAGCAGGGTAGCCGGTATTGATTCCAGGTTATCTGGTTTCACTTTTTGAAATTCAGCCAGCAGATTGAAATATCTGTCTTTTTCACGCTTTCTCTCTCACCATTTACATCAAAGGTCACTGTTTTGTCTTTCTTTCCTGGCTCACAACGAAAGAAAAACTGACACAGAGATAGCCTACCTGACTCAGGCCCCCCGACCCAACTACCAAGCCAAAAATGCATTTATTTGGGGGTGTCACACCCCAAACAGCACCCATGAAGCTACGCCCAGAAAATAGAAGACACAAAAAAACATACACACTGAGTGAGATGGACTGAGGTAAAAAAGAATTGGGAAAAATATACCCAGCAAGCCCCAATGTATCCAACCAATTAAGCTACCACAAACAACTATCTGTCAACAAGTCATCTGTTCTAATTTAAGCAATAAAGGGATGCATCTTAACGAGAGAAATAGTCACAACAGCTCACTGTTTGGTAAGATTTAGGGAAAATGGATTTATGCTTTTGCAAAACTTTCTTCAGAGATGCAAGCCCACTCAGATCCTCCACCCACACCTGGATTTTCAGCTTGTTTCCCACAAACATTAACACTGACTTATTTGGCACAAATAATGCTCTGACAAGAAAAATTATATAATCTCTTGCAAACAGTGGAGAAGAGATCTCCTTGAAACAGCAGATTGTCAAGCCTTTTTAACTAGCAACAGCCACTAGCCTGAGTCTCTACAAACGAATCCCCCAAAAATGGTAACCTTATGATAGTTCCAAATCATAAGCACCAATATACTAGTCTCCTTAATACAGCTCAAATACTGCCCTCTTCAAACACACTTGAGTGCAGCAGATCACAATCACTGCTGCTAGGTAAATCTCACTGTTTATCCTCCTATACAAAAAGAACAAGCACGGCATGAAAAGCAACCTTAGGCATTTCATCTTGAGGAAACGTTTGTAACTAGATCTCAGTCTCAAACAGACCCCATATTACTAATGCTTTGATATCTTCTCTTCAGATTGCCTTCTTGAGCTGCTGAATAAGAAAAGTGTATCCTTCTTTTAAACACTTTTCAGTGATCAACAGAAAAAAGAGCTTTAAGAAGCATTGTGAAGGGCTTTGGCTCCTCCTACACAGTGACCGCCATAACTAAAGCATTTGATTGACCAGGTTTTCTATGCTTTCACTGTAAAAGAGTGCTTGCATTACACTTCGTTTTGTTGGTAAGCTTATGTTCAGCACAATAGATCTGTTATTATGAAAAGCTTAGACAAAGTGGTAGGTCTGACTCATTTATCCTAAAAAGCATATGTTAACATCAATAGGCCTTTAACAGTGTATAGTTAATACACTGTGGTAAAATCTGTACACAAGTATTTTGTTGCATGAAATTTCACAGATTATCGTAGTAGGAAAGGATTGTGCAGTTGGTTACCCTTTCTGACAAACCCTTGGGGTAGAAGATTTGCACTGTAATAATTCCTGTCCGGCCTTCTTAGGAGGGGGTTGCATACTGTTTTGCCTAATGTAATTTTGTACATAAAATTGTATGACTGTATACTAATGGTTCCTTTGTGGGAAAGCTTATGTTAAATACAGAAGGCCTGAGTTGGTTATGATAAAGGCCATAGGCCTCATTAGTTCATTTGGAAAAGCTAAGACAGATGCCATATGTCTGATCGGTTTATTATGAAAAGTTTCAACAAAGGCAGTAGGCTTCCCTCATTTATTGTGAAAAGTACATGTTAAATTCAATAGGTGTTTTAGAGAGGATTGTTATATTGTGGTAAAGCCTGTGAACAGGCATTTTGTTACATGTAATCTCACAGAAAACCGTGGGAGACAAGGATTTTGGTGTTGGTTAAGCAATCTGACAAATCTTCATGGTAGAAGATTTGTACTGTGAGAATACGTGTTAGGCCCACTTAGGAGAAGCTGTATAATCTGCCAATGGAAATTTTGTACACAATTGTGATTTTACACATGCATGACTGATGGTTGCCTTATTGCAAAGCTTATGCCCAATACAGTAGGCCAGCACTGATTATGGTGATGAGCCTACAGAGCTAATTAGCCCCATTGCTGTTCTCTTCATTACAAAAATATATGACAAAGGGACTAAAGCGGACATATTTATAGTGAAAACATATGATATAGACAAAAGGCCTTTACGGGTGGATTGTTATTACACTGTGCTAAGACCTGTAGACAGAAATTTTCATACATGAAATCTGACAAATTACTGTAGTAGGCATGGGTTTAATTTTTTTTGTGATTGCCGCATAATAAGCTCAGGGAACAGAGGTTTTGCATTTGAGAATCCTTGTTAGCCCTCATATGAAGGGTTTAATATACTTTTGCCAACTGTAATTTTCTATGTTTGAACTTTTATGACTAGCATTTAGTGGTGCATTAAGTAAAGTACATTTTAGATCCCATCTGACTGCTTTAGCAGTCTGCCAAGCTGCCAAGCTGCTATAAAACAAAACAAAATCATAATAATACATGTATACATACACAAGCATAGCGGGACTTTGTGCCAACCCTCTTCAGCCATTGGTATGTGTCATTCACATTCTGTTTCCACCCATGACAACATACAGCATGGACCAACGACTCATCTCGCTTCAGCCATTGGCTTTCTTGCTCTCTTAGTGACAACATTTTGCCTGATCATATGAGCACATCAGTCTGAAACTGAGTTGGGTTCAGTGCCAGGGCTTGTGCACAAACATCTTTAGTTTTGCATTTCTCCTTTTAAAGGTTCCTATTTTTTTCTCCTCTACTTTTTAATATTTTTTTAATGTGTATGGTTTTGCTTTCTTTTTCCCAAGATAATTAAACTGGGCCGCTCATTTACTGCTAATTTTATCTGCAGCCCTCCTCATCCTGCCTGACCACTGCTTCTAAACCAGTTGCTATACTGAAGGGTAGTATCCATAGTGTTTCATTGTTTTGCCATTCCAAGATGACTGCAACATTTAGAAGCAACACATCAGCTATCTTGGGTTGGTGAAGCAATTAATAACTATATATAACACCATTCCAAGCTATCGGCTCAATCCTATTTTGAATTTTGACTTATTCTTAACTGCAAGTACATGCCCACAAGGTTTATGCTGCAACATTTAAATTTTTTCTGCTTTTAATCTATTCGTTTATCTTTTTTATGCTTCTTGAGTTTACGTATGTGTTTTATTGTGGTTGGGCGAGTGGATGAAGGTAAGAATGAGTGGGTATCTCACAAGTCACTAAGAGGCACTTTCAGTTATAAGCCAGACCTATTGGCATTGTCAGCAACTGTTAATCAGGTGAGGCTGGGCACGGCACATTCTATCAAACATTAAACACCAGGGTCAGTGCTGCAGGCAATTAACTTGTAGTTTTGCAGCATGATCAGTTACAGACTCAATAGAGTATCTTTTTGACACAGAATCCAAGGAGTAATGTTCATCTGAGGCACGTACAAAGGTTATACTGCTGCGTTACATATCTATGCTTGTCTTAGGAAGTCTTTGATTGCATAAGTAGCTGTCTCCCCTTTTGTGCAATGTGCTCTTGGCATATTTAGCAAGTTTATGTTATGTAGCTGATAGCATAGCCATATTTACTCAACAGATCATCATGCCCTTGAAATGACTTTAAGTGCTACAAATTATTCACAAATGGGTCAGTGTAAACTCCTGTCAATGCAGTGCCCTAAAACACTTTGGACACGAAGTGAAAGCAGACACCTGTTTGCAGGCGACTGGGTCTGGGAAAGCGCAATGTTAAATAATTTTTCGATGTGAAAGCCGGTTATAACCTAAAGTCATGGTAGTGTCGAATCAATGAATGTTTTTTTTCTCGCAGGAGTTATACCAACAGAGTCATCTGTCTTTATAAAAAACAGCCACTAAATTCTCCCAATCAGCCCCTTGACTTTGCCCACTGACCAACCAGCAGTGCTTAATTTGAGTTGGTGGTTGCAGGTGGGGTTCACATGCATTCATTTTTGGGGACTGGCACTTATTTCTCCTCAACAGACTTTGATCCAGAGCAGGAGAAAGAAAAAAGCAAAAGGGGAAAAGAATGAGGAAGAGAAAGATGGAAAACAGTGACAAGGGGTGAGCAGGCATGAAAAGAACCTGCAAGAGAGTGAGATGAAGAGGCAGGGAGAGTTTAGTAGTGGATTAAAGATCCATGAGGTGGAATCAAGACTACGCAGCCTTGGTATTTGGCACTCAACCTTAAATAGCGCCGACTGGGGACATCTGAGCAAAGCTTTGTGCCCCACCACTATTCTTTTACAAATTAAACACAACATACCAGACATATGTAGCTCAGTGGTATCCTTAACCTGTCACAAAGTAATAAACAGAATGCACTAAGCCACCATTATGAGCAATAATTTGATCATGTATACTGTCAGAGACCATAATGCCGGCAATTGTGAAATGATATTACTGAATGACTGTATAATCTTCAAAGATGGATATTCCATCAAATCCTGAGTCAAATAAAGGGCCCTAAACATTCTGTACAGTGCAAGCACCAAATAAAGCTTTATAACATTTACTGAAAAAGTCATTCTATGAAAGAAATAACATGCGGAAATTGGACACATTTCCCATTGTTATTTCCCATTCCATAGGGTGATCACTTGTTATCCCCAGTGTTGGTCCTGACATCATTGGCGTGTTTTTCCCCCAACATTTTGCCTTCCATCCTCCTGTTTTTGCTAACTTCGTCTTTGCTTGCTATAGGTCTCTGCACACTTTACCACTGCTAACCAGTGCTAAATTGCTTTTGCTCTCTTATACAAACATGGTAACTTTAGCTTACACCCAGCTGGCACATTTAATTTGCTTGTAAGTCCATAGTACAGTGGTACTACATGTATCCATGGCCTGTAAATTAAATGCTACTAGTGGGACTGCAACACTTATTGTGCCAACCACTGAAGTAGCCTTTTAAACATCTCATGCCAGCCATTGCAGCCTGTGAGTTCAGTTTTAAACTGCCATTTCGACATGG
Organism: Calotriton arnoldi; assembly: GCA_963921515.1. NCBI lineage: Eukaryota > Metazoa > Chordata > Amphibia > Caudata > Salamandridae > Calotriton > Calotriton arnoldi. The sequence continues at coordinate 233,596 of CAWUFW010001895.1, forward strand.
CAAAATAAACCTTTTGTCAGGCCTAAACCTTCCTTTTTAATACATATAAGTCACTCCTAGGATAGGCCTTCAACAGCCCAGATGGTAAGGTGCTGTGTATTTAAAAAGTCAGACATGTACTTTTAAGTTTTATATGTCCTGGTAGTGAAAAATTCTTAAATTAGTTTTTCATTACTACAAGGCTTACCTCTCCCATAGGATAACATTGGGTTACTTTATTACATTTAATAAGTGCTAACTTTTCATTGGGAGCAAGTAGGATTGTTAAGTTTGATGTCTAAATAATTGTAATCTAAACCCCTCTTTAATGGTAAAGTAGGATTTTAAGTCACAAATCTGAAAATGCCACTTTTAGAAAGTTACATAAACAACAATATCGAGAGCACCAATAGCTTTCTCATCTAATTTGTGTATTTTCAGGCTTCCAGTTCCTTATTTGCCAATGGAAAAACACCTCATTAGTGGAAGTTCAATTCTTTCGATTATTTGTTGTAAAAATTTTAGAAATAAGTTGTGGGTGACTCAAGCTCATTGGATATTGACTGATGAATAAGTTTTCCAATGTATATGATCTGTTATGCAAAATATGTGAAGACAAAAAGTTGAGTACAAACTATGTAATGAGAATGTAGTCATGCTAATTACATTTCTTGATCACATATGTAAAAGTTTGTGAGCAGGCTAAATAATAGCAGACAAGGTACATTGTTCTTTATGTAGATTTCCAAGTTGTCTAACCCCGTTGATTAGATAGACCCAACCCCTTGGTATATAACTTTTAGAAAGTTTGCGTTTTCTTGTCCTAACCATTTGGTGCCTACCGCCTGTATCATGAGTCACATGACTAGGTGAAGCTGGCAGTTGGTCTTTGTGTATTGCTCTGAGACACTGAGACAAAGAGGGAATAGGTGTTGGCAGGATGGGCCATCTCTAACTTGATAGGGGGAGGAGCTGTCACCTAACACACATCACAAAGCCTCTGCCTGAGCACACCTACATAGGGTTTGACACTACTCTTTTGTGCCCCCAGACAAACTGGGGCCAGGGCAGAGAGGCAGGAATTTACAAGCACCTCTGGGGGTGGAAACCTCCAAAACCTTCTCCTACTTCAAAGTTGGCACCATGTATAAATATTAGACCCTCAGACCCAACTCTTTAGCATACCTCTAGACCTGAGAAAGACTCAGAAGGACTGCGGTGCCACACTGCAAGAAGAAATGCTACTCTGTTGGCCTGCTGCCCGAGTGAGAAGGACTGGACCTGCATCTTAAAACCAAGACCATCACTGTGACTCTAAGGGCTAATTGGCTAGCCTCCTGATCAGAGCCTCAGGGATAGAAAAGGCTCCAACCACCTTGAACCCAGCACCTGGATTCTGTCTGCTGAAAGTCCTACCCCCCCCCCCTCCAAGCGGTGCCACCCCAGTCCTGGACTCATCTCCTTGCAACCGCATCAGAACAGTCGCTGTGCGATGCACACCCAATGCAGCTCCCTGCATTGCAGCCTGCAGCTTCATCTGAACCGCCGCTGGGCAACGCATCCTCAATGCAGGTCTTCGCATTGCAAGTCCCTCATCTACGGCATCCTCGACAATGACACAGGACTGCGCATTACAACCCCTGCACCTTCCGCGGAACTGCCACTGCGCAATGCATTCTTGACGCAGGACTTCGCATCGCAAGCCCCTCATCGACAGCATTCTCGACGACGATGCAGGACTCCATATCACAGTCCCGCAGCTTTCTCGGAAATGCCGCTGCACAACACATTATTGACGCGGGATCTCGCAACGCTCCACAACTAGGATTTAAGGTACTTTGCGCAGTGGGCCTCAGTTGGTCTCTGTATCCGGCCCGCGCTCCATCACGGTCAGCCTGAACTTGTGACTTTGTCCCAGTCCAGCACGATTAGATAATCACAGTTTGCCCTTTGTGCTTTGAGGCAATCTTTCTACTTAAATCTTTAATATTGCTTATCTCTGGTTCTACTGATTGGATAAGTTGTCATTTTGGTCTCAAATAATGTATTAGATTTTAGTCTATTTGTCTAAATTGGTGTGGGATTTTTCTTGTGTTCTGTTTTCACGTTATTATTGTTTGAAGTGCTGCACAAATACTTTACACACTGCATCTAAGTTAAGCCTGACTCCTTATGTGTTAAGCTACCAGAGGTTTGAATACAGGTTAGTTTGTGGTTTGCTTGTGTTTCACCATGACAAGAATTGTGGTTGCTGCTGGAGTAAGGTTTCACCCCCCTCAACCTGCTTGAGTTGGGTTTCACCCCCTTCAACCATTAACCCAATTTCCTACTCCCTGGTAATACTGCAACACAGACCTATCAATGCTCGATTGTTGATACTGAATATTGTATTACGGGACCACAAATACTAAGGCATTCATGGAAACATCATGCATAGAGAGTATTTTCCTGTGATATTAAAGCAAAATATTCTTGTGTCTGGGATGTGTAAATAAACATCTTCAGACCCACGGTTCTCCAAAGAGTAAAGGAGCATCTTCAATATAAGCATTCTCTTTCAAGTCTCTTTGTTTCGTACAGATCCCAGTTTGCCATATTTCTTTGGTAACAGGAAACACAGAGAATGCTTTTGTTGATGTTATTATACTGCTTACAATGGGCATGTAGCACCCTTTGTAATGGGAACCAGAACTTCTTATAACAATACCCATGACTAAATAGCTCAGGCGTGGCCATATAAATCTGAGCCCTGATCTTTGGCAGCACCTCATAAACATGTACTAAGTAACATATTACTATTAAATATTATGTTTATGCATATGACTGTTCTGCTGCCCAAATCTGGAAATCCTTAACCAAGTATGGTTGGGCAATGTGATGTCGGTGTCGAAATCTGCTATGGTTCTTCCATCCTCATCTAATGCCACTTTAATACAGTTATTTGAAACTACTTGTTCTTACTGTACGAGAGCAGCTGTTTCCTCTTTCAGGTCTTGTGGCAGGAACTCTAGTCATTTCAAGAGTTTCTCACACTTGTTTGTCCTACGACTTTATGAATATTATTCTTAAGACTATAGAAGCCAGCATAGAGTTCTCCTTCTTTATCTGTGTTGATTCCGCGTTTCTTTGGCATATTGTTTGACCTTGCTGTGCAGATGTGTATTTCTTGTCATTCCTCAGTGACACTGGTCTAACCATTACTGTTGTGTAGTGTAAGGCTTATGTCGCTTACTGGCCCAAAGAAATTGTCAAACAGTGATAAAGATAATTTCATATAAAGCATAATAAGCTTAGGAAAAGGACCCCTCCGTGCATTTGGATATTCTCTGAGACAACAGTGGATGTTGTTGCTGCCCTGTGTTGCAGTCTTTTGTTCATCAACATTTCATCAGGTAGCTTCCACTTATTTGCTTTCTGAGCTTTGGCCATTTCCAATAAGGAGTAAGAGCAACTACAAAACAAATTATCAGCATGGGAGATGAACTGAGAGGCATAATAACAGTAATGAAGTAAATGTTATTAGTTAATGTCAGACCCCAAGACCCCATTCAGGGAGCCACAGGCAGGCAGGGGCTACTGCGACACAACCATGGTGATTGGGGTTGTTTGCCTCTTGTGTCCTAGGGTCTGTTCTGCTATGGCTCTGTAAACTGGGCCAAGTACACAAATTCCACACTTAACTCTCAGGGTAATGAGGGTCAACATTCAAACACTTCTCAGGGGGACAGTGAGTAGGACAAACACCCAGTACTCTAACAGTCAAACAACAGACACAAAAATACACTGACCAACCCAGTTCTTATCTTAGAAAGACAAAGTACTTTAATGTTGCAGCAAAACAAAATACTGCATAATTTGATGGAGGGTTCAGGCACAGGGTTCTAATGTGATGTAGAGGTGCTCTAGTTACTGCCACATCATCTACAGTGACCTATCCCACTTGTAAGGTGCCACCACTATCTACAGTGACTTATCAAAGATATGGTCATAGGCAAAGGTTAGGCACAGGTCTGAGTTCACTAAGTTATATATTTCTTTATTCGATCAAAAAATATGATCATTTACATCATAAAAACAATTCATAAACATAAAAACAATTACAATTTTCAATGCAATATTTCATAAGAAAATTGTATTTTAAAACAAACTATCACAGCGTCTAAAAATATAAAATACATAGTTCAATTCCCTGAGGCCAGATTGATGTGTGTTATCAAATCAAGTTCTCAGAAGCAATTTTAATCATTTTTGACCTCTTCCACCAGGCAAAGAGCAGAAATCTCGAGATTGCAAATACAAGCCACCTTGTGGTGTCTGACCTAAAAATACGTAGAGCTTCACTGGGGCGTGTGAAAGATAATAAACGGCAGACAGGAATTATCCAGGTTTTCCAAAGGTCAACATAAGAGGGACAATAAAAGAGAAAGTGATCAAGGGTCTCGGGAGAAGTGTGACATGTAGGGCACAGTGGTGTTACAGACGCATTTTCCCAGGTGCTTCTTCTTGAATTTAAAGGGAGAGCTCCGTATCTGAATTGAATATACAGGGCTCTTGCCTGGGGGGGTTCGATGTCATCCAAAAACATTTCGAATCCAAACCATCCTTTAAAGTTAAAAAAAACTAGAGGTTAAAGTGCCATGTGCATTACCTTCTAAACTTTGTAAGTCCATATACTCCCAAAACCTTTTTTTAAGAAGGGAAACCATTGGTTTTATTATAGACCCTGGCTCCTCCCAGATACACCCCAACCCTAATTTTAAAAACCAATCCTTGATCATGTTGAACCACTTAATACGACCTGTTTGTTTATGCAGAACAATCAACTTTTCCAGGGCCTCCTTCACCGGGACCTGTGTGTTACTAGTCCATATCCTAATCCAAAACAGGAGAGCCATAAGAATAGCAAAGTGGTTTATAGGTTTTAGACCAAGATCGAGTCTAAGCGGCAGAAGGGGAGTATTCACAGGTAGGTACAGGATCGCCCTAATAAATTTATTTTCAGCAAGGGCTAAGTCCTTCAAATTTTCCAGCCCCCATAGCTCAGCCCCATAAAGGGCTGCTCCTAGGCCTTTAGCCCTATGAAGTTCCAGAATGGGCGAGATCGGCCGGTATGGAGACCCCCTGGCCCTCCGGACTATTGCACAATCGGCATGTTGGAGGGTCAGAGTACTCTTCTCAATTTGTGGTGTCCAGACCAGCCTATCGCTAATGCGTACTCCCAAATAATCAAATGCCTTAACCTGCTCCAAGGTTTGCGTACCCAGCATAAGTTTACCCTTGTCGGATTTATTGGGGTTAAATGTCATGTATTTTGTCTTGGAGCAGTTTATTTCTAGCCCCCTCTCCTTACAGGCTTTGTCAAATTTATTCAGAAGGTTCTGGATCCCCTTGGGTGTTATGGCAATGAGTAACGTGTCGTCTGTGAAAAGCAGACAGGGCACTACACTGCCTGCTAATTTTGGGGGGTCGCCACCACAATTGTACAACTCTCCTATTAGCCCATTAATGTAAAGGGTAAATAGTGTTGGGGCAAGGACACAGCCTTGGTGTACACCTTTATGAACCGATATATCTTTTGAAAGACTACCATCAGAGTTCCACCTGACCTTTGCGTATGTGTCATGGTGTAAACGGATCAGGATATTAAGTAAATATGATGGGAGTCCTAGTTCACTCAAGGCTAGCCAAAGTTGGGTGCGATCTATAGAGTCGAAGGCTGTTTTTAAGTCCACAAACACAACATACAAGTGGCCTCCTCTGATGGTCACTTCCTTCCAAATTAACAGAAGAAATCTAAAAACTTGGTCTGTGGTACTTGTAAAGGCCCTAAATCCTGCCTGTAAATTTGACAAAGCGATACCAAAGGGGATGATGGACGGAGCGTTAGAGCAAATCAAACACTCACCCCCAGTCAACTGATCTGGGTTTAATCCATCATCATTCTTTAGCTCACTCCACCACCCCAGTTCAGACATGGCCATATGCAAATCAGTCTGACCCTGTGCCTCATGGGAACAGTCCAGCCCGAACTGCCAAGCCATGTCTTCCCTGGACCGGAAACAAGCATCCTGGGACCGGTTTCGGGTTCAAAACCCTCATCAGCCAGGCTATCTTGAATCCAGTGGCAAAGTGAGCAAGGGACCCACGTCTGGGCATACCCTGCCAACTTAGGGCGAACAAGCGATACCAAAGGGGATGATGGACGGAGCGTTAGAGCAAATCAAACACTCACCCCCAGTCAACTGATCTGGGTTTAATCCATCATCATTCTTTAGCTCACTCCACCACCCCAGTTCAGACATGGCCATATGCAAATCAGTCTGACCCTGTGCCTCATGGGAACAGTCCAGCCCGAACTGCCAAGCCATGTCTTCCCTGGACCGGAAACAAGCATCCTGGGACCGGTTTCGGGTTCAAAACCCTCATCAGCCAGGCTATCTTGAATCCAGTGGCAAAGTGAGCAAGGGACCCACGTCTGGGCATACCCTGCCAACTTAGGGCGAACAAGCGATACCAAAGGGGATGATGGACGGAGCGTTAGAGCAAATCAAACACTCACAACCAGTCAACTGATCTGGGTTTAATCCATCATCATTCTTTAGCTCACTCCACCACCCCAGTTCAGACATGGCCATATGCAAATCAGTCTGACCCTGTGCCTCATGGGAACAGTCCAGCCCGAACTGCCAAGCCATGTCTTCCCTGGACCGGAAACAAGCATCCTGGGACCGGTTTCGGGTTCAAAACCCTCATCAGCCAGGCTATCTTGAATCCAGTGGCAAAGTGAGCAAGGGACCCACGTCTGGGCATACCCTGCCAACTTAGGGCGAACAAAGCGATACCAAAGGGGATGATGGACGGAGCGTTAGAGCAAATCAAACACTCACCCCCAGTCAACTGATCTGGGTTTAATCCATCATCATTCTTTAGCTCACTGCACCACCCCAGTTCAGACATGGCCATATGCAAATCAGTCTGACCCTGTGCCTCATGGGAACAGTCCAGCCCGAACTGCCAAGCCATGTCTTCCCTGGACCGGAAACAAGCATCCTGGGACCGGTTTCGGGTTCAAAACCCTCATCAGCCAGGCTATCTTGAATCCAGTGGCAAAGTGAGCAAGGGACCCACGTCTGGGCATACCCTGCCAACTTAGGGCGAACAAAGCGATACCAAAGGGGATGATGGACGGAGCGTTAGAGCAAATCAAACACTCACCCCCAGTCAACTGATCTGGGTTTAATCCATCATCATTCTTTAGCTCACTCCACCACCCCAGTTCAGACATGGCCATATGCAAATCAGTCTGACCCTGTGCCTCATGGGAACAGTCCAGCCCGAACTGCCAAGCCATGTCTTCCCTGGACCGGAAACAAGCATCCTGGGACCGGTTTCGGGTTCAAAACCCTCATCAGCCAGGCTATCTTGAATCCAGTGGCAAAGTGAGCAAGGGACCCACGTCTGGGCATACCCTGCCAACTTAGGGCGAACAAAGCGATACCAAAGGGGATGATGGACGGAGCGTTAGAGCAAATCAAACACTCACCCCCAGTCAACTGATCTGGGTTTAATCCATCATCATTCTTTAGCTCACTCCACCACCCCAGTTCAGACATGGCCATATGCAAATCAGTCTGACCCTGTGCCTCATGGGAACAGTCCAGCCCGAACTGCCAAGCCATGTCTTCCCTGGACCGGAAACAAGCATCCTGGGACCGGTTTCGGGTTCAAAACCCTCATCAGCCAGGCTATCTTGAATCCAGTGGCAAAGTGAGCAAGGGACCCACGTCTGGGCATACCCTGCCAACTTAGGGCGAACAAAGCGATACCAAAGGGGATGATGGACGGAGCGTTAGAGCAAATCAAACACTCACCCCCAGTCAACTGATCTGGGTTTAATCCATCATCATTCTTTAGCTCACTCCACCACCCCAGTTCAGACATGGCCATATGCAAATCAGTCTGACCCTGTGCCTCATGGGAACAGTCCAGCCCGAACTGCCAAGCCATGTCTTCCCTGGACCGGAAACAAGCATCCTGGGACCGGTTTCGGGTTCAAAACCCTCATCAGCCAGGCTATCTTGAATCCAGTGGCAAAGTGAGCAAGGGACCCACGTCTGGGCATACCCTGCCAACTTAGGGCGAACAAGCGATACCAAAGGGGATGATGGACGGAGCGTTAGAGCAAATCAAACACTCACCCCCAGTCAACTGATCTGGGTTTAATCCATCATCATTCTTTAACTCACTCCACCACCCCAGTTCAGACATGGCCATATGCAAATCAGTCTGACCCTGTGCCTCATGGGAACAGTCCAGCCCGAACTGCCAAGCCATGTCTTCCCTGGACCGGAAACAAGCATCCTGGGACCGGTTTCGGGTTCAAAACCCTCATCAGCCAGGCTATCTTGAATCCAGTGGCAAAGTGAGCAAGGGACCCACGTCTGGGCATACCCTGCCAACTTAGGGCGAACAAAGCGATACCAAAGGGGATGATGGACGGAGCGTTAGAGCAAATCAAACACTCACCCCCAGTCAACTGATCTGGGTTTAATCCATCATCATTCTTTAGCTCACTCCACCACCCCAGTTCAGACATGGCCATATGCAAATCAGTCTGACCCTGTGCCTCATGGGAACAGTCCAGCCCGAACTGCCAAGCCATGTCTTCCCTGGACCGGGAAACAAGCATCCTGGGACCGGTTTCGGGTTCAAAACCCTCATCAGCCAGGCTATCTTGAATCCAGTGGCAAAGTGAGCAAAGGACCCACGTCTGGGCATACCCTGCCAACTTAGGGCGAACAAAGCGATACCAAAGGGGATGATGGACGGAGCGTTAGAGCAAATCAAACACTCACCCCCAGTCAACTGATCTGGGTTTAATCCATCATCATTCTTTAGCTCACTCCACCACCCCAGTTCAGACATGGCCATATGCAAATCAGTCTGACCCTGTGCCTCATGGGAACAGTCCAGCCCGAACTGCCAAGCCATGTCTTCCCTGGACCGGAAACAAGCATCCTGGGACCGGTTTCGGGTTCAAAACCCTCATCAGCCAGGCTATCTTGAATCCAGTGGCAAAGTGAGCAAGGGACCCACGTCTGGGCATACCCTGCCAACTTAGGGCGAACAAAGCGATACCAAAGGGGATGATGGACGGAGCGTTAGAGCAAATCAAACACTCACCCCCAGTCAACTGATCTGGGTTTAATCCATCATCATTCTTTAGCTCACTCCACCACCCCAGTTCAGACATGGCCATATGCAAATCAGTCTGACCCTGTGCCTCATGGGAACAGTCCAGCCCGAACTGCCAAGCCATGTCTTCCCTGGACCGGAAACAAGCATCCTGGGACCGGTTTCGGGTTCAAAACCCTCATCAGCCAGGCTATCTTGAATCCAGTGGCAAAGTGAGCAAGGGACCCACGTCTGGGCATACCCTGCCAACTTAGGGCGAACAAAGCGATACCAAAGGGGATGATGGACGGAGCGTTAGAGCAAATCAAACACTCACCCCCAGTCAACTGATCTGGGTTTAATCCATCATCATTCTTTAGCTCACTCCCCACTCCAGTTCAGACATGGCCATATGCAAATCAGTCTGACCCTGTGCCTCATGGGAACAGTCCAGCCCGAACTGCCAAGCCATGTCTTCCCTGGACCGGAAACAAGCATCCTGGGACCGGTTTCGGGTTCAAAACCCTCATCAGCCAGGCTATCTTGAATCCAGTGGCAAAGTGAGCAAGGGACCCACGTCTGGGCATACCCTGCCAACTTAGGGCGAACAAAGCGATACCAAAGGGGATGATGGACGGAGCGTTAGAGCAAATCAAACACTCACCCCCAGTCAACTGATCTGGGTTTAATCCATCATCATTCTTTAGCTCACTCCACCACCCCAGTTCAGACATGGCCATATGCAAATCAGTCTGACCCTGTGCCTCATGGGAACAGTCCAGCCCGAACTGCCAAGCCATGTCTTCCCTGGACCGGAAACAAGCATCCTGGGACCGGTTTCGGGTTCAAAACCCTCATCAGCCAGGCTATCTTGAATCCAGTGGCAAAGTGAGCAAGGGACCCACGTCTGGGCATACCCTGCCAACTTAGGGCGAACAAGCGATACCAAAGGGGATGATGGACGGAGCGTTAGAGCAAATCAAACACTCACCCCCAGTCAACTGATCTGGGTTTAATCCATCTTCATTCTTTAGCTCACTCCACCACCCCAGTTCAGACATGGCCATATGCAAATCAGTCTGACCCTGTGCCTCATGGGAACAGTCCAGCCCGAACTGCCAAGCCATGTCTTCCCTGGACCGGAAACAAGCATCCTGGGACCGGTTTCGGGTTCAAAACCCTCATCAGCCAGGCTATCTTGAATCCAGTGGCAAAGTGAGCAAGGGACCCACGTCTGGGCATACCCTGCCAACTTAGGGCGAACAAGCGATACCAAAGGGGATGATGGACGGAGCGTTAGAGCAAATCAAACACTCACCCCCAGTCAACTGATCTGGGTTTAATCCATCATCATTCTTTAGCTCACTCCACCACCCCAGTTCAGACATGGCCATATGCAAATCAGTCTGACCCTGTGCCTCATGGGAACAGTCCAGCCCGAACTGCCAAGCCATGTCTTCACTGGACCGGGAAACAAGCATCCTGGGACCGGTTTCGGGTTCAAAACCCTCATCAGCCAGGCTATCTTGAATCCAGTGGCAAAGTGAGCAAGGGACCCACGTCTGGGCATACCCTGCCAACTTAGGGCGAACAAAGCGATACCAAAGGGGATGATGGACGGAGCGTTAGAGCAAATCAAACACTCACCCCCAGTCAACTGATCTGGGTTTAATCCATCATCATTCTTTAGCTCACTCCACCACCCCAGTTCAGACATGGCCATATGCAAATCAGTCTGACCCTGTGCCTCATGGGAACAGTCCAGCCCGAACTGCCAAGCCATGTCTTCCCTGGACCGGAAACAAGCATCCTGGGACCGGTTTCGGGTTCAAAACCCTCATCAGCCAGGCTATCTTGAATCCAGTGGCAAAGTGAGCAAGGGACCCACGTCTGGGCATACCCTGCCAACTTAGGGCGAACAAAGCGATACCAAAGGGGATGATGGACGGAGCGTTAGAGCAAATCAAACACTCACCCCCAGTCAACTGATCTGGGTTTAATCCATCATCATTCTTTAGCTCACTCCACCACCCCAGTTCAGACATGGCCATATGCAAATCAGTCTGACCCTGTGCCTCATGGGAACAGTCCAGCCCGAACTGCCAAGCCATGTCTTCCCTGGACCGGAAACAAGCATCCTGGGACCGGTTTCGGGTTCAAAACCCTCATCAGCCAGGCTATCTTGAATCCAGTGGCAAAGTGAGCAAGGGACCCACGTCTGGGCATACCCTGCCAACTTAGGGCGAACAAGCGATACCAAAGGGGATGATGGACGGAGCGTTAGAGCAAATCAAACACTCACCCCCAGTCAACTGATCTGGGTTTAATCCATCATCATTCTTTAGCTCACTCCACCACCCCAGTTCAGACATGGCCATATGCAAATCAGTCTGACCCTGTGCCTCATGGGAACAGTCCAGCCCGAACTGCCAAGCCATGTCTTCCCTGGACCGGAAACAAGCATCCTGGGACCGGTTTCGGGTTCAAAACCCTCATCAGCCAGGCTATCTTGAATCCAGTGGCAAAGTGAGCAAGGGACCCACGTCTGGGCATACCCTGCCAACTTAGGGCGAACAAAGCGATACCAAAGGGGATGATGGACGGAGCGTTAGAGCAAATCAAACACTCACCCCAGTCAACTGATCTGGGTTTAATCCATCATCATTCTTTAGCTCACTCCACCACCCCAGTTCAGACATGGCCATATGCAAATCAGTCTGACCCTGTGCCTCATGGGAACAGTCCAGCCCGAACTGCCAAGCCATGTCTTCCCTGGACCGGAAACAAGCATCCTGGGACCGGTTTCGGGTTCAAAACCCTCATCAGCCAGGCTATCTTGAATCCAGTGGCAAAGTGAGCAAGGGACCCACGTCTGGGCATACCCTGCCAACTTAGGGCGAACAAAGCGATACCAAAGGGGATGATGGACGGAGCGTTAGAGCAAATCAAACACTCACCCCCAGTCAACTGATCTGGGTTTAATCCATCTTCATTCTTTAGCTCACTCCACCACCCCAGTTCAGACATGGCCATATGCAAATCAGTCTGACCCTGTGCCTCATGGGAACAGTCCAGCCCGAACTGCCAAGCCATGTCTTCCCTGGACCGGAAACAAGCATCCTGGGACCGGTTTCGGGTTCAAAACCCTCATCAGCCAGGCTATCTTGAATCCAGTGGCAAAGTGAGCAAGGGACCCACGTCTGGGCATACCCTGCCAACTTAGGGCGAACAAAGCGATACCAAAGGGGATGATGGACGGAGCGTTAGAGCAAATCAAACACTCACCCCAGTCAACTGATCTGGGTTTAATCCATCATCATTCTTTAGCTCACTCCACCACCCCAGTTCAGACATGGCCATATGCAAATCAGTCTGACCCTGTGCCTCATGGGAACAGTCCAGCCCGAACTGCCAAGCCATGTCTTCCCTGGACCGGAAACAAGCATCCTGGGACCGGTTTCGGGTTCAAAACCCTCATCAGCCAGGCTATCTTGAATCCAGTGGCAAAGTGAGCAAGGGACCCAAGTCTGGGCATACCCTGCCAACTTAGGGCGAACAAAGCGATACCAAAGGGGATGATGGACGGAGCGTTAGAGCAAATCAAACACTCACCCCCAGTCAACTGGGTCCCTTGCTCACTTTGCCACTGGATTCAAGCAAGCCTGGCTGATGACGGCTGGAATGCCAGAAACCGGTCCTAGGATGCTTGTTTCCGGTCCAGGGAAGACATGGCTTGGCAGTTCGGGCTGGACTGTTCCCATGAGGCACAGGGTTAGACTGATTTGCATATGGCCATGTCTGAACTGGGGTGGTGGAGTGAGCTAAAGAATGATGATGGATTAAACCCAGATCAGTTGACTGGGGGTGAGTGTTTGATTGGCTCAAACGTTCCGTCCATCATCCCCTTTGTATTGCTTTGTTCGCCCTAAGTTGGCGGGGTATGCCCAGACGTGGGTCCCTGCTCACTTTGCCACTGGATTCAAGCAAGCCTGGCTGATGGCGGCTGGAATGCCAGAAACCGGTCCTAGGATGCTTGTTTCCGGTCCAGGGAAGACATGGCTTGGCAGTTCGGGCTGGACTGTTCCCATGAGGCACAGGGTCAGACTGATTTGCATATGGCCATGTCTGAACTGGGGTGGTGGAGTGAGCTAAAGAATGATGATGGATTAAACCCAGATCAGTTGACTGGGGGTGAGTGTTTGATTGGCTCAAACGTTCCGTCCATCATCCCCTTTTGTATCGCTTTGTTCGCCCTAAGTTGGCGAGGGTATGCCCAGACGTGGGTCCCTTGCTCACTTTGCCACTGGATTCAAGCAAGCCTGGCTGATGACGGCTGGAATGCCAGAAACCGGTCCTAGGATGCTTGTTTCCGGTCCAGGGAAGACATGGCTTGGCAGTTCGGGCTGGACTGTTCCCATGAGGCACAGGGTCAGACTGATTTGCATATGGCCATGTCTGAACTGGGGTGGTGGAGTGAGCTAAAGAATGATGATGGATTAAACCCAGATCAGTTGACTGGGAGTGAGTGTTTGATTGGCTCAAGCGTTCCGTCCATCATCCCCTTTTGTATCGCTTTGTTCGCCCTAAGTTGGCGGGTATGCCCAGACGTGGGTCCCTTGCTCACTTTTCCACTGGATTCAAGCAAGCCTGGCTGATGACGGCTGGAATGCCAGAAACCTGTCCTAGGATGCTTGTTTCCGGTCCAGGGAAGACATGGCTTGGCAGTTCGGGCTGGACTGTTCCCATGAGGCACAGGGTCAGACTGATTTGCATATGGCCATGTCTGAACTGGGGTGGTGGAGTGAGCTAAAGAATGATGATGGATTAAACCCAGATCAGTTGACTGGGGTGAGTGTTTGATTGGCTCAAGCGTTCCGTCCATCATCCCCTTTTGTATCGCTTTGTTCGCCCTAAGTTGGCGGGTATGCCCAGACGTGGGTCCCTTGCTCACTTTGCCACTGGATTCAAGCAAGCCTGGCTGATGACGGCTGGAATGCCAGAAACCGGTCCTAGGATGCTTGTTTCCGGTCCAGGGAAGACATGGCTTGGCAGTTCGGGCTGGACTGTTCCCATGAGGCACAGGGTCAGACTGATTTGCATATGGCCATGTCTGAACTGGGGTGGTGGAGTGAGCTAAAGAATGATGATGGATTAAACCCAGATCAGTTGACTGGGGGTGAGTGTTTGATTGGCTCAAATGTTCCGTCCATCATCCCCTTTTGTATCGCTTTGTTCGCCCTAAGTTGGCGGGGTATGCCCAGACGTGGGTCCCTTACTCACTTTGCCACTGGATTCAAGCAAGCCTGGCTGATGACGGCTGGAATGCCAGAAACCGGTCCTAGGATGCTTGTTTCCGGTCCAGGGAAGACATGGCTTGGCAGTTCGGGCTGGACTGTTCCCATGAGGCACAGGGTCAGACTGATTTGCATATGGCCATGTCTGAACTGGGGTGGTGGAGTGAGCTAAAGAATGATGATGGATTAAACCCAGATCAGTTGACTGGGAGTGAGTGTTTGATTGGCTCAAACGTTCCGTCCATCATCCCCTTTGTATCGCTTTGTTCGCCCTAAGTTGGCGGGGTATGCCCAGACGTGGGTCCCTTGCTCACTTTGCCACTGGATTCAAGCAAGCCTGGCTGATGACGGCTGGAATGCCAGAAACCGGTCCTAGGATGCTTGTTTCGGTCCAGGGAAGACATGGCTTGGCAGTTCGGGCTGGACTGTTCCCATGAGGCACAGGGTCAGACTGATTTGCATATGGCCATGTCTGAACTGGGGTGGTGGAGTGAGCTAAAGAATGATGATGGATTAAACCCAGATCAGTTGACTGGGGGTGAGTGTTTGATTGGCTCAAGCGTTCCGTCCATCATCCCCTTTGTATCGCTTTGTTCGCCCTAAGTTGGCGGGGTATGCCCAGACGTGGGTCCCTTGCTCACTTTGCCACTGGATTCAAGCAAGCTTGGCTGATGACGGCTGGAATGCCAGAAACCGGTCCTAGGATGCTTGTTTCGGTCCAGGGAAGACATGGCTTGGCAATTCGGGCTGGACTGTTCCCATGAGGCACAGGGTCAGACTGATTTGCATATGGCCATGTCTGAACTGGGGTGGTGGAGTGAGCTAAAGAATGATGATGGATTAAACCCAGATCAGTTGACTGGGGGTGAGTGTTTGATTGGCTCAAGCGTTCCGTCCATCATCCCCTTTTGTATCGCTTTGTTCGCCCTAAGTTGGAGGAGTATGCCCAGGCGTGGGTCCCTTGCTCACTTTGCCACTGGATTCAAGCAAGCCTGGCTGATGGCGGCTGGAATGCCAGAAACCGGTCCTAGGATGCTTGTTTCCGGTCCAGGGAAGACATGGCTTGGCAGTTCGGGCTGGACTGTTCCCATGAGGCACAGGGTCAGACTGATTTGCATATGGCCATGTCTGAACTGGGGTGGTGGAGTGAGCTAAAGAATGATGATGGATTAAACCCAGATCAGTTGACTGGGGTGAGTGTTTGATTGGCTCAAACGTTCCGTCCATCATCCCCTTTTGTATCGCTTTGTTCGCCCTAAGTTGGCGGGTATGCCCAGACGTGGGTCCCTTGCTCACTTTGCCACTGGATTCAAGCAAGCCTGGCTGATGACGGCTGGAATGCCAGAAACCGGTCCTAGGATGCTTGTTTCCGGTCCAGGAAGACATGGCTTGGCAGTTCGGGCTGGACTGTTCCCATGAGGCACAGGGTCAGACTGATTTGCATATGGCCATGTCTGAACTGGGGTGGTGGAGTGAGCTAAAGAATGATGATGGATTAAACCCAGATCAGTTGACTGGGGGTGAGTGTTTGATTGGCTCAAACGTTCCGTCCATCATCCCCTTTTGTATCGCTTTGTAAATTTGACAAGACATTATTTTCCTCGATCCAGTTTTGGATCCTGGTTAAAATAATTTTGCAGAAGATTTTTTGGGAGACATCTATAAGGCTGATAGGCCTATAGTTTCCGGGAGACCCTTTATCTCCCTTTTTATAGATAGGGATAATCTCGGCGCCCCTCCAGGTCGCTGGGATTTCACCACCACACATGATGGCATTGAAAACCACTTGGAGCAGAGGTCCCATTTTATTGGCTCAGCCTTGTACATGTCTCCCTGGAGCTTATCTAGGCCCGGGGCTTTCCCATTCTGTAATGATTTTATAGCTAGGGTGGTTTTGTCTAGGGTAATAGCAGTCTCCTCAGTTATTGCTAAATCTAAAGATGTCATTTGTGGGTCTGGGTCATAGGGAACCCATTGTCCTGCATATAACTGCTCAAAATACTCCTCCCACACATGGGGCTGTATATGGAAGTCAGTTTCTGTTTTCAAGTTGGGAGACCCTTTTGACAGAAGGTGCCAGAACAATTGACTATTCTTTTGCTTCGATGCCTCTACAAGCGAGCGCCAGTTTTCTGACTCCCAGTCCCTTTTTGCCTTAGCTTGTGCCAGTTTATACAACTTCCTGCTATTTTTGATGTCTATAGGAGATTTCGACATTACCGCCACAATTAGGTCATCCTTGGCTTTTTTGCAGGCCTTATTGAACCATGGAGCAGTTCTCCGTTCGAGTAGATTTTCATTACATTGTTTGTTAAAGAATGGTCTTATTGTGGTGGTCAGTTGCAGGAATATGGCCATGATGTCATCTATACTGGTAGTGGTATTACTCAGATCAGGGAGAGTCTGCTCGACCTCAGAATATATTTTAGGAAGAGCAGTTGGATCAGCCAGTATCATAGGCCATTTAACTCTTTTGTTGTTACTAGTGATTACTGGGGTGCTCTTGGGCCAGGGGTGTCCATACAATAGGGCTGTGCCAGACAGCGTGAGAGCCAGGGCATTATGGTCGCTATCTTCCCGGATTAATACGACCATATCTTTAACACTAGTCCAGAGTTCAAGATCGACGAGGATATAATCAATCCTGGTCTTAGTAACCCCCCTCTTAAACGTATGGCATGCTTCTCTGTCAGAATCTGTCCGACCGTTGGATGCTCGGACCCCATAAGTAATAGTAAGTGAGAAGACCTGTTGCCCCACCTGGTGCATTTCTTAATGGGTGGTATCTGGAGCTTCGCAATCCCTCTAGCTTTATCTCCATCTGATATTAGGTCCTGTATATAATCAACAGGTTCAAAAGATGTGTTGAGGTCGCCTGCAACTATGAGTCGGTGATTCCCCTTGGCTGTATCAAGATAGTTAGTTAGCGTTGTTATTGTGCCAGATAACTTATGGGGACTATTGAAACGATTATAGATGTTCAATAACCTAACTTGAATATTCCCTTTCAAAGAGGACAGTTCCAGCCCAAGTATTTCCTCAGAGCTGAGGTGTAAAACCTTGGTTTTGCAGGCTAGTGTGTTTTTAACCCAGATTAGAAGACCACCAGCTGGGCGGCCAACTATTGACAGCTTGGCTTCGATGCTGTATGTGGTGAATCCAACCCTATGAACACGTCCTACCGCCCAGGTTTCCTGCAGTAGGCATAGATGGAAATCATCCACTAGCTTGCACCAGTCAGGGTCAATTAACTTGGACTTTATGCCCGCAACGTTCCAGGATAAGATTTTCAGGTCCTGGAGTTCTAATATAGGTTCCTGGGTGTATCCTTTGATGCTAATTCCTCCCTCGGGCTCTAGTTGTTGGTAATGGTGACAATTCTTAATTACTAAGTCACTTGGGGCAATATCATTATTAATATAGATCTCAGGAGGTTCATCAGACTGCATGGCGGATGGTCCCTCAGGAACGGTTAGTGGGGGAGAAGGTACTATGGGTAGTCAGTCTTGGGAATCTAGATCGCTCAGTAGTTGGTATCTATTTCTTATTTCCAGAAGGGGGACCTCCTGGCGCATAGAGGGCTTCTTACTAGGTGGCTTAGTGACGAGAGTGTTCCACCCTCTGCATTCAAGATGCCTATAGAAAAACCCAAGCGGTAGAATGTCGATCCCTAGGCCCAGCCTCTGGTTTGTTAAGTGTGACCTCCAACCAAGCAGCTGACTAGCTAGGATTGGGGATCTACAGTTTATGACAATACAGTCTCCAGAAAAGGACTTACATAGCGGGCCAACCCAGCTTACCCACCTTAGGAACAGAATATCATGATAATTCGTATTTGAAAAATTTGTATTCTGTAATAGCCAGTGACAAATTTTGTTCTTCAACTGGTTCTGTGATTCATTTTGGTTTTCCTGCAGCGGGGGAACATTAGTGAGAATTGCCACGTAGGGGCAACTCTCAGGTGGAAGATGGAGAGTCGCCTTGTCATCTCGATTAACTAGTCCATTTTTGTGCAACATTATGGAGGGTGTTTGTTGGTTGGAACCTACCATGTTCCCAGTAGTGGTTGCAGGTGAGGGACTAGGCCTGGTTTTGCTAGGGGGAGAGCTTGCTTTCCCCTGGTGTCTAGTACACGATGGCCCTGAGTGCCTTTGTGATGCTTCACTAGCGAGATTTCTAGGAGGACCATTGTTCACAGAACAGGTTAACGGATCGAAGTGTAATAGTGAGGACCCCTCACCAGGGTTTGTACCCCCCCGTGATCTGCCCCCCCATCCAACACTTTCCTTTTAGCCCCAGCCCCGGATGATATATCAGCAACCAGAGTATGCATTAGTTCCATAGTTGACTCCAGTTTATCAAGTCTGGCTAGGATAGGTAAAAAATTCTTGGCAATAGTTTCTTCTAAAAAAGATGTTAGTGCCACTGTGATTTGCAGGGATAGTTCCTCGGGGTGAGAAGGCAAAATTGAGTTGGAGCCATTTGTAGGGGGTGATCTTTGTAGTGTTTCAGCGGGGGCTTTTGGGCTTAGGTCCTGAAGCTTTTTCCTAGATCTAGTCCGTGTACACTGTGTAGGCTCCAAGTGTTTCACCTTTTTTTTCCTTTTAACTGTGGTTTCGCATACTGGTGAAACTGGGGGTGATGAACAATGCTACTGGGCGGGAGGTGAAACAAATAGACCTCTGGTAGATGCATGATTATTTTGACCAGTGTCATTCGTTTGGGCAGCCTGTACATCAGCCACAAAAGATGGGTCAGTGATAGGACCAGCCGAGCCACCTCCCACAGATAACCGGCGTTCCGCGACCTGGATCTCCTTATCAATAGCCTTTGCAGCCTGAAGAAGAAAACAATCAAGTGTGGAGTTTGTCAGGGTTTTTGGTGTAGCCGCCTTCCCCCTAGTAATTTCAGATTTGCCGCCATTCTAGTGGAATTGAACACATAAAAAAGAGTGTGCTTACTTGAGCAAGAGGAGCAGGCCAGTAGTAGAGGCGTGCGGGTGTCCAAATCCAGGAGCCAAGAGACCAGGCCCTGCCCCGCCTCTTCCTGCCGTAGACGGGCCTGCCCTTGGCCCGGGCACGCCCGCTCGCGTCCCGCGCTGCGTGAGCCGCGCTATGATTTTTAAGCGCCTCCGGACGCGGGAACCAGCGACAGCGCCTCCTGGCGCGAAGCAATATGGGGACTGAAGTCCCTGGAATCCCCGGTGGCTGCGTGCAGAGAAGCAGCGTCCCGCGCTGCGGGAGCCGCGCTATGATTTTTAAGCGCCTCCGGGCGCGGGAACCAGCGACAGCGCCTCCTGGCACGAAGCAATCTGGGGACTGAAGTCCCTGGAATCCCCGGTGGCTGCGTGCAGAGAAGCAGCGTCCCGCGCTGCGGGAGCCGCGCTATGATTTTTAAGTGCCTCCATGCGCAAGAACCTGCGACAGCGCCTCCTGGCGCAAAGCAATCTGGGGACTGAAGTCCCTGGAATCCCCGGTGGCTGCGTGCAGAGAAGCAGCGTCCCGTCACTAAGTTATTATCACATGAGATAATTCATAGGTCAGTTAAATCAGTTATTGAGCTAAAGAGTTCACACTGGCTAATGGTAACTTTCTAACAGCAGGTTTATCCTTGTTTGTTCGACATAGTCACTCAGTCTTAGGCCTCATGTTACCTGCTCTGCGGAGACACAGCATTCAATGGTGCACTCAGCAGGACTGCACTGGTGGTGTCTTCAATGAATGCGGGAAGTGGCCTTGCTACGAAATCTTGCCCCTGGGAGGAACAGCGTGGAAGACCTGATTGACAGGTGCTTGTCTGTGGCAGCCACCACCTCTGGTCCATGGGGCTGATCCTCTTCTATGGTGGTGTAGATGTCTCACAAGATTCGCCACATGTCAGGCAACAGCAGCATAAGTCCTTCGGGCATGCTTCACTGGTGTTGTGGTTTCTTCATGCAGTTCACTACATGAAGTGCGCAGGGAGATCAGGTGACCTCACACTGTTTGGATTGGTTGTTACATTGCTCCTGTCAGTTGTTTTTTTATGGGTGTTCCATATGACGGGAACCTGGCCGAGCGTCTCCTCCCAGAGAGTATCTCCTTCCAGGCAGGCATGCTTCTAAGTATTAGACAGACTTGCAGCTTCTCCAGCAAGTTGTCCAGACTTCAGGTGATGTCCCCTCATATCAGGGAGTCTGAGGGGCATGCAGATTGCAGCTACG
Source organism: Calotriton arnoldi (assembly GCA_963921515.1). Taxonomy (NCBI): domain Eukaryota; kingdom Metazoa; phylum Chordata; class Amphibia; order Caudata; family Salamandridae; genus Calotriton; species Calotriton arnoldi. The sequence goes on from CAWUFW010001895.1 coordinate 254,245, forward strand.
ATCCCAGCAGCTCCTCAAGTACTTGGCAGAGCACTTCTTTCCTTGGTCAAGAAGAACTTGGAACTAAAACAAGGTGAGATGGCATGATCTTCAGAACTAATTTTCCAAACAGGCGATGTGGATCCACTCTCTATTGTTCTGGAACGGGTATGAGGTGGTTCCCTTTTAAATTCCATTTTCCGGCTCTAGTGCAGAAAAGCCTTGTGCAAGGTGATGGCTCTCTAAGCAGGTAGTGATGAGGCAGGCTCCAAGTAGGAGTATAACCAAACATGAGCAAAATGACGTGTAAAAGATCTGCACCTGGATGTTAACAGCCTTCCTGAAATAGCAATCAGGGTAAGACACTGCCTAGTAACTTCCTTACCTCTAACAACAGACTCTGTTGACTCAACCTCTCTCACCTATCATCAGCCAAATGGTAGTGCTCAAGACAGACTATTGAATGATCGCTTGAAAAACGGAGGGGTGGGCGGAACTTGCAGAGTTTTACTCTGTGGAATTACGCAGAAATACATAAAAACTCCAAAATATTTCGCAGAGTTTCACCCACCCCTACCGGCCAGATGTCAAAAGTAACCGACCCCTCCATCATCAGACCAAATGCCCGTGGCGGATCCCTGTGTTCAGGAGAGTCCATCATTCACTCTCGCCACCCAAGGCCACGCTCCAAACTGCCAACTTGAAGCATCCCATTCCACTCCCCTCGCCACTCCCATTGAGAATGGTCTGTGGCTGCATTAAAACTTGTATAGGTTAGGACAGCCGACATCTCTTACTGCCAAATCCATAAATTAATCAATACAGACCAGGTTGAAGTCAAGCGCAGCTCACCAATTGGAGGAGAATGGCTGGAAAGGTATTTATACACTGAAAGACACGTGCCTGTGCTTGACACTACAGCCAATAAGCACTTCGGAACCTCGTGCAGAGCATGATGGCTGGTTGAAGTGATGCCAGTGGTCCAATCCAGCCCACTTTACACATTACAAACCCTCTCATTCCTAGACACACTTTAGAATATCTTCAGCTACGGGATTGGTCGTCATGTGACCTGGAAGTGGAAAAATTACAACCAAGCGCCAACCCTGTAAAGATGAATTATGGAGAGCGTTTATGAGGTTGAAGTCATGGATGGTGTGTGTAAGATTCTCTGAATGCCTTCCTGAATGTTAATGTACAATCCAGGTCCCCTTATGGACCTGTTTCTTCCACTTGCTCGTTCACATTTTAAAGATGCATTACTGAACAACAGGAATGTGTTTCACTGAATTCTTGTCAATAAGAACAGCATATCACAGACTTACCCAACTTGTTGCTAATGCTCAAGATGTGCAGAAGGCTATTTTCAGCAGAGCCATAAAACAGCTTGCGTGTTTGCAACCCAACAGTTTTTTCTCCGAGTAGAAATAGTTCAAAGCGCAGCTTCTCCGGTACCTCATTCTGAGATGCAAGCCCATCCACCATTGGACGCGGAGCATTGCCAGCTGATTGGCTAGTTTTATTTCTTTGCAAACTGTGGCTTAAACATATGCCCCATCCTTGCTTCTGTGACCTGTCCCTAGACCTCTCCTTCCATTTTGCTCCAAGGTACCCTAGATATATGGCCAGACTTTCATGTAAACGCTGTGTGTCTCTGTGTGTCATGTGCATGGCATGCAATGCTGCTTCAGCAAAAGTCTTATGTGATTTAACCTTTGCTGCCCCATTGCCAAGAGACAGCTGCATCACACTGCACAGCAGTGACCCAGCACTGGGGGTATGATGCATGCCGAAGACACATTTCGGATTGGCAATGCACCGACACTGGACGGTGGTAACAGAATGCTGGATGACATTGCCCGGGGCACCCTGCATGGCTGGTAAACTACACAGGTGTGACAGTGTGCTCCCACCCCCCACACACTCACGCTGCCTGACACTGCACAGTAGTGACACTGCACACCAGTGGTGACAGCACATTTGACGACATTTCAGGAGAGTAACACTGCACAGTGATGACACTGTACTGCATTGGGGTGACGCAGCACGGAGGATAGACTGCACAGTTGTTACATGGCCCTGGGGGTACATTGCACAGCGGTGACTGCACAGGGTGGCACTACACCTCACGGCGCTGACAGACGACTGGTGACATTGCACGGGGTGACCCTGCACGAGTGTGACACTGCACTGTCCTGCCCCCACCCTCCCTCTAAACCGCTGCCCGACACTGCATGGTACTGACACAGCACAGAGGTGATACTGTACACTGGTTACACTACACTGTGGTAACAGCTTGGTGAATGACATTGCCTGGGGATAAGTAACACTGCACAGCATTAACACTGTACTGGGGTGACTGTTCCGTGGTGACACACGACTGAGGGTGCATTGTACAACAATGACACACAGTACTAGAACACTGTACTGTGGTGACACAGTACGATGCTAACGGAACGGGTTATGACTTTGTATAGGGTCACGCCGCATGTGGTGACACTGCACGGTGCAACACTGCACTGTCCTCCTGCACACACTGTCCTTGTGGACAGCTGCCTTGACACTGCACAGGAATGGCATAGCATTAAGGTGACACTGGGTGTCGGTCACACTACACTGGTGTCCCCTTGGTCTGTGCTGTCTGCTTCGCAAGGCTTGCCTGTCGCTCCCAGCTGTTGTGGTTCAGGTCCTCCATGACCTCGTCCTATATACTTGCTTTCTCCATGCTGCCTCTCAGCCCCCCCAGCCATAGGTCGTGTGCCCTGCTGCTCATGCTGTCCCTCCTTGTGCCTCTACCATGCTCTACGAAGCCCAGGGGCCGGTAAGGTAGTGACAGTGCAGCAAATTTATTAGTAATTCTGCTTTACAAGAGTAACGCAGAATTACTAAATTCATCCAATTATGCCGGAGGAATTAAAAATCATGGCCACCCCTAGAAAAAAGTCTAGAATTTCCAAGATTAGCCCTGTCTCTATCCTCTCTCACTTCAGTGTCTGGTTCTCCACCATCCTACTACAGGAATGGAGTCAAAACACTTCGGCTCTTTGGGGAAGCTATATCCCCCCTCCATTTTGTGCCATGCCAGATCAGGGGCAATCCAAAATGGATCCGAATAGTCCCGGCAATTAGCCCTCACCACAAATGGTGTCTTGCTACCATACATGTGCCACACATCCACCATGCATACACACACTCGACAAGCACATAGAATGTCAGAAGAAGGGTTTGGATTATGCATCAAAGTGGAACTTTACATGAGTGGGGTAAGTAGGCACTACTCTTCCATGAAATAGTAAAAAGACCCGTTCAGGGCTATTAACTCACTAAAATCAATGTGCTACCACCACTGCTTCATGTCAGCAACTCAGGAGATGGACAGTAGTCCCACGTCTATAAAAGAGGGCATGCATCAGTTCCCCCTCCAGGTCACAGAACAGGTTGTGGACCTTGGCTAGATTAGTATGTTAGTTGGGCCATCATTAAGTCAGGATACCAGTTTCACATGTAGTCGGGAGACTCGGTGAGGGATACATGCCCTTTTAGCATGCAGGGAATATTTCCTTCATAACAAATAATTACAGTGATATTTAACCTAGCCCTCGTCTTCATTTGGGTTTGAAATAAAGCTGTAGGAGAATGGAACTGTAGGAATAAAGGAAGTGAGGATCAGGGAGGAAGCCATTTTAATCAGGAGTCCTTCACCATTAAGCATAATCTACTTTAAACATTCCCCAAGGTTAACAGCTTACGAGAAATCCAGGAATAGCACATCAAGGAATCCATCAGTGGGTTGTTAAATTCATCCGGATGCAGCCTCACAATGGACTCTTTTGGAGGGTCCATACAGCTTTGCTCCAAAATGCTCAAAGCTTTGGTGCCTTTTCCTTTCGCGGTCCCCAACTGCAAAAAAATTATGCATCAGGACCATAGACTATTATGGACAAACTGTCTGCTTTGGATAAATATCATCCAGGCTGACTTAACCAATTCCACTGCTCCACCAGCGCTGAACTTGACTGTCATATCTTTAGCACCAACTTGGTCTACTTTTGCTTTCTGCAGACAGACACACCACATGCAAGTACAAATGTGCCCCTTCGTAGCAGCTGATTTTATGGAGTTCCTCTTTGTACAATGGTATAAGTCAGTGAAGGGCTAGTAGTCACCAATTCTTCCCCCAGTGAAATAAGTTGACCTGTAATCTTCCAAAGTACTCTCTGAAAAGAGGCACTCAGAGGAATTATCACCAGGCAATCATGTATCACTTGCTGACTTTATGCTAGTCTTTGACCCTCTATAGCACTCTGTTGGCTATTGGCTAGGTTCATGCTATACCACATGCATACATGTATGTATCCTTTTCCTTCTCCATAACTGAGGTCTTCAATTCACCTAGTTGCATGATTATTGGCTCCAATAACTCTAGAGAAGCCATGGTTTCTTTCCGTGTTCAAAGACTTCCTAATGCTCTTGCTTGGCCTTCTTCAGGACCAAGAAAGCATGCCTCCAGCATCTGCTCTCTCTGTGCTTCTGCTCGGACTTCAAATGGAATTTGACGCAGACAGATTTATATCTGATTTTGAGGCAGTAGAAGCTGCCAGAGGGGCAGGCACTTTGGTGCTTGAAGAGCTGAACCTTTGTGTTGAGCCATGGCTGCAGAGGCGTAGCACCGGGGGGGGGGGGAGGGGGAGTGTTTGGGGTGTGACACCCCCCTAATGGATTCTGGTGTGTGTAGTTGGGTCCAAGGGCCCCCAGTCAGGCTGGCTGTGTCTGTGGTTGGGTTTCCAGTTGAAAGTGCAGCCCTCATAGCACAGACACACGTCTCTATGAAACTTTGCAGTGCTTGTATACACCCACCCCTCCTCTTCCCTTTCTCGCAGAACAGGCCAGAAAAAACACAAGGGACTTGGTGACTCTTATGTGGTCCAGAGAAGCCTTAGAAATGTAAAACTATTTTCATCCATTTTGCCATTTCAATAGCAATGATGGTTGGGAAATCTCTGTTCCACACCCCTCGAATCTAACTGACTATGCTATGCCCCTGCATGGCTCGAGTCAAGCCAGAATCACTATAGGCAACGTACTAACTCCGTTTCAGAGGAGAAGGCCTTGATGCCACATCCCTTAATTCAGTGTATCAGGGCTCTTTATGGGGATGATTCATAGTATGTAAAGTTACTAGAATAGTCAATCCCGTGAAGGACGCAATGCTGCAATCTTGGGCTTTTCATTCACTGCTTTCAGGTGAGTTATTTAAGTGAATTAACTTAGCTGAACCGGAACTACAACTCAGAGAATGCATGTGGTTCTTAACCTAAAGCCCAGAAGTGGATCCCCGCATCCTTGGTGACATGGTGATTTGGTAGCCTTAACGATTTGGCACAAATGTAGTAAGCTGCTGCACAAAGCGCATAAACTTTGTTGTATTTTACTTCAGAGGAGCCTCGACTCATGTTTCCTTCAGAGACAGCATTTTTCTCCTTACCAATCAACTTTCTTTTCATCTTAGGTGTACCTATACCTGGAGACTACTGCAAAGGAGACTAGTTTTCTCATCATGATCTGATGGCTAGTAGTGTCATATGGCCGTTAGGGTCATTGTCGACATTGCTAAGTTAGCATGAGCTCTGCTGCCATGATACTGCTTTTGCACACGTTACTACATAACTTTATTTTGCAAGACTCTGTTTGTGCCTTTCACATGAGAACCGTCTTCTTTCTGCGTTCTCTGCCTGTTCCTGGAGTTTAGTCTGAACACGGTGTGCAAGGTCGATAAACAATGCCCCTTGTTATTCTGTTCTGGTCAGTCCCTAGCACCTAGACAAAACATGCTAACACAGCTGCGGCTGTTGAAAACTCGTACTTTGATATTATGGGGATGCATGTTGGTTTAACACACACTTGGAGAGAGACCTTTCGAGGGAGAAGAGCCATGCAGTTCCTATGATGTAGAAATACCATCTAGACACTAAGGTATAGGGTCTGCTGACAAAGCCCAGAGATCTTCTTTTATATAATAAAACTTCTTCTTACCAAGGGGAGGGTGGTTAGGTCTTATCGTCCTTAATCCACTGTCTACATACAATGACAACCCCCTTTATAATATATGGACTTGCTATAATGCTAACTGTTTTAGGTTTATGCGTTTTGCTGCTGGTAGTGGATCGTATACTGCATTATAGAGCACTATAGTTAAAATAAACATTTTGAACTATAACAGTGGCTCTGTCAATTCTTATTGTGGACAGGTACGAGTGAGTGAGCGAAAGGGTACGCTTTGCTACCGCAATTCCTAAGAGAGTCGGAGTGTTGTGTTCTGTGGTGTCTAATCATTTGCATCTTCGTGATTGTGTAGGAGAGCGAGTGAGACACTATAGCTAGTCGGTCCTGGGATTTTGGGTACTGAGGCGGTAGGAAGGCTTAGCCCCTATACACCGAAGTCCCGTTTTCCTGCGCATAGTTCTGTGTATGTGCAGAATCCCTGCAACATGCGCCAACGTTTGGTCTGGTACTTCTCTGCAAGACTCCTGAGTAGTGTCTGTGCTTGTCCACAATCCTCTCATTTCTGTTTCCTGGGACAGTTGTGTCGGAGTACCCTCCTATATTGAGATATTATAGGCTTTTCAAGCTTGAATTTTAAAAGGTCTTTTTCTTTCTTTTACCCATTATTGCGCTGCCGCTCATAGGTTGTTCTTCTCTTCTATTGATTATGGCGGTGGCCATAGTGGCACCGAACCGCGCACCAGTGACAGCTTATCTGACTCAAAATGGGGTCCCTAATGCTGGTGCTGCTCTTATTTTTGTTGTTGAGGCGGATGCAGCTCACCGGTTCGAGGTATTTTATTCTTGGGTCACCTTTCCGGCAGTGGATGGAAATAATAATTTCTTTCACGAATATACTGCCACTGCGCTTCCGCAGAATTATCGACCTTATAGATCTCTTGAAGTTCCGTTAACGGCTTGGCAACACACCATATGGTTTAATGGCGCCCTTCCACACCCTTTAACAGCGGTCCGTTTAGGCCTCTTATGGATTGACGGGGCCACGTGGCCCGTTTTGGCTGGGTATACCCCGCATCCAAATTATCTTACTGTTACTGTTGCAGAGCTACGCGTATTACATACATCATTAATACGTGTGCATAGGGCTGTTATACAGTTCATGTCGCGCAACATTCAGGTTGGACCACCTGGAGTTGCTGCACAACCACCGGGACACGGTGGTCTGGTTATTAGTCCAGTCATGATTAATTTAGTGATGGGCAAGCGTCCGCAAAAAAAGGACGAGCTTCCTTATTGGCTTGCTGAAAAATTTGGGCAACTCGAAGCTGTTTTTCCAAATACCACACCTGTGGAGAAACACAGGATTCTGACCATGAGCTTACCTAAAGGCCTTGTTCCCGAGTTAGCTGATTGCAACACTTGGGGTAGAGTGTTTGCAGCGGTATATTCGATGTGTTTTGGCACTCCCTCATTGACTGTTCTCCCTTACGTGATAAAACATGTTCAGGATGAACATGGGGCCGAAGCGGCCCTGGAGTTGGGAATGAGACTGGTGGGAGTGTTTGATATTTGCGCGCCTGAGCGAAAATTAAGACTCCTGATAGATTTTACGTCCCTGATAAGTGCTCTCCTCGTTCTTTACAGGACACTTCGGACTCTCAAGTCAGTGGTGGGGAGCGCCAGGATCGCAGCAAAAGTGCGACCACTCAACAGGGGCGGCATCAACCTCGACAGTTTGACATAAAAGCCAAACAAGAGGGACTGCCTCGTTTTCGACCCCCGTATCAAAAGAAGAAAGTTGCCGCCTTAACTGCGAAGTAGGCCTCAGACGATGAGAACGCTACTCCTAGATTGGACATGGGCAGTGACACTCCTCGACAGCGCGGCGGAAGTTCCCATAGTGCAGGAGACACTGCGTCCCTGTCTGGGGGCGAGAGCAACGGACACATTTATTACAGTAGAAACAGCAGACACTCGAGTTGCAGCCCCGGATACAGTCTATGAAATTGTCTTCCAAATTGAGGGTGATATACAGCGTACAATTACAGCGGTTTTCTGGGAAAATCTCACCTCCTCGTCTGACATTTTGTTGGCGGAGGCAGATTGGCCTCCACCATTTGTTTTGGCCGCTTCTAGAGGGGAGGACGTGATACTTCTGAGTTTTTCACCTTACGTCCCTGAGGAAGCTAAACAGGCTTACGCATCGGAGTGGGCATTGGCCCTTGCTCCGGCGGTGTACCGTAATCAGGTGAGCTGGGATAGAGATTCACCGGCACATGAGATTCCATTACGGTCTATGCCGCAGCCACAACCGCAATATCCAATCAGACGAGAGGCTAAAGCTCCCGTTTGTGACATTCTAACTCAATTGGAATATCAAGGCGTAATTGAATCCTGTGTATCACCAATGAATAATCCTCTTTTTTCGGTATCAAAACCAGACGGTTCATATCGCATTGTATTAGATTATCGAAATTTGAATAGTCATTGTCGTACATTTGCGGTACAAAACACACACAGCTCTGCGTTAGTGAGCAACATTGTTCGTAAAAAATACAAAACGACACTGGATATATCCAATGGCTTCTACAGTCACAACTTGGCTAATGAGAGCCGTGACTTAACCGCATTTACTGCGGTCGGCAACCAAAAAAGATTAACGCATTTGCCTATGGGGTATAAGAAGAGCCCCGGGGCTTTTGCTGCACGTGTTGTATCTTTGATACACAGCATAGACCCAGATGCGTTCTCGTACGTGGACGATATTTATCTAACGGATGATGAACTGATTACGCATCTTGTCCGAGTCGACCGAATTATTCTGTCGTTTGCCGACTATGGATATAAATTTAACTTTGCTAAATCACACATCGCTTGCTTTGCGGTGCTCTTTTTGGGCTACGAGGTCAATAATAAAGGTAGGGGGTTAGCCTCCCACTTTCTGGAGAAATGTGCACAATTGCAACCTCCGTCTACACTGAAGTAGCTTTAGTCTTTGCTGGGATTTTTACATTTCGGGAGGACATACATCCCCGATTATGCCCAGCGTATCAAACCGCTTTATGCGTTGATTCAACCTACATATTCTTCTGCCAGCTGGCTTCCAGAACATACCTCTATTCTTCAATCTTTGCAGTCTGATCTGCTAGCGACTAACTTCTTGTTGACACATGATAATTCTACGAACCTGGTCATATGCATTGTGCCAGAGATGGTGGGTTTCACTTAGTTGATGTTCAACGAAGGCGACACAGTACATAATGCATACAAATCACATTTGTACACATCAGCGGAAATGCGATTTTCGAATGTTGAAAAGATTTTGACTGCGGTCCACATGGCAATTCTGAAAGAACGATCGCTGGCGCAGGGGAAACGCATTCTTATGGTTTCGCCTATACCTGCTTTAGAAGCAGTGACTAAGGTGATTGTACCGAACTCTAAAGCTTTACATCCCCGTTGGATACAATGGGCTACTTCTTTGACATCGGCTGATGTCACGTTTATCTTTGATCCCGCTCTTCAGACACAGGAGTTTTTGCAGTATGAACATGTTCATCCTCCTCCGTTGTCGTTACTTCCTTTGGATTAGTACAAATGTATCCTTTATCCCGACGGCTCAGCTCAACCAGCCATCGAGTCCAAACATGCTTATTCAGCAGCTTGCGCTATTGTGGCTGGTTCAATTGTAAATGGTGAATTTAAGTCCTCCATTGTACATACTTAGGCACTTGGGACTGTTGGCGCAATTGGCGGAGCTGCGTGCTCTTGTTCTAGCTCTCGAGTTTGCAGATCCTAATGTGAATACTTTTATTGTGTGCGATTCTTGCGACTGTGTTCAGTCTTTTAATGACAACTTATTCATTTGGTCTCAGAATGATTATCGGGACTCTAAAGGCAGTGCAATAAAGCATAAAACGCTTTGGGCTCGAGTGGCGGAGCTTAAAGACCGTCTACCACTCACACAGGTTATTCAAACTCTTGGCCATCAGCGTGTGGGAGCACATGCTGTTGGTAATTCTTTGGCTGATGAGGCAGCCAAATCTGAAGTAGCCACGTGTTCCATTGCAGCAGTTACAAGATCCATGACTAAGATAGACAATGAAATTCTAGCAGCTATAGCCGCTAAGAAGGATGGAACTGCTGACCCACAGGGCTTCCCTTCAAAGTATTCTCATCATTTGTCTTCCAAACAAGTTCCTTATGCTACAATTCCGTCAGTTGGGGGATCGGCAGATTCCCAACATGGACCACAGGCTTCCTTTGATCATAGCCGCACACGAGGGCATGGCTTCTGCACATGCCGGGGTGTCTGCGACTGTTTCTATTTTACAGCAAAGTTATTGGTGGCGTGGTTTATATAGACAACCCCGTAATTATGTGCTTTCTTGTGACATTTGTCAACAAATCAAACCATCTACGGTTTCATGACCACCACAAACACAGCTATATATATCAAATCAGCCATTTGGCTGTGTATATCTTGATCACTGCGGTCAATTGACTTCTGATACTGCACATAAATAAATTTTTGTTGCAGTTGATTCGTGCACTAGATTCCTATGGGTTTGGCCACAACGCAGCGCTGATGCTCGAAATGTCATTAGAGATTTACGTGTCTTTTTCGGGATGTTTGCCTGTGGCACCTTCCATTCTGACCAAGGTCCAGAGTTCGCCTCTAAGGCGTACAAGGACGCGATGAATTCTTTGGGGGTGCTGATGCAGTTTTTGTCTCCATACAGGCCTGAGGGCAATTCTATAGTGGAGCGAATAAACAGTGACTTAAAGCAATCTTTGACAGCTAGAGTCTTAGGTACTGGCAGGAACTGGCTGGCCCATTTGTATGGAGTTCAACGTGCACTTAATAATCTCCCGAGAAGATCTCTGGGTGGGCGGACCCCATACGAAATGCTCTTTGGCATTAAGATGTTTGTGCCAGACCTTGATGGTCTAGACGTTGTGGTGGCTGCCGCAACTTTTGACGTAGATAACCATTCTACTATGTTACAGGACCTACAAAAGACCCGTGACAGCTTTGTTACAGAACATTTACCCTCTTCTGATGACACGGCAATGCTGATCCCAGTCGCCGGCTGGCTTCCTAAGATTGGAGATCTGGTACGAGAAAAGCTGGAGAACAAAAAAGAATTTGGTCCCTCTTATCGCGCACCGGTCCCAGTTCTTCGATTGAAGGGTACTCGTACAGTGATACTACCACCTTTGCCTGGTCGCAAAGAAAACAGATATATTTCGATAGACAATGTCAAACTACACCATCTGGTCGATTCTGAATAGTGTGACTCCCAGTGTTTCAAGTAACGCTATTTCCCTGAATCAGATGCCTTCCGCCTCTTTGACTAATGCCTGTGTCATTGAGGGTGAGATGGAGACTCCTATTGACCTTTTGCCTGTTGTGCCTTCATCTTCCTCCAACGCAGACGTCGAATATGCTTATCCTGCGGATGAGTCCCACATTGAAGTACCGGACAGTCCTTTACATCTTCAAGCTGATGCTGCGCTGCCTCCGTTAGTGAACGTGGGAACAAGCAGTTATTTTGGGGACCGTACGAGCTTCTCCTATGACTCTTCCTCTTCGTCCTCCTCTGTGACACCCCCACCGACAAAAAACAGTGTTTTCATCTCTTGGTTCAAAAAGACTTACCTGGTCCCACCCTGGACCTACATCTGGTTGGTGCTTATACTGATTTTCCTCTTCATGTCGATTGGGTTTGTGACAGTGTTCTTCTTGCTCATCAATGGTCATTATTTGCCAGAACACTCTGCTGTAAAATTGGTTGATGGAATTCTGGCTCCACATACATCGTCCCATATCATGAAACGTGATCAAGCCCTAGTGAACATTTCGGCATTCCCTGTTGCTGATGGCATCGTTTGGGACAAAGTTGCATTCAAAATCCATGGTCCGACGGAAGTCTTCAAGATACCATACATGTTTCGCGTTTCCTTAGGAGATGTGGTAACACAGGACATACATTCCGATGATTGGGATGTACAAGCAGTACATTCTTTGTTTTCTGATTTGAAGTATTATGCTGCTTTTGATGCTGAAGATTTGTATTTAAATTCTGCCAATTATGCTGACTTATTCTGTTATCAACATTATGGCCATTATTTCTTGCATAAAACAAATACGTTAAGACCTGTTTTTAATTACACACAGTGGGAACATTGTCCAACTCCCTTACAGGGAAGTTCAAAAACGCTTAGAAATAAGTTCACCTATTTTACTGATTACAACACGTCCAATCCAGAGTCCTATTTCTTTAAATTGAAATTGCCGTCTCAATCTAAATTCTTTTTCGACACACACGAAATTAATATATTCAAATTCATTTAGAACTGAATTGGCTTTACAGGGTTATGATCACTGGAAGGATACAATTGATTTGAAATCAATTTGGGGCACTAAAGCTTGGCAGGTCCAGTGAACCGAAGCTTTGCATCGTGCATGTCTAATTCCGACTCAAATATTATTTTTAAATGACACAGTGCACCAAACTACTTGTTTTGGCTTGGCTACTGCCACAAATCTGAATATTCTGTCCATTCCTTCATTGGCTGAGTATGATAATTGGTGTAAACACACCAATCATATGATCGATATACTACAAGCACTGTTTCGAAATGACAGTTTAAATATCTCTGATGTTGACCCCTCCGGATGGTTGTTGTGGCAAACCAATTCTAATGCTTGTCAACTGCGTTTTCATAATGCAACGACCGGTTTCACACAAACTAGACCTGATCCTCGTTACCCACATTCACATTCAGTCACCACATATTCGGTGGGAAAATTGTGTCAACAATGGTTGGAATACTCCACTCTGTCGTCGGTGAAACACCTGTCTCTCTTATCAAGCGACATCAATTTGGCTGATTTTATCTTGGGTCCTAAAATTCCCAGATCAAAGAGATTCATCTATGAGGCTTACAATGAATTATGGGATCTTTCGCAAATGGAAGCAGCGTTCCGTCTGCGCCAAATTGACAAAGCAAATTTGGAAAAAGTTCTTGCAGTAGTCGACAATAGCATAAATACACTGTTGTCCCGCATTTATACTTTAGATAATATTGTTTCGTCTGTTATTGATATTGTTCAAAGTGATGTATCTGTGTTATATCATGGTCAAAATCAATTACGATCTGTGATGCAATTTGCATGGACGTTGCAAACTCTCAAAATGGGAAAGGTACCATGGGATTATTTGAATGCTTCTGCTTTGTTTCTGCCATTTAACCTAACTGACAAACAAAGGTTCATGTCCATGAAAGACGCTACATACAGGCTGTTACACATTGAACAATTAGAACATTTGCCATTTTCTGTAGCAGAGACTGATTCGGCTGTATGGTTAATTCATGGCGTTATCTCTCTACCATTTTCACTGTTTCAGTTTAAATCTTGCATGAAACATTTCCCGATTGGCCGCTTTGAACCCCTGGGTAGTGCATTTCTTCATGAATTATGGTCCCTGCCTTTCACCTACAGATGTCAACGGGAGGATAAGGAGGTTTTCCTAACAGGGGAGGAGTGCGATTCCACAGTAGGACATTCCCTGGTTTGCAAACAAGTTAAGTTGCACGACGCTTGTAATGTGTTCGCATCTAATCTGGCTTGTTTTTTGAAAGGGACGCCTGTCCCGGCAATAATTCCCGCTCTCACATTGCTTTCGAATGGCAGTTATCTTATTTTGAATAACCATGCCTGCTGTGGCTTACGGGCAGGCATCCCATATATAGTAACAGTTTTGCAACATGTTACTTGTTGTAGCAATGTGCTTTTTCCACCCCCGCATGGGATTGTAGATAGTTCCTTTTGGCCTTCCATTCCGACTTTGAAAACAGATTTCAATAAACTAAGCAGACTCAAAGCGCTATTGTTTCAACAAGAAGTGGCTCTCACTTCGGCTCGAGAGACCTTCGTATTGCAGGTGGCTAGAACATCTAGTGAGATTCAGTCACTGCTGAACACAAATCTCCCACTTCATTTTGGGGAATTGATACATCAAATATTTAATGCGTCTGACACAGAAGGCCTTGCTCATTTTTTTTTTTAAACTTGTGGGATCCGGCCTTGTGACCTCTTTTCAGACGATTTTTGGAGTAATACCTGCCTTTATCCATTCTATTTTTTCCAGCGCCTTCGGAGGGTTTCCCTTAATACTAGCGCTGGCGGGTGGCGTGCTGATCATCTGCTCCTGTTACGCAATGGCTGCCCATCATGTGGTAATGCACAGACCCGGCCAATTGCAACTGTACCGTGACCAAATGCAACAACTTTTTGGATGCTTGCCATTAGCAACGCTTGGCGTAAGTTATGGACTAACTTTTCGCTTTGCCTACTTCACTTGCGTGCAGTGCAACCTGTATTCTACTGCCATCAGTGCCCTTTCTATTGGGCCTTGGATTTATGCCTATCCAATACGTCATGCGCAGACCCGGATTATGATCTGTTAATGGGTCCATTACTGGCCCATGACCAGGCTTCATCGAATACCACGCAAGTTGCCCGGATATGCTCTTGGAGGCATTGGATTATGAGGAGCACGTGTGTTCCTTCGAGCTGCTTGATTGGATGGCATCCCTTTTTGCTACGAACGATAGGGATGACCTTTTGGAACTAATTGCATTCTTGAGTTCACATACTTTGATGGATTTTCCAACTCCAAATTAATCCCGTTCTTAATGAACAACATAATTTTAAACAACAGTTTTTTTTCTCTCTCAATACAATTAATTTTTTTTTTTAGTTTTCCAATTTGGTTTTTTCGAGCACTTCTAGACTCTGCTTACCTTTGAACACTGTTTGGGTCATTTATCTATATGCTATGACCTGGCCAAGGGGATGGTGTCATATGGCCATTAGGGTCATTGTCGACATTGCTAAGTTAGCATGAGCTCTGCTGCCATGATGCTGCTTTTAGCGCATGTTACTACATGACTTTATTTTGCAAGACTCTGTTTGTGCCTTTCACATGAGAACTGTCTGCTTTCTGCATTCTCTGCCTGTTCCTGGAGTTTATTCTGAACACGGTGTGCAAGGTCGATAAACAATGCCCCTTGTTATTCTGTTCTGGTCAGTCCCTAGCACCAAGACAAAACATGCTAACACAGCTGCGGCTGTTGAAAACTCGTGCTTTGATATTATGGGGATGCATGCTGGTTTAACACACACTTGGAGAGGGACCTTTCGAGGGAGAAGAGCCATGCAGTTCCTATGATGTAGAAATACCATCTAGGCGCTAAGGTATGGGGTCTGCTGACAAAGCCCAGAGCTCTTCTTTTATATAATAAAACTTCTTCTTACCAAGGGGAGGGTGGTTAGGTCTTATAGTCCTTAATCCACTGTCTACATACGATGACATCCCCCTTTATAATATATGGACTTGCTACAATGCTAACTGTTTTAGGTTTATGCGTTTTGCTGCTGGTAGTGGCTCGTATACTGCATTATAGAGCACTATAGTTAAAATAAACATTTTGAACTATAACAGTGGCTCTGTCAATTCTTATTGTGGATAGGTACGAGTGAGTGAGCGAAAGGGTACGCCTTGCTACCGCGACTCCTGATAGAGTCGGAGTGTTGTGTTCTGGGGTATCTAATCATTTGCATCTTCGTGATTGTGTAGGAGAGCGAGTGAGACACTATAGCTAGTCAATCCTGGGATTTTGGGTACTGAGGCGGTAGGAAGGCTTAGCCTGTATACACCGAGGTCCCGTTTTCCTGCGCATAGTTCTGTGTATGTGCAGAATCCCTGCAACAGTAGTGCACAAACAAGTTGTGACCCTCAACTACTGCACACGTAGAGCGGCAGAGCAGTAGTGCCACAGACCTAATACAAGCAAGCTAATGGGCCCTTTGCCGGTTGGGAAGTAAAGGGCAGTGATAAATGGGCACCTCGCATCCCACTCCAGTTTAGAATTACAGCCAGGACAAGACGTGAGCCAAGTGTTCAAGTGCAAAACTTCATGGAATCTGAGAAAAGAAAAGAAATAAATCACAAAATAACGATATTTTCTAGAATCTTCCTCGAATAATGAATGTGTTCCCAGGCTGAAACAGTCCTTTGAGTGACTGAAATTCTGACAAAGTGCAAATTCACTGGACTTCGTGGTGTGAAAGAGGTCGGAGAGGTCGGAATGGGGTGTTTTGCTGTTGATTTTTCAAACTGCATTACGTCCCTCTCCTACCACTTTCACTGCAATCAACAGTGTCTTCCCGATTAGCCCATTTGAACAGAGCCACCGACCAATCCCTCTCTCCAGCATGCCCCATAAATAAAAAAATAAATAAAAACTGACATTGCGCTCTGTTTTAAAGTCTGGCTGCAACAGAGTACTATACTTCACTTTATCCTCAGCCAGGACCTGTTGCTTGGGCTCTCTGATGTCCAATTCTTTTTCTAATTTGTGTAATTGCCTTCTTTGAGGTGCTGAGCCTGTCCTGACAACAGTCTCTTTTTTTAAGTTTGAGGAAGTTGTGGTGATATTAGCATAAATTACTTAACATAACTTTGTACTTTTTTACTAGAAAGCCTTTGCGCCAGCTTGATGTAAAGTGTGATGTAAGAAATTGGATTTGTTATTTGGGGTGGGTGATTACCCACTTCAAGAAATAATCACAAACCATGTCAGGGTGAACTCTCAAAGTCACTAACTTAACCCTAGCTCAACTCCCTGGTAGCTATGGCACAGAGCAAGCAGGCTTAATTTAGGGCAATGTGTAAAGTATGTATACAGTACCAAAACAGCAATGTAGTCAAAATAAAAATCCCAAACAAAATTAGAAAAACAGAGTAACATTCAATAAACAAAGTTACAAAAAGCCAATAAGAGGAACAGGAGATATGAACTTTTAAAGATTTAAGGGAAAATAGTACCAAAAAGCTCAAAGATTAGATTAGATTAGCAGTTTGCAGAGTGCCTGGTTACTCCAACGGAGTGTCCCCGCGCTACGAATTCTTCCTCCTTGTCAGAAACAGACCCCTGTCTGTTGCCTCAACACCAAATGCCTGGGATGACATGAAGAACCACGTTTTTAGTTTCCTACGGAACAACACTTCTGATGGCTGAATCCTAAGATCCAGCGGCAGTTGGTTCCATTTTTTTGCTGCTAAAAAGCCAAACGATCGACCTCTCAGCCGTGCTTTTTGCACTTTCGGAGTAATCAGCCTAGCAGTGCCCACAAGCCTAAGATTCCTAATAGGTCTGTAAGGGGTAAGTAGAGGAAATAGATAACCAGGGCCTTTCTCGTTTAAAATTCTGTGACACAAGCATAGGGCTTTAAAAGTCACTCTGTCCTGCACCGGCAGCCAGTGTAGTTCCACAAGAGCCACTCCCACCAGGGCTCGCCTTGAGATGTTCAAAAGTATACGGGCTGCGGCATTCTGTACTCTCTCCAGTATTCTCATTCTACCTTTGGTGACAACTAAATATAGAACATTGCAGTAGTCCAGGCGGGTGATAATCACCGCCTGGATGATTATTTTGTTTGCTGCCAGAGGGAACAGATTTAAGATTTTACGTACCATCCTCAGAAGGCCACAACACATACCAGCCAAGCCGGACATATGTTCCTCAAATGATAGTGTGTTATCAAACCACACCCCTAAGTTTTTTATCTTGGGTTTAGGAACCAGGGTCGGACCTAGTTCAGATGGCCACCAGACATGAGACCAGATAGAAGGTTGTTTGCCAACTACCATAATGTCAGTTTTACCTGCGTTTAGTTGTAGACAACTGAATTTCATCCAGTTGGCCAGATCAATTAAACAAGCTCTAAGCTTAGGAGCAGCTTCTGCGTCATTCTGTTCTAGCATAATGATCAGCTGAGTGTCTTCAGCATAAGACACTAGCTTCACCCCACGTTTTACAACTATATCTGCTAAAGGGCGCATATAGACGTTAAATAACGTCGGGCTTAGAGCTGAGCCCAGTGGATCCCCTTGCAACAGAGATCGGGTTTCAGATTTGAAAGGCCGCTGAAAAACTTGGAAGGACATATCTTACAGAAAATTATTGATCCATTCCAAAGTACCACCTCTGACACCAATCTCCCACAGCCGTTCCAAAAGAAGGCCATGGGATACTGTGTCAAAAGCAGCACTCAGGTCCAGCAGGATAAAAGCTGCCGTCTTACCTTCATCTGGGGCCATTTTCAATGATTCAGAGGCTAAAAGTAGAGCAGATTCGGTGCTACGAAGCACCAATTATAGTCTATGGTCGTGGTAGACCAGGACCTAGGCACAATTTCAGATTCACCATGATGAAGTGCTGGTTGGATACGCTGACCAGGTTCGTCTTGATCAAAGATTTTACCTTCTGACTTTGTCTTTTAAGCCCCAATCCACCATAGGAGGACACTTCTAAAGCCCCCCAAGACCTTAGGGGAGACACTTAAAGTCCCACAGGGTGTCAGGCACAGGAAAACTGCAGGGTCTAGTCTAGGTCCAGTTACCTGTGGTCAGCTGGGTACTTTCAGGAAAAGGCCTTGGCAGCTTGTGGTCTCCCTATAGCCACACAGGAGGCCGGCCAACTGACCCTCGGAGACCACTTCTTTGTCCTGGCTACAAGAGAGAGCATGTGTAGCCCTTCAGGGCACCTCTCAGGGCGCAGACAGCAGGTGAAGTCCTCTTTTGATCTTCTGCGTGTCTATAAAGTGTTGTGAAGTGGGTACCTGGAGGTGCCATATTTATGCCTTGTGCCAGCTAGGGGGTGGGGTAACTCCTGGGCACACCCTAACCAATGGGATAAAAGTTACAGGGGCCAACCCTACCCTCTTTTTCAGTAGTTCCTGTTTGCCTTGTGCAAACAGGCTCAAAATGCCATGTGTCAGGGCAATTGTGAGATGGCAAATGTTTTCGGTCACACTATGGGGAATGTAGTATGGTAAGTTTAGAGTCTGCCCACATCTAATGCTAAAATCCAGTCTGACACAGGTACTGTACCCAAAAGAAACCCAGAGACAGAAGTCCGGTTTGACACAAGTAGGGTACTTCAGCAACTACAAAGGGGGTGCATAAGAATTGTCTTCAAATCCTGTTCACTCCCTTTTGAGAGCACCCCACGCTTTACATGCAGCTCAACAGTCCTGCCAAGTAGGATTTCACACTATAGTGTCTAAAGGAGGCCCACAGATCCCAATCTGCATATTCTGCTGAAGTCAGAGGAGTCATTTTTGCCCATTCAGATCAGTCTATTGTTTGTTCCTGGGATGGCATTTCATACTGTTTTCACACCAATTTAAATGCTAACCTCTAACTCGGAGAAGTTTAAGAACAAGTGCAAATTAACTTCCAGGAACTTCAGGCAGGGAAAAGGTAACTTTTTAAAAGTTACTTTTCCTTACTATTTACAAAAAATCCGACTTTATCATTAAATTGGATAAATATTAAAAAATACTTGTTTAATTATTTTTCTAGCTAGTTCCAGTTCCGAGATCCATTATTAGTATTTTAATATGTTCTCTGGTTTTCTACATAGGGCAACTATGTTTGCCGCAGTGAAAATCGTTTTTTGGGCCTTTTTACTTTAGAGACATGGTAATATTAATTTTCTGCATGCCCCACTTTTAAATATCATGCACCCGACCTTTTGGGCTACAAGGAATACATAGGGGTGACTTATTCATATTCAAAAGGAAGGCTTTCTCCTGTCAAAAATGGGCCATTTTTACAGGTTGAGCTGCAGGTTTAAAACTGCAGCAGTCAGGCTATAATAGTAGGCCGGCAGCCATGTTTGCACTGCCACTGTAGTGGAAGGCACACTAGGTGCTACAGTACACTAGAGGAAACTAGCTTCCAGGTACAGGGTACACCTTGCATCATATACCTGGGACTTATATATATATATATGTAAGTTAAATATACCAATAAGGACTATGCCAATTCGACCATGTTTAAAGGGGAAACACAGGCACTTTAATACTGGCTAGTAGGGGTAAAGTGCATGGAGTTCTAAATCCAGCAAAAAGATGGGGTCCAGCAAAAGTAAAAAAATCCATGGTGACCACGCAGAAAAGGCAGATTTCCTACGTAAGACAGGTGTATTTATTTAACACATCGCATTGTTTTAGCTCCTTAAAAATGAAACACAAAGCACTGTCCTTTGGTGTTGGATGGGGCGAAAGGACATCATATTCCTCTGGTCTCTGATTGCACACTCTGTTACGGAGAAACATAAGTTCAGTTCCGGCTTTCCCGTTTGATTAAACAGTGTGATCTTAAGCAATTACATAACTTCACGGTGCCTCTTTTTCCTTGATAACTTAATTTGAGAAAGAATTCAAATAATTAATTTTAAGATGTGAGGGTGTACTGAAACCTCTTTTGTTAATACTTGAATTGACTATAATATTGCTCCATCAATTAATTTTTTTTTTTTTTTTAAAACACAAGGACACGTGCGAGTTTCTCGGCAGATGTAGAAATTTGAAGAGGGTGCTGAATCATACAAAATTATATTTGATGTCAGGGCCGGTCCTAGGACTTGTGGGGCCCCAGGCGAAAGGGAAGATGTGAGGCCCCTCTAATTTGAATGTGACATCACAAGAATTTACATCATAGAAAACCAACATCACAGGACTATTGATCATCTTTGTCATTGCTGAAGAGACCTATGGGCATATGTACAACAGAATGGTGAAGTATAGCGTCAAGCAAACATTGATAATGCCACGCTTCGGCATTCAGACCTAGGGGCATATGTACAACAGAATGGAGAAGTATAGCGTCAAGCAAACATTGATAACGCCACGCTTCTGCATTCTGAAAACGCAGGGCTGCACCGTATTTTCAAGAATATGATGCAGCCCTGCGTTTCCCCAGCGCTGGTGCTAAATTAAGCTGCCTAACGCCAACGCAGGCACCCTTGCACCATAGTGCAAGGGTGCCTGCGTTGAAGGGAATCTTGAAATGCTGTTTTGTAACTTCTATGTGTGCTGCTTAATGCAGCACACATTCAATTTGCAAAACAGCATTTTTTTAAAATGATTATTTATGTGCAGGAAGTGGGACCTTCCTGCACATAAACTATCATAGGCAATTTGCTGTTTCTATGTGTGCTTCACAAGGGGCATAGGATTGGATAGCAAATCTTTAAATAAACAAAGCCTGGGGAGGAGGCAAGCGGTTGATAGCAGAATAGTTTTGTGAGTTGCACCCTGGCTGTATAACTGCAGATCAGGAGTTTGAATCTATGCAAGGCACAATCGTCCTTCCTGGGTCCATTATATGAGCGTCATTAAATAGTATAATAGTAACTACTTAGAAGAAGTGGAATGAAACACTATTATATATAAGTGATAATTCAAATGACAGCTAAAAATACCTTTGACACACCACCACATAGGTATTGTGCGTTTCACCACTGCGTTAATACCCAATGAGTTGTGTGCATCTTAACATGCTAAATATTCTAGGCAAAGGATCAGAATAACATCACTGTTACCAAGCATTGGCAAAGTCAATAGTTCTCGCCTATAAGAACTATTGGCTTTGGCAATGAGTATTTGCTATGTTGTACACCAGTGTGGCTGCTCTTCAGCATAGTTAAAAGTTAGTGGCATGGAGTAGCCTTGAGGGGAGTGGTAGGAGTAGAGTGTCATAGACTGGATTTGTTGGAGTAGAGTGTTGTTGAGTGGAGTAGGCGGAGTAGAGTGTCATACAGTTCAGTAGAGGGGAGTAGAGTTCAGTGGTTCAGTGGCAGAGAGTGTTGTAGAGTGCAGAGTCGTGGAGCAGAGTGCCGTAGAGTGGAATGGGGTGGATTCGGGTGGAGTGGGTTGGAGTGGATTGAGATAGTGAACTGGATTGGAGTAGATTGGGGCTGAGTGAGGTGGATTAATTTGATTGGAGTGGGTGAATTGAAATGGGGTGAGGTGGATTGGATTGAGGTGGATTAGAGTAGGGTGAATTAAAGAAGGGTGTATTAGAATAGTTTGGGGTGGATTGGATTGGGGTGGATTGGATTTGGGTGTTTTGGAGTGGGGCGAATTGTTTTGGATTGGAGTGGGGCAGACTAGATTGGTGCAGATTGGAGTGGGGCAGATTGTTTTGAATTGGAGCTGATTGGAGTTGGGCAGATTGGAGTGGAGCTGATTGGAGTGGGGCACATTGTTTTGGACTGGAGTGTGGCAGATAGCTTTGAGTTGGAGTGGGGCAGATTGTTTTGGGTTGGAGTGGGGCAAATTGTTTTGGATTGAGTGAGGCAGATTGTTGTGGGGAAGATTTTTTGGGATTGGAGTGGGGTGGATTGGATTTCAGTGAGATGGATTGGGGAGGAGGTGGATTGGATTGGGTTGAGGTGAGGTGTATTGGATTGGGGTAGATTGGATTGGGGTAGATTGGATTGGAGTAGGGTGGATTGCGGTGCATTGCAGTGAAGTGAATTAGGATTGAATGGGTGGACTGGGGTGAGGCAGATTGGAGTGGGGTGGGGTGGATTGGAGTGGGGCAGATTGGAGTGGGGCGGATTGGAGTGGGGCGGATTGGAGTGGGGCGGATTGGAGTGGGGCGGATTGGAGTGGGGCAGATTGGAGTGGGGCAGATTGGAGTGGGGCAAATTGGAGTGGGGCAAATTGGAGTGGGGCAGATTGGAGTGGGGCAGATTGGAGTGGGGCAGATTGTTTTGGATGGAGTGGAGCAGACTAGAGTTGTGCAGATTGGAGTGGGGCAGATTGTTACGGAGTGGGGCAGATTGGAGTGGGGCAGATTGTTACGGAGTGGGGCAGATTGGAGTGGGGCAGACTAGAGTTGTGCAGATTGGAGTGGGGCAGATTGTTTTGGACTAGAGTGAGACGATTGGAGTGTGGTGGAGTGGAGGTGTTTGGATAGGTCTGGGGTGGATTGGATTAAGTGGGGCGGATTCGTGTGTGGTGAAGTTGATTGGCGTGGATTAGCGTGGATTGGAGTAGTGCGGATTGGAGTGGGTGTAGTGCATGATTATGTGTTAATACATCATTTCAGAAAATACACATAAGAAAGAAACAATGTAGCTTTGCAATACAATAATCCTCATCTTTTGAGAACAGCGCCCACAAGCAAAAACAAAAGAAAACTTGAGTGCAAAGTAATCAAAGACTTGTCAAAATAAAAGAAACTTAACTAACAGGGTTTCCGCACTTAGCTGCATTTACTAGACAGCCCTCTAAGTTTATCACTGATGACCTGGGCTGGGAAGCAAACATGCTAGTCCCTCTGTGCAAGAAAATCTAGTGATCCAACAGTATAGCGCTGCGAGGCCAAGGACAGGGCCCCCCTGCCCTGGGCCTCCTAGTACTACATAATGGCTACAAATCCTTGCGAAAGGGGCCCACATCTAGACTTTCCAGCCTGATGGAGGGCTGCGAGGCCCACCTGCCCTGGACTTCGCAGAACTGGATAATGGCCCAATTACCAGTGAATGGGGCCCCACACCTAACCTTGCAGCCTGATCCGACGCTTCCGGGCCCAGGGGATGAGGATCACCTCCCCTGTGCCTGGAAGCAGTAGCGAGACATGCTGCTAAACACTGCTCTACTGTGCCAGTCTGAGCTGGATGCTCCCTCCTCCCCTCATCAACCTGTCCTTACCCGTTAATGTCCGGCTCCTTTTGGAAACAAAAGAGTCTTCTGTTGCCTGGAAAAGGAATACACAAAGGGCAGACAAGACTTCTCCACAGGCTTTTAACAGCGGTGCTGCCCCGCCCTTGTCCCTGAGAGCCCACTTTGCTGCCATCACGTCCCCTACCTAGTCTTTCCCCTCCCCCCACCATTGCAACCCCAGGAATGCTACCACGCCCTGACCAGCGAGGTCAAGACACCTCGCTTAACATTGGCAATGTGATCGCGTTGTGGAAGGTCGCTGAAGGAGCAGGTGGGCTGAGTATTAAAGTGTAGCCTTTCAGACAGAAGCGGGGCCCATGTTTTGAACTGAGCGCGGGGCCCTGGGCAGCTGCCCACACTGCCCATGCCTAGCGCCGGCCCTGATGTGATGTTAAAGTTCGATTATAAATAAGGTTGTTTCACAAAATTGTTTGACCTTTTCTTCACTTAACCACTAGATGTCAGGCGAAGGCAAAGTATGCGCATCAAAACCGCTTTATGATGCAACGCTGCAGAATGGTAGCATGTGCCTTGGATGAGTAGAAACACTGATTGCAAACAATGTTCTGTTTGTACCCTACCTTAAATGTAGTAAAAAAAAAGACTGCATGCTGCAATATGCATGCAATGAGCGCAGTAAAGTCAAAAATACTTCAACCATTTCACTTTTCTTAACGAAACTGGTGCTCGTGTAAAGCGCTCTGATACCCGATGTCTCGGGTCTAGTTCGCGCTATATAAAACTCTAGA
The DNA here is from genome assembly GCA_963921515.1 of Calotriton arnoldi. NCBI lineage: Eukaryota > Metazoa > Chordata > Amphibia > Caudata > Salamandridae > Calotriton > Calotriton arnoldi. The sequence continues at coordinate 278,575 of CAWUFW010001895.1, forward strand.
AATAAATAAATAAATATAATTTGCTTTGTATGGGCAGTCAAACAAGCACAGGAAAAGAGATATTTGGTGACTTTGTGAAATGTCTTACTTAATTTCCTTAACAGGGACAGTGCAGTTCTCCTCCTTAGTTCCTCTTTTCTCCCTTTGCCAGTGCCACGAGAAGCAACACTCATTTTAGCCTAACTAAAGTCGTTCACACTTTGCGCAACCTACACTTGTATTTAATTAACTGTCCTCGATTTTTTTTTGCAGATTTTATATAGCGCGAAGTTGCGGCGCGAACTTCAAGGGCATTAGAGAGCCTTACATAGCACCAACTTGCATCAAAGAAGGCAGGGCTTTAAGTGGGGGGGTCTGTGGGGGTCTGAGCACCCCCAGTTTTTTTTGGGGGGCCTCGAAAGGGGTCTCTAGGGGGCTCTATTTTTGGGCCTCAAAGGTCAAAGGTAGGGTGACCAGATGTCCCGGTTTTTGTTTGGTGTTTCGGGTGAGCATGCGTGCGCACTGCTTAAGGCGTGACGTCATTGTAGCAGGAAGGGAAATCCTTTGAAGAGAGACACTTTCTCTCGGGATTTCCCTTCTCTTTGAACACGCAGCGCCACCTACGTCATCGTGCCAGCCATCGGCACAACAACAGCTGGTTAGAACCGGCACGACCCTGCTTTTACGGCCTGCAGCAAGATTTCCCCAGCAACCAGTGTGACCCTGCTCTGCCTTGAAGCATTAAAAAAGTTAGTAGTTAGTAGTTTGCCAGCAAGTTTGCCAGCAAGTAATGCGGATTGCGAGAGAGGTTTCAGCGCAATGAACTTAATTGCTAGTCCAACAAGGGCCTCTCTTCTTGTAGAGACCATTTCTTCATGCTTATGGGTAAAACTCAATGGTCCTCCATTTGAAACATTTGACGCAAAGCTGTATGTAAAGAGCTGGCTGGCAAAAGGTAGAAGGTCTGCTGAAGAAAATTGTTGTGAGAATCCCCAGCAAAATAGACACAGTGAATATCTTCAAGGGTTTTGGGAAATCCTGCAATAGATTTCTAAGTAATGTAAATAATTTTTACATGTTTTTTAAAGTGTTTGGTATTTTATGGCTTATACTTAATATACCTTTTTGCCTATTTTATTATCCTTTGCTGGATGCGACTTCATGATTTTCTTAAGCACACAATGCTAGTTATCTTGATTTAGACCACGCCCTTACTCGGATAGGCCACACCCCTTTAAGAAATTTGCCACGCCCCTTTTAGAGCACCCCCAGTTTTTTTTTCCCACTTAAAGCCCTGAAAGAAGGTCAGATTCATTTTTAAAGCGCTGGAGATTAAGTGATTTGCCCAGAATCACAGGACGCTGAGCTGACGCCGAGACTCGAGCCTGGATTCCAGCTTTACAGTCGGCAGCTCTGGCTGTTACATCCCCTTGCGACTGCGCGTTCAATGGACTGCGTAATAGCAGAAATTGTTGAACTAATAAATGAAGGGGCTTATTTACAAGACCCTTACGCCGCAGGTAAGTCACTTTTTCCCATATTAAAAGTGAACCACTGGCGGCGCAAGGGGCTTGTAAATAAGCCAAAAAGTCGTGAGCGGAGGCACCTTGAAACGCTGGCACAGGTTATACTGGGCGCTTTGAGGGTCATTCGGCAGTTTGATCATGTCAGTATTGAAACCTCAAACAAAACGTCATTGCTTTAGAAGGGGCGTAGGCTGAAGAGTCTCACTACCAAGGTACAGCGGTGAGAACTAAGAATTGTGTTCTTATTAGAGATGGCGGAGGCTGGCAGGGCTGGACTGGAAGGCAGAAGCAGCCATGCACGGGTTTAATGCAAGCTCTGGTACTGAATCTGATGAGTGACTGAACTGAGATTTCAATCAATCCTCTGCAGGGAGGTTTGGAGGGGGCCCTCTCATTAAAAATCACCCTGGAATACTGGTGTTTGTAAAAGTTGAACATTCCAGGTTGGTGGATAGTGCAAGAGCAAGCCTAGAAGGTCACACATTTTATCTTAAGGCACATCACCCCTTTCTTCCAATGAAAGATGCACTATTTCTACGTCTTGCAATGGTTAGGTTCTATCAATTTTAGTCCAAGAAAATCTGCAGTTCACAAACTGTAACAGGCAGAAATATCCAGGTACAAATATCTCTTCGTCCAAAGCCAAGCAAAGGGAAGAAGGCATGCTTCAAAGCCTTACAAGTTACTGGGGAGCTGCTCTGCAGTCACAGGATTTTTTCTTCTCCTAGGGCCCCACTTATGAACACCCGTCTTCCTTGCAGAAGGGACGCCCACAGAAAGCAGCCTACATAACTTGTCGGTCGCACTGGAAGATGCTGAGCTGACCGGTCAACCCTGGTAAGCAGGTTTAGTCCCAGAGGGATTCTTGCATAGAAGAACCGGCTTCCTTATCCTCTCTGAGGAACTTGGAAAATCCCACAGATCAAGTGATTCACAGCAAGCTTCTACAAACACTGGCAGCTCAATACTGCAGTTTTGGGTCCCAAAGATCACAGGTGCAGTTTTTAGACCTAAAGATAGCCATTCATACCTTCTCTCTCAAATAATGCACACTCACTTTTACCGATCAGTTACCCCAGCAACATTTAGTCAGAGTTGTCTACAAGCCAGTAAACGTCCTCGTGGCTTCCTGTAGTTCAAGTGGATAAGGGCTTGAACCCCTAGGTAAGAGCTCCCTTGCCCCACTTATGCATCAATGAGAAATCATGGAATGAGACAGAGCACAGGACGAGGCCCCATGCTCGACTGGAGGCATGAGAGTCTGCCTTGCCAAAGTGAGGACAGAATATCACTCAGCTGCATAATCAGTGTGAGACACCTTTCATAGGCGAAAACTGGACTTTCCCAAGAAGACTCGGTAACACGTGTTTACCTCCAGCCATCTCATTCACAGGGGGCAACAGCAGCTGCACATAGCTGTTTGTGTGCTAGCGGGAGCCACTTGCATTTTTAAGCAGTGTATCTTTGTATAAAATAAAGATTTAGAAATGAATATCAAATTTGTTTAAGTCACCACAAATTACATTGCACTCTTCGTAAGTCTAACCACTGCCACCAGGCAATTATGTATGTGTGAGGCTACCTGTAAACACTACCTGTGGATATCACACGCATACCTGAGTTTGCCAAGAGCCAACAGAATGGAAGAAAACATGAAAAATGGAGAGAAATGAACATTGTTGCAAAGATTAACCTTAAAACTAAAATACCCATTTACCACAGCAGACAGGTTAGGGGCACTAGCTGCATTAAAAAGTGCACTTTTAATAACAGCAAATTCCTTACAATGGACTCTGTCCATGGGCTAATACCAAATGTCCGGCCCTTCGTGTACCGTAGCTCGCAGGTGGTAGGTCCTTCCTCTCTTAAAGGAGCCATATAGTGACTAATGTCACAGTATATTTCAAAACCCTAGCTGATATTATCAAAAAACAAACAGACATTCTAGAATGCTTATTATTGGTGATTGGCAGAGATGTAGCATTGGGCAAACAACTGTTTTTACTCGGTCGCCACTTTAAGGTTGATTAGGAGCTGGACTGTTTCCATAACTCTTCTTTTGTGAAACAACACGCATATCCCCCTGCCTAGTATGCAATCAATAGTATCTTTGTGCTGATCAATCAAAATAAAACCAAGACTGCCACCAGTTCCAAACACACTAAAAACGCATCAGTTATCTCTTGCTATTGGAATTCTGCAGCATCGCACAGTAATTCCAGCAGGGTCATCGAGACTCTGGCCTCTACTATCACCATCTACTGATATGCTTCAGCCTTCCCTCCCATCCCATTTCTACTGTGTCCCGTCCTACAATAGTAGCAACTGTTGAAGAAAAAAAAAATATAGGTGCTTACCATGGGCGACCCATCTCCATTGGACATTCGCGCCTCGCTCATCCGCCTCTCCTGCTCCAGCTCCTCATTGGCTTGCACCATTGCCCCAGCCAGCCAGATGTCGACGTCCACGCGTGCCTGGCGCAGCAGCGCTACTCGAGCGTCGGCCTTCACCTTACTGATCTGCAGAAGGTGATAACAAGCACAAGTCATATCTACGTGAGCAGCAAACCAGAGAAGGTTTAACAATTCTCAAAAGCTATCCTTATCTCCTCCTACGGAGAACAGAAATGTTGCTTCTCCACTAATCCAGTCAAATGTAAATACAGTCACCTTAATAAGAATCTCCCCAAAGAGTCTAAGAGTCAAGTCATCAGTTGTTTAACCAAGAGATGGGTTTTTCTATCTTATTCTCCCAATTTGAACAAATTGAATACATCTTGGGTAATTGCTTAATCTCTGTGCGCACTAGTTTATGGAGGCACTGGAAAAACCCAACTGTGCTTTGTAAGAATTGAATACTGACCAGCTTTGGTTACTTGGGATCCACATCCTATGTTATAAGCAAGGAACCAGAGTCCTGGTGCTCTCAGGTCACCATAAACACAATGGCTATCACCACAACTCACTCAAACTTTGATAAAAACAAATTTCACCATTGACAGGGGCATAGCTTAGTCAGTGAGATTAGAGGGGTGTGAATCTCAAATTTCCAATTAAAAAAGCAGTGGGCAGCAGGGTGAATGGGAAAGGTGACCAAAGTTAGGGATGGACTGGTCCCATGAGGAGCAGGGTCAATACTGATTTGCATAAGGGGGACCTCTAGGGCTGATTAAGAGTTTGGCGGACAGGTACTTCATTGCAACTGCGACCGAGTACCCTGTCCACTAAACTCAAAGTCGGCATGCCCACTTTTGAGTCGGGCGGACTGCAAGTTTTACGCCAATTGAGTAAAATTTACTTTGTCAGTGTCAAACTTCCTACAAAGGCCAGACACAGTAGGTGCCATCAGAAGTAAGCCATCTGACTTTCTGCCCTATTTACAGTGGACAGTCATATGGCTTTTTTACCGTCCCTCAACAGCAGGTTTGTCCTGGTAATGAAGGACAGTAAAAAAAGGAAAAGGAACATGATCCAATCAGAGAAAACTAGTATGCTGTGGGGGGAGGGGGGGACAGGGGGGAGGCATTCATTTTATTTTATTCTTTTCAAAAACAAACTCTTGCTCTTTTTTTTATTTTTCAAAAGCAAACTCCTGCTCTGGAAGTTTATTTCTGGAAATAAAAAAACTTTGGAAAAGTTTGGCTTAGCTGTCTGTCAGACTTTTCGTACACTGACAGAAACCGCCATGATGGCGGTTCCAGCCAAAGTATAAAGATGATCACGGTACTGGCACACATCTCTACATTTGGCAGGCTGAGTAAAGCAGTAAAATTCTCTGCCACCCTGTCTGTCCTTCCTCCATCTGCAGAATCCTAAATCAAGACTTCAATCCAGTGTGGTACAGTGGGTGGAAAACAATGGTACAGAGTGCTACACCAAGGGATTGCCAGTGGTTAGACTATTTACGAGCATTTGTCCCATCACCTTCAGCTATGTCTACCAATCATTGCAAAATCAGGCAAAATGGCAAGAGATGGGAAACTAAAGTGGCTTCTTTTCTGGGCTCCATGCTTAGCTTTCTTACAAATTATTTATTATTACATATATAAACGTCAATACACAAGTAGGTTTTCTAGCCAGATACACTTGATAATGAATATATTAATGAACTCCATCGCATAGCTCTTATTTTAATCTTAAACTTATTTAGTAGGAGCCTTATTCAATCATAGAAGAAAAGAGTTAAAAAATATTTAAAAAGTCAGTCAAAATGAAAAGTCATCCTTAAAAAATTGAATAACATTTTAAAAGATCCATGGCCAAATGAATTAGAAGGATTTTAGGACTGCAAAGTTTACACTGCTCTGAGTGGCATGCTCTGTTAACATAAAATCCCAAAACACAATGGACTCGCAATTTTTATTGTGAGTCACAATTTGCACAATGAGAGTCCTGACAAGTCGCAAGGAAAATGAGATGGCGTTTTCGTTGTTACTCCCAAATAAGCGTATCAAAGGTTTGTGATAACTCTTGCCAAAGACAGTCATTAACCATTTCTTAAGAGGAAGCTGCCAGTATCAGGGAGCAGACAATGGTGCCATGCACCACTGCATGGTCCCCTCATTTCCCATTCACAGTGGACCTTTTTCTATCAATGCACCCCTGTCCCTCTCATGGACAGTCACTGCAAATCTGTCACAGTGCCAAAGCAAATGCAACAAGCATTGGCAAAGCCAATCAGTCTCAGACATATTGGCTTTGGTAATGTTTTTTGCGATGCAGTTTTCCATCAGCAAAAGAAAAAAATGCTTCTTTGTCGATGCTGTTAAAAAATGTGTGATGATATTTATGCACACATGCATCATGACATATACGCATGTACGAGTCATGAAAAAAATCCTTCTTGCGGATACTCAAACTGCAGCTTCCTCACCCCATTAATATCCACAGGTGATAGACTGGGTCTGTTTTTTTCATATTAATTGCTACCCATACCTGCAGGTGACCCCATCTGACTCAGTGGCAGTCTGGCATCATCTCCGGGAGGGAGCCGCATATAAGCACATCCACCAAGAGCAGACGTCAATATATTCTGAACTCTACCTTGCTCCCAGATGCGGATAATCCATTACCAATTGAAGCTGATACTGTGCCAAATCTCACTTAGCACAATATTAAAAAATAGGAATCCATGCCACAGAACGCGGAGGAGGGAGGGCAGTGTGGAATCTGCTGTTAAGCAGAGTATCCAGCAGAAAGAGTGTAAGATAAGTAACATGTTCGTCTGATAGATATTTCTATCCATAGATTCCACATCTTTAGAATAGGTACCAAACAGTACCTCCCAAAGGAGGATGGTCTGAGGAATGGACTCACAGCAAGAAGTCCTGTAGAATAGAGCGAACAAAATAGCCCTGTCTGCGGATTTGACTGTCGAAGCAGTAATGCCTGGTGAACATTTGCACGGACATCTAAATAGCAACACTCACCAATACCATTGTGGTATCTGTTGCTTTTATGGAATTACCACGCAGGTCCAGTGGGCGTTTCTTCTTGACCAGGGCATAGCATGTTTTATACAGAGAAGATCCACCTGGACAAAGTTGTTTTCTGGACAACCTTCCCATTCTTAGCACCGGCAAAGCCCACGAAAAGCTGGACATTGACTCAGTACTCTTTCATCCCCTTGGTGTAAAAGCTGAAAACCTTCTTTTGAGTCCAGCTAGAGAAGCCTCTCCTCCTCCTTAGAGGGATGTGGTGGATAGAAAAAGGCAGGGAGGGAAATTTATTGACACACGTGGAAGGATGATATGACTTTGGGCAGAAAAGAAGTACGGATCTGCAGCACCAATTTGTTAGGAAAGAAAGTGGTATACGGGGATTGGACTGACAGGGCCTTCAGCTCACTGACGGTGTCGCACAGAAGTAACTGCAATGAGGAACATTGTTTTGATAGTTGGCAGTTGAATAATACAGCTGTGCATGACCTCAAAAGCATATTAGTAACATAAATACCAAGTTAAGGCCCCATTGGAGCATAATAAAAGATTTTAGCAGGAATATGTATGCAAGGCCTTTTAGAAAACGTATCACAACAGAAGTAACAAATGTTGGTCAGGCAAATGTTGAAAGTACAAAACGGCTGACAAATAACCTTTAACAGCACCCCCATGCAAAAACAAGCTGGGTCAGAGATATCACAAACAACAAAACATGAGACAACTTGGCCTGCAGAGTGTAAATTTGAAGTTCTCCACATCAAACCATGGAATTTTATCCAATGACCAGAATAAACAGATTAAGTAGATGGGTATCTAGACACAAGAATAACATAGTACTTCATCAGCTAAATCAAAACTGCTTAGATGTCATTATTTAATATTCACTTGGGGAGGTGCAAGTTGTGGAAATTTGGGTGTTGGACCTTCTTGCCCTGTTGCTGAGACAGGAGGTCATCCTGAAGAGTAAGAGGGATCGGTGGCCAACTACTCAAGCTCAACAGATTGGGGTACCACACTCTCCTGGCACAATTTGTGGCCATCAACATGATCTGAGACTTGTTATTCCTGGTCTTCTTTAGCACTCGGGGCAGGAGGGAGAGCCAGGAGAAGGTGTATAGGAGACTTGAGCCCCATAGCAATCAGAATGTGCCTCCCAGGGAGCATCACAGTGGGAACTGCAGTGCTCACTAATCTTGACAGTGCATGTTATGTTCTTGGGGGTGGCAAAAAGTTCCAAACAAAATATGGTCCACTGGCAAGGATGCTTTGAGCCACCTCCAGAAGAAGAAGCCATTCGTGGCCCACCAGCTCTCGACTGATAAGATTATCCACCTTCGCGCTCACTGAGCCTGCCAAATGAATGGTCCCTAGGGAGCTACCCTGTAGGTCTAGCCATTTCCAAAGGTGCAGTGCCTCTGGACATAGACTGCACAACCCCACAGTGCTCTTCTTTGTGTAATACCACATGGGGTCATATTGTCCATCAAGACCTGAACTGGCTTCATCTTGATGAATGGGAGGAAGGCCTTCAGAGCAAATTGGATGGCCTGGAGCTCCAAAAGGACAAAACGGCCCAATCTCCACTGCTCCCAGAGGGTCACCTCAGCCCAGAGACAATGTATCCATTACTACTGTGAACTCTGGGTGAGGTATGGAGAATGTCATACTGTGAGAAGACTGGAGTTCACCTGCCATCACCAAAGGGTCCGGGCTGTCGGTGGTAATTGGAGCAGGCAGGGAGCAGGCAGGTCACACACGCACACACATATATACTCACACATATACATGCACAACCGCTCATACCCATACATTCACAAGCACGCACACATACATCTTCCAATCACAAGCACATACCAATTCACAGCATGCATGCAGCGGCGGCCGGCTCAGGTAAGCGCAGTGGGGCGGTGGGGCAAGGCAGGGCGCAGCAGGGGGGTAGCGGACGGACGACGGAATAAGTATTATTTATTTATTAAATTATACCTATTCCGTCATCCGTCGGCTTCCCCCATGCCGCGCCCTGCCCCGCCTCACAGCGCTTTCCTGAGCCGGCCGCCGCTGCATGCATGCACTAATACACATACATACACGCACACACAAGCACACGCACTAAACATTACTAAAAAAGGCAAACCTACCGGGCTGCATCAGTGATCTTGTGTGGCAGGAGGGAAGCCTCCAAGGTTCCTGGAGGGTTAGAACTGCAGCCACCTCCCTGAGGTCAGCCAATTAGAGGAGGTGGCAGTCCCTTACTCGTCACACAGTGGGATAGGTTCAGTGAGACTGCTGACCCCACTCCACGATGGGCGTCGCTGATAGACACTCGGCCCTGGACACTTCAGGGCTTAAAACTGAAGTGCCCAAGTCCAAATCTACCTGTGATGTGCCCCCTCATCATGAAGGGGAGGACCTTGAGGCACTTTGCAGGGCTGAAGACGTCGCGTTAGCGGAATCCTATGTAAAGGCATCAGATGGGGCTTTGGTTCACTGAATGAGAACCACAGAAATGAAAGAATGGTGGCTGTTGTTTGGAGGCGGTTCACAACTAACTGCGGTAAGGTTGCCTTTAGCAGCCAACTGTTGAGGTATGAGAAATGAGAATACTTGCATCCCTGACCTACGAAGGTGGGCCGCGACCATCGCCTTCACCATCCTAAACACCTGAAGTGAAGAGGTGAGGCTGAAGGGTAGGATGGCAAATTGGAAATGCCCCACCCCAACATGAACTGAAGGCAACACCTGTGGGACTGCAGATTGGCCACATGAAAGAAAGCATCCTGCAAGTCCAAGGACACCATTCAATACCCTGCATCCAGGGCATAAAGGACCCAGGCCAAAGTTAACATCTTGAATTTCTCCTTCCGCAATAAGGAGTTCAGAGGCAAAGATCTACAATTGGCCTGAGCCCTCCATCCCTTTTGGGGACAAGGAAATAGCGGGAGTAACATCCCTCACCTTTCACCATCTCTGGGACTCTCTCTATGGCCCCTATGGCCAAAAGGCATTGAACCTCCTGCAGAAGGATGGTGGCATAATCTGTTGAAATGTGAGTGAAAACTGCCGGATGTGAAGGGTAGGACATGACCTTTCTAAAACAATCTGCGACATACATCGATCTGATGTTATGACACGATTGCCAGGTAAGAAAAAATTAACCCTGAACCCCCTACTGCTGGAGTTTGACTACAGTTGGAGAAATCAAAGCAGCTTAGCCATAGTTGTGGCAAGGGCGATTGTTGTCCTTGGCGGCATGCTCTACCTCTGCCTCCACCATGCTCCCTTGAGCCACAAAATGGCTGAGCTGGCTATTGCACAGGTGGCGAAGGCTGTCTCTAGTGGTAGGTGAGACCAAGCAGTACTGCTGGTGGAAATGGGGAGCTGTAGAGGTCAGACCCAGATAACATGCCCTAACCCAGCTATCTTTCATGCATTCCAATGTGGAACCCGTCTTTTCACAGATAAGTCTGGAGCCATCGAAAGGCGTGCACATCAGGGATGCCTGCACATCCTCAAATAATTCTGTGGCACGCATCTATGCATGTTACCAGATCACCAAACTGTTTCCCATGGCACAGGCAACACACTGCGTAGTGTCCAGCCCCGCTCTCAAAATGTATTTGGCTGCACCGTGTCCATCTTCTGTAGTCTGAGTCCGGGTTTGTCTCTCAGGAAGTGTCAAGTCCACTGGCATTCTTTAAATCTAGATAAAGGTCAGCATCCATATATTGAGGGGGGGGGAGTAAGTTATCCACCTCCTCATTGTCATCTTTGTCATGTGAGACATTTTGAAGCCTCTGAATGGCATCAGATTCAGACCCAAACAAGGCTTCTAGCCTTCTTTAGTACTGGTGTCAATGGCTAAGGATGTGAACTCCTCCAGGTTAGGGCTCCATAGGTTCAGAAGACACTCCAGATGGTGTGGGAATAATTCTTAACAGTTACAGCATGTCCCCCTGTAGACCTCTATCTGCTGCGGGGTGGATGATGGCCCAGAGAACTAGGGGCATGCCAAGACCAGCAGTGGAATTGGCTTGGAGTTTAAAATCGTGTCAGGGCAGATGCCTTGGAGCGTCCACTGCATGGCTTCTCCCCGTCGTGGGAAGGGTGAGTCAGTGATGAGTCACGCTTCCAATTTTTGTCCTTGTGCACAACTTGTCCTTGGACTTTGTCTTCCAAGATAAACTACTGAATGCAGAGTACTAAATGAAACCTTCATCTGTAATTGAATAGCTGCTGTCTGATACAATATCTATATTTCCAGAGGGATGCCTTCCGCAGCCTCAAGTGAGCAGGTCTGTAACAGAGTCAGAAGGAAAGAAGGAACTTGTGAAATCTAGGATGAATCTTGGCTAGAAGCAGTATCAGAATGAAACAAGAGAAGTTTCTAGGTCACAAATGGGCAGATTATTTTTACAAATTGTCTGCTCCATTTTCCAAGTTGGGCAGGTTGTTTACTTACACTATCAATGTAGCATTTGGTTATTCAACCGAAACTAAGCAATGACAACCATGATACATGTTCATTTAGCCACCATCCTGAGTCAGCCTATGATGATCTAAACACAGTATATTTGCCCCAACTTGTTTATCAAGCTAATGATCAGAGTGGAGCGGGTCTGCGCTCAAGCTGAGCCCACCCTTTTGGCAGAAATATCGACATTGGAAGAAAAGACAACATAAGCAGAACACCCAGCAATGTGGCACTGGTTGGAGACCCATCTCCGTATGACTTTTCCATGACATCAAAGTGAAGAGGTAGATGGAAGAAGTAAGGCGGTAGGGGAAAGAAATAAAAAAAACAAGACCTACCTCAGCCTTCCGAATACTTTCTCGTACTTCTTCCATCCTCTGCTCCATGCTGGAAATCTCTTCTTCAGGAGCCTGCAGCCTTCTGGCTTCCAGCCTCTGCAGAATCTATAAAGAAACAGAAAGGAGCAAATTTTGCTAGTCAGTTTCAACTCAGCCATTCTCCATGACTTCACAACCCCCACCTTATGTACGTTTTGCTACTACTCACCGTCTGGCCTTGTATATAGTCAGACATATGCTACTAAGTGGCCCAGGAAACTGCAATACTTCCCGCCCTCGATGTTACAGATACCGTTACTACCAGTAACTGTTGGGCTGCGGAAAATCCAGCCCCTTAAGAGTGGGACCCCAGGGGTGCACTAAGAAATAAGAAATGACATGGGGAATCTGTAATTGTTTGTCAGATTCGGTAATTCCTCATTTTAGCCTAGACTTATCGCCAGAGATTCTAGCTGCTTCCAGTTGCTGAAATCTCCAGTTAAAACATATCTAAAGTGTTTCCGTGGATCTCATAATTTCAGAGTGGCCAGTACCTACTCTTACCCGCCACATCGGAATTAAGTGACCATTTATAACAAAGGCTCAGCCGAAGCCAATCGAGGCCCCACGACTTCAAGCCCCATTTCCATGCCCTTTCTGCAACAAATGAGAACCAGACCGTGCTCTTCAATGTCTAGACGCTCTCTATCATATGCCACAAGAGCTTTTCATTGCTAGCCAGTGCCATTCTCCCTGAGCTAACGATCCATGCACTTCCTGTCTCATACCAAACTCTGTACACGGACAAATAATGCCCCCTACTCTCAAGATTTGCAACCTCATTCATGCACATCCAAACCTTTTACTCAGGACCATTTCTCTTGCTGAATAAACAGAAAGTGGCTTCTTTTACCCAAACTAAAGAGAGAACAATGCTACTGACAGGCCTGTATCAAAAGAAGAGATAGAGCACTGGCAGCACAGATGTAGAAGTGCGCACTATGCCTGCCCCCAACTGTGCCTCAGTGGTGATGCAGAGATGGTACAGAGTAATATGGCTGCTCATCCTTCACTATCACTGACTCCTATGTTTTTTTACTGGATTAATACTCTGATGGCATTATTCCTAAAGTGAAGGAGGTAGGATTTGTAAGTCTGGGTTTTAACAGTGCAGTCATCAACTAGATCTACCACTTGCAATATACAGAGTGGGCTTCTTTTTAGATCAGCAAATCCAGAGGATGCACGAGGCTAAAATGCTCCATCAGCTTGACAATCAGGAAACCTCATCTGAGGAACTAAAACACACAAGACTACATCAGACAACCATGGAGGCATTCTGGTTCAGCTGGCACATAGTTGCTTCCAGAGTTCAGCTAATGGCTCTTAGAGTTCAGCCAGCATCTCCCCGTCCCCAGAGTTCCGCCAGCACGTACCCGCTCCCCATGAGCTTTCATCTTGTAATCCCGGGCAGCTCGAGTTGCCCATCTCCGAGCTTCTTTATCTAGACCACTCTCTTCATTCCGGCTACTGGCCTGGTTCTCCAGGTGACACACCTACAATGGAAGAAATGTAAAGGGTTTAAAATAGAGCTAAAAATAAAGGTGGATTTAGTGACTCTGTAGTGATTTGCAAAGGATAGGGTAAAGTGCTCCCTCTTTCTGGTCCAACCTGACCACGCCCTGGGCAACAATTATATAACGACAACTAATAAACTATGTATGTCTTCGGTGGTCCTGGAGCTCGACAGAGTCCCTTCTAGCTCAGACCCATTTCTGACAATGACCTGCTGACGCATCCAAAAGCAAAGAGCAAGCATTTTAAAAATGGCCAAATTGTCACTGTGAAAACCTCTGAATGTAGGCACTAGTCTCATTGTCCCATGAGTAAATGCAATGCATGCTCATCACCCCAGGGGGGATATATTTTAAACTGTTGGGTGTATCAGTCTTTAACACACAGCACTAGAAACAACTAATTAAAAAAAACACTATTTCTCGGATCCTGCCATGTAGACATACCTTGTCAGCCCCTGAAGGTTGGAACTGTTGAGCTGGTGTTGGAGAGAAGAGTGTGGTATCCTGCAGGAAAAGCTGAAGGTTCTGCTCCCGGGACACCTGAAAATGGTGAGCATGAAAGGAAAAAGAAGCCAAGAATTAGGAGGGAGAGATCACAAAACAACGGAGTGGTTGAACATAAGCAACGTGAGCCAGAAATTGAAAAGATTTAAGAAAGAACAATAAGAAACAAGCAAGAAGGAAGAAAATAACATCATAGTTTTTAATGGATGAGGCGTGGCAGAAACATGAATGAAAGACAGAGGAGAGAAAAAGAAAGGAAAAAACGAAATAAGTTAGAAATGCATATTGAGGATTCGTTATGCAGTATTCAAACACATCTTGGTTAACAGCAGTGCTTCTGTAAGAAAGCATGCATGTGTTTTTCATACAGCTCTCCCACTACCCACAGCTTGCAGACACACATGGACTGTTCCATGCACCTGGCAGCAGATCATAAACGTGTTGGATCCCCTGCAGCAAGATGCATGATGGCGAGCGAAGGGTTCGGATGAGATCATGAGCAGCTGCACTCCTCTCATCTATTGGGCAATACTTACATCTTCAATCCCGGCTCTTACAGCTAGACACTGAGAGATGCCTCCACCAGCTTAAACCACCTGCCACATTGACATTTCTAGTGCTGTGATATATACGGAGAAGGGCGGTAGGCGCTTCCATTTGTCACGTCTGTCAACAAGCAAGCGGTTAAAGACATGTTAGTGCCTCCTTAGCCCCCAGCCACATTGGCTCCTACTCCTGTCGCTGCAGAAGGTAATAAACCAGGATTAGGAAAGTAACACCAAGGGGGTGCTGGCATTGAGTGTGGGTTACTGAGAAAGTGAGAATCTTTGAAACAATCTCATGCATGCTGATGCCAGTTATACTTCAGTGGTGGCTGGGCACCTGTTACCTGTTGTTTCTGACATTGTAAGGCAGTATGAGATGCTAACTCTGAGGTTAAAACCACCTAAAACAGATCATGTTTTGTATTCCTGGCAATAATCCTAACAATATGTGAAAATAAGTATGTGGGCAAGAAGCCTAACACTCACCAAAACTACTGAGTTAATTCCATCCCTCCAATTATGAATTATATCGAACCCTGTTTTCATCAGGGTTTGTGGTCAGTTAGCTTTAAAGTGCATAATCAGACAGAAAAAAGTCCTTTTCGGCAGAACTCCACATGAATAATAATGACGTCCTGCACGCCAAACATGAATTCCTTTTAATGGGGTAGCTCCCAAATCGAACCACTTCTACTGTAAAGCACTATGCTCGACCCTATGCTGTCCAGAGATCTCTGGAAGCTCGGTAGTGGTTGAGTACCAGAGCATTAGCAGTCAGGTTTCCAGTTCTTGTTCATCTTTTGTTCACATTTTTTCATATGTGTTTATGTTATGGGGACTATCACTATACGTGATTATTTAAGGTTGCTCGGCGGTAAGACTTCTCCAACATCAATACCTCTCTTGGTGAAACCAGGGCTTTCTTAACCGTAATAAATAGGTTTATGACTGCCAAATCTTTTATTAAAGCCCTCTAAACATCAAAATAATACATTATTCACATATTGAAGTAAAATCTGTGCATACCAGTAAATCTCTCACACCCTCATTTACAACATATAGTAACAGTTTGCCCTACTGAGTATGAGGCCTTTTCTTGCCATCTAGGACAGTCAGTACTATCCTGTATGAATGCTGCCAGTTACCGCTGATGTTCCAAGATCAACAACGCGACTGCACATTAATTGGATAGCCATATTTGTCCCCTTATGCATTTAACTCAACAGGAATAGCAAGAATTACTCTAGGAGATGGTATGCCTTAGAACCTCAAATGCTGCATGACACAGTAAACAACACTCAAACTCAATATCGGTCCTCAGTCCTGTAGTATATCTTTAAGGAGAAATAATACTTTTATTAACAAAAGTAATTAAAACATGATCCACCGGGACGGTATATTTTCTGTAACATATATAATATGGCCAATGTTATCTTATTAGACCACGCTCGGATCTGCTCATGTGATTAGGTGACTATTCAGTTTTACTCCTGCAGGATTAAACGGGCAAAGTGCCCATCCCAGTGGACCCGACTGTCCAGGCAGTAGTGTTTTGTGAACGTGTGCAAGGAAGCTCACGTTGCTGCCTGACAGATGTCCAGGACCGGTACTCCGTGTGCAGTGGCCGCAGCCTTGGCTCTTTTTGAATGAGCATGCAAACCGTCAGGGGGTTGCTTCATGGTCAATGTGTAGCAGATTTTAATGCAGAGCATGATCCATTGGGAGATGGTCCATTTCTGCACAGCTTTTCCCTTCACTCTGTCATACCCCACAAAGAGTTGGTCATCCACCCGGAACTCTTTCGTGCTGTCAAGGGAGAACGACAATGCTCTTTTTGAGTGTAATCAGTGAAGTCGCTCCTCTTCTTTGGAGGAATGTGGCGAAGCATAAAAGTAGGCAGGGTGATGGTCTGGCCTACATGAAATGGAGTGACGACTTTCAGCAGAAATGAAGCTCTAGTTCGTAGAACCAGCTTGTGTTATGTAGATATTTAGGTATGGAGGCTTGGATGACATAGCCTGAAGCTCACTGGCCCTCCGGGCAGATTTTATTGCCACCAGAAAGGCCGTCTTGATGATAAGGAGTCTGAGAGGACAGTTGTGCAAGGGTTGAAAGGGAGCACACATTAGAAACATCAGAGCGAGATTAAGGTCCCACTGAGGCATGATAAAGGGAGAAGGAGGGAACATATGTTGCAAAGCTTTCAAGAATCTATGGACAATAGGGGATTTGAAGAGGGATGGCTGGTCAGGCAACCACAGAAAGGTTTAGATAGCAGGTGCCCAGAGCAGAGCCCTGCTGGGCAAGGGAAAGAATAAAGAGACGAATCTGAGAGAGGGGTCAACCTGCCTTTCTGCACACCATGCCATAAACTTACCCCAACGGCAGGCGTACATTGATTTAGTGGACGGATGCTTGACTGGCAGAATAACTTAGTAAACTTTGGGCGTTAGGTCGAAGGTTGTCAACTGTCACCACTCAATCTCCATGCAAGAAGGTGGAGTGTTGACAAGTTCGGATGGAGAACCCTCCACTGCTGCTGCGACAGAAGATCCTCCCAAAGGGGCAGCCTGATCGAAGGACCGATGGCCATGCTCAACAGCTCAGGATATCAAACTCCCCGAGCCCAGTCCAGAGCCACAAGGATGACTTGGGCCAGGTCAATCCTGATCTTCTTGAGAACTCCATGCAGGAGTGGTATGGGCAGAAAGCCGTACAGGAGGCCTGAGCTCCACTCAAGATGAAAAGCCGCAGTGGAAACTCCAGTGCGCATAACTGCTGACATTGCGTGTTCTCGGCAGTGGTGAACAGATTTATCCAAGGCTCTTCTTACTGCTGAAAGAGACCTTTCACCACCACTGGATGGAGATGCCATTTGTGATCCGCTAGGCATCTTTGGCTGAGTTCAACTGCCCTGCCGTTCAGAGAGCCCATCAGGTGTTGAACCACCAGGGATGCCCTGACATTCCAGCCATGCAGGGCCTCTTGATAAAGGGTCCACAACCCCACCCTGCCCTGTTTGTTGCAGTACAACACGGCGGTGGTGTTGTTCATGAATACCTGCACCAGCCTTCCCTTGATGGAGATTAGAAAAGCTTTTAATACGCGCCGGATTACCCGGCGCTCCAGAAGGTTGATGTGGAGTTCACATTCCGCTGGGACCAGAGGACACTGATCTCCACCTCTCCCAGATGACTGCCCCCATCCCAGAAGTGATGCTTCTGTCACATCTGGTTGGGGAAGGAAGAGGGGCCTGCCACTGACCCAATCACGGTTTGTTAGCCACCACTGTAGATCCCGAGTTCCCTCTGAGATCCGGACCATGTCGGAGAGATTTTCCTGATGCTGCGCCCACTGGAACTTCAAGTCCGGCTGCAGAGCCTGCCTATGCCAGCGTCTGCACCCTCTTTATGGCCCCCCTTAGCCAAGAGAGCTGTCACTTCCTGGCGGAGCAGAGAAAGATGGTTCTCTGTCAGCCTGTAGCAAGCAGGTGGCATGGGTAATCTTGAAAGGGAGGGAGTAGCCCCTCCAGACCCTCTGCATAACCCATTGGTCTGATGTGATGCTGGATGTAAAAATGGGGTCAAGAGTGTGTCCTGCGATGTGGGTGGGGTCGGTGACAAGTTGTTGGAGGCCAATGTTGCTCATGCTTTCCAGGAGGTCGGTTGTGCTGGTGTTGTCAGGGTCTTTGAGGTGGAAGTTAAGGTCTCCTAGGGAGAAGTAGTGCTCGGAGTCAATGGAGATCGGGGCGATGAGGTCAGGGATGGTGTTGCAGAAGCTGGGTCATGGTCCCGGTGGTCTGTATGCGAGAGAGTTGGAAATTAAGATGCTCCATTATCGGGGATGGGTCGTCTAAGGAGGTTGTACAGCGGATGGTGTCCTTGCAGATGATGGCAATTTCATCTATGTGTTTGTTCATTCTGTCCCAGTGTGTTATCTTGTAGCATTTGGGTGTGGCAATGGCGATGTCTGGCATGGAGGCAGGGTTCAGCAAGGTCTCTGTGAGGAAGATGATGTCTGGGGTGAGGGATGAGATCGTGTCCCAGGTCTCCTTGATGTGTTTGCCAAGCGATTGTGCGTTGAGTAGAATGCACTGAAGTTGTGCCGTGGCGGTCTCAGACAGCGTGGTGGGCGCAGTCATGTTTGCGTTGTCTCCGGCATTGTTGGTTGCTTCGGTGTTGCAGGTGAAGTAGCAGTGCTGGCAGAAGAATGGTCTTCTGGTGGTGCATGGAGATGTGAGGGTCCAGGGCTCTGAGGTCTGCGGCGGTGTAGCTGCGCAAGGTGAAAAAAACAGGGTTTTCTGGTGCTGGGCGTGCAGGTGGCACACCCGCTGTGCGCAGCTGTGCTGCGGCCTCCATTAATTTGGTCCTGGGAGAAGGAAGGGGGGCTGGGAGGCAGTGGGTGAGGCTAGGCAGGAGGTGGGAAAACGGGCTGCAGGCGGGAGCAGCAAATGAGGAACAAGCAAGGAGAAGCAGTTAAAAACAAGGGAAAGCAGGAGAAAGCACTCATAAAAATGGAGGAGAGGAAGGAGAAAGCAATGTTCACAGACAGCACTGCCAGGCTGGTAGAAGAAAACATCTTCTTGCCTAAGTTGTCGAGCCTCTTGGATTCTAGATCCAGTGGTGTGGTTGGGAATGCGCGAGGATTTACATGTTAAGTGAAGGCTTGGACCACCAAATTCTCCGGGGTAGGGTGTTGAGTGAGGAAGTTGGGGTCCCCGGGGGTAGGGCGGTGGCAGCAGGCAACATTCCTATTCACAGGAGCATCTGTGCAGGACTCCAATTCATTAACTTCCGTCCATTAAACGGAGAAGAGATTCAGAAGGGGACACTCCCAGTTGAAGCACTTTTGCCAAAACGTTCATCTTGACTGCCACCGAGGGCAAGCTAAGGTCAAAGACTTCTGCCGCCCTCCTCACCACTATTGCAAATGACGCTCCCTCTTCTGTAGCCATGGTAGGGGGAGAAAGCATGCTAGTATCTGGAAAGGTATCCAGTCCGCTGGCATCCGCCAAATCCTCACACTAGTCCATGTTAGGGTCATAATGCTGGTATTCTTCAGGGTCCAATGACCCCTCCCACTCCTACCCGAGCTCTAGCCCATAAGAATAGTGTTAGGCTCCGGCTAGGAAGGCATGGCTCCAGTCGGCGCCAGAGTCGGCATCGGAAGACACCCATCTGGCTCCATGTCGGAGTTGGGGATCAGAATGGGGATGCCGCCACTAGTCGGCACCAGCGGCGCTCGGAGCATCGCCATCAGGGAAGTTTGAGGTGGCACGACTGGCGTCGGTCCGGATCCATCTGTGGATCCAAGGAGCTGACTTCTGCCGGAGCCGCTGGCATGGTGCCAGTGGGGCCCCTCCTGAATCTGCGGGGCCGAAGGCATGCCAGAGCGAACGGGCCACCCAAATATGAGGTGCGTAGACTCATAAATTCTCTCAATTGGGTGGGGGACGATTCGGCTCCTGGAAACTCGGGAAGGAGCAGAGACGGCCCAGACACAGGCTCAACTGCAGAGCCAGGCCTCGAATATCAACGCTCCCTCGTCTTGTTGGCCGACGGACGAAGAGAAGTCGAAGACACCTTTGACTTCTTCTTGCGTGACTTACCCAAATGACCAGAGGACTTCGAGTGCGACGAGGAACTCCGACTCCGTGACCACTCCCAGGACCTTCCTCTCGACCGGGATCTGGAGATCTACGTCGAACGTAGAGCCACCAGGAGCTTGAGTGATCACTCCCTCAATACCTTCGGGTACATGGCGCGGTAATCGGAGCAGGCCTTCGGATCGTGGTCGCGCTTGAGGTACCAAAGACATAAAAGATGCAGGCACGCCACCGACATCAAGCGGTGCCAGGCACCGCAGGGCTTTAAGATGGCTTTCCGAGAGGACATCCCAGCCACACCAGAAAGAAAACCTCAAAAAGATTCAAGAAAAAGTCCCAAAAAGTTAGTCAAAAATTGACTAAGGGGTAGCCCAATCCAGATCTGCGCTGATTGGCGTGGAAAGAAAGCAACTGACATCAGCACGCTGGGATGGCGCCTATAAAGGCACTGCACATGTCACTTCCGGCGCGGACAATGCCACGTGGAGCCTACCGGCGCCACCTACTGGCGTGCAGGGGTACTATTCATAAAAAAGTTTCGGATCCAGTCTGTCGCCTGGGGATAATTCTAAGGTAAGCAATCTGCAGCTGGAAGTCTCTATCAGATAAGGTTTACAAAAGCCCTCACTACTGAGTTTCCTTGACTATCCTCATATGCGAATATTGATAAGGATGTCTGCTTGAAATTGTAGGTTTCTCTTCAGGCTGCCACGGTGCATGTAACAGTTTGCATGTTCCTTGTACTAGGGTTTCTATCCCTGAACCTTAATTTATTTTGTGGCTTAAGATAAGCTTCGCAGTCCCTTCCAATGTCTAGTGCAGGATATCCCTGCTCAATAGAATTTACCCCTCTCCCTTGTTCTGTTGTTGCTGGCTGGTGATTAGTAATACAGATGCTTTGGCTGCATCAGTCGGGCCCACTATACATACAGTTCCGACTTGTCTGGCCTCTAACTATTTATGCCAAGAGCAAAGGAAACTGGGTATAAGGCACGGTGAGATGGAAATCTGAATGATAAGACAGAGACACATAGATAGAGCAGTTCAAGCATTAGGACAAGAAACTCATATATTTCAACATAAAGATAAGATCAAAGGTCAGGGAGCCACAGAGACCAATTCTAAACACAAAAAGTTAGGTCACGACAGAAACACAGATTGGGTCCAGGAACCTGGGACACGGGATCAAGAGACAAGGTCATGGGGTTAGAGAGGCACTAGCACAGATTCAAAAAAATATGGATCAAGGGACAGAGAATCCACTGACTTTAGGTGAGGAAGAAACAAACATTGGAACAGCCTCCCTCTGACATGGGGGCAAAGAGACAAATGTACAATACAGAAACAAGGGTGTGAGGCCAGGGAGACATCTCTACTAGGGCAGCAAGAGACAGCCTCCAGGACATCAAACATGGCAGCTAGATCAGTGAGGTATGGTCTTTTCAGAAGTAAAAGCAACTGGAGTAGGAAGACAGCTGCCCTGAGAGAGGATGAGCAGGCTACTGGCACCTGTGATGCAGAAACTGGAAAAGGAAACATGGGCATGGGACAGGAATATAGCTAAGGAGTTAATACCCACCCACTGGTGAAACAAAAAACAATTACCAAAACCTGAAACACGCACATGGAAAGAAGGAGCCTCACTCGTTCGGCGATGCACAGTGTGATACAGAGAAATGCTTAGTGTAGGACTGCACGTTCTTTATGTAGGTTGGGTGTGAGGCCTTTTCTCTGGGTCGTGGGGAAGTTATTGGCCACCGGTAAGTATCTGTGACGGGCGATGCCATCTAACGTTGGAGTTCCAAGACTGCGCTCCAATTAGAAAACTTTGGGCCAGATGTACCACCGATTTTTGCGGTCGCAAACGGGAAATCGGCCCGTTTGCGACCACAACATTGGTCTGCCCCATATACAAACCCTATTTTGCGAGTCGGTAAGCTATTACCGACACGCAAAATAGGGTTTGCGACTTGCTATTAGGAAGGGGCGTGCCAAGGGCGTCCCTTCATAATAGTGACTCTCACTTCAATGTACGTTTGTTTTGCAACCGCATTTGCGGTCGCAAAACACTCGCAGTTTACCACCTACTTCAAGTAGGCGGTAAGCCACTCGCAAACGGGAAGGGGTCCCCAGGAAACCCCTTACCCTTTGTGAGTGTGTGCGAAAATATTTTTTAAGAGCAGGCAGTGGTCCCAAGGACCACTGCCTACTATTAAAAAAATGAAACAGAAACGTTTAATTTTCTTTTTAAATGCATCCCGTTTTCCTTCAAGGAAAACGGGATGCATTTAAAAAAAAAAAAAGACTGCTCATTTATTAAGCAAATGCAAAAAGAACAATTGATGGACAGAATGCAGAACAATGTCATACATTCACCTCAGTACAGAGATCTGGGCCTAAAGCCATCATTTTTTTGATCCCCATGCCATTCCAGTTTGAACCCAGTCATATGCAAATCAGTCTTGACTCTGCACCCAATGGGAACAGTCCAGCCCGAACTGCCAGGCCAAGTCCTCCCTGGACTGGAAACAAGCTTCCTAGGACCGGTTTCGAGGTTTCACCCCTCATCAGCCCGGATAGCTTGACTCCAGTGGCTTGGAGAGCACGGGACGTGGGTCCCGTGCTCACTGCGTCACTGGATTCAAGCTAGCCTGGCGGATGATGGGTTATGCCCCGAAACCGGTCCCAGGACGCTTGTTTCCAGACCTGGCTTGGCAGTTCGGGCTGGACTGTTCCCATAAGGAACAGGGTCAAGACTGATTTGCATATGGCTGGGTCCAAACTGGGGTGGCGTGGTGAGCAAAAGAACAATGGATTAAACCCAGATCTTTGTGACTGGTGGTGAATGTTTGCATTGTTTAGCATTCCGTCCATCATCTGTTCCTTTGCATTTGTCGCCCTAAGTGGGAAGGGTATGCCCAGGCGTGGGTCCCGTGCTCACTGCACTACTGGATTCAAGCTAGCCTGGGTGATGCCCCGAAACCGGTCCCAGGATGCTTGTTACCGGTCCAGGGAGGACATGGCTTGGCAGTTCGGGCTGGACTGTTCCCATAAGGAACAGGGTCAAGACTGATCTGCATATGGCTGGGTCCAAACTGGGGTGGCGTGGTGTGCAAAAGAACGATGGATTAAACCCAGACCTTTGTGACTGGGCTGAATGTTTGCATTGTTCAGCATTCCGTCCATCATTTGTTCCTTTTGCATTTGTTACTCGAAGTGGGAAGGGTATGCCCAGACGTGGGTCCCGTGCTCACTGCGCCACTGGATTCAAGCTAGCCTGGCTGATGAGGGGTGATGCTCTGAAACCGGTCCCAAAATGCTTGTTTCCGGTCCAGGGAGGACCTGGCTTGGCAGTTCGGGGTGGACTGTTCCCATGAGGCACAGGGTCAAGACTGATTTGCATATGGCTGGGTCCAAACTTGGGTGGCGTGGTGAGCAAAAGAACAATGGATTAAACCCAGATCTTTGTGACTCAGGGTGAATGTTTGCAGTGTTCAGCATTCCGTCCATCATTTGTTCCTTTTGCATTTGTCACCCTAAGTGGGAAGGGTATGCCCGGACGTGGGGCTCGGGCTCACTGCGCCACTGGATTCAAGCTAGCCTGGCTGATGAGGGGTGATGCCCCAAAACCAGTCCCAGGATGCTTGTTTCCGGTCCAGGGAGGACCTGACTTGGCAGTTCGGGCTGGACTGTTCCCATAAGGAACAGGGTCAAGACTGATTTGCATATGGCTGGGTCCAAACTGGGGTGGCATGGTGAGCAAAAGAACGATGGATTAAACCCAGATCTTTGTGACTGGGGATAAATGTTTGCATTGTCCGCATTCCGTCCATCATTTGTTCCTTTTGTATTTATTTAAAAAGCAGTCACAGACATGGAGGTCTACTGACCCCAGCAGGCCACTATCCCTGGGAGTGCTAGCCATTCCAAATGGGGTCGCAAATAGCACCTGCCTCATGAATATTAATGAGGCAGGCAATTTGAGACCCCATTAGGAATCACTAACAGTGTCTGAGACACTGTTGTAAATTGCATTTTGCGAGTCGCAAATTGCAAGTCGCAAAGTGCCGCAATTTGCGAGTCGCAAAATGTATGGGTCGTACATCTGGCCCCAAGTTACTACTTTTGTAGACTCTGCAATTTAAGCGTACACAGTGTAATCAAGGCTTAGTCCAGGAGACAATAAGAGTTTTTAACTCTGAAACAATATGACAAAATCGATTACACACAAACGAAATCTCCAGCCAGACCAAGATCTTAAAAAAATTATAGTTCTTTTATTGACACATATGAAAGTAGAACAGTTAAAAGAAAGAACGACTAGAAAGTCCTAGCTGTTTGTCGAGGTGAGATATAATGACAAACAGATAAAATAGCCTAAGCACTGGTAAACTTTTAGTAAACTATTCTTTCACTGTTTTGCAATGGAAGCCTATGAATTGAACCAGTGGGGTAACTTGCTGCTTTCCAGTCCTTGGATTGATGGCTCGAGTACTGCCTAGGGAGTATAATAATGCTTTAGTTTAGTAGTTGCATTCAGTATGGCAAAGGTGACAGAAGGTATGTCACAGTGCATGATAAGATGAATCTGCACTTTGCCCTTCCTCCTCAGTGTTCTGGATGGGAGGAGAACCAACAGGAGCTCCCAAATCAGACTTCAGCCTTCGGCCTAATGGAGGGCTCCCACATAGACGGGGGGCCTCGTCGGGTAATTTTCAGCAAACATGGAGGATGCATATATTGGGGAGGGAGATGGCAATGCACAACAGAAATCAGTAGCATCTTTACCACTGTCCCAAGGTAAGTTAAAGTTCAATTTTGTTTTATTTTCGATTTGTTTTCTGACCTACTGTATTACAATTGCTGATTTCTGATTTCTACAGCACCCATTTTTGGACATATCTGAGGGATATGTTTATTTGTAGCTCCTCAATAACTGTGATAGGTGGTTATTTGTTTTAGAAGAAGTTGACTAAGTATCATCACTTATGTTTCTGCCTACTACTTTCTCACGTGTGTCGTTTCAGCTCACATTGCTGTCGGTACTACCTGGCGCATCCCGGGGGTATACTAATAGAAGCTTTGCTGCCCCAACAGCAGCTTTTCCCAGAGACCAATGAAAACAGCTTCTGAGTCAGATATTCTTGGATGGGGAGGAAGCATTCTCATGTCTGAATCTGTGACAAGTCTCAAAGTCCAATCCTGTCCAGGTACTGAAACTGAAGAAGGTTGGGAGCTCACTGCCTCACATCCCAGCACTCAATTTGCCCCGATGCATCATGACAAATGCAGTGCATGATAACACTTATTTCAGTAGCAGTCTTTCATTTTTCACCCTTGTTGGTGCAGCCTGTGCTGTCTAACTCTAGACACGTGCTTCTGGATTAATTTCTTCATCAGTAGAGAGCAACAAGTCATTTTGGGGGTGCTGGAAATGCTGTCCAAAGTCTTCTTAGGCCACCGTACCACTCACTGGGCGCAGGTGCATCAACACAGGTACTGAATCCCACCACCGCAAAATTAACAGAGGATCATATTAAAGTGAAAAAGCATGGATTAGAGTGTCAAGGGTGTGGCTGTCCAATGCCTTGATGTCTGTTTTAATGATCACTGATGAGCTCTGGTGGTCCATAAAGTCTATTAGCACACCCACAAGGATTAAAAGTTATTACTTCAGATAAGTAACAGTTATTCCTATCCCAGATCAAAATTAAATATTCACATCTTTCTTCGTGTTTTTCTTTTATCTTTTCTTCTTCCTTTATTATTTATTCCATATCCAAATGTCCATATAATCATTAAAAAACTTGTTGCCAACACGTTTTAATCCTGAAAATTATTTCCACAGAACTTCATCAGGGCTCAAACTAAATAAAACCATTCCTAAATATCCTCTCAATATACAATATCCACTACATCAAGTTCCCATGGCATGATTTATAAATTAATGTTTACCAGACATATCTCTTCAGTGGTGGTAATGTCATTAATAACCCGCAAAACATGCGCACAAAATATATTGTGCCAAACCTGATAAAAACGAATTATGATGGAATCAATTAGCACCAGCACCATTTGTGAATACCAAAAGACAGAGCGTCACCCTTACTAGGAACCAGTATCTTGCATTTTAATAGTCCTGCCCAATAAAATATTATTTTCCAAATCTTTCCCTTCAATTATTCCTGTCAATGTACATCAAACAAAGTAATGCATATTCAGCATCATGTTTTACAGACAATGCAAAAGACGAAAAGCCTAAGTACCCTACTTCATCACTAAACCGTAAATGTCTGAATTAAAGACTACCACTGCTACAACTGTTTTCTTACCACTGAGTATGAGTAGTAGTTCCAAGCAATAATACATACAGTCAGTAGCATAATCCAAATTATGGTGTGTTCTAGAAGCACTCTAAAACACTAGGAGTTATACATGTATTATCTGTATCCTCCATTATACCACTGACACTCGTCATATCCAATCTATGGATTCATTAGCACCCCTAATTCTACCCAAATGAAAGGCTTGTGCTCATGGTATTCATTGACCACACCCTCTTGTTACTTTCATACACGGTGATCTCTGTGGTTATGCCGTGACCTCAAGATGGCGAACGTGTTCAAATTGTGCATGTAAAATTAACCACCATTTTGAACTAGGTAGTACTCACTTCATATGGTCACTTTCTATGTGCTGGATAAACACCATCTGATCCATTACTAAATGGAACATTAAAGCAATGGATAGCATCAATGACCATTGTGTATCAGGTTCACGCCCACACATCCTAAGGTAGTGTGTTCCCTATGGCAGCAGTAAGTATATAAAACGTGCTATGGAAAGTTTATATTATGTGCAACAAGTATGATGATGTATATAGGAGATTACAATCAGCATACCTAATGCCCAAATCATCCATTATTTAGTACAAGCAAACCCTAAAACCATATCCAACACTAGATTGAAGTTCCACATGTATGAACATTGCATAAGTGTGGTTGTAAATATGTATGTGTTATACTATATATCTTGCCAACCTGCTCTATTCCACATGTTGAGAAATTGAAGGTGATGTGAATGAAACAATGGCCGCCATCTTAGAAACACAAACACACAGTTTGTAAATTAAGTTGTTTCCCACTATATTATTGCAGCTACATCATAAGCTAGGTATATATAGAAAATTACAACCATCATCTCTAAATTATCCATTTCAATAGTATATATTCTCCCTAAATGTCCTTCCGATACTGGACATATGTGCCACACGTGCACTCCATCTGAACAATGAGCTACAGTAACACTTAATGAAGATCAGTATATTTCAAAGCTTTCTCAAACTCCAGAACCATACTATATAATCAACAGGAAAACAACATATAACCTTATCCTCAGGACATAGCTCTTGTCATGAAAATGTGTAAGGGGACCTATACGTGGATCCAGATTCAAAATTCAGTGAACATAGCCATCCTTCCGCATTCACAAACTAGTGCTGATGCCATGGATTATCTAAAAAGGGGAACTTACATTGGTTATACATCTTAGTACCCGACTTCCAAATCAGTATCGTTTCTACACTAGGTGATGTATCTAGCATCAACAGCCATTGATATATGGCTAGTTTCAATGTATACTTGTTCATTATATGATAATAAGGTTTCTATCATCACATCAGTAAATTGTATCCATTACATCACATGTAATCTCTGATGTATCAGAGTTTGACATTCACTTACAAGATACATATCATGGTAGAATGTTGTCAATAATCCAGCATGACAACAGGTAAATCACAACATGTAGCGCCAATAGATGTTATGTTAATAAATGTATTAAGCGCACAAATACCCAGAGGTGTCTTGGCGCTAGTGGTCCGGCATAGGCAAGTTCACATAAGGCAAGTGTCTCTATTTATTAAACAGCCAAGTTTTCAGGGCCTTCCGGAAAGCAGACAAGGTCGGAAGTGTTCTAATGAAAAAGGGAAGACCGTTCCAGAGTTTAGTGGCTGCCACCCTAAAGCTTCTGCCACCCCAACTGGTTTTAAAAAATCTTGGAGCTGCTATCAATTTAGCTCCATCTGAGCGAAGGTGCCTTTTAGGGGCATACAGTGTAGTAGACATCTCATGAACTGGGGACCAGTGTCATGAAGTGCCCTGTAGGTAATGCAATGAACCTTAAAAACGATACGCCTCTTAACTGGGAGCCAATGCAGCTTTTGCAGATGTTTTCCGACTGAGTGAAACTTAGGGATTCCTAACAAGAGCCTAGCGGCCGCATTCTGGATTATTTGCAACTTATTAAATTGCTTCTCAGGCATACCAAGATAGAGCCCATTGCAGTAATCCAGGGGTCTATTACGATGGCGGTCGAATGTCCACCGCCGGGCCGGCGATGGATATCCGTCCGCGATCGCAAGCCAGAAATCTGCCGGTCAAATTAGGATGGCGGTGGTGACCACGGCGGTGGGAAATTCCGACCGCCGCTTTTCCGCCGGTTGCTATCTGCACTCCTGCCTGGCGGACGGAGCAGGACCGGGATAATGGTGGCGGTGCAGAGCAGGCTCCACCGGCACGATTATGATGCCGGCGGTAGCCAGCCTTTCCTCAGCGGTCAGACCGCCATGGAAAGGCATGCGGAGAATGTCTTCCGGGGGCCCGTTGCGGGCCCCCAATGTTTTGGGGGGGGTGGGTGCACTGGGGGGGTACCCATGGTCCCCCCCTACATTTCCCTGTACCAGGTGGCAGGCACTGTGCAGTGCCTGGCACACAGTGCAGGGACATGCAGGACATGCTCCTTTTGACATCGCGGCGGTGCTGCGTGCATCAGCAACCGCCGCAATGTTAAAGCCCGCGATCCGACCGCAGCAGTCGGATTTCGAGCAAGGAACATCGTAATGCGACCGGCGGTTATTTTGCGGGCCTTGCGGGCGGTCTTTTTCCGTTACCATGGCGGTTGGGGAAGTTTTCCGACCACCATCGTAATAGGCCCCCTAGTTTGGCAAGAATCAGTGAAGTAATCACCGTTTTCTTGCTGTCCACAGGGATAAAAGGTAGTATTTTTTTGATTACCTTAAGAAGAAAAAAGCTAGATGAGGAGACCGCGTTAAACTGTGCCTCAAAGTTCAATTAGTTATCAATAAACACGCCAAAGTTCTTTGCTTTGGCGACTGGGATGGGTGCAGTCCCTAGTTCGTCTGGCCACCAGCTCTGTGACCAACCCTGTGAAAAATCGCCAAAAATTACTATTTCAGTTTTATCTGAATTCAGACTAAGACAATGAGAGCTCATCCAGGAGCTGACTGCCATCATACAGTCCTTGAATTTTTGCATCAGTGGCAGAGTATTTTTAAAAACAGACAAGACAATTTGTGTATCGTCTGCATATGATGTCAATGCCAGTCCGAAAGATCTAATAAGCGTCGCCAGTTCAGATACGTAAATATTAAAAAGAGTGGGACTCAAGGACGAGCCCTGTGGGACACCGCAAGGAAGGATAAAGGAAGGAGAAACATATCTGCACAAGGCCTCCAATTGTATTCTTCCAGACAGAAAGGAAGAAACCAGTGTGAGAGCTTTGTCGGAGATACCAATAAAATTTAGACGCTTAAGTAGCAAATCGTGATCAACCGTGTCGAAAACCGCCGACAGGTCGAGCAAAATCAGAGCAGCAGCGCCACCTGTATCCAGAACTGTTCTGATTTTGTCTGTGGCATTTATTAGAGCAGATTCTTCACTACGAATTTCTGCCCTAAAACCAAACTGGGTTTCATCTAAACAGCTGTTGTTGTGCAGATAGTGAGTTAATTGTTCATTCATAACTTTTTCTACCAGTTTGGCAGGAAGAGGAGGACGTGAAATAGGTCTGTAATTGTTCGGTTCAGTGGGATCAAGGTTAGGTTTTTTCAGCAATGGTAAAATAGATGCTCTTTTCCAAATGGAGGGAAACACACCCTGAACGAACATGGAATTAAAGATAGTGGTAAGACTCGGAGCCAGAGTCTCAGGGGCTTGTTTGAACAAATTGGTGGGGAAGAGGGTCGAGGGGAGAGCCTGATTTGGCCTGCTGAATGAGAGTAGTGATCTTATCATTAGTAATTGCTTTAAATTCAGAGAAAGTCGAGGCATTAGAAGAGTCAACATTGGCTAGGATGTCTCCATCTGGGCGTGTCTTAGTGTCAAAAATGACATATATTTGCTTCAAAAAGTGTTGCACTAAGGAGTTGCAAAAATCTTGTGAATGCTCAGTTGTGTTTTTTTCTGGAGGTGCAGACAGTTTGGAGACTACTTGAAAGAGTTCCCTGGTGGAGTTCTTTGCCTCCTCAATTTGTTTAGCAAAATAGAAGCGTTTCTCTGTTAATATCAGGTTTTTATATTCAGCTAGTAGGGATTTGTAATTGGAGAGTTTGCTGATGTTATAGTTACTTCTCCAGGGTCTCTCCTGTCGTCTACACTCTCGTTTCTTAACTCTAAGGGTCTCCGAAAACCATGAGGCAGTGGGTAATTTTCTCTTGTTTGAGGTTTTCTTATAAGGGGCTACCTTTTTGGCAATGGATGAGAGCCAGTTATTGAATTGGAGTGAGGCTGATTCCACATCTTCTGAGAGTTTATTTTGGGCCTGGACAGTTGATCATTAAGCATATTGCCATCAACCTGTTTCCAATTATGATAGGTCCTGGTGAATTGCTCTAGATTGGTGACCTTGTCCATGGAAGGGTTGTCCAGCTCAAAGATGATAGCTGAATGATCCGTCCATGTTAGAGATAAAATCTCTTTGATCACAGTAAGTTCGCTATTAGTAAAAATGCCATCAAGGGTGTGGCCAGTCTGATGAGTAGGGCCTGTAACTATTTGATTTAGAATAGCCATAGTCATGAGATCGATTAGGGAGACAGTCTTTGAATCTGAGCTGTCTTTGAGATGAAAATTAAAATCACCCAAGAAATGGATTGAATTCTCAATAGCACAGGTTTCAAGCAGGGATTTAATTGAGTTAAGGAATCCAGTTTTTCCCCCTGGCGGGCGATAATGTAAGACCCCTTTAAATGCAAGACAATTTGCTATTTTTATGTTAAAGAGAAAAGCTTCACAGTCTAGGCAGGGAATGGGCTTGAAGGATGCTTTGAAGTGTCGCGATAAATGAACGCAATTCCACCTCCTTTTTTCTCAGTTCTATCATGCCTAAATACCGAGGAACAGCCAAGCAGAAATCTGGTCCTGCCGCCTTATCACCCCAGGTTTCGGTAATAAAGAGCATGTCTAATTGATGAGCCTCCGGGAGTTAATGACAGCGCAGCGTGTTGCACTAAGGATTTTTAACCTTGGTGGCAAATTGGAGGAGAAGGATGTATGGGGTGCCAGGTCCGGCTGTAACAGGAAGCCACAGTTAGAGCAGGCCTCTGCTGCCTTTAAGGCCAGATTGCTAAAGTCTAAGCAAATACAATCTTTGGGGCTATTAGCAAGAGAAGTATTTAATTTGTGCGTCATTACCAGAGTATAGCTGGCGTTCCGTTGGGTAGATAGAAAAATGGGCAGCATCCCTGGGGTCAGCGCGGTCTTAGCGCAGACGGGCTTGCCTTAGGCGTGCCCACTGCGCGCGTCTGCTGCGCGTCCGGTTTGCCATGAATTAAGTATGTTCCCCCCTGGAAGTAGTAAGTAAGCTGGAACGCCAACCACCACCACTAAGATGATGTTACACAAAGCATACGATTTGCCATTGACTCACCTAGAGTATAATGAACTCTTAGTTAATGTTTAGTCCTCGATCAACTGCTTTTAATCTCATAATCCAATTTGTCTCCGCCCTACGCAGTCTTAATTTGGCATTTTTGCCTCTTATATTTCTAGGTGCTTGCTCAAGGGTGTGGAATTTTAAACAAATGTCACATTTATTGCAGTTTTTTTTTAAAATATAATGCCTTGCTACAGGAAACCTCATACCCTGGTTTCTCATAGCTCTTACATGTTCTGCTATCCTGTCTCGTACCGGTTGCATTGAATTTCAACATACATTTTCTTGCAGCCACAGATTAGTACATACGTCACAAATTTGTATAACTGTTAATAAAAAAAATAATGCTTGTATTATATCTAAATGCACTAATTTTATCCAGGACAACTCCAGAAATGGCAAACTGTCTACATTTGTAGAAGTCTTTTTACTATTATTCTGAAGCCATTTTTCTTTCAGTTTACTAGCAAACTAGGACTTAGTATATTTCTAAGAGTCACACCACTTTTAAAAGTAATACGTGGCTTCTTCGTAATTAATTTATAGGGCTCTATGTGCTGGGTAAGCATATACAAATGTTTATTAAGCATTCCAGTTATTCTTTGTGTATCACTAATGCATGAAGTGATTATTCTGACCTTCTGTGATTTCTGCCCCTTCCCCCTCAATCTCGGACATAAAGTCTTTTTTCCCCCTATTCTGTTGATCTTCTTGCAGGCTGTAGTATCACACTCTTCATCATACTTGAGCAGAGTTCAGGAGGGGGCATTAGTGCTCTAACTGGACTCAGGAGTCAATACTCAGATTAAGGAGATGAAGTTAGGCTGTCACCTAAATTATAATCCCCTTGGGCACCAAACGTTGCAGGGCCAATCTTGACACACACCAGCAGTAGTTATCATTTTCAGTTGGTGAGGGCACCCTCAGGGCACGGGACACACTGTAGATCCACTGGTTCCCCTGCTGGAGGTGGGGAAATGGAATCTAGGCTTAGGGTTCAACAGTAACTTCACATCACAATATCTCTATAACTTTAATGGCTACAACGATTGTTCAAACATTCAAGAATTAGGGTGTCTGACCTAATACCCTAAGATTTAGGGTGTAGAGGAAAATCATCGGCTTGTTTCTCAGGCTAGAAATGTATTAATACAGTCCCCCACAAAATCATGGAAGGCTGGGACTAGTAGGGGCAATACAAGCTAGCCACACTTGCAGTCATGCAATGTCTTTTGCAGCAAGTCCTCAACCCTTCTGCAATGCAGATGCCCTTGGGTCAGGTAGTTTTGAGCCCTTGTGGATCAATTCACAGGTGTGACCTTCAGAGGAGCTGCCGTCCTCTTGGCCTTGCTCTTTGTCCATCTGCTGTACTGCTGGATTATTTCCGCACTGAGCAGTACGGCTTTCTCTTCTTCCAGGGCAGGTTGCAGTGAAATGAGTTCTAATATGCAAAAATGTTATTCTGTGCTGATGCAGGAGAGAGCTTCTTGAGCTCCTGGCAAAGTAAAAGTGGGCTCAAGAGACCCAAATGTATACTATTTTGTGGACACTTGTGCTAAATTAGGACCAACCAAATTCCAAGCTTTCCTCGCTGTCTCCGTGGGAATTTTCAGGAAAGGATGCAGACACAACAATGTGTGTGTATTCCAGAGAGAGGCTTGTCTGCCACTCCATGCTAAGCCTCAATGTTTCTAGGAGACCCGCAGCACAACACAAAGGGAAAGGAACCTCAGGTGCTGTTTCAGTTTTTTTTGGGGGGGGGAGGGGAAGGTGGTCCCTGGCAGTAAAGGGATGTATGCTACCTACCAAACACTAACATTGATTGGGCCTCCAAGGTCCAAGCCTAAGAAAATAGCAGTATTTATGTAGGCACTTCAACACACAAAACAAAGACAAACCAAGGGGAATCACCATTATGGGTTGCGCTTACCATTCACACTGTCAAGAACTGTACAAGTCATGCAACACAAGTTTAAGATGCCACACGTGCATAAAAAGTATGCATGCAGACACACATACACACATACATACTTGAAGACACGACTTGTGTTATACATGAATAATTGGATTTTATCGATGAGAGGACTCGGCCACCTTCTGACCACTCAATTGAGGACTCACAGTGACATCAATCATGGACCAAACGTTCAGTGGTGGGGAGGAAGTGTGCATGATTCACTACTAAAAGCCCCCACTATGGAAACTTGAAATAGCTGAACATACTGCTGACTGAAAACACTTACAGACTTGTTGGATATGGTAACAGTACCCAGACACTGCCACATGTTTTTGAGGATTCTAACAAGACAGAACTGCTACCTAAGGAAATGCCCACAATCAGCAGGCAACTGTCTAAATGCAGACACCACTACAACCACCAAGACATTATGTAATGGCAGATGCTGACATACAGAGGAACTGCACAGGATAACATTGCATACCAACCTTTAACATGTTACAATATCAAACAACTTTTATCGTTCCTGGCACTCTGACCTTCCTTAATGTTTCTGTAATTTATATTCCTGGAAGCCTGCATTGCGGCTTCCATGCCTCCATTCATCAGTGAGATCAATGACCATGTGTGACAATAGGGGATGTCATGTCACTTGAGGAAACAGCCTGCATTGATCAGCATGACATTCAGGATGGCAAAGCAGTTGTGAGGGGGCATACAAAGTGATATTTATGCAAACAAGGTTATAATAAATTAAACAAATGTCTAAAGAAACCATTATAATCAGGTTGCATGTTAGCGGGTTACAAAACCCTAAATAAGTAAATAAATACATATTTACTGATCATATCCTGAGATGAACACAACTAGAAAAATACTTGCCAAATTTGGAAAAGGAGCTTTTGTATGTGAAAGAATGACAGGAATTTCTATTTTTATTATATTGAGCAACATTGCAAATTAGGGATATACTCTCAAATTTTAGTCTAAGAGATCAACACATTTGTGCGCACTAATTTCTAACAATCAGTGCACATGAAGGTGCCCAAATTGTTAGAAAGCTGGAATTGATTAGGGCGTTGGCAGAAGTTATGATAAATGTATTTAGTAGAGCACAAACACCGGAGGCTTCTTGGCGCTCTACTGAAAAACAACCTAACTACTATTTCCAAATCAAACACACAAACTATTAATTATTAGGCCAAGTCTTCAATGATTTTCAAAAACAGATAAAGAGGTTTCAGATCAAAGGGAAAATGGCATGGAATTCACAATCCTAGGCCTTGACAGAAAAACGCTGTCTCTATGAGGTACTGTCCTTGTTTTTGGAATAGAAAGAAGGAAAAAATACAATGCAATGATCATGTTGGAGTCTCCCAGGAGAATTTAAAAGCTATAAATTGGAGGCTCTGTTGGTGAATGGCCATGTGAAGAATAGTAATAGATTTGAAGGAGATTGTTTGCATATGGAGCACCCAGTGAAGCAATGCTGGCGTTGGAGAGAAGTGTTCATGCCTGGAGCAACCCAATAATATACAGTCATTTAGATTTGGGGGTTGTGAAACAGAGTTTTCCCAACCGTAACTGTTATTGCAATGCCAGTGAGATAGCTTTATGGGCTAATGCACGTGGGTGT
The DNA here is from genome assembly GCA_963921515.1 of Calotriton arnoldi. NCBI lineage: Eukaryota > Metazoa > Chordata > Amphibia > Caudata > Salamandridae > Calotriton > Calotriton arnoldi. Next base: position 313,865 of record CAWUFW010001895.1, read on the forward strand.
CTGTGTGTTTGCAAGCATGTGTTTCTCTATCAATATATCCACTACCTCCACTCTCTCATTCATCCCAAACCCCATACCACTAGTATGGTCCCCAAATAACCCTTTCAAGACTCTTCCCTACTCCACCCCTCCTTGCATCATCTAATACCTCTTTAGGTCTCGCGTGGCGTTGCAGCGCAAAGCGCTGCTCGCCTCGGCGAGAGATTTTGTGAGAGAGGGATTTCAGCAGAGGGCTTGAAGCCCCGCCCCTCATTTCCATTGGCTTGCATCACCGTTTATGCTAAACGGTGGCCTGCCATTGGAAATGAGGGTTTTTTGTGGACGCCCTTTGGCCTCCGATCCGGACTGGGTCGCCTGCTTTGCTGCTGTCGCAAAGCACTTTCTTATCTTTATGGGGCCATGTGTTTCTAATTAGAAACACATGGCCCCATAAAGCTAAGAGATTGATGCTTGTTCAGTTGCGATGCTAGCATTACTGAAAAAAACATTGACAAACCAAGATAGGTCTCGTTTTTTAGACCTATTGGCGTTGCCAATGTTTTTTTTTGCTTTGTTTCGCCTCCTTTGTTGTAAGGCCTGCAGATGCAGCTTTTTTGCTTATTTACTTTTTTAAAGTGCATTCCCGTACTTGTCCCTTCTTCTATTCAAACCTGGCTTTGCCCCTCACCTCGAGGTAACATTGCGAGTTGAACACTTTTTGGTCTGGAACAAAAGTTTTCTGACCTGTCACGGGTGAGGGGGAAATGTTTCCATCACATTATAATGAACGAGTGTAGACCCTCACGTGAAATACCTGAGTCCTGGATAGTCGAGGCCCGTCACAGTCACAGCATGCCGCGGGCTCTGGGAGCGGCGGGCACAACATGGCACGGACCCACTCTCCAAATCAAATGTATTTATTTTTTTCTTCAACGCTTTGCATGCAGCATCTAAAGTTGACATGTTATTTTTTGGGGGGGGGGAAATCGATCTAACTTTAAGGCCATTCATCAAGGTGTCAAGCGCTCTGAAGTAACTGATAAAAGATTCGTAGCGCTATTAAATAACTTTAAAATAAATAAATAAACTGTTGCAGTGACAATCTCCGCCCCCCCAGCCCCCCCGCACAAGTGATTGTGAAAGGTTTTCCCGGTAACACAAAAAATACTTTTATATTTTGGGGTTAACATCTCCTCCTCGCTCATAAATATTTGCATGAGCAGCGGCGCCGGCCGGGTGGCGCTTCCAATTGATCAGGGCGCTGTGTGATTTCCCCAGCCGGTTATTAAGTTCTGAATCTGCCATTATTTGTCTAAGCACAGCTGACCAAGCAGAGCCAGGTTTTAAAGTGGCTTTATGTTTTGATAAATGTGATCGGCTTGAAAAGTATTTTTTGCACCGAACGCAGAGCTCAATGGAACATGCTGACAGAACCGTTTTAATGCATTTTGTTGGAAATGTGTGAACCAACCGAATAGCTTTTGTTCCTTCATAATTGGCTGTAAAAGTAGATGGAAACATCGCCATTACATATGGAAATGCCCGACGAGAAAGGGACATTCCATTTGGGCTGCATACATTACGATTTGCATCTCCCTGGCTGTAATGCAGGCACTCGGGATGGGTGCAATGATAAAAAAAAAAAAGACAACTGTTAAGTTGGAGCTATCTGACATGATATTTCAGTTGTATGTCGGCAAAAGCATCAGCTAAAAAAAACTTCCATACTCTTATTAAATATACAAAACTATTTGTGCTCTGGTTCCCTTCTCCCCCACCCCGACCTTCCCACCCCATTGTAAATCACAGCAATTCCCCATCTGTGGAAGAATCGTATTGTAATGTATTCGTCTCAAATTAGATTTATTAGCCAACCAACCTAAACCGAAATCATATTTATTTTATTCCAACTGCACTTTTTATCTTGTAATTTACATTTATATTTTGCAATAAAGCTGTGGTGTGTACTTACTAGATTATGCCAAGATAGATGCTAAAATCGCAGTTAGAAGAATAGACTCATACTTTGATGTGTTTTTGGGGCTCTGTGTCTCAAAGTAAAATCATAAAGATTAAAATACCGCCCTATACAGGGAACATTTTGCCATTAAGCCTGCTCGCCTAATTTGGCTATTTATTGTCAATTTACAATATATAACAATAAAATGCACACCGATGGAGCCATTTGGTGCTAAACGTAATCCCGTGTAATTGTCTCGGAGCCTCTTAATATTTGCCCGCGCATTCATTGGAGGTTTCACTGGGATTCTATTGGGACGTCATGGAAACTCCTATTATCTGATTTGCTCCTGCCGGGGAGCAATCCCTGAATGAAGCAGTTTTCTCCCCACTGCCTCCTAAGTTGACCACACACCATCGGTACAACAGGAGTCGGTGTCCGCACGCTGTGCAAACAAAGGGGAGCCCCCCCGCCCCTGAATAGGATCAGCTAGTTGGGAGTCAGATATTTGGATGTTTAATTTGCAAATGGATGCGGGCGATAAGAAATGCGAGCTGCCTGTGAAAACAAAGAATACAAGCATTTGCAATGCAATAGGTCTCGCAGTTACCCGAGTTTAAGCTAATGGCATTGTAAATGACAATGCCTTTTATTTATGTTTTTAAAACGAAAACAAAAATAAAAGGCATTGTTAGTTGCAATGTCAATAGCTCAAACTCGCATAAATGCGAGACCTATTGCATTGCAAATGCTTGTTTTACTATTCCGATCCCCCAAAACAAGCATTTCTAAACCCTCCCTCTGACTCTTCCCCCTCCACTTCCTTTTCACTCATCCCCCTCTACCTCCCTTTTACTCATCCCAAGCCTCCTCCTAGTACTGTGAGCTCCAAAAAAAAAATAGAAATCCTTGCCTTCTATCCCTCCATTATCCTTTTCAATCCAAATAACAGACTAACATGTCCACCACTCAAATGAATTTCATATTTCACTATACTAATTAACCACTAATCCTTTATGGGATACGGAGTAGCGTTCTACTCGCCAAAAAAGCACTTCAACACCTCATCAGGGGTAGCAAGCGCTATACAAATGCAAACCTTTTTACCGTTTCTACCCTTTCCCTATCCTTCTCAATCCAAATAACTGACTAACATATCCACCACTCAAATTACTTTCATATTTCACTATACTAATTTACCACCAACACTTTACGGGTTCCAGAGTAACGTGCTACTCGCCAAAAAAAAGCACTTCAACCCCCCATCAGGGGTAGCAAGCGCTATATAAATCCAAACTCTTTCCCTTCTCTATCCCTCCACTATCCTTCTCAATTCAAATAACTGACTAACATATCCACCACTCAAATTACTTCCATATTTTCACTATATTAATTCACCACTAATCCTTTCTGGGTTCCGAAGTAGCATGCTACTCGCCAAAAAGGCGCTTCAACACCCCATCAAGGGTAGCAAGCGCTAAATAAATGCAAACCTTTTTCCCTCTTCTATCCCTCCACTATCCTTCTCAATCCAAATAACTGACTAACATATCCACCACTCAAATTACTTTCATATTTTCACTTTACTAATTCGCCACTAATCCTTTTATGGGTTCCGGAGTAGCGTGCTACTCACCAAAAAAAGCGCTTTGACGCCTTGTCAGGGGTAGTAAGCGCTATATAAATGCAATACAATACAATACAATAAAATGGAGGTGTCTGTCTCTGCTATGACAGTTGCTAATCTCAGAGGAAATTCAACCACAGACACGGTTAGCCCCACTCGAGGCTCCGGCAAACCCACTCTGGAATGTATTCATTAGTGGGGTGTCACACCTCGCCTAGAGCTAAGCCCCCGATTCTGAAACAACTGAAGAGGTTGAATAAGATTGGCTGGTAATGCTAGATAAACCGAGTTCCCATAGTCAAGTCTCGACGAGAATAATGCATTGGCCACTGGATCATGAAGGTGGGAGTCCAAGAAAGGCATGATTTTTTTTTAGAATCTCAGGAAGGCACAAACGCAGTGGGCTATCTTGTTAACTTGGTGCTCAAAAGAACGGGATACATCTGGAAAAAAACATGATCTCTTACAACGTTTCTGGTTGAGAGCACATGCCCATTGGCGCTGGCCAAGAATTGTGATTCCAGTTTCTGAAGAAATGGCAATTAATGAAAACGTATGATTTAAGGGAATTAAATAAAAACAAATATTAGCACATCCACATACAGGTAATAGTAAAGCATGTATTCTGGTTGTCATTATCAGACTGGGGGAATTGAATTAGGAAGAGAACAGGAGTGGGATCTAGCAGCTGGAATGATGCAGCACCAGGGGAAAGGCCTGGACTGGTGGGTAGAAAACATTGAAAGCACCTGTCTTTGGCCTTTACTGGTGGCCTTTGAATGGAAATTAATCTCTCAATTGAATATGCATGCCAATAAGCAGCTAAAGTTAAAATGCAATAACAAAACCACGCCGGAATCTGGACAAGAGACAACGTTTGAAGGGGATGCGTAAGAAGAGACTAAGATCTCAACAGCAAGCAACCCAAAGATGGTACCTGTTTGGAAGCCTCTAGGATGGCACGGAATCGCTCCTGCAGAGAGTGACAGGTGTCTAGCTCAGTCCTGCTGATGACAATTAGGTGATCTCTCAGCCGCTCATAGAGATCTCCATCCAGGCTCTGCAAGGAAAGAGGTCATTAGTGAAGATTTACAGACTTCTACAAAAGCACAGAACAGTGCCACAAACCAGTACCACATTCCATTGGTCACTTAAAAGCCACACTGTAAGCAGACTCAAATTTGAAAAAACTGTGCTCAGTATCATATACTGAGAACAACTGAATTCCAATTCAAATGTCATGAATTAAATATGTTACCGGTTCACTACGTTTGTTAGGCAGATTTAACACCGCAGAACAACTCAAGTTGACTGAAACAAGTACTTATTACAAAAATGAAACAAAGGAAAATACAGTAGGATACGACTATACATAATAACTGAGCTTAATAGCAACCCACTACATAGTCTATTAACCCATCCATAAACAGTTAAGACATCTCAACAATCATTTCTAAATCAAACTCACTTTGCATTCACCCCAGTACCCTTTTCTAAAATAAACATGGAACAAACGGTCTACTACCATCACTATGCCTTTTTACTATAAGAGCTGCCTGTTAAGATCACAGAGTTTTAATAAAGAGAGAAAGTATTCACGGAGCTTGCAGAATGTGCCTGTACTGGGAAACATGCTGCTGCAGTAGACAGCTTTAGGGTCATTCACTTTTCTATGCAGAAAGGTGAATATGTACATGAAAGTGTGTCTTACTCTGCTGCTACAAGTTCCGACATAAATGAGTCCCTGAAAACATTGCTTTCCATTAGCTGGTATCAGATATTTGAATTGTTTAGACACTGAAAACTGTATAGTCTATGACAGTTTTCACTTTGTTTTAAAATAGCGCCCTCTTTGTTCTGTCTGATTTACGTCACTTGTTTTAAAATCTGTTTTAATTAACTAACCTTGAAAGCAATAGTTTATAAGGTATGCAGAGCAAAAACAATTTAAATAAACAAAAATATACTTTAAATGTGTTTTTATCATTTCTTATAACTCACAATAAAAATATTTTGAAGACGTGTCCAAACATCAACCATCTAGAGATTCTCACTACTCACAACTTTAAATATGAGATCTGATGGTATGTAGCGCTTCTACTTAAACCAGAGATCTGTCTGTCTGCTCTTCTAAAAAAATCATAACACATACATTTAAAGGGAAGATTAAAAAACCTTTGATGTCTACGAAAACTTTACTGTTTTAAAATTAGGAAGGCATTAAATCAACAGAGACAATTGGTAGCCCGAGTAAACAGACTGGAATGGAGAAGCTGGACTTAGGTAGGCAGCCAAGAAGCTCTGTTGCAATTGTGGCAGATGCCCGGTCTCTCCCTTTATTAACCCTTTTAAAATATATTATACCTCAAACGACAAAGAACCTATATTACCCTTCAGGTTTATTTTAAATTGCTGGTTTTATGCCTCTATTAAAACCTGGAAGCTCATTTAGTTCATCCTTCTCCATATTAAAGGCTGTACATTGAGCAGCTCCTATTTCAACAAGATGCTGTAAAGGAGTGCCTTATTTCTGTCTTGAATAAAGAGTGTTAGCACTCTAGATGTAAATTAGACCTTTCTGGTGAACAACGATGAGTCCACGGAAAGGTTGCTGCTGGTATTAGAAGTCCATGTTTAACTCAGCATGCAGGCTTTTTTCTAACATGGATGAGGAAGATATTTGAGAATTTATAGGAAATTAGTCCTCGATTAGGCCTTCTAGTGCACTAATCATACTTTCAATGAGAAGATGAACATCCTCATTTTGTTAATTTACCGCAGTCTCCTCCACAGGAAATGCTTTCAGTTCTGCAGTGTTATTTACAGCAAAACAGCGTTCAGGTCCTCACATTTGTGGACAAGAGAGAATGTTAGCGCTCTAGTTGTTCATAAAAACTCTGTGATGAAAATGCTGTAGAACTCGGGAAATCAACTGAGGCTGCTGCTATTTGAAGTAATGTTTTACTTAGCAGGTCAGACATTTAACTCACATTCACACACCTATAGAAAATGTGCACTCGGTTTAGCTTTTATTGCACCTTCCATACTTCAATGAGAAAATAATGAGAGAAAACAGTTTTCTTTGAAACAGTATTTATCAAATCACAGAAGAGGATCAACATTTTTCATAGGTTAAAATTAGGGCTGGGTGTAACTTGCATAATTTGTTGTAGCGTAATTATGAAAATTACAGCAAAATTATGCAAGATTATGCTGAATTACACCAGGAGCATAACCCAGCACTTAGTGCTATTTTCTTACAGCAAAATCCATCCTTGTGTCCAAAATGAACCAGAGGATGCATTTGTGCTAAGACAATAGCGCTAAATGCATCAGAACATGAACAGATGACGCCAGCAGCCACTCACACTCACTACGTTCTCTCTTCCTATGATCTTGCAGTAGTGTTTTTGTGCCAAATTGCTCATAATTATGCAAAATGGCGTAATCACAAAATTTTGGGTAATTTCACTCAAAAGAGTAACGCAAAATTGCAGAAATTACTCCCATTGCCCCAGCGTAATTAAAATTTCCCACAGGGCTAGTTAAAATCACCTTAGAACACACCTTGGTTACTAAGATTGGAATGATACAGCCAACACCTGATTCATATTGACACTAAAATCTCCTTTGACTTTTTCTATATACTCCTTTTGTTTCCATAGATCCAGATATTCACTACAATGCTTTTCATAAATGGGGGAGTCTTGGCAGCTCAAAAAATCCATCAGCTATGCTTTTTGTAACATTCCACCTAAAAAGCCAATGAAAAACACCATCAAACTATCGATTTGGACAATTTTGTCCCAAATTTTAAGAGTCTGATTTACAACAGCAATATTGTCCAATGGGGGAGGCACTCCCATTTTAATAATCGACTGTCAGGTGGAGACTGAGGGCCTTTAAAAACCAATGGTTTGGCAAAAAAGGTGTAGAGTTTAATGGAAAATATCTTAAGGGCACAAAGGAAGACATGGACAGCACACATGTATGGTAAGTAGCAGGTGTAATTATTATCCAGCTGAATTATACTCAATTTATCAACCTCAGAAGCATGAGATCCTGCCAGGATTCAAACTTGTGTCACACACACATACAAATTTCAAGATGAGTGCTTAGCTCGCTAAGCAATTTACTAGATTGGAAAAGCATCAACGTCAAACGCAAAGGGCATCAGAATGTAGAAACACATGAAAGCATTACTGTCACAAAAAGGAAGGGCCTTTGTTATCACATGGGAACTGTATTGCATCAATGAATTACAAAAAAGGGTATATTAGATTTTAATATTACATAGCCCAATTGTACTGTTTTCTTTGATCCCAGACTTTTAAGCTACTGAATCCGAAATAGCTTTTTCCACTTAAAAGGTCCCTTGTAGTTAGGGAATACTTCTAAAGTAAACAGTCAATGGGGCTTGATGCCAGGATGCTGTGGGAAGCTGACCAGAGAGCTTAATGGCTCCCATAGACAGCGGAGAGTAAATCCATGGTTACAGGTTTTAATCCTACAAGGGGCAGGTCGGCATTTCATTCTAAAGAGTAAGATAAGATGAGCATGGATGGGCCGAGTAATGATAGCATCTAGTTTCCTAGCGCACATTTATAGACTGCCAATATTGATTTACTCAGACAAGCCCTAATTTCCTAAGCACATCCTGCAAACCCATTTATTAGCACCCTCAGTCATAGTTATTGCCGCAAAGGACTTAGGGCCTCATTTAGAGCTTGGCAGACGGCCTACTCCGTCGATCCGTGGCGGACATCCCGTCCATCATATTACAATTGCCACGGGCTGTAATGCACTTTGTAGTACGGTTGACTGGACATCCGCTTCGTTTGGTATGGAGATTCTCATCTGTCCGACTCTAAATTTGACCCCAAGTCTCGACTCTCCAGCCCTATACCCCTCTCCCCCCTGCCCTATGAAATGGGATAAAGTTCACCACGAGAGGTGGCACAGAAGCAGGAAGGTGAAAGTAGGGACGCGCCATCGGTTCGTGAAAGGTGGCACTATAACATGCCCTTCCGGTCTGCAGCAGCTTAAAGGTCAAAGTTCAGTGCTCACTGGGCTGCAAAGGCTTAGAGCAAAAGAGAGTCCTACCATCAGCAATGCAGAACCCAGAAGGAAACTGGGAACATTTTCATATAGTCACCTTTCTCTAATAGCCCGCCCACACTGCAGAGGCATGTCAGAGGTCATGGCCTCATAGGAAGTATTATGATTTAAATGCAAGTCTGTATCCTCTTTCTGGGACATCCCTCTGTAGCTGCTCCTCCCGGCCATGCCTACCTGCTAATAACAGGGCACCCTCAACATGGCAAAGGGGCAGTGGCCACACATTGATAGACACAGGATCCCAGGGACGTGTGAAAGGTACAAAGGAATCAACCACAAAACACCTCAGGCCCTTCACATGGATAGACACTTATTGAAGTGAAGAAAAAGGCGAGCAGATGTTACACTCAATCTGTCATTAGCGTCTCGGCTCAGACAGCCCACAGGAGTGGCAGAGAGTGATGAACTGCCCTGGGGATGTTCTGTGCACAGAACTGGGCAACTCCTACTGGGAAACTGCACCGAGACCACAAAAGTGATCTAACAGTCTATGAAATACGTCCACTGGCGGAAATGTCTGTTTGTGTTATCTGAAAAAAATCCCTTCCTCTCCAATAAGTGTCAAATATGATGTGTAGGAGCCCTTATCAACAGTTGATCGGATAACTTTGATAAGGGCTCCAAAATTGTGTGTACTTGATTTGATCTATAATAGTGATGCGAGCTCCAGTATCTACCAAGAGCAGGATGGAAATATTGTCAATCCAAACTTCAATTTCTGGATCAGCAATGGGGAAACTTTCTCTTGTTTGATGCATCTGACACCTAATGATAACTCTTTAATCACAACATCGCTGTTGCTGTCATCAGAATTATGGCCATCATTTATTAAACAACGAACAGGATTGGAATTATTAAATCTTCCCCCATTGAAAGGTTTACCACCTCTGCAAACATTGGAAAAATGGCCAATTTTTCCACATTTCTTACATTGTTGACCCAGAGCAGGACAATGTTTGAAAGTGGTAACATGGTTGGGTGAACCACATTTAAAACAGATAATCTTGCGACTTTGGGAAAAGGGATGCGGAGTTTGAAATGTGGGTTTGGAAGCAATTTTGTTGTTTTTGAAGTTATTTTTGTCAAAACTAGGGATAGATTTGTTGATGACAGCACCAGAAATGGAATTTTTGTTAAGAGATTCTTCCAGAAACTTCACATCTTGGCAAGAACCCTCAATACTTTTCGCTATATCAACAGCTTTATCTAAAGATGGATTTTTACAAGTGAGGAGACGTTCTTGTATTTTTTTGGAATTACATCTAACTACAAGTTGATCTCTTATTAATTGAGATGTGAAATCTTCAAACTCACAGGTTGCTGCTAGTACTTTTAAAGCGGTAACATAAGAGTCAATACTTTCAGTCGGTTTTTGTACTCGTGTGAAAAATTTGAATCTGTGAACAACAAGATTTTTGGACTTGGTAAAGTATTTATCTAATTGAGCAGTAGCAAGTTGATATTCATCAAGATCAGTTTCATCTATATCGGTATAATCCGGTAAGTGATCAAAGATGTTTTGCCCTTCCACTCCTAAGTGGTAGTACAGCAACCCTTTTTCCTATCCGGTTTAAATTTTGTAGCATCAATAGCTATTAAATATGCGTTAAATGAGCGAATCCATAATTTCCATTCCAGTATGGGTTCACCTGGTTCTTGCAGAAAGGGTGCCGGAGGTGAAATGCTCTGCATGGTTTTTGTGAAGGAGTGAGCAAATCACTGAAGAGCCAGAAGAAAAAAAAATAATAAAAGAGAAAGAAGAAAAAAAAAAAAATATATATATATATATTTTCACAAAACGTAGAAGAATTTGCACTGATAAAGTGTGCAAATCACTGAAGCATGGATCTGCGCACAAAAGTGTGAAACATAAAATCTTTGTATCCAATTCAAGTGTGCAAATCACTGAAATACAAATCTGCACTAAAATGAGACGTGAAGACTTGTGTAGATCAAGTGTGCAAATCACTGAAAAGTGGACCTGCACTGGAAAGTGAGACATAGAGTATACATAGAGTAATTCAAATTGCTCAACGTAGGAGTTTTGCTGGTAGAAATAATCACTGTTGCTGCTTGCTTAGAAAGATGCTTGTTATAGTTTTTGAGCACAGCACAAAACACAAAAAAAAACAATTGTGCCAGTAAAAATGAGTAGATGCCAATGTTGAAGATTGAGAGAAAAAAACAAAAACAATTGTTGCTTTATCCCAATAAACGTGTGCTTGTTGTTGATGCAAGTTATTGGAGGAGAAATACCAGAATAAACCACTAGATGGCAGTGAAGGAATAAGAATGACCGAATGTACAAAGGCGCACTCGATGCTCTTTGCACTCGATGGTAGTGACGAAATGCAGGCAGGCTGGCTGGAAAACGTGAAGGACGGCAGAAGGTAGGAAACAAAAATAATAATAATGCTGAAATGAAAGAATGAATGTCGGATGATGGAGTGCTCTTTGCACTCGATGGTAGTGACGAAATGCAGGCAGGCTGGCTGGAAAACGTGAAGAACGGCAGAAGGTAGGGGAAAAAAAATAATAATGCTGGAATGAAAGAATGAATGTCGGATGATGGAGCGATATGAAGATTGAAGAGTATAGTTGCGCTCTCTGTTTATGGTGAGCAGAGCGATGTGATGTGGCGCGCGCTCCTCACGAAATGCCGGCAGAGTCTGTAGCTCTTGAGTATGAGCGTAGCACATATGGAAGCTCTTGGTGACAGTTTAAAGACGGTGGCAAATAAATTGTGGATACAGGCTCAGTTCAGATCGATCCACTGACTACATACACTTAAGTATGGGAGATGAAGGCGGTAGAAGCGCTCGAGACAGCGCGCGATGCAGTGCGTGTTGGCAGTTGGTGCGCAAGGCAGCGTTTGAGAAAAATAATGTGGAGGAAACCACATACAAAAAAAATGAGCAGATAGAGAGAAGGACAGATCTCTCACCTTGATGGTTCACTTACTAGTGAACATTGACGATAACTGTTTTGAAGAAAGTGGAGCAGACAACAGTTTGCTCTCTGGCCCCTTCTTTGTCCAGTCTTTATCCAGGTTGCGCAGGCACATTTAGGAAATCACCAGGTCGTCGCCAGTTTGATAAGGAGGACTCCAAGACGTCAGAGGATATGGTTGCAGGTTTATTCAAGGAGATATGTCTCACCATGAAGGGGCTCTGGAGCAACTGCTTACAATCAGAATGCAGTGCTCTCATGACCTCATCACACATTCTAAGATCTGGACATTCTGAGCCAAGGCTCACATTACCACAATAACTACAACGTCTAATTCATCAAACGTCGAATGACAGTCAGGGTCCCAAATACACAATCTAAAAGACAAAAACTGTTGGAGGTGTGTAGTGTTTTACTTTATCCCTTTTTAGTCACTATATGCTTAAAAGAAACATATAAAAAAATAGAAATATCATATTACTAAAAACACAGTATGATAACGACTGAATAAAATATTTCAACTTTGTAAAAAATACTAAACTCTTAAAGCATTCATAGTGGTGTGAACAATACAATTACATCTGGTTCCGTAATCATAGCTTTGATTGGTATTGTACCGGAATATCCTAACCTAAATGTTGTCTGACAAAAATATCATCTTCTAAACATTGTTTGCAAAAAAAAAAAATCACCCTAATGGAGTTAATGATAGATGTGAAGGAACAACAATTGTATATACTTAGTAGAGGAGGGCAAGCCAGAACATGTTTGGAGCCAGGGGTACGGCTTGGCTGTAAGAGCATAAACCAAAGTGGAGCCTACAAAGAAGTGCCATGAGTGACAGGCTGGAGAGGCAATGGGGGAAGGCTGGGAGTAAAGCACACCGTGGAGTCAGAAGGAGTCTGATGCAAGCCACAAGGTATTACTGCGATAGTCTGGTGTCCCAGGCAGGCTGGTAGCTCGCGCAGGCAGTCACATCACATTGCTGATTCTGCCTCAGACCTACCTTTCAAACCTGCCTGTCACTGTTTCACCCCTCTTCCATATTTCTTTTTTTCCCCTGCTTTTTCTCTCCTCTCCCATTTCTCATCACTCCCCACACCAAAATCCCCTCCTTTCTCACTCACATGTCTCTAACCAGGCTGCCACCTGCATTCCTCTCTGCCTTGTCGCTCCCTAATCACTGTTCATGTCCCTCTGCCCTCTCTCTCTTCCTTTCCTTCGTCTCTTCTTCTCTAATCTGCCTTTCTCACGCACACCATGTGCTGGAGATTTCAGGGGGTCAGTGCTTGACGTGGGCCGGTAATCACAGGCAGAGAAGTTTTAAGGTATGGGCAAAGGGGGCTCTGGCTCACAGCCTTTCAGGGAGCCCCCTGATAGAACCAGCTCTGTTCTGGAGAAGGTCTTGCCCTGATGACCTTAAATAATTCTTACACAGATTGTTTTAAATGTCATTTTCCTTTAATTTATTTTTATTGTGGGTGATTTGTGAGAAATGTTGTGTTCATGTTTTATGCAACATCCATACAAAACAAAACCTCACGTGAGAAATGGGAGGGTGTCACAGAGATTATTTGCAGTAATATTAGTGAGCTGCTGCTCTAGTAAAATATTGAAAACATTTGTCACTATCCCTGAATATTCCAAGTAAACACATATAGAATTTGGACAAGTGAGCCTGTGCACTGCCAGGGACCTGGCCAAAGAGGGCATGAAAGATCCGAAACTGGATCATAAATTCAAAGCTGTTCTGAACAAAGGCCCTCAGAATACGTTTGGCCCAGGCCCCCGAAATCCTTAAGATGTCAGTACCAACACTTCTTTTTTTCTCACTGAGTACCTTAACTTCTTCTTGGCCTAGGAGTATCAGTACTCCGAGGGATAGCCAGACAGGCTGTGCAGTGTTGGCAGAAACAGGTACGGCTGACACTGAGGCAGTCGGAGTGGAGCATACCTGTGCACCACTCGACTGCCAGCACCAGTGGTGTTCAGCGCTGTGCAGCTGTGTTGCATTTTGTCCTGGCTTCTAAGGGGTGCTTGGGTCTGTTAAAACTTGGATTGTGAGGGCAGAGTACAATCAGGTTTTACGCTTCCGATTATTTCAGCCTGCCATATGGTGCGCACCTAAATGCAGCCAGGCGGCTTGAAGAGGCATTCAAAAGGCCAGGATTACTACTTTAAAAAAAAGAATATCTGAAGTGGTTTGTGTGCGAACGTGTATGTCTTTTGTTTTTGTGTGTGTCCGCCCCCCACCCCCTCGATAAAAGAATGGCAATGAAACTTTCACAAAACTGACCTGTAACCTCTGCTAGGACCCCCCCCCCCTCCACCCCACGCATGTGAACACACACTTTTATGTCAGTGTCTGAAACTAGCTGCCACGGATCAACCAAGGACAATCAAGGGAAATCATTTTCTTATGAACAACATTCGCATGGATTAAGACCCTTTTTGCAGCCTTTAAATGTAAAATAAACACCGTTGAAGGTTCACTGCAACCTAAGTACATATAATCGAAAGGTTATCCTTCATGCCCAATAGATACTTGCTTCCTTATTTTTGTGGACTGAAATCCAATCTGAAATCTTAATCCCGATGTGTGCCATTGAAGCAGACCCATAGCAAAGCAAATGTGGCAGGAGCGCACCTTTCCCTGAAAAGGATCAAGCTACCTTAACCAAAAAGAACTCTACTTTCAGCCAGTAGACAATCTTAATTTATGTTAAAGTGTGTAATTAATTTACACTAACAATCTTACCTTCACTTACTCACTGCCAATAAATGGAATCACACTTTTTGCTGAGAATCACGTTAGCCTGACTATTTTTATATCCGTTCTCCTTTTGTTATAATAATGCTATGATCCTGAATGGATTCTGTTCATTTCACCTGGGGTTTCAAATAGAGATATTATTTGAATTAATATGGGAGTGAATGGGTCTCACTATGCTAATTAAAAAGTATGTTTCATGAGCAATTTGGAAACCCCTTATAAATAATGTATCACCCCAAAATTATTTTAAAAAAACATTTACTAATCATGTGCTTAATTGTAAGTTTACTATTATACAAAAATAATCATTGCCTGTAGCGATTGCATGTTTTTCAGCAAATTTTGTGCAATTGTGCTAAATATGCACCATTCTGCCACCATTTTTTCAAAATTCTCTTTATCCAGGTGAAATTGCAGCACTCCTGTGGAGGTACATAATGAAAGTACTGGAATATTCAACAAATTCCCTTTCAGAACCTAAGCCTTTTCTTCAATTTTTTTTAAATGTACTGTTACATGTGCTTTTTTATCCCATTTTTATAGCATTTCTAGGGGGAGGAAGCACTAAACATAGGTTAAATAATGCGTCGCACCGCATTCCAAGATCAGCAGCCCGCAGATGCATAGCATACCAAGAAAATCTGTATTTCATTAAATGCTCGCCTCTTAGCCATGCCCTAAACCCAGCCTCCCTCAATTTGATGAGTACCTGCACTTCTTTGTTCCCATTTAAACCACTGAGGGCAGGGCTTGGCCTTCACAAGGGGAGCACCGGTAAGCAGCAACAGAATCAGCAGAGCACAGTTGCGGACAGAATTAGACGGTGTCTGCTCAGCTTTGCTTGTTTTTGGCTCGAGATTCACAGATGACCCTGCACCAAGCAACTGCACCAATCTGGCTTGTGCAAGTGTTCAAGTAGCTTGTCCACCTGGAATATGTAGGCCACAATTCTCTATGTCAGACGATATTTCTGTTATCGATATTCTGACATTGAACCTTTTGATTGCATTGCTTTTCCCAAAGTCGACCCAAAGCCTACTAATTTCAATGTATGAAGGTATCTAAAAGGAAATACACAAACCTTTCTCTATTTTTAATACAGAGAAAATTTGTTAGATTTCGTTGGATACCAGTCAAGTTGAGATACTTCGAAAGCTGAACAAGATTATCTGGTTTTGGTTCTTCAATATCCTTACTACGGTACTAAGTTCTTCCTTTAAAACAAATTGTGTAATGTACACGCTGCACAGAATTTATGGCAGTTGAGTCTTAAACCGATCACAGTGACCCACATGTAGGAAGAATCACTGCTCAGGTAAGCTTTTCGCTCATCTTTCATGCACGTCCTCCAGCAAATCATTACCTGATTCATGAAGATTTAAAAAGTGCACGTTACTAGCAAATCATCCACTGAACTTGCCAAATGCAAAGCCAACGTATTCTTCATGAATACTCAATTCTCATGACGAATACTCGATTCCACAAAACACCTTCTATTGTGTTCAGAACAAACCACCACAAAAGAAAGCAGGGGTGCCATACAAGAGTATGGGAAGAATCCTGGCTACACACACGTTTCCAAGGATAGGCTAGTGACTGTCCCCTACAGTTGGCATTGAAGCACAATAGAAACACTGTATCTGTATTGACCGCTTCCTTCTTTAGTTCCACTCATGGGCTGTGGACAAGTTGTTATTTAGCTAAATGTACAAAAAACACTACTCTTTGACCACTTCAAGTGCAGTCCTTTCAGTTTGCCAGTAGAACACCAATTGCAACCTGTTTAAGTATTTTCAAGTTGATCTTCAGCAGAGTAGTGTCAATTCAAGAAGGAAAATGCATGAGGACTCTCTGCATGGGTGCGGTCACAGAAAGTAGGATCCTCGTTAAGTTGCAGGGATGTGTCCTCAACCCAGTTTGTAGAAACAATTAATCTACTCCAAATCAAGCATCTCAAGAAGATCAGTGACACAAACATTAAAAAGCATTTAGTCAAGAACACATACCTGCTTGAACAAACAAACAGACTACCTTGTATGTTGTCGACCCATCTTGGAAACTCCAATCGCAATCTGAACTGTAGAATAAATAACTGAATGAGTATTATGAGGAGAGGAGCCAACACCCAGCCTTTCATCTCCCACCACAAAGCATTCCTGTTCACTTAACCTAAGGATGGGGCAAGATCACTAAAGGCGCTACACGAGTTGGGGGTAAGAAGCTTTGTGCAAAATAGGTCAGAGCAAAGCCTTTGAAAACGTGCTTGGTGGGAAAATATGACCACATGTATTAATCTAGTTACTAAAATGGTTTAAACTGAATATGGAAATTGTGTTTTTTTCTTTTTTTTGCAAACTAGAGTGGATCCAGGAAATGAAAAGTAGAAACAATTTCACTGCCACATAATGGTATTATGCACATTTATTCCATATTTCATCTGGCAATGACAAGGGCCCTGAAACATAATGCCCTACCTTCTCAATGTCAAACAACCAAGATTGAAAAAAATAACTTACAATTGAAAAAAGTGGTATTCAGCGGCGAGAGTAATTGCTTATTGGTCCCGTCATTCGTAGTATCCTTAGCTTCTCCATAGAGGCACAAGTAAACTTATTTTCAGGCTGTGCCGAATGGCTAGTGGTTGTTTTGTGCATTTAGTTATACAGTGATGGACAAACATGCTTAGCACATCCACTAGAGACTCGGTAGAGGCCCCAATATTACAGAGTACTTGCAGCAATCACCACTCAAGGTGGGATTCAAATACAGCAGTGATGGTTGGTGCAATTTGAAAGTGGTAGGGCGTAAGACCAATGAAAGAACTTTGGCATGCGAGTGAGCATAGTGAGCGAGCTGAAAAGTTCTCAGGGGGATACTCGGAAGTTCTCCCTTGAGAAAAGAAACAAAAACTGGTGTAAAATTATGCATTTTCTAGAACAACTTCTGCATTAAATTGCAGGTCACCAATTTCTCCCCCAAGGCATTTGGTCAGTGGGGAATGGACTGAACTGAGCGTAGGCACTTTAGCTGCTCCTAAAATGTTTGTCTGAAGAGGGAGACTGGTGATAATTGGCCTCTTTAGGGTGCAAATGGAGTGCTGGCATAGAAATACAAAAACGACAACACTTGTTTTGTTGTGGTGGCTCCAGTAGGTGACACGCGCATTGCATAATGGGTCCAGGTCCGGTGAATTCATAGACTGCCTCTTGCTGCCCCCCCCCCCCCCTCCACACTATATTTTGCTTTTTGGTGTCTTGGAGCGCAGGAAGCAGGCTGGACACCTTGCTGGCTTGGCCGGCACTGCGATGGCATCCTAAAGAGCCCATTTACCATCAGCCATCACTCTCTGCTGCAGACAATAATTTTGGGCGCAACTAAAACACCTAAACCTGGTGCAATCAACTCACCCCAGATTAGTGTCATTCGGTCGGAGGAGAGGCTGCCAGAAAATGTGTAAAGAGATGTAGTGTTTAAGATAAAACAAGTGCTTTCAAAATATATATTTTTGGTAAAAGTCAATCAGTTTGTCCCTGGTGCACACCTTTTTTCTAATCTTCCTTTATTAGGACACATTTCAAAACTCAGCTGGTAGCATCCTTGCATTATCTCTACATCTGTGACTCCTTGAAGTTTCAAAAGTCTTCATCAATTATAGCCGTACACATATTGGTTCCCAAAAAGCTTTTAAGTTTGCTAGTTAGCCAACTGCACACAGTGGTTTGTTTTTTCTTTCACTTTTCGGCTCTCCAATGGCTTGACAGTACAGAAGACCCCCCTAATCCCTTCCTTTTCAGCTAGAGACCCCCCGAGGTCATCATTAAATTATACTTTGGATACTACCTTTTTTAAATAATGACTCGCATACTCACAGCATATTTAGTCACAGACTGTGACTTCATAACACCATATATATGCATGCCACTATTTATTCCCCATTCTGGGCTAAACAGGATTCAATTCTGAGACTGCCTGATTATTCAGTCATGTGCACTGATCACATTAACTGACTGAGCAGCCATAACCTAAGACTGCAATTCCCGATGTTCTTTTTTTAAGTTGCATGTATTTTTCATTTTAGGTATTTGTTTTAAATGTTTTATCTAGAAGTGAAAGGCTAACAAAATAGCTGCAGAATATTGTGTTGTGTCCTTTTATCACGTCTCAGACGACATCACCATATTCAGGCAATGCCTGCGCTCAAGGATCCCATCCTTCCTAAGTTGCACTCTGGATCACAGAGCCCATACTATCTGAATGTACCTCAATGTGAGCCACTGGCAGAGCTTGCCGCTCAGCGCTTACCTGAGAAGAAGTAAGTCAAGCCGACGCCAGGCAATGGCAGTCTTCTACTCCAAGTCTTGTGTCATCTCTTTCCCATGGTGAGGGGTTGATGGCTCACTGATACAACCTGGCTGGGTGACACTGATGCTAGGGGTCCGACAGACACCTCGATAAATGATTTGCAGTTCAATCTGAAACTCGTACCTGCTCAATGTCAACTTCTCTAAACAGATGCACGTTTTTGCTCTTGGAAGAATGCACAATATATCTTATTACAAGGTGCCGTCATACGTGAAAATGAAAATAAAAGTGATGCAGTGAAATAAAGTATTCGCTTAGGGCCACACGATTTGTTAAAGCAGGGGAGGTGGAATTGAGCCCAGGTTTTCAGGTTTCACATTGTGCAATACAGCCCGTAAAAGTGTATGTCTTCGTCAAAGGTTAATGCTTTAGTTGTAATTCATGGTGTGTAAGGTGACAGGCAGAACCCACATTTTTGACAGTTTTGCATAGCAGAAACCTGGCACAAGGGCACTTCACAACAAACTCCCTTACACTGTTTTTTCGGCACATAGATAAGGTCAGTCTTATGATGTTGAATGGAGCTGGAATTCACTCTTGCCAGTAAGCCACATCTCCCCCATGAAAGCTCTGATTATTTGGGGGATAGGTTTCTCAGAGGACCTGGAGTTGAGCCAGGCATCTGGCTCGAGCTTTCAGGTACTTGCCTACCTTTATTTTTTTGTAAATTGATCTGCTGGTATTTTCTATTTTCACTCTGGTATTTGCTTTCATGGTAACAATCACCTTGAAGTACATTCTTGAAACCAAATAAAAGAAACAGCTGATTAAATTTTGTTTTTTACGTGCCATTCATATTAAGTACCATCTATTGACCACTGTGTTGCATAAACATTTTTGCTGATTACCCATTATCAGAAAATGTGCATGTTTACATTTTGGTCAACAATCCGAGAAATTCCGCTTGGATGCTGATGCTGACTTTGCACTGAAAATGTGTTCACATAACAGGTGCTGAGATTTGAGTCCGTAAATGTTTATGAAACGCAAACTCGACCTAAAGGTATTGGAGCGCCAGGTACAATGCACAAGGCCACACACATTTTTGTGGTTTTTAGGCACGGGGAGATTAACTCATTTGCCTGGAATCCCAGGATCTTGAGGGGGCGCCGAGATTCAAACCGGATTGTCTGCTTCAAAGTCTGCAGCTCTGGCTGTTACATCACACATCCTCTGTCATTCCTGCTGTGGAACGCCTGTTTGCTTCTAGTGAGGCTCCTCGTCCGCGGAGGGAAAATCCTAATTTCAAAGTGGAATCTCGGTCATTTAGAGAGACTTGCTCCTGCTTTGCCTCCCGTCGGATCACTTGCTCAAGTGTCTCTGCCTACCACCTCTACATTGGCGGCCTCCATGCATTCACTGTAATCCCACCCGTTTGCAATTCATCATAGGGTGGGGTCAGTGAAGTTTGCTTTTAACACCTGATCCCACCCACCCTGTGATTACTTAGGAAAGGGTGGGAGACAGCAATGATTGACAAGCAGCCAGAGGAGTTTCCGGGCTGTTGCTGAAAACGCTCGGGCTGCCTTAAAAAGTATGGCTTACGTGCGTCATATGGGGGTGGACCCCGAAGACCCCTGATCGTGGAAGACCAGGGCTGGTGTAAGGTAAACCCATCAGCCTCTGCGATGGTTGGCACATGCGCCCTAGCGCACGTCTGTGTAAAGTGCCACGTTACTGCCTGACCCTCACTAAGTAATGATCGGAGTGTGACAGCAAGGCACGGGAAAAACTGTTAACTTAGCAATACGATGTGTATTGCAATTTATTAATATCACAAATGTGGATCCGGATGGTACATAATTACTTAAAGGCTTTATGTGCCATCCGAATTAACATTTGTGATAATAAATAAGCCAGGAAACTTGGAAGGGCGCAGCCCCCATGCCTAAAGGCAGCAGACGCCCCTGCTAGATAGAGATGAACAGCTTGCTAACACAGGTTGGACTTGTACTGAATCAATGATCGTTATGTGATCTAAAACTGGAACCCTCGTCGATAAAGAATTAGGAGTAAGGCGGGCGGGAGTAAGGCGGGCACTCGGGCAATAGGTGATGGGCTGGTATCTGTGTTGCAGCTGTATGCCACTTTTTTAGCCAGGGTGGTAGCCAATGTGTGCTTTGTCTGTGCTGTTCAGATGCCACCAGTAGCCCAGTGAGGTCCTGAGCGGCCTTTCCAGAGGAGATGGGCCACTTTACCAACCGGGCGCAGGTGTCATTCGCAGTCTCTTGGTGGGCAGGCCCATTAATGTATTGAGCAGGGGTAAGGGGCCAGAATAAAGCCACTCAATGGAAGAAAAAATGCAATCATGAAAACCTGGCTTGAGACCTCCCTCTGTGTCATGTTCCGGTGTCAATATCTCCTGTGAGGGTGGTCGTAGTTTCTTGGTGGCTAGTCCCCTCTTGCAAAGCTCGTCTCATTCAATAATAAGCTCCAAAACGTGCTTCAAGTCAGGATCTGGGCCAACGCAGCTGGCCTCTTCCTTCCAGTGACCGCGTCCAGTGGAGGTTTAATCCGGGAAGCGACGCTTCCTGTCAGTATCACTCCAGTGCCCGACAGAGGCCGCTGATGAGCGGGCACGCGGCAGCAGCCCCGCGCGAAGAGACACCGGCCTGGCCCGCCCTACACAAACATAAATACAATACTGGAAGCAGTTACCGGTGAAGGACCCGATGCCAGTAACAACGCTGTCATCTGAGCCCTGTACAAGGTTGTACCCGTTAATAATTTACGCGTCGGCCGCGGAGACAGATTACGCTGCTAGACAGACTACCCTCAGCCTTGGGGGACCTTCACAGCCATAAATGTGACAGAGGATACAGAGAAGAAGATATCTGCTTCAAGGAACCCGTCTCTGGACACACTTGGGCCACTTTCTGATTTCTTGCCAAGTATGAATGGGCTCAAAGAGAACGAACGCAAACTATAAGAACCCTGGAAACAGGGATACAATCTGGGCAGCTCCGTAGAATGAAGTGTCACCTATTAATAAACTCATTACACAGACGTGTAATCTGATACAGGCGATGCGGGATTGTCCCCGCAGACCTGTGCCGTCTGCAGGGGCGGATGGCTCGCACTCGCCCGCCATGGCAACAGGGGCTTGCAAACACGAGCCTTCAGCCGGGGTGTGGCCAGGAGTGCAGTACAGCGTGGGCCCTGCACGACAGCACGGCTGGAACACAACACCCAGGCCCTCACCTGCAGAATCCAGCATCCGGCTGTCAGAGCCGGCCTCTTAGAGTTCATGAGGATGTCGGACTCGTGTAGACAGAAGGAAATACGAGACAGCAAAATGACAGGAGACGAGAGGCTGGGGGTGGAGCAGGAAGATGGCGAGAGGGAGGAGAAAAAGAACAAAACAGAAAAGGGCGGAGGAAAGAGTTGTACGAACAGATGACGGGTGACTACAGGAAGAGAAAGACGAAAGAGCAAGCATTAACAAAGCCAACAGCTTCGGGTATTGCGTAGTTCTTGCACAGTGAGACATATAACATTAGTGTAAACGTTTATAACACATAAGTACACACACATGCACACATGAAGGCTACAAGTCCCCTTGCACAGAAACAATTATGCATCCTCGACACAGACCGACATGCATACATGTCCCAAGCACATTGATCAGACACACATTTACTTATGCACAAGGGGCCACTAAAAATACAAGTATCCGTGTAAACAGACCAACAAGCGCGCGCGCACACACAGACCACACACACACACACACACACACACACCCCCCCCCCATTGTGCACAGGGAAAAGACAGACGTGACGCCACACACACAGGCCAAGAAACATGCAGGTATTCATAAACACAGGCAACAGAAATAGAGGCACCCGTGCACAGGGTCGGATTGGGATCACAATTCGTCCCGGGCACTCCCAAAAAAGTGGCCCACATTCCTGGATCACGCCCGCTCACAAAACAGCCTTTGGCTAGTCTCATCAGGCTCATTTTTAGAGAAATGTTTGATAAATTATGTATTTTAAAGCTCATAGAGCCAGAAACATTGGTGAAAACTAGAAGCACTACATTTTGGCGGGCGGGCGGGCGGGCAAAGTGAAATAAAGTGGCCCAAAGGCCACAACTCCTGATATGGCTATGTTTGCCACCTGCCCGTTTTTTTAACCAGCATTACCAGCATTGTAATGTTCTATTACTTACCGGTAATCTTCATTACTCCGGGTCCCGTTGTCCTCGTCCCATTCATTTACTTATTGGAGATGACCATCTCCATCTCAGAAAAAGATAGAAGAATGCTGGTACACTAACCCCGCCCCTCCCACTGGGAGTATATATACCGGCCCAACCCAGCATTCACCCTGAACCACCAAGCCCCCAACAGGAAGGCCGGCCGTCCGGGAGGGAGGGCGGGGCGTATGAATGGGACGAGGACAACGGGACCCGGAGTAATGAAGATTACCGGTAAGTAATAGAACATTACCTCCAGGTCCCTTATGTCCTCGTCCCATTCATTTACTTATTGGAGAATACCAAAGCAGAAAGCCGGCCTTCCCAAAAAAACAGAAGCCAACCCAGGAAACCACACCAAGGAAGCCACCGAAGGAAAGCCAAAAAGGCAGAACCGCCGAAAACCCCAGGCAGAGCACCCAGACAACAGGGAGCCCCAACAAAGCAGGGGCGCACCCAACAAACAACGGGAGACCAGCCAGACGAGGAGATGAACAACCACAGAAGGCAAACCAGCCCATAGCAGGAACACCCCACAGCAAACAAGGGAAGTGGAGAGAACGGACACCACAACCCACCCAGGCAGCCAAGAACAAAAACAGCGAGGAGGCCAGCCAAAGAAGAAGACCAAATGGACAACAGGCCAGCAAGCCCAAACCGGGCAACAGGAAGCAACCAACACCCTGCGCCAAAGGGGTTCCGGGAAAACGAAACCCCAGCAAGAGAAAAGAAAGGGGAACAGGAGGGAGAGCAGGACCCAAAGAACACAGCCCCAGCAGAACACCCCAACAGCAAACCCGGGGAGACAGGAGCAGGAAGCCACAGGCCGGAGAAGGACACACAGACCACCCGAGAAGAGGCGCAACAGGCCCCAACTGAACAGGGAGCCGAGCAAACGAGCCAAAGAAACCCAGAACAAGGGAACCACAAGGGAGCCAACGGCAGCAGTAGCGGACAAACCGAACCAAAGACCACCGAAAGAACAAGCCAAGCAGAGAGGAACCCAAACATACCAGGCAGAAGGGAGTAGCAACAACACAGGCCAGCAAAGACCCGAGCCCAACAACCGGTGCCCCCAGGGGCCCGGAAGGAACCAGACAGGTCCAAACACCAGAGCCAGGAAACACCAACCCCCGAGGGGAAGGACACCCAAAACCAGCCTGGCCACAGAGGCAAAAGAAGCCAGGGCGGAAGAAGAACAGGCAAACCAAACCCCAAGGCCCAGCACGCAGCAGGGGAAGGCAGAAGCAGGGGAGAAACCCCATGGCAGAAACTGCAACAAAACACAAGCAGCCGAGAAGCCAGAGCCGAAGCCAAGCAAACAGCCCAACCAGAAGGACCCGAAGGCCCAAAACCCACCAGAAGATGGCCAAAGAGGGGAGAACCCCAACAGAGCCCAGGCAAGCAAAGGCCGGAAGGGCACAGAGAGACCCCGCACAGAAACAGCGGAGCGTGCACGACCACAACCAACAAGGCAACAGCACAAAGGACCGGAACAGCAAGGACCGAGAACACGGAAGACAACAGGCCCCAGCAGACCAAATGGGAACAGAGACCCAAAGAGACCACAGAAGAGAAGAACCGCCAACAGCCACAAGGACCAACCCAGAAGGCAGAGAGCAAGCAGCAGCGGGGAGAGCACCAAAGGCGAAGCCGGGAAGGACAGCCACCCAAAGGAAGCCCCCAGCACCCGGGCAGACCCCACAACCAGGCACGAACCAGGTCCAACCCAGCCGAACCACCGAGAACAGAGGAGAGAAGGCCCAGGCAAGGAAGCAACGCAACAAGCCACCAGACCCCCTCAAAACAAGCCGTAGACCCCCAGGGGACTAGCAGCCAGGCCCGCCTCCCAACCGACACCACTAGAGGCAGCAGGCAAGCAGGGAAGACAGCAGCGGGACACAGACCAAAACAGGCCCAGCCGGAGCCAAGAGGCTACAACGGAAGGAACACACCACACACGCAAGGACCGGAACCCGACCGCAGAGGGACCAGAACAAGCGAGCAGCCGGGCAACCCCAAGCAAACAGCAACAGCACAAGCAGGAGGACACCCACCAGGACGCAACAAGGCACCCAAGAGCCAACAGGGAGGAAAAGGCCGAAGGCAACCGGAGACCACAAGGAGGCACCTCCGGAGACCAAGCAGAGGCAGCAGCAAGCCCGCAGACCAGGAGCGACCGGAAACAGCCCCCGGAACAACAGGACCACGGGAAACCAGCCAGGCACCAAGCAAGGCCCACCCAGCCCCAAAGACACAACCACCGCAGGAAGAGCACAGAGCGGGAACGCGACCCGAAAGCAGCAAGGGCCGAACACCAGAACCAGCCGCGAAACAGGAGGACACAGGCAACAAAAATAGCACCCATCAGACAGGGAGCCACAGTAGGAGCAGCCACAGACCCAGCAGCACCACTGACAGAACTAGGAGCCCGGAAAAGCCAAACTAGAGGCGAAGGGCGCGAGCCCGACCCAGCGAAGGAAGCCAAAGGCAAAAGGCATGCACAGGGGACAGAACAGAGCCCGCAAAGCCAAGGCCAGAAGACACGTAAGGGCAATCCTTGAGGGCGGCAGACGGGGAACACAAGGACCAAACCAAGGAAACCACCGAAGCCAGGAACAGTGCAATGAAAGAGCTAAAGCCCAGAGCAAAAGGAGAGCCAAACCCAGCACGGAAGCGGCAAGCCGCAGAACACAGCACCACCCATCCAGGCCACAGGAAGCAGCCCAAAGGCAGAGGACAAGCCACTCACGCCACACGAAGCCAGAACCAACACTAGGAAGGCAGAGAAAGGCTCCGTGCACCCAGGAGGCCCCATGGCCAAACCCAGACACTGCAGGCTGTACAGGACCCCAACAAGGAGCACACACAGGGCGCAGGAGGGGAAGCACGCAGCTACAGAAGCCGCGGAGAGGAACCGCACAGGACACAGGGCCAGGAGCCAAGGCCCGAGCGAAGGACAAGAGAACAGCACAGCGCAGGAACAGCGAGGCAAAAAGGAACAGCCAGGAACCCCAAGAACCAGACCGTCCAAGCCAAGGCACGCCCCAGACGGCACAGCGGAACACCCCGACAGGGACCGCCAGCCGGCAACAAACCAGCACCAAACAGGGCAGCGCCACTCGAAGACCAGGACAGAATCCAAAGCAAGACACCAAAACGCAGCGCCGGAAACACACCGGAAAACGAGACCACAAGGCAGGAAGGACACCACCCTCACCAACAGACCCGCACAGCGAGGCCCGTAGCAAAGAGATGCAGAAGCAAAGGGGACAAAGGCAGAAGAAACGCGCAGCTGGGTACCAGAGCAGGAAGCACGCAACCCAGGGAACACCAGAATCCCAGGAAGCGGCAGCGACCCGGAGGTGCAAACAATGCCCCCCCCTCCCGCATCAAGGCCATCCAAAGTGCAACAGCAGATCACAAGCCGCACAGATGGACACACATAGAAACCTACATGACAGCATCAGGTGGCACGAGGGAAAAAGAGGCATACCGAAACCACACCCCACCCCCGGCAGACAGCCAACACAGGCAGGGAAACACAAGAGAGTGAAACCCAGACCAAAGAAAAGAGTATAAGACCACAACAACCAGGCCCCAGTGACTCCGCAAGGCAGGAAGAAAAGGACATAAGCCTACTGCACCCGGAATCCCTAAGCGGACTACCATCCAGGGATGAACCAGGCCGCGAAGCTGCTCAACCAACGAGAGCAGCGGAGAGCAGGAGCTGACAGGGCAGGAAGGCCGTAGGCTCAAAAAGGAGAAGAACCCCTGCAACTTGGAAAAAAACATCATGGAAGACCCCCCAAGTGTAAAACCAAGGAATCGGCAAAGAGCAAGGGCACCCAAAAAAACCCGGCCACGAACAACAGATGCATTACCGCCACCCAACTCCAAGGAGCACAGGTGAAGAACCAGGAAGGACAACAGCACCCGGCAACCCCAGATGTCCCACAGTCAGGTACAAACCAGGCCTGACCAGGCGTCCTGAAAGCAGACCAGATCAGGTGTAAGCAGGGCGGAAGTCCGTAGCCCTCAGGAGGAGGAAAGGCCGAGCGGACCCACCAGGAGCCGAACCCCAGAAGGGCAACACAGGCCCACGCTGCGGAAGCACGAGTCCACCACGCCAGCAGACAGCTGCAGAGGAAGAAATGGAAGAACACAACAGAACATTGTCCCGGCCTTCTGTGGGCCGCAGCAGGCAAGAGGAAAAAGAAAACCGCTATGCGGTACTCACCAAGGGGGTAGTCAAACACCATAGACAGACCCCCAACCACCAGCCCAGACGCCAACCAACAACAAGCGCCGAGCCACTGGAGGCAAAACCAGGAGCAACCGGCACTCCCAGGCGGCCATTCAGCGTCCAGGGAGTAAAGCCGAACATTACAGCTACAACCGGCATCCAGGAACACCAGGGGCCTCACCAAGACTGGCCCGTGGAGCCCCAAACAGCAGCAGCAGCAGCGCGTCTCCCTGACCGGCCCAGCCACAGGAAGACGCGACCTGCAACCCGGAACAGACCGGGAGGAGCGGCGCCCCAGCCACAAAGGACCGGCCGCCCATCAACGCGGCTCCCGGCAAGCCCGGCAGGCCAGGAGACCGCGGAACAGGACGTCGAGAAGTCCAGCAGCTCGACGAGACAACGAGGAAGACAACAGGGATGAAGAGGACAGCCCAGCAGCCCGACGAGACATCCCAGAAGCGCACAGCAGGTAAGAGCAAACTTCACATCCCTTTCTGTCGGAAGACAGAAAAAAAGAACAGGGTGAATGCTGGGTTGGGCCGGTATATATACTCCCAGTGGGAGGGGCGGGGTTAGTGTACCAGCATTCTTCTATCTTTTTCTGTCATGGAGATGGTCATCTCCAATAAGTAAATGAATGGGACGAGGACATAAGGGACCTGGAGGTAATGCCCTTGCCAGCACGAAAATGAAGAAAAACCTCTAACGCTGGTATTTTCTCCCCTGATCGATATGTACTTTGAAGTGTGAACAGTAAACATAAGGTGAAAGAAGTTTAAAATATGGTTTAAAGCTTCTTTAATGATCCGTGACTGATAGTTAAAACTAAACAAAGGAAGAAAAGCCATGTTAAGAAGGAATACAGACTTTTTTCTTATTGAATAAAGAATCCTCTCTCATTATTCAGTTCCAGCCTTTGCAGATTCCTAAAAAATGAGCAAACAGAAGGTTATGTTTTTTTATTGTAGTTTTATATAGCGTAAACTCGGCCAAAGGGTGCAATTATATGAGCACCAGTTACATTACAGAAGATCAAATTCATTTTTTATTTTAGGTCTTGTGCAATTAAGTCATTTGCCCAGAATGACAGGATGTTGAGGTGAGGCTGGGACTCAAACCTATTTCCATAGTTCCACATACGGCAGCTCTGACCCTAACATTACAGCATCTACATTTTCCGCTCTGGGAAAGGTGCTTCACAGTGAGGTTTATGCAAACATACCACACCCCCCCCCACCCAAGGCCTGAAAGACACTGTAGCCGAGGTGCCAAAGACAGGCCCTCAGCAAGGCCATTCACTTACTCACCCCCAGCCCAGCCAACTGTAGCCTCAGGGTGATGGCCTGGCAGGGGTGAAGAAAAGCACAGAGCCTCCTTGTTCATGATGCTGCTCCCCCCCCCCCCCATACAGTGGCCTGGTGGGGAAGACAATAAGGCTCTGTGGGCCGGTTGACAAAAACCGGCCCACTGGTGACCCTTAGGCACCGGCCCATCGGCCAATGCCAGACTGCCCGCCTTCCCAATCTGATGCTGCCCGTGCACACGGGCTAAACGACTGACACACACCCAGGGCCACTAAAATACATCATTACAAGCACACAGGCCAACATACATGCAGCTACCGATAATTAAAAGGCACCAAAACACACACACACATGCAAAGACAATCCACATACAGTGAAAGGCAACACACATAGGACCCGATTTCACGTCGGCCAGTGCGGGATCCCCGGGGTGGGTACCGCTCCAACCAATCACAGCTGGGCTGGTGATCCCACACCACGGATTGCCGGTTGTGGGAAGTGTTCATCAATTTTTGTGCTGCCAGTGATACACAGCACTGGCTGCAACAACACTGACAAACACTTCATTAGTTTGTGAGTAATCTAAAGTGACTTTAAATATACACTACAGCTACCATAATGGACCGCGAAGAACAGTGTTTCGGTATGCTAGGCTCCCCCCCCCACCCCCCTTTCACTGTAGAAGTATGACAAATTAAGCGGTCCAAAGTTTTCTTTTCACTAATAAAGCATTGGGCAGATCCCGATTTTCGACCTTTCGATTTACCCCTTTACCTTTGCCCTAGCAAAGGTTTTTTCACACTTCGATATAATTTTTAATTCAGAGGGTAACAATGTTCAGTCTAATCGACTCAGACAAGCTGGAGAACGTATGCAGACTATTTTTCTACAAATTTACCTTTCTAAGTGCACAAGGACATTCTTGCAGAATTGCTTTCTGGAAGTGCATCGTTTGCAGAGTTTTGTGCGCACAATTAATTTATGCAGGAAAAGGAGTCTTTTGGGCTCACCCAGAATCCTGTGGTAAATATGAACGCGGGTGCAAACAGTGTTTGTGCCCTATTTTGGATTCTGAGTTGGGCACAAATTGCGCATGGACCTGGCACAGTGAGGTCCAGATAGAGATCTCTCCTTTCCAAGGCCCAAACCAGTGAGGTAGGAACAGGTTGCTCTGCAGTTCAAGGGGTAAGCCTATAGGCTCCACACAGATAGTACAGCTGACTGAAGTCTGCAATTCCGAGCCTGTAAAACCTGCTAGGAACAGTGTTGTTTGCACTTTGAAAGACTACGCAGCTGTCCAAAGTCTGTCTCAGCAGGACCTGGAGAGAGAGGTCTATTGCCCATTGCACTTTTACTTGCTTGTTTATTATTTTGAGCAGCAACAAGAACTTGAAAGACAAATTACAACGTTACAACATACAAAGTGAAATTCGCGAACAGGCTGTGTCCATGTTCTACTCATATTTATCAAGATGAAAATAAAGAACAACTTTTTTGATTACCCAAGAATAGAAGTTCATGGATATTTGACTAATAAGTCTGACTTTTGTATGTAAGAAATTTTGTTCTCGTTCTGCAAAGATTGGACATTGTGTGGATACGTACGAAGGGCTTCTCTCATACTTTTGGATAACTATATTGTATACTGATGAGCAAAACACAAATTTTAGCCATTTTCTAATGGCCTGTTTCAAAGAAAATGAGAAAATCTACATTTGCATACACATATTATCTCCCAGGTCCCTCCTGTCTTCGTCCCATTCATAAATAGTGAAATATTACTATCTCACGACAGAAAAAAAGAACGAAGGAATGCTGGCCCTCCCCCCCCCCCCCCCTCCCCCTTGGAGTACAAAAGAGCACCAATCCCAGCATTCCTCCTGTTCTGTCTTTCAACACAATAGGATGAGGATGCAGGAGCTGGGGAGCTCCTGGTTTCTTACCTGCTCCGCTGCTGGGCGGAGGGGGCGTTGTGATGTGTCCGTCTTCCTCCCTGCTGGGCTTGGGGGAAGTCGGGTGGATTCCCTCTTCCATAAAGCGACGGTTGCGGGGGAATTCAGGTCTGCGCCTCCCGGGTTGCCGGGCACGCTGGGAGGCGCAGCATTACGGTCGGCATCCGTAGTTGCTTCCGGGTCTCGTTGCTTGGCTTCCAGTTGGGTGTAAGTTCCAAAGTCAGGCATGGCTATGCCAGTCGGCGGTGAGTCTGCTGTTTCTCCAGCATATACTGCAAGTACCGCGTAGCGGTTCTTTGGCTTGTTTCTTTTCTTATTTGGATGTGCATTTTACTGGCATTGCTGAAGGTGATCCTGTGGCTGCTGCCTGGGTGGCCATTGCTTGCTCCTCGAGGGGAGTTATCCCTTTCTCCATCTTACTCTGGGCTGCAGTTTTACGCAGGGTGGAGGTTCTTGGTGACGAAAGGGCAAAAGTTTATCGTTTTGAAAATGGGGAAGCACTCGAGGAAGTGCAGGCATGTGGAGCGCTCCTCTTCTTCCAGCTCTTCTTTCTCTCCTTCTCCGGTACAGTCTAAGCGCAGCAGGGAGGGGGATGATGGTCAGATAAAAACACCTATTAAGGAGACCCTGCGTGAAATGGGGGGAGGGCCTCGTTCAAAAGGTCACCTTCCTCCTCCCTCCTCTCACTCATCAGATTCCAAGGAAGATTGGTTGGGGGGTGCGGAACGCAAAGGCAAATATGTGGACAAGGACATGCTGCCTGAATTACTGAGACATGTCAAATCCAACATGGGTTTTCCTGATGATGAGGCACCCAGCACCTCGGGGGGTTCTTTGCTGCGGCAGTTTCAGTGCTCGGCTGCGGTGGATGTTCCAGTACACCTTTTCATACATGAGGTTCTGACAAGGGAGTGGAAGGATCCGTATCATATGTGCTTACTAGGTTTATGGCAAAACTTTATCCTCTTCAGGATACGTCCAAGGACTTGCCAGATTCGATTCCAATTGATTCCTTTGTTGCTAGCCTGGTGGGACGGACTTCCTTGGCAGAGGATGCAGTAATCAAAGATCCTGTGGATAAAAAGGTGGATGCCTCCCTCCGGAAGGTGTACTCTGGGTCTCATCTGGCTTTGAGGGCCGGTATTTATGGTACTTACGTCTCTCAGTCCTTGATCTCTGATATCAAGGCGTTGTTCAATCCATGGATGACTCTTCGGATTGCTCTGGGTTGTTGGAGCATATCGAGTGGCAGGTCGAGTTCCTGTCGGATATATCCTTCGATGTGGTGAGGGCTTCGGCCCTTTCTGGCGGTGCGGGTGTGGCAGGCCGCTGCAATCTGGTGTTGAAGGACTGGGAGACGGATTCCGCTCAAAAGGCTTGTGCCTTGCGCTTGCCTTTTCAGGGGACTATGATGTTTGGGGAGGAGCTGGAGGGCAAATTGCATAAGTTGTTTAAGGAGAAAAAGCACTCTTCTTTCTTCAAGCAGCCCTCTCACTAGTTATGAATGGGACGAGGACAGGATGGACCTGGGAGGTAATGCCCTATTACTTACTGGTAATCTTCATTACTCCTGGTCCCGTTGTCCTTGTCCCATTCATTACTTCCCTCCCTCCCGGTCTTGACGGCCTTCATCTGGACTTGGTATTACAGGAGGAATGCTGGGATTGGTACTCTTTTGTACTCCCAGGGGGGGAGGGGTAGGGCCAGCATTCCTTCGTTCTTTTTTTCTGTCGCCAGATAGTAATATCTCACTGTTTATGAATGGGACGAGGACAACGGGACCAGGAGTAATGAAGATTACCGGTAAGTAATAGGGCATTACTATAACCGCCAAATTGTCTTTATTTTTTGATGATTCCAAATTACACAGGTGTACAATGAAAACTATTCATTTGATTTAGAGTTTGGAGAACCGAGGGTACTCCATTGCCATGACTGATGACATTAGCTTTCCTATCCCAAGGGACCTCTGCCCACCAAATATAGAGTGGTCCGCTGGTTCAACGGGCAACTCTGTACATTGACAGGAACCGCCCTTATGGCGGTTCCTGTCAACATTTGAAAATTTTTACAGAGCCGTCAGACAAGATGGCTGACATTAAAATTTTCAAAAGTTTTTGTTTTTCTAAAACAAACTCCTAAACCGGGAGTTTGTTTTATAAAAACAAAAAACGAATGTTTTCTCCCAGGTGTGGGAGTCATTATTAGGTTTCACCTAGACAGCGTATGCGCGGTCTCTGCCAGACATGTTGTTTACATACAGTGGGCTTACCATTTGTTAGCTGCAGAGTCGCTCTCATTTACCTCATCCATCCATTTTGTTAAGGCATGCAGGCACCATGCCCTTTTCTTGTGTTTGGCACTCTCCTGGAGCATGGACAAATTACTTGTGCCCATCCATTGCTCCCATTTCTGGAGATACTTTTTTTTTGTGTTCAAGCAAATGATATGCGTTTGTGTTTTCAGTCTGTCTCCCATATCCCTGTCCATGTAGCTTCCACTCTCCCCCACCAATCACCCTTCCATGTTGCTTTTTTTCCCTCTCACCCCCTACCTGTACTCTTTGCCACTGAACTCTACCCCACTCCGCTCTATTCTGTAACACTCTACTTTACGCCACTGCACTCTACTCTTCACAACTGTACTCTATGCCACTGTACTCTACTCTGCAGTACTCTACGTCACTACACTCTACTCTGCACCACTCTACTCAACACCACTGCATTCTACTCCACACTACTCTTTACCACTGCACTCTATGCCACTACACTCTACACCACTGCACTCTACTCTACGCCACTGCACTGCACTCAACACCACTGCACTTTTTGTCACTGCACTCTGACACTCTACTCTGCACCACTCTACTCTAGGCCACTGTACTATACACCACTCTGCTCTGAGCCACTGCACTCTAACCCACTGCATTCTACTCTACGCTACTACACTCTACTCTGCACCACTCTACTCTATGACACTGCACTCTACTTTGCACCACTCTACTCTGCACCACTGCATTCTATACTACTCTAATCTACTCTGCACCACTGCATTCTATACTACTCTAATCTACTCTGCACCACTCTACTTTATGCCGCTGCATTTTACACCACCCTACACCATTCTACTCTATGCCATTGCACTCTACGCCACTCTATTATATACCACTGCATTCTACGCCACTGCACGCTACTCTGCACCACTCTACTCTTACACCAGGATACTCCACTCTACGCCACTTTACTCTATGCCACTCCACTGTACGCCACTCTACACTATGCCACACAGTACTACTCTATGCCACTCTATCCCACCCCACTTCACACAATGCTAGTCTACTCTACACAACTCTACGCCGCTTCACTCTACCCCACTTCAAGCCACTCTGTGCCACTCACCACCACTCTACACCATGCCACTCCACTCTACTCTATCCAATCTGCTTCACTCAACTCTACACCACTCCACAGCACTCTACTCAATGCCACTCTAGTCTACTACTTTCCACTCTACACCATTCTACTTTATTCAACTCTACTCTATGCCACTCCAACCTACGCTCCTGCACTCTAGACCACTCTACTCTATGCCAGTCAACTCCAGTCCATTCTACGCCACTCTACTCTATGCCACTCTACAGTACTTCACTCTACGCCACTCTAGGCCCACTCTATGCCACTCCAGACCACTCTACTCTACTACAATTTCATGCCACTCCACACCAATGTATGCCATTCCACTCCACTCTACTCCATTCCACGTTGCTGTATAACACGGCTAAAAGACATTGGCAAAGCCAACAGCTCTTGCGTAGGCAAAACCTATTGACTTTGCCAATGCTTGTCCCCCCGTCACCACCAGGTTTTTCCTTGTGGTGATGGACAGAATAAAAAAACCTTTACATCGTCTACACTAAATAGGATGGACTGTGTAAAGTCCTTCATCTGACGGCCTCAGCTCTGTCGGGGTACCGAACGAAGTATTGAAGGAAGAAGCCAGGGGGAGCTCAGTTGACAGAATAATGATGGTGCACGTGCCTGAAAACAGGGTAAGCAGACCAGGAGTTCAGGGAGTCAATGTCCACCAAATCTAGATCAACTCTTCATTCTACACCCTTTGATAAAACGGAGTTGGTTTGGTGCTCTATCCCACACATATTGCATGACTCATGCATATCTGTACTGTATGTAAATTTAGAAGGACAATGAGTCTGAGAAAGGGTATTGCAAGTGTTTGTGCCTCAATATTATGCCTAATTCAGTATTCATGGCCTTTCCCATACAGCTCCCATGACACTGTTATAGACAAACCTTTTTACGTGACTTACTTGACATATATTCTTACGGAAAATCCATACAGCTGTACTATATATAGCCCACTGTAATAAATGTAATCTGTGCTTGAGCATTCGGCAGATCCAGATATTTTTAATCGAGCTCGGCTATTTCATAATGAAGACGTTGTTTTGTGTGGGAGCAACTCTAACTTACGCACGTCAGCGGTTTGGCAAAATGGTCCCTCAAATTACAAAGGGAATTCTACTATTTCTGGTGTTGGTATGATAAATTTCTAGGTGGAAGTTGGCGAACCTGGAACATTATGTTCGTAAAACGAAACACAACCAAGCAGGGAGTTTGAAAAACAACAGTCTTTGATTCCAGGCCAGCCTCTGATACAGCAGGGAGGAAGTGACGAGCTGAGATGAGAAGCAACGGTAGTGAGAGATGGAAATTGGGCTAGTTCTACCAATTGTTCGACTCTAGTGCAGTCTGCCCTTCGCTGTCTGTCAGCTGACAAATATTTTTTGTGACAGAAAGAGATGTATATATATGAATACATACATGTGAGCTGTTCTGTTGTCTATAGGCGAGGAAGACATGCTGAATGGAGCACGGACGTGTCCTAGATATTAATAAAGTATTTTGCATAACTTTTACCACTCTAAAGGACGCCACACTCGACCCAAACAAACCATCCGAATCTATGGCGCCCTGGTGTAAAACACGGTTTGTTTGATTATAACGTACTCTGGTATCAGAGCTCGAGAAGGGGGCATTCGGGAGAAGGGCAAATGTCTGATATAAAATAAACATGCAGTATTAGCATTGGGCACTCATTGCAGCTTGTAGACGAGGCCATTGTGGTACAGTGCCTGTGATTTATTCATTAAGAAGTAGACTAAGTGATGGCCTGATGGAAGGGGATGGATTCATTAAAATGGCCCCCAAAATGAGATGCATTCCTCAGCACGCCCAGTTGTGTCCTTCACCACAAGACCCACAGCAAATGGGCTCTTCACCTGCATTAAGTACAAGGTGTTCAGGACTCTGCTTATTGTGCTGATAAGAAGTGAAATACCCGCAGTGGAGGGAAAAAAATCCAGTCAGTACTTCAGAGTTCCTTACAACTGCATGCTGAGCCACCACACATCACTGCAGGCAGACACTCCAGCGTGTGTCACAACAGACTGACACGTTGATAAAGCTCGTGTCTGTAGTGAAGTTGATGCGTGATATTTAAAGGATCTCGTAACCAGGTCTGCCAGAGCAGCTGGGAATAAAGCCCCCAGATGAGAATAAGTTTCTGCAGTCGGGCTTAAACAAATATTAAAACTCTGGGTAACTCCTTGCTTTAGAGATTGGCTTCCAAGACTTGTACACGCCCATTAACGGAGGCCTGACTACTCAACAGGCCCGGGGCAGAGGTTTGATAGCATGCTGGTGTGTCACTGCACCTTACAGAATATATATACAAGTTACGGTTTCTTGGCTGGGTGGTATGATCTTTGGTGCAACTTACTCTACTTTGTGTATCAATGCGCCTCAGTGACCGTGCCATGTTCCGGTTAAAATATACCAAATGTATTGGATGTAAGATGTTCAGACATAAGGGTTCCCCTTAACCAAGCCTTATAAGCATCCCAAACTTTGTGTATGCGTGCAGATGTCATGTTCCAGGGGAAGAATTCTTCTGTGCCCCTAACTAACTCTGTAATAATCTCAGCCTGTAGCAGGATTCTCCGATTGACCGTCCACCTCCTGATATGATTACAATCCTTCAACTCGATGTTTGAAAGCATGGCTGCATGGTCCTACAGGTGGATGGGAAGATGTTCTATCCCCACTACCTTTTCCAGTTCCTTAATATTTATGAAGAAGTAATCCAGTCCAAAATAGGGACCATTTTTCTTGCTATGAAATGTATAATCTCTTCAACCCCCTTCTACTCTGCACCATACATCACAAATGTTGAAATTCTCTGCCATGGCTGGCAGATAAGCTCTCATTTTTGGGGAACTAATCTGGATACGTTTCAAAGACCTATCAAGATTATTATCCAAAAGGATATTAAAATCCCCCCCAAAATGATGAGGGGGGTTAAATTCCACCAGATTACAAAAAAGTTGGGTCAAAGGGGTGATTCATCTATGTTTGGGCCATAATAACTCACTAAGGTGTAGATATTTAGCTGTGCCTTTATTTCAACGATTATCCAACAACCTCCCATGTCTGCTCTATACCATACTAACCCCATACATGAGTTTACCTTAAATAACATAGCTATGGCTTTAGTGCAATGTGACTGATCTGCAGAGACCCAGTTCTCTACCCATCTTTGTTTTAACAAAAGATCCCTCCATTCCTGTCTCAGGAGGTGGGTTTCCTGAAGCATGATAATTTGAGATTTATTCTCTTTTAGGTTTTGCATAATTCGTCATTGTCTTTTCTTCACTTGAAAACCATTTACATTAAAACATAAGATAGCCAGGACCTGCTCTTTACTTGGATTACCGCCCCCCCTCCCATCCTTGTGCTCATACTTGGACAAAGTCTGGGTGATGCCACACAGTGCTTTTCTTAGGATACCATTACTATAACTTGAGGACATAAAAACATTTATTTTGATTTTTTCCCTATGCTCCCCACCTTGTGTGCTCCCTTCCATGGGAACCCTCCCAACTCTTTTACTAGGCATTCCTTTTACTTATTTGAGCTCGTCCCCCTACGTACCTCCTAAAAGGAGACGTCTGTGGTGGTAGGGCCCATCCTCCTCAGCTGAGTAGGTAACTCCTCAGGCTGTAGGTTGTTCACGCTTGAACTCTTCAAAGGATTTTCCCAAGGCTGTTTCACAACTACACACATGCTGAAGTTCCAAATAACTACATTCCATATCAAGAGATAGCAATACCTTTAACATACCAAGAGCACAGAAATTGGTTTGATAGCACCCTACCACACTCAACAGAAGACATTAGACTAGGTCCCTTTAGCAATGAGGGAACAACATCACCAGTAGCTGGATACACACCACATCCTGATGTGCGTAGATTACATAAAAATTTAGTACCAATATACAGTTGTTTGACACAGTTCGTTATGCGAACATTAACATTAAATCCTGTAAGGACTGCTCAAGCTGCGCAACCACAATTGGCTACACCGGCCATCAGCCCACAAACACTAAATGCAGTCATGGGTAAGGTTCCCATCAGACGGGGGTGATTCAGTTCTAGATTGCACAAAAAAACAAGTCAGCTTGAAGCAGTGTTTCCCCAAAAGGGACCCCAGGAAAAACACAGGATTTTAACAATTTTTCTTGAAAATTGTGATGGCTCCTCCTTTGGAAGCCTGCACCACTTGGGCTATAGTTTTTGCTTCAGTATATACCAGGACACATGGCACCCCTTCATTAGCTGTTTGCCAGAAGTGCTTAAACTGATCCAGAATGAATACCGGGTAGCACCTGCCCTGGCTTTGGGGAGGAAACTGATAGGCAATTTTGCAGCAGTATCTGCCATTGTGTTGAGTAACTTTAAAGGGGAAGCAGCAGCGTTGGCTATACGGCAGCATTTAAGGGATTTGGCTCCGGGACAACAGGAGCTCAAATTACCTACAATTATCAAGGAGACCTATGCAACATTAGGTAGAGATAATTTGGGAACCAAACCTGGTAAAGAATAATTCTGAAAAGGATAACTCTAAGCAAGCACCGGAGTCTTCTGAAGAAGTGGGATAATAAGAAAAACAAAGACAAAACTGATTCGCGGGGTGGGTCTCCTCAGTAGGAAACCGCCGAGAAGCGCTATAACCTGCATAACCGTGATAATATTAGACCACCTGACAGGTATCAGGATACTGATACACGTTTGTCTCGTTCCTTTCAGGAGTCATACGAAAAACATTCAGAGAGAGGTGGACAGTCAGAGCACAGATTGGAGGAGTATGTGAAACCGAAGAAGGACTCACAACATTCATCTGACTACATCTTTAAAGAGGAAGACAATCCTAAAACATTTAAACCTCAATTCAAAAAGAAGAAAGGAGCTGGACTGAAGGTCAAACATGCCACGGGTGTTAAGGACACTGCTTCTGAATGGGGAGTGGGCTCTGACATTGCTGGACACCTCACCAAAGGTCACAATAATTTGCCGTAACCTGATGGATTGTCACGCGGCAGTAGCCCTTAGTGACTACATCCAGATGGAAACACCAGACACAAGGGTAAGTGTCCCGCATTGCCTATGGGAGATGCAACTCCAAATGGAGGGAGAAATACAAAGACCCAGTGAAGTTCTCTTCTGGGAGAACTTGTCATTCGGCTATGAAATTCTCTTGGCCAAAAAGGATTGGCCACCAGAATTCGTCATGGACTACCCAAACGGAGAAACAGTAATTCATCCTGCCTTCTCCAACCTCGTTCCAGAACACGTAAAACGTTCATATGTCAAGGAGTGGGCATTAGCGCAAGCTCCGGCATTATACCACAACCAGGTGGGTTGGGATGACTGTTCCCCTTATCATGAAATACCACTGAGGTCGACCCCACAAACTCAAAGACAATACCCCATTAAAAATGAGGCTAAAAAACAAGTTAGGGAAATTCTCCAACAACTTGTACACCAGGGTGTATTTGGAAGTTGCACTTTTCAATTAATAATTCCTTGTTCCCATGATGAAATCAGACCATTCATACTGTCTAGTATTAGATAACATTCATTTAAAAACAGGCACTCGCAAATTTACAGTACAAAACACACAGAGGGCAGCACTAGTGAACAACATAGTGAGTAAAAAATACAAAACCACACTAGATATCTCAAATGGATTTTTCTGCCGAAATATAGCACCTCAAAGCAGGTATTTGATCACATTTAGTGTACTGGGTTCTCAGAGGCAAGTCTGTTGATTACCCCAGGGGTACAAGAATAGCCCTGGGCTGTTTTCAGCTCGAGTAACAGAACTTGTACAACAATTTGATGAACAGGCATTGTTCTATGTTGATGAAATATATTCAACAGAAGATGACCTTTTGGTACACTTGACAAGATTAGATCGCATAGTTCTGGGATTTTCTCACATAGGCTACAAATGTAACTTTAAAAATCAAAGATTGCCCACCTCAATGCCCTGTTTCTGGGATACGAGCTATCAAGTGAAAGCAAAAGCCTTGTGACGCATTTCTTAGAGAAGTGTGCACTCTTACAACCTCCAACTACGTTAAAGAGGTTACGATCCTTATTGGGGGTCCTAAATCTTGGTAGAATGTACATTCCAGATTACGCAAAATGGGTTAAACCGCTCTATGACCTGATTCGTCCAGATTTCTCAAGCACACACTGGACCCTTGAACATATGAACATACTACATTCAGTATAAGTTGACATGCTAGCTTCAAAACACTTACACATACGTGTAAATACAACAAACCTGGTGATCTGCGTAATTGTGGGGGCATCAGGATACACCTATGTTACACTTAATGAAGATGAAGCTGTACCAATTGCATATAAATCACATTTATACACCAACGCCGAAATGCGTTTTGCACCGACAGAAAAAATACTAACAGCAGTACAGACTGCTGTGGTGAGGGAGAGAGCACTGGCTCAGGGAAAACTAACTATTGCTGTAACCCCAATGCCAACCTTAGAGGCTGTCATGTGAGCAAGCGTTCCAAATGCAAAAGTATTACATTCACATTGGACACAATGGGCTAACTCACTCACCAAAACAGATGTAGACTACAGATTTGACTCTACACTACAAACACAAGCCTTTCTGCAATATGAACACAAATATCCTCTGCTTAATGAAATAATGCCTCTAGATCAGTAAGATTACATCATATATACTGATGGTTCTGCTCAACCTGCCGTTGAGATAAAGCATCAATATTCAGCAGCATGTGCTGCCGTAAAGGGGCGAATGCAGGATGGAGAATCTCATCCTGAGAAAACCAACACGCAGTCACTTGGTGACTGCACTGAACAGTTGGTTGAACTTGGGGCTCTACTTCTGGCACTGAAGAATACGGATCCTGGGTTCCCCACACGGATAGTGTGTGAGTCGTATTGATGTGTCCAGTCTGATTATCCAGAATGCTTGTTTCCAGTCCAGGGAAGACCTGGCTTGGCAGTTCGGGCTGGATTATACCCATGAGGAACAGGGTCAAGACTGATCTGCATATGGCTGGGTCTGAACTGGGGTGGAGAAGTGAGCTAAAGTATGATGATGAACTCAACCCAGATCTGTGACTGGGTGTGAGTGTCTGAAAAGTTTCACGCTCCGTCCATCATCTCCTTGTGTTTGCTTTATAATGATTATCTTCACTACCGGAGCCACAATGGATTCAGAGATTCAAAGGGGTGCACAATAAAGCACAAGATGCTTTGGGAACAAGTAGCAAACTGAAAGAGTGCTTGCCGGGAACTCATGTAATAGACACATTGAGTCACCAACGTGTTGTCGTATACGATGCAAGGAATTCCATGGCTGATGAAGCTGCAAAAGAAACAGGGCAAACTGCAGCAGTCGCAATTACTCGTTCAAGTACCAGAATAGACGCAGACATTATTACGGCTGTCAACGTTACACACAATGACACCCACCTGTCAAAAGGCTTTCCACTCAAGTACTCCTACAAGTTAGATGTGCAAATGTACCATTTGCTCACATTCCTGGGGTGGGGGATAGAGTAATACCAAATTCAGACCGCAGATCAGTTTTAATTCTAGCTGCACATGAGGGTCTTGTATCAGCACACGCAGGGGTGGCTGCTACAATTTCCTTAGTGCAGCAACGCTATTGGTGGCCATGTCTCTATAAACAGTCCAAGGACTTTGTACTTAAATGCAACATCTGCCAGCAGATGAAGGGTTGTACTGTGGCAAGTACACACAGATACCTCTACTGATTTCAAACAAGCCTCTGGCTTGTGTTTATCTGGACCATTGCAGCGCTTTGTCATCAGATAGGTTTACAAGTATATCTTGGTTGCACTGGATTCCTGCTCTCAATTCCTATGGGTATGGCTACAGTGGTCAGCGGACGCCTGAACTGTTATAAAAGATCTGCAAGTCTTTATCAGAACGTACGCAGTTGGCACACTACATTCCGACCAAGGTCCGGCATTCGCCTCCAGGGCTGACAAAGATGCCAAATTTGGGTGTGACCCTGTGGCATTCCCACCGTACCATCTGGAGGGAAATTCGGCCATAGAGAGAAAAAAACGGACTGAAAGCAGTCTTTAACAGCTAGGGTCCCAGACCTTGACAGTCCAAGCACAGTGACGGCTGAAACACCATTTGACATAAATGAACGTCTGGCTGTTTTACAGGAACTGGGACGAAGAAAGCAACGTCCAAGTAAAACGCACCACCACTTGTGAAGTGAAGGAAGTCCTGGCATCTCCTGGTTGGATCCCAAAGATTTGGTCAGGAAGAAAATTGTGGACAAGAAAGAATTCGGGCCATACTACAGAGCTCCTGTACCTGTCCTGGCCATCAAAAATACCAGAACTGTACTTCTTCCGCCTCTTGCCAGCTGCAGAAACAAGAGATTCGTCTCCATTGATCTGATCAAACCACACTATGTGGCCGATTCTCAACAGTAGGCCGTGTGTGCTCCTGCATAGTTACCTGCCTTCTCTCACTACCACACAGGAAGTTTTGATGGAAGCTTTGATTACTGATGAAGAATCCTCTCTCCAATGGGAGACAGAAGTAACCAATAATGAGGTATCCCATCTACCTGTTTCTACAACAATTACTGTAGAATTGACTAGTATAGAAACACAGATTTCAATTCGGAATCCTGACACGAATGCTGTTTATGTAAATGTACCACAAATCGAGTCACTCTCCCAGTTCTACAAATCCTGCAGGGCTGCCAAAAATAGATCAGACTGCCTCTGGCTACTTCATCAACTTTGATGACTTTTCCTCAGATTCACCTGATCCATCAGTAACTCCACCTCTACCGCTTCGGATGAGACTGCGTGTTTGCTATCTTTTGCTGAAAAAGACACTCTGTTCCTCCATGGCTACACCTTTGGATGACAATTGCTTTACTTTTCCTGGTCATTTGGATTGGTTTTGTGACAGTCTTTTTCTTGCTCCTGAACAGACACTATCTACAAGACCACTCTGCTGTACAAACGGTGAACTTGGTTCTAAAACCACATTCATCATCACACAAAGCACGAAGAGATCTTTCCCTGGTGAACATTTCAGCTGTTCTGATTCCTGATGGGATTGTTTGGGATAGGGTATTGTATGATTTGTATGGTCCTACAAAACCTTTACAAATTCCATATTTGTTTAAATTATCATCGGATGACATCATCACCCCTAGTACTGTCTATGATGATTGGGATATTGATACAGTGCATGAAATGCTGGAAGATCTTGAGCATTCTACAGTTTTTTTGTCTGATGAACTGTACGAAGGCGCATCTAACTATAATTAAATGTTTTCTTTCCATCATTATGGTCTTCATTTCTTGCATACAGAAAGTACTCCACATGTTGGTTTTAATTACACACAATTGGAACATTTCCCTACACCACCATGAGGTAGTTCAAAAACATTTCTGCAGAAGTTCGCTTATTTTTCTGGGTTTGATACATTTGACCCAGTGTCTTATTATTAAAGGCTTGCACCTTCACTTGCAAAGATAAATATGCTAACAAACACCAAACTGATATGCTTTGCTTCTTTTCTTTCCCAGCTGTCCACACAAGGGTTTGACTTTTGGATGAACACTATCGATGTTAAATCAATTTTGGGTACAAAAAATGTGGCAGGTTCAGGGGAACAAGGCTTTGTTTAGAGCATTCTTTATATCACAACAGATGATTTTCCCGAACAAAACTGTGCAACAAACATCATGTCTTGGTTCAGCTAAAATCAAGGATTTGAACACACCACGTATTCCCACATTTGCATGTTTTGAAAACTGGCAGCAGTTTACAAAACACAAGGAGGAAACACTAGACACCATGCTATGGAATGGCACTTACAATTTATCAGACGACAATTTGAAGGGATGGTTAGTTTGGCCGTTAGATAACAGATGCAAAGCACAGTTCCTTTGTAACACCAAGGGTTTTAAGATCATCAGGCCTGACCTGCATTACATGCAGACAAAACACTTGAGGGTGGTGACAACTTACAGCGTTGGAAAGTTGTGCCTTGATTGGCTAAATACCTCAACATTTTCCCAGGTGAAACAACACTTGTCCCTTCTTTCTGATGACCTGGAACTGTGGGACCTTGCTAAGTTCTTGAAAATCATGCCAAAAATGCTTCTTGTATGCAATATACAATGAAATATGAAAAGTTTCTCAGCAGGAAGCTGCTGAAAGACTGCATGAGAATGACTGGCCCAATTTAGAAAAGGCTCTAACAGTGGTTGACAATGGTATGACAACCTTGTCCTCTAGAATGTACCCCCTTGGTAACATAGTGTTGTTCGGCAATAGACATTATACAACATAACATGTCTGCATTACAACATGGACAGTCGCAGCTTAGATCAATCATGCAGTTGAGTTGGACACATCAGAACCTACGTTCTGGCAGCGTTGCAATGGCGACATATTAATACTACAAGCCTGTTTTCACCATACCACTTTACAGAACAGCAAATACTCATGGGACGCAAAGATGTGGCATACACTATGCTACACACAGTGAGGTTAGATTAATTAACTTTCACCGTTACTGAAACACCTTCAGCGGATTGGATAATCTACAGGTTCATTACTCTGCCGATTTTGACATTCCATTTCCAATGTTGTCTACAACATCATCAAGTGGGCATATA
This sequence comes from Calotriton arnoldi, assembly GCA_963921515.1. NCBI lineage: Eukaryota > Metazoa > Chordata > Amphibia > Caudata > Salamandridae > Calotriton > Calotriton arnoldi. The sequence goes on from CAWUFW010001895.1 coordinate 358,438, forward strand.
TAAAGCATTAGGGGATAGGTATGTACATGAGTATTGGGAATTACCTTTTAAATTCCATTGTCGGAATAAGTAAACTGAAGTTTTTCAGTCAGCGAGAATGCTTTAAGTGGTTCCTTAGTGTGCAAGTAAGTTTCACTCCACGGGGCTTGTAACGCGTCCATGGAAGACTTATTTTGCTACTTGAAGAGTTCCCTAGCGGCCATGATTTGTCCGGCTTTCAGATTGCTCTGTAATGGGAGTTATTTGATGTTGAACTATCAAGGTTGCTGCAGTATGAGACCGGGCATAGCCTATCTTGTCACAGTTTCTTTCGTTGTGGCTTGTTGTGCACAAGAACTGTTTCCACCTTCCCATACAGTGAGGGAGGCGATGCTTTGGCCTTCGATAAAGCTTTTGAATGTGCACTTTGAGCCTTGGGCAGACTGAAAGCCTTACTGCTTTAGAAACATGTGGCCTTAACATCTGCAAAGGAGACATTTGATCTTCAAGTTGCAAGGTCCTCTTCAGAGATACAGTTGCTAATCCGCACTAATTCCCCACAACATTTTGGAGAATTGGTGCACCACAGTTTTTACATGTCTCATACTGCGGGGGTAGCGCACTTTTTTAAAAGCTTAGGCTCTGGTTAGGTTAGCACCTTCCAGACAGTCTTCAGAGTCATTCCATCATTCATTCACTCGGTGCTCTGAAACGTCTTTGTAGGTCTTCCAATGGTCATGCTCCTGATTGTCGGGACTGTATTTTTATTTTTTTTGCTCCGAAATGGATTTTACATTTCAAGATCAAATGGAACTGGCACTGCTACATGTGCTCTTGTGCTGTGAACACATGGTACAATGTTTCGGCGCACCCTTGCTTCAGGAACTAAATGAGAATTGGTTCTTGTCCTTTCGGGCCTGTGTGGCTTCACTGCGTGCAACTTGCATACAGCTGTCTGCTGTGCACTTTTGAGTGTGCCTTAGTCTTATGCCTAGGAACGCAATCTGTTCAGCCTCTGAACATGGAAGTACTAGTGGACCCCTTAAAGGCCCATTTGTATCGGTGGCCTTTGCATTTGCCGTTGCTTCTAAACGAATTCTACAAGCCTTCCTGGGATGCTTCTGCTCCTGGTGAGTTTGATCTTGGCTCTGATTCTGCAGATTTCCAACTGGCTGAGGCTACTCCTTTAGCAGCTGCTGTGGGTTGGATGGGATCACGTTTGCTCCATAAACCTGCTCTGAGATGTGTCTCTGGGATCATCGTCTGCAGTTGTTGGGAACAGAAATGTTTCATCTACCTCTCGGAACACAAACAATTGGCTATTCCGTTTGGTGGGAACTTTTATTTTGGCCTGTTTTTAACATCCTAAATTCCTTTTACATTTTGTTTTAATTCCCGTTTGTATTTTTAATGATGGCTTTCTGTATGCTTTGGTTTCAAACTGTATGATTTTTTTAAATAATGTTAGCATATTTTATATGGCTATATATATATCCGTAGCTTTGCTTTCTTAATGCTAGATAGCTTTAGCCAACTCAAGTGGTTGTCACGTGGCTAGGTTAAGCCTCGGAAGAAACACAGCCAATTTAAATGTACACGATCCTTAAGTTGCCTTCTTTCCTACACGATGACTTTTGACTCACATTTGCTTGTGTGACAGTGAAGGATTAGTTTCTCAGAAACCACATTGCTTTAAATTCCCCTTCATAAGCCCACTTTCATGACACCTTGAACATTTAGTACAAGGCTTGAACACTCATTGTGCAAATGCTGCGGTTTGTTATGTGTCCATGAGGTGACATGTCTATCACAAGAGAACAAGCAATGTCAGCCTGGCTGAACCCTTGACATGGAAGCATGGATACTGCTTTTATAAATACACAGGCATTTCCATGTTCAAATCAGAGGAGCACTCTGCTGTCATTGTGAGGTTGCTATTGTAGGAGTCTCAGCCCAGCTGATTCCTGTTTACCCTCTGCAAGGAGGGATGTCCAACTTGTGACCAAGACGGAGACCTCATTACACACGAACCTTCAGGTAATAGGCAGTTAGCTCATCCAGTAGGGGATTCTTGGCAGAACACCCACCCTAGGTAGTAGGTTAGGGAATGCATAATAGGAGTAAACTATACACAGTACATATAGGCCAGTATATATACACTGTTTTGGCACAATGGTGGAATCATTTATCCTTTTCACTGTTCTTATACTGCTAATCACTTTTATCTGCTTCTGTCTATTAATCATTATAACGCATATATTTTATACAAGAATCACAATGGTTCAATAAATATTGAAATGCCCCCTTGTGTATTTCTTGAGTATCTTTCTGAGCATGCACAAATGCCTGAGCAAAAAGGTTCTAGATCGGTTATCACGGTTCCTGGAGAGTCAGGGCTGTCATGTTCTGAGGTTGCCCAAACCATTTGTTACTTTACTAGGTTTAGGGGTGCATGTGGTGGCACTGTTAGGTAGCAGGACTATAGGCCAACATATCCTGAGGGTGTGCATAGAATCAGTCTGGCACCATCCCAATGTTTATGTTGTCCAATAAACTAACAGTTCCTACTGAGAAAGTGGAAACCGTATGACACATGCAATAAGCCACACAAGGAATAATTGATTGCACAACAGTCCTGCTGCAAAGAGATGCATATTTTCTCTACATATCCAAGCAATGATGCTTTACAAAGGTATGCACAAAGCATCAAGTAGCTGCCTCATAAGTCCTCTGCACGGGCACCTCATTCAATAAGCCAGAAGTTACAGCAACACCTCTTGTTGAGTGAGCCCTGAAATACTCAGGAGGGACCTTGACAGCCAGCTTGCAACAGTTTTTGACTGAAAGGGAAATCCATATAGCAATAATCTGCTTATACATATATACCTATCATCATAAACTATGAATAAGTTATCATCCACCATGAATGTACTAGTCCTATGAATGTAATGCCTAATCTCCCTTCTCAGGCCCAGCCAATGTAAATGCTTCTCCTCCTTAGAAGGATGAGGTGGAGGAAAAAGATTAAGCCAACAAACTAACCTGACTCACATGAAACTAGGTAGCAACTTTTGGTTAAAAACAAAGGGCCAGATGTATCAAGCAGTTTTCTGGTCGCAAATGGCCTGATTCGTTTGTGAATAGAAAAATGCATTTTTGTATGTTTTATTCCCAAAATGCGATTCGGTAACATGTTACCGAATCGCAGTTTGAAATTGCGAATACATACCAATTCAGTACTAGGAAGGGGTGTGTCCCTAATACTGAATCGCAGTTGGATGTAAGAATGTTTCGCAACTAAAATGTGGTGGCTAAACATTTGCATTGGCATTTATTGGATTTAGTGCCATGCAGTCTTGATGTATAGGATAATATCCATGCACAGTGAAGATACAATATATATGTTCATAAATAAAAGAATGTTGCTAATGTGATTGTTGATAAAAATACAAATGTAAAGCAATAGTTTTCCTCTCTGGGCCATGCATTCTTCAAACGAGTAATAGTATGTGTGAATTAAAAGATTAAGGCTGCTGTGGTTTTCTTTCCAATATTAGCTTTTTCCCTCCCCCAGGAACAGTATCTAAGCAGGCGGTCGCTTCCTTTTGAGATGTATCACCACAGCAGACAGTGGCTAGATAAAAAAGCGAGTTCTTTTTATATACCCAAGACAATAGATACGGAGAATTGAATTGCGGTGAGAAAGAGCAGCAAGCACATCATTATTCCCAACAGCAATTGCCTTCAAATATTAAAAAAGCCAACAGAAAAATCAAACTACAGACCTGAGTGCAATAGAAAAACTGAAATAGGTTTGCCAAGTTGTCAAAAGATGCAGGAGCTCTTCAGCAAGTGGTAATAACTTTTTCTCTTTAGAGCTCTTCGTGGGTGTCTGCAGAAGCGGATACACAGTGGTTCTTAAATGCGGTCCATCAGAATGATTTTATCATCCACTCACTGCAATTTCCTCAGCTCTCTCCAAGCAACTTGTGGTTTGTAATTTGTTAACTTAACAGAAAACAATTGCACCAGAGCGCTTTTGTGTCTGTACGGAGCTTTTGAAGCATGGTTGAGTACCTTTACGCCTGCATACCGTCCCACATTGAATATTTTTTACTCAGATTGCAGGATTTCTCCCGTCAGTAGGTCTCAGGAAGAAATCCTCCCTGCTCCTAAGTAACAAATACTCTTTGTGAGAAAGTTGATTATTACCTGGGGTGGATGGTAGTCCACCACGAGTAATAATGTGACTATTATTGTTAGGTCCAATAAATGTTTCAGTCATTTAAACCTGAGCTCAACCACTTGTACCTATAGCACAGAGGACACAGGCTTAACTTAAGCAAACACTTAAAGTGTTTAGAAGTACCAAAACAGTTAAAAAGTCAAAAACACAACAAAATAAAGATTCCACTCCCATTTGTAAAAACAGAGAATAATTTAATGAACAGACTGACACCAAAATGCCAAAGATGCAATAGGGAGAATTGGAGATATGAATATTTTAAATTTTAAATGAAAATAGCACCAAAAAGCAATAAGTTCCAACCATGGTCATCTGACTGTGCAGGATGGCTACCTAGGTGCGAGTTATGGGCAACTGTGATTGAGCGCAGGTTGGGTACAGAAACCAATTTTATTCTGGTCGAAAGTTTTAGCTGTCTTAGTCTCTGAAATGGAAGTCAAAAATCCTCAGTAGGGCAAGACAGCAGGTTCTGGCCGAGAGGGGCACCACAAGGCTTTATAGCCGTCGGACGAAGTGCCGGTGAAACCATTGACTTTTGGCAGTAAAAGCTCAGAGCATGAAAAATTCAAATTTGCGCATGATGAAGGTGCCTCGCTGACTGGATACTTTTGGTGCCTTTGCCCGGTGAAGATTTCTGCCTTCGGGCTTAGTCACTTTTTTGTAGCTCAGATTCCTCCAGCATGGCATGGGTGAAAGATGTGGCCAAGCAGGGCTTCAAAAAACCAGATACTTTTTCCATGACGTCCCGCTGAAACAGATTTGCTGCTGTGGAAAAGCTCAGAATGGGAGCAATCTGAATCTTTGGCCTAGTGGCACTGCTCCTTCTTCAGCTTGACTGGACAGGTTTGTCCCACTTCTTTGGAGTCTTTGGAGCAAAACATTTGTAACTCCCAGGTTTCTCAGGATGATAGGAGAGGGACACTTTTACACAGCCAAATGTCCGAGGACCACAGGAACAGCATTTGGGGGTCAAGACTCACTCCAGCAGAAGCCAGCAGTGGGGTCAAGGGCAGGTCCAGTTGGAAATGGTCAGCTGGGCTCTTCAGGAAAAGAGGTTTCTAGTAGCTTGTTGTGTTCCTGTAGCTTAACAGGAAGTCAGTCAACTCTCCCTGAGAGCACACTTCTTTGTCCAGGGTACAAGTTAAGAAGGCCTAGCCCTTCAGGTCTCCTCAATGGTCTTAACAGCAGGTGCAGTCCTTCTTCTGTATTCGACAAGTCCAGTGGTGTTCTGAAGAGGGTGTCCAGGGGTGCCACATTTATGCCTTGCACTAGCCTATGGGTGATGGTGACTCCTGGCCCCTCCCTAACAAATAGTAAAAACAATTCCCAGGGGTAACCGTACCAGCTTTTGCAGCAATTCCTGTCTGCTCTAACACTAGCAGCCCCTCGCATTGTGAAGTGGTGGGAGGGGAGGGTGGAATACAAAACAAAAACATCAAGGAAGACAAAAACTACATAAAATTGGGCTTACCTGCTCTGACGGCTGCTGCCACCTTCCTCCAGATTCTCGCCTCCGTCCAGGAATTGCTGCAAACTGCGCAGGCTCCCAGATGCCAATCCCAGCGCTGCTCTCATGCTGGGAATAGTATTCCCAGCATGAGAGCAGCGCTGGGTTTTGTCTGAGCACCATGGTTCGGTGCTCAGACAGATACTGGGAGCCTGTGTTGGCTCTCCACCCGGGCTGTACAACACAACTTGGGTTGGAGAAAGGCTAAGTGTTCATGATGGTTTGGCTGGCCCCAGAGGGCCGGCCATATTGTTGTGTGTACTTAGTAGTGCCCACCACTCCCCACACCTCCCAGGTGCTGCAGCGTCAGTATGGATGGCACCATGGTGCTCGCAGCCTTCAGGAGGAAAACTAAAGTGATAAACCATTTTTACTATTATCATTTTATTTTTCTCATTTGCCTCTACTGGCTTTCAGCAGGGGGGGCGACGCTCCTCCGCCATAATGAGGAGCCGCCCCTGTGCTCTAATGCAAACAATCTAACCATGCCCATCTCTACGTAATTCCAACATGGTAGAACCTTTACTTCCTTGTGTGGAGCTCATGTGCCCCCCAGATGTGTGGCCAGGGAAATGAGCATCCCCTCCTCTGTGGTCATTCAAACCTGGTTCTGGAGGTAGCGCAACTACTTTCCCACAGGGATTGCTGCCTGGCTGGCTAGAGGGACAAGGTAGGTGGCTGGCCCATATGTTAGCTACATCTGTCTGTGACAGAGTATGCCTCTTTGAAGTTAATTAAGTCCTGGACACTGCCAAGATGCTCATCCTTTCAGTGGAACAGAACAACTCCCCACATCCAAGGCCTTTGTCTCAGCTCTGAGGGCCAGTACATACCTCATCAAAGGTACTATTCAGCTTCTGGGTGGCAGTTGGAAGCTCATGGAAATAGGCGTATAGAGGCTTTAGACAGCTCAAAGTTGGCTTTTTTTAAAGGTCTCTTTTGTAAAATAATTAGAACAAATCCAACTTTACCAGTGGATTGGGCTTGTAATAAAAATGTTAAAAAGTCCATAAATGAACTTTGTAGCTGTTTCCCAAGTAGAGATAACAATATTTAATTTTAATATTATATCCCAAAACTTCCCTATGTCACAACTAACACTGCTATAGGGAAAAGAGCTTTGGGGCAATGTCACTGTAAGGGCACTTGTAAATACCATGCACCCTGCCATAATGGGCAATAGGGCCTACTTAGGGGTAACTTACTAATATTTAAAAGGAGGGTTTAGGTCCAATTTTCAGTTTTAAAACTGCTCAGGCAGGCTACAGTAGTAGGCCTGCAGTCATATTTGACACTGTCACTCTAGTTCAGTTCATACTTTATTAATGTTTAGACACTGTCTTTGAAACATACATTTTAAAACCGAATAAAATCTTATATTTATATACAAACCAAATAAATACCAAATGCACCATTATTCAAGATAAAATCTCCATTCCCCTGCCACTTGAACACATTAGGTCACTAATCCAAACATATTTAAAAAAATGTTGCCAGTGCACATGCCACATCAAAAAATTCCATATTTAACAAAAGTGCAAGTGCGTCATTGCTACGATTTATGTTATATCTTTTAAAAAGCGGTTTTAAAATCAAACAACGAAGCCTATTAAAATGATGACAATCAATTAACACATGGATATTAAAATTTTGAAAACGCAATCCACATGTGCAATTATTCTCTTGATCTAAAAAAGCTTAAAATTTTTCAGCTCTTACATATCGCACATTTAATGCTACCCGAAATTTTAATAGTGCTAAATGTAGCGGGTGTCTGGAAGTGCTGATAAATACGGAAATGCATTCCTATTTTCCCAGGAATCTACCATATACTTTGCTGAAGGTCTATTCCTTACATAGTTCAGACCAGCCAGCCAGGACTCTTTTTTACAGGCTATTTTTAAATCTGCTTTAGAGAGATGTGAGGCCTCAGATATTTTTTATTCTAATTTTAAGGTTCCTGCGATGGCTTCTAGCCTTTTCTTGACCTTCTTTGCCCACTGTAGTTCACTCTTTCCTATTTCTGCCACACATAAGGTTGATATCTTCTGACCCTTTGAGGCCCAAAGTTTATCTCCAAAACGCAAAGTTGTTTTATAGGCTAGGAAGTTCCAGGCCTGCAAATTTCCTTCTAATCTTATTGCCTGGGACATAGCACCTTTTGGGAGAGCCAACAATTTTTTCAAACATTTACTTTTGCACCTCTCCCAGCTTCCCTCCATACTTAGGGCTAATAACTCCGCTCCATAGAGGCATTCCTTGGAGACCATTGCATTATAAGCTATCAAAAGGGGAGTCCAGGAAGGGCAACCATAGGTTTTTTTTAAAACGAACAAGGCCCCCTATCGTTGCTATTGCCCTCGTCTCCACCAATTCTTTATGCAAGGTCCAACTCATCTGAATAGTAAACGTCATGCCCAAATACTTATAAGAGGACACAACCTCAACCCTACTATTACCTAACAGCCACCTGTCACTCTAGTGGTGGCACAAAGTAGGCTTGAGTCCACAAGTGACATTTAGCTGACAGGCTCCGAGTACACTTCCCACCATATACTAGGGACTTAGAGGTAGGTTAAATATGCTCATTAGTTGTATACCAGTTTCCACATGTTTTAAGGGGTCAGAGCCCATACACTGGGCACTGGACAGCAGTGTCCCAGTGTGCAGAGACAAAAAAACAGCTAAGACAATTTAGTAAAGCGTGGGTCTGACCACGCAAAACGGGGCATTTTCGTACACTCTTGAACATGTAGCTTTTCCAAAAAGCCAGTCTCCACCACTACATCCTCTTGTAGATTATCTGCCAACAATATATGAACAACAACAAGCTACATGAACATAAAATGCTCCAAAACTGAAATACTATTCTAAATGCCCCAACAGCCTTGCGAAGCACTAAATATGGGTATGATCCTCAATGTCCATCTTGTATCTGTGGTCAGCACTTCACATCACTGATTGGATCTAATTTCATGTAGCCTCTCTTGACTTTGAACCTCGGAGGAGCAACCAATACTAGTGAGAAAAGCTATCACCCTCCACTCCATCTTCATGCCACACCATCAAACTTCACATCTCCAGTCCAACGTACAGCAGTTACACTATACCCAAGATGTAGTTTCCATCTAGCTCACTTTAATTCTCTTCACTAGTCCCCTTAAATATCTGACCCACCTGCAAGGCCTAAAAGCTTACTTGAAAAAGTAGCAAACTTCCACCATCACAAAATGAAAACACACCACCCTGGTATGTGCCTAGCGCTTACCCAGACATAATTTATCCCACAATTTCACAACACACAGCAGCTCAAACAAAGGGAGATATTTGGCAGACTGAGAATTTGTACTATACAACAAATGTCCTTTTGACATCAGCATCAAAACAATCATGGTTTTGATTTTTATACTTTGCCTTTAATGGTGGCATTAGAAAAACTGGAAGCAACTGTCAATACCAAAGTGGCAGCAAAACCTTAATATATATCACAATGTAGCAAACCAACCTTAAAATTAGTTTGATTTTGCCAGAACTCGTTAGTGTTGTTAGGCAAGGGAAAGAAAATGTATCGCTCTCAAAAGGACCCCATGTGAAGGGGTTTGGGCGCCTTTCTTGTTTGCAGATTTCAGCTATTGTCATGACCAAAACTCCAATTCCTACAGGAACACTTCAACCTATAAAAACTTCACATCTGCATAGTAAGTGTTTACCATTTTTACAGACGTGACAATCTTCCAGTGCTGAAAAAATAACCACTTCATTGGTTGCTCAAGATAAATATTAGTGAATCTTGCAGACAAAAAGAAAAATCTTAACACTTTTTAAAAAACTATACAAAGAAATCTTTTAAAAAATGTATAGAACTAGCGAATCAAGTAGACACTCTTTCTGTGAAAGTTGGATGTGACAGATGTGGCTCCAGAACTTCAGAGCTGAAAGAAGGAAAGTGACTGGCAAAGTGAAGAAACAGCCAACTTACTATTCAATTTTTCAGAAGTGCTGGTGCTGTAAAGCAGTATGATCACAGCCATTACTTAGATATGTGAGACCTCCTTGCTAAAGCTCTGTAATGGGCAGGTTAGCGGCTTGAGTCTCTGTCCTACACCAGCATTATAGACACGTGATGGGCAGTGAAGTGGCTATATCCTGAGCTGTTGCCTTACTACAGGCAGCCTGGGCAGCGCTTAATTTGGAAAAGAAAGAGTGCTGGGGCCCAAAGTTTTACTCAGAAGTTGGCAGTGGCTGCTACTGAATGTCAGCATGCCGAACCAAGGCTGCGTAGTATTGACTCCAACTCATCTCTTTTTAATCCACTGCCAGACACTCCTTACCCCTCTAGCACAGTTTCCTGCTCCCTCTCTTTGTCATGGTTTTAAATCTTTCTCTTCCTCCTTCTTTCCCCTTTCACTCTCTTGCTCTTGGTCATAGTTTGATGAAGAAAAATATGTCTTAGTCCCCAAAAATGAGTGCTGGTTAGCCCAACCTTTAAACACCAGCTCAAATTAAGCACCGAGTGTGGGAGTCAGTGTTCACCTTCATTGCAGTGGTCATGTCAGGTCCCTCATCTCTGTGACTCAGCTTTAGGGATTTGGTGGGCTCTTTGTTGCTGGTACGACTGATTGCTCACATTTCTGTACTGTGGCAGTGTTGGCATTGGCGTCAACCATGCAGTACAATATCTGGTCTTACCTTTGAGACTCCAGATCACTGGTGGCTTCCGGCCATAGGAAGATTCAGTCATTCAAATGTCACTTTAGTGAAAGAGCATTATCAGGCATTTACCTTCATCACTGCAGGCAGATCTGTCAGGTAATAGTGTTCCAGATGTAGGTTTGCTGCTGCCAGGGTCAGTAAATACTCATTCCGGGCCTCTGTCAGCTGCTGGGTGCAGTCCGCAAGCTGTGTAGAGAACTAGGGGTGACAGAAGAGACAGCCATCACCACACTTTAAGAAAGAAGTACAAGAAAGCATCACAGGACTCTAAAATTAGTGAACTCATGGCCATGGAATACATATTTGTATTGAACCACAGATTCACTCAAAAGTCAGCATTACCTTGCTAAGGCCCTTGCATGCTTCTTAGAAAGAAGGTCACATTCATCACCACCCACATATTCTAAATGCAGAACATTAGTGGTTTAGATCGGTGTCTTTGATGTGTCTGAAGTCAACACGTTCCAGAAAATACACGATGGCCATATCTCACCAAAAAGCTGGGACTGACATGAAGTCTGTGATTTTGTAAGATTTATCACCAATTGTGAATTGCTTCACTTTACTATCTGGAGCAGAAAATACTTGTACAAAGGTTAATATTGTCACTTTTGTTCCCTTTAAATGGCGTTGCTATTTACCTCACTATACTTTGCTGCATTTTGAAGGGACTGAAGCTTTTGCAGCTAGTGCTGCTGTATGCCCATGTACAATGCATTACAATAGTCGATCCTTGAAATGACAAGAGCCATGATGACCATTTTCTGCAAATCTGGGGGAGTGTAGGGAAAAACCTTTTTCAGGATCCTGAGCAGATAGAAGCAGGAAGATTAACTTGATCAATCTGATTGGAAAAGTAGTGCTTTCAGTCGAACAGGACCCCTACATTCTTAGCTTTCTGCACTGGTGTGGGGAGTGGGCCAAGATTGGAAGGCCACCAGGAGATGTTCCAGAAGGTGGTATTATTTCCAAATAGGAGCATCTCCGTCTTCTCAGAGTTTAATTTAAGACAGTTTTCCTGCATCCATATCACTATTCCGCCAAGTAATTGTTAAACTTATTGGCCATCTCGACATTAGACAAGACCGACACTACTATTTGAGTGTCGTAGGCGTAAGAACAGAAAAACCGTGAGATTGAATAATGCAGTCAGCAGCCTCGGCAGGAGAGTATGGCATGCTTCTTTCTTGCCAAGTTAGAGATTTGCAGAACAAATGGCATGCAATTGTGCTTAGCAGTGTGTTATATCTATTCCCCTCTGCTACAAGGGTGACTTCCCTCACAGCCAAGGGAAGAACCACTTGGAGGAAGGGTGACTGGCTGTGGAGGGTAAATGGAGAGGAGGGTCAGCAGACTGTGAAGAAATTCCCACTGAACTCTAGAGAAATGGAGGAAGTGGAGCCAGAGATGCCCCCTTGGTGCAACACAGGGAGCCGGAGTGTCCCACATCGAGTATAGGGAGTAAGGAAAGGATACAAATATTTTTGGGGAGTGGGTTTTTTAAAAGGCTCATGGGGAAGAGTGAGTGGGGAGTGGGACTGCGCCCTCCTCCTCTCTCTGCAGCAATGAATGAGGGAATGTTTCTTGCTGTACCTCCTGGGGACCACGTTCTTCAACTGCGAACCAGCTCTGAGCAAAGATCACTAAACAATGCTCCCGGAGCTGCAGACCAGAGGATTGCTTTGCTGGAGCTTCACAGAGACTGACTTTGTGAGCAGCTGCTAACATTTTATGGTGCAAAGTCAGGCTGCTGTGGAACAGAACAAAAGGCACACCACATAGATCTTTGCGTTCGTTTGTGAGTGTGTGTGCTTGCTACTGTGCTCGGACTACTTCCGCCTGTGCCCCCATGGTGGTGAAAATTAATTAAATAGTGATATATTTCAAAAGAGGGTTACTTTGCAATTGATGCACGCCCCTGAAATGCCCACTACCCAGACAGTGTGCTTAAGAATGCCAGGTGCAAAGAGGGCAAGTGCCATGCTAGGGAGTACATTTTAAAGGCAATTAAATTGTCACAAGGCTGTAAAAGGAGAACAAGACTGGTGCCCTCACCTGCTGGAGGAAAGCTATTGCAGTGAGAGTCTACCAAGGCATTGAATCTGGGCAAAGATGACAATAAGAGTATGCTCACTGTAGTTCTGGGCACTAAGATGCACACTGCTCCAGGTTTTGGAGAGTTTTGAAGAGAGAAACATTTTGAATATGAAGTCTGTAGGAAAGCAATTGGCCCTAACAAAGGGTTCTGTAGAAGTGTAGAGAGACACTGCATCAAGGTGGAGATCTGCTGAGAAAGGTGCATTTCTTCTACAGCCGTGAGAGAATTCCTCGGTTGGAGGGTCTACCAGTCTGCAGTCCATTGTCAATGATACTCCTAACATAGACCATTAGTTCCAGAGTATGAGGATCATTGAGTTCTTCTTTATATGTGTGAACATTTACGTTATTAATTGAATGGATGTTGCTTAGGTCAGGTTGTTACAGCGCACTTTGTTATCATGCCATTTCTTAAAGAACATAGGGTACACCTGCTAGTTCCGGAATCAAAATAGGGCTTCTTGTCAATCGTCCTTCGCAATGCAGGATTTCACAAGGTGCCCTAGCAATGCTGGATTGCTCGGGGAGGGCAAGCACCTCTGACAATATTCTCAAAAGACACCAACAAACGGGTGTTTTGCATTTGGGGGCAAGGAAGTTTTTCCCTGTAAGCTCATTTTAAACCCATATGAAAAAGAAACAGGAAAATAGGATAGTTTGTAGCGCTAGAAGATGCAGCCTGAAATATCTGATGATTAACTAGGAACAAGTATAAACAGTCATACCACGATGCTTTCTTATAGCATGTGTGGGGTCAGTACATAGTCTTATAGTCTCTGTGTGTTCCTTACTACTCAAATAATACTAGTGTCTGTTATAATAGGATCATTAGAGCGCATCGAAGACAGATGAAAAACAATAGATATCATACACCTCAGTGTGCAGCGCTGAAAGGGTACTCCGTGTTATCTTTGCGTGTATGTACTAAGGTGTTAAGGTGTACAATCTTCTAGCTGGATACGTATTAGACTCATGATTCTGAAACTCTGGCTTTCTACTTGGCTGTGCATGGTGATACAGCTGATCACATGAAAATGTACCACTTTGAAATAGGCTCACTGTACAAGTGCAGGGCACACATGCACTATACCACCTGCAGCTACCTTGGAAGCCAATGGTAGAAAATACACTGCACCAAACAACTGGGGATGTCACAGGCTGATAGAAAGCAGCTGCTCTACATTAGACAGTTTTAAAATGCGCACCACAGCATGCAATCAGTGACAAAAATCCAATTGATGACTTTAGTACTCAAGTGTGCCAAGAGTGGAAAAAGGCGGGTCATGCAGCATGATGCACATGTGTGGAAATAAACAAGAATCTGCAGTCTAGTGTATGGCCAGCCTTAAAGTGCTGAGATCTGCACTACTGTGAACACAGGGTGGCAAGTGATAGAACCTGAAGAACTGTGTACACTGAGTGACATATAGCTAGACGATGAGCACAAGGTAGGAAAGTCTGGTATTTAGTAGTACAGTGTATATCGAGTGCTAACGTTGTAGAATACACAGTACAGGTTACACAAGGTGAAAGCGTATTGGTATCTGTCATACTTTGTACACAGGATAGTTAAGGGCAGAATATGCATTGCAGAGTACACAAGATAGGAATGTGATGGAATTTCTGGTACAGTATACACGGAGTAAGAGATCCCTGGAAGTAGCGCAGCAGGAAAGTGCTGGGATTTGAGCCAATATTTATAATATAGATGGCGAGAAAGTGCAGGACTTTGTAGTGCGGTGTACAATGTGGATAAGAGCCTGAATCAGTAGAACAGACAACAGGAACAGAAAGGAACAGAACAAGCATTGGCAATGCCAATCGGTCTAGTGGTGTAGTTCCTATTAAAAATTCTTAATATAATGTGATTTTTTTAGATAAAACATGAACTGCTGGGTAACATAGCAGTTGCTGCTTTGCTTTTAGATCCGGCACTTCATATTTTACAAATTAAGTACTGCTGTAAATACTGCTTCCTTTGAATAATTTATCTGCAAACTATATGGAATTAAATAAACAAACTTGCTTCATAAATCAAACAAGCAGCAACTGGTACATTTAAATTTCCAGCACTTTGCACCCATATCAGTCACAAATAAAGCCTATACCCAGTGCTTCATTTGTAAATCATGAAGAGCCGGGATAAAGTTAATTTTCCATGCACTTTGCAGTTACATAAGTTCCAAATAAAGGCCAATACCCAGTGTTTAAGTTGTAAAACATGAACTGCCAGGGCTAAAAGCGAAGCAGCAACTGCGACGTTTACCTTTCCAGCCGATTTACAAATTAAGTACAGCTCTAAATACTCCTTTCTTTGAATAAATTGTCTGTAAACTATTCGCAATTAAATAAACAAACTTGCCTGTCAAAAATTTAAACAAGCATCAACTGGTACATTTAAATTTCTTGCACTTTGCACCCATATAAGTCCCAAATAAAGCCTATATCTAGTGATTAATTTGAAAATCATGAGGGGGGGCTAAAAGCAAAGCAGCAAGTGTCATGGTTCATTTTCCAGCAATTTGCAGTTACATAAGTTACAAGCAGGAGATAAAGTGGCTATAGAACAGGTCACCAGAAAACAGGACTTCTATTCAATACGCAAGTGAATGCAGCATACTCAGTCTACACCCATTTTAACTATCTGCCTTCTGATGGACTGTTACATTGGCCCAAATCCTGGTCTACATACCAGCAGAGCAACGGACTGCTTAGTCTTGAAAATGCATGTATGACAAATATTTAGGACATGCTGCACCTGTGCCATCCCTACCATTATTTTGTTGTCCTTGTAAATTCCGCCCATGCTTTACTTTTTGACAACAGTGTGTGGGGCTCCAGATCTCCAAAGACCTCTCAAACTCAGAATCTGTGCTCCTCAGGGACACCCTTTGTGTGCCTTTAGAGGGGCAGACCTTTCTTTGGTCTCCCCAACCTTTTGTCTGAAGTTGGCAGCACCCACAACCCATCAGAACAGGACCTCAAAGTTTTAGCATTTTATAATTTTTGGGGTACAACGAAGTCCAGGGGATATACTGACTACCCTTTTCCAACCAACACCTAAATGTAGCCCAGAGGATTGGGATTAATGGAGGACCCCTGCATTTTATTTTGAAGGTTTGAAATGTTTGTATTCATCATACACATAATACCATGTGACAACTCATTTAACAAACTCACTACCTCCGTGCATGCAAGCTAGCTAACAGGGCCCAGATTTACTACAAAGTATTGCAACGCAGCAGCTAAGGTTACTGTGCTTCATTGCATGAATGGGAGAGAGCAAAACAGTGCCATATCTACTAAAAAGTGGCATAGTTTACCTCTTCCTGCGCTGGCACTCTTGGCTACTATGCGCCAACGCACATACCCATCCACCATAGTGCAAGGGTGTCTGTATTCTATAAGAAATAGCATTTGTACTGAAAAGGGGCCCTTCCAGTACAAAAAAATATCCTTTAACAATTTTCCTACTTTGTATGTCTGCTGTACAATGCAGCATGCAAACAAAGTAGGAAAAACAAGGAGAAATGAAAGCATTTCTCCTCACTGTGCCTGCCTGGAGGAGGAGGATTTTGACGCAAATCCCCATCTATGATTGTTCGTCGATGGGGATTACTGTTAAAATCTATGGGTGGTTGAGGTTTCTTTGGCAACTAGCAAAGTGGCAATCTAAAAGGGACTTTGGATTTCTCAAGTTATGCACTATACACTGGTATAATGACGTTTTGTAGGAACATCACCTTGTGTATACTTATGCTAACCATCCCCATTTCTATAGGGCAAAATTAAAAATGACTTCAAGTACTTCAGTGGTTATTACTAGCCAACAGAGGACACATTATCAACACTAGAATGAAAAAAGATTGAATTCAAGGTTCGCCATTTCACATCACAGGGGTGTGCAATTAAAAAACAATACTACTTGTCCATGAGCTAGGATGCTTCATAAATCTACTTGGCCTGTAAAAAATATCCACTAGTCCCTTTGGTGCCACATAGTGAGGTGACAAATTATGGCAGCAATCTCATTATATAAGACCACTGATAATAGCTTCTCTGATTATGCCAAGGATAATATTATAGCAGGGTTTAGATACTAGAAATTACCAGATTTTGCCACATTTTTGCAGATCTACCAACTGGGGCTGGAAGTAGCAGTAAGTGGTAGTTCCAGGGTGGAATGTCCTTTTGTATCTGTGCAAACCTACAAACTTGCACGTTTAAGAGTTTACCAGCTCTTCTCTAATATTTTCCCACACTGAGAAAGATTGTAAATTTACTCCTGACATGGGCATAAGTAAAACTTTATCCAGGGTGAGGCAAAAGGGGTTGGAGGGAAAGTGAACTTGCAAACACTCAGATTTTCGTACAAGCAAATCTGTACATGCATATTGGCTTGTGCTAAAAATGCAATTCACAAACATTTTCTAGGAGTACGATTACCAGGCCTACTTCAGTAAATTCATGAAAGTTGTACATCTCCAGTAATGCAAGTACATATGCCATGGGTGCACTTTTGTGGCTGTATTTAATATTTGTGCCTCCAATTAGTCTGATGTTACCCAAGACTTTTTTTTAAAATTAAATATCTACTGCGCTGTGAGTGACAGCGTTCTGCTCTTTCACAAGGAGCATATCAGTACACAAAGTAGTTTCTTTCACTGCCAGGGACTACTAAGGCAATGGGTGCTCTTTTTTGAGACCAAAACATTTTTTGTTTTTTGCCAATGTTTTTGTTATAAAGGTGAGGGCCCAGCATCTCCTACAACAATCAAGTTTTAAAAAACAATATGAAAACAAGGCATGCATTGACAAAACCAAAAGGATGACCACCAACGCCAGACCTATTGGCTTTGCCAATACTTCTTTATTTTCAGGTTTCCCACATCTCGTCGAAACTGGCTTTACGCCATTTTCTCCACTCTGGATATTATTTGGAAACTAGCATTTATCAAACACATTTTATTAAATGAGGCTTTAAAGAAATGGTACCTAAAATATCACTGGAGTTCAGCAAAATGTTTTTTGTAGTTGCATTTTTTTGGTGAACATTTTATTTTGAAGGCAAATAACCAAATCTTGCTTTCAGCATGAACCTATGGATACAAATCTAATCATAACTACAGACAATGCTCTGCCACAGACCCATAATGTGGTGCTGTGAACTATCAGCCAAAGGGTCTGTGCTGCGGGGGGTTGGTCATACTTGTCCCAAGGACAAATTAAACATGGAAGCTTGCTGTCTATGATCCCAAACAATAGGTCTTGGGCATCGGACTATATGAATTCCACACACCTGCATAAGTAACTTTTGAACCCCAACAAATTCATTAACCCACTGCATTTCTTACACAGACTGCAAATGGGAGAGCCATGTTACAGACAATGCTCTGCAGCAGGCACTTTTAACTATTTCATAAGGATTCAGGCATTTAATCAAATATTACACACAGATTTCTTCAGCAAGTACATTAAGTACACTCAAGTTACATTACAGTATAACACCAAGACTTTCTGTACGGAAGAGATTGATAGGGCCTTTTCTACTAGTGTCAAATTTTAAGCGCTTCTGATGAACCCGGAGCAGTGTTAATCCCTTAAAGTTTGTTGCCTCTCAACTAGCCCTGATCAATAAATTTCAATGTAAATAGTAAAGCACATTGGGCTTTATAATGAAGGAAAGACTAATATTAAAATAAAACCATGCAAGTGTATTAAAGGTATAAATAGTTACAGAAGGCAAAATAAATAGTTTGAGTCAGTCATTTAGAAAAAAAAGAGATAGCATGTAGTTCAGAATTAAGTGCAAATAATAAAACGGCAGAACAAAATATAGTTCAGCGAAAATAAGTCATAAATCATAGTGTGCCTTCCAAAGAACAGGGGAGAGTGAGCCAACAGCCTTAGGAAATGGCTTCTTTTATAAACACAAAATACAATGAAATCATACATTCAATACAACTGTGAAAGAGTCACACTGATTAAAACAATCAGGTTAAAGAAAGGACGATACGATTTCTGAAGCCATATTCAGCACTACCACATAGATTCACATAATGCAGTTCTCATCTTTAGAGCCCTCAAAACATCTAAACTGTTAATACAAATGTCGCCACTTAATATACAAGGGCAGGCTCTAATCAGAAACCACTGTGGTCCCAATAAGGGAAGCTTTAGGAAGTTTCACTCAATGAAATTGTGTGCTACAGAACTCTAAAGGAAATAAACAGCATTCTGTACCTGGGAAAGTGATATTACATTCCAAAAAGTGTTTACAAAGTTACTTTTGGTTAAATAGTCTGTGCACAGGGGGAGACCAGGACAAAAAGAACGACATACTCAAAAAATGTTTGCACTCAGCACCAACGATTTAGCCAACGTACGCCTGGTTAGCAGAAGCACAGTTCCCCTCAACATAATGCCTTTATTTAAACTATGTTAACTCTTTTATCGTGTTAATGCCATGCTGCATGAAATTATAAAAGCCTTCTCCAATTTCACCCTACTAGCAGGTACTTTAAGTCCCGAAGAAACAATGCATTATGTTTATAACTAATTAAGTAAATCGGGCTAGGTTTAACTATTTTATTTGTTGTCAATTTTTTGGGAGGAGGGTGGCAGACCTTAAAACAAAAATGCATGTCTCTGTCCTCCATAACTGGACTGTTATCGACAATACAAACGTTTATAGCAGCATCTTTATAGACACCTGAGCTCTTAAACACCTCTGCGTTTCTACATGCCATTTTACAACTACGTTTTTTCCCTCCATAATTTAATTTACGTCTTTCACTCTGACGCCTTTAATGTCATAGGCTATACATCACTCCAATAAAGTACTAAAATGCATTTATTAGCACACATGCCTAAACACTTTGAATGCTTGTGCCTGCAATCGCCACAAGCAATAGCGATTCCACGTAACGAAGATGCAACAGCAAAACCATGTGGCTATGCTTATTTATATGCGAGTGCCTCACAACAGAACCGGTAAGGTAAGTAAAACTCCTGGCAGCCCCACTCTTACCTCACCAGTGTGCTTGCACATGTGCGCATTCAGCTCCCACGCCTTATTGAAAGACTCACTGCAGTCCGGATCGGAGCAGATGTAGCGCTTCCTGAACTCGTCCACGTCGGTTTCACCCATGCTTCTAACGAAGCAGTCCTGCAGCACCCTGCTCTCGATGTCTGGAGACTAGCTTTCGGCAGCCGCCATGTTTGTAAAGAAGTCTGAGCTTTATTCAATTGGTAATGCTAAGAATTACGCCCCTTCGCACGGAAGTCTTGATGACGCGCGATGACTTCACGTGTCAGAATCACTGCGGGGGACAGGCGGCACGGCTCCACTCACTGAGCCCCGCCCACCAGAGAGGCACTCGTTCCTCTGCAGCTTCCTGGATCTCAACAGGTGCTGTCTCTGCCAGGACAGCAGCAGTGACTTCCAGGTCGGAGCCCTCGCGCTCCAGGGAAGGGGTGGGCAAGAAGTCACGGACTGCGGGAGGGAGGGGAAAAGACGGGAAGAAAATAGTCTGTGCAGTAAAGGGGCTGATAGCCATGGAAGGACACAAATGACGACATGGCCGTCATGGGGAGGGACTAACAAGCCGAAAACCAATCAGACTGCAGCATTTAGGATGTAAGCCAATCCAAAAGATGGGCGGAGAGTGGACGGAGCTTAAACAAAGCTTCCCCACTATAGTATATACTGCATGTCTCAACGAGACAGCGCAAGCGCTGCCTAGGCGAGACCTAAAAATGCAGGGCTCCTTCATAACAGGATTAAGCAGCAGAAAGTTATAGAGAGAACCCATTGAACAAGAGTTCACAAGCACTGAGGGTATGGCATAGAGAAACACAGTGTCCCTACAGAGGATTGACAAAGCCAGGTGCCCTGCACATAGCAGGAGTGAGATTCCGCAAGAGCGTCCCATCATCGTCCCCTATCGCCATTTTACTGATGCATGTTTTAATGTGGCTTTCGGGTGTCTACCTTGGCACTGAGCTTCTGCAAACTGGTTTTAGAGTGAAAGATTCCATGATCGCTTTTCTTCAGCCTATTGGTAAAAAGGAGAGGGAGAGGGAGAGAGAGAACTTTATTCAGAGTATTCTTTTTCCCAGCTAGCACATCAACAACTTACAAAGAAAAGAATGTTTGCACAACACACCACAACATTTGATACAGTTCATGGACCACTAATCCCTCTACATTCAGGTATCCCACCCATACACCACAAATGACTTATGCTGCGCAAATATCTGTAGTGCCTTTGCATTCAGGTACTACATTCATACATCACAACCTTCTTATACTGTGAACATTTACACACTGTATGCATAAACCACAAGGTTTTGATACATTACGAGGACACTTATTCCTCTACATGCAGGTCACTGCATCCTAACATCATGTTTTTATACTATGCGAGGCTACCTAGTTTCTCTATATTCAGATACTGTGCTTATACACCACAACATTCTGATACTGGGCACATACCTTGAATCCCTCTACATTCAAGTACGCAACCATGCACCTCAACGTTCTGATATAGTCATAGATCATTAGCCACTCTATGATAAAAGTGTCATGCTGAAAAATCAACCTCGACTAGTCTGTGATGGCCAATAGCGTGGAAAGGTGGTCTTCACCTGGCCTCAGCATCAGCAGCCTTCTCGCGGGCGACTTCGCTGACCCGCTCCAGCTGTCCATAGCGCTTCTTGTTCTTGGTCACTTCTCTTACAGTCTCCAGAAGTTCTGCCTGCACTCTCAGAAGCTGTTCCATACTCTGAGGACAGAAAGAGTTAAATGTGAGCAAAAGCAAAATCCTAAACGTGACCAATAATAAAAATGACTGGGAGTGATTTTGTCAAGCCTTCCAGAGTGTGCTGGCCTAGAAGGACCACAATGGAGAACATAGTTTAGAGTCATGGTTGGTAAGAGCAGAGGCTAAACCTGATCTCACTGGCTACTGACATGCAAAGTCTGACCTATTGCTGACCCAAGGGCACAAGTATTTGCTGCTGGCCTGTCATTGTCTGCTGTGTTACCGATATGCTGAGCTCATTCTCACTGAGTGCAGAGGTGCTGAGTATAATGCCATTATCTGCTTTTGTGCTGAGTTGCCCGCGATTAGCCTGCTGCTGCAGCGAGTTTACCGTCACTAGGTGCTACTGTGCTCATGTTAATAAGTATTGATACACTGTTGTGAGGAATTTAATGTGTAGATTTTGGGTGGACAGAGTTACTGATAACAGTTGGCGTTAATGGAGAATTACTGTGAAGGCTTGAATTTACTGTGCAGAATACCCCAAAATGTTCCTTATTCTGGGGGGTTTAACATGGATATTGATCACCTTTTCTGACCAGGTGATAAATGTCTGAAAGCACTTCTGTGCAGTGTAGGGAGAGAGAGAGGCTGGTGGGATGGTGGAAGAGCTTAGGGGAGGATGCTAGTAGCAGCGGGGCAACATGAAATGCTCCCCTTATTCCTTGGCAGAAAGGTAGGCGGCAAGCAGGGAACAGGTCCGGGCTCCAATGCAGCCCTTTGTCGAAGAGATCTTACCAGACAGATTTTTCAGTCAGTAAAATCAGATTCGGTGTTCCCACACTTGGAACCAGGTGCCCAAACACCGGACCACTGATAACTGTGAGGAGCAGAAGTCCACATGGGAAATCCACTCTGTACAACTTGTAAATGGGGCCTATGTGTCCTACCAGTTGCTTCAAGGAACAGGGTAGGCCAAAGCTAAAGCAGATGATGAAATAGGGACCATGCTGTGTGCCCCATACCCACAACGTCTTAGTGAGTGATTTTGTTCTATGCTTCATTCAGAGCTGCTGAAATCCTGCTATCATTGAATTTCCTTTGAGAATGCACTGCATTCCACCAGCCCAGAATGTCGTACTTGGCCGGTTACTGCTGAAGTAGTATAATATGTAATAATGAACATGATTTCAAAGTGACATAGTCCAAGACCAATACCTTGAATTTTATTGTGACCTCATAGGCAGGCAATGCAGCCTGACCAATGACAGCTCGATGCGGTCTTGCTTTTTTAGGTCAAAGTTCAGATACCTTGGTATGGGCAGGGCCACCACTTTTAGCAACCTCCGGGTAATGGCAAGTTGGGGCAAGATGTTCTTGGCCAGTTTACATAGACAATGGCAGATTTTGGCCACCTCACTAATTGTTTTCTTCAGGAGGTGCTTATGATTGGATTTTAAAAACTGCTGCCATTTGTGGAGTTTGTCCAATTACTTCAAGACAAGAGAAAGTTATGACTTTGGGGGGCGTGGCCAGCGAACCATCATGGCGGACGCGACTTCATAGAGCTCTGCGGCTAATCCCTCAATTATCCTGATTTCTCCATGTATTCCGACCCATCCAACCGAGAAAACGGCAGTGCTTGCCTGAAATAAGGATCTGACTATAACTGAGACCCTGCGACAGCCACGGAGCGCGGACCCGGCCTGTGGTGGCAGTGACAGCGGGTGTGCGGCCTAAGAGACTCCGGCTGTGAGTGCGGAGGCGACGCACAATCAGACACACTACTGCCGTGCTAGATACGCCTGTGAGGGGCATTCTTAGTGTATACTTGCTGTGCTGCCGCCGCGATCCCGGCTGAGTGGAGCCATCTGCGGCACCGTTGGAGTTCAGGCCTTGTCACGAGGGATCTGACGAGACGGGCCTTGCCCAGCTACCGCTGGTGGGAGAACCCTCACGTTTCAGCGGCCGGGACATGACTGCCAGGACAGAGCGACAAGAAAGAACTAACGCCGCAGGCGCTGTTGGAGTTGAATCGCTGCCATTGATCTATCACCAGAGGTGACCTGCAGACAGCCGTGATTCGTATCCTACCCCCGGGAGGCCTGGACCCTGAAACTGAGCCGGGCAGCGCTGCGGAAGGATACTGAGGCAGCGGAAGTCGTTGGACCTGGGGGTGCTGCGACAAGGCAAGATCGGCGACATCCCCCCATAGCTGGAGGCGGCCTGAGAATAGTTGCGACCTGCGACCTGCGTCCTGCTCCTGGGGGGACCCGGCTCCTGGTTCCGTGATCAGGCGTGTGAAGTGGACTGTGGCTGCAGTGAAGCGGGCAGCCGGGATCTGCGTCTTTGCCCGGAGGCGGCCTATGGACAGTTGCGACCTGCTCCCGGTGGGCCCCGGCTCCTGAGTCCGCAATCGGACGACTAGATTCAGCTGCGCCTGCTATCCAGACCTGCGCCTTCACCCTGGTAAGCGGCACGCGACAAGCCCTGCGCCCGGTGCTCTCCCTGCTACCAGCGCTACCTTGCACGAGTGCGACGGCCCGGAGCACGCTGTAAATTTGACCTGCCCCACTAGAGGATTAAGTGGGTTAAGCCCTGCCTGCGTGCACACAGCTGCTATAACTGACTGCAGCTACTCAGAATTCATTGGGCGAAGCTCTGAGGCCACAGTCACTACTGGTACTGCGTGTGCTGAGACGCAGCTTGGAAGCGGCCAGTAACTATCTAGTGGGGGGGGGGCCTGGGAGCGAAGTGGCCGGTGCCTTGGGCCTGGAGGGCCCTACTGCTACATCTGTGGGCAAGCCGTCTGCTATGCACGACACTGAAGCGGCAGGAAGGGCCGAATCCTGCGCCTGGAATATGGAATAAGATATATCCTGCATCTTATGCCCACCCTGCGCTGGCCTGGGATTGAGCTGAAGGAACTGCGCTATATCTACATAGGCGGCGACTGTACGGCGAAGAGTCGGTCATTTCCAAGCACCACAGATCTGTAACGCCTGCCGCTGTCGTTGATGTACACCTGGACACCCCAAGTGCTTTCCTAGCATCTGAGACAGCGTTGCGTGGTGGTGGGACCTCGGAGATCGCGAGTGTGGGGTACTCTGAGCAACGAGGTAGACCGGTAGAGCTCCAGCGAACTACGAGCCACCTAATGACTGTCTGAAAAAGCCAGAGCCAAGGGGGAACGGCCAGAGAGATCCAACACATCTAAAGGTGAGGACACATATTTGGAGTGGACTCTAACGCAAATGTACCTCGACGACGAGGCCCTGAACATGCTGACCCTGCTTGAATAACCTTCGACATCCCATACACAGTGGCAGAGAGCACTGAACCCACCGGAGTACAGGTAGTTGATAAAGGCACTCGCATGACTGCGATCCACATCCACACGTGTCTTCGCACAGTTGCCTGACATTGGAAATCAATGCTCTCGGCGCAAAAGTTGGCAATGGGCCGCCTCCGCACCAATACGCAACAGAATGCGGCGCGCACCAGCGCTCTGGAGCCACCACACATGGACGGTACTGCCGCCGGAGACGCTCCGACTGCGGAGATAACCGCAAAACTAGACTCTGTGCTGGCAGCGGTCGAGAAAATCGGAACTACACTGGACCAGACGCGCACTTCTCTTGAAGCTCGGATCGACAAGGTAGCATCTGACTTCACTCTACTGCGTGCTGATCACCATAACCTAGTGGAGAAAGTCCAATCACACACTCAGACACTATCAGAGCTGCAACCTGTCACTCGAAGTCACACTGCGGCATTGCAAGACATCCTTGACCGAGTACACGCATTGGAAGACAGAGTGGAAGATGCGGAGGGACGTTCACGCCGCAACAATATCTGCGTGGTGGGCCTGCCGGAGGGAGCGGAAGGACGAGCCCCGGAAGCATACGTGGAGCATTGGCTTCGAGACATTCTCCCCGCTGGGTCGCTATCGCCACATTTCGTGGTAGAGCGGGCACACCGCGTACCGGCCCAAAAGCCCCCCCCCCCCGGGGGCCCGGCCGAGACCTTTCCTCTTCAAGCTCTTGAATTACAGAGACATGGATGCCATCTTGCGTGAAACTCGTAAACTCCCTGAATTAAAGGTAGGCGGAAGCTCAATCATGCTGTTCCCAGACTATACGTCACAGATACAGAGGCACCGGAGCACCTTCACAGCAGTGAAGCGTCAACTACGTGACTTAGAACTTCCCTACTCTCTGCTATTCCCTGCCAGGCTGAGGGTTGTGGCCAAGGATGCTACACGCTTCTTCGACTCGCCCGAAGAAACATGGGACTGGTTGGAGGAGTCGGGCCTATGGACGGGGCCCCGCGCCTCAAGCGATGACCCAGCTAGACCAGTTAATAAAAGAACACGCCGACGGGGGAAGTGAGGACAAACGGGAGGCGCATCCATGCGAGCAGCAGCGCCACCTCCGGACCAGAGTGTGATGAAACGCCGGGAAGCCCTGGAAGCAGTTGCAACATTGGGATCTCAGGGTTATCGTGAGGCTCGGGAAACCAGCTCCTCCGGATCGGCGACTGCCAGCGGCTCGTCCACTCCTAGACCGGAGGACTTTGACGGTGTCCAGTTACCCGATGTCACCCCACAGACTGCTGATGACATAATGTGAGAGACTGTCAAGTACCGGAGACATGGACAAAAGTCCGCACACGCAAGTAGAGACTGCCTTGCACTGGTTAAATGTGATGCTGATAGTTCACTGCTATGTAAGCTGACACTGGCGTACTAACGCGCAGCACGCACATGATTTACACGCACACCAGGCACGCCATAGTACAGGTTTAATGCACTATGCCCGCTGGCGCACAGGTTGAGGAAACGGGTGTTTACACTCTGACACTGAGGGACGTGAACTGTACATAGCTAAGCGTACATTACCCACAACCCCCCTATCAGTCTCTAGACTGAAATAGTCACTGCCTCGTTGGGCAACGTAGTAGTTTGGACTAACGCCACCACGAAGTTCGCCCCGATTGTTAACATGGTTATGGTTTGTGTTCCACATTCTAGTATAGCAAGCTCAGCCCAAGGCCCCTATATACATCATATGCCGGGCACACTGTTGCTCACCCCACCTGCATCCGAACAATATACTACTCAAACATGGCACAAGTAAATGTGACAACGTCGAACATACGCGGTATGCACACGCCCACACGTAGATACTATATCTATTCTTACCTGCAAAGACACATGGCAAGCATAGCATTACTTCAGGAGACCCACATGTC
The DNA here is from genome assembly GCA_963921515.1 of Calotriton arnoldi. NCBI lineage: Eukaryota > Metazoa > Chordata > Amphibia > Caudata > Salamandridae > Calotriton > Calotriton arnoldi. The sequence goes on from CAWUFW010001895.1 coordinate 384,998, forward strand.
ACAGATTGAACTCGAGCACCTGCGTAGACGATGGAGAGGTCAGGTGTTCGGCGCTACCTTTTCGGCGCATGCGCGTGGCACACTGGTGTGGATCAGGGCGGGGGTCCCGTTTGTTTGTGACGAGGCCATGAATGACGTAGAGGGCAGATGTACCTTTGTGAAAGGGCATTTAAATGGCCAAATAGTGCTGCTGGGCTCCATCTATGTTCCCAACATAGACCAAGCCTCCCTCCTTGAGCGCATTTCCAGGGTCCTAGCCCGATGGAATGGCATTCCCTGGTTGTTAGGTGGCGATTTTAACTCGGTGCACAATGTCGAGCTTGACAGGTCATTCCCGCCGCTAAATAGTACCCCTTCCAGGTCTAATGCGAGGGCCCTCTCACACTGGCTTACGCACTGGGCTCTACTAGACATATGGCGCTTCCTTAATCCCACAGCCCGAGTTTATTCTCACTACTCCGGGGTACAAAGATTACACGTGCGTTTGGACAGACTGGTGGGGTCAAAGGCGTTACTCCCTTTGGTCCATCGCATTGATTATTTAGGGCGGACTCACTCCGATCACAATCCCCTAATATTGCAGCTCAAGTGGGAGGTACAGCACCCTCCGGTCCCTACATGGCGACTCCAAACTAGCGCACTAGAGGATTCGGCGTTTCGTGCATCCCTGGGAACGGCAATTTTGGAGTATTTTGAATTAAATGAGGGTACAGCAAGCGATGCACTTGGAATATTCGCAAGCAGTTATCGAACTCCCTCACAAAAATAGAAGCGCGGCTGCTGCAACATGAACGAGAGGGTGAGGGTGAGGGTAGAGATGCGCGGCGTCTTGAAGCTCTACGCTCTGACCATGCAGAACAGTTGGAGCACCTTAGGTGCCACAATTATACTGTGCATACAGCTCGTACACATACTACTGCGGACAGAGCGGGCAGACTGCTAGCCTGGTTGATACGACAGGAGTACACTCATGCCCCAATTGGGGCGCTGCGGGGGAGGACAGGGCAGATGCTATGCACACAACGCGAAATTCACGAGGCCCTGACAGCCCACTATGCCAGTCTATACAGGTCCCGGAGGCAAGACACCGAGCGAGATCTAGAAGAGTTCCTAGGCGCTCTGCAGCTACCCACAGTAAAGAGGGAACATAGAGAAGCACTCAACGTGCAGGTAACATTAGAAGAGATTGGAGAAGCCATACAATCCCTTGCTTCTGGGAAATCACCGGGACCGGATGGGCTGCCAGCTGAGTACTATAAAGCGTATCGGTCTCCCTTGTGCAGCGCCTCCACACTGTATACACCACTGCCTTAGAGTCCCAGCAACTTCCACCCTCTATGCGTGAAGCGCACCTGATATCACTATTGAAACCTAACAGAGATCCAACGGAGATGGGCTCCTATAGACCCTTAGCATTGCTCAACATCGACTATAAAATACTAGCGAAGGTGTTGGCAGACAGACTGGCTCAAGTCGTCCCGACACTGGTTCACACGGACCAGAATGGCTTTGTACCTTCCCGTAACACCTCCCTCAATCTACGGCGTTTCTTCAGGGTATCCACATACGCACCGAGTGCATGGCCGAGGGCGGGATGCCTTGTATTGGACCTGGAGAAGGCCTTCGATTCCGTAGAGTTGAGCCATCTGTTCACAGTACTGGAGAAATTTGAGCTTGGCACAGTTTTTATCCAACTGACGCGCCTGCTATACACCAACCCTACAGTTAGAGTTAAAGTGGGACCCTACATCTCAGATCCCCTCTCAGTACAGAGAGGTACACGACAAGGGTGCCCTTTATCCCCACTCTTGTTTGCGCTCGCAATGGAGCCATTAGCAGAGGCATTGCGCACCCAACTAGACAATGGCGTGCCTCTGGGAGATGCCACACACCAAGTGTCGTTGTACGCTGATGACCTCCTTATTTATCTCAGAGACATCACCCGGGCCTCCCCCCCCCCCCGTTTGGCTCCACTATTGGAAGAGTTTGCTCGGTTGTCGGGATTAACTGTAAACGTAGACAAGTCCTGCATTTATGCATTTCAAGAGGGACTCCAAGACCCTGACCTCGTTATGAGTGGTAAAAAGGTACGTTGGGCGGCGGACACGTTCCGATACTTAGGCATCCAAATCTACCACCGATCGGACGATCTGGTGGATGGGAATCTGGGCCGGGCAGTGACGTCCCTCAAGTCGCAGATGCGGTTTTGGAGTACGCTCCCGTTGGCTGTAACGGGTAGGGTTGCACTCACCAAAATGATGGTACTCCCGAGACTCATATTTTAATTTACGAATTTGCCGGTCTATCTCTCGGCCTCTTTCTTCCCCCCTATAGAGAAGCAGATTTGTGACTTCATTTGGGGAAACGCCAGGCATAGGATGGCGCAGAAGAAGTTGTATTTACCAGTGGACCAGGGAGTGCTGGCAGCCCCTTGTCTCGAACATTACTATCTCGCCTCTCAACTTCAGTGGGTGGCACGCTGGTTATCAAACCGACATTGTGCAGACACTGCAACCACGCGACCGCCCTACCCCCTGCAACACATCATGAGCCTTTTCCACCCGGGTGCACGCTCACGGCCGCCAGAGCCCTTGTTGCTTGCCGTGGCCTATAGATGCTTCCGCAGAAGCCTATATATCACACGTACGGTGATTCCCTATGCGCCTGCGATTCCCCTAGAAGGAATCCCTGATGGACACATGGTTATCGCTACACAGATACTTCGGAGGTGGCATGACAACGACATCCAGACACTCTGAGATTTATATCACGAGGGGATACTTATACCGTACACAACTTTGGTAGAAGAAGATGGGCTCCCGCCTGGACACTTTCGGATACACCGTGCGCCGATAGCTTCGCTCACAGCCAAATGGGGAGACATGACTGCGGAGCCACAAACACATCTCACCATGCAATATTTACACGTCATGGGGTCGGGCAGACACCTGACACGCTGGTTCGCAGCCTCACTGAGGACTCATACGGCGGTTAGCCTAGATCCACTGCGACATAAATGGGAGCATGACTTGGGACACCAATTCACAGATACGGAATGGGCTCGGATGCTTGAGAGCCCGACAGGTATACCTCGGAATATGCGCTTCCGACAAATACAGCTCTATATCGTCCACAGGGCATATCTCACACCTGCAAAAATTAATCAATACTTCACTCGCATAGATGCCGAGTGCCCGAGATGCGCTGAACAGGGAGCTGATTTAGTACACATGCTCTGGGGTTGCGCCCGGGTGGATCCCTACTGGTGTGACGTGGCTACACAATTGCGAGCTTGTACTGATCAAATGCTATTGCATGACTGGCCGACCTATCTATTACACAAATTCCATAGAACTCCCGCCATAAAAGTTACCTCGAGATTCCTAGATTTGGGGCTGATAGTAGCCAAAAGGCTAATCACTAAGAAATGGAAAGCATCTGACCCCCCCCAATATAATGGCCTGGCGAAACTCAATGCTCGCATGGACTAAGGCGGAGAGCATTGCCATTAGACGCGAAGAAACATTGGGACTGCGCAAGATCCCCATTGCGGCATGCTGGGACGCTCTCTGTGCTGCGCTGCAATTAAATGTTGACACGGAGGGTGGAGACTCCCCTGACCTGCAACCGGTGGAACACTGTCGCCGTTAGGAGTCTAGACCAGGGGTGCACCTCGTTACTTTTAGCTGATAAACCACAACCTGCTTATACATGCATGTTAACACAAGATTAGGGTAGGGGAAGGGAACTGGTAGCCACTGACGTTGAGAGAACAACATACAAATTTCACTAGGGTGTTAAGGGCTGAACAACAGTTACATATGTTTTGTATATTTCGTTTGTAAGTTGATGCAATCTATGTTTTGCCTTCTCTTTTATTCCACCGATACCACCTAGCAAACTGCACACATCATTGACATTATCCTAGCTTTATGTTAACACATGTACAGGCAAGCCACAATGGATAGTAAATAACAGACGTGATTTGTTAGTCAACTAGAACCATATATCCAGAGTCGCTGTCCGACTTTTCTTCCACAGGTTCCTTTTTATACTTATTGACGGACACACGATGTGACTGCTTTCAAGGACTTGGCTCTTTTGATATCTTCTCTCTTTCAGTTAATAATGAATCCATGGTTTTGATAGCACAATTATGACAAGTTAATGTATCTGTACCATACCCATGTTCCATGTCATTACGTCCACTACTGCTTGCATGCAGGTAATATCTGTATCAAAACCATAAAACAATAAAATAGATTTGCAAAAAAAAGAGAGAAAGTTATGACTTTGCTTCCACCGTCAGCTGCAGTATCTCTGTCTTTGAGTCAGTGACCAATTTGCTCTCTGTCACAACCAAGTCACTCCATTTAGGTTCTTAACTCTCCGGGGTAGCGAGGCCGAACAGTCAAAGCTTATGCAAGGACATGGAGGCAGTTTTATTATACAGCATCAAAAAGTAAATAACACCCAAACTCATTGCCCAACAAGTGTTACATCTTCATAGAAGAACAGGACTTGTATTTACCGATCAGCAAACTGAACATTTACAACTATGCACACAACAAAAACACAAGTGTTTCTAGCACCGACATTTTTATTGTGTCTATGCACTAGATATTCTAATACCTAGCCCTAGAAAAACCCACAAGAATGTCGGAGGCTCTGCGGGGAGGCAGGTGCAATCACACGCTTATTGGGGGCATGCCCCAAATAATACACTTTTGGGAGGAAGTATTGACAGGCATAATGCAAATCACTCCTAGGTACTATAACTCCGGCAACAATCCTCTTGTGCAGGCCAGTCGCACGGCATTCCCTCTTCACACTAAAGAGGATTAATAATATCTCAGCTACTTCTATGGGCCAGACTTACTATTCAGTCACAATTGCGCCAAATGGAACATCCAACACAACTCCACTGGTTGCAGAGACCATGTTGTTTACTGTGGGGTAAAAAATTAGCCTATGATCTGGGCAAAAAGCAAGAGAAATCCCAAAAGCTACAGGGTCCGGTGACTGGGTATCTAAATAGGGATCACAGGAGTCTTCCCTGTCCATAGACATTGAGAGTACTTAGGCTGGTTTACCAGACTCAATATCCACAACATAGGAACATGGGAGAAAGCTTGTAAACAGTAGCTCAGAGCTGCGAGAGGAGTGATGGCTGGGATGAGGAGGGTGGAGGAGAGGAGCTACGTTGAGATCTATATAGTTTTGGATTGATAGGTGGGTATGGCCACTTTTTTCATGTATTCTTAAAATCTCAATGAAAATGGATTGAAACATACATTATAGTCCTACTGTCAATGTTTCTATCTCATTGAGCAGCGTTCAGGAGAACTTTGAAGATCTTGCATTACTGAACCCACTCTTCAGACTCTGAGAGAGGGGAGTTGTTTGTGCACTATGAGTCAGCAGACCTTAATGTCATTTTCTGCCGCAATCCGGTTGAATTTACCACCAATATGTGATCAGCGGAAAGGCACAGACTTTTGTAAGAATTAGGTTTATAATGGTTCCTCCAAGAAAATCAATACAGCTCTACATAAGCATTATGGAGCTGATGGACTGAAAAACGGCAGCACACACTGTGTAGTGATGTTCGTCGAGCTCTAAAGAGGTACCACTGGGGACACTACAAATACAATGTGCACAGAAAACTAATGTGTAAATCGCTGTGGTTGGCAGTAAAATTATACACAGGGTAGGAGATTATTCTCATTCAGTCTCTACACACCCCTACACTAAGGCATGTGATCTTGAAGTGTCCGTAACACTGGGTTAAAACTAGCACTTCAAGGGGCTTATTTACGAGCCCATTGTTCTACCGGAGCATCCCTTTTTGTGACGCTTCGGCAGTGCAGATTACAAAACCATATCTATGAGGCCAGGTAAAGCCACTATGTATGGCTCTGGATAGCCTCATAGATATGGAGTAAAACAATGCAGCGCAAATCGCTGCGTTTGCCTTACTCTGCACTCAGGAGGCACTGCGGTGGGCATTCTGCAGCACACATTGTAAGAAAGTTCCCTCTTTTTGCATGGTTGCCCCCGCTTTTTGCTGGACTGCTGATGTACTTTGACTGAGTGTACCCTGGGCTCCTGCCAAACAGGTACCCAGGGCCTATGTTCTTTCCCTAAAACTGCATTAAAAACAAAAACAAATTGGCACTCTGGCCACAGGTCAGCCCCTGGTAAATGGTACCACAGGTACCCAGGGCACTGTGACCAGGGAAGGCCTTTAAGGGCTGCAGCACTTATTGTGCCACCATTAGAGGCCATGTACCTTTACACACACACACTGCCTTTGCAGGCTGCGTGTTTTGGTGCAGAACAAAGTGAAGAGTCGACATGGCACACATCCCTATGTGCCATGCCTACAACCCACTGCCCTGGCATAGATCAGCCACCCCTCTAGCTGGGTGCACTATACCAGTGGTGACGGTACAGGTGCATGAGCCCTGTACCCCAACAGTGTCTAAGCCAATTCTTAGACATTATAAGTGCAGTAATGCCATTAAGAGTATATGGTGCTGGGAGTTTGTCATTACGAACTCCACAGTACCATAATGGCTTTACTGAAAACTGAGAAGTTTGGTATCAAACTTCTCAGCACATTAAACCCACACTGATGCCAGTGTGGGTTTTAATTAAAAATGCACACAGAGGGCATCTTAGAGATGCCCCCTGAAAAATGACCTAACACTAGTGTCCAGGCTGAGTGGCTGCTCACCAGCTGCCACCACCAGACATGTTTCTGGACCCCTGGGTAGAGAGCCTGCTGCTCTCGGGGGTCTGAAACAATGCACATCCTAGGACGAGGAGCCAAGCTTCCTCCCTCAGGATGGGCAGGGTCCACGAAGGGGAAACTTCAAAGGCTTGCCGCCCTAGAAAGCTTCCCCAGGCCTTTTGCTGCTCCCAGCAACTGGTCCCCACCGGTTCTGACCCCCACTTTGGGCAGGAGAACCGGCGGGAAAACCAAGTGAGGAAGGGAGGTGTACCCACCTTTGCCAACCCCACCCCTCAGGTGGGGGAGGCGAGGTGAAGCACAACTCCCAGTACCCGCCATCTTGCAGATGGGGGGACCCAGCCAACCAGAGTGAGGCATATGCCCCCCCCCCCACTGGAGGGTGGCATAATAGGGGGTGTGATCCACCCCAGGGAAGGGACCCATGGGTCCAACCTTTACTTACCTGTAACACCCCTAAATCTAGTATTTAGGGGCACCCCTGAACCTTGCCTCCTCAGACAAGAAACGACCAAGAAGAAAAGAAGAAGAAGGACCGAACAGCCGTGCTGAAGCTAAGAAGAGGAGGACGCCCACTGACTTGGCCCCAGCCCTACCGGCCTGTCCCCACCTCAAACCTGCAGAAGCGAAACTGCGGTGTGTCCTGCAGCCAGCAGCCTCAAGAATCCTGAGGACCTGCCCTGCCTTCCAAAGAAAAGATTTTGTTTCCCGTGAATACCAGATTTGTTCACCCACAGACTCCGCGAGTCTGCACCACTCTGCACCCGTCGCCCACAGCCTGAGTTCGAGTGGCCCAACACCACGAGGAGGTCTCCTCTGTGATTCTGACCCGAGATCTGGTGATCTCTGACCTGCCTCAAATCTCCCAGCGAAGCCTGCAGCCTCTTTCTGGAGGATCCCCCCGACCGCGACCGGAGCTGGTAAGAGAAACCAAACGCCTAAAGACACCCCTGCACCGAAGCCCCACAGCCTTGGGTGGCCCAACCGACGGTGTCCCAGCATCCCCAGGCATCCCAACTTACCTCTCCAACTGGTGGTCACCTCCAGAAGATCTTCGTCCCCGAGCCTGCAGTCTTTGTTGAAACCGGAGAATCCCCACTGAAATCAACAGGGCACCCGATGCCAAACCTGCACCCAGCCGCTCCTGCGCAGCTGCGGGTGCACTTTTTATGCTAAACAGGATCCCCCTTTGCCCTGAGCCTAACACCAGGAGCTTTGCTACCACAACCCAGTGGCCTGCTCGTAAGCAGCCACCAACCGGAGGCACCCTATCCCCCATTGGATAACAATCTGGCCTCAGCACTCTGCACCTGGCCGCCCTAGTGTCGCTGAAGGTGTAACAAAAGTGCATCCTTGACCCTGGGGGAACCCTTGTTCTAACCCCAGAAACTCAACCCCAAAGACCGAGTACTTACCTGGTAACCGATAACTTCATTTCTCTCCATAGGAATCCATTGACTGTTTTTCTCTGAAAAATGTTCAGTGTGGAGTTGATTTGTATGGAAACCTGAAAAATAACAATTGTGCAAAACTGATTTTACTTACCTTTTCTCTAGGAAATGTCCCAGTGTGATATCTAGGCATATCACACTGAATAGAAAAAGTAACTTAAAAAGTAATCTAAAAAGTAACTAAAAAGTAATCTGTACAGTAATTTCAATACCTTGACTTACCTGTATTTCAAACAACTGCATTTGAACTTGCATTCACTTGTAAACACTGCATAATATTTTGCAAGGGATTTCTTTCACTTACCTGTGCAAGGCTTGGCTTGGTTCTAGAAATAAAATAACAATGTTTTTATACAAACAAAATTGGTCTGAGTTCAGTCTTTGAGTGTGTGACAACATTTGCTGATTGAGTGTGTACAACAAATGCTTAACACTACCCTCTGATAAAGCCTTACTGCTCGCCCACACTACCACAAATAGAGAGTAAGGTGCTATCTACTTTTACCTCTGCCTAACTTTGGGGTTCCACTAGACTCCGTGCACACTATACCTCATTTTGGTATAGTATATACAGAGCCCGCTTCTTACACACATAGAAAGAGGAAAACATCTCTTAGAATGTGTGACATATTGGTAAATATACCACTCAATCTAAACAGGACATTAGGATGAGGAGTCAAAAATACATCCCAAAACATCCAAGTGTGATCTGATCTATGTTACTGTACTGTTAGCTCATACTTCCCTAATGCAGAGAAATCTTGCATGTATCCATGCATTTATTGAGCAAGAGTACTGCTGTCGGGCACTACAACGTCAACTGAAGCACCAAAGAAGGCTGAAGAGACTGGTTTCTGTTACAAAACATGCAGAAGGGGTGCCTTCCGAAACAATGATAAAGCGACTACATGCTGTGATTGGATCACTGCGGTGCATGTCATTATAAGAGGGGTGCGTGCTTATGTTGATCCCCGGAGGTGCAGTGCAGTAAAAGGCCTTTCTGGGGCAGGGATAACTGATAGACGTTCCGTAGCATTCAGAGGGTTTTCTGATGGTCTGTGTGGGCAAGGCATGCCAGAGTGCCAGTGTGCCAGATGTCAGAGTGTGACTGGGCAAGTGGGTGAATGTGCCTGTAGCAGTGGTGTAACAAAACTTGAAGGCCCCCCTGCAAAGTACATGGACGGGGGCCCCCCACATTCCGGACCCAGTCAGGATTTCTCAGGCCAGGGGTCCCCCACCAATGCACAGTGCCAGAGGGGGGCCCCTGGAGCTCAAGAGTCCCCGCACCGTGGGGGCATGGGGGCTATTGTAACCCACTGGCCTGTCGCCCTCCTGAGTCAGAAGTGCCTGTGAAAATGAGTCATGTGGAGAGAGTTTGCATCTCATGGCTGGGATGAGCGGACGGTTTTAGACAGTAAGGCGCTCTTTGCTCCAAGGGGCGCACCCTTGTGGGTAAGCTTGCCTGGGATGGGTGCCAATGGGTGGTACGTGACTGGAGTTGGACAGATTCTCCTGGGGAGTGATTCTTTGGTCCTCTACCTCATTTCTCAGAGTAGAAAGGTCCCAGATCTGAATGACACCACGATCCAATTACCCCAGGAAGAGATGAGTAAGGGGCCCAGACATGCAGTTTGCCATTAGGACCACAAACCCTGCTCATAGGTCAGTAACCAGATCAGATACATTTTGCCTACAGTGGGTGTCATCTCCACTCCTGACTGTCTGGGTCCATCGGGTAGCCCATTCCGTATTGTCAGACCACTAGAGATGAGAAAAGCAGGAGTATTTTCCTTGCAGGTATGCATAAACCTGCCTTGCATCTTTCCCAAGATTTTTCTCAAACAGGCCTAACTTGTGGGTGTGCCCAGACAGAAGTTTAAACAGTGGGGAAAGGGAGAATACTACCTGCCTGCCCGCACGAGTTCTGTCAATGCGTTCTGGTACATGCGGTCCTCCATAGTGATCGTACTGACAATTACTCAAGCCTTTTCCCCCAGTATTGGCACAGCTTCTGCTGGTTGTCCTTGGAGATGTGTTTAGTGCTAATCGCCACTCATTGATGTGGAGCAATCATTAGCCTGGAGATGCTTAGCAGCAGTTTTCAGTAGATCTGGTTCTGTACCACTCAAACCTCACAGGTGCACCGACAGGCTTTGTCAACCCAACATCCGTCAGGAGATGTGAACGGTGAGGGAGGGAGCACACAGCCTGCATGCACCAGTCCTTCCAGTGTGTTGTGGTAGATTCAGTCTTCACCAGTGCTCATACTCTCAATTAAGGAAGTGTTTGCCGCGCAGTATTGGAACAGCTAGCGCTGAATATCTTTGGACGTGTGTTTTTTGCTAACTGGCACTCATAGACAAGGAGCAGTCTACTAGTTTGGGGGTGCTTTTCAAGCCATTTTCAGTAGTTCAGATTTGGTACCACTCCAAGCCCACAGATGCAGTCAGAGTTTGCCAACCCAACATCTTTCTGGAAATGTCAACAGTGGGGAGGGGAGCAATGGGGAACTTAAGCTGATCTGCCAGGGGTGTGCTCCCTCCTCCCAAGTATTGTTAAAGCTTTGCTGGTAGTGATTAAACCGACGAGCATTGGGACGCCGCCACACCCTTTGCAGTGATCCTAACCTGATGAAATACAAGCAGCATTTCAAGCAGCCCAATCCGAGGTACTTCCCGTTGACGTCCAACAATCACCCAGAAACACATGTCAAAGAATACACAGAAATACCAGCACTGGCGGTACCAGCTGATGGTGAACACTTCCTTGATTGTGGCTGAATATATTACGAACTGCAATTACCATAATGCAATAGGGACCTAATGCTGATTTGCCAGCAGTGTGCCCCCCCTCCCCCACGCCCCCAAGCATCAATAAAACTCCTCTGGGAGGGATGAGGCTAACAAGTCTTGGGACACACCTGCACGCTTTGGAGTGGTACATGCTATAATGCAGCGGGAAACGTATGCTGATTTGCAAGCACTGTTTCCCTCCCCACAATATCTTCCCAGATGCATCAACACTAAAGGGACTGGGAGGCTGCTTAGCCTAGTGAGCCTGTGAGAACACTAATCCCAGTGAGTATAGGTGGCCTCCCCGCCCTACTATCCTGCTCCTCTTGTGTGGCTAGGTGCCCTTGGGCCTACTCCATACAATATAGACGGATTCCTTTTTGTTTGCTCTGGGAAGAGTTCAACTTGAGCCCTCTTCATGTAGTTTGTCATGTATAACGGAGTGCTGTTGCACTGATCTAGTGTCTGGGGTCCTTTTGAAAGCACAGATGTGTTGATGCCCAGGTCCTGATGGCACTTTTGTATTATTGGAAGGATTACTATAATGCGTATGCTGACACTCCTCTATGGGATCAATTATGTTTATGTTTAAAAGAAAACACATACACCTCCGCACATCCTGTGGCCACGCAGAGCGCTAAGAAGCACCTTTGCCTGCTGCTTGAAGAAACCACCACTGACCCCTTCCAACAAGAGGCATAAAAACAGTCCAGCCAAACACATATAACAACACATCCAACATGAAATACCCCTAACCCTCTCACAAACAAAGATGTTGTTTCTTAGTTCCAGACCTCTTCCTACAGAGAGCAGCTCAGTATGTGTACCTCCATCACCTCCCCGCCCAAGAGAGCGTAAAGTCAGACAAGCATTCAAGCCCAATTTAGTCCTGAGAGTAGATACGTGATTTGCAACACTCAAGTACTTCGTAATATGGGTGATTTCTTTAAATTCGTATGCTAACAGGGACAAGCACAGTTACCATACTAGTCCAAAATTTTCACCCCTTCCAGCCAGCATCATTGATATCTTTCCATACTCAACATATCCCAGAAGGGATAAAGCCATGCTCTGTTGCTGGGTACATCTTCTTTATCCCACAGTCCCAGAATCGCTTGTTTAGTGGCACACAGTAATCTGACGATCCTTCAGTGATCTTACAGGAAATGAACATTGATCGGCCACTCCTATTTTGCTATACACCGGAATTCTAATCAACTTGGCGTTGATCAGGTCAATGTCATCTAGAATTTGCTACTAATATTTCTGGAGTTTGAGGCAATGACACAATAAATGGAGGCGGGAGGCAATATTCCCACATTTCCTCCAACAGGACTCACCCGTATGACTGTCCCAACTAAATATCCTGCTTAGCGTATAATTCCAATAAGTAACAATTTCAATCAATGTTTCCTTCATGGCCGAGCTAAACACATCTGTTCTGTGTCTAGAGAAACTCTCCCCCCATTCTCCATCTGTCTGTGTTCTCCAAGCTCAGCGTCCTGTCTTGTCTGGCCTGCCATTATAGATGGAGGGTGTCCCTAATAAGGACCTTGTAGACTTTGCGTAAGAAGTGCTTATCATCAGTTGTGGTCAGGAATGATCTTGCATACAGTGTCAGTGGTCTGCGTACTGAATTTTTCAACTCTAATGGGTGACCCGGTGTTATTTCTGTAAATAACGCAGCTTTTCATTATCAGGAACTCTGAATTCATTCAAAACTTGCTCCAGTTATTCAAGACCTTCAGAGTCAAAAATGCTCCCCACTTTCTTACAGCCTACCTTTAGCCAGGGTACATATTGACCCAGCTCCGTACTCAGAGAAGTCAGAGTTACCTATGAAGGGAGTAAGCGGGGATGGATAGGAGGAAAATCCCTTCTTTCTCATTACCAGGTCCAGTGAGACTACCATAGACCTCCTTACAGGTGAAGAATACAAACAATGTGATCTGTATTTTTTGGGCAGCCAGACAACCTTCTAAATGTGCTCCCCAGCAATCAGCTGATCCATAAAGCACTGCGGCTTTCCACTCACTTTCCTAACCCACTCGAGGATGTAGTGCAGATGTGGTGCATGATAATAAATGAGTATGTGAGAGATACCCAGGCCTTCCTCTGTCGTCTGTTTGAACATTTTGCGTGCCAAAGTTTTGCATTCTTCCCTCCCCAGATAAAATTATTAAATATACGTTGGGCTTCCTTTAGGGAACGTTCGGGGACCTCTAAATGTGGGTAGGTCTCCTGATCAACTGGGGTGGTCAGATTCACGAGTTGGGATTTCTGTAAATTAATTTTAAACACCGAAGTTAAACCAACTCTTTCTAGTTAATCTAAAAGGTCTTGATCATGTTCGTTTGTGGACCTCTTCCAATTCTTTAACCTGTACTTTAGGTACTTCTCTATTTTTCCCCTGTTTTTATTAAGCTTAGCTGAAAGGAAAATTAGGTGCCCTCGAATAAAGGTCTTTAGGTGTCCCATAGTATGTGGATCTTGATGCCTTCTTGTCATTCTCTTTAAGAAACTTCTCCAGGGCCCCTGTACTTTGTGTTACGTTATTTTTATCAAGCAACAAGTTTACCTGCAACCTTCATCCCCCACCCCTCTTCCCAGACCTATGGACCTGGAGAACTATGTGGACTGGGACAAGGCCAGACACTGTCTTGATTCCTATATCAGCTTTCACAATCCTTTCCCTTATATGGAGGGAGCTAAAAAGCAGGCCAACTAAGCAAAAGTCTAGTGTACAGATGAGAAGAACATAACATTTCTCTGTTGACTGCATGGACCTTCATATATCTGAAAGGCTAATGTTTTGCAGCCATGCTTTCGTTCCTTGTGAAACCTCTGCAGTGTAATCCATTCTCAGCACAAATCTATCAAACTTATTTTCCATGACTGTGTTCAGTTCTCTACCTGTTAGGAGATCTTTGTCTTGAGATTGAGCAGTCAGGGGAAGAGTCAGTGGCGGCACCTCCGCTATGGCGGAGGAGCATCGCCCCACTGCTTTGAGCAGTGTAAAGGAAAGGAAATATAAAATGATAATAACTTTTAGTTATTATCATTTATGGTTTCCTTCCTTTGTGGGCGTGGCTGCTCTGCTCACGCAGGGCAGGAGAGAAGTGGTTGGCCCACTCCTAAGTGCGTAATGACTGTTTGGTCGCCCCTCTCGGGCCGCCCAAACCAGTCATGTGCATTTTCCCCGTTCTGAGAACAAGCCCAGGCTCCCATTCCCTGATTGAGCGTCCCACCAGGACGCTCCAAACCAATAAACGCTGCATTGCAGCATTGTGATTGGTTAGGGGAGCCTGGGTGCCTACCCGTGATTTGTCAGGGGGGCCTGGCTTCCTGTCCCATGACGAGATCAGGAGCAAGGAGCAGAGAGGCGGTGGCGGGACCAGCGGCAAGGTAAGTGTTGTAATTTTTTTTTTGTGTGCTTCATTGTGCTACTTCACGCGGTAAACAACGTTTACAACGCATCGTTTACAACGCAAGTCATTGCAACGACGCGTTGTTACATCGCATGCCATTACAACGCAAGTCGTTACAACTACTTGCTGTAGGGGGCAGAAGGTGTTGGATTTGTTGGATTTTCAATCCAACACCTTCCCTACTGTTGCACCCCCTACAGCAAGTCGTTGTAACGACTTGCGTTGTAATGGCATGCGTTGTAACAACGCGTCGTTGTAACGACTTGCGTTGTAATGGCATGCGTTGTAAACGCATGCGTTGTAACGAGTGCTATTCCTTCACGCCCGCGCCCCCTCTCCCCCCCCCACCGCCACCTGTGAGTCATGCCGGCCACCACTGGGAAGAGTTGTTCTCAAAACTATATCTTGGCCTTCATTGGTTGCATAGATAGAAGCTACTGTAAATATTTACCCTTTCATGACCATTATAAGAGCCAAAGCTCTTCTATTAAGATCAATAACCATATCATTAACCTCCCCCGTTAAAACAGCAGAAGATAGGATTGTGGCCACCGCCCTTCTCTTCATGTGGTAGAAGGAAAGGTATTGAAGCAGCAACCATTTAGATTGTAATAGGGGCCAACCTTTTTTGATTAGGTGGGTCTCTTGCCGTAAGAATATATGATTCTTCGAATCCTTCAGGAAAGAGGGCACAGCAAGTCTCTTAGCCAGGCTGCTAAGGCCTCTTATATTCAAGCTTATGATCTTTATTGAGTCACCCATTGTGCTATCCAGTGAGTCGAGTGAGTATATCTAGATATATCACATAACACAGCTGACTGAAAAAATACGACAATGTAAGGGATGCAGATATTCTAGCTACAAGTGCACATCGGCCTCCTACCTTCCCTCAAACCCAAATTCCCACAACATTATTCAAGTAAGCCCACAACTAAAAACAGTGAACATAATCTGTCCACCCCCCAATGGGATTGGGAGCTCAGTCCTGTTCAGTTGAGTCAACCTTTTTCTATTGTGATTAATAAGAATCATCTTCACTGCCAGCATCATGCTCATATGAGCGGTCCCCTTCGACGCCCGGACTCATGCACCGGTAAAGAAAAAAGGAGAAATCATGCCATCACAGGGCCCCGCATCACCGCCTCACCAGGCATCGTTCTTTACACACTTGTGGAGTCCTTCATGTCTCTTGAGTAGCTGGTTACAAACTCGCCTCCAAAAGCTGTGAGATCCCCGCTCTCCTCTCTGGCACGATGATTTCCGCTGTGGTTTTGACCCTATTCCTCCTATGCTGCACAGTCTGCCATCTAGAGGATCTAGTCTTGCTGGAATCAGTGCGTTGCATCCCCAGCAAAGCGGATCAGTTAACTCCCTCAGCAACTTCCAATCCCAATGTTTCTTGTGCCTCCAACAGGAAGCAAACTTGATGACAGGATCCTTCCCATGGAAAAATGATTCTGAAGGGATAAGCTCCATGAGTACTTGACCCCAATACTTCTCAAAAAGGAAGCAATTGGTTTAAATTCTCTTCTCTTCTAAAAGGTGACTGCAGAAAGGTCTTCATATATGTTAATGACATGCCCTTTGAAAGTGATATGACCCGATTCCCGAGGTGCTGACATAATAGCCTCCTTTTGTCGGAAGTAATAAAGGCAGGTTAAAATATCTGACAGCTTCAAATATCTTATTTTTTAGATGCGGCCATACTTACAATCTGGCCATGGAGCACTCACAGCGTGTCTCTCCAGGGGTCCAAGTGCCCCCACCAACCGGCCCTGCTCCACTTAAAAGATCCCTGTGCTTCCCCCTCTCAAGGACATGAGTCGCTCCACTTCACCCACGGTCTGTTCTTCAGAGTGATCTCCTTGGGCTCTTTAATTCAGGAAATCAGTACGGGCCCGCTTCCACTCCAACGCCTGTGCTACTCTTTCATAAACAGGCACCCACACAGAGGCCTAGACGCATTATCATGGGCCAGCCGGTCCCACCTCCATGGCAGGCGTTGCCCCTATCTTCAGCTAGGATGGGCCAGTCTACAGGGCTCCAGGCAGAGTCTGCTCTGGCTTCATCCCCGCAGGGCCGTCAGCTCCACGTCATTGGAGACCGAGAAATGTTTGCAGCCGACACTACGCAGTCAAAGCAGCGCAGACGATAAAACGCTCTGATGCCTCCGGGCCATCTCAGCACTATATAAAATCACAAAATAAATAAAAATCAGCAAGTGGCTTCATATACACTACAGTGCTCAACTAGCACTCACTTCCCGCCCGCCATGGCATACACTCTGCATCCCCTACTGTAGTGCCATCAATGCGACGAGAGTGGACCACCAGAAAGAGCCCCACAATGCTGGACCCACCCCCAGTCCTCCCAAAGGAGCAAGGGAGGCTACAAATGGCTCCCCAGGACAACAACCGCTTTAGGCCCAGGCAGAGGAGAGAGACGCCTGTCTCACTGCATCACGCCCTGCCATAAAATAATCACTATTCTTTTTTTCACAACAGATTGCTCGACTCCAGGTCACATCCAATCTTTCTTTGTTTTGAACCATACTTTATGTAAGTCAAAAATTATTCAATATGAACAATATGATTACAAATTAATTTGTAGACACATTCATATGTACATTTTGTTAAAATCTGTGTTAGAATCCGAAACATACAAATAATTAAGAGCAGCCTTTAATGTTTTACATTTTAACATGCAACACATATCTCAAACAAACCTATGTCTTACCACACAATGCTGTGCAATAAAGTTATTGCGTTGAATCACCACATAATTAATTTGGTTTTGTTTTTTCACTGTTGCCTAAATCCTGGACCAAAACTTAAAATATGTGCCAAGAGCTTTGCTTAGTACTGGCTGGTGACAGGGAACAACGATCTGCCCTATAGTCATCAACATGGGTGACAAGCAAGTACCAGAGGCAACATCAAAATGGCCAATGGGCCTCGGGCCAGACGGCGCAATAATCAGGCCAGTTTAGAGCAAAGGCCGCTTCATTGGAACAGGTATGCAGATAAAAACTTATGTACATTACAACATAAATTAACTTGCCCAACCTCACTAATACAATATTCAAACTAACTCCTGCCACCCTTAAGGCTCCCCCCAACATGAATAAAATCCCCAACAACCATCCAAACCTTTATCACCATCCCCCTATCATTTCATTCTCCATCCATTCACACGAGTTTCAACCATCACTCCGCTGTACACCCTCTGCCAAGGTCTGCCCTCCCATGCCCCAACCCTTGCACTCCATTTCATGATCCCTATGCTTTTATGCCACCTGTCCCAAGCGACAACAAAAGTCCTCAGCTACCACCCCACAAACCAATAAAGTGTGCCCCGAAAGAGTCAATATTAATATTAAGAAACCATAGGGAGGGAGGGGGCCAAATATGACCAACCACTAACCTGCTAACAGGACCACTGCGTACGCCACTGGAATTTCAAACTGGATTCAACCAGCCTAACTGCCACCTAAGCTCCTCCCCAAGGACCCCACCGCCAATCCGAGGCCATGTATGGCCTAGACTGCGCTACCTGCCCGAGAGTTCGGGCTGGACTGTTCCCATTGGGCGCAGGGTCAAGACTGATTTGCATATGGCTGGGTCCAAACTGGAAAGGCATGGTGAGCACAAAAACGATGGATTTAGGCCCAGATCTCTGTACTGGGGTGAATGTATGACATTGTTCTGCATTCTGTCCATCAATTGTTCTTTTTGCTACCTGCCCGAGAGCACAGGGGTGGATGTCCCTTAAAATGCCACCCTCTGGAACCCGTATTTTCTACGCTGAGCAATCACATTTACCATCTAGTAGCTATTACATACAATGGAGAATTTTTCAGCCCAATGATGACAGTCGATCCAAGATAGGAGCTAGTTAGTAATATCCAGGGAAAGTGAAACGCTTGATGTTCTAACAGACACTGTTCAATTATTAATTCAGGTTATTCACCCTGCTGGTTATATTTAAACTGAAGAATGGCAGCAATCTATTTTGAGATGTAGTGGTGTATTCCCCATCAGGTTTATCCCAAGCCTGCGTCTTCCTGCTCATCTCAACCTACCTTCTTCAGCAGGTGCTCCTTCGCAGTCCGTGCCGTTTTCGCAGCTTCTGTCGTCAAGTTGCGGTAGTTTTCCGAAGCAGCCACTCTAGCTTGACCGTGGGAAGCAGTGCCTTCTACCACCGATTTCCACACTGCAAAGACACTCCTGCAAGGAACATGGATGGCAGGGCTTAAAGAAGCTTGCACCATGAGGCTCGAGCGGGAGAGTCAGCATACCGGCATCACCCCACCATCCATATGGGTGACACTGGGCAGCAATACTCATTCCTCTTTTTGTCTCCAGTGAAATTGAGGCCTAAATACACCACAACACACAGCTCTTAGCACCCACCACAACAAAGACAAGAGAATATTCTTGGTTCTCACCTGTTTCCGTTGGTCTCGTTTTTGCCACGATGCCAGTCTTTCTTCAGATACTGGCTGGACAGCCTCTGCAGGGCCTAAAACCACAGGCATGTTAAGAGTGACTCTCTCATGCACCTCCCCCTTTATTCAACAAGAAAGCATTTCAGGGACTGGACTGTTTTTCCCTGAGAGGAGTGTTTTATACAAAGCAGGGTCATGCCATGGTCCACATAGATGTGGGAGACCAGAATCTCTGGGTGGGCAGGAGGTATCCTACATGAATAATGAAAACATTAACGGTCACGAACCTGAACCAAAGATGTAGCACCATCACAGAGCTATGGTCGGACTGTCCTGAGATAATGTACCCGATTCCCAAGGAAGAATTTATGGACGAGTTGCAGCTTGACGGAAACGTCATCACACAACAGTCAGGGGCCATTCTGGCAGGAAGTAGTGTCTCTATTCCGTGCTGCGCCACTTGGTTACAGTCACAGCAGGTGGGTCCTGTTAGGGCTCCATTCACCCTTCAACTGTAGTCATCTCCTAGGCTTCACCAGACACAAACATGCCATGTACCATCATATTCTCACAACATCCACATTCTACAGAATTCCCACTCACCTCATGTATACAGACACACATTACGTCACTACATCATCCGGTTTCCTTACACAAAGGGCATTCATCAAACCGATGCAACGATGACCCAGAGACAAGACCAACTCCTGCTCCTTCTTCCACAAGCAACTCATGCATGCTGCTCACAAGGGCAACACATGTCACCCCATCATCATCGCCGAAATGTTGGAGTTGGACGGCAGGGTCTTCATAGAAGCATCTGGAGTCATTCAAGGAGTAGGTAAATTCTTTATTCCTTGTTAGGACCTTAGCTTACAGTCACACAGGTAGATCCTGCTAGGGGCTCCATTCTCCCTTCAACTGCAATCAACTCCCGGGCTTCACCCAGCACACACACACATCAACATCCCATATATCATCACACTCTTACAGCATCCACTCAACATACTACAGGATGCCCCTGCATAGAGAGAAAGGTCACATGACTACATCATCCCCTTTCCTTTCGCACAAGAGGAACCAGACACGCCACGGTATTACATCATCCAACGAGTCGAGAGGGTAGAGGGTGACACTGGGGCTGCAGGTACTAAGAGTAAATGAGGGGACCAGGGCCCACACAGGACGTCAATAGGTAAGTTAACGTGGTGACTGACTGTATTCACTCTTCTTCAAAGCAGGGTGGTGGTGGAGGATGACAAATGTAGAGAACTCTCAAGTAACCCTGTTCCGTCTGTGAGTAGTTCAGCCAGTCCATCTGTTTAACCAATATAAAAAAAAAAAAATAGGAGGCAGAGTACCAGAATTAAAAAAAAAAAAATCCTGGACTGACTTAGATATTCACGCATGGAACTGGGAGGAACGTGGGAGCTCTGTGACTGAGATGGGTAGATCAATCAACTCTGGTGAAAACGGCCAGCTGGTCACTCTTCTCACTGCTTCTGCCCCGTTTCTTTACCCCGGTCATTCCAGGTGCCCTTTAGCAGACTCCCGTCAGAACAATCATGGCCGTCAGCGTCTGAATGCGCTCCCTTCACCGGTCGATGCAGCGCTCATCTCTCTGGGGCCTGTGAACGGCGCACTCTGTAAATCATCTCACACAATTCCCCCCCCCCCCCGTCCTCCTGCAGAGGCCAGACACCGACATACTCATCGTGTCTCACACAGGAAGCCAAACTGTCTGCCGCACACCTGCTACACTAACTGGAAGCCAGCGCTCAAAGGTCCAACGAGACAGCGGCTCTCTGTCGTAAAAGGGACCTGCGTCACGCAGGCCCCTGCGGTGAAGGGGAGGGGCCCAGCCTTTCAAGAGGGGCCCATTCAGGCCAAGGCCAATGAATATTTGTGAGACATGCGATACTCAGGGTCCCCTCATCACATTCTGTAGGGAGGCCACATCATTTTGCGTTATGCCACTGGAGACTGTGATACCAAGAGTCCACAGCCCTCCACCCCGTGGCGGAATGCGGTGTGGGAAGGCTACTTGCTGCCCTCACCTGCAGCTTCAATGTACAGCTGCCAGCACTCTGCCTCTGTTAAGCCACCTCACGAGTGAGTTATCAGGAGAATTTAGGGAGGTGCCCTGCATCTGAGGTTGCGAATGACTACCTGTCATGAGGTTTTTGTTATCAGAACAGTGCATTCTGGGAGCTGCAGTCTCGGTTCACCTCAGTTGATTTAAATGAACTAAAACACTTGAAGACTATGATTTGTAAAACCAAAGCCTGAGCTGGAGCATTGCGTCCTCGGCCAAACAGAGCAGTCTGCACTGGCATAATACCACATAATGCCCTCCCCCCTTTAGAATGTGGTGGGGGACCCCTGCGACTGGCAAATCTCACATATATTCATAGTTCCAGTGCTGAATGGGGCTCCCCTAAAGCCTCTGGCACAGTAGCGTCTGCAGGGACCTGCGATTAACACCCAGTCAGGGTCAGACAGGCCTAAAGGGCAATCATGCAATGCCGGATGGGCTTGTCTGACAGCTCAGTGTGTGGGCCAGTGATTTTTGGCTCTTTCTGGGCCTGTTTTATTGTCTGCTGGGCCGGTTTTTACTGCTGATTTTCCTGATAGTAAAATACAGTTTGCCTGTAGCAGGGGCAAATCCATGTCTCCCATTCCTTACCAAATACTTACACAGCATGTCTTTACTAAGCCTGGGCGGTGAACTTCGCTACGCTCGCGAAGCTTGCGAAGTTGCGGTAACTTCGCGATTCGCGTAGAACGCGAAGTTACCGTGCACTACGCAATTTGCGGCGTAGCGTAGCTGTTTTTCTTCATCGCGCGCTCAATATACGTTCTCGCGCGCGCGGTAACGACCTACCGTGATTCTGCGTTCGCCGACGCGACTTCCTATCCGTTCGCGGGCGCCACGAGATTTGGAATCCGGCCGCACGATCCCGCGAGAGTGTGCGACCGCGAACACGTCATTCGGACGCGCGATCTGACTTCCGGCGGCAGTGTTGGTAAGATCGCGATCCCGAACACGAAGAAACTACAATCTGGCGAAGAATATATCTCGAGCATCATAAAACCTTCTCGAAAATAATGAATTAGTTCATTTTGCACAAAAACTCCTCAGGTTGTCATTTAGAGATGTAATTTGGTGAGCAAGGAGTCCTTTTTCTTTTTTCCAAGTGGAAGGAAGTGCCCCTGATTCTCAAACTTCCTGTTCCTGTCCAGCAGGCTCCTCCCAGTGTTTTGTCCATGTGCTGTTCACTTTCATTTGGATTTGGAGCTGGAAGGATCACTTTTTGTGTCTGTCTGCTGCATCATATCATTGGATTGGATTTGAGGACTCTTGGATTTGAGATTTTACAAGTAAGTTGGAGAATTGGTGTACTTGTTTGTTTGATTGGGGCTTGTTTGTACCTACATTTTTTGGAGGGGATTTCCATATTTTTTAAAATGTATTGTTGTGGCCTGTAGTTTCGGCAGGGGCCTAGTTGTTTTTCTTTGATTGGAATTTCAGACAGTAGGCCCAGACTAGAGCCAGAGGTACCCATGGGTGCATGTTTCTGTGGTGTCTGTTGAATTTAAAGTTTAAACATCATGTAGGCCGGGCATCCATGGATGGCATTGTTTTGAATTGGTAAAAGTGGTTTTTGGGGCGTATTTTATTTTTTTGGGTGTTTGTTAAATAAATAGGCCTTTTCAGCCAGTAGGTAACCCTGTGCGTTCAGCTCGCGGACTTTGGGCAAGTCCGCACTGCGCGACAACGCGGACTTACACTTTTTATCTTCTTCGCGCGCTCAATGTACGTTTGCGCGCGCGATAACGACAATTTGTGACGATCGCGATGCCGAACACGCAGAATTTACAATCTGGCGAACAAAATCTCTCGAGCATCATTAAACCTTCTCGAAAATGTTGATTTAGTTCATTTTGCACAAAAAACTCCTCAGGTTGTCATTTAGATGTAGTTTGGTGATCAAGGAGTCATTTTTTTTTGTTTTACAATTTTTTCCAAGAGGTAGCAAGTTTCCCAGAGTCTCCAACTGCCTGGTCCTGTCCTTTGTCTTCACTTTTGGTTATTTTGGGTGGCCGGGCCATGTGGGTGGCAGCCATTTTGTGAAGCCAGGCATTGTGCTTTTGCCATAGGCCTGCATTGTCTGTCTTGTGTTCCTTTTCTTGTTGTTCTGGGTGGCCTGTCCATGTGTTGGCGGCCATTTTGTGTGAACAGCCACTGTGCTTTTGCCATAGGCCTCAAAGCTTGCGGCCTAGTGTGCCAGTAGGCCCGGCGGTAGTCATCCTCATGGGTGCATAAAAACTGTTTGTGTTGTCTGTTGAATTGTAACATAATTGAGGCCATGGATGGCATTTGATTGATTTGCAAAATGTGGCTTTTGGGGCGTATTTTATTTTTTGTGGTGTTTGTTAAATAAATAGGCCTTTTCAGCCAGTAGGTAACCCTGTGCGTTCAGCTCGCGGACTTTGGGCAAGTCCGCACTGCGCGACAACGCGGACTTACACTTTTTATCTTCTTCGCGCGCTCAATGTACGTTTCGTGCGCGCGATAACGACAATTTGTGACGATTGCGATGCCGAACACGCAGAATTTACAATCTGGCGAACAATATCTCTCGAGCATCATTAAACCTTCTCGAAAATGTTGATTTAGTTCATTTTGCACAAAAAACTCCTCAGGTTGTCATTTAGATGTAGTTTGGTGATCAAGGAGTCATTTTTTTTTGTTTTACAATTTTTTCCAAGAGGTAGCAAGTTTCCCAGAGTCTCCAACTGCCTGGTCCTGTCCTTTGTCTTCACTTTTTGTTATTTTGGGTGGCCTGGCCATGTGGGTGGCAGCCATTTTGTGAAGCCAGGCATTGTGCTTTTGCCATAGGCCTGCATTGTCTGTCTTGTGTTCCTTTTCTTGTTGTTCTGGGTGGCCTGTCCATGTGTTGGCGGCCATTTTGTGTGAACAGCCACTGTGCTTTTGCCATAGGCCTCAAAGCTTGCAGCCTAGTGTGCCAGTAGGCCCGGCGGTAGTCATCCTCATGGGTGCATAAAAACTGTTTGTGTTGTCTGTTGAATTGTAACATAATTGTGAGGCCATGGATGGCATTTGATTGATTTGCAAAATGTGGCTTTTGGGGCGTATTTTATTTTTTGTGGTGTTTGTTAAATAAATAGGCCTTTTCAGCCAGTAGGTAACCCTGGGCGTTCAGCTCGCGGACTTTGGGCAAGTCCGCACTGCGCGACAACGCGGACTTACACTTTTTATCTTCTTCGCGCGCTCAATGTACGTTTTCGCGCGCGATAACGACAATTTGTGACGATCGCGATGCCGAACACGCAGAATTTACAATCTGGCGAACAATATCTCTCGAGCATCATTAAACCTTCTCGAAAATGTTGATTTAGTTCATTTTGCACAAAAACTCCTCAGGTTGTCATTTAGATGTAGTTTGGTGATCAAGGAGTCATTTTTTTTTGTTTTACAATTTTTTCCAAGAGGTAGCAAGTTTCCCAGAGTCTCCAACTGCCTGGTCCTGTCCTTTGTCTTCACTTTTTGTTATTTTGGGTGGCCTGGCCATGTGGGCGGCGGCCATTTTGTTAAACCAGCCACTGTGCTTTTGCCATAGGCCTCCAAGCTTGCGGCCCAGTATGCCAGTAGGCCCAGAGGTAGTCACCATGGGTGCATAAAACTGTTTCTGTGTAGTCTGTGGAATTTTGGCATCATTTAGGCCATGGATGGCATTGAATAGATTCAATTGAATTGCGAAATGTGGCTTTTTTTGGAGGGTCTGACTATTTCACTTATTGGGTGTGGTAAATAAATGCCTTTTTTGCGTGTGTACTGTGTCATTATAATTGTGTTGTTGTAGTGGTTGTCTAACTTTCCAAAGTGTTTTTAGCCATGTGGATTTTAGTTTTTGCATTAAAGCTGTGTGTGTTTTATAAGGCATCCTTTGTCTGCCCATATATAGGCCTGCTTGAGTTCATTGTTTGCCGTGCCTTGTGCCTGTGAGTCACCATGTTTCTGGGGGCCATTTTGTTGTGGTAGTTATTAGTGTGCTGTTTTTGCCACATAGGCCTGCGTGTCTTTCCATTTTTCCTCTTGTTTTACTGCTTCCAAATCCATCCCCATTGCCAGCTGCAGCTCCCTGATGCTGCTATATAATACATCCCACGTGATGCACAAATTTAGGCCAAACATGCTCCAGTACATTTTAGTTTTTGTTCTTTAATATTCTTATTCTTCCAGAGTGTACAGTAGCCAGGAAAGCCCTGGCCTTGTTGTCAACGTCTCATAAATGGCTACACTGTGTGTTGTTGTTGGCAGAGTTTCTGAAATTTAATAATTGAGGCCACCACACACTAAGTTCTATATTCTATTTGTTTGATTTGTGCTATGTTTGACTGATGTTCTGGCTTTTTTGCTTTTAGGTGCACAAAGACTGAGGAGGAGGTGTGTCTCTCATCATTGCCTGTTGCACTTCCAGACAGACATCCTGCTGCTGGACACACAACGTGACGTGTGACCTGACCAGACATCTCTGCAACTGAGTGCTGCTGACATCTGAAGAAGATGGGCCCAAAGAAAGCAGGTACCAGGTCCTCCAGTACCAAGAAAGTTGCTATTGAGAAGAAGAAGGAACAGAAGAAGCAAGTGACACTGAAGTCTGGTGTGCCGGCCAGTACCTTTTTGGGAAAAAAATTGCGCCTGCAGCAGCGGTGTCCGGGGGCAAGCTGGGGGCAGCACATCCGCATCAGTGGACCCAACCCACCAACCCAGGGCCAAGCACATGAGTGGGGAAGAGGTAGCCAGCCTAATGGTGGAAAGCAGTGATGCTGAGCCGGAGATAAACTTATCGCTATCTCAAAGTAGTACCCAATCAACGCAGGAGGAAACACAGCAGATAAGTGGTCAACAACAACAGCCGCAACCACCGCCCGCAATAGTAGTTGTTGTTCCTCCTGAAGTAGGGGCAGTTCAGGAAATTGAGCCTCATGCAGAGGTAGAAGAAGAAGCCACTCATTCAGAAGATCCATTGTCTTCCAAATCCCCAGCAAGGAAAAGGAGGGGTAGTCCATCGAGTTCTTCGCCAAGCCCCCTTCTGATGATCTAGATGCCACTTGGAAGCCACAAACTGAGTCTGAGAGGGAGCCACGTTCCAAGACCAAGCTAGGGAAAAGGAAGGTTCCAGAAAGCCTTACACTTATGGAGGTCGATGTACAACAGCAAGATGATGATGATGATGACGACGAGCCAGTCATCACGAACATCACTCCCGGCCCCGAGGAGATGGAGACCAACATTCTTACTCTATCCAAAATTGCTGCGAGGGATGTAGCACGCATACCTCCACAGGTAACACCAACACGACCTACAGCTTCCATATTTGCATTAGCAAATGCCCGGCAGCGACCTACATCCAGCACAACCACCACCTCTGTAGGAGTAGGTAGTGGTACAGCAGCACAGAGTCAAATTCAACACACACCCTACAGATCATCCGGCATTGGAAGTGGCACCTCCAGCAGGAGGCCAAAGTTAAGCTCCCCAGTTTGGGACTTCTTTACGGTTAGCGAAAAGGAGGAGAACATTGCTATATGCTCCATTTGTAATACCTCTGTTAGTCGTGGTAAGCTTGGTACAAACTATGGTACCGGAGGCCAAATGACCCATCTGAAAAAACACCACTTGATCAGCTGGGAGGACCACCTTCGCGACAGAAAAAAACTGCAACCATTGGTGTTGGTGGGGATAAAGGAGTAGAAGAAGATCCGATCACGGTGGAAGAGGAAGGACAGGGAGACATTCTCTCTGGTAGTGGTACACAAGGTGTCCCTGACCCCAGCAGTGCAGTCTTAACGTTGCACACATCTTCAGCAACATCTCAGTGGCACAAGAGTAAGAGTCAGCCGGAGACACCAAGAAGTACCAGGTCCGCACTACCAAAAAGTGCGTTGAGCCTAAGAGAAAGGAAAACCATGCAGCCTACCATTATCAGCATGTTTGGGGGTGAGGGGCAGTACGAACGCAACCACGCAATAGCACGTTTGTACAATGCGAAGCTGGCTAAAATGTTAGCACTGGACCTTCTCCCTTTTTCTTTTGTTGAAGGGTTGGGTTTTGTGGAATTTGTGTCAACCATCTGCCCAAAATGGCATGTTCCCAGCCGCTACTATTTTGCCAGAGTTGCAGTTCCAGCACTACATCACGACGTGCTGGAATTGCTAGGAAAGGCCTTGAAGCAGAGTGCTGTTCACAGTATCCACCTGACTACAGACATGTGGACCAGTTGCCAAGCCACAGATTACATGTGCATCACTGCACACTGGATCAGTTTTGTGGGTGTTAGAGAACAGCTATCTGCTGGTGTTGATACTGCAGAGATTTTTCATGCCACTCGCAAACATGCAACTGTAGCCATGTTTGCCATGGAGAAATCTCATACTGCTGCAAACATTTTGGAAGAGTTTAACACCAAGGTCTTTGAGTGGCTGCGCCCAAGAGGGCTTACGATTGGTTTTGTTGCCACGGACAACGGCAGTAATGTAGTTTTGGCCATGCGCAATGGTGGCTATTTCAGGGTCCCGTGTTTGGCACACTGCATTAACATTGTTGTTCAAGACTTTTTGAAAAATGAATCAAAAGTCAGCAACTTTCTGGTCACCTGCAGAAGAATATGCACACATTTCAGCCATTCTTTTAAAGCCCGGAAGCAGCTGAGGGTCATTCAACGTGAGCATAAACTGCCAGTCAAAGCGCTCATCCAGGAGGTGCCAACACGTTGGAACTCAACTTATTACATGCTTGATCGTCTGTTTGAACTGTACATACCACTCAATGCTTATGTCATGCAAAGAATAGGGGAACCTACTGTGAGAGGCATGACCGTTGAGATGGCTCAATGGGACCTCATTAAATGCCTGACTGAGATGCTACTTCCTTTTGAGATCTTCACACGTGAAGTCAGCAGGGAGGACTGTACTATGGGCCAAGCTATCCCATTGTTGCACATGCTAGAGCAACAGCTGAAGGATGTGTCTGAAACGTACGCAGGTGTGGATGACAAACAAGACGCATATCATTTGGCGGAGACCTTAGCCGCTCGCTTATCGGAAAATACAAGGATTAAAAATAAAATTTTGTCACAACCACATTACATTAGTGCCACAATTTTGGATCCACGGTACAAAGTATTTCTGAACAGCAAGGCAGTAATTCCTTTTTCGGAAGTGGATGTTGCCAACTACAAAACTTTGATAGCTAAGGAAGCAACTATTTTCGAAAGCGAACGGCTGTTAATTACAGGCCCCCCACCCCAGGCCATAACCAGTACTACAGGGCATCCAGAGTCAAGTTATACTTCGGAGCCTGAGGGCAGTGCATTTGCCTCCCAGCAGTCACCTACACCAACAATAACATCAAGAACAGGATCATCCACAGCACAATGTGCAACTGATTGGTTTCTACAGCAGGGGTATGGTAAGTCCAGTGCTGATGCAAAGGCAAAACCGGCCGAGCACATCCGAGCACCCCTTAACATTGAGCGGATGGTCCAGGCCTATCTGGATGACCCAACAGAGGTCTTCATGGATGGAAACCCATTGGTGTATTGGTATGGGAAAAGAAGCCAATGGACAGTGCTCAGCAGGCTGGCGATAAAGTATCTCGCTTCCCCTGTAGCAAGTGTCTCTTCTGAGCGGGTTTTCAGTGCTGCTGGTGCCATTGTAACTTCGAAAAGGACCAGTCTCTCGGCCCAAAGCGTGGAGAGGTTAACCATGATCAAAATGAATCAGCACTTTATACCACCGGATTACAAAATACGTGAATCACAGCAGGAAGAGCAGAGCGACTTGGATGACGTAAATAGTGCGTTACAGGACCTACTTCTGTCCGAACCACCAGAGTTTGAGGACGAGCTCCTCTTCCCTGACAACTAGGCTTTCAAATTGTTGCTTTCTTCCTTCCTTTATGTGTCTGTGTATCTGTCTTTCTGGTTCAAATCAAATCACAACAAAACCATCACCACCGTCTTCTTTTTATTTCCCTATTGGAGTTGCACGTCTGTGCATTTAACTGTCCACTCTTCAGAGTCCTGCTTCATCTTCCTGTCTCGCACAAGTACATTTCCATCAAGCCAGACATTAGTACAAGAAATGTTGCCTTTACCAGTCCCGCCTCCATTAGAAGTGAAATGTGACTACTATAGCTATCCTCCGTTTTGTTTTCGAGCCGAAACTCATCAGTGTCCAAAGGCTACAGCCTCAGCAGGCATCCAAAGGTCCTCACTGTCAGGACAGAAGGTACTTGGCAGAGAAAGACAAGAGACTCTTCGAAGAAACTTGCTGACATTTGTGCAAACTCAAATGACCAGCAATGAGCACTACACAGGCCGCGGCCCATCATCACAGTGCTGACCATGGGAAGCAACTTAAACTGTGACAAAGAAGTGCCACAGATGAATAAGACAAAAACCGAAACAGCGCCTAACACTCAAAATGAATGTGGACTGGAGTAATGATGAGGCCACTGCCCCGCAAAAAAAAATAAAAAATGTCAGAATTAGGCATCTGATGATCTGACAGCCAAAGAGAAGAGCAAGACAGGTAATGATGGAATGCATTGGATGTTTGCAGACTCTGAGCGATTGCTGTTGTTTGTTGTTGATGTTGTGCATGAAGTCGAACTCTACTCTACTAGTTAATCTACAAAGTGACTCAAGTAAGTCAGTGACAGTCAATGTTTCCCTTCTTGTTGTTTAATAACCAAATTGTACTCCTACTACTGCAGGTGCAGGCCAATATCTGTTGCAATTTTTTAATATGGAATATGGACTTAATCGGAGTCAATACAGACTGAGTTGTAGTTGGACAACACGTACCACACCATGATGATGACCATACTATCTTTTCGCGCGCAGTCATTCAGTTGGATCGGAGATGATTCAAGGACTAACTGCATTTCATGAAGTGGCATAAGGTAAACATAAACACAACAATTCAACAAGAAAGTAGTAAACACAGCAGACCTACATGTCCATGTAGTGGTCTAGTCAAGTGTAGTGATGACTGACAGCGGCGCATTGATTTTGTCACTTAATTAGGAAAATGCTAAGTTGCTGTGTATGCCTTTTGTCTGGCTATGTCAAAAATTAAGGTAAATGGAGGTTGGGTCACGGGCTGGTGCTGTGGTGGGCCTGTTCTGTCCTGTTGTTGTTGTAGCTTAATGCTGTAAACAGAATCTACACGATATATCCAAGCCGCCTCACTCTGAAAGTGTTCTCTCTTCTCTTCTTGGACTCCACCGTAAATGATGTTTTTTTTTATTCATTGATTTCTCAATACCCCTTTTGTTTTTCCATCTAGACGTTACAGGCCGGCCTTTACCCTGTGCTTGCTATACTGGGAGACACAACTCACATTTACCTTACCAATCGGCATCAGGAAGGCCACCAAGATTGATGTGCGGAGCGTCCATGGAAGATAGGACCAAGAGGAAGGACGAGATTCAACTCCACAATTTTAGCATGATAATACAGTAACTTTAGTATCATTCATCATTCATCTTTTAATTAATTTGAATCCTTTTTTCTCTGCAATCATTAGGACTGTGTGTTGTGTGTTTGTTTGCTAATTGATCCCTACAAATGTTTTTTAATTGTCTTTGCTATCTTTACAAGTAAGCCCAGTACAACATGGAATTTGGGTCTCTGAGGGCATATTACAGGCAAGGCAAATTGCATAGAATATACTGGTGCCCTGTACTGTCTAATTGTCTAGTAGGAGTTATTAAGTACTACTCATTAACCATCAAGTTATCTAATCTTCATCATCATTAACGCATGCATTTCCCTTTTCTCGCTTTATTGATTTTTTGGATAAGATCATGGTCGTCTGCCAAGATTGCGCTTTGCTTTTGTTGTCCATGCGTACTGTTTTTCATTTTCAAACCTTTCCCCAAACCCCCTTCCCATCCATTCATCAAACCCTAACCCTCTTCCCCGGGCTGTGATTTATATTGAGGTGTGATGTGACTACATAAAATGTACACCAATTGATCACACGCTTGCTGGGGCAGATGTGGTGAAAGCAACACTAATTCAATAGCAAGGCAGGGCGAGGAGCTTCTTCTGCTTGGCCACCCATGCTCAGTCCATGTGCATTGTGCAAGCCGTCACCGGCTAATAGTAGTACATCATAATTAATTGCCGTCATTGATTGGATTAATCATCAAACTCCTACCACACAGCAGTAAAGGTTACGAATTACGATTGTGTTAAGTTAAGTGACTCACTCGACAGCACAACTGCAGTTTATAACTTCTTGTACTAGGCTGTCCCCGCCACCATTATGTTTAATTTGACTTTAGCAGTTGCAACTGCAATATTGTTTGTTTGGCAGTCGTCTTCTGTACTGTATTTCACTTCGTTCGACTACTCCTCCCACAGTTTTTCTCAGGCAAGTGACTGTCTCTTTTTTTATTTTTTAGCAAATGCTACTGCCAGTGTCTACTCTACTACTACCACCACAACCATGGCATCTTCTACATTCTCTATGGAAACCATGCAGCCATCGCTGTGCCGAACGTAGTCATCATCAATCACAGGTAAGATAAGTTTGGTGGGCGGTAGAATACTAGTAGGACAAATAACTCAGTGAGGGGTACCGCATCTATCTGTTTGTTATACATCATCGGCAGATTATTTAAATCAAACACTGGCTGCGGCCCTGCAGCAGCAAGGAAACCAATGTGACGTTAATTCGTAAAACAGTAACCCCCACAAAACATTAACATTGTATGTTTAAGTATAAATATAATTTATTACCCTAACAAAAATAAACTATCCCACACCTGACCCACCCCTCTCCCTAACCCCAACCAATGTCCAAAACGAAAAAGTCCAAAGAATGTCCCGAAACCCCAACGCCCAATTCCCACCCACCAAAACAAGGAATAAAAAGGGGCAAAGCAACAGGGTCCTCGATGTTATAATCGGCGGGCTTTGAGGTGTTTGTCCACCAGGATTTTCACCCGCTCCTCCATTTGCTCCTCTTGCCGTGCCATCCAGAGGAGAATCTTCCTGCGGAATGCCCTGCAGTGGCATCCACAATGGGGGACAGCAGTGCTGGCTGCTAATGAATTGCGGCGGGTGGCTATCAGACCGCGGCGCCGTACCGCTGGAGTTGGGGCCTGGCTGGGGCCCGGGGCATCGGACGAGGCTGCAGCTGCTGCCGCCTCCTCCTCCGCCAGAGCCACCAGCCGCCGGTACTCCCGGCATATGGCCTCCAGTTTCCGGCGCCGGGCCCTGACTGCCAACTCCTTCCGCGATGGTTTGTCTTGGGAAAAGAAAGAAAAAAATATTGTTGTAACCAGTACTCTTACCTAAACAGTAACACAAAATTAATTCAACACATAATGGCACAGTAGCACTAGCAAGAAGCACAGTACATAACATTTGTGGTAATAATCTATCTATCCTCCCACTTCCTCGGCCTCTAACATTTGTGGGAGTTTCAGGCATTATACTAGCACTATGGACTCCAACCAGTACACAGTACACCAGTGTTCTTCTTATCTCTAGTTTAGGGAAATGACATAACCTGGTTGTAGCCGGCATTGCCAGCTCGGTCATCTATGCTTGAACCCAAGACAAACATACGAGTCATGACGCAGAGTCACATTAGTTTGATTTACTACTGTTTGCAGGTGGGGAAGCTCGTATTTTTCTATTACGGGTGGCACTGGCCATACTCTCTCTGTTACATGGAGGGCAATTGCTCAATTTCACAGTGCCTTGGCTACTACAAAAAGGCAGATTATATATCTGATCCAATGATCGTTGCTTTTATATGGGACAACGACATAAGGTCAGTAGCGGTCGTTGGTGGGACTCGGGGAGTTTGGCCGGGCGGTGACGTGGGTAGGGGCAGGATGGGGGTAGTAAACTATGGATTACGGCCAATTACAGGTAAGTAAACATATAAATAAATGAAACTAATTTTGTTGCGCACACTGCATCGCATTTGGCGGTGCAGTGCGCACAATGAAATTCACTTTATTTATTTGTATGTTACAGTAAAGTTACCTGTATTTGCCCGCGTAATACATTGTTTACTACTACCCCCACCCTGCCCCTCCCCACATCGGCTTTGGTACGCTGGCACGGTTTCTTTAACATTCCCTAAAACTGTGCATCCCGTGACAGTCTCCACCTATGCTGTCTATGATGAATACATACAGGCATCCATCCATTCTAAGTAAATGTCAATCATTCTTCTTAATCTCTCCACAAACGTTACTTTGTTTCACCAACAACAACGCATGCGTCCACTCACTCCGTTGCTTGCCTTGGCTTTGAGTTTCACCCAAACACCGCTGATGATTCTTGCTATCCACAGTATCCACCCATACTGTGTCTTCCACCCAGGCAGGCATCCATTCTTCTTTCACCTCCCACCCATCCTTCAACAACACATGCATCTGATTCCTATCAGCCACCTATCCATGCTTCCAACGTATCCTTCTCTGCCAGTCGTCATATTAAATCTCGCCCGCCCTTCCTCCTTCCACCCTTCTTTCCCTTTTTGTTCAACACATCCATCAAGGTCATCTGATCTGACTTTTAGTCTCCTCCATAAAACTTTCACAGCTGAGTTGGAGTCAGATATAAGAGGCCATTGGTTAATGAAGTCACGCTGGTAATGCTATTGCTACTGCATTGCTCATGCTAAGTAAAGGGTGTCTTCTTTATTAACCGTTGTATAATGTTCACTACAACTTCATACCTAATAAGTCTCAACAACAGTACAGTGAGTGAAGTCCACTCCACACACCCTTCCAGC
Organism: Calotriton arnoldi; assembly: GCA_963921515.1. NCBI lineage: Eukaryota > Metazoa > Chordata > Amphibia > Caudata > Salamandridae > Calotriton > Calotriton arnoldi. Next base: position 418,729 of record CAWUFW010001895.1, read on the forward strand.
TAGTGCAATGTCAATAAGTCATGAATATAACTTACCACCGCCCGCCACTGCTGCTGGCTCACCCCCTGTATCTCCTGCAGGTGCTGCATCTCCTGCCCCCTCCGGAATGGCCGCAACGCCATCGCCGCTGGCCCCACCGGCACTGGTGGTCGGTAGTACGCCTAGAAAAAACATGACACATTTTTAGATGCCTGTACACCTCCCCCTATTTATTCTTTTTCACTAGCAAGATTGAAAAAAAGTTAATACATATTATTATTATAAATCACATTCAATAGTCCAAATCGGGTACTAGAGTACAGTCAGTAGACAGACACTAGTAGTGTTATTATGGTCCCTAGGGTCATTATTATACTATACTCTACTCTTTGCAAAGTTAGCCTGAGCCATGCAACCATTTTTCGCTTCATGTCTTTTGCGCATGTTACCTCGCAGCTTGTTGTGCAGTAACAGTAAGACGCCTTTTGAGCCCACATGAGCACATACAGCTACTGTCTGAGCGTTGCGTACAAGAGGTCGGAAAACAAGCCACTTTGTTATGGAGTTCCGTTAGTCCGTATTACTTAGCCATAGGTAACATGTTACAGTTTTTTGGCAGGACTGACAAATGCTTGCATTAACACGCACCATTTTTCTCAGGCAGAGGATTCCCTTCTACGAACCAGAGATTTGCAGAGCTTATGAATGATGCATGTAACCAGTAATTCTACGTTCTACGGTGAGGAGTCGCCCAGAATTCACACAGATCTTTTGTCTTATATCATCATGCACTTGTTGCAACAATTTTTATTGTTTTAATCTTATGCATTTTGCTGTTGGAGCTGGCTGGAGTACACTGAATTTTATAGAACAACAACAGACAGAGGTTGTCATTTGAAAATAAACCTTTTGAACTTACACATAGACTCTGTGGTATTTGGTGTGGTGGTGGTGGTGGACTTACACGAGTGAGTGAGCGAAAGTGTGTTATGTTCTGGGTTGTGGAATCATAATCATTGGGTATCTTCGGGTGGGGGTTCGGGGACCTAATGAGACACTAGCTAGTCGTTCAGGGGATTGTGGGTTCACTTCTGACTGAGGTGTGAGGAACGTCCAAGTTCCAAACTCTCATCACCAACATCCTCTTTCATTGTGCATAGTTCTGCATGGGGCTGTGCAGAATCCAAGTAGTATATACTATATCCTATCAAAAATAGTCAAATATCTGGTTGTGCATTTTGTTTGTGGTAATTGTCAAAGCCTCAAGATTAAGAAGCCTAGAAGAGGACAACCGAAAGGACTGGACTCAGTGGCTAGAGCTATTAGTATTGGTCAATCTGAGTTTTATTCAAAACCGTACAATAAAGAGTGGCAATGCAAACTGGGCAAGCTTAGCGACAGACTAATAGTAGTAGTACAGAGTACAGACATTCATAGCAGAGGCAGTTACAACTTAGAGGCAGGGATAACCAGAATTTAGAAACAGATAGTCAAGTCAAGATCAAAGAATCTTTTGTAAAAAATATAATTAGGGAGTGGAGCCAGAATTAATAGTTCTGAAAAAATAAGGTCCAGTAAAAGTTAGGGCAATATAATTGTTAATATAACCACTGGAGGACTTACTGGGACCAGCAGCAGGGCCCTCGGTAGAGGAGCGGTCCTCTGGTGGTTGTCCCGCCGACTCGGACCCCGTCTTCTTGCCCCTGGGTGCTGCAGATCAGTGATCATGTAAGATATAATAAAGAAAAAGAAAGACACAAACATTAATGATTGCTGTGAAACAAATAAATTATCTAAAAAAAACGCTCAAAAACGTTTTAGGAAACAAAAATTGCAATAAAATTGACCTATCTAATCCGATCGCCTACTGGCTTGCGGGATTCACGGACAGTCTACTTATTTGGGAACACTAATTCAGTGTTCCATTCTGATTGATTCAAATAAAATCCAGAACACTAACTAAGCCTAAGTACCACCTGACCTAGCCCACCTATTCCAGGCGGGCCAATTGTTCATTAAGCCTGCATTTCCATTTTTTTTTCCATCAAAAATGCATAGATGAGGAGGACACATGCATAAAGTCAGTGCATAATGCATACACCAAATTGTTGGCTGGTTGCGTCTGATGTTCTGCAGCTGACTGACACTGCTAAGCTAAGCTTACCAGTACCACTCACTAAACAAACTACAAAAGGTTCTACTAAGGACTGGGGTAAGCAGCACTCAGTGACAGAGGATGCGTCACGCACACCGCTCAAAAATTATCAACTAATAGTAACTAAACCTAGTATCAAATCCATCCACCACTATTTGACAGGAGGACAAAGGAAGGACTACAGTCTCTCTAGCAATAGCATTACCTAACTGAAGTTCTCTAAAGTAAACTCTTACATAATAATGACAAGCGAGCGCAAAGTTGCAAAAAGTAAGAGTACCGCCCAGCACCTGTGTCCTACAATCACAGAAGATTTTGAAACGTAATTTACCTGCAATGTAAGCAGCATTATTCTTGTTATTTGTAAAAAATGTATACACAAATCACAATACTTATACTACTATATATATTGGCTACTCACCAATCCCCACGACCTCGACACCTAGCAGGTCCAACAGGTCCTGCTCCCGGTCAAGAATGTCTGACCACCGGTGGGCCAGCTGGTTATGGGTGCGCCGGACCGCGGAGCAGCGAAACACTGCCCGACGCACCTTCGCCCACCGGCGGTGACGCTCCTGGGTCGGGTAACCGGAGCCTGGCCTGCCGCCTGCTGCCAAGGTCAAGGGGAGGTGGCGCTGAATAAAAAAAACAAGGGCGGCCACCTCCTCCTCCGTAAACAGCTGGCGGGCTTGCACCCCTGTGGGGCGCAGTCTGCTGCAAGGCAGGCGGCGATTGGGCGCACGCGCCTTGCCCTTTGACCCGCTGCTGCTACCCTTCGCCATGGTTCTGGGGTGGGAGGAGGTGAAAAAGAAAAGTTAGAAGGGAAAAATAAAGTTAGGGGAAGAAGTAGGAGCTTAAAGAAGAAAGTTATATAAAACAGTTGAAAAGTAAAAAACACAGTAAAAAGTAGAAAAAAATGCAAAATATAGACTTAGGCAGAGAGAGAGATAGGTAAGAAATAAAGAAAAATTGAAAAACAGTGTAAAAAACTAAGGTTTGCAAAGATTGAGGGAGGAAAGAAAAGCAGGCCCAGAACCATAGCATAGAGTGGTAAAACAAGATGGCCGCGCCCATCGCGACCGCATGGGTAAGTTCGCGCGATATTTCTCCCCGAGCACGCAAAAACGTCGCGAACACGTACAACGCGTTCCCGAACATGGAATGCGCATCGCGAGCACGCTATACGCGACCCGGAACAGGAAATAAGGGATCGCGAACGGGCGGGACAAGTGAAAACCAAAATGGCCGCGCCCATAGGCGACCGCATGGGTAAGTTCGCGCCCCGAGCACGCAAACAGCGTCCCGAACATGAACAACGCGTTCCCGAGCAAGAAAACGCATCGCGAACGGGCGCGCCAAGCAGCTACGCACGCTCGCGAAGCTACGCGAAGCTCGCGTAGCGCTTCGACGTCTTCGCGTAGCTTCGCGTAGCGCGACTACGCGAACTACGCCCAGGGTTAGTCTTTACAAGTTCAAAACTGCCCCGATTTGCAAACATGAGCCACGTTTTACTTTTAGCTATTCAGTTCACTAATGGGGGCCACTTTTATTTTGGTGCCCAGGCCTATTTTCAGGCCCAGTCTTACCCTGCCCCTATTCATCTGGTAACCTTGCCTGCGCCACAAAGGCTACTACACTGGGTTTACCTTATGTCACTGGTTGAACTGTGGTACTGAAATGTCATACCTAAATTTCCTGTACAGTGAACACCAGAACAATTATTCAGGCATCCCTCCGGGCCGTGGACCCTTTGCAAGCATAACATCGAGGTGCTGTGCCTGCCCTCGAAATCAAGTAGCCAAACTGACAACATTATTATTCTTGATCATTTATGGTACACAAGGCACACGAATAATTGTCAGTCTATTGCGATTAAATTACTGGTGTTAAAACAATAACTCGTTCACTATGTGGTGCTTACGACTACAGTTTGTGCTGCAGCCCACTGAGCTATGCTGCTCCCCCTGCCTCTTAAGAGACAGGCCTATATTCCCCAGACTACAGACAGATGACTGCAATCTGGCGTCTGACAGCCCAGACCGGTGTCGTGTACTACATGCACCGCCTCAGTGGTAATCATTAACAATGGCTGTTTATATAACACATGGGATACAGCATGAATTGTCTCTAGCACTATTAATAAATATTATTATCGGGATTTAGACCAGATACTTGAACGTTTATTTTCAGATTTTTGCATCAGGCGAATTAATCAACCGACTAGAGTGCTTGAATTCAAAGTCCAATGTTTGTTTGACTCTGAGAGCGCAAGCTCCTCAGGAGGTCTGTTAAATGCCACATGCTTCTCACACGGACTGTCCATGTGCAGCAAGCACCTCACACTATTCGTGTCCTCCAAGTGCCTCACTGTTTGTCCTTGCACCACAAGCTCCTCACACGGGTTGTCCTTGCACCGCAAGCTCCTCACACTGTTTGTCCTTGCACCGCAAGCTCCTCACACTGTTTGTCCTTGCACCGCAAGCTCCTCACACTGTTTGTCCTTGCACCGCAAGCTCCTCACACTGTTTGTCCTTGCACCGCAAGCTCCTCACACTGTTTGTCCTTCCACCGCAAGCTCCTCACACTGTTTGTCCTTGCACCACAAGCTCCTCACACTGTTTGTCCTTGCACCACAAGCTCCTCACACTGTGTCCTTGCACCGCAAGCTCCTCACACTGTTTGTCCTTGCACCGCAAGCTCCTCACACTGTTTGTCCTTGCACCGAAAGCTCCTTACATTGCTTGTCCATGCACCGAAAGCTCCTTACACTGTTTGTCCTTGCACCGCAAGCTCCTCACACTGTCCTTGCACCACAAGCTCCTCACACTGTCCTTGCACCACAAGCTCCTCACACTGTCCTTGCACCACAAGCTCCTCACACTGTTTGTCCTTGCACCACAAGCTCCTCACACTGTTTGTCCTTGCACCACAAGCTCCTCACACTGTTTGTCCTTGCACCACAAGCTCCTCACACTGTTTGTCCTTGCACCACAAGCTCCTCACACTGTTTGTCCTTGCACGCAAGCTCCTCACACTGTTTGTCCTTGCACCACAAGCTCCTCACCTTGCGTGTCCTTGCACCGCAAGTTCCTCACACTGTTTGTCCATGCACTACAAGCTCCTCACACTGTTTGTCCTTGCACCGCAAGCTCCTCACACTGTTTGTCCTTGCACCACAAGCTCCTCACACTGTCCTTGCACCACAAGCTTCTCACACTTTGTCCTTGCACCAAAAGCACCTCACACTGTCCTTGCACCACAAGCTCCTCACACTTTGTCCTTGCACCAAAAGCACCTCACACTGTCCTTGCACCACAAGCTCCTTACACTGTTCATCATTTTGTCTTAGGCCTCTTGCGGAGGATCCATGCACACCGAGCTCCTCAGGGATCGGGTGCAGAGTGGTGCATACTCGCAGATTCAGCCGGAGCCAGAGTCTGGTTCTTGAGCAAGTCCAGTGTTCATGGGAGACAGAGTCTTTGGAGGGAAGGCAAGGTAGGTTCTCCGGGTTCTGGGGGGGCTGCTGGCTGCAGGACATGCCGGGATTCCGCTGGAGTAGGTCGAGGTTGGAACAGGCCGGTAGGGCTGCGGCCAAGGCAGTTTGTGTCCTCCTCTTCTTCCTTCAGCACGGCTCTTCGGTCCTTCTTCATCTTCTTCTTGCTTGTCTGAGGAGGCAAGGTTAAGGGTTGCCCCTAAATACTAAATTCAGGAGCGCTTCCGGTAAGTACAGGTCCGGACCAATGGGTCCCTTCCTTGGGGTGGGTACACCCCCTATTATGCCACCCTCCATTGGGAGTGGGGCATAAGCCTCACTCTGGTTGGCTGGGTCCCCCCATCTTCAAGATGGAGGGACTGAGAGCTGTGCTTTGCCTCGCCTCCCCCACCTGAGGGGTGGGGTTGGCAAAGGTGGGCACATCTCTCCTCCTATCTTGGTTTTCCCGCTGATTCTCCCTCCCAAAGTGGGGGTTAGAACTGGTGGGGGCCAGTTGCTGGGAGCAGCAAATGGCTGGGTCAGCTAACAAAGGCGGCAAGCCTTTGAAGCTTCCCCTTCGTGGACCCTGCCCATCCTGGGGGAGGAGGCTTGGCACCTCTGCCCAGGATGTGCTTTGTTTCAGGACCCCGAGAGCGGGAGGCTCTTGACCCAGGGGTCCAGAAACATGTCTGGGGTGGCAGCTGGCGAGCAGCCACTCAGCCAGGACACTAGAGTTAGGGTGTTTTTCATGGGGCATCTCTAAGATGCCCTCTGAGTGCATTTGGCATTAAATCTCACACTGGCATCAGTGTGGGTTTAATGTGCTGAGAAGTTTGGTACCAAATTTCCCAGAATTCAGTAAAGCCATTATGGTGCTGTGGAGTTTGTGATGACAAACACCCAGAACATATACTCTTTGTGGCTTTACTGCACTTACTATGTCTAAAAATGGACTTAATCTCCAAAATGAGGGACAGAGGGCCGTTCAAAGTCGAGCACACACGCCCCCAGGAATGTAAGTATACATAGAGGTAGTAGCAGATAAGTGAATGAACAGTGGGCAGTGTAAATTATTTGATACAAAAGGAAGGGGCGGAATATTAGAGGGATGGTAACCGGCGGGAGGTTCTGTGCATGCCCCCTTGGGGACCGGATCGTGGTCTGGGAGCTCGAGGCTAGCCTCGCACCCGACTGACTGTCCGATCGCTTCTAGGAGCATTAGGGAGCCATTCTGGTTCTTAAAGTTAACAAGTTCACGGCGGCTTGAGGTGGTGATGCGGAACCGCTAGAGCTATAGCCATTGTTCAGTTGTAAGTTGTTTGAAGGGGGGTATGGGGCGACTCCGTCGAGCCCCGACTTGCCGCATCGAGGAAGTAGGGTGGGAAGCCGGGTTGCCCACGGGGTGGGGGGAAAGGGAGAGTTATTTAATTTCAGGGATTGGGGAAAGTCGGTTGTCCTTGAGGCTGCAGAGATTTCTGATCAGGTATGAGAGAAGGTCTGTCCGAGTCAACGCACAGATAGGAAGAGGGGGAGCGAGGTTAACGGGAGGCAAAGGGGGTAAAGTAGCAAGTAGGAAATGGCATCTTCCACTTTGAAGGTTCTCACATGGAATGTTCGGGGGCTGGCCGCATTTGAGAAACGTAGAAGGGTGTACGCCTATCTGAAAAGATATAGAGTGTCAATAGCGTGTTTACAGGAGACTCATGTGTGGGGGAATGCACTACCGTGTATGAAACGTAGGTGGAGAGGTCAACTATATGCCACATCGTATTCAGGTTTTGCCAGGGGCGTTTTGATATGGAAGGCGCCCGGAGTACCATTTAAGTGTTTGAATCAGATAGGGGACCCGGAAGGTCGTTATGTAATTCTGCAAGGCACATTAGAAGGGAGGGATTTATGCATCATTAATGTGTACGCCCCGAATATAGATTGCCCAACTTTCTTTCCATCTGTCGGGGTGGCTGCCGCACCGTATATAGGTGAGGCGACCATTATCATTGGGGATATAAATTGAGTCATTGATGGTAACCTTGACCGGGAGCCGCCACGGCTCCGTACAAAACCACACAAGACTGGTACACTGACGGACATGCTGAGGGCCATGCAGCTCACGGATATATGGAGAGAACGCAACCCCACACAAAAACATTCTCATGCTATACACCAGCCACGAACACACACAGCCGTCTAGATTACTGCTTCGACTCACCATCACTAGCCCAAGAAGTAAAGGGGGTAGCATATCAAGCACGATATCTCTCGGACCACTCTCCGCTTTTACTATGCCTTGAGGGCCGTAGACCATGACAGGCTATTCCTACGTGGCGCCTTAGGGCAGAAGCTTTGCTGGACCCTCCGTTCGAGAGGGCCGTGGAGACGGCGCTATACAAATATTTCACAGAAAAATGGGGGTCGGCCTCGAACAGAGCATATGAATGGGATGCCATGAAGGTGGTCCTCCGGGGGGTCTGTATGCACACAACATAAGGGGTAAGGCAGCAACTAATCAGAGATATAGAGGAGCAGGAACGTAGACTGGCCAAGCTTGAGAAGAGGCTGCACGAGACCCCGCAGAGAAGGGGGGAGTGGTGTGAGACCAGGGTTGCATTGTTGGAGGCATGGAAGCGGCTGGAAAAGCACGACTATACGGTGTACCGGCAGCAACTTCACCGGGAGGGAGATATATTGGGAGCCATGTTATCGAGACTATTAAAAAGGGAAATGTCTCCGGAACCGATATTGTCGCTTATGGATGGAGCTGGGAAGCTAGTGTATACACAAATGGGGATGACAGACCTATTTGCAGAACACCTGGCTAAAATATATTGGGGGGGGGGGACGAGCCTGCGACAGCCGCAATAGAGGAATTTTTGGCGATGGTGGACTTACCCCAACTGGCAGAAGGGATGGAAGAATCGCTAGGGGCGCCGATCACGAGAGAAGAAATTCTGGGTGCTATTAAACGGCTTAAATCAGGGAAATCGCCGGGAAATGATGGTTTCCCGGCAGAATTCTATCAAAAATTCGCACCACTTTTAGTAGACCGATTAGTGGAGGTATACAACGAGGCCTTACAAGAGAAGAGGCTGCCGGCCTCTATGCGTGAAGCTTTAGTGATCATGATCCCGAAACAAGACAGAGACCCACAACTAGCCAATTCATACAGACCAATCTCACTTCTTAATATAGATGTGAAGTTGTTAAGTGGCGTTTTGGCGAGCAGACTCCTTCCCCACATGCCGCACTTGATCCAACCAGATCAGGCGGGATTTATCCCAAGAAGAAACACGATGCTTAACCTGAGACGGTTAGCCCATGTATGGCATGACCCCACTTTGATACAGGGGGAGCATGCCCTAGTTCTTCTGGATATCGAACAAGATTTGATTCAGTGGCATGGGTCTTTATATGGGCAGTATTGGAAAAAATGGGAATGGGCCCGGGGTTCAGGAACTGGGTACAGCTGCTTTATAGTAGGCCCAGCGCGAGGGTAAAGACCGGAGGGAGAATCTCTAAGGCGTTTCACCTGGAGAGGGGCACGAGGCAGGGTTGTCCCCTCTCCCCTTTAATATTCGCGATGGTCATGGAGCCGCTGGCAGGGACTCTCAGGAATCGGTTAGCTGAATGGGGCATTAAGGTAGGGAATACTAGCCATGTGGTCTCCATGTATGCCGACGATACCCTGGTGTATTGCAGACAACCGACTGACTCAATCCCGGTCTTGTTGACGGTATTGGAGGAGTTCGGGAGGGTATCCCACCTCCGGGTGAATCCACAAAAATCGAACCTGCTGCCAATGGGGAGTTTGGCGTGCCGGCTGGCAGATACCTTTACCGGTGGTGGTCCTGCCCTGGTCGACAGTCCCCCCTCGATATCTAGGGATCAGAATGGCACAACTGGCGGAGCGATTTCTGGGACTCAACATGAGTAGAGTGGTAGAAGGGATTCGGGGCTCGGTGCGCTTTTGGAGGGATTTGCCCCCATCATTTATGGGAAAGGTAGCAATCACGAAAATGATCATAGTACCGAGATGTTTATATGTACTCCAAAACTCGTTGTATGCAATCCCGCCTAGTATTTTTAGAGAATTAGATATCCTGATAACAGACCTGTTGTGGGGTTCCAAACGCAAGCGTGTTAGCTTGTCAACGCTGAAGCGACCATGGCAGATGGGAGGGGTGGAACTCCCCTGTATGGAATTTTACGATATGGCCGCACACCTACAGCATTCAATCCACTGGTTGGATGACCAGGAGAACTGGGAAGAGAGTTTGTTAGAGGGTTCATACGAGGGAGGCTCTCTTCCAGAACTGTTAATGAAGGGTAGAGGAGTTCCTGAAACCACGCCATACCTTATTCGTCAGGTAGCGGAGGTCTGGGAAAATATGGTTAGAAAAGTTGTGAGACATGCACTGTTCGCACCAGAAGCCCCCCTATGGGCAATCCCAGGGTTTGCTAAAATAGCGGAATCAATGTCGATTCACAAATGGAAAGGGGGAGGCTGTTTGTCTATGGGGGATTTATATCATAATGGGCGGTTTATCACACGGGAAACCGCAGAGGCTGCCTTTGCGTTATGAGCGGGACAGTATTTACAATAGGCAAACATCTTGCAGGTGGCCAGGGAGATATGGCCAACATTCCCAGAGGAACCACCGGTAACCAGAACCCTACAGGTGATGTTGTCTATGGCGCACGGAAGACATATGATAACCCATCTCTACAAGGCGATCCGCGAGGACTTACCACGGAAACCACTCCCAATCCAGGCAAGATGGGAAGAAACGACAGGTGAACACGTGACAGAGAAAGAGTGGGGTAGGATCCATGAAGGGGTAAAACAAGGGAGCTCCAATGCCCGCTTTAAATTAATACAATATAATTATATCCACCAGGTCTATCTTACTCCAAAAACTCTCTGTAAGATTTACCCAGAGCGCTCCAATGCATGTCCCAGATGCCAAACCTCGGGGGCTGACTCCCTACATGTGGTATGGACATGCCCGCTAGTGGAGGCGTTTTGGGTGGAAGTTCTACAAAAAATAAGAATAGCCACAGGGTGGGAGGTCCCCAGAGAAGCGCAGACAGTAATATTGGGTCTTTTACCAACGCTGAAAAACAGAAAATTGAGCAGGAAATTTGTGATTTTGGGCCTAATACTTGCAAAGATGCGCACTGCCATCGAATGGCAAAATCCGTCGCCCCCAATGACAGACCGGTGGCTGAAAGACATGAATGAATGGGCAATAGCCGAGAGAGTCCGAATGACACATGTTAGGAGAGACGAAAAACTAGAGGACGACCTCCAGGCATGGTCGATGATGATAACCGAATTACAACCCCCTAGAGTAGAGACCTCACAGACGGGGACAGACAGCCCACAGACTCTGGGGAACACACGACCGGAGGTTAATGGAACAAGAGACTCAGTACACAGAAACCGCATATGGAGGTCAGGGAATTCAGTAGACGAACAAGATGCCGACTAGGGGAGGGGGGGAGTTGTTGTTTATTGTTGACAGTATGAAGCAATGCTTTGGAAGTCTATTGACCAAGATAGGGTTTAACAATTGGTATTGTGCAAAAAGTAAGATGTAAACTGCAAATTCTAAGATTTATACTTGTCAAATTATTGCATATACGTATGTTCTCTTTATTGAAAATGCCAATAAAGCATATTAAAAAAAAAAAGTATACATAGAGGTGTGCAGTTCCTATTGTGGAATCAAGCAGGGCATCTGATCCTTCAGGAGCAAGGGCCCTCACACACCCCAAGGGGTGTCATGCTTCATCATAGGGCAGCTCCTCGTTGGGCCGGCGCTGCAATGCCCAACGGGCCCCGCAGGGGGGCTCTTTGCCGGAGTTCTTTTAAGCTGCCGTAGCGAAGTGTGAGGTGCTATGTGAAAGTGTTATAAGTGAGTAGAGTGGTGAATTAAAAATAACGAGGTGTTAACAGAGCAAAAGTTTAATGTATAGAACCCTCGGTTATGTTAAAAACAGGTATAGGCCGGAGTGGATATAATGATCCAAGTTGGCTCTAAATACAGCTGACGGTCAACATGTTTCTTGCCGTAAATATGTCAAAAGGATGATCGAGGCAATTCATCAGGACCATGAAAAGTGAAAACTTAACTACTCAGGGGAGGACTGTCAGAAGTACATGTGTTGCCTAAAGCCATACCAGGCCCCAATTCATTAAAGTATATAGTATACCTTGATGCAATCGATATGTGAACCGACTGGGGGGGGGGGACTGTAAAAAAAGACAGAGAGAACAACGATAATATTCAGCAACAATTCTTAGTGGTGAATCGATATGGGTACGCAGTGCAAATCCAACTGCGTGCAAATGATCAGTGTCTGGTGGGCATAACAGTACAGACAATAATCAAAACATCACAACAGCAAAGGAAGCCCAGGACATACCTCGAGGTGCCTCATGTGTAGTTCTGGATGGGTATGTATACATATGTAAGACATCTGTTTAACCACATGCAAAGGGAGGAAACCTCGTGCGTGCTGTGCAGGAACAATAGTGACAATGGATGTGTGAGGTTCTGCAGCATCTGATGATAAAATAGAGTACCGTTTGTGGTAGCACAGACTCCGTGAGTATCTCTGTTGCATAAAATGCCACAGGATGTGTAAGGTTATATAACATTAGATGACAAACAAGGTGCTTCTAAGTTCAGGTTGTGTGAGGTTCTAAAGCATCTGGCAGTGCAGAATGTGCAGAGTTTTATAGCATCTGACAGCTCAGGATGTTTGAGTTTCTAATGTATATATTGGCACCGGATGAATAGGGTTTTATAGCATCTGACAGCATACAGTGTGCTCTGTTGTATAGTATCTGATGGCACAGGGTAAATACGATTCTGTAGTATTTGAGGACACAGGATGAGCGAGGTTCTATAGCATCTGATGGAACAAGATGGTACTGCAGTAACTGACAGCGCAGAACGGGATTGTTTCTATAGCACCTGATGGTAAAGCATGTTTGAGGTTTTATAACATTTGGCGACACAAGTTGTGTGAGGCTGAGTGGGATTTCAGTGCACACAATGTGTGACACTGTGTGGCCTCTGAGGGCACATGATGTGCGAGGTTCAGTGGCTATCTCTGGGCCACGAGTGAAGACTTTGTGGCTTCTGGATTTGCTCCTGTATTCCCTCGCAGTCCTGAGAGAAGTTACAAAGGGCTTTGACTGATCTCATTGCTTCTCCACCAGAAGCAGCATCACTGTAACAGAAGATGAACACTTTGTCCGAACACTGCCCCCGCTCTGCACAGAACGTACACACGCCGAGGACTCCTGGATGGGGACAGGGAAAGACATGAAGCTGTAGCACAGGCTGGGGAGGACACCGTAGGAAGGAAAGATCCAAGTGTGGGAACGAGTGAGGTGAGGAAATATGGAGGGAGGGAATGAAAAGAAAGAAGGCTTACGCAAGCATGGCCTCCATTTCTTGGAGATTAACTCGACTCAATTTCTGAATATTGGTAACCTTAGTAGGCTGTGTGCCAAATTTGCTTCGACTGGGAGTAGAAAATTCAGTCAAGTAATGACACCAAATGCAAGGCTGTATATTAAGATCCATTAATTCTCAATCTAGTGCCCTCACCCGATCTAGTGGATTGCCCTTAGCATGGGTAGGCCTATTTATATGTTGGTGAAAACCCAAGAAGTCACAGAGTCTGAAAAGTCCTTGCATTTAGAATCAGGGTTATCTAGCCAGAAGTTAAAATCAACTGAAGTTTAACATATATTGGTGTTGCCGATACACTAATAGACAAACCATTGTGCTAGTTCTCAATTCAATTTTAGGCAATAGAAGATCCACATTATCAGTTACATTGCACAGCAGCTGGACATCATTAAACATTTATTGACAATAGCAGCTAAGTTGCCCCCTTTTTTGTCTCAGTCCTATTTTTGTAAAAGAGTAAGTTATCTTCTGGGATTGCTTCAATCAGTTCAGGTGTGGATTCTTCTATCAACCAGGACTCACTAATCAGCATTAAGTCTGGTTTAGCGCGCTCAATGTATATTTCAGTCTATGTTTAATTACGGAATGTGTATTCAAATAAGTCCAGCAAAGTGATTTGGACAACAAATACTTAATTTGTGTAAGTCTGTCTAGATTAGTTTGCCCAGAGGAGTCAGTCGAACCCTGTGTTGTACACGAGGGCTTTGCTAAGATCCCATGGGAATTTAAGGTAGCAGCAAGTTCTGTGGAAATCATTAACAATTTAAGTTTAAAATGTCATCAGGCATAAAAGTAGAGCAGTCCATCTATAGTATCTGACAGCACAGAGTGGGTGAGGTTCTAAAGCATCCAACGGGACAAGATGCGCAAGTTTCTATAGCATCTGACGGCACAGGGTGGCCAAGGCTCGATAGCGATTGCTGGCACAGGATGTGTGAGCTTCTAAAGCATCTGGCAGCACAGGATGAATAAGGTTCTATATAGCATGAAGCAGCACAGGAAGCGGGAGGTCTTATAGTATTTGACAACGTAGGATGTGGGAGGTTCTACAGCATCTGATGACACAACAGAGTACCTACCATATGTCGTAGCACAGACTCCATGAGTATCTCTGTCGCATCAAATGCCACAGGATGTGTGAGGTTATATAGCATTAAATGACAGACAAGATTCTTCTGGGTTCAGGTTGTGTGAGGTTCAGAAGCATCTGACAGTGCAGGATGTGCAGAGTTCTACAGCATCTGACAGTCCGGGATGTTTGAGGTTCTACTGTGTATAATGGCACAGGGTGAATAGGGTTTTATAGCATGTGACAGCACACAGTGTGTTCTGTTGTATAGCATCTGATGGCACAGGGTGAATAAGATTCTGTAGTATTTGATGATACATGATTTGCGAGGTTCTACAGCATCTGATGGGAGAAGATGGTACTGCAGTAACCGAGAGCGCAGACCAGGTGAGTTTCTACAGCATCTGATGGTACAGCATGTTTGAGGTTTCAAACATTTGGCGACACAAGTTGTGTGAAGCTCAGTGGGATTTTAGTGCACACAATGTGTGACACTGGGTGGCCTCTCCGGGCACGGAATGTGTGAGGTTCTGTGGCTCTCTCTGGGCCACGAGTGAAGGCTTTGTAGCTTCTGGATTTACTTTTGTATTCCCTCGCAGTCCTGAGAGAAGTTACAAAGGGCTTTGACTGATCTCATTGCTTCTCCATCAGAGGCCGCATCACTGTAACAGAAGATGAGCACTTTGTCCGAACACTGCCCCCGCTCTGCACAGAACGTACACACGCCGAGGACTCCTGGATGGGGACAGGGAGAGACACGAAGCCGGAGCACAGGCTGGGGAGGACACCGTAGGAAGGAAAGATCCAAGTGTGGGAACGAGTGAGGTGAGGAAATGTGGAGGGAGGGAATGGAAAGAAAGAAGGAGCAGGAAGAGAGGGAGTGATGGAAGTAGTGAGGGTGGTTGAAGAAATCAAGAAAGGGAAAGGAGAATGAGAATGAAAAAGGGAAAGCTAGGGATCGAAAAATATGAAGAAGGAAAGAGACAAGGGAGCGAGAAAACAGAGAAAAAAGGAAACAGGGAAAAGGGAAACAAGGAGTGGGAAGAGGCAGTGGTAGTAAGTCGAAGAAAAAGAAGAGATGAATGGAAGAAGAAAGGGAGGCAAGGGAGAGAGCGTTGTTGTAAGTGTTGATTGCCAGTAAAGTTAAGGACATTACTATCAGGGGCTGCTCCTCCGCTACGGCGGAGGAGCGTCTCCCCACTGCTGCTATCCAGCAGAGGCAACAGTAAAAAGTAAAATGATAATAAAATAATGTTATTATCATTTTATGCCTCACAGGGCGGGGTGGGCCAGTGTTCCATCGGGGAGGAGTGATGGGAACTGCTAAACGAGCATGTTTGTTTGGCCAGCTGTCTTAGGATGGCCAAACCAAACATGTGCAGCTAGCATTTCTCCAACCCGAGCCGTGTTGCACAGCCGAGTGGAGAACACACAGGCTTCCAGGTCCTGTCTGAGTGGCAAACCAGGATACCCAGACCAATCACAGCACTTCTCTCATGCTAGATAATAGCGCTCCCAGAATGAGAGCAGCGTTGGGATTGGCATATGGGAGCCTGCACAGTGTGCACCTGTCGAGGATCAGGAGAGGAGCAAGACAGCGGACGCTGCGTCAGGTAAGTGGTAATTTATTTATTTTTTATTGATTTTCTTTGTGTTAGTATTTATATTTTTGTATTCCCCCCCCGCAATGCCGCCCTACCACGTCGCATTGAAAGCAGTCGCCACTGAATATAGGGCTTGATAGGGACCCATTTCAATGTCCGTTTTTAATTACCAATGGGTCTTGGACCCGGAGGGGCGCAGCCCACTTAAAGCCCAGGGCATGATTTAAAGGGCAGCAGTTTTGGTAAATTCATCTAATATCGGCAGATTTCCTGACCACCTTCCTCTCAGTTCCCTTGCCACAGCTATATATCGCATAACAACTTTGTTTCTGAGGGTGGAGCCTCAGCCGGCTCTGCCATCAGTGACCTCTTTGTGGCAGGCCTGCACTACAGACGCAGTGGGTTCATTGTGTTGGAAAGCCCTCTCTGTGTATGGGGGCCTTATGATGTTTTTTTCCTGCATTGGACCACATTGTATGGCAGTAAACAATGTTCCCCACATGCTGAGAGAAAATTCTCAGTGCATCAGAGACAAAGAGTTTTTCCCAAAAACTCAACTCCTGCTTTGGTGGGTTGTCTTTGAAAAACAAAAATCCACCTCATCCACCATGCTGTGGGCCAGGGAGAACTAAGCAGTTTCACAAAAAGGGCCCCTACTGTGTTTGCGGAAGCACTTCCAGGGAATATTTCCAACCTTTCCTTTAGGTAACTCTGATATTGTAGGACAGGCTGGCTTGAGACCGACAAAGCCAGTGTCTACACTTCCTCAGGTGCGGTAGCTGGTCGGCACAATGCCAAATGCGGCCGAACAGACTTTCCCAACTTAAGGTGCAGTCTTTTAAAGACTGCCACTTGAAACTTCGATTAAAATAGGACACCTGTCTTGCACCCATTCCAGGTGTGGTCTGTTCTGCGCCCAAAAGGGTGAGCCAAAAGCTTATGTTCAAAAAAATGAAAGATGTGGAGGCCCAAGAACTCATATGGCAGATTAGAATATACTTAGAAGGGATGGAAAACAAATAAATGACACATTTTATTGTTACACACAGGTTAAAATTTTTAAAACGCAAAAAATTTAAGTTGGCCAAGTGTACGTGTGATGACGTGAAAGCACATGTGTCAATTTAAGGATTTCCCTGCAATGATCGTACCATGAAAATCCTTAAGTTTTTATTATAGTCTCTAGCTTGCCTATCCCCAAAAGAAGACAAGCGTTTCAAGTCCACAAGTCCCCATCCCTTCCTACCACTGCTTCAGCACACCGGCCACCCAGGATTACTCTTATCGGTGTTTGTTCTGTTCTTAACACCCAGTTACTGCTAATTTATCCAACATTTTCCTGCAACATCGGTTAAGGACTTGGTGAAGTGTTGCAGCTCATGAGTCACTTATATGTACCAAAGCAACATTTACTTTATCAACGCATGAACTCGGTGAGGCCTCTGAAAACAGTAGACGTACTCTTCAACAAACAAGCATTGGCATAGCCAATAGGTCTTGCTTTTGGGACCTTATAAGTATTTAGTTATGCAGCAAAATATCCTTGGTGCAACAACATCAACTGTTGCATAGCTAAACACTTATAAGGTCCCAAAGGCGAGACCTATTGGCTATGCCAATGCTTGTTTTTGTACAAAAGCACCAATTACAAACCATGCTGTGAGGGGGAACAGATGCACGAGAGCGAGGGATGTCGTCATGTGAGGGTGGCTAGAAGCACAGCGGAAGGGCGCAGCGTGGAGGCACTAAAGCCGATGACAAGCGGGCAACAAACACACAGCGGAAGGGCGCGGTTGGCCCTGCTCCAGGGGCGGAGCTAACACAGAAGAGCACGTGAACCCTCGCGCCAACAAATGAGAAGTCAGCAAATGACAGTGACGATGAAGCCACGCAATGGACGCCTCGAAGCGCCTTCATGTAAATAAAATGCCTCGCAAGCGCGGTCTCAGGCGAGACGTTTAAATGTTTAAACAGATAGGAGGCTGGGGCGCTGGGCTGTGGAACACTCCGTCCGTACATGGATTCCTCATTCCTGCTTGGAAAGTATTGCATATATGTAATATTTCATTTTTTAAATAGCGCTTCACAGTTCATTTCTGCTGGTTCTAAGCACTGTAAGTAGCAGGCACTGCTATTTCTTAACTTAATCGTACAGATTTTACCAAACTTTAAAGGACGGATGCTGTGCCAGCTATACTAGCGCATCCACTTGTAGATCACACCAGATGTGAGCGGAGAGTGTGAACCAAGCCCACTCATGAGCAAAGAAAGCAAAGCTGTAGAAGTTCACAAGGCGCTATCCGGGTGTAATGTATTAATTAATCAGAAACTGGATAAAAGGAAGGCCTGTGCTATGGACCACACAGTGACATTTGCAGAGGGCCCGATTCACATGCACATTTACACATGTAAACTTACTCTTATGCACAAGCGCCAGTGTACGACTTTTGGGAAGGCACAAACATTCCCTGCAGTAAGCTGCAGCAGTCACAGCTTTAGCAGCATCCCTGGGAATGTCATGAGTTTTTGTTATTTCCTTTAAAAATGAATAAATAATTCTGTCAGCGGAGCACATTTGTTTCAGAGCCAAGGCAAAGTAACCAGTGTGTTTCTCACCCAAAAAATAAAACGTGAATGCCGTGTGTGTTTTAAAAAAAAAATAATGCTGTCTGAGGAAAGCTTTTGCTTCTAAGCCAAGGCTATTGAAGTAACCAGCCTGATCACAGGAAGTCATCAGCTAACAGAAGCACGAGTGCTTGAAAAGTGCAGACGCGCGCGCGGCCACGCTAATTGGAAACAGATGGCCCCTGCGCGCCGCTGCTCCCTCCCGCAAGGTGGATGCCGCCACAAGCACAAGTGCTTGAAAAGTGCAGACCGATTCCAAAAGGTCATCTCCTAGAGCAGCGCATGAGCGCTGCGCTAGGCTCGACCTAAAAACAAGAGCGAAAGAGAGTGAGAGGGGAAGGGTAAAGGGGAGGGGGAGGGAGAGGGGTGAGGTGAGGCCCACTCAGTCAGGGCCAGATCGGTCCTCATAGCGTGGGTAAACACTGACAGAAGCAGACAAACACTAACTTTCTGAGGTACCAGTGCGTTAGGAGGGCCGGTCCCAGTAGTGTGTTTACGTAATTATGAGTCACTGCATCAAAAAACTAAAAGTGCAGTCATATTTGCCTTGGTCTTCTTTATAACCTACCCTACTATCAAAGCGCGCATGGCATTAGATTGGTAAATACACACTTCATTATGGACAATGGCCAGATCCTCATAATAATAGGTATACCATGTTTGTGTGTGTGAGAAAAGCTTGAGGTGAGTTCGAAACAGCTTCTGTTTTTAAGGTGGGGAGCGCTGGTGTACAGCACGAGGAGCGGAAGATATTCAGCACAAGAAACAGACCCTTTCTCACAGTACACTGCACTGTATGGACAGCACCGACCCCCCCATCAGCCAATGCATCATTCTAGCATGATCCCTACAGGAGATGAGAGCGCGGCTTCAAAGAGTGAACATACCTGGCCATACTCCTTCTCAATGACTGATCTCTGCTTGCTGAAAGACCTGCAGGGGGAAAAGCACATGATGAGCCAGACAAGGGGTAAGGTTTCCTCTGGCCACAGAGAGGGTGACACTGACCTCCTCGCCCCAGTCAATATCGACATTCCCAGTCCTGAAGGTTTCACCAATTAATCAATTAATTGAAGTGTGTTAATCTCATTAGTTCAATGAAAAGAAAACAAGACTCCAACACAACAGACGGAAGATGCTTGCGGAGTTCGGGTTGAATAACGTGCCCGTGTCTCGAGCCCAAGCTGGCAAGGTAAGGTCTGTACCCAGAATGCATTAGGCTACCCCAGAAAAGCAGAGGACTGAAAATAGAGTCCATAATGAACTGGAGGGTGGTGGTGGAGACCTAATCCACAGCGCAACCAACGCTGCTGTACCTGGAAGTGACATTGAGGGCGCCCTGCATGCTGGGTACAGAACTTACCTTGCCAGCTTGGGCTCGAGACACGGGCACGTTATTCAACCCGAACTCCGCAAGCATCTTCCGTCTGTTGTGGTATTTTAATGGAGATTCCCGAGGCAGGTGAAAAAAGCGCGCACACACACAGGTGCCTGGGGCTCGTGCCACACTGGCAACAATACACTGAGTCGGTACACAGCTCCACGTTCTTCATGGGATTTGTAGGTCTGGTTTGACAGCCTGCGTCTACTTCTCACATGCACCCCGTGTGAACTTGTGCCAGTTTCCTTTAATTCAGAAATATCTTGGAAACTGCTCCTGCTGGTTGGATTGCTTTACGAAAAACACAAGAACTAGAGCGCTCGATTTGGCAGCCCATGCTATGCCGAACGGATGAGGAAACTGATTGTGCAACAGTTCGGCACGAGGCCCAGAACCTTTCCCTGACTGGTCGTTCGCTCGAATAATTTACATCTGGAGGCTTGTTCCAGACCCCGGATGACATGCTTTGCTGTTTTTAGCTAAGTTGTAAGTGGACTTGTACTAACTAAACATAAACACCGTCTTCACACCTGGTACAAGTTATCAATCTCAGCAGAGAGACCAAGGATCGGACGCTCAACGTGTCTAAGTCCTCGTCCCATCTACAGGCGGTGTTAAGGGCACAATCGCTTTTAGAATGCGAAGCTGGCACGTTTGTGGTGGGACTTTAGGGTGCAGAGTACTAGTAGTCCCAGAGGCCTGTAGGAGCATACACTCCGCGTTGAGGCAAAACTACCCACTCAAGGCACCCTGCCCAGCTGTGCAAAAGCCCAGAGCTCTGCTGCCGGATGCGAGGCTGGTCCCCGGCACTCTCTACCCAGCCCGCCCTGCCCTGCCACCATAAACACACTACACCCACGTGTCCATTCCTGCAGGCTGAGGTTCTCTCAGTTCCATTTCCTTCTGCAATGAAGTGAGAATTCCCGCCAAATATTTGCACGAGGACATCTGCCAGGACCTCTGACCTGGGATTGCAGGAGCCTGAAAACACCCGCCCCCTCCCTCCATCGTTACAACACGCTGCGCTCGAGACCAGCCTCCGCTCGCCCCCAAACCCGTCCATTCATCCGCACCGCCCCCGCTCGTCTGCAGCAACAGTCGACTCACGAACACATACTTGTTATGCGTCTGCAGAGCTGTGTTGACATTTCATTCATGACTCTGAGGGAATATCCAGTGAACGTATTTTTTTTTCAAGCACTAATCACATTTACTTTAAAAACAGGAAACGACAGCGCAAATTAAGCGTGGGATGCCCTGTTGCACCCCTTAAATTCTACCCAGGAACTATGTTCAAGATTAAAGTTTCGATTGACAGCGTTTTGTAATCGGACAGTGAAGCGGAGGTTAAATAAGTACTCTGAGGTCTGAAGCTTGAGAGGTAGCCCTGCTGTCCGGTCCCGCTCACAACTCTGACTGGGACGAATCCTTCCCACTACAGAGGCCGAGTCTGCGGCGTACCTTGCGCATCTCGAGTGTTTATTTCTAACGTGTCACTTTAGCATGGAAGGCTGGAGGCGGCCGGAGGAATTTAGGAGCCTCAAGATGGACTGGACTTTGACCGTAAAACCCAGGCTGAGGCCTTTTGGCTCCTCGCTCATTTAACTGAGAGCCGTCCACTGCCGTCGTTTAGAGCAGATTGGCAAGTATTGCTGAATACGGGCGGTGCCACCAGAGGCAGACGAGGGAAAGAAACGATAAGCATATTCTCTAGGGTGACAGCATGGCCTGGCAAACAGGCCATGCTGGTACCGCGAGAGATCTGATATCCGTCAGAGAAAGGAGGCTGTTTCACCGTGTGGGGGATTTATAGTCCCAACGGACACATATATGGGCCTGGAGAGCTTCAGCCTCTCGCATTAGGTGCTCATCCCAGAGGCTCGTGCACTCGGCTTCGGAGATACATTCAGGTATCTACGTATCTACAAGTGCACCTTCTTAGGTCTCCTCAAGGCTGCACCCCGAACCGATGGTCAGATGTTTTTGGTCTCCGGCGTAGTCGTGTCCTCGAAGGTGAGACTCATATTTGATGTTTTTGTGAGGTGACACGACAGACCTTTCTTTTATAATACTGGACCCACATAGGTTGCTTAACTTCCAAACAAATCAAAATGGCCCTCACAGTTAACGCCCACTCACTGAAATGCAGTATAGATGGTACAGTAACTTCCAGTATTGCAGTCAGTTTAGTGGGGCTGCAGATAAACCTGCAGCTAGGCCAAGAGAGACCCACTAAACCCTTCTCTAGTCCCTGCAGAGTCCCCCAGGGGTCCTCTTTAAGCCCTACGCTATTCAATATATATATGTTACACCAGAGGAAAAACTGATCCCTTCTTTAAGATTTTCTATAGTCTCCTACGCAGGTGATACACAGACTGTAGTTTCAATCTCTAGTGATTTCTGTGAGGTAGCAAAACGCTTTGACAATTGCATGGTTGAGGTAGTTGACTGGATGAAAAATAACTGCCTCAAACTAAACTCAGATAAAACCGAGCTTCTTCTGTTCGGAAATCACTCCTCCGTCTGGACCTCCATCTGGTGGCCCCAGGTCCTCTTCCCTCTTTAATTTGTAAAAAAAAAAAAAAAAAAAAAGGTCCGGGCCCTCGTCAACAGGTCTCTGCAGCTTACAACACCCATTGACCCTGCCAGCAATGCCAATGACACTACCAGCACAACTACCGCCAGCAAACACCAACAAGTGTGGCAGCTGAGACTATTCCAGGCACCCAGAGCTATAATAATGGCTTGGCTGGCAAGTATTAGTACTTTTAAGGTATATTGAATTAATAAACAACTGTTGTTGCACTAATCTCTAAACTAGACAAACAGCACCAGAATGTGGCAGAATGTCATAAGTGCTGGTGTTGCCAAATAAGTGCCGGTGCCGAGCACCGGAAACCACCGGCTCAAATTAAGCACTGCTCACTGGTCAAAAAGGTGAAGAACCTCGGAGTACTTTTTTATTGAAAGCTAACTTTTGCTGACCAAATCAACCAAGGTACCTCCTCTTGCTTTTTTCTTTTAAGAACCCTGAGAAAGGTTTTCCCCTTTATCCTGTTTGAGCTTCATAAAAAGGTAAACATTGCTCTTGTACTATCTAGGATTGATTACTGTAATGCCCTTTATATTCGTATCCAACAACGACTGTTGAATAAACTTCAGGTCCTCCAAAATGCAGTGGCACCTTAGGATTCCTAAATTTAACTCAGTTTCTCAAGCCATTGCTGATTTGCACTGGATACCAGTCAGAAAACGAGCCACCTTTAAAGCGCTCTGAATAGCTCACAAAGCCCTTCATGATACTGGCCCACAGTATACAAGTAGAAATTCCAATGGTACACTCCCAAGAATGCCTCAGCCCACCTCTGCCAAAAACGTTGTGATCCCTAAAACCAACAAGGCATCCTGGGAGGGCAGAAGCATAATTTCTTCCACCTGCAAAATTTGGAACTCTCTGCGTCTGCACCTTAAAGCTCAGCCCAATTTAACGCAATTTAGAAAACTGCTTAAGACCTAGTTCTTTTCATGTTTTTTGCCTTAGTAGGTTTCACTCTGGTTCCATAATGACACAAGCACCAAGACACCTTAGGGCATTTGCACGCTCTAGAAAAACATTTCATTCATTCATTTATTCACTTGTCAGCACGGTGTTCTCATATGTTTGTTTTGATCTGTGAAATACTTCACTAAAAGTGGCAGAAGTCTAGAAACAGAAGAGGCAATCAGATGCTCCAAAATGAAGATCTCCCAGTAACAAAACAATGCAGCTTATACTCAGGAGGCCCTGGCACGCCAGATGGCAGGACTCTGGAGAAGACAACTGGGTTACCTCCCAAAGTATACACAGGACCTGTCCAGGAGGAGTTACTCTAAAAGGACCTTAGATCAAGGCCTGAAAGACTATTGAGCAAAAGAGGCTAAATGACACCGACTTAGCTGAATAATGTGAAACTTTGTGAAAACTGCTGAAGGATTTACTGCCTGTGACCAGAGTTTTTTATTGATAAAATCTGCAGCCATTTTACTCCACAAGCTGTCTCAGCAATGTCATAAGAAGGGGTTCGTGGCCTGCCTGCATGAGTTACGGATAATGCTGCTGATGTACAGGAATAAGTGTGAGTGTTGCATAGGAATATTAATGGACAACTGGTGGGGCTCTGCAAGGAGAATAGCGGAGAAAGATATAAGGAACCCTATGCTCCACTTGAGAAACAACAAGATGCATAGACTGGGAATTTCAACTGTGGAAGATATTGATTTGAACCCCAGGAGGCTGAACCCACTTTGAACAGCAGGGTGGGCAGCTGGCACCAAAGGAAAAGTCATACAACAGGAGCATGAGGTATGCTTGCCGTCCACCAAAGGGTTTAGAGCTCCCATCACACTTCAACAAGGGAACAGAGTCCCAGCAACCTCCATCCACAGCTCCCAGGTTTTCCTCACAAAACAGGTGCATGTGCTTATGTTCATGCCAGTTCTTTCACGAGGGCTCACTTCCACCTCCGCCTTGCCAAGGTTTCTACTTACACCTGCTTTTACTCCACAGAAATACGGGTGCCACCTATCCTCCCTCTTCCAGGCCCCAGGAATTCCTCTAACCACCCCATTTGGGTGCTTGCTTTCCCACCATTCTCTTTCTCTGCAGAGTACTAGGCCTCATTTTCACCCTATAAAGGGGCATAATTCTTCCCCATTTCTATTCCTTCAATTTGGGCCCGGTTCTCTCTTGTTTTCCTATCTAAGGGAGATTCCCAACCATGCCTCCATATGCTACAATGTTTTCCTCTGTCTGCCTTCCATCCTTCACCACACACGCCCTATTTTCCTATGTAATCACCCCATAGGGACCCAGGCTCCCTCTATACTGCTCCACAGGGCTCCAGGTCCTCTTCTGTGCTCCTCACAGAAGGTCTAAGGGGCCTATTAGGATATCTGGCGGATCGCCACCGCCGGGCCGGCGGTGGCGATCCGCCCGCCAAATATCCTTTTTTACCCCCGCCATATTAGTATGGTGAGGGGTACCGCGGCAGACGGAAAGTCTGCCGCTTTTCCGCAGGTCGGATTGCCGGCTGAGCGGAAAAGCCAGACAATATGGTGGCGGCGCCTTGCAGGCACTGCATCCATATTAGCATGCCTGCAGTGTGTATGCCTTTCCATGGCGGAGACTCCGCCATGGAAAGGCATGCGGAGAATGCCTTTGGGGGCCCGTTGCGGGCCCCCGCGGGGATGGGGGGGGTGGATGCCTGCACTTGGGGGGTACCCATGGTACCCCCCTTCATTGGCATGCACAAGGTGGCAGGCACCGCGCGGTGCCTGTCACGTTGTGCATGCCAATGCACAATATGCATATTTTGCATTGTGGCGGGTGCTGCTGACAGCACCGCCCGCCGCAATGTAAAATGTGCTGGATGCGACCGCCAGGGTGGCGGTCGCATCCTAATTGCCATAGCGGGACCGCCGCACCTCTGGCGGTCGGTCCCGTTTACCGTTATGGTGGCGGGCTGACAAAGTCTGCCCGCCATCGTAATAGGCCCCTAAGTTATTTGAGATTCTGCTCTTTAGGGGGGTAGTTCTCATTATTTTCCTGCCTCCTGAGAGACTGCTCTATGCCCCCCTCACCTGATGTCCTCCAAGAGCTCGGTCTCCTGTTGCTGCTTGTTTTGGAGGCTTGACATCTGCTCCGCGAAGCGCAGCTTCACCTCTTGTGTCGCCTTTACCTGCAAAGGGAGAGAATCTAGTATTGGTCACTTAAAACCAGGAGCTGAAGACAGCCAGAGCATCTGTAGGGGTGGAAGGTGCTGCAGAAGCACCGAAGGAGCACTGGGTTCACAAGAGAAGCAGTGGGGGGCTCCAGACGGACAACAGAGGAAATAGGGTGACAGCAAGAAACTGGAAGGATACAGGGGCAATTGTGGGGCAAAAGTAGGACCAGCTAGGACACAAGGAGGGTATTGAGATGCTGGAGTGCCATATGAGCCACTTCAGAGGGCACAGAAAACTCATTGAGACACACAAGGTGGAGAGCGATGGGCCCGAGAGGGTCAGTAAGAAGCACCGAGAGGTCAGTGGGGTATGCTGGACGGAAAGTGAGGGGTACAGGAGAGTCAATGTGGGACAGAGGCAGGTCAGTGACAGGCACAACAGAAGGGACACAGGAGTGTCACACGGGAGTGTCAAGGGGCACAGGAAGGACAGTGAGGGGCTCAGGAGGGACAGTGTGGGGCAAAGGAGGATCAGTGAAGGGCACATGAGGACTAGAGAGTGGTTCAGGAAGAGAGACTGGTGGCCGAGATCTGTATTTTCATTCAGACTGTTAGATGAAGGGAGTAATAAAAGTAAAGATCCAGATTGGGCGTGGTGTTCTGGGGGGAACTGTTGCGGCTGCTAGAGATTGGACTCAGGCTGCCGTGTACAGTTTAACTCCCAGTTTATTTAAATAGCAATCCACACGTCGAGCGCATCCCCTCGTCATGAAGTACTTTCTCAAAGTGTGTAAACAAACCCTAACTGTATATGCTCTGAGGCAGGTGACACTTTACACCACAACGTAACTCACTCTCTCTGTATGTTACATTCATGATTTACACACCTGCTGCACTGATAATTTACTAATAGTTACCCTTGTACTGAATTACATTCACATCTTCGCGAAACTCAGATACATTATTGCAAAGTGTGTGCAAATTCATATATTGCTCTACGTCGCAGGTAACAGTGGCCTGGATATCACATCATCCTGCACGTTTTTGCCTCTGTATGGACAATACTCACCTGAAGATTTGGGTTGGTGCAATCTCTTCCCTCTGATTAACAGAATCTTCTCGCCCCTGCCTGATCAAGGAAGATCTGCCACTCCCAGCCCATTCTCCAACCCTGTCTAGTGGTCACTGCGCACTTCTCCAGCAGACTCCACTTCAATCTGGAGCTCATGATCCATATTGGACAATCAACTCTTCACATGGTGCCCCGGCTAGTGTATCTAAAGTTGAACTAGACTGCTTAATATCAGAGTTTGGAGGAAATGTTTGAGGGGAAGTCAGCCTGAGAAGTTAGTTAAGCACAATTGCATTCAGTTTTGTTCACTGGAAATGCAAACATCTGCTGTTCACTGGGGGGTGCAATGCGTAGTGTTCGAAATGGAGGTCTCTAGTTGGCAGCGGTAGGTACCTTTGTCCAAATAGGGACCCTTGCTTCTAATCAGGGTAAGGGGGATACACACTTTAGATAACCCCTGCTCACCCCCTCGGTAGCTTGGCACAGCAGACAGGCTTATCCCAAAGGCAATGTGTAAAGTATTTGTACTCAAAACACACACAGTAACCCAGTGAAAACACCACAAATGGACACTACAGCAGTTTAGAAAAATAAAGTATCTTTATCTAATATCAACAAGATCAAAACGACAAAAATCCAACATACATGTAATAAGAATATGACTTTAAAAAGGTTTCAAACAACGTGGACCATAGAAAACTATGGATGCATGATTTCTCTCAAAGTACCTGTAGTTGCGACAAACCTCACAAGGCCAAACAGCCGCGGAGATGGGACGCGTCGAAAAACAAAGAGATGCGTCAGTTCCTGAGACCATGGTGAGGCGATGCAACAGTTCTGCTGCACACAGGAGAAGTGATGCGTCGAATCTGGTCTGTAGGGGGAAGTGATGCGTCGATTCCGAGACGGTTCTGGTCAGCGGGTGATGCATCGGGAAAACTTGCCGCACAGGTACGATGCGTGGAAATCCGGGATGAGGCAGCGATCGATGCGGCGGCGGCGAGCGGCACTGCATCGGTTTCTTTAGCTGCAATCCCTCGGTGCGTTGGTTCTTGCAGCGGCGACAGGAGCTGCATCGGTTTCGGCAGCGGAGGGCGGCGATGCTTGGAGATTCTTCTCGCACATCGGTGCTGCGTCGGACAAACAGCTGCAAGAAGAGCAATGCATCGATTTTCTTGTAATTGCGTTGCTTTTCCAGCTCCCAACAGCAGGAACAACCTTCAGAGCCCCAACACAGTCACAGGCACCTCTTGGCAGGGCAGAACTCCCAGCAAGGAAGTTCAGGGGAGCTGGGGGTGAAGTCTTTGTGTTCCTGAGACTTCAGAACAGGAGGCAAGCTCTACTCATGCCCTTGGAGATCTTCCTCAAGCAGGGGGACACAGCACACAGCAAAGTCCTTCTACTTTCCTTGACAGAAACAGCTACTGCAGGCCAACCGCAGACAACACACAGCAAAGGGGCAGTACTTCTCCTCAGTTTCTCCAGCTCTTCTCCTTGGCAAAGGTTCCTCTTGATTCCAGAAGTAGTCTAGAGTTCAGGGGTTTTAGGTCTAATACTTATACCCCAAAATGGCTTTGTTCTCTTTGTGCAAGGGTCTCTGAACCCAGTCCAAACCAGTTCTGTCCTCACTGGTGCAGTATGACCACAGGGGGTGGAGACAGCATTGTGCAAGGGAGACAGGCCCCATTCAGGTGCAAGGAAATCTTCTCCCACTACTCTAAATTCAGCCGAGCCCTATTCAGCTCAGCTCTAAGTCATCCAGGAAGGGCCAGGCACACCTCAATTCCCCCCCCCCCCCCACCCAGTGGCTGTCTACAGTGAATGCACATCCCCAGCCCCGGTCACTCCAAAAGCAGACAGTCAACGCACAAACAGGCAGAGGCACACAGAATGGTTAAACAAGAAAATGCCTACTTTCTAAAAGTGGCATTTTCAAACACATAATTTAAAAACCATCTTTACTAAAAGATGTGTTATTAAATTTTGAGTTCAGAGAGCCTAAACTTTATTCCTCTATCTTGTTCCAATGGGAAGTTATATTTATTAGATGATATAAATAAACCCCCATTCTATCCTATGGGGCAAGATAGCCTTTCAATAGTGAAAAACGAAATTGGCAGTATTTCACTATCAGGACATGTCACACACACCAATACATGTCCTATCTTTCACATACACCGCACCCTGCCCAGGGGGATACCTTGGGCCTACAATAGGAGGGCCTTACATGAACGAAAAGGGAAGGTTAGGGCCTGGCAAGTGGGTGCACTTGCCAAGTCGACATGGCGGTTAACAACTGCGCACAGACACTGCAGTGGAAGGTCTGTGTTACCTTTTCAGAGCAACTCATGTGGGTGGCACAATCAGTGCTGCAGGCCTACTAGTAGCATTTGATTTACAGGCCCTTGCACACTTCAGTGCACTTTACTAGGGGCTTACCATTAAATCAAATATGCCAATCAGGGAGAACCAATTGTAACAACAATTTACACAGGGAGCACTTGCACTTTGACACTGATCAGCAGTGGCAAAGTGCCCAAAGCATCTAAGCCAGCAAAAACGAAATCCAGCACAGCATCAAAAATACAGGAGGTAGAGGCAAAAAGTCACGGGAAACCAAGCCAAAGATGCCAAGTCTAACACGTAGCCTCTAGGCAAACAGCCTTGTTCAACGTACCAACTGTCTGGCCAAAGAGTGCTCAAAGTCAGCATTAATGAGTAGATGTATCATGGGCAAGGTTTTAAATGTAGATGCCCTGGAAGTACAACACTACACCAGTGGTGTAACATAGGCCCCCGCAACCCCTGTGGCGCTAAGGGCCCGCAATTTCCAGGGGCCACTCCGCTAAGAACCCTGACTTGAGAGCTCCTGATTAAGACTGAAGTTTTGTTACGTCACTGCACTACACTGCATCCAATGATGGAGAGTTAACATTCCATGCAACCTTGTACTAAGCTGAATGCGGGTTGGATGGCTCTATAGAAGGTGCAGTGTTGAATTAAAACAAAATATTAGAAAGGATGCAGGTTTAACAGGGGAAGAAATAGTGAAGTTATAGCGAGAAGAACGGAGTAAAAGAGAGACAGGTGTGTGGCAACGTGCATAACCTTCGATTGTGGCCAGGGGAGCCACTAACTGTGTACAAGTGTAAAAAGTTATGTTCTTGCTTGTGCCCCTACACAAACCTCTCCAGATGCCACTTGGATCAATACTCAACAGAACACCATGACCAGACCTTTGGCCAGACTGGTGGCTAAAATCTACTATTTCATGTACCTTCACCTTAACAAGGGCGGGTAAACGTTTTTAGGACAAGATGAAGACAGAATCAGGTGGAAGTGGTTCAATTATCAATGGCAGAGAATCCTGAGCAATAAGGGGATAGGGAGGTTACTGGTGACATGAGGCTTCAAGAATGGACCGAGTTGTAAAGTGGATCAGTAACAAATCTTCTAGGATCGGACTAAAGGTCAGTAGAACTTAATGACTTGGGAGTGACTAAAATGTTCATCCGTGCATCAACAAACTCCAAAAGTGGCACTGTTGTCTATGCCAACCCAGGCATGAAGCATGGCCTCTGGAGCACCCTTCCATTGACAACTTGTTGCTTGCTTCTTCAAGTAGAGTTCAATTTAGCAACCACCTCTTTTGCCCCAACCTGTGCACCATGATATTCTGGGGCTTTTCTTACAGGTGTTCCATAAGTCATGTCTTTTGTATGTTTTGTTTCAGAGGAGTAAAAAAAAAAAAAAAATCACAGCGTTCTCTAGTTTGCCTTTTCTAGCATTGAAAAAAGTGCCATTTCAAGCAATCTTGGCTAGAAGTGTTGTCACTTACATCACCATACCACCTCGAGGCACATATGAATAGTTAAGTGTAATATCCCTCAGATGAGGGCGTTAAGAGATCCCTGGCCCATAATTTCAAGATATCTCTGCTTACAAGTCTTACCCATCATTACATAAACCGGGTTGGGGGGGCACACAAGAGTAGTTAAGAGTAAGATCCATCAGCAGAGGACATAAACAGCTGTTTATTGCCAGACTCACAATTATGAATCCATCTCATCACCAGCCAAAGGCCTATAACGAGCAAATGCAGATATTAACGGCTGGTTATGGCCCACAGAGTGTGGGAATGCCACTAGTCACACCCATTCCATAAATTTCACCTTCTGCGGACAAACAAGTCAGCTGTGCCAGTATGCTTCACGCCCCTGCTGCAGACTTGGGTGTAAGATGCAGGAAAACAGCAGCAATTAGTATAAGCATTTTGATTGGCTACGCAAACCTCAACATTCCATAGAAGGTAAAACTGTATTTTAGAGTACCTGGGGCCTAATTTTCACATCTGAGGGCTATATCCACTGTCTCTTACCACTCGCAATGTTTATTGGGGTGGCCTCATCATCCCAACTGATGAGTGAGTAACACAAAGCAGGGGTAACGTATGATCCTATTAATTGAACCAAATTTTACTTGTGGTGGCAACCGCAGAAGAATGTGTAATTTAAAGGCAAAACCAAGAAATGTGTAGTGGTCTCCCTCACTGTGCTTTACTCTGTTGTGGAATGCTCACCCCTCGTGGATACTGGCGCATGTGCATTCCACAACAGAACTTGGAACTCAAGGTTTGAATATGTGAAGCAGTGGTTTTGACTTGCCTGCTCTGTTGGCTGCTGCACAGTCCCTGTTGTCAATAAAGCTTCTTTGCTTATGTTTTCCTGCATTTCCTGCAACTTCATTACAACATTTGTGTGGCGACGAGCGACAGTGGACTGCAGGACCCACTAAGACACTCGAGATCGGATCACTGAAATTTGCCTTCATCTCGCCTGTCCTTCTCTGGCCTTCTGAATCCTTCCGCGGTTCCAGTGACATCCCGTCTGACATCCGACGCAGATTGGTGCCCTGTCAGGGGCGAGCATTTTCAGGTACTGTTTTCGAACTTGCCCCCCGAAGCAGCAGACCAACCGTGGGCAGGCACTTGCGACGCTAGGTCACGTCTCTCAATGCACCATTTCATGGTAAGGCGTTCGTACGTACAGGTCTAGGCTTAGGACATGGTAACGTTGTGACATCATTATGCACATTACCTGGCGATGCGGCCATTTTGGTTTGGCCGTTTTTGTCTGTGCCCGCCTCTGCGTTACAGTTTCCAGTCTGAATGAGGCACACACCGGTGACACGCACACCTTGCATGTCAGCGTGCGTTTCAGTGTGGTTTTTTGGGGGCAAACCAGTCAGCCGCAAGTTTCGGTGACGCACACACCTTGGGTGTCAACTTGCGTTGCAGCCAATCTTCAGGGTTGCCACTGAACCAGTCTGCAGTAAGTGTCGGTGACACACACACCTTGCGCGTGGATGTGCGATCCTTCTCTGGTACATGGTTTACTTTATTTTACACTCAACCAATTTTGGTGACACGCACACCTTGCGTGTCACTTGCTGTTTGTTCGCAGTTGAGCTGCATCAGGCCAGCTACAAACACCTATGGTGACACACACACCTGGCGTGTCACATTGTCACTTTTCGACGTGCTGCATTTTGTTTCAACAACCGTGACACGCACACCCTGTGTGTCACTCATTGGTTCCTGTAACTCCAAGCCAGTTACACTCATCTACGGTGACACGCACACCTGGCGTGTGATCCTGTCACTAGTCCATGTGCTGCATTTTTGTTTTTACGGACACCTACTTTCATTTGCTTCTCAGGCTGTAGTTTATCTGAACCAGCTAACAGTGACACGCACACCTGGCGTGCCATATTACTTCTTATCCTCTTTGCACCTCCGTGGCATGCACACCTCGAGTAGTCTTTGTTTTCTTTCCTGTTGCTTTTTATTGTTTTTTTAAGGTTCTTCAGAAGTGCAATCTCCTTCATCCTGGTGGTTGTCTTTTATCTTTATTACCTTTTCTGGTGTTGTGTCATCTAAGGCATATCTTTCTACTATGCAGTCTATTTCTCCCCCACCTCCCTTTCCCGTGGTGCCTGGAAACTCGCCTATAACTTGGAAAAATTGGTATGCCGCATTTGTAACTTACTTGGGTGCTATTGGAGAGTCTTGTTATAGGGCGGAAAGGAAAAGGTGTCTCCTGCTTCATTCCTTAGGTTTCGAAGGTAGATCAGTGTTCAAACACTTCCCACCTTTGGTACGAGCCCAGGATGAGGAGGACATTGATGAATATGTAGAGGCAGTAAAGAAGTTGGAGTTGTGTTTTGACGTACAGCCCAGCCTTGTCGTCATTCGACACAAGTTCTTCAAAAGGGAGCAGAGATCTGGAGAAGATGTTGATGCTTTTGTCTCTGCTCTCCGCAAGTTGCGTGCTGATTGTCAGTTTGAGGCGTTTACTGAACAATTGATCAGGGACCAGTACATTTGTAAGTGTTCCGACAAGACTATCCAGCAAAAGCTGTTATCCATGGGTAATCTCTCCCTCGAGTAGACTATTCGCACTGCGAAGAGCATCAAGCTCTCCAAAGCTTCTGTCAAAGAGTTAGAGGACTAGTCTAATGAACTGGTGGGGGCGGTTAGGCCCAAGGATTTTAAAAACAAGGTTGCCCCATGTTCCGAAAGTTCGTTTTTTAAACAACCTAACGTGTTTCCGTTGTGGGATTCCCTCACATGTCAAAGGGGGTAGAGGATGCCCGGCCAAAAACGTTACTTGCAGGTCCTGTGGCAAGCTAGGGCATTTGCCAAAGTTAGTCAAAGTGATAAACAGAGTAGTTTGTTCCCTCAGGTTGGCAAACAGGTCAACACCCCTTCCGTTGCGAATGTGTCGGATGTGGAACGTGTTGATCCTGACAATTGCCGCAGTATCCAGGATGAGCTGAGAGACATGGTTATGGCGGTTGGTGAGAAGTCTGTGGTCGTGGGTGACACCTCTGAATGCGTTGATCCTTACGTAGAAATTGGCATTGGAGATAAAAGGTGTGCCTGCTTGTGGATTCAGGTGTAAGAATAACCATGATCACCCAGGAAATGTTTCACGAGGTGTGGGTTCTCTCCCTTTGGCACCTCCCGACAGGGCTCCTGTTTCTTATGAGGGGCGGAGGATAGAGTTGGCTGATTATTTTGAGGACATTCTTGAATTTAAAGGTAGAAAAGTCCTTGGTCAGGTGTATGTGGCCATCAAGGGGTTGTCCATTCTGGGATGGCTCCATCGAGGTCTTTTTCAGAGGGTTCTTAGGCCTGGTAAAAGGAACAGGTCTCTATTGTCTCCTCCAATGATTTTTCTGATAACGTTTTCTGATGTTTTCCCTCCGTTTTTGGTGGAGGGTTGGGACAGATCAGGGGTTTTAGCCATCAGATTAGGGTTAAGGACGATGCCATTCCTGTCAAGCACAGACTCAGGAGGGTCCCTTTTAGCATCAGGGATTGGCTCGAACACGAACTTAATGACTTGTGTGAGAAAGGTATTATCGAGCCTATTGAGTCTTCTCTCTGGCTTTCTCCCTTGGTTGTGGCCAGGAAAATAAATGGAGATCTTCGCGTTTGTGTTGACTTACGCAGTCTCAATAAAAATATCTGGATCGATTCTCACCCTCTCCCCGAGATTTCGGAATTGTTAACTATGATTAACGGGTCCAAGTATTTCAGCTAACTGGACCTAGCGTCAGCTTAACACCAGGTGGTCTTGGATCCTTCCTCAAGGCATCTCACGGCATTTGTGTCACCCATTGGTACATTTCAATATTGTAGGATGCCTTTTGGCCTTGCCTCTGTGGTGGCGGTCTTTCAAAGGATCATGTGCCACATACTTAAAGGGGTCAAGGGCGTTGCTGTCTTCCAAGACGATGTCTTGATCTATGGTGCATCCAAGGAGCAGCATGATGAATCTCCTTGTACCATGTTCTTGACATCATGCAAGAGAAGGGAGTTGTTCTTAAAAAGAAAAGTGTATTTTCCTGGTACAGAAGTTGGAGTACTTGGGACATGTCTTGTCTGAACAAGGGGTGGAACCGAGACCTGGCCTGGTCAGGGCCATAGTTGACAGCATAGCGCCTGCTGATAAGGTTGGCCACATATCGTTCATTGGACTCTGCGAGTTCTACTCCCAATTTGTGCCCAAGTATGCTTCTAAGGTCCAACCTCTCACCAACATGTTGAAGAAGAGTGTGGCTTTTATCTGGGATGTTCACTGTCAAGAAGTTTTTAATGGATCAAGAACCAGTTAGTTGGCACTAATATTCTCAAATCTTTCGATCCCAATGTCAGGTGCACCATCACCGTTGATGCCAGCGGTGTTGGGTTGGGCGCTATTCTCACACTGACCAAAGACGGTACGGAGAACACTTTGGGTTATGCATCAAGAGTGTTTTGTGGTCCAGAGTTGAATTTCTATGTCATCGAAAGAGAGCTGTTGGCCTGTTGGTGGGCCATCAGGAAATTTCATCCCTATATTTGGGCCAATCATTTTGTGTTACCCACCGATCACAGCCCTCTGGTCTCCGTTCTTTCTGTGGACAAAATCAAAGAACACACTCCCAGAATTGCCAGGTTGTCCACTAAGTTGCTACAATATGATTTTCAAGTTTCTTACCTGCCTGGTAACAAGAATGGCAGGGCGGACTTTTCTCAAGATTTCCTGTGTCCGATGATGATTCCTTTTCAGGTGACGATGATGACCTGGACAATTGTTTTATTGCCTCCATGGTTATAGGCTATATGTGTGCCGTGAGTGAGGAAGAATGGAGAGACGAGTTGTCTAAGGATGTCTTGCTGTGTCAGATCATGAAGTGCGTTAAGGATGGTTGGCCCAAGGAAAAGAACCTGCCGTTCTCCTTGCAAACCTTTGTAAAGGTCTTCCTGGAACTTTCTGTGGAGGACGGTATCTTGGTGCGAGGTGATAGATTGATTCCTCCTGAAAAACTCTGAGGCAGCTTGATTGGTGGTGCTCACGAGGGACATTTGGGGAAAACGCTAACCAAGCGCAGGCTACGTGAGTGTTTTTGGTGGCCCCTTATGGACAAGGACATTGATGCTTTTTGTGGGAGAGAGTGTTGTGTGTTTGAATGCTGAAAAGGACTGGAAGTGAGGACTCCTCCTCTCCAACCCATTGAACTTCCAGCTAGGCCCTGGGAGAAAGTTGGCATTGATCTGGTTGGTCCTTTCAACCTTCTTCCACCCTCTTCTCACTTTGCTGTTGTTGCTATAGATTATTCCAATTTCTTTGGCGAGCCGAATTCCAAAAACGTCATTGATTTCCTCAAGGACATTTTTCTGCTGTAGGGTTTCCCCTCTACCATTGATTCTGACAATGGAGAACAGTTTGTCAGTCAGGAATTCCAAGACTTTTTAATGCAGGGTGATATTGCTCACTCCAAGAGTTCCCTTTATCACCCACAAACCAACGGCCTTGCGGAACGAATGAACAGGGTTTTGAACAACTGTGTACATTGGGCTGTTGCTAGCAAGTGTATCGTTCAGAATTCTATGCGCTGCATGCTCTGGTTCGACCGCACCACCCCCACTCATCCACCAAGGTTTCTCCTTTTGAATTATTGCGGGAAGGAAGCCTTCCTCCAAGGTGTGTCCTGGATGGATGTCTAAATGGGTGAAGATGGATGCCAATGAGGGTGTGGACGACTTAGTCAGGGAGAATGTCTCCAAAGAGGTCAACACCCCTTCCGTTGCGAATGTGTCGGATGCAGAACGTGTTGATCCTGACAATTACCGCAGTATCCAGGATGAGCTGAGAGACATGGTTAAACCAAAAATCTTATTTTGATGCCAGGAGAAGAACTGTTCCCCATACTTTTGTTGTTGGAGACACTGTGCATGTGAAGATTCCTGTTCACATCAAGAAAGGGAATGCTAAGTTCTCTGAGCCCTTGGTTGTGGATAGGGTTTGTGGAAATGCTGTTAGGGTGAGCAACAAACATTGGTGGAACATGTCCAGGGTTGTTAAGTTGTCTGGACATGCTCCCACCAGTTGCTCTTTTAGCAGTTCTGCTGATTTGTCCAATGAAAAACACTTAGATGCCCCTTCCCCGTTGGGTTTGCGTAGGAGCAATAGACAACGTTCTGTTCCTATGAGATTTCGCTAATCTGGTTATCTTTTCATTTTCTGTGTCCACTTTCCCTGTTTTTGTTTTTTGTGCACCTTTACTCTTCCTTTCCCTCCTCCCTCCTGCCTCCTCGTTTCCCTCCTTGTTGCTCTAGTTTCTGGTTTCTCTTTAAAGAACATTTAGAGGAGGGGATAATGTAGTGCTCTCCCTCACTGTGCTCTTCTCTGTTGTGGAATGCTCACCCTCGTGGGTACTGGCGCGTGTTCATTCCACAACAGAACTTGGAACTCAAGGTTTGAATATGTGAAGCAGTTGTTTTGACTTGCCTGCTCTGTTGGCTGTTGCGCAGTCCCTGTAATCAATAAAGCTTCTTTGCTTATGTTTTCCTGCGACTTCATTACTACAAAATGTTCACGACTTCATTATTACCAATATTAGATTTGCAAAGTGCTTCTGTAGGAGGGTACCCATGTCTTATTTGGAGACTTGACCCTATGGGGTTTGGGACTGGAGGATGCTGAGGCATGAGCTGATTTCCTAGAAGTGTGCTGGGAAATTGAGCTGTTCATGTGTAACCCATGAAATAATGCAACATCACGTGTAAAGTGCACAGCACTCGACAAGCACCATGTTGCTAAAACAATAGGTGAGATAATTCCTCAACTCAATGGCACTTCTTTCTTCGTCATCGGAAGGACGAAGAGCTGAGCTGGCCTTTGGTGATTTGCCCGTAGACTTCCAGGTCAGACAAAGGTTTGCAACAGGTGCCCAACCAGCCTGGCTACGTGAATGGCTGACCCGTGGCTTTTGCGTTTACTATTGATTTTGCTTTAGATGCACCACAATTGCACAGGTAGATAGGGCACATATTTTTTTTTACTTGTCCATCACTGTATTTGTTTAGGCACCAGATGTTTACTTTTTTTTATCTCTGAGACTATCTAAAAGGGTGGAGCCAGGCTTATTAGTAGCACTTTTTGGGGTATAGACTGACAATGAAGCTTTCACGCGATTAGAACAAAAGTTCATCTTTATGTCAGCTTTGGTTGCTAGATAACTCATTTTACAGTGCTGGCAATCTTCTAGATGCCCATCTTTTTGCCAATGGCAAACCAAAATGAGCAGGGTAGGACAGTTAGAATATATGTATGCAGTGCTTAATTTGTACAAAAATAAGTGCTAGGGCACTCGTCAGGACACCACTGCAGCTTGCACCACGCATTGCCCCTGCCATGCTGCCAAGG
Organism: Calotriton arnoldi; assembly: GCA_963921515.1. Lineage (NCBI taxonomy): Eukaryota > Metazoa > Chordata > Amphibia > Caudata > Salamandridae > Calotriton > Calotriton arnoldi. The sequence goes on from CAWUFW010001895.1 coordinate 456,533, forward strand.
ATAGTAACACCACAACTACTAACCATCACACTCCTACAAGTGTGACAACTCGGGCTATTTCAGGTCCCCAAAGCTATAAGAATGGCTTTATTGGCAGATAATAGTAATTTTTAATGCATATTGAGTTAATAATTAACTATTGTTGTGGTCATCTCTAAATTGGCCAGACAGTGCCACCTTGTGGCTGACTGTCACAAGCGCCGGTTTTGACAATCAAGTGCTGGTGCTGAGCACCAGAAACCACCGGCACTAATTAAGCACTGTATGTATGCCAAGAGAATTAACCAAACCGATAAATTTGAGCAGTTGTGGGGTTGTTTCCCACTGTGTACAGTGGGGGATAATGATATATAAGCACAGCCGGAAATATGTATTTGTTGCTATTGTGATTTTTCTGTGGTAGTTGCTTTGAGCTATTTTTGTTTCTGTATTGCTCTTTTGCACTTTTTAAGCATTTTTGCACATTGTATATTGCACTTTGTCTGACTGCCTTATGCACTTTAGTGACTACATTTTGACTATGCGGTTAAGGCTTTCCCTGCTTATTTTTGAGCAGGTTAAAATTGTGCCCTCAATAGTTCAGCGGCTTTATTGCATTTGTTCACTTTGCACTTTAAATATGTACGACTAGCAGATCAATTATCTTTTTTTCTGGGAATTAGGCACTGTAACGTCATGTTTTTAAACTGTTTCTTGATTATTGAGGGTGTCACTTCGCGCTTTAAAAAAGCTTATAGATATTATTTATAGATATCGTTCCCTAACAGCTGTGGGCAAGATTTTCGAGTGTATAGTAGTTTTTATGATTGTTGTCTTTTTTTGGTACCTAGCTAACCTGATATTTTGGGGAAAGGTATAGCTTGCTTTCTACCACTCCTTGTGACAAATTTATTATACTGTTAATCAATTGTTAATACTGTTAATCTACCACCAAATAAAAATATATTTTTTTAAAGAAAGTATTTGAAAGGTGGAATTGGGTTTTAGACTAATCACTGCACTGGCCCTGGCCACAGGTGAACGGCCTGCGGTATTACGTGCACAGACCTCTCAGGATCCCGTGTTCCTCCCACCCCTCCCCGACCGAAGGCCGGCTCCGAGGCTGCCTCTTCAGCGGACACGTCCTTCAGCGCTGACTGGCACACGAGGTTCTGCTGCATCCCGTCGGCTCGAGAGGTCTATAAAGGTAAAAGCCGCTGGGCTAAAATTGGACATCATTTCAATCAGATATGCACAGGTCTGGTTTACGGTGCAGTCACGGGAAATGAACAGCACTCAGCACAAAGGACAGGCGGTGTCTGGTCCACATCAGGGCAGGGGGCGGTGGAGCACCCCTCAGTCTGGAGGGGCCTCCAGCAGGGCCTGTGGCCGCTTCCCTCTTTCCCTCTAGGGCGGGTGTCTGTCTGTTACTGGCACACTCCCTTCTGCAGGTACAGAGAACAGTTCTACTACATCTTCAAGAACCTGGAGTGGGTTCTCTATTTTCTTCTTCCCCTCTGGGGTGTGTCTTGTAGTTCATCCTACTTCTTTCTAGTTCGGAGGGAGGTGTCTGGCTTTCCTCATATTTCTACCTATGTCTGCGAGAGATGTACGTCTTTATCATGTTACTTCATTCTGTGCACGAGGGAGGTGTCTGACTGTTTCATATTACTTCATCCTATTCCTGGAGTTGTTCGGCTGTTTCCTGATACTTTAACCTATTTCTGGGACAGGTGCTTGTCTGTTTCATGTTCCTTCAAGTCTGCCCAAGATTAGCCTCTATAAGATCCATTTTACTTTATCCTGCACTTGAGAGAGACATCTCTCTGATTCATGTTACTTCACCCTAAGCCTGCGATAACGCGTGTATGTTTCATGTTACTTCTCCCAGGCATAGGATGAAGTAACATGAAACAGACACGTTCCCAAGGCATAGAGTGAAGTGTCTGTTATGTTAAGTCACCCTATGAAGGGTAGAGGTCTTTTTCCTTCATCGTCATCCTGTATCGGGGGAAACGTCTTTGTTTCTGATGTATCCTCATGTATTTTTGAGCACTGTATGTCTCGGCATCTCTTATAAACAGAAAAATATGTCTGTCTCAACATCCCTAAGGGCTCAGTGCCCACCTCTTCCCTACTCAGAGATGTGCTTTATCCGCCTGCAATCTGAACGTGTTCCCAGAGCTCTGCCCATCTCCACACATACGGACAGAGCCCACCTGCAGCCCCTTGGAGTCTGATTGTTTTTCCGTCATAGCAGATGCTGTGACCGCACATGCTCCCACTCCTACCCCACTCCGACCGTCCCGGCAGGCACGTGCATTTAGAAATTCGATCTTTTCCTTCCACTTTTCTATAAGACGCTCTTTCAAAGTCCGCACCTTCATTCGGTGGCCCCTCTCCAAGGCCTTTGAGGACACAGCGCTGCAGAGCGCATCTCTCAGCCCTTTCACCTCCTCTGTACACTTCCAAACTTCCAATGTGGAAGAGCTCCTTTCCCCGCGACCATTGCCCCCCCTCCCCCTACAACCTCGAGCCCAAGCTCCCAGCTGGAGGCTTGTGACCGAGTACACCTGTCGGCCTCGCGCCTAGGAGCCTCCACTGATTGCTGCTCCGAGGCGCTCAGGTACTGCAACCATCCTGCACAACCATAAGCACAGAAAACATGTTCACCTGGGATCAGCCTTACTCACAAACGCTGCTTTCTTAATAATTCACAAGTAGGAAATTCATTTTCAGTTCTCTAGCTTTGGAACACAAAATACTAGCCATGCTAATGTACCTTCCTCGTCACAGTCCTTACTTGGACAGGTGAGAAACACTTTGAGTGATGAAGATTACTGGGAAGTAATACTAAAGGTGCATATGTCAACCCCGGAGGCAGGAAACTCTACGTATAGCCTATGTCTTAAAAGTAGTACACATATAAGAGAGCGCGATACATTCTGGAAGAGTGTGTTGTTCATCACATTCTCACTGCCCACAGGGCTCCTCTCCTGGGCACACCAGGGACCCAGCCTGACCATGAACTTATGACAATGAATAATCTGCTGTAAGGGTTTTTTTTTCCAAGGCCGTACGTGTGATTTACGGTCAGAACGTGACTCAAATCCCGATTCTCTGAACTAGGACTTATGACCACAAAATGGTCTGTGAATCAGTGTCAAGCGTTGTTCAAAGAGGGTTGTACTTGGTTTTGTGCATTGTTGGGAAAATACAAAAGGAAGATGAAACAACTACCAAAAATGGAACAGGGATGGAAGCACACTGCCTCACATCACAGCACAATTCGCCTCTTAGCATTATGGTAAATGTAGTACAATGTTTGCGCTGACTTGAGTATTAACTGTAGTTTTTCACTAGAGTTGGTGCAGATAGCGCTGCTCATCTCTGGACAAATGTGTTTCTGGATTTTATCCTTCATCAGTAGAGATCAGAAAATCGAATTTCATCAGGGGTTGCTGAGAAAGCTGCCACAGTCGTCTCAGTACCTTTCACTGGTGCACAGGTGCATCTCCTAAAACTCGTCAGCTCGCTGACTCAAGGGAGCCGTTTTAAACAGAAGGGGATGGGAGCACACTGCCTCACATCCTAGAACAGTTCGCCCCTTAGCATTATGGTAAATGCAGTACAATGTTTGCACTTATTTGAATGCTAGTTGTAGTTTTTCACCAGAGTTGGTGCAGATAGTGCTGTTCAAAAATGGTTTAATAGAATCATTTCATGTCATGAGAAATTGTACAAATGTCCTGCATTGCTCAATGCTTAATAGTCACAAGTGTATCTATCTCACACTTCCCAGCACATGTTAACCATTGCCTTTATTTCAAGTTGACTTGGTGCGTAGGATTGAAATCTCAAACTCCTGAGGCACAGAAGAGAGAGGGGGCCTATCCTGCATTCAGATGTCTCCCTCTCCCTTTGCACTCTCAGGCTTGTCGGACGGTTAGTAATGGTGATGGGGGAGGGGGGGGCAGATGTACATCCCTAGCAACGCACCACAATGAGGTTAATTTCAGATGGCCTGCGATCTATTGTTGTTTAGAAGAAAATGCCACTGCCCAAGAGTTCTTTGGTCCCAATAAGGAAACATTCAACACAGGGGTGTGTAAGAGAGTGGGAGGATGAAGGATATTAAGTGTAGGCTATAGGCCTTCGGAGTGTAAGAAGATATTTCTCTGCCCACAAAATTGCAAAGGCAATGACTTTTGCTTTTAAAAAGGTTGTGAACTTCTGCTTTACCCATGCAAAGTTTTACCTCTGTATAAGGAGCGAAATCAAGCCACATACGACCCAGGGATGTGATTCAAGCTACCTACAGTTTTGTATCACAATTCAATGCTGCAAAATGAATGCAGAAGCTTTCTCTGCAAGTTTACGTTTAGCAAAGCCTTTGCCTACACAAGGCAATGCAAAGGAGCACCCTACTATGGACCTCACTCTGAGGTCCCCAGCATTGGACCCGGTAACTCTCCTCACAGTGCTTGAAATGGAAAAATAGAAGTGCAGGTACTTTGTACCAGAGTACCTGCTTGTGTCTGAGAAGTGCCGGTATTCGCCAATTAAAAGTATTACGTCACTCTTGAAAAGTGCAGGTACTCTCCCTCTCAAAATAAAAAAGTGCCGGTACTCAGTACCGGACAGTACCGGCCCATTTAAAGCACTGTCTCCCCAGCCCCCAAGCGTTACAGACGTCAGGGGCATCAGCAACACCGAAGGCAGGAGCAGACTTACTCAGTATTACGAGTAGGACTCGGAGGGCCTCCTTAGAAGTGAGCGATTTTTGGGGATTCTGTTATTTCGCTGCAGCTACCCGTGGATAGTGCTCACTCACTTCCCCTAGATTTTCACTCAAGAGCTCCACTTGCTTTTTAGCAGGTGTAGTCTTCAGGCGAAAGACCTCAATTTTTGAGCCACTAACCCCGGTTAGCGGCCCTAATAAAATTACAAGGGATACTGTTATGAAGCCTTCGCTTTTCTTTTACCGAGCATATCTTCCAAAGAACTATATTTTTGTTTTATACATGTGACATCAATTGCTGCAAGGGTCTCAATTTTCATACGGATGTTCCAGAGTAAAACCAGTGCAAACTATGCAACGTTTTCTGTAAACCTTCTCAAAAGTTGCAGAAAATATCTCTGTGCACCTTCAACACAAAAGCAAGGCTGAAAGAAAGTGCTCACTGAACCATGGAAGGTCATCTTCTCTCCTGCTCATTCTGGCCTCTGGCCAGGCACCAATGTTGCCCATTAATACTAACGCAGAAACAGTCAAAACTATACAAGAAATACCTGGGATTTTTTTTACATAGCAAACCGATCCGAAAAAAACACATAAGTATAGATGGGATGCTCCAGAGGTGGACACCCACCAAATGTAAGATGGAGGGTAACAATGGTGGCGGCCTCTGTCCTTGGAAACAGGCCGAGTAGGCTTAGCCTCTCGAACCCATTAAGAAACGGGCAGAGCATTAAGTAGCATTAACTAGCACCCATCACCCCAAACCACCAGATTGAATGGTTAATTGTGTGAGTTACCTTTATATAAGGGACTAATATGATTTTACGTGGAATTTATAGATTACATAAGACGCTACTTATGATGTTTGTATACTTTCTGATATTCATAGATGGCTGGCCTTTACCTCTTTCTCTATAGCGATTATTGTTCAATATATCTTTGTGAAAGGTACTACATAACGTGTAGTACCGATACAATATAAATTAATTCGGTGTACGCGGTATTCGTAACGTACACACGATATTACTACTATGTACTAGTACGCTTTTGAATTAGATTTTACTTATAGCGGATACTATATGATATACATACTACAAGATGGCCGCCATCTAACAGTGTGTTTCATATCCGGTCCGGGTACTTCCGGTCCAGGCAAACTTGAAAATGAGAGCGCAAAGATGGCGCGGACGCACAACGCCTGAAAGACGCCTGACCGACTGAAGTACTCTACCTTTCGGTATGTCATGATGGTGAAGCTATTTAAATAGATTTGGGTGTAACGATTTTGATAGGTGTTGCGTATGGCCATGTGGGCTTTTGGTTGTAATTTCGCCGTGGGCCGGTCGTGTGGATATACGGATGTATATATAATGTATTATGCAACGTGATTCCTGTAACTATAGAGGCCGGTCCTGCGTGGGAAACTGATAGTCATGTGACTCCCAGCTGAGCATTTTATGTACCATGTAATGTGGTGGCTGGAATAATATAATAATTGTAAACCGTAGTGCGATTTTGATGGATACTCGAGTATACTACACTAGTGACATATTCCTTACTTTGACCCCATAGGTTACGATAAGGGAGCATAATTTTAACCCTGAGGCCAGAATAATTACGGACTTGAAATTAGGTAAGCATTTTTTCTTTGTGGCAATCACATAACTGGATACAGCGGTACCCCTGGTTGGGGAGACTTAGTTTTGTTATACTTTTATTCTAATTTGCAGACATTGGAGATCTACAGAATTTGGAATATTTGGTCTAATAATAATTGATACGAGGTGAGCTGATTCTTGCATGATATAGACCTATTTATTACGATGTAGGAAGGGAGACTATAGACAATTTTTATTTAACAATTTTTAATTTTTGTTTAGAGTGAAGTTCACACAAAAACCTTCATTTTATATATCACTTGCACGGTCTATAATTAATTTTATTTATTATTTCACGGATTACTTATTTTTATATATATAAAAAATAACAGCTTTGCCCACCTATGTTGCGACACCGGGTGATCTGGTGGTGGTCGCTTTGTAACACACTAAGTCCTTCATTTCCTTATTACACGATTTTGTGTATTTCAGCTTGATGGAAAATGTCAATTGCTATGAGCCCTGATGAAGTCCAGTTTAATGTTAACGGACGAAACACGTGTTGGCATGACCTAAGGTGTTGTCGAACAAATGAAGAAAATTATGTACAGATGAAAATCATAAATTGGATGAGAATGAGAAATTATGTCTGAATAAAAAGACATTGAACAGTAACGACTGGACCTAATAACAGTGTTTATACTATTGAGTGCTTGGAGCTTGTTAAAGAATTGTATAAGGAGAAGACTTGTTCTTCTTCTGTTGTGTTGGAGATTGGGTGGCTCTCCCTCCTCCTGAAGCACCAAGATTTTGTGAAATATATGGACAACTATTGATCTAACTGGAGTGTGCGCCGTAGCCCAGCCACTGTGTCTTAATTATTGTGATTTACTTGGGCAGTGCAGCACCACCGGGTATTTACTAGTTCTAATTCAAGACACGAAATAATGTCTGTACAAATGGATAGAGAAAAAGTAGCTGAAGAGTTATTCAGTAATTTAAATACTGGTTTGACAGCACAATTCAAACCAATGAGAAGTGAAGGATTAAAAGAGAAGTTTTTGAAATTGGAAAGACTAAAAATTACGGAACAATCGAAATGGTGGGATGCCACGACATTGAAACAGTATATAAAAATCAATAGGATACCAAGGGCCTACGGGCACAAATATTTCCGACGTATGATGATTTGGAACTTGATTTATTGTTAAGATGGGAGAAAGAACTGATCAGTAACTCTATGAATCTTATGGAAATTTTGATAATTAATGCAGAAAGGAAAGTTGCCAAATTACAAATAGAAATTGCAGAGGTAGAAAAGGAGATTGAGTCAATGAACTTAAAAGAGGCGACTGAGAAAAATTATGCAATCTTAAAAGATATCCTTACGAAACATCAGGAGGGAATTAAGATTCAGTAAACAAGGAAACTGAAGAGAGATGAACAAGACTATCTGTCAGGCAGAGTTTTTACATTTGCCAGTAAATTTGACCACTTAGTAAATAAGGAAGCAAAAGGTGTAACAGAAGGTGGTAGTGAGAGGGCTAGTTCATCTAGTGTTGTCTCTAGTGACAATGAAAGCAACACAGAAGTAAATGAGGTTAACTCGGATTCGGGTAGTAATCGTTTTTAGAAGAAATGAGGCGAATCCGAATAGGGAACAGAAAGGTTACTACTCGTATACCAAGGGTAGGAAAACCAGACGAGGAAAGGGAACCAAGAGATCAGTCAAGCGATCGAGCAGGTATGCGCACGAGGTCATGGACAAAGAGAAAGTAATGAATATAGAGAGACTTGGAACGCATGAATGTTAATGTGATTAATTTGTCTGATCGTATACTTACGAATGATATGATTAAAGTTCTACAGAAAGGCTTTGGGTTTTGTCCTTCTACTGTGGTAAGAAATGAACAATTGAAGGTTGATATATATAAATTTGTCAGAAAACTGAAACTGAAGAAATATTTTGCCACACAATCGACTAGACCTGAAGAAGGTAATAGACCATTGTCACACAGTACAATGTCAATACAGGAATCTGTAGATACTGTTCTACTATTATCACTTGATCCTGAAGAGGGTACCCCTATAGACGAGAAGGCCTTTTTACACCAAATGGGCATAGAGTTTGGACATACTAGTGACAGTGGACAAACAAAAATCTAAATGGACTCGAATTTCCCCTCAGATAACTGTTTTGATGTGTTCTATAAAAATGTATGTGATGACCTGCACTGTGTACCTGTCAACAAGGTTAGAAATGGACACCGTGGTATGTACAATTTGACTACACAAGAGTATTGTTCACTCTTGCAGCTAAAATCTGATGAGTCCTTGATTATCAGAGAGGCAGATAAAGGGGGTGCATTGTTGTTATGAATAGGTCAGACTATAATACGGAAGTATACACACAGTTGGCGAACACGACATGCTACACAGCCCTGAATGCCAATCCGATAATAAACATCACTAATTCTATTAACAACGACCTCAAATACTGGTATGAACAAGGGTTACTTTCCTTGGAGGAATATACATTTCTCAAGATTGTTAAACCTAGGTACCCATGTCTATATACCCTCCCGAAGATTCGTAAGTCTGCACCTTTTCCACCGGGCCGACCAATAGTATCTGGTATTGGGGGTCCCACAGAACACTTCTCAGTTTGTGGATATTTTTTGAATCCTATAGTACCATCATTACCATTGTATATTCGCGACACGAAGCATGTATTAAATATGATGAATGACATTTTGTGGGATGAGGAGATGACCTTAGTTACTCTAGATGTCGTATCCTCTATACAAACATTACTCATGAGTTTGGTATGACTGCCATTAAACATTATTTACAGAAAAGACCTGCTGAATTACTTTTACATACGGAGATGATCATGAAAATGATAGATATCATCCTTCAGAATAATGTTTTTTTGTTTGATGGTAGATGGTACCAGCAAACAAGCGGTACAGCTATGGGATCCAGATTCGCTCCCTCTTACGCCAACCTCTTTATGGGTTGGTTTGAGAGGGAGTGGATCTGGGGCAGACCAGGAAGTAATTGGATACAATATATATACTTTTGGGGAAGGTATATAGACGATATTCTTTTAATATGGACTGGGACAAATGAACAACTACATGGTTTTAAGCAACATCTGGAAAGCAATCCCTATAATATGTCATTTACTATGTACCACAATAAACAGAGGATTGTCTTCTTAGATGTAGAACTATTCATACATGATCACCAACTGAATAGTAGGATGTACAGGAAAGAAACATCGTGCAATTCGGTGTTACATGCCACGAGTGCACACCCTCACCATCAGATTGCAGCAATCCCATATGGTGAGATGGTGAGGGCAAGGCGCAACTGTAGCATTGACGATGACTTTAATACTAACATTGAGGATATTAAGAAGAGATTCAGAAATAGAGGATATGGTGAACACTAAAACGGGAAGTTACACTTTTGGATAATCAAAAAATTAATGTAGGACAACAGGATGTGATTAGACTAATCATGTCCTTTGGGAGCAACACAGGGATTCTTAGTAGGATACTAAAAAGACATTGGTACCTACTTAAGGGAGACAAACATATTGCTCAATTTATCCCAAAGAATCCGAGTATTACTTTCCGTAAAGGGATAACTTTGAGAAGTATGATTAGTCCAAGTTATCCTATTAAGACTGAGAGACATGACTGGTTAACACAAAGAAACAAAGGTTCACACAAATGTGGAAATTGTTCGATATGTAGAATCTGTATGACTGTAAAAGATTTTTCTTACAATGGTAGTCCACAATTCTCAATTACCACCTACATTAACTGTTACACTAAGTTTGTGGTTTATGTTCTAATCTGTAAGTGTGATCGTATTTATGTGGGGAGTACCATTAGAATGCTCCAAGATAGGATTCAAGAACATTTTAGGGCAGTTAAACAAGGTGACCCTAGATATCCCTTTGCAGTACACACAATGACCTGCGAGAAGCAGGGTTGCCATAGGACATTTCATTTTCATGGCATTGAAATGGTACCACCATTAATTAGGGGTGGCAACAGAGAATTAAGATTACGTCGTAGAGAAGCTGTATGGATAATGCGTCTAAAATCAGTTGAAGATGGTCTTAACATTGATAGGGAATTACATTATTTTTTAGGAGAATAACTTTAAGGATAGTCTGTTCACAGGGTATAGAATACTTTTGTTATGGATTTGGATCTTTACTTATATTTATTTTGTCTCTGTTTTTTGGCCGATCTAATTAATGTGTACTATGTATATATAAACTCTGATTTTGGTATCATATGGATAACAATCTACCTGTTATCACCAATTTTGATCGTTGTGGAAAAATAACATTTAGAATGAATGTTTGACCTACTTTATAATTGCTGATGTAAATAATAATGTCTATGAGAATTTTTGGTTGATGAAAATAACCATATATATGTTATGTATTATTTGAATATGGATATATGGGAAATGCCAATATGAATTGTTTTTGCAAATAATGACGGTTATTTGGTGAGACGGCTCAATGCCAATAATTGTACACTGATCTTTCTCCTACTTTATGACTTAGGTATATTGGGTTCTCCCTTCTATGACACATTTCTTAATTTTGAATTTTGTACTAATACGTATAATATATCTCTTTATTTTGGTCTTTGTATTAACACGTACTACCAAATTTTTATAATGACTGCTATTTGCGACTATGGACTAAGGTGATACTAACAATAGCACCTATCACCCCAAACCACCAGATTGAATGGTTAATTGTGTGAGTTACCTTTATATAAGGGACTAATATGATTTTACGTGGAATTTATATATTACATAAGACGCTACTTATGATGTTTGTATACTTTCTGATATTCATAGATGGCTGGCCTTTACCTCTTTCTCTATAGCGATTATTGTTCAATATATCTTTGTGAAAGGTACTACATAACGTGTAGTACCGCTACAATATAAATTAATTCGGTGTACGCGGTATTCGTAACGTACACACGATATTACTACTATGTACTAGTACGCTTTTGAATTAGAATTTACTTATAGCGGATACTATATGATATACATACTACAAGATGGCCGCCATCTAACAGTGTGTTTCATATCCGGTCCGGGTACTTCCGGTCCAGGCAAACTTGAAAATGAGAGCGCAAAGATGGCGCGGACCCACAACGCCGAAAGACGCCTGACCGACTGAAGTACTCTACCTTTCGGTATGTCATGATGGTGAAGCTATTTAAATAGATTTGGGTGTAACGATTTTGATAGGTGTTGCGTATGGCCATGTGGGCTTTTGGTTGTAATTTCGCCGTGGCCGGTCGTGTGGATATACGGATGTATATATAATGTATTATGCAACGTGATTCCTGTAACTATAGAGGCCGGTCCTGCGGGGAAACTGATAGTCATGTGACTCCCAGCTGAGCATTTTATGTACCATGTAATGTGGTGGCTGGAATAATATAATAATTGTAAACCGTAGTGCGATTTTGATGGATACTCGAGTATACTACACTAGTGACATATTCCTTACTTTGACCCCATAGGTTACGATAAGGGAGCATAATTTTTACCCTGAGTCCAGAATAATTACGGACTTGAAATTACGTACGTACAGGTCTAGGCTTAGGACATGGTAACGTTGTGACATCATTATGCACATTACCTGGCGATGCGGCCATTTTGGTTTGGCCGTTTTTGTCTGTGCCCGCCTCTGCGTTACAGTTTCCAGTCTGAATGAGGCACACACCGGTGACACGCACACCTTGCATGTCAGCGTGCGTTTCAGTGTGGTTTTTTGGGGGCAAACCAGTCAGCCGCAAGTTTCGGTGACGCACACACCTTGGGTGTCAACTTGCGTTGCAGCCAATCTTCAGGGTTGCCACTGAACCAGTCTGCAGTAAGTGTCGGTGACACACACACCTTGCGCGTGGATGTGCGATCCTTCTCTGGTACATGGTTTACTTTATTTTACACTCAACCAATTTTGGTGACACGCACACCTTGCGTGTCACTTGCTGTTTGTTCGCAGTTGAGCTGCATCAGGCCAGCTACAAACACCTATGGTGACACACACACCTGGCGTGTCACATTGTCACTTTTCGACGTGCTGCATTTTGTTTCAACAACCGTGACACGCACACCCTGTGTGTCACTCATTGGTTCCTGTAACTCCAAGCCAGTTACACTCATCTACGGTGACACGCACACCTGGCGTGTGATCCTGTCACTAGTCCATGTGCTGCATTTTTGTTTTTACGGACACCTACTTTCATTTGCTTCTCAGGCTGTAGTTTATCTGAACCAGCTAACAGTGACACGCACACCTGGCGTGCCATATTACTTCTTATCCTCTTTGCACCTCCGTGGCATGCACACCTCGAGTAGTCTTTGTTTTCTTTCCTGTTGCTTTTTATTGTTTTTTTAAGGTTCTTCAGAAGTGCAATCTCCTTCATCCTGGTGGTTGTCTTTTATCTTTATTACCTTTTCTGGTGTTGTGTCATCTAAGGCATATCTTTCTACTATGCAGTCTATTTCTCCCCCACCTCCCTTTCCCGTGGTGCCTGGAAACTCGCCTATAACTTGGAAAAATTGGTATGCCGCATTTGTAACTTACTTGGGTGCTATTGGAGAGTCTTGTTATAGGGCGGAAAGGAAAAGGTGTCTCCTGCTTCATTCCTTAGGTTTCGAAGGTAGATCAGTGTTCAAACACTTCCCACCTTTGGTACGAGCCCAGGATGAGGAGGACATTGATGAATATGTAGAGGCAGTAAAGAAGTTGGAGTTGTGTTTTGACGTACAGCCCAGCCTTGTCGTCATTCGACACAAGTTCTTCAAAAGGAGCAGAGATCTGGAGAAGATGTTGATGCTTTTGTCTCTGCTCTCCGCAAGTTGCGTGCTGATTGTCAGTTTGAGGCGTTTACTGAACAATTGATCAGGGACCAGTACATTTGTAAGTGTTCCGACAAGACTATCCAGCAAAAGCTGTTATCCATGGGTAATCTCTCCCTCGAGTAGACTATTCGCACTGCGAAGAGCATCAAGCTCTCCAAAGCTTCTGTCAAAGAGTTAGAGGACTAGTCTAATGAACTGGTGGGGGCGGTTAGGCCCAAGGATTTTAAAAACAAGGTTGCCCCATGTTCCGAAAGTTCGTTTTTTAAACAACCTAACGTGTTTCCGTTGTGGGATTCCCTCACATGTCAAAGGGGGTAGAGGATGCCCGGCCAAAAACGTTACTTGCAGGTCCTGTGGCAAGCTAGGGCATTTGCCAAAGTTAGTCAAAGTGATAAACAGAGTAGTTTGTTCCCTCAGGTTGGCAAACAGGTCAACACCCCTTCCGTTGCGAATGTGTCGGATGTGGAACGTGTTGATCCTGACAATTGCCGCAGTATCCAGGATGAGCTGAGAGACATGGTTATGGCGGTTGGTGAGAAGTCTGTGGTCGTGGGTGACACCTCTGAATGCGTTGATCCTTACGTAGAAATTGGCATTGGAGATAAAAAGGTGTGCCTGCTTGTGGATTCAGGTGTAAGAATAACCATGATCACCCAGGAAATGTTTCACGAGGTGTGGGTTCTCTCCCTTTGGCACCTCCCGACAGGGCTCCTGTTTCTTATGAGGGGCGGAGGATAGAGTTGGCTGATTATTTTGAGGACATTCTTGAATTTAAAGGTAGAAAAGTCCTTGGTCAGGTGTATGTGGCCATCAAGGGGTTGTCCATTCTGGGATGGCTCCATCGAGGTCTTTTCAGAGGGTTCTTAGGCCTGGTAAAAGGAACAGGTCTCTATTGTCTCCTCCAATGATTTTTCTGATAACGTTTTCTGATGTTTTCCCTCCGTTTTTGGTGGAGGGTTGGGACAGATCAGGGGTTTTAGCCATCAGATTAGGGTTAAGGACGATGCCATTCCTGTCAAGCACAGACTCAGGAGGGTCCCTTTTAGCATCAGGGATTGGCTCGAACACGAACTTAATGACTTGTGTGAGAAAGGTATTATCGAGCCTATTGAGTCTTCTCTCTGGCTTTCTCCCTTGGTTGTGGCCAGGAAAATAAATGGAGATCTTCGCGTTTGTGTTGACTTACGCAGTCTCAATAAAAATATCTGGATCGATTCTCACCCTCTCCCCGAGATTTCGGAATTGTTAACTATGATTAACGGGTCCAAGTATTTCAGCTAACTGGACCTAGCGTCAGCTTAACACCAGGTGGTCTTGGATCCTTCCTCAAGGCATCTCACGGCATTTGTGTCACCCATTGGTACATTTCAATATTGTAGGATGCCTTTTGGCCTTGCCTCTGTGGTGGCGGTCTTTCAAAGGATCATGTGCCACATACTTAAAGGGGTCAAGGGCGTTGCTGTCTTCCAAGACGATGTCTTGATCTATGGTGCATCCAAGGAGCAGCATGATGAATCTCCTTGTACCATGTTCTTGACATCATGCAAGAGAAGGGAGTTGTTCTTAAAAAGAAAAGTGTATTTTCCTGGTACAGAAGTTGGAGTACTTGGGACATGTCTTGTCTGAACAAGGGGTGGAACCGAGACCTGGCCTGGTCAGGGCCATAGTTGACAGCATAGCGCCTGCTGATAAGGTTGGCCACATATCGTTCATTGGACTCTGCGAGTTCTACTCCCAATTTGTGCCCAAGTATGCTTCTAAGGTCCAACCTCTCACCAACATGTTGAAGAAGAGTGTGGCTTTTATCTGGGATGTTCACTGTCAAGAAGTTTTTTAATGGATCAAGAACCAGTTAGTTGGCACTAATATTCTCAAATCTTTCGATCCCAATGTCAGGTGCACCATCACCGTTGATGCCAGCGGTGTTGGGTTGGGCGCTATTCTCACACTGACCAAAGACGGTACGGAGAACACTTTGGGTTATGCATCAAGAGTGTTTTGTGGTCCAGAGTTGAATTTCTATGTCATCGAAAGAGAGCTGTTGGCCTGTTGGTGGGCCATCAGGAAATTTCATCCCTATATTTGGGCCAATCATTTTGTGTTACCCACCGATCACAGCCCTCTGGTCTCCGTTCTTTCTGTGGACAAAATCAAAGAACACACTCCCAGAATTGCCAGGTTGTCCACTAAGTTGCTACAATATGATTTTCAAGTTTCTTACCTGCCTGGTAACAAGAATGGCAGGGCGGACTTTTTCTCAAGATTTCCTGTGTCCGATGATGATTCCTTTTCAGGTGACGATGATGACCTGGACAATTGTTTTATTGCCTCCATGGTTATAGGCTATATGTGTGCCGTGAGTGAGGAAGAATGGAGAGACGAGTTGTCTAAGGATGTCTTGCTGTGTCAGATCATGAAGTGCGTTAAGGATGGTTGGCCCAAGGAAAAGAACCTGCCGTTCTCCTTGCAAACCTTTGTAAAGGTCTTCCTGGAACTTTCTGTGGAGGACGGTATCTTGGTGCGAGGTGATAGATTGATTCCTCCTGAAAAACTCTGAGGCAGCTTGATTGGTGGTGCTCACGAGGGACATTTGGGGAAAACGCTAACCAAGCGCAGGCTACGTGAGTGTTTTTGGTGGCCCCTTATGGACAAGGACATTGATGCTTTTTGTGGGAGAGAGTGTTGTGTGTTTGAATGCTGAAAAAGGACTGGAAGTGAGGACTCCTCCTCTCCAACCCATTGAACTTCCAGCTAGGCCCTGGGAGAAAGTTGGCATTGATCTGGTTGGTCCTTTCAACCTTCTTCCACCCTCTTCTCACTTTGCTGTTGTTGCTATAGATTATTCCAATTTCTTTGGCGAGCCGAATTCCAAAAACGTCATTGATTTCCTCAAGGACATTTTTCTGCTGTAGGGTTTCCCTCTACCATTGATTCTGACAATGGAGAACAGTTTGTCAGTCAGGAATTCCAAGACTTTTTAATGCAGGGTGATATTGCTCACTCCAAGAGTTCCCTTTATCACCCACAAACCAACGGCCTTGCGGAACGAATGAACAGGGTTTTGAACAACTGTGTACATTGGGCTGTTGCTAGCAAGTGTATCGTTCAGAATTCTATGCGCTGCATGCTCTGGTTCGACCGCACCACCCCCCACTCATCCACCAAGGTTTCTCCTTTTGAATTATTGCGGGGAAGGAAGCCTTCCTCCAAGGTGTGTCCTGGATGGATGTCTAAATGGGTGAAGATGGATGCCAATGAGGGTGTGGACGACTTAGTCAGGGAGAATGTCTCCAAAGAGGTCAACACCCCTTCCGTTGCGAATGTGTCGGATGCAGAACGTGTTGATCCTGACAATTACCGCAGTATCCAGGATGAGCTGAGAGACATGGTTAAACCAAAAATCTTATTTTGATGCCAGGAGAAGAACTGTTCCCCATACTTTTGTTGTTGGAGACACTGTGCATGTGAAGATTCCTGTTCACATCAAGAAAGGGAATGCTAAGTTCTCTGAGCCCTTGGTTGTGGATAGGGTTTGTGGAAATGCTGTTAGGGTGAGCAACAAACATTGGTGGAACATGTCCAGGGTTGTTAAGTTGTCTGGACATGCTCCCACCAGTTGCTCTTTAGCAGTTCTGCTGATTTGTCCAATGAAAAACACTTAGATGCCCCTTCCCCGTTGGGTTTGCGTAGGAGCAATAGACAACGTTCTGTTCCTATGAGATTTCGCTAATCTGGTTATCTTTTCATTTTCTGTGTCCACTTTCCCTGTTTTTGTTTTTTGTGCACCTTTACTCTTCCTTTCCCTCCTCCCTCCTGCCTCCTCGTTTCCCTCCTTGTTGCTCTAGTTTCTGGTTTCTCTTTAAAGAACATTTAGAGGAGGGGGATAATGTAGTGCTCTCCCTCACTGTGCTCTTCTCTGTTGTGGAATGCTCACCCCTCGTGGGTACTGGCGCGTGTTCATTCCACAACAGAACTTGGAACTCAAGGTTTGAATATGTGAAGCAGTTGTTTTGACTTGCCTGCTCTGTTGGCTGTTGCGCAGTCCCTGTAATCAATAAAGCTTCTTTGCTTATGTTTTCCTGCGACTTCATTACTACAAAATGTTCACGACTTCATTATTACCAATATTAGATTTGCAAAGTGCTTCTGTAGGAGGGTACCCATGTCTTATTTGGAGACTTGACCCTATGGGGTTTGGGACTGGAGGATGCTGAGGCATGAGCTGATTTCCTAGAAGTGTGCTGGGAAATTGAGCTGTTCATGTGTAACCCATGAAATAATGCAACATCACGTGTAAAGTGCACAGCACTCGACAAGCACCATGTTGCTAAAACAATAGGTGAGATAATTCCTCAACTCAATGGCACTTCTTTCTTCGTCATCGGAAGGACGAAGAGCTGAGCTGGCCTTTGGTGATTTGCCCGTAGACTTCCAGGTCAGACAAAGGTTTGCAACAGGTGCCCAACCAGCCTGGCTACGTGAATGGCTGACCCGTGGCTTTTGCGTTTACTATTGATTTTGCTTTAGATGCACCACAATTGCACAGGTAGATAGGGCACATATTTTTTTTTACTTGTCCATCACTGTATTTGTTTAGGCACCAGATGTTTACTTTTTTATCTCTGAGACTATCTAAAAGGGTGGAGCCAGGCTTATTAGTAGCACTTTTTGGGGTATAGACTGACAATGAAGCTTTCACGCGATTAGAACAAAAGTTCATCTTTATGTCAGCTTTGGTTGCTAGATAACTCATTTTACAGTGCTGGCAATCTTCTAGATGCCCATCTTTTTGCCAATGGCAAACCAAAATGAGCAGGGTAGGACAGTTAGAATATATGTATGCAGTGCTTAATTTGTACAAAAATAAGTGCTAGGGCACTCGTCAGGACACCACTGCAGCTTGCACCACGCATTGCCCCTGCCATGCTGCCAAGGATAGTAACACCACAACTACTAACCATCACACTCCTACAAGTGTGACAACTCGAGCTATTTCAGGTCCCCAAAGCTATAAGAATGGCTTTATTGGCAGATAATAGTAATTTTTAATGCATATTGAGTTAATAATTAACTATTGTTGTGGTCATCTCTAAATTGGCCAGACAGTGCCACCTTGTGGCTGACTGTCACAAGCGCCGGTTTTGACAATCAAGTGCTGGTGCTGAGCACCAGAAACCACCGGCACTAATTAAGCACTGTATGTATGCCAAGAGAATTAACCAAACCGATAAATTTGAGCAGTTGTGGGGTTGTTTCCCACTGTGTACAGTGGGGGATAATGATATATAAGCACAGCCGGAAATATGTATTTGTTGCTATTGTGATTTTTTCTGTGGTAGTTGCTTTGAGCTATTTTTGTTTCTGTATTGCTCTTTTGCACTTTTTAAGCATTTTTGCACATTGTATATTGCACTTTGTCTGACTGCCTTATGCACTTTAGTGACTACATTTTGACTATGCGGTTAAGGCTTTCCCTGCTTATTTTTTGAGCAGGTTAAAATTGTGCCCTCAATAGTTCAGCGGCTTTATTGCATTTGTTCACTTTGCACTTTAAATATGTACGACTAGCAGATCAATTATCTTTTTTTCTGGGAATTAGGCACTGTAACGTCATGTTTTTAAACTGTTTCTTGATTATTGAGGGTGTCACTTCGCGCTTTAAAAAGCTTATAGATATTATTTATAGATATCGTTCCCTAACAGCTGTGGGCAAGATTTTCGAGTGTATAGTAGTTTTTATGATTGTTGTCTTTTTTTGGTACCTAGCTAACCTGATATTTTGGGGAAAGGTATAGCTTGCTTTCTACCACTCCTTGTGACAAATTTATTATACTGTTAATCAATTGTTAATACTGTTAATCTACCACCAAATAAAAATATATTTTTTTAAAGAAAGTATTTGAAAGGTGGAATTGGGTTTTAGACTAATCACTGCACTGGCCCTGGCCACAGGTGAACGGCCTGCGGTATTACGTGCACAGACCTCTCAGGATCCCGTGTTCCTCCCACCCCTCCCCGACCGAAGGCCGGCTCCGAGGCTGCCTCTTCAGCGGACACGTCCTTCAGCGCTGACTGGCACACGAGGTTCTGCTGCATCCCGTCGGCTCGAGAGGTCTATAAAGGTAAAAGCCGCTGGGCTAAAATTGGACATCATTTCAATCAGATATGCACAGGTCTGGTTTACGGTGCAGTCACGGGAAATGAACAGCACTCAGCACAAAGGACAGGCGGTGTCTGGTCCACATCAGGGCAGGGGGCGGTGGAGCACCCCTCAGTCTGGAGGGGCCTCCAGCAGGGCCTGTGGCCGCTTCCCCTCTTTCCCTCTAGGGCGGGTGTCTGTCTGTTACTGGCACACTCCCCTTCTGCAGGTACAGAGAACAGTTCTACTACATCTTCAAGAACCTGGAGTGGGTTCTCTATTTTCTTCTTCCCCTCTGGGGTGTGTCTTGTAGTTCATCCTACTTCTTTCTAGTTCGGAGGGAGGTGTCTGGCTTTCCTCATATTTCTACCTATGTCTGCGAGAGATGTACGTCTTTATCATGTTACTTCATTCTGTGCACGAGGGAGGTGTCTGACTGTTTCATATTACTTCATCCTATTCCTGGAGTTGTTCGGCTGTTTCCTGATACTTTAACCTATTTCTGGGACAGGTGCTTGTCTGTTTCATGTTCCTTCAAGTCTGCCCAAGATTAGCCTCTATAAGATCCATTTTACTTTATCCTGCACTTGAGAGAGACATCTCTCTGATTCATGTTACTTCACCCTAAGCCTGCGATAACGCGTGTATGTTTCATGTTACTTCTCCCAGGCATAGGATGAAGTAACATGAAACAGACACGTTCCCAAGGCATAGAGTGAAGTGTCTGTTATGTTAAGTCACCCTATGAAGGGTAGAGGTCTTTTTCCTTCATCGTCATCCTGTATCGGGGAAACGTCTTTGTTTCTGATGTATCCTCATGTATTTTTGAGCACTGTATGTCTCGGCATCTCTTATAAACAGAAAAATATGTCTGTCTCAACATCCCTAAGGGCTCAGTGCCCACCTCTTCCCTACTCAGAGATGTGCTTTATCCGCCTGCAATCTGAACGTGTTCCCAGAGCTCTGCCCATCTCCACACATACGGACAGAGCCCACCTGCAGCCCCTTGGAGTCTGATTGTTTTTCCGTCATAGCAGATGCTGTGACCGCACATGCTCCCCACTCCTACCCCACTCCGACCGTCCCGGCAGGCACGTGCATTTAGAAATTCGATCTTTTCCTTCCACTTTTCTATAAGACGCTCTTTCAAAGTCCGCACCTTCATTCGGTGGCCCCTCTCCAAGGCCTTTGAGGACACAGCGCTGCAGAGCGCATCTCTCAGCCCTTTCACCTCCTCTGTACACTTCCAAACTTCCAATGTGGAAGAGCTCCTTTCCCCGCGACCATTGCCCCCCCCCCCCTCCCCCCCTACAACCTCGAGCCCAAGCTCCCAGCTGGAGGCTTGTGACCGAGTACACCCGTCGGCCTCGCGCCTAGGAGCCTCCACTGATTGCTGCTCCGAGGCGCTCAGGTACTGCAACCATCCTGCACAACCATAAGCACAGAAAACATGTTCACCTGGGATCAGCCTTACTCACAAACGCTGCTTTCTTAATAATTCACAAGTAGGAAATTCATTTTCAGTTCTCTAGCTTTGGAACACAAAATACTAGCCATGCTAATGTACCTTCCTCGTCACAGTCCTTACTTGGACAGGTGAGAAACACTTTGAGTGATGAAGATTACTGGGAAGTAATACTAAAGGTGCATATGTCAACCCCGGAGGCAGGAAACTCTACGTATAGCCTATGTCTTAAAAGTAGTACACATATAAGAGAGCGCGATACATTCTGGAAGAGTGTGTTGTTCATCACATTCTCACTGCCCACAGGGCTCCTCTCCTGGGCACACCAGGGACCCAGCCTGACCATGAACTTATGACAATGAATAATCTGCTGTAAGGGTTTTTTTTCCAAGGCCGTACGTGTGATTTACGGTCAGAACGTGACTCAAATCCCGATTCTCTGAACTAGGACTTATGACCACAAAATGGTCTGTGAATCAGTGTCAAGCGTTGTTCAAAGAGGGTTGTACTTGGTTTTGTGCATTGTTGGGAAAATACAAAAGGAAGATGAAACAACTACCAAAAATGGAACAGGGATGGAAGCACACTGCCTCACATCACAGCACAATTCGCCTCTTAGCATTATGGTAAATGTAGTACAATGTTTGCGCTGACTTGAGTATTAACTGTAGTTTTTCACTAGAGTTGGTGCAGATAGCGCTGCTCATCTCTGGACAAATGTGTTTCTGGATTTTATCCTTCATCAGTAGAGATCAGAAAATCGAATTTCATCAGGGGTTGCTGAGAAAGCTGCCACAGTCGTCTCAGTACCTTTCACTGGTGCACAGGTGCATCTCCTAAAACTCGTCAGCTCGCTGACTCAAGGGAGCCGTTTTAAACAGAAGGGGGATGGGAGCACACTGCCTCACATCCTAGAACAGTTCGCCCCTTAGCATTATGGTAAATGCAGTACAATGTTTGCACTTATTTGAATGCTAGTTGTAGTTTTTCACCAGAGTTGGTGCAGATAGTGCTGTTCAAAAATGGTTTAATAGAATCATTTCATGTCATGAGAAATTGTACAAATGTCCTGCATTGCTCAATGCTTAATAGTCACAAGTGTATCTATCTCACACTTCCCAGCACATGTTAACCATTGCCTTTATTTCAAGTTGACTTGGTGCGTAGGATTGAAATCTCAAACTCCTGAGGCACAGAAGAGAGAGGGGGCCTATCCTGCATTCAGATGTCTCCCTCTCCCTTTGCACTCTCAGGCTTGTCGGACGGTTAGTAATGGTGATGGGGAGGGGGGGCAGATGTACATCCCTAGCAACGCACCACAATGAGGTTAATTTCAGATGGCCTGCGATCTATTGTTGTTTAGAAGAAAATGCCACTGCCCAAGAGTTCTTTGGTCCCAATAAGGAAACATTCAACACAGGGGTGTGTAAGAGAGTGGGAGGATGAAGGATATTAAGTGTAGGCTATAGGCCTTCGGAGTGTAAGAAGATATTTCTCTGCCCACAAAATTGCAAAGGCAATGACTTTTGCTTTTAAAAAGGTTGTGAACTTCTGCTTTACCCATGCAAAGTTTTACCTCTGTATAAGGAGCGAAATCAAGCCACATACGACCCAGGGATGTGATTCAAGCTACCTACAGTTTTGTATCACAATTCAATGCTGCAAAATGAATGCAGAAGCTTTCTCTGCAAGTTTACGTTTAGCAAAGCCTTTGCCTACACAAGGCAATGCAAAGGAGCACCCTACTATGGACCTCACTCTGAGGTCCCCAGCATTGGACCCGGTAACTCTCCTCACAGTGCTTGAAATGGAAAAATAGAAGTGCAGGTACTTTGTACCAGAGTACCTGCTTGTGTCTGAGAAGTGCCGGTATTCGCCAATTAAAAGTATTACGTCACTCTTGAAAAGTGCAGGTACTCTCCCTCTCAAAATAAAAAGTGCCGGTACTCAGTACCGGACAGTACCGGCCCATTTAAAGCACTGTCTCCCCAGCCCCCAAGCGTTACAGACGTCAGGGGCATCAGCAACACCGAAGGCAGGAGCAGACTTACTCAGTATTACGAGTAGGACTCGGAGGGCCTCCTTAGAAGTGAGCGATTTTTGGGGATTCTGTTATTTCGCTGCAGCTACCCGTGGATAGTGCTCACTCACTTCCCCCTAGATTTTCACTCAAGAGCTCCACTTGCTTTTTAGCAGGTGTAGTCTTCGGGCGAAAGACCTCAATTTTTTTGAGCCACTAACCCCGGTTAGCGGCCCTAATAAAATTACAAGGGATACTGTTATGAAGCCTTCGCTTTTCTTTTACCGAGCATATCTTCCAAAGAACTATATTTTTGTTTTATACATGTGACATCAATTGCTGCAAGGGTCTCAATTTTCATACGGATGTTCCAGAGTAAAACCAGTGCAAACTATGCAACGTTTTCTGTAAACCTTCTCAAAAGTTGCAGAAAATATCTCTGTGCACCTTCAACACAAAAGCAAGGCTGAAAGAAAGTGCTCACTGAACCATGGAAGGTCATCTTCTCCCTGCTCATTCTGGCCTCTGGCCAGGCACCAATGTTGCCCATTAATACTAACGCAGAAACAGTCAAAACTATACAAGAAATACCTGGGATTTTTTTACATAGCAAACCGATCCGAAAAAAACACATAAGTATAGATGGGATGCTCCAGAGGTGGACACCCACCAAATGTAAGATGGAGGGTAACAATGGTGGCGGCCTCTGTCCTTGGAAACAGGCCGAGTAGGCTTAGCCTCTCGAACCCATTAAGAAACGGGCAGAGCATTAAGTAGCATTAACTAGCACCCATCACCCCAAACCACCAGATTGAATGGTTAATTGTGTGAGTTACCTTTATATAAGGGACTAATATGATTTTACGTGGAATTTATAGATTACATAAGACGCTACTTATGATGTTTGTATACTTTCTGATATTCATAGATGGCTGGCCTTTACCTCTTTCTCTATAGCGATTATTGTTCAATATATCTTTGTGAAAGGTACTACATAACGTGTAGTACCGATACAATATAAATTAATTCGGTGTACGCGGTATTCGTAACGTACACACGATATTACTACTATGTACTAGTACGCTTTTGAATTAGATTTTACTTATAGCGGATACTATATGATATACATACTACAAGATGGCCGCCATCTAACAGTGTGTTTCATATCCGGTCCGGGTACTTCCGGTCCAGGCAAACTTGAAAATGAGAGCGCAAAGATGGCGCGGACGCACAACGCCTGAAAGACGCCTGACCGACTGAAGTACTCTACCTTTCGGTATGTCATGATGGTGAAGCTATTTAAATAGATTTGGGTGTAACGATTTTGATAGGTGTTGCGTATGGCCATGTGGGCTTTTGGTTGTAATTTCGCCGTGGGCCGGTCGTGTGGATATACGGATGTATATATAATGTATTATGCAACGTGATTCCTGTAACTATAGAGGCCGGTCCTGCGGGAAACTGATAGTCATGTGACTCCCAGCTGAGCATTTTATGTACCATGTAATGTGGTGGCTGGAATAATATAATAATTGTAAACCGTAGTGCGATTTTGATGGATACTCGAGTATACTACACTAGTGACATATTCCTTACTTTGACCCCATAGGTTACGATAAGGGAGCATAATTTTAACCCTGAGGCCAGAATAATTACGGACTTGAAATTAGGTAAGCATTTTTTCTTTGTGGCAATCACATAACTGGATACAGCGGTACCCCTGGTTGGGGAGACTTAGTTTTGTTATACTTTTATTCTAATTTGCAGACATTGGAGATCTACAGAATTTGGAATATTTGGTCTAATAATAATTGATACGAGGTGAGCTGATTCTTGCATGATATAGACCTATTTATTACGATGTAGGAAGGAGACTATAGACAATTTTTATTTAACAATTTTTAATTTTTGTTTAGAGTGAAGTTCACACAAAAACCTTCATTTTATATATCACTTGCACGGTCTATAATTAATTTTATTTATTATTTCACGGATTACTTATTTTTATATATATAAAAAATAACAGCTTTGCCCACCTATGTTGCGACACCGGGTGATCTGGTGGTGGTCGCTTTGTAACACACTAAGTCCTTCATTTCCTTATTACACGATTTTGTGTATTTCAGCTTGATGGAAAATGTCAATTGCTATGAGCCCTGATGAAGTCCAGTTTAATGTTAACGGACGAAACACGTGTTGGCATGACCTAAGGTGTTGTCGAACAAATGAAGAAAATTATGTACAGATGAAAATCATAAATTGGATGAGAATGAGAAATTATGTCTGAATAAAAAGACATTGAACAGTAACGACTGGACCTAATAACAGTGTTTATACTATTGAGTGCTTGGAGCTTGTTAAAGAATTGTATAAGGAGAAGACTTGTTCTTCTTCTGTTGTGTTGGAGATTGGGTGGCTCTCCCTCCTCCTGAAGCACCAAGATTTTGTGAAATATATGGACAACTATTGATCTAACTGGAGTGTGCGCCGTAGCCCAGCCACTGTGTCTTAATTATTGTGATTTACTTGGGCAGTGCAGCACCACCGGGTATTTACTAGTTCTAATTCAAGACACGAAATAATGTCTGTACAAATGGATAGAGAAAAAGTAGCTGAAGAGTTATTCAGTAATTTAAATACTGGTTTGACAGCACAATTCAAACCAATGAGAAGTGAAGGATTAAAAGAGAAGTTTTTGAAATTGGAAAGACTAAAATTACGGAACAATCGAAATGGTGGGATGCCACGACATTGAAACAGTATATAAAAATCAATAGGATACCAAGGGGCCTACGGGCACAAATATTTCCGACGTATGATGATTTGGAACTTGATTTATTGTTAAGATGGGAGAAAGAACTGATCAGTAACTCTATGAATCTTATGGAAATTTTGATAATTAATGCAGAAAGGAAAGTTGCCAAATTACAAATAGAAATTGCAGAGGTAGAAAAGGAGATTGAGTCAATGAACTTAAAAGAGGCGACTGAGAAAAATTATGCAATCTTAAAAGATATCCTTACGAAACATCAGGAGGGAATTAAGATTCAGTAAACAAGGAAACTGAAGAGAGATGAACAAGACTATCTGTCAGGCAGAGTTTTTACATTTGCCAGTAAATTTGACCACTTAGTAAATAAGGAAGCAAAAGGTGTAACAGAAGGTGGTAGTGAGAGGGCTAGTTCATCTAGTGTTGTCTCTAGTGACAATGAAAGCAACACAGAAGTAAATGAGGTTAACTCGGATTCGGGTAGTAATCGTTTTTTAGAAGAAATGAGGCGAATCCGAATAGGGAACAGAAAGGTTACTACTCGTATACCAAGGGTAGGAAAACCAGACGAGGAAAGGGAACCAAGAGATCAGTCAAGCGATCGAGCAGGTATGCGCACGAGGTCATGGACAAAGAGAAAGTAATGAATATAGAGAGACTTGGAACGCATGAATGTTAATGTGATTAATTTGTCTGATCGTATACTTACGAATGATATGATTAAAGTTCTACAGAAAGGCTTTGGGTTTTGTCCTTCTACTGTGGTAAGAAATGAACAATTGAAGGTTGATATATATAAATTTGTCAGAAAACTGAAACTGAAGAAATATTTTGCCACACAATCGACTAGACCTGAAGAAGGTAATAGACCATTGTCACACAGTACAATGTCAATACAGGAATCTGTAGATACTGTTCTACTATTATCACTTGATCCTGAAGAGGGTACCCTATAGACGAGAAGGCCTTTTACACCAAATGGGCATAGAGTTTGGACATACTAGTGACAGTGGACAAACAAAAATCTAAATGGACTCCGAATTTCCCCTCAGATAACTGTTTTGATGTGTTCTATAAAAATGTATGTGATGACCTGCACTGTGTACCTGTCAACAAGGTTAGAAATGGACACCGTGGTATGTACAATTTGACTACACAAGAGTATTGTTCACTCTTGCAGCTAAAATCTGATGAGTCCTTGATTATCAGAGAGGCAGATAAAGGGGGTGCATTGTTGTTATGAATAGGTCAGACTATAATACGGAAGTATACACACAGTTGGCGAACACGACATGCTACACAGCCCTGAATGCCAATCCGATAATAAACATCACTAATTCTATTAACAACGACCTCAAATACTGGTATGAACAAGGGTTACTTTCCTTGGAGGAATATACATTTCTCAAGATTGTTAAACCTAGGTACCCATGTCTATATACCCTCCCGAAGATTCGTAAGTCTGCACCTTTTCCACCGGGCCGACCAATAGTATCTGGTATTGGGGGTCCCACAGAACACTTCTCAGTTTGTGGATATTTTTTTGAATCCTATAGTACCATCATTACCATTGTATATTCGCGACACGAAGCATGTATTAAATATGATGAATGACATTTTGTGGGATGAGGAGATGACCTTAGTTACTCTAGATGTCGTATCCCTCTATACAAACATTACTCATGAGTTTGGTATGACTGCCATTAAACATTATTTACAGAAAAGACCTGCTGAATTACTTTTACATACGGAGATGATCATGAAAATGATAGATATCATCCTTCAGAATAATGTTTTTTGTTTGATGGTAGATGGTACCAGCAAACAAGCGGTACAGCTATGGGATCCAGATTCGCTCCCTCTTACGCCAACCTCTTTATGGGTTGGTTTGAGAGGGAGTGGATCTGGGGCAGACCAGGAAGTAATTGGATACAATATATATACTTTTGGGGAAGGTATATAGACGATATTCTTTTAATATGGACTGGGACAAATGAACAACTACATGGTTTTAAGCAACATCTGGAAAGCAATCCCTATAATATGTCATTTACTATGTACCACAATAAACAGAGGATTGTCTTCTTAGATGTAGAACTATTCATACATGATCACCAACTGAATAGTAGGATGTACAGGAAAGAAACATCGTGCAATTCGGTGTTACATGCCACGAGTGCACACCCTCACCATCAGATTGCAGCAATCCCATATGGTGAGATGGTGAGGGCAAGGCGCAACTGTAGCATTGACGATGACTTTAATACTAACATTGAGGATATTAAGAAGAGATTCAGAAATAGAGGATATGGTGAACACTAAAACGGGAAGTTACACTTTTGGATAATCAAAAAATTAATGTAGGACAACAGGATGTGATTAGACTAATCATGTCCTTTGGGAGCAACACAGGGATTCTTAGTAGGATACTAAAAAGACATTGGTACCTACTTAAGGGAGACAAACATATTGCTCAATTTATCCCAAAGAATCCGAGTATTACTTTCCGTAAAGGGATAACTTTGAGAAGTATGATTAGTCCAAGTTATCCTATTAAGACTGAGAGACATGACTGGTTAACACAAAGAAACAAAGGTTCACACAAATGTGGAAATTGTTCGATATGTAGAATCTGTATGACTGTAAAAGATTTTTCTTACAATGGTAGTCCACAATTCTCAATTACCACCTACATTAACTGTTACACTAAGTTTGTGGTTTATGTTCTAATCTGTAAGTGTGATCGTATTTATGTGGGAGTACCATTAGAATGCTCCAAGATAGGATTCAAGAACATTTTAGGGCAGTTAAACAAGGTGACCCTAGATATCCCTTTGCAGTACACACAATGACCTGCGAGAAGCAGGGTTGCCATAGGACATTTCATTTTCATGGCATTGAAATGGTACCACCATTAATTAGGGGTGGCAACAGAGAATTAAGATTACGTCGTAGAGAAGCTGTATGGATAATGCGTCTAAAATCAGTTGAAGATGGTCTTAACATTGATAGGGAATTACATTATTTTTTAGGAGAATAACTTTAAGGATAGTCTGTTCACAGGGTATAGAATACTTTTGTTATGGATTTGGATCTTTACTTATATTTATTTTGTCTCTGTTTTTTGGCCGATCTAATTAATGTGTACTATGTATATATAAACTCTGATTTTGGTATCATATGGATAACAATCTACCTGTTATCACCAATTTTGATCGTTGTGGAAAAATAACATTTAGAATGAATGTTTGACCTACTTTATAATTGCTGATGTAAATAATAATGTCTATGAGAATTTTTGGTTGATGAAAATAACCATATATATGTTATGTATTATTTGAATATGGATATATGGGAAATGCCAATATGAATTGTTTTTGCAAATAATGACGGTTATTTGGTGAGACGGCTCAATGCCAATAATTGTACACTGATCTTTCTCCTACTTTATGACTTAGGTATATTGGGTTCTCCCTTCTATGACACATTTCTTAATTTTGAATTTTGTACTAATACGTATAATATATCTCTTTATTTTGGTCTTTGTATTAACACGTACTACCAAATTTTTATAATGACTGCTATTTGCGACTATGGACTAAGGTGATACTAACAATAGCACCTATCACCCCAAACCACCAGATTGAATGGTTAATTGTGTGAGTTACCTTTATATAAGGGACTAATATGATTTTACGTGGAATTTATATATTACATAAGACGCTACTTATGATGTTTGTATACTTTCTGATATTCATAGATGGCTGGCCTTTACCTCTTTCTCTATAGCGATTATTGTTCAATATATCTTTGTGAAAGGTACTACATAACGTGTAGTACCGCTACAATATAAATTAATTCGGTGTACGCGGTATTCGTAACGTACACACGATATTACTACTATGTACTAGTACGCTTTTGAATTAGAATTTACTTATAGCGGATACTATATGATATACATACTACAAGATGGCCGCCATCTAACAGTGTGTTTCATATCCGGTCCGGGTACTTCCGGTCCAGGCAAACTTGAAAATGAGAGCGCAAAGATGGCGCGGACCCACAACGCCGAAAGACGCCTGACCGACTGAAGTACTCTACCTTTCGGTATGTCATGATGGTGAAGCTATTTAAATAGATTTGGGTGTAACGATTTTGATAGGTGTTGCGTATGGCCATGTGGGCTTTTGGTTGTAATTTCGCCGTGGGCCGGTCGTGTGGATATACGGATGTATATATAATGTATTATGCAACGTGATTCCTGTAACTATAGAGGCCGGTCCTGCGGGGAAACTGATAGTCATGTGACTCCCAGCTGAGCATTTTATGTACCATGTAATGTGGTGGCTGGAATAATATAATAATTGTAAACCGTAGTGCGATTTTGATGGATACTCGAGTATACTACACTAGTGACATATTCCTTACTTTGACCCCATAGGTTACGATAAGGGAGCATAATTTTTACCCTGAGTCCAGAATAATTACGGACTTGAAATTAGGTAAGCATTTTCTCTTTGTGGCAATCACATAACTGGATACAGCGGTACCCCTGGTTGGGGAGACTTAGTTTTGTTATACTTTTATTCTAATTTGCAGACATTGGAGATCTACAGAATTTGGAATATTTGGTCTAATAATAATTGATACGAGGTGAGCTGATTCTTGCAAGATATAGACCTATTTATTACGATGTAGGAAGGGAGACTATAGACAATTTTAATTTAACAATTTTTAATTTTTGTTTAGAGTGAAGTTCACACAAAAACCTTCATTTTATATATCACTTGCACGGTCTATAATTAATTGTATTTATTATTTCACGGATTACTTATTTTTATATATATAAAAATAACAGCTTTGCCCACCTATGTTGCGACACCGGGTGATCTGGTGGTGGTCGCTTTGTAACACACTAAGTCCTTCATTTCCTTATTACACGATTTTGTGTATTTCAGCTTGATGGAAAATATCAATTGCTATGAGCCCTGATGAAGTCCAGTTTAATGTTAACGGACGAAACACGTGTTGGCATGACCTAAGGTGTTGTCGAACAAATGAAGAAAATTATGTACAGATGAAAATCATAAATTGGATGAGAATGAGAAATTATGTCTGAATAAAAAGACATTGAACATTAACGACTGGACCTAATAACAGTGTTTATACTATTGAGTGCTTGGAGCTTGTTAAAGAAGAGCATTAACTAACACTGAAATATCTTAGTAAATAAGGGTTCCTTCTAATTACCCTTCTAGTCCAGAATCTTTACGCTCCTACATGTATCTCTGACCTTCCATGCTCTGTCACTTTCTTATGTGGATGGAAAATTCTTCTCCTACTGTATACAACATTGCCAGATTCTCGATTTTCTTCTTAACCATAAAACAAGTCTGTTCCTTCGTGTGTGCTTACTTTAGAAAGAAACAACTGCCTGTTCTGTAATGGGTAGAAATAAGATGGAAGCCCCCGGTGCCTACCACTGTACTATGTGACAGGTGCACATAAGTACTGTCACTTCCAGCAGCCTCTGCAGGTGGGATGTCCCTGTCTGTCTGGAAGGAGAAGCCCTCTTCTGTGTTATTATTAGTAAGACAGGGGGTCGCCAGAGCAGCAGGCAGTCCGGGTAGGGACAGGGGCCTCTCCCTCACTGACTTTGATGAGCAAAATGTGCTCCAAGGTCCAAACTGGGACAGGAGGCATCAGTCGCTTGGGATGGATTTCTAACTTTAAAAGGTTACTTGTTCAGTTCAAGGAGTGGGTAATTTCCAGAGTGCCTCTGTGTTAATAGAATCTGTCTCTGACTGACTGAAAAGTATTTATAAAGCGCACTAATGCCGAGGCGTCTTGGCGCTGAGTGATATGTAATGCCCCAGGCCAACACATTCAGGGTTGTGAAAAGAGCCAAGTTTTAACTTTCTTCCTAAAGACCAATCTATTAGGCAGACACCTCAGGTGTGTGGGCAGAGAGTTCCAGAGTTTGGAAGCCAGGAAAGAGAAGCGTTTACCTCCACACCTTACTCTCTTAATCCTGGGGAGTTGTAGGAGATCAAGTGATGCTGATCTTAACGCTCATGTGGGAACGTATCGAGAAAACAAAGTTTGCACATCCTTAGATCCTCCACCAAACAGGGCTTTGTGTACCAAGCACAGGGACTTAAAGTCAACCCGTTGTCGTACTGGAAGCCAGTGAAGTTGTTTTAAGCCGGTTGATGTAGGATGGTGTTTGGGAAGATTAAGCAATACTCTCGCTGCTGCATTCTGAATTGACTGCAATTTAGAGAATTGCGCAGCATTTGCTCCTAAATAGAGAGCGTTGCAATAATCGATTCTAGATAGAATCGTGGCCCCTACCACTGTTTTCCTCAGGGAGAGCGGAATGAAAGGAAGAATTTTCCTCAAACCTTTCAGCATAAAAAAACAGGCTGATGAGACTTGGTTAATCTGGGGAGCCCAGGTAAGATCGTTATCTACCATAAGGCCTAAATTCCTGACTTTTTTGACAGGGGCCGGACATGGACCGGCTACATGTGGCCACCACAGTTGATTCCATACCGAGATTTTCTGACCAAACTCAATCACCTCGGTTTTATCTACATTAAGCTTTAGAAAGTTAACACTCATCCAAGTCATCAGGGCTGAGATGCAGTTGCTGAAATGGATTGCCACAGCATCCACGGGCTGTGTTATTGACACTATAAGCTGCGTGTCATCAGCATAAGACACCAGCCTAAAGCCGTAGCTTTCAATTAGTCTAGCCAGAGGAGCTACATATATATTAAAAAGAGTGGGGGATAGGGCCGAGCCCTGTGGGACTCCCCGGGAGTGTGAATTCCTTGGACTGGTATCCATCCCAGAATATCGCTTGTTTCCTGGACGATAGGAAGGAGGAAAGGAGGGCAAGAGCTTTGCCTTTGATACCTATATCCTGTAGCCTTCGTATTAATACCTCGTGGTTCACGGTATCGAAGGCTGCTGTCAGATCAAGCAGGACCATAAGAGCCCCTCCTCCTCCGTCCATCACCTTACGTATCTCCTCCACTGCCATAATCAATGCCGTCTCAGTAGAGTGTGATGATCTGAAACCATGTTGAGTAGCATCCAGAATGTTGTTATTCTCTAGATACGATGTTAATTCCACATTCATGGCTTTCTCAAGGATTTTAGCAGGTAGAGGTAGACACGAGATGGGACGATAGTTTTTCTCGTCCAGGGGATCCAACTTAGGTTTTTTGAGGAGAGGACGAATGCAGGCTTTTTTCCAGATGGTTGGAAATACTCCTGATGCAATGCTTTGGTTAAGTATAGGGGACAGTGGGATGCTTATCTCCTCGGAAACTAGGTGTAGTATATGAGGGGGACAAGGATCTAGAGGAGAGCCCGACTTGGTTTTTATCAGCAGGTCAGCCACTGTCTCGACTCCCAATAGTGAGAAGTGCGATAAATCACAGTGGGAGGACATGGTCTCCAGCTGGGCTAAGACATCACTCGCTATAACCTTATCAGCATTTAGGAGATGATTGTAAACAGTTTGGACCTTATTTTGAAAGTGACCAGCCATCTTGTCTACAAACTTCTGGTCAGGAGTAAAGGTATCATCCCGTGGGCACTTTAATAGAGAGGAAACAGTTTGGAACAGTTCTTTTGGTGAATTTGTTGCTCCTTGAATCTTAGAAGTGTAGTAGGCCGTTTTGGCCTGTGTGATAGCACTTTTATATTCTTCTAACGCAACGCAGTAGTCTTTCCTATAAGAGCTACCGTAGTGGAGTCTCCACATACGCTCTTTTTGCCTGCACTTAATTTTTGCTATTTTAAGGTCTGCCGAATACCAGGGGACGATACCTTACACCGTCGAGCGTGCTTTATCACTTCCGGAGCGACGATATTGGCAGCTCTGTTTAACCAGTTGTGAAACACTGAGGCCGCTTGATTGGAATCAATAGGAATTAGAGGCCTTTCACTTAGTGCTGACTTTAAATCAGTCATGCTCACTGATTTCCAGGCCCGATGTTTAACGGTCGCAGATCTATTTCTACGACCACCTTTCAAATTTGCTTGAGTGATGTTAAAATGCACAGCAAAGTGATCAGTCCAGGGTAAAGGACATACGGACTTAATTTGAATAGAAGAGTTATTGGTAAAGATGCCGTCCAATGTATGTCCTGCCAAGTGTGTGGGTTCACAAACAATTTGGTTAAGTCCGAAACTAGATAATTTATCTAGTAAATTAAAAGAGTCAGGATTATTATTAGCTTCCAAATGAAAATTAAAATCACCTAGTATGGTGTAAGAAAGCGAGTCTAAGCATGATTCCAAATAAGTCTGGAGGGAAGATACAAAAGATGATCTAGGGCCAGGTGGTCGATAAATCAACAACCCAGAAAGTACTTCTAGGTTGTTAAGTTTTATAATAAAGGACATTGCTTCAGCGTCTAGATTCGATTCAGAATTAAACCTAACTATGTACTGAAGTCGATGAATAATCGCAATTCCACCACCCTTTGCCCCCATTCTGTCCGAATTTGAAACGACATAACCGACTGGTACAGCCATGTGCCAGTCGGGATCACTGTATTCGTTTGCCCATGTTTCGGTGAGAAATACAAGATCAGGATTTTCTACATGAATCATACACTCCAAATCAAGTTTGTGTTTCACCATAGACCTGGTGTTAAGTAAAATACACCTGGTAGAAGCAGAGTTCTTATTAGTAAGAGTACAAGTCTGAGTGCTAACCAAATTGTTATCAAACAGTGGATTGGTGGCTTTAGGATTAGTCTGTCCTACTTCTTCTCTGTTCAAACACAGAGTATTGTTGTGGGTACTTGGGCCCCCCCAGCCACACGTGCTGCAGCCTGAAGAAATGGGTGGAATTAAATCACACTGTAGGTTGTGAGACACACAGGTACCTGAATTGAGGTATAATAGTTGCGATCGTGAGTAATTATGCTTTGTGAAAGGGGCAGAGTTTCTGGCGCAGGTCGCATTTCGGGCGCTGACGGGCGCAGACGGGCTTGCCTTTGGCGCGCCGGCGGCGCGCCGGCGGCGCGCCCGCTGCGCGGTCGTTGCATCCGGGTATTTATTGAAATAGTGGCGACTAAGGAGCTAAACAACTAGTGCGCTAACTTTCCTGCGGGTCCGCTATTACGTACGGGCACCGCGTTAGCTTAACGAAGGAAGGACAATTACTTTTTTTAAAGTGCACACGTGCAGGCAATGGTTATCACTCCAATGGCAGCAGCTAGGAACATTTAAAACAGGTAAGGTTTAAAAGCATTTCACAAATTCAAATTCATTTTGACAACGTAATTCTAATGATAAAATATCTAAAAAGTACCAGAGGACTGCTAAGCCAACCGTGCTCTGTCAGCGCTAAGGAGATCACTATCACCGCTGCGCGGTCGTTGCATCCGGGTATTTATTGAAATAGTGGCGACTAAGGAGCTAAACAACTAGTGCGCTAACTTTCCTGCGGGTCCGCTATTACGTACGGGCACCGCGTTACCTTAACGAAGGAAGGACAATTACTTTTTAAAGTGCACACGTGCAGGCAATGGTTATCACTCCAATGGCAGCAGCTAGGAACATTTAAAACAGGTAAGGTTTAAAAGCATTTCACAAATTCAAATTCATTTTGACAACGTAATTCTAATGATAAAATATCTAAAAAGTACCAGAGGACTGCTAAGCCAACCGTGCTCTGTCAGCGCTAAGGAGATCACTATCACCGCTGCGCGGTCGTTGCATCCGGGTATTTATTGAAATAGTGGCGACTAAGGAGCTAAACAACTAGTGCGCTAACTTTCCTGCGGGTCCGCTATTACGTACGGGCACCGCGTTAGCTTAACGAAGGAAGGACAATTACTTTTTAAAGTGCACACGTGCAGGCAATGGTTATCACTCCAATGGCAGCAGCTAGGAACATTTAAAACAGGTAAGGTTTAAAAGCATTTCACAAATTCAAATTCATTTTGACAACGTAATTCTAATGATAAAATATCTAAAAAGTACCAGAGGACTGCTAAGCCAACCGTGCTCTGTCAGCGCTAAGGAGATCACTATCACCGCTGCGCGGTCGTTGCATCCGGGTATTTATTGAAATAGTGGCGACTAAGGAGCTAAACAACTAGTGCGCTAACTTTCCTGCGGGTCCGCTATTACGTACGGGCACCGCGTTAGCTTAACGAAGGAAGGACAATTACTTTTTTTAAAGTGCACACGTGCAGGCAATGGTTATCACTCCAATGGCAGCAGCTAGGAACATTTAAAACAGGTAAGGTTTAAAAGCATTTCACAAATTCAAATTCATTTTGACAACGTAATTCTAATGATAAAATATCTAAAAAAGTACCAGAGGACTGCTAAGCCAACCGTGCTCTGTCAGCGCTAAGGAGATCACTATCACATATCTCTCGTGTATGTCTCTCTCTCTCTCTTCATCCTCCTCTCGCTCTCCCCCGCCCCCTCCTTCAGGTCAGCTCTCTCTCAATTCAATGATCGACATGAGCCATTCTTCAGAGGTGTAAAGCTTTCGAGATTGCCCCTTTTCTGCCCCAGGAAGAATAAACTCAAGTGCTTGTACCTCCGCTCCTCTCTCCACGAGATAGCCCCTTATCTCTGTGACAGCTCTCTCTCCCCCTGGGACACCCATGCCTCTGTATTTACTCCGGAGCTGTGTCTGCAGAGAGGAGCTCGTGTTATCTGTCCCTCGCGCTGCCTCTGCACTGGGACTGCACTACACCTGGAACACCTCTCTTCGCGTCTTTCCAGAGTGAACGGAGTAAGAGATAGCAGCTCTCTCTTCCTGAAACTCTCGCAGGTTCCCTCACTCCCCCGATTCCGAGCCTCCTCACGACTTACTTTTCTTGGTGGCGGCTGCATGCTGCTGTCCCCCGGCCACTGCCGTAGCGCTAGACTCCAGCTGCGACGTTGGCTCCGGGGAGCGAGTGTCCGGAACTGAGTGTCCCGGAGCCGGGGACCGCCCCCGTTCTAGCCCGGGGAGCCCCGCCCTCCGCGGGGCGGCATCAAGTACCTCGGCCCGACCTCCCGTGCCTCAGCCCGCCTCCTCCGCTAAGGCCAGCATGATTCTGGCAAGGTATTTTCCACATAATCGTGTGAGAGCCCCTGTACCTCATTACAGGTGTCATTGGCCTAACCATATCTCATTGAGTTTAGCCGTCTTTATTCCTGCGCCATCATCTGTACTCGCCACCGCTCTGGCTCTTTCACCTGAGGCTGGCCTCCAACATGGAAAAGTTCTCCTTTCCCTCAAAGTTGACTAAGGAGAAAATAGCGGAAACCATGCTGTTGACAAGGGGGTAGAGTTATGATGAGAAGGCAGGGTTGCAGTGAAAACGTTTGGCGTGAGGGAGTTAGGAGACTGGGTGATGGAGGCGAGTCTCCATACAGTAGAATAGAATGACTCAGGTGGAGGAGAGTGAAATTGGCGGGAGACTGTTCGGCTCGGCCTCCCCATTGCAACCCGTTATCCTTAATCTTCAGGGCCGGCGCTGGGCATGGGCAGTGTGGACCGCTGCCCAGGGCCCCGCAGTCAGCCCTCCAACTTGGGGCCTCGCAGCAATGCGACACAGTCAGGCCACGGCATGAAAGGTGCCACCTTGCAAGTGCGCCAACTTAGGGGGCTTCCTCCCCTGGCCTCACTGCTATGGTGTGGTGGTCCACATCACCGCACTGAAATGCATTGTCACGCATTTATAGCGCCTCAGCTGTCTGCCTGAACGCTGCTATTTAGCATCTCCATTAGTAGGCAAAGCTTTCGCTGACATCCACGTGCCTCTTGAGGCAGGATTGGGGGCTGGCTCAGCTCTGGGCTAGCAGCAGTGGCTACAATGTTTCACCCGATACCGCCGTAATTAAAATTTTACTAATGACGTCACCTCACGAGAGCCTTCAATGTTGTTTTTGTTTGCCCAATCAACAATAGGCGGGCCCGGCCACCCGCGGTGCGAGTGCACCACAGTTTAAGTTCTTTGGCTGCGTAGACTGAAACA
Source organism: Calotriton arnoldi (assembly GCA_963921515.1). Taxonomy (NCBI): domain Eukaryota; kingdom Metazoa; phylum Chordata; class Amphibia; order Caudata; family Salamandridae; genus Calotriton; species Calotriton arnoldi. The sequence continues at coordinate 494,180 of CAWUFW010001895.1, forward strand.
GTGTGAGCCTATAACCACTCGCTGCAGCGTCCACCGCGCGGCCAGGTGTAATTATGCTGCGGACTGACCCGGACCGCAGCGGCTGCAGGAGAATGATGGTGCGGTACTCAGCAGCTGTGATGAAGAGCAACGCTGTGCAAGTTAGTCAGTGTCCTGGACCATGGCGCTGCCCGCCTCAGACCGTCCGGGACAGAGCCAGGAGGAGTCGTCGCTGCTGGCCCCGCCCGTACCCTCATGGCGCTCGTTGACACAAAGTAAGTGTCACTGTACTAATCTTCTGCTTCCTAATTTTATTCAACCCCTTCAAGTAAAAGTTAAGCCCTGAGCGATGTGCAGAAGAGTCACACTCAGTCTGCACAAAGTTCAGTTCAGCTGCGTTTCCAATCCGGGCCATTATCTTAGGGAATGCTGATTGACGATTAAAAAACACCTCGTCCTCGTGTTACTGGGCCTGTGCAATCGTCATGCAGAGCTGGTTTTGGCGTGCCGTCACTTTTTACTATGTGTGGTGGCAATGTATATGAAAACAATACTTTGCATTTTCCCCTTGTCGCCTGCCAATAGACCCGCCGAGCACGACACTTACATTGGTCTGAGCTGCGAGTTTGTGTAGGGGGCGCCAACTGGGCGCAGGTTGTTCTCCCTACCTGCAGCTGCCCCCTTCAGCTCATGTGGACATAATCGACCGACCGGAGGGATTTGAAATTCACACTTACCAGTGAAACCCTTCAGCCACGTCGTTTGTCCCCGTCCTGGAGAAGAGGCGGGTTGTGACTGCATCCCTAACCTGATGTGGGAGAGAGACAACACAGCAGAAAGGCTGCTTGTCACGATGGTGCCAGCAGCCCTGCAAGAACTTCTGAGAGCACAGCTTGCCTGAGCGGAGCCGAGAGCTGTAGTGCGAGAGTTACTGCTCAGCTGCAAGGCCATCCCTGCAGTGTCAGTTTGCAGCGGTCTGGGTTATGCTGCTGTGGTAAACTTCCTCACAAGCTCGTTTACTTCAACATTATCACTACGAGGTCCTCCGCCTTTCCATTTCTGGTACTCTTCAGCAGTTTCATGGTCTTCTTAGAGTTTCTCGTTGCTCAAATAGGTGTAATTTGTGATATTTATGTTTCCCGTATCTTCATTGCTTGATTTTGTTCGCGTGAAAGTGTCACTCATAATCATTGAATGTCACTCACAATTACACAAAAATTCTGAAAATGTCACACATAGCAATCTGAAACCTTGGCAGCTATGCATTCCTCAGTTTTGTCCTGCAAATAGGCCTCCTCCCCCCACCCACGCAGAGGCACAGTGGGAGGACTATTGCCCTGCTGTTTAGCTCCCTAGCGGTCTTAACCCTCTCGGCAACCCTCACACCTTCAGGCCTATATGAGATGTTAAGAGGTGCTTGTAGGTGGCGGCTGAGAGGGAGGGGCTGCAGCTGCAGGGACATCTATTGAGATGCAGACAGCCCTGGATGGGCCTCGCACATTCCCCTTCTGCCCAGGGCCCCAAAAATCCTAGAACCGGCCCTGTTAAACTCAGTATGGGCTCATGAAGGAAGTGACCCGATTAGGGCCACCCGGGTCACTCGCGCACCTCTCAGCCTTCCATACAAAGGAAGAGTCGGTCAGACAGTAGAGAATTCAAACCAAGTATATTTTATTCAGGTACACTCAAGCGGGGTCCAGTCTGACCAGCCTCCTAGGATTGCTGCAGAGGGACTGACTTCAGCAAGCATGGCAATACATTAAGTACAATTCAGAACCAATAAAGACACGCCCTGACTGGAAATTTCCAGTTGGTAGCTGGTGAACAAAGGAGATACTGAAGGATGAGTTTCGATCCTGAGACCGGGCACATGCTATCTCAGTGCCAAGGTCACTCTGCCTGCACCCGCCGCTCTAAGTGTGGGAGCAGGCCTATCTAGTGGGAAAGGTATGCACAGGCAAGAACAGTGTATTCATTAGTACGGCAAGGCTCAACCTTGAAGAAATGAAAACTATTGCAGCTGCTTTCAGCTGGGGCAGAGAGACAGAAGTTAGTTTCGATCATGGCTCAAAATGGCGGCTGAATATAAAATGGTGCCGCAAATACTAACTTAAGACATACAATACATAAACAATTCAGCTAAAACATTTTTATTCCAACAGACCCTCCTTTTAGCAGTCGCTAAACCATTTTATTACTACCTAGAAACAGATAACATATTGCAGGAATAAGGGTTAGCACTACAAGCTGATGTGTGCATAGTCAATATTCAAAAATACCCTCGTCAATCAGCATAATGTCGTTAATATCTTTCTGCAACATGATCGCATTACTAGTGTCAGGAACTGACTTCTTTTTCTTAGGGGTAAGAGCATGTATACAATAAGTGCAGCAGGTTGGGAGGCAGTGTATGCAAAAGCAACATGTGAAGAAAACACCAGCAATCACAGCTATGAAGATTAGGATCTTCCAACCCCAGGATGTGAGCATACCCCAGAACCACCCAGATAGAGTCCAAGTACCATTTTCTTGGTGTATGTCAGATGAGAGTCTATGCAGTTTCTGTATGGCAGGATACACATTGGGGGCGTAGTCAGGTATGTACACACAACAGCTACTGCCAATGACGCGACAGGCCCCACCCCTATCTGCAAGTATAACGTCTAACACCATCCTGTTCTGCAAGGTAACTAACCTCGTAGCCTGGAGCTCAGCAGTGATGTTTGTCAGTATACCAGCTGTTGTATTAATAACCCCTTCAACAACCCTTGTTAACCGGCGAATGTTAAGGCTATTGGACATGGGGCCCCAAAAAGGTACGATACCCTTCATGGCATCTTCAAATTGTTGTAAGGTAGTATATGTCTGATCTATATCCTTCGTGTCAATGACCCTTCTGACTCGGGCCAAGGATACACTCTTACGCTGCAGCCTATGATCTTTATGGTACGAGGGCGGAGCAACATACACCGGGGGAAGGAGGAAAGAGAGGTAACATCTACCAGACCATCTTCTAGGAAGCCAGACATAAGCTTGGGACCCGCAGACAAAATAGACATTAGGGGGCAAGACCAAAGGAGGACTATTGATCGTGCTGAGTGGGTAGGTGAAATTGCATTAGCTTTCTCCCACCTCTATCTCCCCCCTTCCCTGGATACAGAAGGCTGCTGCTGAGCTAACCACAGACACCGGTATTGGTTTGTCCTTGGTGACATTACGGTCCTGGAAAGATTGGAAATACTCAGAGGTGTTACATTTCTGAAAATCAGCCATTTCCATTTGAAGCCATGTGTTGTTCTTCACCTTGTCATATTTGTTCATACAGGAATTTGGGGACAAAGTACCAGAAATGTTCAATCCTTCCTTACCTATAGGAGTAAACCCATGATGAAAACGTATATAATCAGCCACAGTGCGAGAATCAGCAAGTGTCATAACCAGAGTGGAGTGATGGAAGTGGTAGTGTACCATGACAAACAATTCAAACCAGCCCTCACAACTTCCAAGGTATGACAATGGCATAGACAACAAATTATCACTTTTATGAGTAACTGAGGGAAGCAATCCACAAACCCAACAATTTGTTGTATTGGACACGTCATGAGCCTGATGCAACATATGTATAAAAACATTATTTGGAGAAGACTTTCGGTGCTCTCCTTTGTGAGGGGCCATGGTAACAAAAATGTGTTCAGGGGGAATGGGTGTTGTACCAACCTAAGTATATACAGGATACTTTTCCTCCAGGAATCAAGCTATTCCAAGTACTGTTATTAATCCAATCACAACTATCAATACAAAGACTATTTTACTCTTTTTAGACCAGCCCTGTTGCGCTAATTGCGGTGATGCAAATGGCTGTTCCTCCTCCTCAATGGGCCAACCAAATGGATACATTATGAAACAAAGAAAAGGGAATGCAATACAACTGATGGCAAGAGGGGGCAAGTGTTCCCAGTGTCCGTCTGAGCCTCACTGGTAGACTCCTATTGTTCATCAACGTTGGCGCTCTTGAGCACCAGCGGTGGAGCTGCTCAGTCCTAGCTCTCAACGAATCCCACGTCGTCCAGGATAATGTACCCCCCCCCAAGTGGGAGCACACTCGATTTATCCTGTCCAATGTCAGAACAATGCATCAAGTTCACCTCACCCTAAGCTAACATCGTTGGTACTATAGCAAAGTACGCCCTAACTTGCACAGTCCATCCCTGTCTAGTCTGACTTTTCCTTTGGTGCACTATTCATCAACCGAGGACTCCAGGCACAGAGGGGTCAACGAAAAGGGGCTCAGGCACAGAGGGGTCAGTGGAAAGGGGCTCCTTAATGGCTCTGATCTCCGGAGGGACTGCCGCATTTAGCACTTCATTATTTTCGGCATCCGTTTGGGTCCACGTTAGAATCGCATCGCTGAATGGGATGAACTGAGGCACCTTCTCATGTTCAGAGTTCCCAATGCCCTCCCTTACCCACTGATCATAGGGCAAGGGCAGGGGTACTCTGCGGCAGTGGCTGGAATGTATCCAATGCTTTCGGCCGGCGACTTTTACGGCAGTGCGGGTAGCAAGGAGGACCTGGACAGGTCCCTTCCAGCGAGGCTCCAAACTCTTTTTCCGCTGGAAGTTCTTTACCAGGACAAAATCGCCGGGCCGAATATCATGTCCGGACCCCTCAGGTCCAGGTGGATGGGACTCGTGTATCTGTTGGTGAATAGAATGCAAATTTTCAGTTAACTGGTACAGGTAATCAGTCAATAAAGGATACTCAATCTGAGAGAATTTGCACGGACGCGGGACGCCCCAGACATTCGCCGGGCGTCCGAACACGACCTTGTAAGGTGACAACCCTGTCCTAGAATGTGCTGTTGTTCTTGTAGACAAAAGAGCTAATGGTAAAGCATCTGGCCACTGTAACCTTGTGGTCTCCTGAATCTTTGCCAATTTCAGTTTGAGAGTACCATTGTACTTCTCAACCAAACCTGCTGACTGGGGGTGATTCGCAGCATGAAACTTCTGTCTGATGTGCAGTCCCTCAGAAACTAGCTGGATAACCTTGGCATTGAAATGACTTCTGTTATCACTCCAGATCAAACGGCGCAAGCCGAAGCGAGGAAAGAACCCCTTCAAGAGTATCTTTGCAGTCGCAATGGCTGTATTTTCTTTAGTGGGGTAGGCCTCAACCCATTTACTGAATGCACAGACAACCACCAACACATACTTCAAATTATTGACCCTGTCCATTTCGATGAACTCTATTTGAAGGACCTCAAAAGGAAAAGTGGGAGGTGAAAAATTAACCGGGTGGTGTAGGGGTACCCTTGCCAGGATTGTGCAGCATGCACACCATGCAGTATTTCACTAGATGTGTAGCTGTCTTGGAGATGTTGTCATTTTGCCATACGGGGTCTAACAGCTTGCAAATACCCTTAGCACAGATATGGGCTGGGCCGTGGGCCATTGTCACTACAGGAAGAACATATGCATCCGGCAACATCGATCTTTGCTTCCCTGACTTATCAATCCAACATCCCTCATCATTCAAGTTCGCTGTATTTTCTTGCCACACTGCTAATTCCTCTACCGTGGCCTCACTCTGTATCTCCTTTACATTTTCAAGTGTATCCTCAAACATGGAGAACTCGGGCACCCACCTCACGGGACCTGCTACAAACATTCTTTTCATTTTAGTTCGGGCTGTCTCCTTAGCTGTCTGATCTGCAAAAGCGTTCTCCTTACCCACATCATCAGTGACTTTCTTATGGGGGCTGCACTTTATTATGGCCAATTTCTTCTGAAGTGTCAAAGCGGAGAGAAGTCTATGTATAAGAGGACCATGCTGAATGCGTGTCCCATGGGAAGTAAGGAACCCTCTGTCTGCCCAGAGCCGCCCAAAATTATGGACGGCCCCGAAGGCGTACTGGCTGTCAGTATAAATATTAACAACCAGACCCTCGCTCAATTCACAAGCTCGAATAAGGGCGACTAACTCAGCTGCCTGGGCGGACTGATAAGGAACTCGTGATGTTTCAACTACCGTGTGCAGCGTAGTAATTGCGTATGCTGCAGTGGTGATGCCATCTGGTAATTTGAAACAAGAGCCATCAACATATAGTTCCCCTTGAGGGTCAGATAAGGGAACATCAGTCCGGTCTACCCGTCCTTTCGTCTCTTCTTCCATTCGGAACATACAATCGTGTATGTCAATCTCCTCAGTCTCAGAAGGGAGGGGTAGTAACGTGGCTGGATTCAGAGTGGCACAGCGTTTGATCGTAATGTGCTTTTGAAAGAGCGTTAGCTCGTAACCGGTCAGACGTGCACTGGTGAGGTGCTGTGTCCTTGTCTTATTCAAAAGTGTATCCACAGCATGGGGTACCATAACTGTGAGGTCAGTATCGAGTACGAGTCCCGCCGATTGTCTTATTGAGACAGCCACAGCCGTGACCGCTCTTAGACAGCTCGGAAGGGCTTGTGCGACAGGGTCAAGCACAGCAGAGAAATAAGCACACAGTCGTTGCTTATCCCCGAATTTTTGTGTTAAAACAGAAAGCGCACAACCACCCAGCTCATGGACATACAACACGAAGCATTTTGCATAATTAGGGGTACCAAGCACTGGAGCAGAGCAAAGCGCAGTTTTCAGTTGCTCAAAAGACTGCTGACACTCTGGCGTCCAAGGCAGGGGCTCATGCACATCTTTTAGTGTTAATGCAAGCAGAGGCTTAACAAGCAGTGAGTATCCAGGTATCCACTGCCTGCAATAGGAAGTGATACCTATGAAAGCGCGCACATCTTTCTGAGTTTGCGGAACTGGCATTTTCACAATGGTACTGATGCGCTCAGGGGTCAATCTCCTACCCTCCTTCGACAGTAGGTGACCTAAATAGGTGACCTCCTGTCGACAATACTGGAATTTGGAAAGGGATACCTTATGACCATGGTCAGCTAGATGGAGCAACAATATAACCGTACTATCTCGGCAACCTCGTTCTGTGTCTAAGGCGATGAGCAGGTCTTCAACATATTGGAGTAATACATTACCTATGGGGAGCGACAAGGAATCCAGCTGACTTTTCAATGCCTGACTATAAATACTCGGACTCTCTGTAAAGCCTTGAGGAGCGCGACAGAATCTAAAGCTTCTACCAGCTAAGGTGAACCTGAACAGATACCTGCTGTCAGGATGAATGGGTATACTGAAGAAGGCATTTTTCAAGTCAATGACAGAAAAGAATTGAGCAGAAGAAGGAATCATTGTCAAGAGCGTTGTAATGTCAGGGACTACCAGGAACAGGGGAATCACTATTTTGTTAACTTCACGCAAGTCAATCACAAAGCGATAAACATCTGCATGGTCATCAGAGGAATCCAAAGGTGTCCTTTTGAGAATAGGGAGAATAGGGCTATTACAAACATTAGCAGCCGTCTCTTCAACCACTCCATTCTCAATCAAATCCTGCACTATTTGCATCAAAGCGCGCTCACATGCTTGTGGTATTTTATACTCGGGAATGCGGGGTAAAATAGCATCTTCCTTAACACGTATCAAAACAGGCGATATCTGCAACAAACCCACATCTGTGTCGCTCGTTGCCCACAGTGTGGGTGGCACATCTTTAAATTCAGCAGGGAGGGGCGCATCTTGGTACAGACACTGCTTGGCGCCCACCACATCCGGACCTATCGTCATATAGACACTGGCTGGGGAGCAATAAATCGTAGCATGCAATTTTTTCAACAAGTCCAAACCCATCAAATTTTCTCCACCATTGGATGTCAACAAAAATGGCGAATCCACAGTGAAAGGACCAATAGTCCTCGCAAGAGGCTTTGAAATGGGGCTCACAACCGGTACACCAGAAAATCCTACCAAAACATTATTATGGCTAGACAGAGCCGCCCCAGGGACCAAGGAACGAGAAATAGAACTGTTCGTTGCACCTGTATCCACCAAAAGCTCATTAGTCAAACCATGCACATCCACACTAACGTACGGACCTCGTTGGTCTACAGGTATCAAAACTGGTCCCTCACCCTGTCCCCGGCTGTCCTAGCTGCAAGGCATCCCGGTCACCTCATCCGTATCATAGTCATCATGATAATATTGTTTGCCCCGAGGGTCATCAAAGTAGTTTTGATCAGTACGACCCTGAGATGCCTCAGCATTTTGAACCCTGTCCCAGCCACCATCTTCACGACCCCGTCCTCGAGACCCCCGCCCTCTGGGGACCACCACCTTCTGTAAAAGCACGGGGCACTCACTGCGCCCGTGTCCCTCCTCTTTACAATATGCACACTGATTCGCTCCCAAAGGCGCGGTATTACCGGGTCTGCTAGTGCGTGGAAGCTGTCGGGCCATACCACCTCGTCCTCTAACATTCCCTCTAGAAGCCTGCTGTAACAACACCTTCATCTTCAAATCCTTTTGCTTCTTTTCCGTCTTCTCCTTCTTCTCATTTTCCCTGTGCTCATAATACTGTGCCATATTCAAGATAACAGAAGGAGAAGAGGTGGACCAGGTGCTCTCGGAAGCCTATAATCAAGTCGCGATCTTGGGGAGAAAATGTGAAAGAAATCTTCTAACAAACAAACGCATACCACCCTCAATCGACAAATCCTGTCCACTATAATCCAAAAACACACTTTCAAACCGAGTGAAAAAATCAGACACACTCTCATCTTTCTTCTGACGACAGGCCGATAGCTTGTCCCAATCAATCTTTCGGGGTGGGATAAGGGAGTGCATATAAGTGATAATACGGCTAGGCAGAGCAAGTATCTCCGGTTTAGACTTCTCACCAGGCTTCCTCTCCTGGTCCCATGCCTTAATTTGATCCCAGGTACCACCCAATTCAACGACGTGATCCTGTGTATGTACCTGTCTCCAAATATCAATAGGAACCAACTAACCAAAGAACATTTCGACGTCCGCAAGCGTCATTACTGTCGATGAAGCGGCCTCAGTCAATTCTTTATAATAGGCAGTAGGATTTTTCCTAGGGTCAGGTAACTGAGTTTTAAGGGACAATACCTCACTTCTTTTCCATGGAGTATAAACCCACTGTTCCATGAAACGGGCCTCTACTCTTGGCCTAGTCACATTATGCTGATCCCGTAGCTCTGGTATCTCGGGATGGTATATAGGATGCACCTCCCTCATCGGATACTGAGATACCGGGGTGGGGCTCTTCTCCAGTAGCCTTCCCCGATAAGCAACCAATGTTGCAACATTACCAAAGACATGAGCAGGCTCCATATCAGTAACATACAAATGATCCCTAATATCGTATATGATCTGCGGTGCTGTACCCTTGAAATGCTGCTCCCAAAGACCGATCAGAGTAGCCGACATGTGCTTAAGGGCATGTTGCTGTACAAAAGGCTCATAATCTTTCATCACACTCCACACATCTTCCACACTGTAAATGGGGTTACGAGCCCACTGTGCTGCTTGATTAGCCACCACCTTTTTCTCTGCATCATCCACATCAGATTGGACCAATGTCCGCCCCATGCGCTCCTTAAATTTCATCCAATCTCTATTCTCAGGGCCGCGCACCGGTGTCTCACTACTCAGTGATGTCGGGGAATGGAGGAACACAGTGGGGGTGACAACGGAGGGAGCAGGCACTAACGTCATTGTCTGTTGCGTCGTGGGTATAAGAGCTGGAGAGAAAGACGCCGAAGCAATAGGCGTTGCAGGAGTGCTATCAGTCGCAGTTGCCACAGACGGCGAGGACAAAGAAAGGACAGGAGGTGCCGTGGCCAAGGCAGTCTGATCTACAGTACCAGAAGCAGAAACAGCAGAGACAGAAGAACCGGGCAGCTGGGCCTGCGGGGGCAGACCGAGATATACCCTCTGTGGGGCATACGGGGTTGGAGGTCGAGCATCTAGCAGTTCCTCTACAAAAGTGTAATTTTCTTCTCGGGCTACATAAGATTTATCAATATTCAGTCGAAACCTCCTATCTTCACGTTCTATTTCTATCTCGTCTATCTCTCTATCATGCGCTACAGCTTTCTGAGTCAATGTTTGCATTCTCCCCTTCCGGGCCTCTTTCTCTGCTTTCATTCGCCTCTGTTTAGCCTCTTTTTGCCATGTTCGAAGAGAATAAAACATAGATTGCCTACTTCTTCTCACAGACAACTTCTCCTGCAAGAAACCAATTTTTTGTTCATCAAAAGTGCCCGTCAATGGCCACTGCAACTCGGCATTGTCCCTCGTATATTTGTGCCATATTGTACTAAACATAATAGGGCCAATACCATGATTCACATACATATCAAAATTAGGAGTGCCTTCTGGAGGCCTGACTGACTTTCTTCCAGTCGAGCATCAGCAGAACAACGACAATAAGAAACCAAAAAACGACTAAACACCAGCATTTTCCAAAGTAAGCCAAATTCGTTATGTTGCCGGGCAAAGTGTTCACAAACACTTTGTATCCAAATTGGTCCTCAGACCGTCCCAAATGCAAACCAAAATCGGTCCTCAGGCCGTACCAAAGACAAACCATAATGGTACCATATCCACAAAGAACCAAAACAAACTCACCTGGTGCACACAGTTCAAACAAATTTATTCTCCACTGCCAACTCTTCGGACCAAACGGTCAGATCCAAGGGTTTCGCTGTTCAGGACCCCAGTCGGGATGACCGCTGGGTGAGGCACCGACCGGTCAGACAGACGGGGCAGCTGCGAGTTCAGGACTCTCTCATTAAGGATCCCTGGTCCGCCCGTCCGACCCGACGTAGCCCCGACCTCCTCACCCGTCCGCGGGCGAGGATGGGTCACACGATGGAGTCCCTGTTCGGGCGCCAACTGAAGGAAGTGACTCGATTAGGGCCACCCAGGTCACTCGTGACCACCTCTCAGCCTTCCATACAAATGAAGAGTCGGTCAGACAGTAGGGAATACAAACCAAGTATATTTTATTCAGGAACACTCGAGCGGAGTCTAGTCTGACCAGCCTCCTAGGATTGCTGCAGAGGGACTGACTTCAGCAAGCATGGCGATACATTAAGTACAATTCAGAACCAATAAAGACACGCCCTGACTGGAAATTTCCAGTTGGTAGCTGGTGAACAAAGGAGATACAGAAGGATGAGTTTCGATCCTGAGACCGGGCACATGCTATCTCAGTGCCAAGGTCACTCTGACTGCACCTGCTGCTCTAAGGGTGGGAGCAGGCCTATCTAGTGGGAAAGGTATGCACAGACAAGAACAGTGTATTCATTAGTACGGCAAGGCTCAACCTTGAAGAAACGAAAACTATCGCAGCTGCTTTTCAGCTGGGGCAGAGAGACAGAAGTTAGTTTCGATCATGGCTCAAAATGGCGGCTGAATATAAAATGGTGCCGCGAATGCTAACTTAAGACACACAATACATAAACAATTCAGCTAAAACATTTTTATTCCAACACTCATTCACCTCAGCTCAAGCTCTTCTAACATAGGAATGCCTCCAGTCCTGAGCCCACCCGCTAGTAGTTCAGCTGCTCCTAAATTCAGCGCTGTTTCCTCATCTTAGACAAGCATTCTTCACACCTCCTTGGCTTCCGCCACCAAAGCTGGGAATCCTAACCTCAGCTCGACCTCCTCCACTTCAGCTGCCCCCTGGAGGGCAGGCGCGCAACGCCCATTTGGCTAAACAGGCTTCAGCCTCCCCGGTGGTCTTCTTCAGCCACGGCTGCCAAAGTTCAGATGACAGCATGACACACTTTCCTGGTTTACATGCACTAAAATAAGGAAAGTATGTAAACCGTTCTTCCCCAGTTTCATTTGTATTAAGGCTCCACATCGGGTAGCGTTTTTATTATCGGATGCTTTAGCATCAGAGAATTTGATTTTAATGACCACTTCTGAGAAGCCCAGAACCAGCCTGAGCAAGCCAGCCTCTAAAAGGCTTCAGCAACCCTCCCCGCCCCCTCCTTTTGTTTTCTTTGAGATGGGCTGCCACCGAGGTGATATCCTTGCCTGAAGGCAGGAATTTCACCTAAGCAAGTTTGATGTGCTGTGCAGCATAGTGTGGGAGTGGGAAGATGTGCACAGCAGGGGGATATGACGCCAGCAGTAATTCCTTTACAAAGGAAAAGCATCACCTGCACTGCCATCCCTTTACCCCTCCTGTACACATCTTCCCACTCCCTGTGCCAACAGTCCTGTTGTGTGAGCTTGGGTTTCATGACTGACCTCTCAAGTGAGGTCCTGCCTGCCCTGGGCATTTTGGACACGGCTTTTGGAGCAACACCTCAACCGAGTTTTTGTCAGGAGCTGTCGTTACTTGAATCCAGTTTGTACTTTGGAGCGTTGTTAGATAGTGCTCCTCATTTTGTTGTTGGGAGGACAAAAGGATGAGTGGCTGCACCGGGAATCAAGCTTGTGATGCGGAGTCTGCACACGAGATCGATGCAGCACGCGCTCAACGTGCAGAGCTGCATGTGGGGAGGAGACACATTGCGATGGTACTTTGTAAGAGGTTAGAGAGGGCTGTGTCAAGAGCCCCGCATAGCCATCCTGTGGGTACTGTACGGGCATTCTTCATGTGACCTGCCGCTATGCGCACAGTACATCTCAGGTTTACACGCATGATCAGTTTCTTGACTGAACACAGTGAATGGGGGTGTGCGAAAGAGTGCTGCTCATTGCGTCCTATGGCCCCTTCAATGGTTAAAAGTTTTTGTTGGGGTGGAGAGGGGCTATGAATGTACGTATGCATGGATATAGCGCCTAGTGGGTTTTGACAGTGCTCGTGATGGCTATGAAAATTGCACATTGAGGTAGGGAGCATGGAAGCACCACAGTTGGTGCCTGGAGTGGCGCTGTCACAGAAGCAGGCAACAGTGGCCCAACTTCTAATAGGAAGGCGCTAGCAGCCATGCGTAAAGCAACTCTTTAATTTAATGCCCGACTAGTCCTTTCTATGACCAATACGTTTTTATCATTTTTAACAAATTTTGCCACTGGAGGGCCTTACGTGGTTGGAAATAACATGTTAAGCACTGGTACCCCACGATGCTTGCGCATCAATGGATGTAGGTGTTTGGATTCGGTTTCTGCACTCCTGGGTGGGCTGTAGGGTCACATGGTGAAGTGAGAGCAGAGATCCTGAGTTGAGGATGATGGCTCTGAAGTTGTGCGCCACCTGTCCTGATCTTACAACACGAGTGTGATGGAGCTGTTGGTCAGGGACGCGTGCTAGGCCCCAGTTCAGCTGAGGGGGCTTGGGGCAGTGATGCCACAGGTACCTGCCCCTGTGTCTGCTGCGTGGGCCGGACAGTGGTGCCAAGGACGGGTGGTACTTGCAAGTGATGCTGTTGTGAAGAAGATCGTGGCCTCATTTCCAGCAAGTGGACTTGAGGCAGTGGTGCCCCAGGCATGTCTTTGCAACAGATGCAGATGTGAAGCAGAACAAGCCCCCCTTATCTGCTGAGTTGCCCCACCAGCGGTGCCGCGGGTGGGGGGTTCCCCGCCTGTGATGTTGATTGAAGCATATGGGGCCCATTTCTAATACATCCAGGTAGATTGGTCTTTCTAAAGTAGTCTGCAGGACTGTAACAACAGATAATGGCCGAATATGTCTACCACGTCCTAAGTATGGTTCGGTAGTATGTGTATTGCAGACAGGTCCCTAAGTTTATTTGTGGATTTTTAGTTTATTTTCACGTTTTTCAACGATTCATCATCTATCTCAATGAAGACCCATAAAACCTGCCAATCTTTAACATTCACTGTGCTGTAAATCAGTTGTTACAGCATCATAATACGCATTTTAAGAAACCTCTTGCAAGTAACTAGCAGTTCGTTGTAAAGATTTCCTCCATCTGAAGCCAGTGTGTTAAGCTGATTTATAACACCAGGCCATGGGGATAGCCTAGGATAACAACTTTTTCTTAGTTTCATTTCAATATTCCTTTACTATGCAAATTGGCTTGTGTGTGGTCTCATTTTGTTATTTTCTTAATTCTTTAGTATTATTTAGTTATTTGTTAAACATGGACGTTCACTCACTAGGAGCCTCTTGGCGCTATAGATATGAAACTGATAACAGATTCAGCTTGGTGTAAGGAATTACAGTGTGAAAATACAGGTTTTTAGCTTTTTCCGTTATTTCAGGTGGGAAAGGCGTCTGCAGTCTGTAATGTTATAGAATGATCTAACACCTAACACAAACACACAAGTACAAAAACACTTGAATGTTTGAGTTTATTAAATGCAACTTTATTCTACATATATTACCTTCCTTATGCATATATATATCTTCGATGTACTTATGTATCTTTATATTTATACCTTTGCTTCTAATTCAGCATATCCAATGCACTACCATAGATCTCAGCCTATATCTCTCGCAATATATGCTTTACCTCCACTCTGACTCATCTCAAACCTCACTCTACTACTCTCTCCAATGCACTACCCTAATTCTAACCCTGTACCTCTATCAATATATCCTCTACCTCCACTCTTTCATTCATCCCAAACCCCATACTCTTCTCTCCTCTACTCCTACTTGCATCATCTCAGACCTCTTTTAGTATTCAGATCTCCCAAACAAGCCTTTCTAAACCCTTCCCTCTCACTCTTCCTCCTCCAGCTCCCTTTTACTCATCCCAAATCCCCTCCTACTGCTATGAACCCCCCCAAAACAAATCTAGACCCTTCCTTCTTCTATCACTCCACTACTCCTTTTCAATGCAAATAACAGACTAACATCTTCACCACTCCAATTATTTTAATATTTCCTTATACTAATACCCCACTAATCCTGTTTGGGTTCCGGAGAAGCGTGCTACCTGCCAAAAAGCGCTTCAACACCTCATCAGGGGTAGCAAGTGCTATATAAATGCAAAACCTTCCCTTTTCCATCCCTCCACTATCCATTTCAATCCAAATAGCAGACTCACATGTACACAACTCAAATTAATTTCATATTTCCCTAGACTTTTTAATCACTAATCCTTTTTTGGTTCCAGAGTAGCGTGCTACTCACCTAAAAGTGCTTCAACACTTCATATGGGGTAGCAAGCGCTATATAAATGCAACCTTTTCCCTCTTCTATCCATCTACTATCCTTCTCAATCCAAATAACAGACTAACATATCCATCGCTCAAATTAATTTAATATTTCACTATATTAATTCACCACTAATCCTCTATGGGTTCCAGAGTATCGTGCTACTGACCGAAAAAGCACTTCAACGCCTCGTCACTGGTAGTAAGCGCTATATAAATGCAATTACAATAGAACCTGCACCAGCTGAAGAGATGGGGATTGGAACTTTGTGACAGGGATATAATTACCAAGTTTTGTGTTTTTCGCAGCATGCATTGCCTAGCATTTGACCTGTCTTTTGAAGAACAGCAAATGTAATACAATATTATCAAAATGTAAATGGTTTATATTTTCTCATGCACCCTCTGAATTCCAGCATGGTTCATTTGGAACTGCTGCTGCACAGCACCCCACCCACCCCTACTTCCACTCCCTATACATTAACGCACCATGCTTTAATGGCTTTACTGTCAATAAATTAATGTTTGTTAGTGCTATAGTTTGTAACAACACTGCAAATGGGCACATTGCAAAATCTTAAATTCCTTCTGTGTCTTTTGGGGGTGGACAAGTACATGACACATGTGTCCAGAGTCCCCTTTTTTGTGTGAATTGTATCTTTGACCAGTCTTGGTTTTGCAGAGCGTAGTCTGATGTTCTGGGCTCTTACGAACCAGTTTCATGAGCATTTCATTAGAAATAGGGGTGTAATTTAAACCATTTACATAATATCGTTGTGTGACAATATAATGCATTTGAGTGACACTTTATTGCAAAAAGAACAAATCCCTTATGTCTATGTTATTATATAAAGGGTTGACATTACCCTTTATTTCTCAATTTAATTCTCATAAAACTAATTGTTGTCCAGTTTCAAATGCAGAATTTTCCACTTCTTTTTCTCAGCTTGGCCTGAGCATTACACGATCCTGATTGTCTGCCATTTTAGCTCCGCCCCATTGATTAACATGTTAGCCCTGCCCCTTCGTTTGCCATGTTAGCCCCCCCAAAGTTAAGACCTAGTTGCGCCCCTGCTGGTGGGCCAGTTCCATCTCAGCCCACCAGCTTCAATTCTCTCTCCTCCTTTCCATGAACCCTTACATTCTACACCAATAGTTCCATGACATACCACTAACTTCTTATAAAGGAGAGCTAGAGAAGAATTTCAGCAAAGGCAGAGATGTAATAGAGGAGAGACAGATGGGACATACAGACACAATGGGCAAGATTTCCCCCTTTCGATAAAACCACAAATAAAGACAAACCATATGCATACATGAGTTGATAAGTCAGCTCAAAGGTAAAGGAGCTCCCAAAAAATTATCGTTGATCTAACCACAGAAAGACTCTCAACCTAGAATTACCCAGCAACTCTACCCCATTTGTGGTCAATTACGATCAAACACTGTTACAAAGGAGACCACATCACACTCCTACAATCAGCTGGGTAACCTCACAATGACATTTTGTTGTACTGCAACTTTCACGAGGCCTGTTCAAACACCAGGAAAACCATACCAATCTCTACATACACCTGCAGCCAATAAAGAGATGGGATGCCCAGGTGCGGGCATCACTTTGAAAAAAGAAAACTGTAGTGATCACACTGAAGCAGGTAAGTGTGGAAGCACTAAGTTTATTGTCTGTCCATCTCCACAGCTTCCAGGGACCAAGTAACTGCCCCTTCGTATTCAAACCATCAGATTCTATCACCGAGACAGTGACATCATAAACAGTGACAAGGACAACCATAGAGAGTAAGAGGTACATGCTCTGGAAAGACTACTACAAAAACCTCTATATTAGCAGTTTAAATCATTACACAATAAAAACCTAAGCAAATAATGAGAAACCACAAAATATTATCACAGAAGACTGCGAAGTCGTCAGCAAATCTATTGGTTGTGATCGCTATGTTCTTCACGATCACTGCACCTTCCACATACCACCTCACACAAATTGCATAGATTGTAATACAAAATCATAGCAAATAGCAGTCCAGTGTTACCCAGTGAGATTTCAGCACCATGGACAGATCACAGGCTATATAGAGTGCTGAAATAATTTGAAACGAAAGTCCTTGGTGGTGCCATCTGGTAACTCTAACTTTGTAGGTGCCAAAAGGGACTGACTATAGCCCCTCCTGCTAAAATTGTTGATTCCTTATGCTCACTCCATAAGCACAGCTTCAATGTACAGGACACCTGTGATACTGACATGGTGGTAGTCCACTGTTGATAACATAACCTAACCTAACATAGACACAATGCAGGCCTTCATAGCTTACCATCTCATAGCTAGACATAATGCTAATATTTTAGACCTGATGGCAAGAACCCCTCTTACCAGGGGGTGTCCTTAGGTATTGAAGCCCTCAACTGAGATATTCACAGTTGATGGAGTGGGGAGGACCCTGGCCTTTTCACAATGGTTGCAGGCAATGTTTTTCAAAGCTCCTTCGCTGCACCAATCCTCCCTTGACAATTAATCATTGGGACTATTGTACAGATTTTAGAAGCCTGTATCTAAAAATTAGCCAACCGCCATTTCTTCTTTTTTCCGAAACCCCAGGTGTACTGGATGACTGCAAGTTCGTACTCAAAATGGGCCAGTTATGATGTAAACATTTTAATGTCTCTAGGTTCCAGGGATCTAGGTAAGTCAGTTAGTAATGATGACGTCTACCATAGAAACTTTAAGGTTTAATAGCTCGGAAATCATCACTCATGGTAGAAAAATTCTTCTTCACAAATGCCTGAGATTCTATTCAGAACTTGTATGAAGGATTCAAGCAAAAATGGATTTAGAGTGTGTAATGGGGACATACAGTCCCATCACATGGTCCAGTGTCATCACTGTCCAGAAGTTCAAAGGAATTCAGACGTCTCTGGACACCCTCGCAGCCCACCAGGAGGAACCTGGTCCCAGGCCAGCCAACTATCAAGAATAGAGACCAGTTGTGAGTCTCTGTCAAAAGATTGGAGATTCTCTTGGGGCAGAATTAAAGTTCTTGCATTGATGCAGGGATGAGAAAGTCCACCAAGCAGGGTCAATACTCAAAGGTTGGCCTACCTGGAGTTTCTTGTCATTGTAGTCAATGAGGTTCTCTTTTGGACAGCTGGATAGGATCTTCCACTGTTTCTTGTGTCTTGCCCCGGCAATGGCCACAGACTCTCGCTGGCTCCTCATGCTGGAGGTGTTTCTGTTTCTCCAGGTAGCTCCTTAGTAGGTAGGTTGGTGGAGATTAGTTTCATGTTGATCCTAGGTGAAAGGAGACATGCCATAGATTTGTTGTATATTGCGAGAAGCATCATCAAAATAAACTTTCCACAGGGCAAGTAGAGGTCCCATGTTTTGAGAAGTTTTGTCTCAAGAGGTATATTATCCAAATTTGGGGTGCTGAACGGTGGTTCAGCTCCAAACAGACTATGCTTGATCCAAACGTGCGTGAAATGGTCAATTGGGGCGAGGGCTGGATTTGTAGGCTTTTTGATTAGCTGGCTGTGCCAGAACTAGTTTCAGCTGGGGTGGATGTGGATTCCAGCCCTGCTTTAGACAGTTGCAGAACACCCTTTTCTTGAGGCAGGCCATGCGGCAAGGTGCATGAAACAAAGAAGTCCTTCCTGGAATAAATGCCACAACACAGGGACACAAAGGGTAGGGCTGGGGCTGAGGAGGGCGAGGATACAATCTCATGCATCCATTCCTAGTACCAGGGCCTCATTCATGCACAGTTTTGTCGCATATGCACACAAAGCACACGAGGTGTAAGGAAAAGGTCCTAGAAGCACTGACCCTGTATAATTGACACTAAAGTAAGACTGTTCTCCAGCGAGCCCACATTCTACTGCCACCAGTAATCCCGTCGCCATACTCCAGCAGGAAGCTTACTCACTGGTGGTTCAAGGAAGGACACTCTGTTGCTCTGTGATTAGGCAGACTTCAGCCCTGCCTCGTCACAGAGCACAGCGCTGTCACTTGGGCGGTCAGGTCACGTGATCAAGGCCAAGGCAGAGTTGCCACTGATGCTTCGTCCGCTCTGAAGAGAGCCTTTACGGCTCAAGAGGGCAGGCGGCGGTGCCAGGTCTCGTGATGCCGCCTCCCCTCATCTCTCCCCAGCGCCACAGGCAGCCCTCGACTTGCGGGAAGCAGGCGCAGGACTGAGCAGGAGAAAGGGCACTGCAGGGTAGGTAGGGAGGATGCAAGAGCAAAAGAGATAAAGAAAGGGAAAGAGGGAGCAGATAAAGAATAGAAGGAGGAAGTGAGAGGAACAGGCAGATCAGAAGAGGGGAGTGAGGATAATGCTGTGGACAGAGAGCGGGAGTGAGAGAAACTGAAGGTGATGTTACTGGAAGGTGGATGAATTAAACACGAGAGAAAGCGCAGGGATACAGACAGACAAGAGCCAAACAGATAAGTCCCAGTCAGCCACTGACTGCCACTTATGTGGAGAGCCTGGGGCGGTTCACGGAGTCTAAACTAGCCCATCAGTCTCCGGATCAGGACTGGTGCACATGTGAGGACAGTGGGCAAAGCAATCTCGAATTGACACCTATCTGCAGCGGTTGGTAGTGTGAGTAGCAGCAGTGACTGGCACCGTGAGTAGCTGCAGCGGTTAGTAGCGTTAGTAGCTGCATTGGTAGGCAGTATGAGTAGCTGCAGCGGTTGGCAGTGTGAGTAGCTGCAGTGGTTGGCAGCGAGAGTCGCTGCAGTGGTTGGTAGCGTGAGTTGCTGCAGCGGTTTGCAGTGTGAGTAGCTTTAGTGGTTGGCAGTGTGAGTAGCTGCAGTGGTTAGTAGCGTGAGTAGCTGGCAGTGATTGGCAGCGTGAGTAGCTGCAGAGGTTGGTAGCGTGAGTAGCTCCAGTGGTTGGCAGTGTGAGTAGGTGGTGCAGTGGTTGGTAGCGTGAGTAGCTGCAGCGATTGGCAGTATGAGTAGCTGCTGTGGTTGGTAGCAGGCAGTTGCTGGCAGTGATTGGCAGTGTGAGTTGCTGCAGGGGTTGGCAGAGTGAGTAGCTACAGTGGTTGGCAGTGTGAGTAGCTGCAGTGATTGGTAGTGTGAGTAACTGCAGCGGTTGGTAGCGTGAGTAGCTGCAATGGTCGAGAGTGTGAGTAGGTGCAGTGGGTGGCAGTGAGAGTAGATGCACTGGTTGGTAGCGTGAGTAGCTGACACCGATGGCCACTATAAGGAGATGACATTTGTGGGTAGCGTGAGAAGCTGGGACTCGTCTGAAGGAGAAGATTGCATTGGTGGGTAGTGTGGATAATAACCATATTGACGGGCCGTGTCTCGAAATATTACCCGTTAGTAGTAGTAGTAGAAGCTAGTACTGTGGGACTGTGTCAGGAGTGGCCCTGCTACCAAAAGCCGGCACTGGCGGGCATCGCGAAGAGCAGACAACAGGGGGTAGTTCACAGAACTGGCCCCAGTGGCTGCTTAAACAGCAGGTGAGCACTGGTGAGACTGGTCAGCCTGCTGAGGAGTGGGCGATGATGGGCAGTCGGAGAGGTCGCACTGGTAGAGGTGTGAGCCCTCATCAGGAGGCCACTGCAGCTTGCATCACCCATTGTCCCTGCCAGTGTTGCCAATGGCAGTACAAACACTACTACTGACCATCACACTCCTACAAGTGTGACAGCTGAGACTATTCCAGGCCCTCAAAGCTGTAAGAGTGTCTTGGGTGGCAAGCATTAGTTATTTTTTAAGGTATATTGAATTAATAGACAACTGTGGTTGTGCTAATCCCTAAATTAGACAAGCAGCGCCACTACGTGGCAGAATGTCATAAGTGCAGATTAAGCCCCAGTGCTCAAATTAAGCACTGGGTGTGAGTAGCTGGCACCCTTGTGCAACCTTATCAGATGGCACTGGTTGTGGTGTAAACTTGTAAGAGGTGGGCAGGGAGAGGAGCTGGCACTTCTAGGAAGTGTGAGAAGTTAAAATTGGTGGGCATTGACAAGATAACAATGAGAATGTAGGGGGCCGCCTGCATTAGTGGGCAGTGCGACATGCTGGCTCTGGGTGGCAGGGTGGAGAAGCAGACACTGGTGTCTAGTGTTTGAAACTGGCAATGGTTGACTGAACAGCGAGTAGACACTACTGGGCAGTTGGAATAGCTGGCTCTGGTGAGAAATGTAAGCAGCTGGCGGACACGAGAAGCAGTGCGATGAGCAGAGGCTAGAGGGCGCCATGAGAGCAGACACTGGCGGGCAGTGTGAGGAGATGGCGTTGGGGGGCAATGTATTAAACAAGGGGAACCAGGAGCTATATTTAAACAGGTCCTGCACACATGCTCCAAGGTAACAGTATGAATCATGAGGGAGTGCAGTTCCTAAGGGAGGGGAAGGAGGGAAAAGGAAGGTCTTTTCAAAGGTAAACAGCCATTACAACGAGGCTGTTACTACGCAAGTCATTACATCGCATGCGTTACAACACATGCGATGTAACAACGCGTAGCCATTTCTACGCATACCATTACATCGCATGCGCTTTTACAACGCATGCGATGTAATGGCTATCCACATCGTTGTGAGGAAACTGAGGCTGTTCCGTTTCCTCACAACGACGTGCACCGCCCCTCAGTCGACGCTGGAACCAGGAGAGAGAGGTAAGGGGGATTGGACATGGGGTGTGGGTTACTTTTTAAGAGTTTAGGGCAGTGTGGAAGTAGTGTTGTAATGTTTGTGTAGTGTAGGGTTGTTTTTTAGGATTTAGGGTAGTGTTGGGGGGGTCGTGCAGGGTAGTGTTAGAGTGTAGGGACCGGACAGGGGGTAGGGGGCGGGACGTGCTGGGGGTAGTGTTTTAGGGTTTAGGGTAGTGTTTTGGTGTTTGTGTAGTGTAGGGTAGTGTATTTGGGTTTAGGGTAGTGTCGAGGTGGTCGTGCAGGGTAGTTTTAGAGTGTAGGGGCCGGACTGGGGGTAGTGCTGGCGGTAGTGTTTTAGGGTTTAGGGTAGTGTTGTGGTGTTTGTGTTGTGTAGGGTAGTGTTTTAGGGTAGTGTCGGGGGGGTCGTGCAGGGTAGTGTTAGAGTGTAGGGACCGGACTGGGGGAAGGGGGAGGGTCGTCCTGGGGGTAGTGTTTTAGGGTCTAGGGTAGTGTTGTGGTGTTTGTGTAGTGTAGGGTAGGGTAGTGTTTTATGGTTTAGGGTAGTGTAGGGGGGTCGTGCAGGGTAGTGTTTGAGTGGAGGGACTGGACTGGGGGTAGGGGAGGGTCATGCTGGGGGTAGTGTTTTGGGGTTTAGGGTAGTGTTGTGGTGTTTGTGTAGTGTAGGGTAGTGTTTTAGGGTTTAGGGTAGTGTAGGGGGGTCGTGCAGGGTAGTGTTTGAGTGTAGGGACCAGACTGGGGGTAGGGGGAGGGTCGTGCTGGGGGTAGTGTTTTAGGGTTTAGGGTAGTGTTTTGGTGTTTGTGTAGTGTAGGGTAGTGTTTTTGAGTTTAGGGTAGTGTCAAGGTGGTCGTTCAGGGTAGTTTTAGAGTGTAGGGGCCGGACTGGGGGTCGTGCTGGGGGTAGTGTTTTAGGGTTTAGGGTAGTGTTGTGGTGTTTGTGTAGTGTAGGGTAGTGTTTTAGGGTTTAGGGTAGTGTTGGGGGGTCGTGCAGGGTAGTGTTACAGTGTAGGGACCGGACTGGGGGAAGGGGGAGGGTCATGCTGGGGGTAGTGTTTTAGGGTTTAGGGTAGTGTTGTGGTGTTTGTGTGGTGTAGGGTAGTGTTTTAGGGTTTAGGGTAGTGTAGGGGGGTCGTGCAGGGTAGTGTTTGAGTGTAGGGACCGGACTGGGGGTAGGGGGAGGGTCGTGCTGGGGGTAGTGTTTTAGGGTTTAGGGTAGTGTTGTGGTGTTTGTGTAGTGTAGGGTAGTGTTTTAGGGTTTAGGGTAGTGTAGGGGGGTCGTGCAGGGTAGTGTTTGGAGTGTAGGGACCGGACTGGGGGTAGGGGGAGGGTCGTGCTGGGGGTAGTATTTTAGGATTTAGAGTAGTGTTGTGGTGTTTGTGTAGCGTAGGGTAGTGTTTTAGGATTTAGGGTAGTGTAGGGGGTCATGCAGGGTAGTGTTTGAGTGTAGAGACCGGACTGGGGGAAGGGGGAGGGTCGTGCTGGGGGTAGTGTTTGAGGGTTTAGGGTAGTGTTGTGGAGTTTGTGTTGTGTAAGGTAGTGTATTTGGATTTAGGATTTAGCGTAGTGTTGGGGGGTTTTTAATTAAAAAAATACGTTGTAAAAGTATGCGGGGTATTTGGATCCGTTGTAATGTCATTTTAAATGCATTTCAATACACTTGCGAACTAATGGTATGCGCACTAATAAATTGCGTTGTAATGGTACTTGCGAACTAAAAACATCGTTGTAATAGCATGCGTTGTTTTGCTTTGTGTTGTATCGACATATATTCTTTTTCAAAAAGTGCCCTCACACACCCCGAAGGATGTCATGCTTCATCATTCATAAGGTCTTATGCACCACATCAGCCCTATAGGATCATTATATCCAGTTAGGGCCCAGTCTCTTAGCTAGGCTAGTGTCCCTTGTAAATAAATACAATAAGTTAGGGAAACCCTAGACCTATTTTATCCTTCACACTCACTGCACTACCTAGCCCACACACCCGCACTCACCCTACGGCTTCATCACCAAAAGATCTCCGCCAAAGAGCCCCTTCGTGGGTGCCCGTCGGGCATTGCAGTTCCGGCCCGACGAGGAGCAGGCCCAATGATTCACCGCACCTTTTGCTAATCAGACCTTCAGTCAATAGTCACATTGATTTTAACAAAGATTGTAGCACAAACAAGTTATAGCGGCACAGAACTCCATTTTGTTTTGGTTAATTAAATTAAGCCCTAATTAAAATATATTCTGATTGGTCCTGTTACGGCACTCACAGGGAAAAGGTCAGAAGCCCTGTCTCTTACACTTCATGTAAAGTGCTATCCTGTGTCTGTTAGCTAGGACCAATGCAGTTATGCAGCAGGAGATGGCTAAATTATGTGGAAGGGTTGACTAAATTGTGTGACAAGAAAAGGCAAATTATATGCCTAATGCGGCACATTTGGTGATAGTATAACTTCATTATTTTGTAATGTTTGCACTTATTAACACTGTCTGGGTATTGGTTGCACCTCGTTAGTGCCTGTTTAACACCCAAATATAGCAATAAAAAGGTGACCAGTCAAACTTTGTAAAGGACCTTCCACTTCTCAGCAGCACGTGTTGCTGCGTTTTCAGAAACTTTTGAAGCGTTTGAGCTAAAAACGATATTTTTTCTTAAATCTGCAGATTTCACATCAGATGATGGATTATGTGGCAAATGCGGCAAATCCATAATTATGCGAAAAACGCCACTGCCGCACAATCGCATAATTCCAGTGCCTCTGTTGATAGCCTATCCTAAAGAAGCAATGAATTACCCAAGTAGATGAGGATGGCACATGTAGCAACTATGAGGACAACTAATCTAGTGCTTGCATAGTGCTGGTACAACAATTAGTGGTTCAGTGTTATTTAACCCAGACAGTGTTCACAGCAACAGTTGTTTGCAGATTAGGAGTTGCATGTCCTCAGGTTGTCCCTGTTTATTTCTCCTTGTGGCTGGTGCTTGTGTGTGTGCTGCTGCGCAGAACGTCCAGTTCCAGCTAAAGATGCTGAGATGACATCACAGGAGGAGTGAAAGGTAGGTGAGACAGATGGCAACTCAAAGGAGAAGAGACTGGTGTCCTGAGTTGACCCGAGAAGGGGCAGAGCCCAGGAGCAGCACGTCCATGCAGTGTACCCTGATAGACTTCACACAGGCACCCCCTGCAGTAACTCGCATTCTGAGAGTTACCTGGGCATCTCTGAGCCAGGTCCTGGTCATCTCTGGGTCCCAGGGTCCTGAGAACCAGAGACTGGCCCCTCTTCCTATGCGGAATGGAATGAGCGGTGGACCCTGAGGAAACTCTATCACACGTTACTGTCGGAAAGAAACTTTGCCAGAATTAAAGAAAAATCCGAGCAGGGAATTCGTGCCATGGATACCAGTTACCAAAGAGGCAGGAGGTAGTCACTGCACAAAAAAGGGTGGGTTTTATTTAAAGTAAAGTAGCGTAGTTCAACCCATATGGTGCGAAATCTGTTCAAAGAAGAAATAATGTTTGTTCAATATTGTAAAACCAAATTTATAATATAAATATGTACTTCATCGATAAGTGGAACGTTAGCCCTCGTGGGCTAGATTATAATGTGTTTGTGGGGGGGTGGGGGAGGCAATGAAGAAGCTCTTGTGTATTAGATCAAGCAGAGTCTTTCACCCATTTAACCATCAGTCGCCAGTTACAACTTTAATAAGCAATATTTGTACTGAAAACATGACGGTGTGGGAGAGGGGCGAGCAGCGATGCAAGATGGCCGTGGCCCGAAGCCTCAGGTGAGCCTGTTCATTTTTTATTTTTTTTAAATTTCTTTATTAACATTTCGGAAGTGCAGTGCCCAGTCAAGCTGACTCCCCCCACCAAACATATAGAGGGTTCAGCTCAGAGGCGCAACTAGCCACATTTCGGGGCAGGGGGGGGGAATAAAGATTTCGGGGGTGGGTGGGTAATTCTTCCAGCAATAGGCAGAGTGGAGATGCAGGGGCTCTAAGAAGGGGTGAAAACACAACAAAGCCTCTACTTTAGCAAGTAAATGGTCTTTTAAAGACCTGTGAAGTACTCGGTGCGGCTGCAATAAGACGGTCGTCAGCCCGGGAAGCTGTCTCAGCCCGGGCTGAGACACATGACGGGGGGCGGGGGGCTGAAGCCCTTTGAGCCCAATGGGCGTTGCGCGCCTGGTTCAGCTACGGCACAGTTGAGGCATTCCATCCCTGGGCTCACCAGTGTCGACGCATCATCGCAGCTGCTTCAGTACAGGCTGGGTAGTATCGCCCCAGCCCGTCCCGTACATGTACAGCAATAAAATGAAAGAAACAAAAACAAAGATCAATTTATAAACCATGACTCATTACCGGGCACGTTTCTTCAGGTCTTGTCTCAATTCACACTCTTAGTTCAGCAAACAAGGTGGTTATAAACAATGAAACCCACTCGAGAAGGCCGGGGGTGATTTTGCATTCTGGACCATCCCATGACTGACTCCCCATATCGTGACATTAGCCTGCCATACCTAGTAGCCTTGCACACCTACAGCCCCAGTGTTGGTTCTCCCCACCCCGCGCCTCCCAGGCACTAACATGGTCAGAGGTGCGGGCCGCCTCCCCAAACCTATCGCCCACTTTATGCTGCCTACGACGGGGGCAAACACCCAGCAGACAGATGGCCATGGATCAGCGGCATAACGAAACTCGAGCCCCCTCCCCCTGCAAAGTACATGGAGAGCCCCCCATGCTCTAGACTCAGTCAGGAGCTCTCAGGCAAGTGGCCTGCTGCCCGTGCATAGTGCCGGTGGGTGCCCCTTGGAGCTCGCCCCCCCTCCCCCGCACCGCGGGGGCTTCTGGGGCTTTTGTTATGCCACTGCCATGGATCCCACATCTCCCCTGCCCAGTGTACGCTCCACGTCATCTATCACATCCATCCAGACTTGCTGGATCACAGGCCATTCCCACACCATATGCAAGAACCCAGCATCTCGCAGGATACATCGGGGGCATTGCATGTGGTTAGACTGCTGCATGACATTAATCCTGTGGGGGGTCAAGTAGGTGGCATGTAGGTATTTAAATTGCTTAAATTTAACCGAGTATTCCTCGGAACCTTGTGTACTTGCTCCATTGCCATGTTCCATTCCCTGTCCTGGAGCCCTCTGCCCAGGACAGCCTCCCACAACTCGTGTCTACTCGGCAATTCATCGGTGACCATAGCTAAGGTGGACTGGTACAACCACGAGGCCAGCCTACGCTCATACCCGCAGGATAAGATAGCCTGCAGCAACTCATGTGTCCCAGGTTTCATCTGACCCCCGGCCCATAATTGCTACCTGGCCGCTCTGACAGCTCCATAGGCAAGGAACTGGGTGCCCGAAAGGCCACCATCCGCTATCTATGAGTCCATGGTAGCAATCCCCAACAGTCTCAATACCCACCTCCAGCTGCTGCTCCATTCCGCGCTCCGTAAAGTAACCCACTCCACAGGTAGGTAGGCCCACCAGTGGGATCGCTGGGGTATAAAGCACCATATAACGCAGTCTCAGGCCAGGGACCTTCAGCACTTCATTGCGAAGGTCAAGAGTCGGGAAGGCGGTGCGCACCCCATGACTTGACCCTGCTTCCAGGCCACAAGTGCACCCTTGTGCTGGGGCTCACGCCAGATCCTGCATATCTCTACCCGCCAACCTCCAGGCCAGCCACTGTTATTGTGCTGAGAGGAAGTATAATTCCATATCAGGGCCATATCAGGCCTAGGAAGAGTAGCTAGAGACACCCGATTATGTCCTCCATCCCAGACTAGCTACCCGAGTACGGCGTCAATGGCCCTAAACCAGCACCAATGGATCCAAACTGGCAAATTGGTAAAGTAGTATAAGTCCCTTGGCAGGACCACTATCTTTATAAGGGTAACCCCCGCCATAATAGGTGGCCTCAGATTGCACCAAAATGTTACGCTGCCCCAAGGTGCCTGCAATGACGCCCCTGGGTTAGCCTCCTATGTGTCTTCCTCACAGTGGAAAAAAGTACACTGAAATATTTCAGCTGGGTTGGTGCCCACTGAATATGATAGTCCAAGATGGCAGAAGGCGCATTTGGCAAGTCCGGGAACAGGGGAAAGGCATACGTCTTCTCCTGGTTAGTTGTAAGGCCTGAGGCAGCACCCAGGTCCTCCAGCACAGACATACACCATGGTACACCCAGGTCAGGTCGTCGCAAATAAACCAGCATGTCATCCGTGTATAGGGACACCACATGTACTTCACCTCACACTGGTATCCCCTAGGGAACCCCCTTGGTTCTCCTTATACCGGCCAAGGGTTCCTCTGCCAGGGCAAAAAGCATGGTTGCAGCCCTGCTCCATTTCCCTAAATACACCAAAGGAATCAGAAATGCTGCCCCTCCCCCTCCCCCACTTTCACTCTGTCCCACCCGTCCGAGTAGAGGAGGGCCACCCACCGGTACCATCCGGGTCACAAGTTCATCCTCTGCCTTACCTCCTGTAGGTAGGCCCATCCCAGTGTGTCAAAGGCCTTGCGCAGGTCCACGGAGAGGGCTATGGCTCCCCAGGTATATTCTTCCGGCATCTGAGTCATGGGGCAAAACAGTTGGCGAATATTGTATGAGGTATTGCGCTGCAGGATGAAACCATTCTAGTCCGGGAGGACCAGGGCAGAACGGTGGCCATGCAACCTCCCCATCAAGACTTTACTCAGTATCTTGTAGCTGATGTTTAACATCAATAGAGGTAAATACGCTCCTACCTCAGTATGATCCCACCTGGCTTGGGCACCGAGACATTGAGATCCTCCTGCGTAGTGTCTGGCAAGTGCCCCACCTCCAATGAATGGGCCTATAGCGCAGGAAGCAGAGGTGTTAAATCCCCTGCGTACGTTCGGTAGAACTCAACAGGAAGGCCATCTGTGCCCAGGGTCTTGCCCCCTGGCAGGTCTGTAATGATGGCCCTGATCTCTTTCTCTGGGATGGAGCCTCCAAGTGCCTCCTGATCATCCTCGCCCAGATGTGTGAGCTGCGCTGTGCCCGGGAACCCATCTAGCACAGTTGCTGAGGGCTCTGGTTGTGCTCCATATAAATCATTATAGTAGGCCGTAAAGACATCCAGTATGTCGAGCCTGTTCTTATCGATGAGAAAGTTTGCATGTTAGATGGCCTTTCTGCATATTCTAACTTGCTCCGGCTTACCAGCAATTGAGCACATGGCATCTTGTCACATCGGAAACCTGGCCAAACCAAGCCCAGATATATCATACTTAAGGTTCTACATCATAACCATCTAGTAAAGATAAGAAAGGCTGCAAGAGAAATTCCTTCTCTGATGGTTAATGGCAACAAAATGTTTATACATACGGATTTTGCCAAGTAAACAGTTGCCATACGCAAGGAATTTACTGAACTAAGATCCACACTTGGAAATGCTGGTTTCAAGCATAGTCTGTTTGTCCCCTCACCTATGCACATCTGCAAAGATGACATCGCCAAATCATTTCATCATCCTGAGGATCTTCGAGCATTTCTTGATCATTATTTTACTCTCTCCATGGATACACAGGAGATTATAAATTGATGTAACTAATAGATTTCTCTTCATTAATTTATTGTCCTTCTTTAGGTAAGATATACTAGTTAGGACTTTTCCACTGGCTACTCTTGTACATGCGTGTGTGTGACTCAACATTGTTACTAATGTTCTTTATGGTCTTTTCCATGTTGTCTTTTGTCTATTTTGGTTTCTCTCTCAGGTCTAACTCTCAGAGCTACTTCAAGTTTCTTGCTTCGTCATCGTTTTCTTGATCTTTTGCTTTAGAATGTTTTTACTTTTTCGTTTTACTGTCTTGCTTCGTGGATAACTCTAAACAGATTAAAATTGTCTCTTTTAATGTTAAAGGTTTAGGACATCCAGAAAAGCGTCTGAAAATATTAGATTACTTGACTAGACATAAGGCTGACATTTGTTTAATTCAAGAAACTCATGTTGATGACAAAATCTTATCTTATATGATTAAAAATGAGTCTAGAATATTATTTCTTCTCCTGCCATTGGTAAAAAAAAAACACGGAGTAGCAATATTAATTTCTAAGAAACTCGAAATACAGTTTATATAAAGCATTCTGATGCTGTTGATAGGTACTTATTTATTAAAGTCAAAATTGATACAGTTGTTTTGCATTTAATTAATATATATGGCCCAACAACTGATGATCCAACTATTTGGAACCATATTAACTCTGAAATTATTCAACTTGGTAATGTTCCCCTTATTGTAGGTGATGACTTTAATTTAATATGTGATCTTCTTCTTTATAGACTCTCTTCTACTAAATTTAGACCTCACTAAGTTTTCCATTCACTTAAAACATTGTTTAAAAGTGCCAAACGTATTGATATTTGGCGGCTTCACTTCCCAGCCCACAAAAATGTAATTTTTTTTCCAGTCCTCATAACCCGTATTCACAAATCAATTACTATCATCAAGAAATTAATTTGTTTAACATATCTTTTTATTTGAGGTTTAAAAACAAAATAATAGCAAATACAACTTTCACTGTGGTATACATCATGTTGCATTTATGGATAGTCTTTGACCTCCTGAGGCCTACCCCCATCTCATCTCATCATGTTGCCCCCTCTCAGGCTTCTCCGGACATGGGAGTGTCCTTGCAATTAGTCAATTATTGCAGGTCATTACCTGTCTGGATCGACCCTCCAAAGGATTCCGCTGCTCCAGATTATTTCCCATTTTCTAGGGCAGCCCCTGCCCTCATAGACCACTTTTTGGCTAACATGCACAAGTTCATGTCTCACTTGCAGGTTTCATATCTGAGGATATTCTGCCTCCCCAGACTTTTACAATATATCTCTTTGCTACCATCAGACCCAGCGTCCCCCCATATATTAAGAACACACCATTTTGCAGAGCTTGTCAGTCCCCCTCCACCAGCCCACACAGACACTCCACAATTTTGGCCCAGAAGGTCTGTATTACAGGGCAGCCCCAAAGGATGTGTGGAAGGATTCAGTTTGTCCACATCCCCTCAAGCATAGATTGGAGGCAGCCCACTCTATCTTAAACAGGGCCTGGCATGAGTAATAGTAGTGGTGGAGAAGTGAAGAGATCTAGAACTTCAAAAACATTCTAACAGTGTATCAAGTCCCTCCACACATAGTCTTCTCCCTTCTTTGGTGCAGTAAACAAGATACCTCCAACTTTCTTTTTTCTTAACTTCACTGTAATAATCTATTAGTTCTTTGAAATTTCTAATCTGAAAGACAAAAAAGATCGATCCATTTTAGTAATTTTACCCAAGGGTGGGTACCTAGTGGAGGGATAATCTTAGCCTCTGTGTCTTTAATAAAATCCAGATTTTCTGCCCACCAGTCTCTGAAAAATCTAGGGGCATATTAGCAAGACCCACGTTAAAATTATCGCCGTTTTAGCGGCAGGAAACTGCCGCTAAAACGGCGATAATGGGCTTGCTAATATGCATTATGGAATTCCAATAGAAGCCCAGGTTAGATGTCCTGCACATCTAACCTGGGCTTCTATTGGAATTCTATAACGCATATTAGCAAGCCCATTATCGCCGTTTTAGCGGCAGTTTCCTGCCGCTAAAGCGGCGATATTTAACGTGTGTCTTGCTAATATGCCCCTAAATTTTATCGCATGACACGGAGGCTAACATTATGCTAGTTTAAAGTGTGTTCAACACATTATCAATTGCGCTTGTTACAGGTTGAAAGTAACAGCTTTTGAATATCACTGTAATAATCCGTTAGTTCTTTGAAATTTCTAATCTGAAAGACAAAAAAGATTCATCCACTTTAGTCGTTTTACCCAAGGGTGGGTACCTAGTAAAGAGATAATCTTAGCCTTTGTGTCTTTAATAAAATCCAGATTTTCTGCCCACCAGGCTGTGAAAAATCTAAATTTTATGGCATGACACGGAGGCTAACATTATGCAAGTTTAAAGTGTGTTCAACACATTATCAATTGCGCTTGTTACAGGTTTAAAGTAACAGCTTTTGAAGATACTTTCATTGGACCAGTCTGCAGCTCTAAGGATGTCTTGTAGACCTCCACCCAAAATAAAAGCTTTTGAAGCTGCGGCCCCTCTAAGGGAGTGTACGCCAAACATGGATATATCTATTCCTGCTTCTTTCATAACATCTTTCACCCATCTTGCTAAGGTGGGTGAGGAAACCGCTCTATGGGGAGACCTATGGGATATTAATACCTGTTCAACATTTCCTCTTAACCTTGCAGTCCTTCTTTTGTACTCCATCAGGCACTTCACCAGACACAATCTTTCATTCTGTGAAAAGAAGGGGTAGAAATCCGAGGTTGAAATGGTTTTAGTTCATCTTTTTAAGTAAAAGCAGACCCCTTCTGGTTGGTACGCTCTACTGGTGATATCTAAGGCTTTCACGTCTGAGTTCGCCTGAAGGATACTAGGCACAGCAAAACAGTGAGTTTGTAAGATATTTGCTTTAGGGATAGTCCAGAGTTCTCACCCCAGCTTGTAATCACTCGAAGGACATCCCTAACGTCCCATAGGGCAGTGTATTTAGCAGAAGATGGGTTTAAAACACGTATACTTCTAATTAATTTCTTAGTTAGTAGGTTTTGACCCACGAAGGTTCCGTCTACAAGGCAATGGCCTGCTGCAATGGCTGATCTGTAGACATTAACTGTCCGGTAGGACAGCCCCGAAGCAAAAAATTCAGATAGATAGTTAATTACGTGTACTAGATCAGCCGAAACAGTATTGTAGTTCCGTCGAAGACACCAACGAACCCATTTATCCCAAGCCAGTCTATATGCTTTTCTTATGCCAGGTGCCCATGACTCTGATATGAGTCTGAAAGCATTTGCCGAAAGTCCTGGCATCTCCCACTGTCTCCTGAAATCCTCCAAGCCATCAATGACAGAAAGCCCTGCTATACAAGGGGGTGACATTCTCCCTGAGGACCTGTAATTATTTCCTCGAATGTTGGTATTAAGATTGGTAGCTCTATACTCATTTCCATCAGGATTGGGAACCATGCTTGAGACCTCCAGAGGGGCGTTATTACTTCCATTACATCCTTGTTCCTGCAAACTTGTAATAGTAGTCTTGGTAGCATGACAAATGGAGGGAAGGCATAAGGTGTTAGTCCTCGCCAATTCTGAAGAAAGGCATCCACCCCCAAGGCCTGAGGGTCCGGCCTCCAGCTGAAAAATTTCGGTAGTTGACTGTTCAGTCTGTCTGCAAATATATCTACCCCAAAGGGTCCCCATATTGCCTGAATGGTCAAGGAGATTTCCCTGTTTAGCCTCCAGTTGCTGGAATCTCTGAAATTCCTGGAAAACCAGCCTGCAACCCCGTTGTTCAGACCTGGGATATGTTTGGCAATCACTGAGATGCCCTTGCTGAGGCAGTAGGCCCAGAAGTTCTTGGCTAGGTCCGATAGCCCTTTGAAGTGGTGTCCCCCCATTTTATTCACGTATCTGACTACAGAAACATTGTCCATGTGAAGCATGACTGAACACTTCATTAAGTCCCTGGTAAAGCTGCAAATTGCAAAGGAGCCAGCCAATAGTTCTAGGCAGTTGATATGTAACTCCTTCTCCTGTTCTGTCCATCGTCCCCCCATCGATAAGTCGCCGCATCTTGCACCCCATCCCTCTAAGTTCGCGTCCGAATCTATTACTAACTCTGGTTCCTCCCCAAAGATGGCTCTGCCATTCCATGCCTCTGCATTCCTCAACCACCAGAGTAGTTCTTTCAAATCCGAGTCCAGGGATACTGTCTGGGAATAAGATTGATTCGATCTCGGTGCTTTGGCCTTGAGTCTCTGGAGGGCCCGGTAATGCAGGGGGCACGGATAAATGGCTTGGATCGTTGAGGAGAAGAGGCCCAGTACCCTTGCTAATGTTCTCAGTGGGAATCTCTCTTTCTTTAGTATTTTCCTTAACTCCTTTCGAACTTTCCTTAATTTTTCACCAGGTAGTTTTAAATCTGCTTGAACTGTATTTATGATAAAACCCAGAACTAAGAGTCCTGGTTTGGAGTAATGGATGATTTTTTCATGTCTATGACAAATCCCAGGTGTTCTAAGAGTTTCAATGTGAGATCTGTGTGTTGTGATGCCACTTCCCTGGATTGAGCCATTATTAGTATGTCGTCTAAGTACAATATCAGTCTTATCCCTCTTGCTCTTAGCCATCCAGCTACTGGGCGTAGGACTTTGGTGAAACACCAGGGGGCTGATGAAAGACCAAAGGGGAGGCTGCAGAACTGCCAGAGTTTGCCCTCCCACGTGAACTGGAGAAATGTCTGGTGTGGAAGCCAGATAGGGATAGTGAGGTGCACATCTTTTAGGTCTAGACGAGTTAACCAGTCCCCTTTCCTCAGTACGTCTCTGAGTAGGTGAATTCCCTCCATTTTGAAGTGGTGGCAAACCACATATTTGTTCAATTCTTTTAGGTTTATAACAGGTCTCATCCCTTTGTCTTTCTTCTTCACTAGGAAAACATTGCTGAAGAAGCCTAACTCTTTTCCCTCTCGTATTGCCCCTCTGGTGTATAGGTCTTTTACCTCCTTTGCCACTAGGATTGAATCTTGTTGTGAGAAGGTCATCTCCCGGGGCAACTTCCTTTGTATTAGTAAGTCTATGAACTCTATCTTGTAACCTTTGACTGTATCCGGGATCCAAGGATCCTGGCTCACCAGATTCCAGTCCCCACAGAATTGGGCTAGTCTTCCTCCCACCTTTATGGGGGTATCTGAAGGGTCTTTCATAAGTCTTACCTGCTGAAAACCCTCTTTGTCTCAGCTCGCCCCTGAAGCCTCTGCCACAAAATCTCTGCTTCTGAGGGAAGAAGGATGAGTGGCTTGCAAAACCTGCCTGGGAGGATCTTGCCCCCGTCCCATGTAGGGTCTTGATGAGCTCTGGCCACGGCGGAGGAACGGACCCTGTGTTCTCCCGGCCCTGCCAAAATCCTTGTTGTGAAAGACTCTCTTTATGTCCTTCTGGGACTTCTGTATAGAATTAAATACTCCCACATATTTAGCCATTTCTTCAATAAATTCCTCCCCAAAGAGAAGGCCTTGGGAGGCTGCTCCCCCTTCCTTGTTAGCCAGTTCCACTAGCTTGGGGTCCATTATCAATAAGACCCTTTTCCTTCTCTCTTTGGAGAGTGCAGTGTTGGCATTACCAAGTAGGCAAATGGCTCTTTGTGCCCACTGGCGCAGCTCTCTGGGGTTAATGGGGGTATCCTCAAGGTAGGCCCTTTCGACTAACTCGAACATCTTGGTTAGAGGGCCGGTAATATCCAACAGCCAGTCCTGACAAGATTTTAGACCCTTGTCAAGACCTTTCCTCGGGTCTCTCCCGCTTTTGGCGATGAACGCCACTACCTTGTTGTCCAGGTCTGGGGTTGAGGCCACTTTATCTGGGAGGGATTGTCGAGGGCACTCAGACATGAGGCGAGACCTCACCTCCTTAGGGATTTCCTTACGGAGCCAGAAGGAGAGGTATTCGCCCACGTGTAACGATAGGACCCACTCATGGAATAGAGGGTGGTTAATGAGGAGTGGGTCGAACATGCACTCTCCAAAGGGGTCTACAATCCCCATCTTTGACCTGGAGGCCTTAGATGCCTCATCAGATATACCCAAGTTCCTTATCTCTCCCTCTTCCTCGGAGTCAAACTCGGAGGAGTATGAAAGATTAATCTCATCCTCCAGACCATCGTCACTATCGATGGGGATAGGTAGCACCGGGCCTCTTTCCTGCCCATCTGTTGTCTCTGTCACCGCCACAGCGTGATGTCAGTGGGTTCGAAGTTTTGCCCTTTTTAGCACCCTTAGGTAGGCCATCAGCTGTAGCTCTCTTACTTTGGGTTTTATTCACCTCCGAGGCTTCCTCGGGGCATCCAGTAACTGGCCAACCTTTTTTAGATAGGGCCTCCAATTCCTTATTAATGGGGTCATCCATAATCCAGTCGTGAAGTAAGCTGGACAGTATGTTAAGGCAGCCCTCCGGTACCCAAAGAAATCATCAAGAATCTGGGCTTCTGGCTAGACGAGGACCTCTCCATGGCAACACAAGCCAAGAAAGTCGCAGCAACATGCTTTGGACTACTAAGAAATCTCCGAAAGATCTTAGACCAAATCCCCATGCAGTATAGGAAGACGGTACTCCACTCTCTAGTCACTTCACGACTGGATTATGGAAACGCTTTATTCCTGGGGGCACCAAAATACATAACCCACAGACTACAAGTGGTCCAGAACGCGACAGCAAGACTGCTGTGCAATGTTCCCACTCGGGAGTCAGTGAAAACACACTTAAAAGGTCTACACTGGCTCCCCGTAGAGGCTAGAGTCAAATTCAAGGTGCTGATTATGACGCACAAAGCCCTACATAACAGGGGCCCCGAGAAAATAAAAAGTCTGTTACTACCTTACACTCCAAACAGGTACCTGAGATCATGCTCAGGAGGACTCCTAAAACCTACCAGGGCCAAAAGGGAGAGATGGGGAGGAAGGTCCTTCTCCCACCAAGCTCCCAAACTCTGGAACTCTCTGCCTCGCGAAGTTTGAATGCTAGATAAAGAACTGCAGTTCCGCAAAGCAATTAAAACCTGGCTGTTCAAACAACACTTTTAAGCTCTTTCTGTTTTACTGAACTAGGTGTCTCTTAGCGCTGGGAAGCACTAGGGCAGCTACGCGCTCAACAAATCCATAATAATAATAATAATATGGCTGGGTCCAAACTGGAATGGCATGGGGAGCAAAAAAACGATGGATTTAGGCTCAGATCTCTGCACTGGGGTGAATGTATGACATTGTTCTGCATTCTGTCCATCAAATGTTCTTTTTGCATTTGTCACCCTGAGTGGGACGGGTATGCCCAGACGTGGGTCCCGTGCTCTCCATGCCACTGGAGTCAAGCTATCCTGGCTGATGAGGGTGAAACCCCGAAACCGGTCCTAGGATGCTTGTTTCCAGTCCAAGGAGGACCTGGCCTGGCAGTTCGGGCTGGACTGTTCCTATTGGGCGCAGGGTCAAGACTGATTTGCATATGGCTGGGTCCAAACTGGAATGGCATGGGGAGCAAAGAAACAATGGATTTATGCCCGGATCACTGCACTGGGGTGAATGTATGACATTTTTCTGTATTCTGTCCATCAATTGTTCTTTTTGCAGTTTAATAAAATGGCCGCTCTAATTCCTGTAATGAGTTAGCCCAGTTTGATAAAATGGCTGCCGGGAGTTGCTAAGGGCCTTTCCTTAGATTTGGGCTTTCTGCTAGTGTCCCTCTTCTGTTTTGGTGGTCTGTGTGACCCTTCTCCTTTTTTTTTTAAAACAACTTTATCGGCTAAACCGGCAACCACTGCCATAGAGGGTTAACTGGCGCTGAGAGCAGAAGGGTGACTCACTGCATTATCATGGGAGGGTGAGTCACCTTTAGCATTCGCATATTCTGTCTGTTAATATTATGTTTTATTATTTTAAAAATGTGCAAAAGCGAGCCCCTCCGTGAGCTGGTCTCTTGATCCAGCTCACTGGTGTGCCTCGCTCATTTCCCCGCTGTCATGTTAGAATGGAAAATTATGCTTTGGCATTGTTTTACATAAAGTTAGCATTCGCGGCGCCATTTTGTGTAAGGGCGCCATTTTGTATCATAATCGAAACTAATCCTTTGCCATTTCCGAGAAACGGCCTTCTCTAGGTTATGTTTCTTCAGAGCTGAGTTTTGCTACACTAATGAATGCACTGTTCTTATTAGCACATACTTTTCCTGTTAGATATAGGCCTTCTCCCACTTGTCTAGTGCTGGGTACAGGCAGAGTGAACTTGAATAGTAGATAATGTGTGCCCGGCCTCAGAATCGAAACTTACTCCTTTGTAATTTACTGTCCAGCTGCATCTCCCTGGAAAATTCCATGGTGGGCGTGCTTTCTTTGGTTTCGAAGTGTACATAATGTATCGTTATGCTTGCTGATGTCAGTCCCTCTGCAGGACTCCTAGCGACTGGGCAGACATGGCTCCGCTCTGAGCGTACTCTGAATAAACTGTTATTGGTTTGTATTCTTTACTGTCTGACCGACTCTTCATTTTGTATGGAAGGCTGAGAGGTGTTCGCGAGTGACCCGGGTGACCCTAATCGGGCCACTTCCTTCAGTTGGCGCCCGAACAGGGACTCCTTCGGGTGAGTGACCCATTCCCTTCCGTGGATGGGGCGGAGGTCGAGGCCATCGTCGGGTTGGACGGACAGATCAGGGATCCTGCATGAAAGAGTTCCTGGTACTCGCAGCGCCCATTCTGTCCCGACAGACGGTGCCTCGCCCAGTGGTCATCCCGACTGGAGTCCTGAACGGCGAAACCCTTGGATCTGACCATTTGGTCTGAAGAGTCGGCAGTGGAGAATCAATTCGTTTGACCTGCATATAACAGGTGAGTTTGTTTTGGTTCTTTGTGGATATGGTACCATTTTGGTTTGTATTTGTCCCGGTTTAAGGGCCGTCTTTTGGATAAAAAGCATTTGCAATTTGCTTTGCCAGGCATAAAATAGTGAACTTGTTTTCTTTCGAGAATGCCTGGTGTCAGTAAACTGCTTTCCTTGGGTTGTCGCTGTTGTTCTGCAGATGCTCGATTGGAAGAAGCTCAGCCGGCGCCTCCAGAAGGCACTCTGAATTTTGATATGTATGTGAAGCATGGTCTTGGCCCTATTATGTTTAGTACATTATGGCACAAATATACGAGGGACAATGCCGAATTGCAGTGGCCGTTGACGGGCACTTTCAATGAACAAAAGATTGAGTATTTACAAGAACAGTTGTTTAAGAGACGAAGTAGGCAGTCTGTTTGATTCCCTCAGAACATGGCAGAAAGCAGCTAGGCAGAGGCGATTGAAGGCAGAAAAAGAGGCCCGGAAAGGGAAAATGCAGACATGGACTCAGAAAGCTGTGGCATATGACAGGGAAAAACAGGAAAAGGGTGTTGAATGTGAAGATAGAAGGTTTCGATTACAAATTGATAAATCGTACGTGGTTCAGGAAGAAGATGATACTTTTGTGGAGGAATTGTTAGATACTCGACCCCCGCCTCCATTTGCCCTGCAAAGAATATATCCCACTGTTCCAGTGCCCTCACAGCCGCCTGTTACAGTTGCGTCCACTGTCTCTATCCCTGTGTCTACTGCTGTTATTTCAACGGCTGTGGCTTTGGCTCCTCCTCCTCCTCTTCCTTCTGTTTCTTTGCCGTCTGTGGCAGCTGTGACTGTTAGTACCCCTGCCGCCCCTATTGTCTTAGCATCCCTCTCGCCAGCACTTTCTCCTGCGACACAACAATTAGCGACGATAGTGCCTGTTACTTCTGTTGCTTCTCCCACTATGGTTTTTCATCCTCCGACATTAGTAAGTAGTGGGACGCCGGTACGTGGATTTGAGGATAGGGATTGGACGAAATTTAAGGAACGCATGGGACCGTTAGTGCGATCTGATGTGGGAGATGATGAGAAACAGGTAATAGCTAATCAGGCTGCACAGTGGGCTCGCATTCCTATTTATAGTGTAGAGGATGTCTGGGCGACTATGAGAGATTTTGAGCCCTTTATACAGCAGCATGCTCTTAAACACATGTGTGCAACTTTAATTGGTCTTTGGCAACAGTGTTTTGAAGCGGAAGCACCTCAAATTTTATATGACATGAGAGATCGAGTGTATATTAGTGAATTGGGGCCAGAACAAGTTTTTGCTAATGTTACAACAATAATAGCTTACAGGGGAAGACTACATGAGAAACGTCCCAGGTCGGTGTCTCAGCTTCCGATGCGGGAGGTTCATCCTATATATCATCAAGAATTGCCGAAATTAACTGATGGCCTTGGTAATATTACTAGGGCGAGGGTGGCGGCCTGTTTTCAGGAGCAATGGGTTTATACTCCGTGGAAAAGAAGTAAAGTTTTGTCCCTCAAGACTCATTTGCCTCATCCTAGGAAAAATCCTACTGCATATTATAAAGAATTGACTGAAGCTGCCTCTTCCGCTGCAATGACTCTTGCCGATATTGAAATGTTTTTTGGTTTACTGGTTCCGGTTGATATTTGGAGGCAGGTGCACACGCAAGATCATGTTGTGTGATTGGGAGGTACATGGGATCAGATTAAAGCATGGAACCGGGAAAGAAAGCCAGGCGATAAGCCCCGGGTAGAAATGTTAGTGTTGCCAGGCCGTATTGTTACGTATATGCATTCCCTTATTCCGCCAAGAAAAGTAGACTGGGATAAACTGTTGGCTTGTCGAAAAAAGAAAGATGACCGTGTGTCTGATTTTTTTACTCGGTTTGAAGGTACGTTTTTGGATTACAGTGGGCAGGATTTGTCCATTGAGGGAGGTGTTCGGTTGTTTGTTAATGGATTTGTTTCTAATCTGCTTCCTGAAATTGCGACTCGATTGCAGGCCTCTGAAAGTACGTGGTCCACCTCTTCCCCTTCTGTTATTTTGAATATGGTGCAGTATTATGAGCATAGGGATAATGAGGAAAAGGAGAGGACAGAGAAAAGGCATAAAGATTTAAAGACAAAGGTGTTGTTACAGCAGGCTTTTAGAGGGCATGGCAGAGGGCGTGGTGGTCCTGCTCGACAGCTTCCACGCACTAGTAGGCAGCCAAATACGACGCCTTTGGGTCTGAATCAGTGTGCGTACTGTAAGGAGGAGGGACATTGGCGTAGCGAGTGTCCTGTGCTTTTGCAGAAGGTAGCAGTCCCTAGAGGACGAGGTTCCCGTGGACGGGGTCGTGGAGCTTGTGGGGCTGATAGGGCACAGGGTGCTGCAGCCTCACACGGTCGTTCTGATAATAATTATTTTGATGACCCTCGGGATGGACAGTACTATCATGATGATTATGATATGGAGGAAGTGACAGGGATGTCTTACAGCTAGGACAGTCAGGGACAGAGTGGGGGACTAGTTCCGATACCTGTAGACCAGCGTGATCCTTATGTAACAGCGGAACTGCAAGGTTCGACTAAGGAATTTTTGGTGGACACAGGTGCGATGAAAAGTTTTGTTTCTCGAAATATGGTCCCTGGGGCGGCTCTGTCCAGCCATAATAATGTTTCGGTAGGTTTTTCTGGTGTACCGGTTGTAAGCCCCATTTCAAGACCCCTTGGATTGACTATTGGTCCTTTCACTGTGGATTCGCCATTTTTGCTGACATCTAATTGTGGCGAAAATTTGATGGGTTTCGATTTGTTGAAGAAACTGCATGCTACTATTTATTGTTCCCCGGCAGGTGTCTCTATGACAATTGGTCCAGATGTAGCACGCGCTAAACAGTGTTTGTCCAAAGATGCACCTCTTCCTGTTGAATTTGCTGATGTGCCACCCACTCTGTTGGCGACAGGTGACACAGACGTCGGACTACTGCAGATACCTCCAGTCTCGATACAAGTTAAAGATGGTGCTATTTTTCCCCGTATCCCTCAGTATAAAATACCACAGGCAGGAGAGCGAGCCTTATTGCAAATTATTCAGGATTTGATTAAGAAGGGAGTCGTTGAGGAGACGACTGCTAATATTTATAATAGCCCTATTCTTCCCATTCTTAAATGGGTGCCCTCAGGTTCCCTTGATGAACATGAAGATGTTTATCGTTTTGTGATTGATTTGCGCGAAGCTCATAAAATAGTGGTTCCCCAGTTTCCAGTGGTCCCTGACATTACTACTCTTTTGGCAATGATTCCTTCCACTGCTAAATTCTTCCCTTTTATTGATTTGAAAAATGTGTTCTTCCGTATTCCTATTCATCCAGATAGCAGATATCTGTTTGGGTTCACCCTAGCTGGCAGAAGCTTTAGGTTCTGTCGAGCTCCTCAGGGCTATACAGAGAGTTCGAGCATTTATAGCCAGGCATTAAAAGGTCAGTTGGATTCCTTGTCACTTCCCACAGGTAATGTATTGGTGCAGTATGTCGATGACCTCCTTATTGCTTCTGATACCGAGCAAGGTTGTAAAGATGGTACAGTTAAATTATTGCTCCATTTAGCTCAGCATGGACATAACGTTTTTCTTTCTAAATTTCAGTATTGTCGACAGGAGGTCTCCAATTTAGGTCATCTATTGTCGATGGAGGGTAGGAGATTGACCCCTGAGCGCATCAGTACCATTGTTAAAATGCCCATCCCACAAACTACTCCTTACGAATCAAACCTTTGCTTGCACTAACCGCTAAAGATGTGCATGAGCCCCTGCCTTATACGCCTGAATGTCAGCAGTCTTTTGAGCAATTGAAAACTGCGCTTTGTTCAGCTCCAGTACTTGGCACCCCAGACTATAACATGCCGTTTGTGTTGTTCGTCCATGAGATGGCTGCTTGCGCGCTTTCTGTTTTAACACAAAAATTTGGAGATAAGCAGCGGCCGTGTGCTTATTTCTCTGCTGTTCTTGACTCTGTCGCAAGAGCCCTCCCGAGCTGTCTAAGAGCGGTCGTGGCTGTGGCTGTCTCGATAAGACAATCGGCTGGACTCGTACTTGATACTGACCTCACAGTTATGGTACCTCATGCTGTGGATATACTTTTGAAGATGACCAAGACACAGCACCTCACCAGTGCACCTCTGACTGGTTATGAATTAACATTGTTCGCTAAACATAATACGATTAAAAGATGTGCCACTCTGAATCCAGCCACGTTACTGCCCCTCCCTTCTGAGAGCGATGAGATTGATAAACATGACTGTATCTTCCGGACAGAACAAGAGACGAAAGGACGGGTAGACTTGACTGATGTTCCCTTATCTGACCCACAAGGGGAACTATATGTTGATGGCTCTGTTTCAAATTACCAGATGGCACTACAACTTCTGCGTATGCTATCACTACGCTGCATGCAATAGTTGAGACATCACAAGTTCCTTATCAGTCGGCCCAAGCTGCTGAGCTTGTTGCCTTAATACGAGCTTGCGAATTGAGTGAGGGACTGGTTGTCAATATTTATACTGACAGCCAGTATGCCTTTGGGGTCGCACATAACGTTGGGCGACTCTGGGCAGAGAGAGGGTTTCTTACTTCGCATGGCACAAAGATTCAGCATGGGCACCTCATATTGAGGCTTTTGTCTGCTTTGACACTCCCTAAGAAATTGGCCATAGTAAAGTGTAGTGCCCATCGGAAAGTCACTGACGATGTAGGTAGGGGAAATGCTTTGCAGATCAGACAGCTAAGGAAACAGCCCGGACTAAAATGAAAAGAATGTTTGTAGCAGGTCCCGCTAGGTGTGTGCCTGAA
Organism: Calotriton arnoldi; assembly: GCA_963921515.1. Lineage (NCBI taxonomy): Eukaryota > Metazoa > Chordata > Amphibia > Caudata > Salamandridae > Calotriton > Calotriton arnoldi. The sequence continues at coordinate 537,094 of CAWUFW010001895.1, forward strand.
GTTACCATGTTTGAGGATACACTCGCGAATGTGAAGGAGATACAAAGTGAGACCACAATAGAGGAATTAGCAATGTGGCAATAAAGTACAGCACAATTGAACAATGAGGGATGTTGGATTGATAAGTCAGGGAAGCAGAGATGGATGTTGCCAGATGCATATGTTCTTCCTGTGGTCACAATGGCCCATGGCCCGGCGCATATTAGTGCTAAAGGTATTTGCAAGTTGTTAGACCTTGTATGGCAGAATGACAATATTTCGAAAACAGCTGCATATTTAGTGAAGTAATGTATGGTGTGCATGATGCACAATCCTGGAAAGGGTACCCCTACACCACCCTGTAATTTTGCATCACCCACTTTTCTTTTTGAGGTCCTTCAGATGGATTACATCGAATCAGATAGGTGCAATAATTTGAAGTAGGTTTTGGTGGTTGTCTGTGCATTCAGTAAATGGGTCGAGGCTTATCCCACTAAAGACAATACAGCCGTAACGACTGCAAAGGTACTCCTGAAGGAGTTCTTTCCTTGTTTCGGCTTGCCCCGTTTGATTTGGAGTGATAAGTAAGTCATTTTAATGCCAAAATGATTCAATTGATTTGTGATGGTTTGCGTATTAAGCAGAAGTTTCATGCTGCCAATCATCCACAGTCAGCAGGCTTAGTTGAGAAGTACAATGGTACTCTCAAACTTAAATTGGCAAAAATTCAGGAGACCACAGGGTTACAGTGGCCAGATGCTTTACCATTAGCTCTTTTGTCGACAAGAACAACAGCACATTCTAGGACAGGATTGTCACCGTACGAGGTCGTGTTTGGATGCTCGACAAACGTCTGGGGCGTCCCGCGCCCTCGGCGGTTTTCAGATATTGAGTATCCGCTGTTGATAGACTATCTTTGCCAGTTAACTGAAAGTTTGCGTTCTATTCACCAACAGGTCCGGGAAGCCCTGCCAGCTACACCAGAGAGGCCCGGACATGATATCCAGCCTGGCGATTTTGTGCTGGTGTGCAACTTCCAGCGGAAAAAGAGTTTGGAGCCACGATGGAAGGGACCGTAACAGGTCCTCCTATCTACACGCACAGCTGTTAAAGTCGCCGGCCGAAAGAACTGGGTGTACGCGACTCATTGTCGCAGGATACCGCTACCCTTGCCCTATGATCAATGGGTGAGGGATGGAGTAGGGGACTCCGAGTGTGAGATGGTGCCTCAGTTTGTTCCCTTTAGCGATGCCAGGCTGACCTGGACCAAAACGGATGAGGAAAATGATGAAGTGCTGAATGCAGCGGTCCCTCCGGAAATAGAAGCTATTCAGGAGCCGCTTTTTACTGATCCCTCTGTGCCTGGAGTCACTAGGTACAATTTGTGCCCTCGGCTGAAGAACGGTGCACAGAAGGAGAAGTCAGATTAGTTAGGGATGGACTGTGTAAGTTAGGGTGTACTTTGCTATTGTACCAACGGAGTTAGTTTAGGGTGATGTATGATTTGTGCACTGTTTGAACATTGGACAGGATAGATCGAAAGTATCCCCTTGGGGGTACATTATCCTGGTCGACGTGGGAACCCGAGCTTAGGACAGAGCAAGCTCCACCGCCGGTGCAAGAGCGCCAACGTTTTGATGAACAATAGGAGCCTGTACCAGTGAGGCTCTGACGGACACTGGGAACTTGTATGTTCTTCTTGCTGGCATTTCGCCCCTTCGCTTTATCATTTGCTATGCATCCCTTTGGCAGAATGGTTGCTGATGAAGAGCAGCCAGTGATTCCCCTTGTTCATACACGCATATTGTGGTCTACCAAGAAAAAGTTATTATGTGCTATTCCTGTGATTCTACTGCTATTGATTCTGGGTGGGGTGTCCTGGGTTTTGGAATGTGATCAGGATGCACCGGCATGTACTGAGAATAAGGTTGTTTCCCAAATCCGCACAAAAAGGACAGCCCCGAGTAATGTATTGCTAGACACCCATAAAAGATTTTTTGGAGAAAGTACAGCTTGTTATCCCACTGAATCTGTTACAAGTTTATGGACTGCTTACCCATTGTCACTTGTCAATTATACGTACATTCGCCCAGCCCATTTTGTAGAGGGAAGGGGTGAGTTTGGTATGGGGTATCCTGGCCCTTGTTTGCATTACAGAAAGCCACGAGGAAAGGGGTATCCGGGGTGTGATAATAACACGCATTGTGAAAATTTGTACATGAGAGAGCAGAACATTACCTTGGTGGGCTGGCATTACCAGGATTTACCAGTTACTCGAAAAGCTGGTTACTATCCCGCATGTTGTCCGATAGTAAATAGTACTGATGCATTTCTGTATGTCAATTGTTCTGGAATAATATTGTTCAAAAATACGATGTCCCTAGTGAAAAAGAAGGATCCGAGTACTTTTGGAATGAACACCAGATATGCTCCTGTAGATTATCAAGGTCCCCTCTGTGCACACCCAGGATTTTATTTTCTGTCTAATGGTACTTATTCAAATGTTTATAATGGTGCAGATGATGTTGCTCTAGGAATGGTGCTCCTTCTGGGCGTGCCTTGCAAGTACAGTAAGCCAAATGTAAGGTGGGTAAAAAGAACATTAACTGCGGAGTTTTGTGATGGAGTAACAGATTTGGAAGTCAACAATTACAGTAATGGGATCACCTTTGGCTATATTCTTTCCTCCATTATCACCTTTAGTGGTACTGCAATGGCCAGGGGTGAGAAAGCTAGAGAATATTTTGGATGTAAGCTGCAAATATTATCTAACTCTACAGTAGCAGCTTTACGTGACATCACCACCCAATTGGAAAGTGTGCAAATATATTCAGTGCAGACTAGATATGCTGTTGATTTTATTCTAGCTAAGAATGGTGGTGTGTGCGCGGTAGTAGGAGACCAGTGTGTAGTCAGGATCACTAATATGGAAAAGAACATTACCCAACACATTTTAGACATCCTACGAAAATGTGCAAGGAATGGAGAGTGGGAATTGGAGTTGGTCACTTTTTGGTAGTTGGAGTTGGATCCTTGAAAAGGTGATTTACTTCTTGCTGTGTCCTGGTCCAGTGTCTTCCTTTATGTTGCTCATATTGCACCACCCTTCTCGCTCCTAAGAGAATGTCGATTCATGATACTAATACAACAATTATGATTCAAAAGGAAGTTGAAGACCTCATGCAAATAGATGAGGGTATTTTTGAGACTTCTTCACTCCTTTCTGCCTCCTTTCCTGATGCTGAAGACATGGAGTGCTCTTAATACAGTTCACTAATGATTTATCGATTTTGCCAATATACAGAATGTTTAGATCATGCTAAAAGGAGGGTCTGTTAGAATGGGAAATTATGCTTTCGCATTGTTTTACGTGAAGTTAGCATTCGCAGCGCCATTTTGTGTAAGGGCACCATTTTGTATCATAATCGAAACTAATCCTTTGCCATTTCCGAGAAACGGGCTTCTCTAGGTTATGTTTCTTCGGAGCTGAGTTTTGCTACACTAATGAATACACTGTTCTTATTAGCGCATACCTTTCCTGTTAGATATAGGCCTTCACCCACTTGTCTAGTGGTGGGTACAGGCAGAGTGACCTTGAATAGTAGATAATGTGTGCCCGGTCTCAGAATCGAAACATACTCCTTTGTAATTTACTGTCCAGCTGCATATCCCTGGAAAATTTCATGGTGGGCGTGCTTTCATTGGTTTCGAATTGTACGTAATGTATCGTTATGCTTGCTGATGTCAGTCCCTCTGCAGCACTCCTAGCGACTGGGCAGACAGGGCTCCGCTCTGAGTGTACTCTGAATAAACTGTTATTGGTTTGTATTCTCTACTGTCTGACCGACTCTTCATTTTGTATGGAAGGCTGAGAGGTGGTCGTGAGTGACCCGGGTGACCCTAATCGGGCCACTTCCTTCAGTCATGGCAACCCCGCGCGGCCTTGTTAGAGCTTCTGCTCTAGCCGTGGGGTTGCCATGGGAGCGGACGACGGTGGTCGCGCAGGCGCCACCTGGCACGGGATCGGACTTTAAAAGATGCCGATCCCGTGTAACGGGTGCCTCCCTCGGCCCTAGGAAGCTGAGAAAAGCACAGAAGCGAGTCGGGATGGAGGCGTAAAGATTCCGCCCGACTCCAACAGGGAACCAAGCCAAAATATTTATGAGGGCAATACGAGGGATTTAGAGATACGGAGTGGGGCGACAGGAAGTCTCCGCTCTGATTATACATGAATAGGCATTAACCAATTGTTGGGAAACAGAGGCAGGAAGCCTCCGGTCCAGAGTCAAGACAACCGTGTTATTAAGATAGAGAGCCCCCCCCCCCCCATAAGGGAAAAATTTAGAAATATACAATTAGTAATATACAAAATACAGTTATAGGTTTGGTGGGAGGGATCTACCAATTAATCAATCAGTACTCAATCAGGCATACATCAGGTATACATCAGGCATACAAAGTATGAGAGGTGTACTTATCTTGTGAGCAGCAGCAACAAAGAAGGGAGAACACTACGTGTGGAGGGACTTTATACACTGCTAGAATGTTTTTGAAGTTCTAGATCTCTTCAACTGTTGCTGCTGTGAGCTGCCCAATAAAGGAGATTTGCATAAAGTTAGCCTCCGTGTCATGCCATAAAATCTGTACCTGAATCCAGATTTTATGGCAACCTCTCTGGGGGCACCAAGGGCCTGCTCCCACTTCCCATCTTCAAGGTCCCCCAGATCCCTCTCCCACCGTTCCCTCAGTTGTTGTAGGGCATCCAGGGTATGTTTTATACATTTTTTTATATGACAGGGATGTGTCTTTTTAGGGCATGCGGTCATCCAAGAGCCTGTCCTCCAATGGGGAGGATTCCTCTAGCTCTGTGCCCATGGCAGCACAAACTGCAGGGCATGTCTCACCTGTAGGCACCAGAAGGTCTCAGTGGCCGTCAGCTGATATTCTCTTGTTAAGTCTGGCAGGGGAATTACATCACCCTTAACCCACATGTTCCCCACTGTGGGGATGCCAATTAAGTCCCACTTGGTAAAGCTCTCCAGCCTCCGAATGTCGGAGTTGCTCCCTGCCCGCAGCAAGCTGCAGCGGGTGCGGAGCAACGCTGGTACAAAACGACCCGAGAACATGGAAGGAGCACTTCACGTTCTAGTCCGCAGGCATCTCCTTTCCATCCGTGTCACACTTACCTCTTCCGGTTCGTCTCGGTTTCCCCCAAAGTCATTCCTCGTTGCGGTCACCTTGTAGTCCAGGCAGCGGGCATCGGTTGTGGCGTCCTTCATCCTCTGGATCCTTCTTGGAGTCGTGGGATCTATTTGCCAGGGGCTGCTTGCAGGTGCCTCGCGTCCTGGCATTTCCTGTGTCAGCTATTCCTACGAAAAGAAAAAGAAAAACATACGCTAAAGACTCAAAAGGCTCTCCTATTGTGGTAATGCGCTTGCGCTGGTATATATATTTGTATGCTTGAATACAAACACAACTTATGTGACTGAAGTTCCCCTTGGCTTTACATAAGGGCATCTGTATTCTTTTTTTTACACCTTGAGAAGGCTGCGTCTGAGGATTGCAGTCTGTGGATAGTTTCCTGCAGTTAAGGAGACAACATATTAGCCTGCATATGTTTTGCATTTTTTATATTACGCATATCTGAAAAAATACATATATTATTCTTGTTTTTGGTTATATGTATGAGAGATTCATTTTCTGGGCTATATTTTTCTTTTCCCTTTTCTACATTAAGGGTAAGAAAGTTGCCATGCACTCCTAATTGCATAGGCGATAGGTATACACTGGCTTATCTCTGTCTTTGTATCTTTTCTTTTGGCTATAGAACTATTCTGGCTCCTAAAGGAATGCTTTTGGATTATAGTGGAAGAGGGGAGTAAAACAGGTCGTCAAGATAGTTACTTAAACACTATACTACACTCTTGCCCTTACAGGGTCTCACTCTTGCCCGTTTGCCTGCTGTTTCTGTCCCGGGACCACACTGACCAGCATCCCTTGCGACCAGCCTGCCGCCGACGCACGCCACAGCGCCAGGAGGCGCTTTAAAAACCGCCAGGGGATCCCGCAGTGTGGGATGCCCATTTGCCTGCTGTTTCTGCCCGGGACCACACTGACCAGCATCCCTTAAGGCCAACCAAGCCGCCGACGCACGCCACAGCGCCAGGATACGCTTCAAAAACCACCAGGGGCTCCCGCAGCACGGGATGCCCGTTTGCCTGCTGTTTCTGCCCCGGGACCACACTGACCAGCATCCCTTGCGGCCAGCCTGCCGCCAACGCACGCCACAGCGCCAGGAGGCGCTTCAAAAACCGCCAGGGGCTCCCGCAGCGTGGGACGCCCACGGGCATGCCTGGGCAGCGCCCGGGCAAAGCCCGGGCCATGGGCAGGCCCGTCTGCGCCCGTCCGCGCCAGGAAGAGGCAGGGCAGGGCTACTCCCCTTGGTTTTTCAACGTGGAGCAGTGACTGCATCAACCTGTTTACGCGCACCAAGTACTGTGCTTTGCATCTGTTTTCTCTTTTAGAATATTTGGGACACCTGTTTGTTTTATACACATTCTACTCCTCCAAAAGAACCATTGCCCTAGTGCCTGTTGCTGGCCTAGTGATATGGGTAAGCGGAAGGCGACAGATGGGGCTCCTAGGGCACCGAAGGGGAAAAAAACGCCTACTAGGAAGGTGGCTGGTGATGTACTCACTAGAATTGACACGCTTCTGACCGAGTGTACTGATATTATTACTTCTAACTCCAGTCTACCCAACCCTAGCACAGTGGCCCTCTCTTGTCCTCCGTCCCAGAGCTTCCACAAAATGTTTGAAAAACAACACACGAAAGCACACGCGCCAGAGTCAGAGGGGAACGATGGCCTGCTTATTCGTGTTCCCTGTGACAGTTTATCTACATGCCAGGAGGCGATAACGGTGGAATGTAGTAACAGGTATTCTTTACTTGACAATACTGAGTTTGAACCGAAGAGCCAAACCCCACCAGGAGAGTCTGCATGAACACTGAGACTTTGATTATGCTGCGGAGTCTAATGGAAGTTGTTAAAGAGTTCAAAGAGCAGGTTAAAATTCTCCTTGATGTTGTTAGAAATTGTGGTGGGGTGTACACCAGCAACCCAACATGCAGCTGCAAGGGGCCGCGGGCAGGTACAAAAACACCAGAGAAGTGCTGCGCTAAGGCCATCCTTCCTTCTAGCTCCTCAACCCAGTGTTGTTCGCTACTAAACTCAGATGCTCAAACTCACACAGCTCCACTGATGTGTTTAAATCAAGAGGGGAGAGCTGGGGAATGGATGCCTTCTCGGAGGTTACATGGGAGGAGATTGTTTGGAGAGCTTGGGGATGTAAGTAAGGAACATTGGAGGGTGGGTCTTGGGCCCTGTGCTGCCACCCTGACCAATTTACGGCCACGGCCCAATGGAGGCCTTTGGGGATGGGGGGGGTGACAGGGCAGCTGTATATCTTACCCATGTTCCAAAGTTGCCCATTGGGTCATGGGAAAACAAGGAGTCTCTGACAAACAAAGTTATTCATTGGCTCCGCGAAACAAGACACTGCTATTCAATAATTAGGAGTGACATCCTAGATGTGGAAAGGCTGCGAACATCTGCTGGTATCCAAGATCTTATTTGGGTCCCCTTTGTGAGGTATGATCTAGTGGAGGGGCTTATGGCGGTTGAAGCATGCACAATATCAAATGCGCGTACTGTCATCCAGCTCAAATTCTGTGCCCCGACAAACCTTTTGACATCCCAGCGCGCCAAGAGCGATAGGGGAGCAGGCAAAGAAACCAGGGCAACCAGCAGGGAACATCAGTGACTGGAGCACATGATTCCGTCTAGTTCGAATGCTAACGAAGAAGGGGGGGTTGCGAACCTGTCGCTTTTACGCCCACAAGAAGTGGATCCTCCCAGGGATAGGAAACCTAATTTTGAACAGGCTAGCGTCTTTTTGCATAGACAAGATGGGCTAATGACACTACCTGATACCAATACACTTAATGTTAGAAATATAAAAAACACTTCAACCCTACATGGGGCAGATTTAACCCTGGATCCCTTGGTGAAGATTGCTTCATGGAATGTAGCAGGGTTAGCCAAACTTTTGCCCGATGCCAAGTGGGGAGAATTTATTGACACCTATGACATATGTCTATTTCAGGAAACTTGGTGTCTTACCCCATGTCATAGAAATGGGTAAACATTCCTAAAGGTCATCCCACTTCCGCTAGTATTAGGCTATTACATTGGCTGCCAACCCAACAACGAGTGGAATTTAAGGCCCTCTGTCTGGTTCACAAGGCACTCTATGGAGGAGGTGCAGTGGGTATGCAGAAACTGTTTTTCTGGTACTCACCCACGAGAAATCTAAGATCTACCAACGCAGGTTTGGTTCAGATTCCAAAACTTCGTAGAGTAAGATGGGGAGGCAGGAGTCTATCCCACTGTGCAGCTAAATTGTGGAACAAGGTACCGCCCGCCATGAGGCTACAACCTAATAGGCAGCATTTCAGGAAAATGCTCAAAACCTGGTTGTTTCCCTCCAACTAAGTCCATGGTCAAACTGAGCAGCTCCCCTCTCACCTCCCTAGCGCCAAGACGCCGCGGCAATCGAGCGCTTTATAAATATATTTTACCTTACCTTACCTATACATAGTTCTGTGTTGAAGCAACTAAGAGCTCCAAGGGAAGGCCCTCAGGGGGACTATGTATTTGGACTAAGACCACACTCCGATGTACCATTAGGACTCTACTCTGTGGTTCCAAAGACATTCTAGCACTTAGACTCTTATTCCCCTCTGGTCTATCAATAAAATTAATAAATGTTTACAACAGAGTGGAGGGTAGAATTAATGAAACTATTACCATTTGCCAACTTGAGCAACTGCTAGCTAACCCCGGATCCAGAGACCTCCTTCAGGTGGCAGGTGACCTCAATGCAACATTTGAGCCATTAGCTGCAGCCCCTCAAGATTTAACCTCTGAGCTGGATAATCCATGGGGAATACCCCATTTAGAATTGCCCAAAGTAAGATGGTCACCTAAAGTGGGACAGCTGTTGGCACTGACTCTCGAATATGAGCTTAGGGCCACCAATGGTAGGTGTAGCTCAGATCGCCAGGGCAAAGCTACCTTTTATAGACCGGGATACTGCAGCAGAATAGATTACTTCCTTGCCCAAGTAGAGCTATGGCCTGCCATAGTGGACATGGAAGTGATCGATTAATTAGATAGTGATCATAATGCCCTTGGCCTGTCATTGAGCATTGAGAAAACCCCACACTTTGGGAGTAGGGGACATTGTGAGATAGGAGTGTTTCAGCCTACTAATAACAACAGATCTATCAAGTGGGAGTGGGTTGTTAAAAACCCTGTGGTCCTAAATACCATCAAGGAAACTGTTAAAGCTGATTATGATTATTTGTCCAAACTTCCTAGTAATACAAGAAATGAAAAGATGATTCACTCACACGAAAAGCTGGGTGAAATAATAAGGGATGTCCTGGGTAAACCAAGAAAGAAGAAAATGAATCTTACTTCGAAAACTGAACCCTGGTACAATAATGCTTGTAGAGTGGCGAAAGGTGAGCTCCTTGCTTCCATTAAATCCAAATCACAGGTGGAGATCACCAAATCTAGAGCATATCATAGGTCAGTAATCTCCAATTCAAAAAAGGCGTGGGAAGATCTGCTATGGTCGGATCTGCATGATGCCCTAGTTAATAGGGACCCCAAAGATTTTTGGAAAACTGTAGCTGTTGTTTCTAGGGGGAACAAACCCGTACTTTACTTTTGCATCCAACCAGAAAAGTGGGTTGCACATTTTAGCCAAATGTATACAGATAAGGGTAGGTTGGATAATGATAGAGCCATTATAGATGTGAGTGGGTCCCCAACCGAACCTAATGGACTACAATTCTCACTTAGCGAGATGGAAAAAGCAATTAGCTCATGTGTTCCCGGACGTGCCCCCGGTCCCGACAGAATTCCAAATGACCTGTATAAAGAAAATTTGGGGTCCTTACATTAATTTACTCTCTAATAGTATCCTCTCGGGTATGGACATTCCACAGTCATGGAAACTGGCAGAAATAGTTACAATTTTTAAGAAAGGGGCCCGTGCACTTCCAGCGAACTATAGGCCTATTAGCCTCATAGACTCCTTACAAAAAAATGTCTGCAAGCAGGTTCTCGCCCACCTCCAAGAGTGGATAAGTGAGGGGAGTATCATTTCCGAGTGGCAGGCTGGTTTTAGAGCACAAGTGAGTACCTTAGATCAGATCTTCCGCTTTATGTGCATTTTTTGGAGGGAAGTGACTATACGCAATGGCAAACTTTATGTTGCCTTTGTTGATTTACGTGCCGCCTTTGATATGGTACCGAGAGCGAAACTATGGAAGGTCCTTAAAGACATGGGTATGACATGGGTATGCCGACTCCACTCTTGAACATACCTTGGCACAAGTAAGATGGGGTGATAGCGGGGCGTTAACAGAGTCGATTTACATTGATAACGGAGTTAAACAGGGGTGTGTATTAGCATCTACCCTGTTCACCCTGTTTATTAATGATGTTACTAGCTTTCTGAGCAGGGATGGTTGTGATGCTCCGAAAATAGGTGGACAATGGGCCCCCGCTCTCCTATTTGCGGATGATACTCTGCTCATATCAAAGTCGCCGCAAGGGCTCCAGCAGCTGTTAAATGATTTCCAGGCATTTTGTCTGGAACAGGGGTTGGAGCTAAACAGCTCCAAAACAAAATGTATGCTTTTTTCGTCAAGCTTAAAGGCAAAATGCAAGAAGCGTCTGTATGTGGGTGGCGCCCCCCCTAGAGCTAGTGACAGAGTTTGACTACCTTGGTATAAGATTCAACCAAAATATGAGCTGGCTCCCACAATTGGAAAGAGTGCAACTATCCCTAGTCCAGCAAACGGTGAATATAGTTAAGATCCATAGGAAAACTATATCTAGGAAATTGGCTCCAGCGCTAGAGATATGTAACGCCAAAGCGCTTGGGGCAGCCCTATATGGAGCGGAGGTGTGGGGCTGCTCAAACTGTAGTGGTCTCTCAGCAACCGAACAAAAATTTCTTAGATCCCTACTGAACCTTCCGGTGTCCACCCCACTGATTCCGCTCTATCTAAATTTAGGCTAGAAAAAAATTGCACACAAAATTGTTTTAACAATGCTTATGTTTTGGCAACGGCTATGGTCTACTCCAGGTCTTGCGTCCTACAGGGTGGGTCTCCGTGAACTAATGACACCAATTTGTGTGGTCAAGATCCCTTGGATGTGCGCAGTTAAGAACTTGCTCCATAAACTAGGATTAGATTAATACTGGAGCCATCCGGAAACTCTTAGCCAGATCAACAAATCTAGTCTCAAAGTTGCGTATTGGGACACTGTTGTGACTGATTTGATAATGAACTGCAAGGGCTCACTTTCAATTGCTTTTATGAATGTTAAACATTCATTGTGATTTGAGGCCACGATAGACGAAATTGAACCCCCATTAGCAAGAAAAATAAACATACAGTTCAGGTATGGGTGCCTACCTGTAAACAACTTTATAAGAAAATGGGGCAAAGTATGCGAGAGGGATGAAGGACACTGCCCCTGCTGCCAGGGGATACCAGAGTCACTTGAACATGTTTTATTCTTTTGCCCCTTGTACTACCAATCACGAACCAAATGGATAGCCCCACTATGCAGAAATTTGGGGATAAGAAAGTACAAGGAGGCTTATAGAATATTGCAGTCAAATACTACGCATTTGATTGTATTTTGTACAGCTAAGTTCTTAATGGCTATGTGGATTAGGCGCATTAAGTACTCCCCTGTTAGCTTTTAGGTTGTCCCTTATTGTATGGCTCGTGCTAGATTCGTATCGTGTGCCTCGTACTTTATCAAGTGAATGCTGCTTTCTTTACTCTTTTTAATGACTTTTACACGTTTTTACTATTGCTTTTAATGTATTCTATGGTGAAGTTCTTATTTATAAATAATGATGTATTAGAATCTGTTTCACTTGACTGCTATTTTGATGAAATACAATGATGCACTTTGATCACTTTATTATGCTGCTATTGCAATTGGACTGGAAACGTTCATTTACAATGCTATGTTGTATTTGTATCTTGTGTTTGTAAATGTCCTGTTCTATGGTGTACTTTTATGATCTTAGTGATCGAAATAAAGTTCTTTGTATGTATATTCTCTATTGCAGGATCACACACTTCTTCCATTGGTGACTCCCTGCTGCACTGGTCACACCGAGGGACCTTCTTCAGTTCTCATTCACTTGTTTCCCTTCTTCCCCTTGTACACTGGTCTTGCTTTGACCACGTTGGGCATACTTAGTGATAAAGGGAAGGAGAGACCTTCTCTTCAACTTCTTGCATCTCGTTCCTGCGCAAACTTCAGGTGAGCCCTGATACCTAAGGGCCCTCAACATCTCTGTGTCGCAAACTGGGGTAGCCTGTGTGATTTTGTTTCCTTACTCCAGGTATGTCATCACTTCTTTCCAAATTTTAACTACTGTTCTTCTGGGGGTAGGCAGCCCAGTCAGTTTCCTCCTGCCATACAAGGCCTATGGGTATTCTCTGTCTCCCAGCATGTGTCTGTTCATTCTAAATACCAGTTCAGCTTGTGGCGCAGTCATTGACCATAATCAATTGTGATGCCCAGTAGTACTTTTGAATATCTGGGAGGGATATGCCCCCATCATACCTGCCTGCCATGTCAGCCTGGGCAGGGCGATCCGTGCTAGGCCCCCATCCCACAGCAGTAGTTAGACTTCTGCCTCAATTGCCTTGAAATATGCCTTGGGGTCCTCATAGGGAGTGGTTTGTAACACATAGACAAAACATTGCATTGACATTTTAATATTATCAAGAAAATTAGTTCATTCTATCACCAATCCTATAATTGGAAAATTGGTATTTCAGACCATGCTATCACTTGAATGTGCTTACAATTAGATAATTCCTATGCTTCTAAAATCTAGATGGTGTATGAATGTTGATATTGCTCCTAACAATAATAAAAATAAGGCTAAAATGTTGTCTGCTATTGATGACTATTTTTCTCTTAATACTGAGGGTGCAAAGTCCAATATTACACAATGGGATGTTTTTAAACATATATTAGAGGTATAACAATCTCCATAATAGCCCATGAAAAGAAATCATTTTACGTTAAACTCTCTGACTTGGAAACTGAAATTGCTGATTTTGAACGTCTATTTATGTAATCTAATAATCATTTTTTAAAACTTAAATTACAGAAGATTTTTTATAAATACAATTCTTCACTCTGTAAAAGAGCCGGATTGAAAATCTCAAATCAAAAAGAGAATTTTTGTTTTAATGCAAATAGATGTGGGAAATTATTGGTTAATTATATCTGCAGTAAAAGAAGGCAGACCTCGGGGTGTGGCCAAGGCACCAACATGGCGGACGCACCTTGAAGCTGTGTAGCAGACTTTTTCTTCACCCAGTCGCGGCCCTTCTCGCCCTGCTGGTGGCCAGGTGAGTGCTGCGGGGCTGATGACGTGCAGGAGGAGAGAGAGTGGAGACGGCAGCAAGACTGGCTGGCCTGTTAGGTTTGAAAATCCCATTCTCGCTATACACTTGTCCTACGTTATATTAGGTTAGTAGTCTGCGTCTAAATTAGACACCATTTGTATCCACGTTATGCAACCGACTGAGTTATCCCTGCAATGTGCGAGCTTCAGTTAGCGAGTGTGACTCCATTTTGAATTTCGTAATCCCTATTAGGCTGTGTCTGTACTAGGCCTCATTATTCGTATTGCTTGCCTCAGCAGAACACAGTATTCAGCTATTATTTCTTTTCTGTTCAAGGTTGCCTTCTGACTTACTAATCAATAGGCCATTCTGCTCTCGCATACCTATCCTTGTGTGTAGCTCTGCTCCCACGTTAGGAGACGCCGAAACCCAGCACGGCAACCTTGAGATAGTGATAGCGTGTACCCATCTAGCAGGTGGTAGCCCATCCTTCTGTGCCTCCTTTGTTCATGTTCGGCCTAAGCCGGTAACTTTCCATTGTGGGCGTGGTTGGGAGGTCCTTGGGAGGAATGATTATGCGTTGCAGACTGTTGGGGGGCTTGTCCCTCGGCAGACATCTTAAGGTGCAGGTCAGATTGGACTCCTCTGCAGAGTATTGCTAATAAACAACTGCTTGTATTCTCTACTGTCTGACCAACTCTTCATTTTGTGGAAGGCGATTAGGAGGTTGTAAATAACCCGGGTGGCCCTTTTCGGGCCACTTCCTTCAGGCCTCGCCTGCCCTGGCCGTTCCGGCACGACTAACGGAGATCCTCCTGGGCTGCCTGACTGCCGCGGGGCGGCCATCCGTGTCTGCGACCTGGCAGCAGTGGCGTGGGAGTGCTGGGCCCTTGCTGCTGGGGTGGAGCTGGCGCCGAGGAGACTGGCTGCAGGCGGAGGTCCACCGAACCACCTCTAAGGTGAGCCGCCGTGCAGGACTGGTGCTGGTGCCTGGGGCATGGCTCCAGTTTAACTGAGGGCCCTGGGCTGATTGCTGCCTTCCCTACCTCCTCCTTTGCCTCCTGTGACTGCGCCGGCCCCCAGCTGCCGAGGTGGAGCTGGCCTGCACTGGTGCCAGCGGGCTGTCATTCCTGGGCTGGGGGCGCAGTCCCGGGCTGCAGCTGCCCTTGGCCATCGGGGGCATCACTGGAGTGCTGAGTGGGGGAGCCCTGTTCTCGCTTCTCTGCAGAGCCCACCTGGGTGCTGTGTTGGTGACGACTGGGGGACTGCTGGCAGGGGCCCCATTGGATTATCGCTTGGGGTTGCCATGTTACCAGGCCAGAGCAGCTGCCTGTGGTGGAGGGCCCACCCTCCCCACTTTCCCCTCCCATCCACTTCCCCTCCTCTTTGGAAAGTCCCACACAACCACTCACACACCCATTCACAGACCCACACAGCAACTCACATACCCACTCATACGCACAGTCACAGACTCACACACCCACTCACACACCCATTCACACACCCATACAACCACTGACACACCCACTCACACACCCACACCACCACTCCCATCACCACTCCCATACCCACTCACACACCCACACAACCACTCACACACCCACTAAAACACCCACACAACCACTCACATACCTGCAAAACCATTCACACACCCAGTCAAAGACCCACACAACCACTCACACACCCACTCGCACATGCACACAACCACTCACACAACCAGTCACAGACCCACACAACCACTCACACACCCACTCACACACCCATTCACAAATTCACCCAACCACTCACACACCCATTCACAGACCCACACAACCACTCACATGCCCACTCAACCATTCACAAACCTACTCACAGACCAATACAACCACTCACACATCTACTCACACACATGCACAACCACTCACATGCCCACTCACACACCCACATAACTACTCACACACCCACTAAAACACCCATACAACCACTCACACACCCAGTCACAGACCCACACAACCCCTCACACACCCACTCGCACACACATGCACGCAACCACTCACACACCCAGTCACAGACCCACACAACCACTCACACACCCACTCACACACCCACACAACCATTCATACACCCACTCACAGACCAACACAACCACTCACACAACCACTCACACACCCACTCGCACACACACACATAACCACTCACACACCCACACAACCACTCAAGACCCACACAACTCACACACCCATTCACAAATTCATCCAATCACTCACACACCCATTCACAGATCCACACAACCACTCATAAACCCACTCACACACCCACACTATCACTCACACACCCACTCAACCACTCATACACCCATGCAACCTCTCACACACCAACTCACATACCCACACAGCCACTCACACACTCACTCACACACCAACATGACCACTTACACACCCACTCAACCACTCAACCACTCATACACCCATACAGCCACTCACTCACATACCAACACGACCACTCACACACCCACTCAACCACTCATACACCCTTACAGCCACTCACACATCCACAAAACCACTCACACACCCATTCACAGACCCACACAGCAACTCACACACCCACTCACACATCCATCCACAAACACTCACACAACCACTCATACGCACAGTCACAGACTCACACACCCACTCACACACCCATTCACACACCCAAACAACCACTCACACACCCACTCTGTTATATTTCATATAGGTACCCCGATATAGGTCTAGGTATCATCATAACCCTTCACCTACATTCTCTCCTATACTACATACATAATGGATTTGGAGGACTGACCTTTTACCCAGTTACAATACTACACATAAGTACGTAGGGTTTTTCCCTGGACACTGGCCTCATAAATTATGCATGAGGATTCTTAGTTTCTTGGATTCACAGCAGGACCATCATCTCCTGCATAATAACTGAATATAAAGTTCATTCCCGACGTCATCCTAAGTCCGACACTGGCACAGCAAGGTAGAACCCCTGGGGATACCTTAGGGTATATAAACACCACATCTTGCTGAGATAGTTAGAGGAGATCACGACTTCCATGCCGACACACTGACGCGAGACGTTGAAGTTCCTGCATGCAGATACTCCAGCTCGTAGTGGTCTGACATCCCTCGCGGGGTGTTCAGCTCAAGACCAGAATGAGGTCCCACAAGCTAACATCAGGTAATGGGGTTGGCTTTATCCTAGAGGGATTCTTGGCTTTACACCTACTCACATGCTAGGTACACTTAGGTACATCTAGTTAGGGTGCATCGTAGGAGTACGCATTTTATTGCCATGTATTTTATATACTCGCCTATATTTATGATTTTAGCAAAATGGTAGAAACCTACCATCTGTTTACTTTTTTAGTGCTGCTACTCATTTATATATGCTACTGTCTACTGGTGATTTCAGTGCACTTATTTTACGCTAGAATAACAACTGTTCAATAAATACTTATTGAAAACGTCCCAACCGTTTATTCTGTGTATCTCTCTGAGAACAAGTGAGCACGAGTGACTGAGCAAAAAGTAAGTTACTGTTTCTACGGTCCTGAGGGATCAGGGTTGTCCTGTTCGATAGTTGCCAAGAACTATTTTCTCCTTGGTAAGAGGAGGTTATAGTGGCATTGCGAGCTAGCTGGTACACAGGCCAACATACCCGGTGGGGGTGTCTGGAATCAGTCTGGACACCAGTCCCGCAGTGTATGTTGTCTAAACGCGCAGATCCTATATAGGTCTCATAGGAACTACACGACATGGCGCCACCAACGTTGGTATTGGCACTTATTTAACGGTCAAATCTGAGTAGTTCAGTCGTGCTATTCTCAGAGACCCCTAATCACATTTCCCCAGAGACGTCTGGAGTGGGAGGGAACAAATCCGCCGCAGCTGAGTAGGAAAATTCCTATGTAGTGGCTGTTGGTTTAATCAAGCTTGAAGGATACAGTGTTCCTAATTGTGCATAACACCTTATCTCAGTTCCCTTGAAACGCTCTCCTTTCTAAAAATAATGACCAAACAGGGAGACGTAGATGAAGGGAATGCACTAAACTTCTCAGCCGAAGAAGACGATGCAGATGCAATATACATTGCAGATAATGTAAGAAATGCCGTCACCCTAAAACTAGTAGCATATGGTGTTACAATTAGGGGTGGGCAAGTGACATTCGTGATTGAGGTACACGAATCATATAGAACAGAGGTATTCTATTCATGGATTAAATTCCCGCAGGCAAATGCACAAACCAAAACATTTCACTACTATGTAGAAGATGTAATATCAAATGAGTATAGTCCATATGAGGACATTGAAATTCCACTCACTTACGAAGAACACCTCTACTGGTTTAAAGGCGCCCTCCCCCATACAAGAAATAGAGTAAGACTCAGTCCGCTTGGAAGAGACTGAGCAACATGGCCAGTTTTAGCGGCATACACACCACATCCTGACATTGACACATGCCAGGAGGAGACTTACTTGTACAGCATAATGAATTAATAAGACTTTACAGAAATATGACACAGTTTGTGTTGAGAACAATCACTTCAGCCCGCACCGGCTACACAACCAGGACCAGTCCAGAGTCCTACAACAAAAATTACACCACAGACACTGCAGCAGTAATGGGTAAAATGCACACAATGTCCTAAGGAAAAGCATAGAATACTAACTATTTGCTTGCCAATGGGGATAGCTCCCTCTATAGAGGATTGTGCCTCTTGGGGCACAGTCTTCGCTGCAATATATACCAGAACTCATGGTATCCCTTCTTTAGCGGTAATACCAGATGTATTAAGACAAATACAGAATGAGTATGGAGCAGAGCCTGCTCTAAACTTGGGGATGAAGTTGTTAAATAACTTTGCCCAGGTATCTGCGATAATATTGGCGAATATTAAAGGAGAAGCAGCATCAGTGGCAATACGCCAACGCCTGAGAGAGTTCACTCCATTACAACAGGAGACAGAACTACCTAAAATAATTGAAACTGCTTCTGCAGAGTTAGGTAGAGACAGTCTGGGAGCTAGACCTGTAAAACCCCAACTAATGGGGAGTTCAGATAAAGAACAGGCAAAGCAAACACCAGTTTCTTCAAAGAAGAAATGGGACAATAATAAACAACAAAAGAACAGATCTCACTCCAGGGGAAGCTCTCCCCAGCAGGAGCCCCCAGAAAGGAGATATAATCTTAGGAATAGAGATAACATTAAAAAACCTGACAGGTATCAGGATACTGCTACTCGTTCCTCTTGTTCCTTTCAGGGTCCATCAAAAAACTCAGAGAGGGAAGGACGGTCAGAACAAAGACAAGAAGAGCGTACAAAGTCCAGAGACAAGCAACACACTTCAGACTACGCTTCAAAGAAAGAAGAAAAACCTAAAGCAAAACCTCAATTTAAAAAGAAGTAGGTAGCAGGTCTCAAAGTTAGACATGCCCTGAATTCTGAGGACTCAGCTACTGAACAGGGAATGGGCTCTGACGATGCTAGACAGCGCGGCAGAGGTAACAATAGCTCACTGGAACCTGATGGAATTTCTGGTGACAGCGGAGTTGAGTGAGTTTATCACGGTGGAAACACCTGATACTAGGGTGAGTGTCCCACACAAGTTACATGAAATAACACTCCAAATAGAGGGGGACAAGCCGAGACAAGTTAAGGGTCTCTTTTGGGAGAACCTGACTTCGGGCTATGACATCCTATTAGCGGAAAAAGATTGGTCGCCTACTATTGTTATGGAATGCCCAAAGGAGGAAACTGTAATTTTTCCAGCTTTCTCCGACCTAGTCCCCGCACACCTAAGCTACACATATGCACAGGAGTGGGCGGTAGCCCTTGCTCCAGCATTATACCGCAACCACGTAGGGTGGGACGAAGCGTCACCCCACCACGTAATTCCAATAAAAACAAACCCAACTCCACAAAGACAGTATCCCATAAAACAGGAAGCTAAAAAACAGGTCAGGGAGATCTTATATCAACTTGAATACCAAGGTGTAATTGAACCATGCACCTCATCAATGAAAAATCCTTTGTTTCCCGTAATGAAACCCGACAATTCATATCGTCTAGTTTTAGACTATAGACACCTGAACTCATGTACAAAGACATTTGCGGTTCAGAATGCACACAGTGCCGCATTAATGAATAAAAATACAAAACAACATTAGATATCTCAAATGGATTTTTCTGCCAAAACATAGCGCCTGAAAGCAGATATTTGACAGCCTTCTCAGCGCTAGGGTCCCAGCGTCAATTTTAGTCCGGGGTTATTCTCAAGGAGGGTAACAGAGTTACTACAGAATTTGGATGAAGAAGCATTATCCTATGTAGATGATATTTATCTGTCGGATGATGACTTAGAGGAACACTTGACCAGGGTGAGCACCATAATTTTGGGTTTCGCTTCTGAGGGCTACAAATTTAATTTAAAAAAATCAAAAATAGCGCACCTCATTGTCCTATTTTTGGGATATGAGCTTTCAAGTGAAGGCAAAAGCCTGGCAGCCCACTTTTTAGAAAAGTGCGCACAGCTACAACCTCCAAAATCCTTAAAAAACTTAAAGTCCATACTGGGATTTTTTAATTTTGGCAGAACATACATTTTGGATTACGTTGAGAGAGTAAAACCTTTTTTACGACCTAATAAGACCTGACTTTTTAGTTAGACAATGGACACAGGAACACACAAATATCCTTCATTCCCTACAAGCTGATATGATATCATCAAAACATTTACAGACACGCGTAAACGTACACAACCTGGTGATCCGCGTAGTCGTAGGCCAATCTGGGTACACTTACTTAACCTTTAATGAAGGTGAAACGGTACCAATTGCATATAAATTGCATTTGTACACTAACGCAAAAATGCGTTTTGCTCCTACAGAAAAAAATCTGACAGCAGTACAGACTGCTGTAGTGAGAGAAAGAGCACTAGATCAAGGGAAACGAATAATTGTCGAGACCCCGGTACCGGCCTTAGAGGCTGCCACAAAGGCAAGCGTCCCAAATGCAAAAGAGTTACATCCAAGATTGATACAGTGGGCTAATTCTCTCACTGCAACAGATGTAAGAATATGACCCTAGTTTAAAAACACAAGCATTCCTGCAATATGAACAAGAATATCCTCTACCAAATGAAATAATGCCTCTATATCGGTATGAATACATTATTTATACTGACGGATCTGCTCAACCCGCCACAGGGAGTAAGCAACAATACAGTACAGCATGCGCTATTGTAAAAGGTAGGATGCAGGACGGCAAGTTCCGTCCAAGCTGTACAAAAACGCAGTCTCTAGGAGACTGCACGGCTCAGTTGGCAGAATTAAAAGCACTACTACTGGCACTGATAAATACGGATCCAGAATTCCCCACACTAATAGTGTGTGATTCCTTTTAATGTGTCCAGTCATACAACAAATATCTCCACTATTGGGGACAAAATGGGTTCAGAGATTCAAAAGGTGGCACAATTAAACATAGGAAACTATGGGAACAGGTAGCAGAGTTGAAGAACGAACTACCAAGGGCTCACGTGATACACACACTGAGTCATCAACGTGATGGCGTTCACGTTGAAGGGAATTAATTGGCTGATGAAGCTGCGAAGGGGGCAGTATGCACTGCGTCCGTAGCTGCAATCACCCGTTCAAAAACGAGGGTAGACGGTAGCACAATGGTAGCTGTGATTGCTTCACGCAACAACAGCAAAGCACTACCTAAAGGTTTTCCACTGAAGTACTCCTACAAGTTAGATGCAAACAACGTTCCATTTGCTCAGATTCCTGGAGTGGGGGATAGAGTAATACCAAACATGGATCGCAGGTTAGGTTTAATCTTGGCTGCACACAAGGGCCTGGGTTCTGCGCACGCCGGAGTTACGGCGAGAGTTTCTTTACTGAAACAACGCTATTGGTGGCCAGGGTTAACAATACAGACCAAAGACTTCGTCTTAAAGTGCGATATCTGTCAACAGATGAAAGGGTCCACCGTAGCTCGCCCAGCGCAGACACCATTGTTAATATCAGACAGACAGCTTGCGTGCATTTATCTGGACCACTGCGGCCCCTTACAATCTGACGGGGCTTACAAGTATATCATGGTTGCAGTGGATTCCTGTTCAAGATTCTTATGGGTATGGCCTCAGCGCTCAGCTGACGCCCAAACTGTTATAAAAGATTTGCAAGTCTTTATAGGGACATACTCAGTTGGCACATTACATTCTGACCGTGGCCAAGCGTTCAGCTCTAGGGCTTACAAGGAAGCCATTGGAGGTTTGGGTGTAGCATTGCGGTACTCCTCTCCGTACCATCCTGAGGGAAATTCGGTTATGGAGAGGAAAAACCGGGACTTAAAGCAATCTTTAACAGCTAGGGTATTAGGCTCGGGTGGTAATTGGGTCAATCACCTATTTGGGGTTCATCTGGCCCTTAATAACCAGCCAAGAAGCTCTCTGGGAGGTTCAACTCCTTACGAGGTCCTGTTTGGGACAAGAATGTGGGTACCTGATCTCAATTGTGAAGGCACAGTGGCGGATGAAAAACGATTTGACATCAATAAACGTTTGGCTGTTTTACAGGATCTGAATGAATCCAGAGCCTCCTTAAGTAACGTCGAGACTAAGAAAAGCGCCACTGGGGAAGTCAAATCAGCCAAGGAAAGACCTGCATCGATCCCTAAAGTTGGGGATCTGGTCAGAGAAAGGATTGTGGACATGAAAGAATTCGGGCCATCCTATCGAAAGCCTGTACCTGTCCTGGCCGTTGAAGGATCAAGAACTGTACTTCTTCCGCCTCTTGCAGGAAAAGAAAAGAGATTTGTCTCAATCGATCTAATCAAACCACACTATGTGGCCGATACTAAATAGTAGGCCTCATGGACTCCTGAGTAGCCGATGTCCTCCTCTCGCTACAATACAGGAAGTACAAACAGAAAGACTCATAACATTTGAAGAGTCACCTTTGCAAAGCAACGGAATCAATAACAATGTAATGGAACTAGTTCCCCTTGACACAAACTCTCAAAATCAAAGTGAAAGACAAATTTCAATTCAAGCTAATAAAGATGTCTACGTCAACATGCCTCAACAAGAGCAATCCACAAGTTCAACAAAACCTGCGGAGCAACCAAAGATAGATCGAACTGCATCTGGCTATTTCATCGACTTCGATACTTTCTCATTGGATCCAAGTGAACCTGAAACGACGCCAGCCCAAATTTCTCGCAAACAACGGATAAAAGACTTTTTTAACATTCTTAAAAAAACTTATTTAGTATCACCTTGGCTAGAACTTTGGATAATCACCGGTATCTTATTTTTTCTTTTCTGGTTAGGATTAGTAATAACTTTCCACTTGCTCATCAATGGAACTTATCTTCAACAGAGCTCTGCAACGTCAAAAGTAAACTTAATTTTAAAACCTCATGTTTCATATCATCGTGAACAAAGAGACTTGTCCTTCGTGAACATTTCAGCAGTTCCTATACCGGATGGTATAGTGTGGAACAAAGTAAATTTTGATATATTTGGACCGACTGAGCTTTTAAAAATTCCACATTTGTTTAAAATTTCATTGAACGATATCATTGCCTGATTGGGATTTTGAACCTGTTAATAATTTATTGTCTGATTTGGAACAATCTGCTGCATTTTCTAGCACTGAAATGTTAGAGGATAGATCAGATTTTGACAAAATGTATTGTTACCAACATTATGGTCATCATTTCTTGCATAAATCTAGCAAACCCAGAAACGTTTTCACATACCACCAGTGGGAACATTGCCCTACACCACCAAAAGGTAGTTCAAAAACATTTGCACAGAAATTCTCATATTTTTCAGGGTTTAACACTTCTGACCCAATCTCGTACTACTATAAGGTTGCACCAATATCTGCACAGAAAAATATGTTAACAAACACCAAACAGATTTACTCTGCTTCTTTTATCACCCAGCTGTCTGAACAGGGTTTTGACTTATGGATGGACACTGTAGACTTGAAATCAATCTGGGGTTCTAGGGACTGGCAAGTCCAGGGGACTGAAGCACTCTTTAGAGCATGCCTCATTCCACAGCAGATGATTTTTCTGAATGACACTGTGCAACAGACTTCCTGTCTTGGAATAGCCAAGAATAAGGACTTGAACAAACCTCAAATTCCAACACCTTTAAACACTGAGTGGAATTTTACATCAGAAAGAGGGGCTAAATTGGATAACATATTGCAATACAATAGATCAGACCCCAATTGGAAGGGATGGTTGGTTTGGCCTACTGACACAAACAGATGTCAGGAAAGATTCATGGGTACCACCGAAGGGTTTAGTATCCATAGACCAGACCCACGTTATGTACAACGAGAACATCCGGGGATAGTGACATCATACAGTGTTGGGAAGTTGTGCCTTGATTGGCTAAAGACCTCTACACTACCCCAGGTGAAGCAACACTTGTCCTTACTCTCAGAGGATGTGGACCTACGGGATTTTTTATTAGTTCCCAGGAAACCACGTCAGAAGCACTTTTTGTATGTTGTCTATAACGAACTCTGGAAAGTCTCTCAACAAGAAGCTGCAGAGAGATTAAGAGAAATAGATAGAGTTAAGCTAGAAAAGACGTTAGCCGTAGTTGACAATGGTATGACTACATTAACATCCAGGATATATTCACTGGGCAACATTGTATCTTCTGCTATCGATGTAATAGAACAGGATTTGTCCATATTGCAACACGGACAGTCGCAGTTATGTTCTATTATTCTATTAAGCTGGACGCTGCAGTCATTGCACGCCGGTTATGTGCCTTGGCGGTTCATGAACATTACGTCATTATTTTCTGCATACAATCTACCAGAAAAACAGATGAAAACGGCACAGAGAGGAGCAAAATATACAATGCTGCATATTGAGAAACTGGATAGGTTACCCTTTACTGTGGCAGGGTCACCGTCCACAGAATGGTTAGTCTACGGCCATATAACATTACCGGTCGCAACTTTCCAGTTTCAATATTGCCTAGAACAACAACAGCAGGCAGACATGAAAAGATGGGTAAGGAATTCATCAGGGAATCCTGGGATTTACCATACAGATTTCGATGCAGGAGTGGGGATCTGGAAGTGTTTCTAAGCGGAACTAACTGCGAGAACGCTTTAAGTGGATCTCTCATATGTCAGGATATTATGCTACACGGAGCTTGTAATGGGTCTGTGGCAAATTTGTCCTGTCACTTGAGGGGTACCCAAGCAGCTGTAATTAAACCGGTATTCAGGCTTCTCTCGGATGGGAGTTACTTGATGCTGAATGATCAAGATTGTTGTGGGATGCTTCCGGGCATCGCATATCTAGTCACTGTGAGCTCCAGGGTTACTTGCTGTATGCAAGTATTGTTTCCACCAACACATACAGTCAGGGAGGCGCCGTTATGGCCTTCGCTAAATGTTTCCTTTATACGGTTTGATACTCTGAGCAGAATGAAAGCCATGCTTTTACAACGAACCGTGCCCTTAACCTCCTCCCGGGAGACTTTTGATCTCCAGATCGCAAGGTCCTCGGCCGAGATACAGGCACTTATACGTACAAACTGCCCTTTCCATTTCACAGAAATGGTAAGTCGTATCTTTAACATGTCCGATACGACGGGTATTGTACACCTATTTAAGACCATAGGTTCCGGACTGTTAAGCACCTTTCAGACGGTCCCCGGAGTTATACCAAACTTTATACACTCCGTCTTTGGAAGCATTTTTGGAGGGCTTCCGCTGATCCTGTTTCTAATAGCAGGAATCCTGATTGTTACCTTTCTGCTACGCAATGGATGTCCCAGCCACCAAGGAAGTAGCAACATCTCTCCTGGAAAGTAAATACCGTGATCGCATGCTACAACATCTGGGCGCACCTCGCCTACGGGAACTGAGCGACTCTAGGTTCCTGTCATTTAGACCAGTCTGGATGGAGTGTGTCTTACCTGTTCTCCGATGCCTGTTCTGCGGAGAAGAATGCGTGTTGGACCTCTGTCTGACACTCCCATGGGTTGCGCCACCGGACGTTGATGCTTTACTGGACCCGATAACGGCCCATGTTCTGCAGTGTCCTCAGAGCATTCCCATGTTGTTGGCAGCATTCTTAGAGCCACCACAGGTAGTTTCAGCTCCTGTTGGTATGGACACCGGCTCCTCCAACACTCAGGCCTTGGATGTGGCACAGGCTGCCTCGGCATCTGCTGCAGGCAGTACGGAAGATCATCTGTGCTCAATTGACATTCTTTGTGAGGTGTTACAGGGATCGTCAGCTGCGTATGCAGACAGCAGCAATGTTGCGTCTACCAGCAAGGACACATAAACATTTGGCATGTCGCACGCTGGGAAGATTTGGCTTTTTAACCTTTTCGAAATTCTAAATTGAAACCTTTTGACCTGCATGGCTTTCAGATGCTTGTAGTTGTTCGGACTATATAAACGGACACTTTAGAGCCACTACTTGAATGATTTTTGTAGAACACTTTTTAAAGGGTTTTTTAACGCTTTTAACTTCTCTTAAAAATGTTTTTATTTGTTGCGTACAAACCTCTAGACGCCTTGGTAGTACGCTAGAATTTAGTAATGTTGTCCAGTCGGATGAGGAGTGGGTGTTATATTTCATATAGGTACCTTGAACTAGGTCTAGGTATCATCATAACCCTTCACCTGCATTCTCTCCTATACTACATACATAACGGATTTGGAGGACTGACCTTTTACCCACTTACAATACTACACATAAGTATGTAGGGTTTTTCCCTGAACACTGGCACATAACGTATGCATGAGGATTCTTAGTTTCTTGGAATCACAGCAGGACCATCATCTCCTGCATAATATCTGTGTATAAAGTTAATTCCCGACGGCATCCTAAGTCCGACACTGTCACAGCAAGGTAGAACCCCTGGGGATACCTTCGGGTATATAAACACCACATCTTGCTGAGATAGTTAGAGGAGATCACGACTTCCATGCCGACACACTGACGCGAGACGCTGAGGTTCCTGCATGCAGATACTCCAGCTCGCAGTGGTCTGACATCCCTCGCGGGGTGTTCAGCTCGAGACCAGAACGAGGTCCCGCAGGCTAACATCAGGTAATGGGGTTGGCTTTATCTGAGAGGGATTCTTGGCTTTACACCTACTCACATGCTAGGTACACTTAGGTACATCTAGTTAGGGTGCATCGTAGGAGTACGCATTTTATTGCCATGTATTTTATATACTCGCCTATATTTATGATTTTAGCAAAATGGTAGAAACCTACCATCTGTTTACTTTCTTAGTGCTGCTACTCATTTATATATGCTACTGTCTACTGGTGATTTCAGTGCACTTATTTTACACTAGAATAACGACTGTTCAATAAGTACTTATTGAAAACGTCGCAACCGTTTATTCTGTGTATCTCTCTGAGAACAAGTGAGCACGAGTGACTGAGCGAAAAGTAACTTACTGTTTCCACAGTCCTGAGGGATCAAGGTTGTCATGTTCGATAGTTGCCAAGAACTATTCTCTCCTTGGTAAGAGGAGGTTATAGTGGCATTGCGAGCTAGCTGGTACACAGGCCAACATACCCGGTGGGGGTGTCTGGAATCAGTCTGGACACAAGTCCCACAGTGTATGTTGTCTAAACGTGCAGATCCTATATAGGTCTTATAGGAACTACACGACAACTCACACACCCACACAACCACTCACACACCTACTCACAGACCCACACAACCACTCACATAACCACTCACACACCCACACACCCACTCACACACCCACTCACACACCCACACAACCACACACACCCACTCACACACACACACACAAAACCACTCACACACCCATTCGGAGACCCATACAGCCACTCACACACACACTTTGTGAAAATAAAATGTATTTATAAAGCTGTAAAGATACTATTACTAAATTTAACTTATAGGTGAAATTGTAGTACAATTTATATAAAAATAACAGTGAAATTCACTAAAAAAAGGTTACAGGGACGTTATAGTTAGAAATAAAAAAAATTTTTAAAGTAGAAATTCACTTAAAAACAAAGGTTACAGGGACGTTATAGTTAGGATTTTTTTTTGAAAAAAAACCTTAGAAATGCACACAAAAACAAAGGTTACAGGGACGTTATAGTTAGGTTCAGATTTTAGAAATCCTGCAGTTATAATTAACTGAGATAACTATAACTTATGCCCCTGCAATGCACTGCTTATGACCTCACATATTACATCACTCATGATATGGTCAGTGACATCACTAATGACATCACTCATGACATCTCAAACGTCATCACTCATGACATCATTGATGACATCATCCAGTGAGTGTGTTTCATAAAAGATTCTGAGACGTAAAGCTATATACTAAGCTAGTGCAAAAGTTAAATTTGTATTCTTTCTGTACGACTAATTAGTGATCCTATTTCTAACATATGCCATCTGATCTCAAATCCCGTTTTTAAAGCGGGTGTACTATTTTTCATCATCATAATAAGCTTTATTAAGTTCAATAAGACCAATTTTACAACAATACAGAAAGTCTCCATAATAAAAAGCAAAGATATATCTTAAAAATGTCATCAATCGTCCTTGTTCAGCATTGTACCTGATGAACAGCTTTGTAAACCCCCAGAAGAACCTTTGACACTTTATAACAAACTAAGGGCGTGATTACGACTTTGGCGGTGCTGCGCCGGGTCTGCCCTACCTTCGCACCGCCAAAGCCGTGGTCGGGCCGCCTGCCAGATTAGAAGTTTCCTCCTGTCTGGCAGGCTTTTTTTATTGGCGTTCCCACGGCGGTGCGTCTAAAAATGGGCACCGCAATGGGAACGCCATAAGCAGTTCCTGCACAGCATGGACTGAAAAGTCCATGCCGTGTAGGAACTGGGGTGCATGCACACAGGGGGCACATAGAGTGCCCCCCTGCATGCACCCCACGGCGCAGTGGCACAAGGGGGCCCTGTAGGGCCCCTTTGTTTCCTCCCCGCCAAGGTTTTCAAGGAGTAAGAAATGTCATGAAAACCATGGCAGAGAGGAAACTCGTAATATGCTTGGCGGTGACCGCAGCAACACCGCCAGGAAATGGCAGTTCCCTGGTGGCTGCGGCAGGGCAATGGTGGTCCGACCACCCTAATCATAATAGGATGGTCGTGAGACCGCCGCTCCCCCACAAATCTGTCAGTCCGTGGACTTGTAGACTTGTAATCGGCCCCTAAATGTGAATCGAAAAGTTGCAAAAATAAAAGGGCTGGCATAGCCTGATAAAAACCATAAGTTAAAAAAAGAGGTTTTAAAAACTTATGAAGAAGATATGCATACAAAGGACATATCATAACAATGTGCAAAGTATCACATTTGAATGGCAAATTGCATGTACATAAAGGGGGTTCAGTATATTTATACCATATATCAGGGTACAGCTGCTGGTGGAACAGACCCAATCTAAAAAAGGTCAAAAGATGACATAGAAACATTGGCATGTCATAGAGTAAATATGTCTCCCAGGCACTGACATACCCATAATAAAATTGTAAACTATAGGCTTGGTTAAAGACTTCGCTTCCCACTCTGCTGTCAATCTAAGGTGGTAAGTCTCCTTGACCCACACATTATCATGTTTGGTGATGCTGGAAGGATTAAAGTATACTTCAGGTCTGTGAAGATGCGTGAAGTTCTCTTGAATATATTCCAGCCAGGAATTTTTTTAGATACGCGATCCAATTTCATGCAATCTAATATGATTAATCTGTTCAGACTTAACATATCCTTTAACCAGACATTACACCAAAGCAAGAGAGGGCGCAACTGAATGTAATCTAAAATATAAGGCAAACCCAGCTCATCGTGGGGAATTTCTTTGGGACTCGATTGACACAATTGCCCTCTGAGATATTTATTCTCTGCAATCCCCAGAGAATCGCTATTAATGTAACCCCAAATTTCACTGCCAAAAGTTGATATTGGGATGGCCCTATAGACATCCAACATGATTTTTAATGGTTTTGACCCAGGCAATAAGAAAATTCATTCACACCAGCACATGCTCTTATCAAATTACCAGTGTTCTTCTTAAGTAAAGGTTGCCAATTAAGTTTTGAATCGACTAAAATTCCTATGATGCTAAAATTGTCAACCTTAGACAATATATGGCTCTGCACAGAGAAGGTTAAGCTTTTCGTTTTCTTTGGTCCCAATGTCATTACATGCGACTTATTAAAATTAGTATTAATTACTCATGAAGTCAACAAACAAAGCTAAAAGCTGCTATAGGGTTCTGGCAGTGCGGACAATTAAAACATCATCATCTGCATATTAAAGAGCTGGAGCGATCTGCCCCCGGCTCTTGGGACGTCCATGCTGTGTACCGTAAGTGCTTTTTCAAGGCAAATAACATACATAATAAACAGAAAGGGGGCCAAAATGCAACCCTCCCGGACCCCCTTCCTAAGTGCAAAGTGCTTGGTACATTCACCATTGCCACCATAGGAACTGAAGCTGTCAAACCACAATAGAGGTCCCTGAGCAGGTTAACCAGACACCCATCCACCCCCATGGATCTCAGCCCAGCCCAGAGTTTCTCTCTGTTAACCAAATAAAACTGACATCCATGAAGACGAGATGAAGAGAGCCTTTCTTTGCCCTGACATTTTTGTTCATAATAAGATGGAGATTAAGGTTCTGCTCAACGGTAAACCTCCCCTCGCGTAACCTGTACTGAATGTCTGGTAATATAATCTGTGCCTTAGACCACTCAGTTAAGAATATGACTCATTACAACGCGTAGTAATGCAACGCGTGCCATTACAACGACATGCCATTACATCGCATACTTTTACCACGCATATTCCTTTACCACGCATGCCATTACAACGCAAAGGCATGCGTGGTAAAGGTATGCTCATGGTGAAAGTATGCAAAGTAAGTGACACTACCCTGCCCTACCCTAAACCCTAATTTAGTATCCCTGCACGACACTCCTCCGACCCCCAGTCCTAACACTACCCTGCACGACCCCCCGACACTACCCTAAACCCTAAAACACTACCCTACACTACACAAACACCACAACATTACCCTAAACCCTAATACACTACCCCCAGCACGACCCTCCCCCTTCCCCCAGTCCGGTCCCTACACTCAAACACTACCCTGCACAACCCCCCGACACTACCCTAAATCCTAAAACACTACCCTACACTACACAAACACCACAACACTACTCTAAACCCCAATACACTACCCCCAGCACGACCCTCCCCCGACCCCCAGTCCGGTCCCTACACTCAAAACACTGCCCGGCACGACCCCCCGACACTACCCTAAATCCTAAAACACTACACTACACTACACAAACACCACAACACTACCCTAAACCCTAAAACACTACCCCCAGCACGACCCTCCCCTTTCCCCCAGTTCGGTCCCTACACTCAAACACTACCCTGCACGATCCTCTGACACTACCCTAAATCCTAAAACACTACCCTACTCTACACAAACACCACAACACTACCCTAAAACACTACCCCCAGCACGACCCTTCCCCCAGTCCGTTCCCTACACTCAAACACTACCCTGCACAACCCCCCGACACTACCCTAAATCCTAAAACACTACCCTACACTACACAAACACCACAACACTACTCTAAACCCTAATACACTACCCCCAGCACGGCCCTCCCCGACCCCCAGTCCGGTCCCTACACTCAAACACTGCCCTGCACGACCCTCCGACACTACCCTAAATCCTAAAACACTACCCTACACTACACAAGCACCACAACACTACCCCGACACTACCCTAAACCCTAAAAAAGTAACCTCCCCCCCCCAATCCCCCTTACCTCTCTCTCCTCGTGGTTCCTCTCTCCTGGTTCCTGCTTCACATCCTGCACGGTGCACGTCGTTGTGAGGAAACGGAAGAGCCTCAGTTTCCTCACAATGATGTGGATCGCTATTACATCGCATGCGTTGTAAAAGTGCATGCGATGTAAAGGCATGCGTAGTTATGGCTACGATTTGTTACATCACATGCGTTGTAACGCATGCAATGTAACAACATGCGGGGAAACAGCCGTGTTGTAAAGGCTGTTTCCCCTCAGTTAACCTATTCAGTATGGCTCTGCCTATAATTTTTACCTCTATTTCTCTTAGGCTAAGAGACCTGTAACAGGAGAGATTGCTTCTGCTTCCCTTTTTATAGACAGGAACAATGATGGAATGTCGCCAAGACTCTGGGATTTAAGTACTAATGACAGCATTAACATAAAGAGTTAAGAGGGGGCCCTAAGATCTACATATGTCTTAAACAGGTCACCAGTGATCCCGTTAGCTCCTGGAGCCTTGCCCTTTGGTAGAGATATAATTGCATCTCTAACCTCTTCCCATTGTAGTGACACTTTTTCGTCCTGACCTGAAGGGGAAGGTTCGTAGGCAGGGCAATCCTCCTGGTATAAAGCAGAAAAATTATCCTCCCAAACCTGGACTGGAATTGGAGCTGCTAAATCTGTCCCTCTATCTTCTATGAAGAAGGAATGGTTGACAACTTTCCAGAACCAGGTACCAACTTTTAATGAGCTGGTCAAGGTTAAATCCTCCCAAAGATCTTGCTTGAGTTCTGTCTTCCTATTATTGTTGGGTGCTTTATAAGCATCCTACATTCTGTATTCCACTCCACAGAAAAGGAATTAAGAGAAGAGTATAGACCCATAGAAACATAAATATAATCAATAATAGAGACACCGCCAGTACACTTAAACATAGGGGTTATGCCATCCCTACACAAACTCTCTTGGCTCAGAAGATTTACCAAGTTCAATTCTGGGGATAACTCGTTCATTTTATTCCCCTGAGCGCAGTGTTTCAGATGAACTTGATCCTGAAGAAAATTCCCCGCCCCCCATATAGATAACAGTCTGAACAAGGATTGAAATTGAAATCCCCCAAAATCAGAGTGCACTATTAGTGGCAGGGCTACCACTGCAAAACGTGTGGAGATAGATATCAAGAGAAGCCAACATGCCCTCAGGTTCCCTACCATGGATAGCACAATAAACATTAATGCATAAAGTCCTGGTTATATTCTTTAAAGAAAGGAGGACACCTAAAATGTGCGAGCAGGTACCCTTGGTCACTTCGGCTTTATAACAAATATCCACTTTGACAAAGGTCACAAGGCCCCCACTTGGTCTTCCCCTTATGGAAGGAGAGGCATTGATCGAAAAGGACAAAAAAAGAGGAGTGTACCCCTTTGTTAATTATAGGGACGGGGGTGATTAGACTAGAGAAAGAAGAGAGTCCCTAGCTAAAATGTGGATACAGTGTTGTTCTGTCAACATGTACACTCTTAGTGGGGTTGTAAAGCACATTTAGTTAGACAACAGCAATTAACATAACGTATATCAATTTGTGCAGGGCAACACACTATTTTTTATGCTAGTCTTACAGGACCCAATATAATAATGCCAACAAACAATGTCATAGAGATTGTATAAAATCAAATTTTATTCATCATATTATTAAAACCATTCTACATACATTTCACAGCAGCTTTGATCATAAATAAAAATAGATAAAAACAAGGTTAAAATTAGGCAAGAAAACTACACAAAAGATTGATCGAAAAGGAGACATAATCGTCCAAATATAATCCAACCCTCATGTCCCACATCTCTGCAGAGTTATAATATCATATACAAAAAGCGATGAAACCCAATCATGGTCGTCTACTTTCTCATGCATCCCGGCAATGCTCCAGGACATAACCTGGAGCGATCTGTTTGTGGTCAAGCGTTCAGAGATGACATGGAGGATAGATTTCGTCTCCAGTCAACCTTGGTCATCCAGCCCACTTACAGGTTAATAGTCATTGGACACAGCAAAGTTCCTATCAGAATTCCTAATGCTAACTAGTTCTGATGGTCTTGAAGCTTCCTGAGATAAAACCCCCCGATGGATGAACTGGGGAGATGAGGGTTTATAGAAATAACCCAGCGGTAGGGCGGAAATGCCAAAAAATGGCACATACCCTGGGCCAAATTGCAATCTCCACTAAGAGACTTGGGGATATTCCCTATCCAACATACTCTGCGTACCATAATTATTTCATAAAAGAGCAGAGATCTTGATTTTAAATGAGGCCGGACCAACTAGCCAGTGAACTACCTTATTTTTCAGTGACTGAAAATCTTCCTGTACAGTGGCTGCTGCAGGCGGGACGTTGGCCAAAACCAGAACATAAGGTGTACAGGCCAGGGGAAGATGTATAATATCCTAAGAGATAGAACCAACAGGAAGGGCCCCAGCTAAAGTCATCAAAGAATGTGGTGGACCTCCTTGTCCGGCAGATTCTTTCCTAGAGTGGTGCCCAGATACCTCACCATCTAAATTATCAGTAGTTTCCCTGGGATTCAATCCCTGAGTCATCCTGGGTTGGCCACAATTTTGCTATTTCCATCCGAGACGCAGTTGTCTCAACTAGCAGTTTTAGCTACAGAAAAAAAGACCCTGGCTCTCTCCAAGCCACGTCTCTAAAACAGGAATGCATTTCTGATTATTAATCACCAGAGTTTCCAGGATATTAGGGGATCTATTCAAAATAATTTCCATCTCTCAAAACACGAAGAGAGTTTACCAGAGTGCCCACTCTGTTATCCAAAATGTCAAATCTAGAAGAAAGATTATCTAAAGCTGTTAAAACTTTATTAAGCAAACTCTTGGAGGCATTCTGAATAAAGCTCCCTTTAACCAGGGTCTGCTTTCCTCTGATCACTCTTCTTGGGGTGCCTGAAATAGACGGTTTGGAGAGCGTAAAAGCTCCTATTGACCTTTTACGCGTACCCTTCCCATTTGACTTTGCGGTGCTATCCCCCGCAATCCCCGTATTTTGCAACTCTAGTAAAGCTGTATCAGCCAAGGTAATTGTCAGAATCTACTAGGCTAAAGGTATGTAGAGATGCAACATTGTATGATCTTTGTAAAAAGATTTTTTTTTCTTCTTTTTTTGAAAGCCCTCACCCACCAACCTAGTTGGTGGCATGCTTCATCATCGGGCCCACCTGGTGACACCGAGTGTGTCCCTGGTGTGCTTCAACGCCTGGTTTACCGCGGAGCAGGTATCTTGACTGAGTGTGCAGTGCAGTGATGTGAAAGTGAATTTAAAAACTGTACAGTGGTCCCATTACCCGCAGGGTTTGTTTTAATGTTTGGGCCTCTGGCAGTCATAAAAACAAGGCAATGGATGTGCCGAGACAGCCAACTAGGTCTTCATGCGGGTCCAGAGCTGTAATGCAGTTTTCCTTATCTGCTAGAACCCCTGCCGGATTCTCATGGGGCACTTCTGCTATTTGCAAATGAATGCCTTAAGAGGGAATCCCCCTCTTACACATAGTGCACCTTAGAGCGTGCCACACATATTTGGTCTAATATACAAACCAAGTTTTAGATCTCACAACTCACATATTTTTAGGTCCTGAGGAAAGCCAGTATACATCTAAGGCCTGGCTGAAACATGAAGACCGTTCTTGGATGCAGGAGTTCCAAATTATTACTCCACGCACATCCATTGCCTTGTTTTTGCCTTTCAAAAAAAGAAAAAAAAAAATCTTTTTACAAAGATCATACAATGTTGCATCTCTACATACCTTTAGCCTAGTCCTTTTTGATGATATATTAACTTTGGGGATAAGGACTAGTTCTCTAATCCTCTCTCTCCCTTTGATATTTAAATAATTGTCAGAATCTACCAGATGGAATTTAATTAACTCTGCCCAGGTCAGAGGAAACGGCAGCTTTAACTACTGTCATTGTATCAAAATCCTGTTTGGAAGAAATCAATTGTTCTACGGCAGACAAGATTTTCTCAGTGAGAACCCGCACTGCATTATTCAAATAGGACAAAATCGAGGTGCAATTCCTTGGTATTTTATCAGTTGCATTTTAACCTCGACTTTCCTTTTCCCAATAGTGAAATAGCAAGGGTAAAGCAAAAACTTGTAAAGGTACAAACTTATCCCCCACAAACAAAACACAAATTTTCACAGCAACCACAGGTCTTAAAGATCCCAACAATACCTTACTGCAAAGTAATGTGCGAGCCCCCTGCCAAATTCACCACAACAACTTAATCCAAGGGAGGTGGCCCATCCTGGCCTTGTCCAGACATGCAAGGGTGCAGACGGACCTGCCCTTGGTCCACGCTTTGCCCGGGCATGTCCCGCGCGTCCTGTGCTGCGGGACAGCAGCGCCCTTTTGATGATGGCCTGTGATTAGGTGCAGGTGGTAGGCGAAGCAGGGAATTGTGGGACTGAGAGTCCCCAGCAGCAGCGGTATAGCAAAAGACTGCGACGGCACTCCCCTTCCTACAGCAGCATTCCTATCGGGCAGTTGACAAGATGCTGTTAGTGGCCCCAATTCAGCAAGCACCTTCCTCCAAACTTCTTCCTTCAAACAGCCCCCAGAGACTGCCGGACTATAGCGCCCTTTTGATGATGGCCTGTGATTAGGTGCAGGTGGTAGGTGAAGCAGGGGATTGTGGGACTGAGAGTCCCCAGTGGCAGCGGTATGCCAAAAGACCAAGACGGCTCTCTCCTTTCTACAGCAGCATTCCAATCGTGCAGTTGACAAAATGCTCTTAGTGTCCACAATTCAGCAAGCATGTAAAATCTGAGCCTAACTATAATGTCCCTGTAACCTTTGTTTTTTCCCGTGAATTTCTAAGGTTTTTTAATTTTATTTCCTAACCATAAAGTCTGTGTAACCTTTGGTTTTCTCAACGAATTTACGTTTAAAAAAAAAATACATTCGAACTATAACGTCCCTGTAATTTTTTTAGTGCATTTGTAAGGTTTTTTTAAATTTTATTTCCTAATTATAACATCCCTGTACCTTTTGCTTTTTTAAATGAATATATATATATATATCCCAAGCCACAAGTGAAGCGCTCACTCAGGAAGGTTGTGGTAACTTTTATTGTGGCAAACACTTAGGGGTGAATACGAAGTCGGGCGGAAAGCCTCCGCCCGACACTGTCTCGGAATCGGGACCGACTGACTCGTGGTCGGTAGTTCCGCCCTGCCCGATTACGATGCGACCAAACACTGTTTGGCCGGATTCCCATTGTTCTCTATCGGAGCTCGTGTTCTGCCCAACAGCCGGCCGTAACACAGGCTCCTATGGGGAAATGGGGTGTGTGCGGAAAGCCCTGCACCCTGTCGCGGGCACCCCATTGTGCCTGCCACACAGTGCAGGATTTTACAGGGGGGTCCCTTGGGTACCCCCTCGGCCCCAAACCGGAGGCCGCAGGATGAAGGGGGCCCTGCTAGGGGCCCCCAAAGTCATTTTCCGACAGCCTTTTCGTGTCGGAAAGGCAGGCACGGAAAGGCTGTTGGAAACCGACATCGTAATCCCGAGGATGGAAACGCTGTCCATAGTGGTGTACAATGCGGTTCCCACTGACACGGATACTCCGAGAGCCGGTCGGAGCCGATTCAGAATCACCGCGCGGTTTACTTTCCGTCCACGAACATCGTAATCAGTTGGCTGGAATGTAAACCGACCAAGTCGGTCGGAAGGGTTCCGACGCGATCGAGCAAATTCCGATTGTCGGGAGGAGGCTTTCTGCCCGACATCATAATCGGCCCACAAGACGCATTTCGGCAATACGGCCTTCATCACATGACCTCTGTGAAGCATTAGCATCTATAAATAATGTAGAAACATAGAAAATGGACTTCCTAACATGAGCACCATCTTTGAACTGTGAAATTATATATAAACTATAACATAACTTTGAATAAACGGATCAATAGCAGGGCATGGCATAAAACATAATGATCATAATGAAACAATAAATAATACACTCTTGCCAGTACATTTTCAGAGATTCAAAACATAAATGAAAACCCATGCGTGTGACTCCACCAGCTTCCCTGGTGAAGGAAGAGTGATAAATTCTGCTTACCCACGCACACAAGGCTCTACACAACCAAGGACCCTCTTACATCAACCACTGCCTGGACGTCCACCAACCATCGAGAACACTACGCTCCGCCACCATATCACTTGCCCACACTCCCCGCATCTACTGAAGCAGAAGTGGAGGATGCTCCTTCTCCTACATTGCAGCAAAGACCTGGAACAGCCTCCCCACACAGCTCCGGACCATCTCCTCACTTCTGGAATTCCAGAGGGTCCTCAAGACCTGACTGTTCGATTGAGCATTTACGGGACCTGCAAGCGCCTGGATACCCTATTGGGTGATTAGTAGCGCTTTACAAATACTTATTGATTGATAAATATATTGCTGAAATGTCTACTGGCCGCTTAAATTAGACACTATTCTAACATGTGTGACACTATATGCAGGCCATTTCTTATTGTGCCCACTTGGGCGTGACTCACAGATGGCAGACTAAATTATGCAAGAATGCAATTCGTTTCCTGTTGACAATTTAGCATTTGGCTTGGGATTACTTGTTTAAGCCTGGCGTGCTCCTACAGACTCAGTGGTACACCCATGCAGTGGTTTTAGGGGTAGTAAGCGCTACATTACTACAATACACAATTATAAAAGAGCACTCTCTAGGGCAGAGTTCTTCAAACTGTGGGGCGCGCCCCCCTGGGGGGGCGTGGAAATGTTCCCAGGGGGGCGCAAATGGGTCTGCAATTACATGTAAATGAAGACAGCTTGGAAGCGCAAAAGGCGCTTTTCTAGGTTGTCTTCATTTACATGCAGCAGTTAAAGCCCATAAAAACGGGCCTGGACAGTAATTCTGAGTGACATGGAGCAGGGTCAGTGAGTGTGAATTCGGCGTCCAAGACAGGCGCGCACCGACCATTGTACTGAGAGGGCTTTAGTCCCCCCTGTCAAGTTCTGTGGCAGGGGCTGGCAGGGCTGAGGGCTTGACCTTCAGTTACATAAAGTGTTCCCTACAATGATGGTTGCCACTAGGTGTTTTTATTACTTTCCAAAAACGCTGCTGCCTTCCTGTCTCATATTATATACATGATTGTTTCAATGCCATAACAAAACACAATGACCTACCATACTCCAGACTTCAGGCTGTAGAATTTCCTATTCTTGCACTGTTACTATTGTTAGAAATCACTACTATTTATTACTCCCCTTCTACGAATGTACATATATGCGATGCATGCTTGGGTGTTGGTCCTGTGCTGTCAGGGACTTCAAACAATTAAAGTACCAAAATGGACCTGACATTTCATGCCCTTTAACCATGAATTGCAATACATGGTTGATCATTTGACGCACCTTCGGCCTCTCAGACCTCCTTTTGACTGATCAGTGCAGGACTTTCAGAGCCATGTTTAGTTTCTGATCCAGCAACTGCCTTTTACCCCAAAAGCAGGAATGCCAAAGACACTACCAGGGATAACAAATGTCCAGACAGCTGTAGCAGCTGATACCGTCGGATAATTCTAATCTTTGTGCTGTAGATGCATCATGGATAATCATACTTTATGCCCAGTTTCTGTACTTTATTATGTGCTGTTAGCACCAACATCTTTCCAAATATTAGTTGTTTTCATGCAGCTGTGGTACTTGCCAAGCATATCAAAAGCATGAATACACATTGGAAGCTAGAATTCATGGTTACCATGTAGTAATACTAAATACAGCTTCAACAATCGGTGCGTTATAGTGCTGTCCAGATTATGTAGCATACCACTACAGTAAAGGGAGCCTCAACTGGTCATTGTAACCCAGGTTCTAATAATGTATATGCCACCATTGATCAAAGTATTAGCCCCCCCCGAACTCGGAGTCTAATTGCGCCCCGGTCCAAGACATGGCTAAAACTTCTGCAAGTTAAACTAATCAAGGGGAAAATGCTATTTTACCTTATGAAACCTTAGTTGGTTAATGTGATCACTGCAGATGGCTTCGTGTGTGACCAGAGTCACAGAATTACATCCTGATTGGTGCAATGAGGAATAGTGCTTTGTTTATAGCGCTACGAG
This sequence comes from Calotriton arnoldi, assembly GCA_963921515.1. Lineage (NCBI taxonomy): Eukaryota > Metazoa > Chordata > Amphibia > Caudata > Salamandridae > Calotriton > Calotriton arnoldi. The sequence continues at coordinate 576,621 of CAWUFW010001895.1, forward strand.
GTCCCAGTCTGTGACAGAAAGCACTAAGAATGCCATTATTTCAAAATTGTATTACACTGTATAAAACAGGCTGCTGCAAAATACTGTTTAAGGAAAAACAAGTGCTTTAAAAAAACACATTTCAGTGATAAGCATTCAAACTATATCTAATTTAAATATATTTGTGTCCATTACAAAATATGCACTCCTTTTAATGGACACATATATTACCTCTCAAAAAGACTAAATGTTTGTCACCATGTAGCTGATTGACTCCTTTAATAAAAGCTACACTGACTCCAAAGCAGCCTTTATATTTGGTGATTAACCACTGCACACATTTCCATTTCTTTCAGGTAGCTGGCACCTCGGTGAGAAGGCATGCTTCTTCTTTAGTTCTCTACTATCTATTTCACAGCACAGGACCCCCCCTCCCACCCTCTGTGAGTGGGTACTGGAACCCAGTTATGGCAGTCTTACTATTAAGAAGAACACGTTGCATTTTGCTTACTAGCATTAGGGCTCAAGTCACTATTGTTGTGCACAGAACAGGGCCCAAGCAACAGGGGAGGAGGGAGGGGTAAATGTGCTTTTTTGTTGCTGTTTTTTACACAAAGTGGCAGAAAGCCTATTTGGACATCTGGCCTAGAAGTAATGGCCCTGTTGAGTGGGCAGAGTGGACAGCCTGAAGCTGTAGGTATTATTGGTGCAGCAGTTGCATTAGAGAGCCAGGGCATACTTGCTGTGCCAGTGCTTCTTTGAAACCTTGGCGAAATGACCTAAGGGAGAGGAAAAATTAGTGCAGAGGAGACTCCTTGATTTGGACATCAGAAAGATGCGAGGGATGCAGAGCGATGGGAGGGCGAGAGATGATGAGAGATGGGATTGAGAGGGATGGTGTGAGATGAGAGCCTGTGTTGTTAACAAACATCTGTACCTATCATTAGTGAAATAGGTGCAGTGACACGTTTGCCCAGGGGTCCACTGCATCACAAGTTTGAATGTTTTACAATAAAAAGGGTGCATGGGGGACTCATTTTCCTTGCTAGCATTAGGACAGATGGTGCCCTTGGCGCAAAAAAGGTGGGCAGCATGCAGTAGCTCATTTTCTTTCAGAAAGAGACCGGGCTTGTTGCGAGATTGAAGTGATGGTCAGACATTGTGAGGAAGGAGTGAAAGAAGAGGAGATAGACTGCTTCTAAGGGCTACAGTCATCATTAATGCGGCAGATGGAGTGCATTGAGGCCCACAGCACCCCAATTATGGGCAGTAGTGTTTTGGATCAATTCTATTCTTGTTTGATGCTGTTGCATTTTTATAAATCCCACATTCAGTGTGGATTACGAGCTACAGAAAAGCAATCCTGAAATGATAACATGATGCCCGCCCCCATTGATCATCCCTCCCCCTCCCCAAATTCTTGCCATATAGTTTTGGAGGGGGGCCCAACTTCAAAACATTGTGCTTAGGGGGGCTCAGAGCAAAAAAGTTTGAAGACCTCTGCTCTAGGGTGTAGCTACACCAGCTCTTCATTTGTATGCATTCAAAGTCCACCAAAGACTATGGAGACTGTTTGTGGCTAAGTTATTGCAGGATATTACTCACAGGGGAAACACCACAAGGCCATGTTGCAAAACCTCCCTCACTTGCTGTTACCGATAGATGCAGTCTTGTGTTTGGAGTGGGTGAAGGAGATGAGACTGAGGGGTTACCCGAATGGAGAAAAAAAGAAAAAACCTGCGAGACCCAAAGGTGACTTGAAGTGGGTGCAGACTTGTGTAGAAGATAAGAATTAGGGCGACTGGCCACGCCTCAGAAATAGAAGCAGGGTGTGGCTCCAGACGATGCAAGGTAAGAAACACAGGGGGTTTCAGGCAGACATGCAGCAAGCCATGCTATAAGTACAACAGTCACCGGCCTCCTGGTCGTGAACAGCAGAGTTGTGAGGGTGCCATAGGCCTCAATGCAAGAGCAGATAATGGTCCCTCTTATCCCCAGTTTAGATAATGAAACTCAGCCATATTTAGAATACAGAGGGAGGATCTGACACCTGGGGCCGGTGTCACTGCACCTGCTGCACTATTGATAGCTATTCCTCTGGCCATGCGTCCAAACCGAAGCCGGCCATATGAACATTAAAGAGGTGAATTGGGACGCCAGCTTTACAGGAAATGGGTCACGAGGGATTTACCCCTCTGAAACAGGTTGATGTTGAAGCCATCGATAGCTGAGAAGGAGTAATAAAATGAATGCTTCGAATTGTTCATGCACATATTCGGTAAATAGCTAACACAGGACCGATGAGGCTTTGAAGATCCCTATTACTGGCTTTATTTTTATTTATTTTATATGAACACTTTTATATAGTGTGAATCTGACCCCGGGCGTCCGAGCGCTTTACAACTTTTTAACATAGGTTTCTATGGCATGACGCATCATAGAATGTCTTCCATTACATAGTCATTACAAGGACAACAGAACTACAGTAGGCCACAAAAGATGTTGCATTAAGCACCTATCATAGCGCTCTCATTGTCACCATAGTCGAGCTGAGACCAAGTTAGTAGTGGGGTCAGCATGAGGGCAAAGCCATTGACACAGTAACAGAGTAACAAGAGAAGAGAAATGCTACTATTAAGTTACCGGTTAAAAAGTGTATTTTCGGTCAAGAGAATGATTGTGGGAAATCCTTCCTCATAAAGCGAAATAGTGCTGAAAGAGAAGCATCGCTGGGTCTATTTTGAAGGTTTGTCCTGATGTGAGGTGGAATGGGGTTCCATTTGTTGGGGGCATCCCTGAAAAGGCTTGCTTCAGTGATCTTCCAGGGTTTCCAGGCATAGGGAGCCTGTACTTCAGATGATGCATCGCCACCTGAGATGGTTGGTTTGTTTGCCAGGTGTGTCCTAAAGCCTCTATGCATAGCTTTGTGAATTATGCAGGCTCACCTGAAGGTGCTCCTTCAATGGGGAGCTAGTTAAGATAACCTGACATGGCTGTAATGTGATTGGATCTTTCTGCACACGTTTTCACCAGTTACTATGCAAAATGTGGAGTTCAGGGCTGCCTTCAAAGGGGCTAGGTGTATTCTGGGAATGCTAGTTACTTAGAAAGTACAAACGATTGGACTACAGTCTTGAGGTCATCCCCTGGGATAAGGGTCTTGATTGCCCTGAGAAGTCTGATTGGGGTTGAGCGCTCTACATTAATACTTATTCTGGATGTGTATATTTAGGTATTTTATCCAGCGTGAAACCTTGGGATTAAGCATTCACCACAATGCGTGGTTTGCAGTAGAGGAGGATAGAAGAGTCTAACCAGGCGTGTACCGTTGTGTGGAGCAGTGTGGTGAAAAGAGAAGAAGGAACTCCGTTTTTTGGGGGTTCAGTTTGAGGAGATGGATTGACATCCAGGACTGAAGATCTTTGAGAGCCTTTGCCAGGTTCACTATGTCAACTGAAGATGAGGCCTTCAGCTACAGCTGTGTGTCATTCTCATATAGATGAAAAGAGATGTTAGACTTTTTCAGGAGGGAGCAGAAGGCTCCCTATAAAATTGAACTGTATTGGCAACAGGATGGATCACAGGGATACCCCATGATGTAAAAGGGCAGGTGTGAAGACGGAATTAGGTAGTTTTTTGTTGGGAATCGTTTGTGAGATGAAACACAAACCAGAGAACCATGCCATTGATACCCATCGTCCTTCCAGGATATTCATTAGAGATGAGTGGTTGACTGTGTCAAACGCAGAAGAAAGGTCAAGGAGTAAATAATTCTCCAATGTCTGTAACATATATAGCATCATTCACTACTTGCAGCAATTGATGTCGCCAAGCTGTAGTCAAACCTGAAACCTGATTGGTGAACATTGAGAACATTATTTTCTCTGATGCATTTGTTTACCTGTGATGCAACACAACTTTCCAGCACTTTGGCTCGGATATGATAGTTGGAACTGGGCAAAAAGTTGTTGAGATCAGTGTGATCAGCACCTGTTATTTATTTATTTTTTGGTCGAGGAGGGTACCAATCCTCAGGATGATGTGGGCATAAGCATTAATTAGGCAAAAGTGCCAATCACTTCTATTTAACTCAGTGGATAAATGTGCCACTCAATTAAGTAGTTCTCACCCCAGACATTTACTCAGGCGAAGAGTCCAACATTGAGGATATCAGTTTCATATGCATATTTTCTCGGCCACTCGGCAAAAAAGTCAAACATTTATGATATTAGTTTCATATGCACATTTCATTACCCATATTTGAGGCAATCAGGAAATATACCTTGGCTGAAGGAGGAGCTCATTTTGTTCATTAAGAAGACAATGGTGTTAAAAAGACGAGGCTGGGATATGGTGAGAATGGTCTGGAGCTAGAGATGTTGTTTCCCAGGTCAGATTCAGTACTGGGATCAACAGTTGTAGGTTTGTGAGAAAGGGTCTGAAGCGGAAGCAGGGTTTCAGCTATCAGGAGAGAGAGCGTGATCCTTTTTATGTTTTGTGAAAAAGTTGAAGAGACTTTCACAGCATTCTATGGTGTTTGTGAAACTGTAGGATGACACAGGGCTTGTGGATTCCTTTGCAAGGTGAAAACGTTTGCTAGGTTTATTATAAGCCAAGACGAATTCTTTTCTGAAAAGAATTCATTTTGGCCCAGAACACATGATGTTTACATTGTTTGTGTCTGAGTTGAAGTCTTTCAAGATTTTATTTTGAAAGAAAGTGATTCCAGGAGCGTTTTATCGCTAGGTTTTTCCTTTCTTCTTCGAATCGGAGATGGAGTTACACTTCTCTTTCATGAGACAATGTGACCCTGAGGAAAGACACCTCCCAACACATCAAATATATACTCAATTAAGTAAAGGGCCGACTCAGTAACTGAGTTCAAGATCTGCTGAATACATTTAGATATTCCCAAGTGGGCATCACAATCAATAGAGAAACACATTGCACCCCAAAGCAGCATTCAGGAAAGCTATGGCTTACCCCCAAAATCAGGGGTTTATTTAGGAAATGTTCTCATAGCACAGAAAAGAAAGTGCAGTTTAATCATGGTGTGACCATAATATTAGTAAATCAGAGCTCAGTTTTTTTAAATGTCTCATTGCCTTAGTGCCTTAGCACTATCACACTACATGAATATTAATTCTGGTGACTATGATAATGCCATCCAGAGATGGCAGAACAAAGTAGATATATGAACATCAGCAAACTATTATGAATGAATAGGAGCTAGCAGAAAGGCCTGGAAATAGTTACAGTTCTGTGATCAGCCAAGGAAACTTTCATCTTAAACAGCAAGAGCAATATCCATGGAAACAAACAAACATGACTCTGCTTGACTGTGTGCTGCAGAGATAAGGAACACTAAAATGCACAAGGGGAAGACATCTATTTTGACAAAGATGACAGCTGGGTCTAAATTGAGTTATTAGTTTTGACTCCACATAGTGCTTACGTTTACTGGTGATGGGCACCTGTCTTTAGCTCAAACCTTTCTAGCATTTACATTTTACTTTTGCATTACGTGTGATGGGGTATATTGGATATAACCTCAAGTTCTACTTAAGTTTACCGGTGTTGGACATTTGTGCCTAAACTGTGATACAGTTACATTTTACGGGGTGCATCTCTTGTACCCTGGTTCTCCCCGTATGATTTCTGGTGATGGGGCATTTACTTTGCACCACCCATTTCTAGTGCATATGTGTTGCACCCGTAGGGGCACATGCATTTCACCCACTTGCTGAAGGGGAATGTATGTGTGTGTGAGAGATTTCTCTCTGTATTTCCTCTTTCCTTATATGTATGTTTTTATGATGATGAGTGTTCCCTTCTCATTTCAAGTGCTGGTTGTTAGTGTCTCTTTAAAGGAGGGAGGTGTGTGGTAACATGTTCTTATTGCTTTGTATTTCTTCATTGGTATTCTGTGCCCTGCTGCTTACCCATAGTGTGAGTGCTGTCATAGAATGGGCATGCATGCCTGGTTGACTGAATGTCAGTTGGAGTGTGTGGCCTGAGCAGCTGGGATGCTGCTACTGGTGGGGTACTACCTTATAACTTACAATTCCTGTAACCTATGACTCCTACTTGAAACTGAAGAATAAACTTTCATCTAGTTTCATCATCTACGCTGGCTGCCCTCATTCTTACAATTTTACAGGAATGTTCTTTTGCCCTGTTGTTGGTCAACAGAAGATGATCTGAGGTTTTTGGAAATTGTGATGAGGGGACCATAGGGTAAGGGGGATAAACGAAGGAGCAATAAGTGCAAGGCTTGGTTCTTTGGGGGAATGAGGAGGAAGAGAGAGCAATGCAAGAAAGAAGGAGACTCTTAAATTGCTCGCTGAGCAAATTGAGTGAGGGAACCATCCACTGAATCATGATTTTGTCATTGTTAAGGATGGAAAGCACCAGCTTACCATTGAAGGGAGGAGAGGGTGGTATCACTATAGTTTTTTTCCATGTGGAATTCGTCTACATTCCACCACTTTCATTTCTTTGATGAGAATGTCTTCCCTTGCAGCCACTGTGATATTAGACAGCGAAAAGTGTTTCCAGGAGTTTACTGATGTGCTTCCACATATTGTGAGAGGTTAGGTGGCAAAAACTATTCTAAAGGTGATTGGACCAGCTATGGCTTTTTTTCAAGTAGAAGTGGGGTGTTGTGTTCCATCATGATGATAGACCCCAGTAGAGAAGAATTGAAGGAGTGGGGTGAACAGGGAGCCTGCATAACAAATATCTCCCTCTCCTATAGGTGAGTGCCAATGTAGGGAACACACTGGGAATCCTTATGTGGACTTTGGAAGGGGAAATGCATGAAAAAGGTATCGTTCTGTCACCCTTGTAAGAGATGGATCTTGGTAGATTCAGAAAGGAATGGCATTTTGTGAATTGCTGTAAGATGTGGTTTCCCTTCAATTCTAATTGTATGCCATTATAAGATTATATAGCTGATAAGGATTCAGATATATACACACTATTGAGGAGGTGTGATGCTGGACAAGACAAAATCACACTTATAGAGGCAGTGTAATCTTCATTTCACCACTGAAAAAGTTATTTGTATGCCTTTTGGTAAACTGTAATTTCAGGTCTCGGGGGGTTGGGGGTGTGACTTTTTCTCTACACTTTTAATGAAATGGCTGTGAGTGGTTGAAACTGAAGTTGTTAAAGTTGAAATCAGGGCATCAAGGAGGTTGAAGAGCAGCTGCTGTCCTGAGGTGTTGCTGAAATTGTAGAGCTAGAAGCAGTCTTTAGTCCTGATTGGGTAAGCAGAAGCTATCTTTGCAGAGACATTAAAGAGAAGGGCCCATTGCCTCAAGGCTGCGGTTCGGTGAATATTATCCAGGACATTACAAGTGCTCCAACGCCGAAAGGGATAGAGTTATTCACTGAACGTGGTCACAATCCAGAGGAACTCAACAAGTAGCTCCTGGGTTGTCAGCCCCTCAGTCTCATAAATGGTTTGTGAAATGGTTCATGTTAACTTCTTAACAGTTCACCCACACTTTCCTGTTTCTCTAGCAGATTATCAATCAACAGGGGCTGTCGAATAGAGACCCCTTTTTTCTTCATTCTGTAGGATTTTTACTAATTTCTTATTCTCTTTCAGCTGCACTCTGGGATTGACAGACCACATTCAAGGGGCGACAAGGCAAACCAGGGCTACTGGGCCCCAAACATGGTGGTTGAGGTCATTTGCCACTGAAGTCCTCGGGTCCATCCTACTATCGCTCCACAATCTGGGCCACGTACAACCCTTTCCACACTTTACTTTCAAGATAGTGAGGGCGAGCAGCCAAAGGATTTTAAGGGAGGTAGTGTAAGGTACAAGTGCTCAGAACTCAACAGTCAACCAACAGACACAATAATGTACAGTCCAGCCCAGAGCTTATCTGTTTATACAGAAAGTGCTTTAATCGCATAGCAAAACGATATATCACAAAATTCAATAGAAATTGCAAATACACATTTGAAATATCTGTTATGATCTCCAGTAAAGTCCTACACTTCATCTTGGTAGTCTTTCCTTGTTCTAGATGATCTCTGGGAGGAGAAATTAACTAGGCACAGGTGCAGATCCCCTCTATTTACCCCACTGGATTGATATACAACTTGCTTCAACAGTTCGCACCCCAGATGTTCACTAGGGCAAAAAAGTATTTAGTAAAGTCCTTAGTCCACGACCATATACCTCCGCACAAATGTAGCTCCTTGTTCTCTTGGCAGACTACGGCCCAGTTTACCTGCTCAGTTGTTATTGCAGATCTAGAGGCATGATAAGCGCAGCTTGATCCCTGCTCTTCTTATTGGCAGCTTCTCACTGTAGAGGCCTAAGCGGTGATCTCCATTTGGAACAGGAATCGCTGGATGGAGTCAGTGTGGTAGGTCCTGACCAGTGGCACAATGTCTTTGGCAGTTGCACCCTCCAGGTCAACTGGAGATGGGTCCACTGGCATGGCTGTTGTGCTTCTATGCTGATATTATCAGCAGTGTTGTGTCTTTAGCACTTGCGGTCTTCCGGGCTTATTGAGCTCCTGTTTCAGCAACGATGTGCCTCCTCATCTCCAGCATCTGCAGCACCAATTCTCAGACACACAACAGGCAGTGAGATGGCATGATGGTGCTCTTACTTGCAGTCTTGGTGCAATTCACAGGGGAACCATGCACAGAGACCGGGATGCCCCAAGCATGGGTCACTCCTAGCTTCACTCTCTAGGGCAGTAAGGGCAGTCAGATTTCTTTTGTAGTTATTCATGTCAGGCACTCTCCTTTCCTCTCTCAACAGGCAGGCATCTAGGCACTAGGCAGACCATTTGTTCCTCCAGCAGAAAGTGTATACTTCATATGACTTCATATGATGTCCATTCACATCTGGGAGACTGGCTGTCATGCCTAGAGCAGCCCTGGTCAAACAATAGTCTTGAGTACTCTGCGAAGCACAGCCTTCTTTGATCCCCAAAAACTTGGACTTGGAAGTGGGTGGTTTGGATTGCCCCTTTATATACAATTTCCAGACAGGGGAGGTGGATCGACTGTCTAAGGTATCATAGTTGGTTTAGAGTGATTGTCTTTCAAGTGCTATTTTCTGGCTGTTCCTCAGAAACAGCCTTTATGCATAATGATGGCTCTCACAGCAGGCAGCAATGGGGCTAGCTCACAACAGGAGTATCTAAACAAGCGCACAATGGATTGAAGGACCTTTGCACCTGACTGTCATTAGCCTTCCCGAAGTAGTATTTGGGACAGACAATTGGCAGGCCTTGCCTAAAAACTTCCTCACCTTGAACAACAGAAACTGCAGTCCCACTCCTCAACCCTGCCCTGAATGGCAGTGCCTAAGAATAACTAATCAACAGCTTTTTGCTAACGAGGTCCTAACTGAATTTTTTAAGTTAGGCCTGTCTCCATTCTATTCACATCAGTGTCTGGACCTCCACCCTCCAGATACAGCAATGCATGTAATACACTTCCATTGCTTAACGAAACCATGTCCATCCTCGATCTTGTGCCATGCTGAACAAGGAGTATCCAAAAGGAACCCCACTGGTCCTAGTACTCAGAGCCCCACTACACATCTGAGTTCCACCTTCATACATGTGCTCCTACTCACTGCACATGCATGCACTCAACACATGCACACGGAATGTCAGCTCAAGCTCTGGGTTTCACATAACAGTGGAAAGATACATGAGAGGCAGCTGTAGGTTTGCCTCTCCTTGACAGATAGAAAAAGGTCTGGTCACACTACTGATTCACAAAACATGGTACCCTGTCACCACCACTTTATCTGATATACCCAGGGCATGGATAGTAGTCCAATGTCTACTGTGAGGGCATGCTTGGTGTGCCCTTCCATGTCACCTGAAAAGTTCTGGACCTTACATCACCTGGGACAGACCTAGACCTCTGACACATGCTAGATTAGCATGAAGCCAAAACTCAAGATACCAGTTTCACATCCAGTCAGACACTCAGGGCAGTGATACATGCCTGCTTACCATACAAGGGACATTCCCCTCTCAACAGCTGCCTGCCCAGATATCTGGTACCATACTCAACCATTTGGGAAGTCCAGTCGTCTGATTGGCAAACCCAGTGGAAAAGTCAATCTGCATTCACAAGATTTATTCTTGATTTGTGCTCTACCATGAAATCTTGGCCTTATAGTGATACAGACCACCTCACCAACTTGCCATGCTCACTTACCCTTCAATGCCATCAACAACTTGTGTGGTTTGTGATCTGATTGGACCAAAAACTTGGTGCCAAACAAGTAAAGCTGGAACCTCCTTAGAGCCCACACTATCACAAAACATTTTTTTCAACTACCTCCCAGTTCGGTTCCTTAGGAAGCAATCTGGAACTGATAAAGGCTACTGGATGCGCTCTACCCTTGCCATCAAGTTGAGCCATGACCACTCCAACTCCCTTATCTAATGCATCACTCTGTACAATGAAGGGTTCGCCATAGTCAGGAGTCTTCAACACAGATTCATTACATAGTGCTACCTTCAGGTCCTCAAGTGCCTTCTGACACTCCACAGTTAAAATCACTCTCCTAGACTGCTTCTTGGATATCAGGGCTGTCAAGGGCACAACTGTGGTTCCATTGTTGGCCACAAAGTTTGCCTAATATGCAGTGAATCCTAAAATGGCAACTACTTGAATTTGGCCGTGGGAACCTCCCACTTCAACACAGACTGGCTCTTGGCATCCAACAGGCAGATGTTCTTGTTGCCCACTTGATGCACAAGATCCTACAAAAGATTGTCCCACCTGGCACTGAGCTGCCCTGATGGTCAGTTTTGCTCCCAGTATCCTGACCAACATGAACTGCTAAAGTTGGCAGTGTCATCAGTGTAGGCCACGTAGACAACTTCCAGCCTTTAGAGAACATAGTTCACCAGCTGCTGAAAAGTGTGTGGAGCATTCTTGAGCCAAAAATGTGTGACCCTGAACTAGAACAATTCCGCTGGCAAAGAGTAAGCACTCTTCTGCTTGGAACTAGGCGCTGATGCGATCTGCCAAGAACCGCTGGTGGGGTCAAATGTACTTAAGAAGCCAGCAGCACCCAATCAGTCCACTATCTCAACCGCTTTGGGAATCGGGTGTGCATCTGTCTTGGTCACCTCTTTAAGGGCCAAGTAGTTCACACAAAAAGCAAGCCTATGAATCCTTGCGTGGACACCACTGGACTTGCACAAGGACTACAGGAATACTCAAGCACTCCTAAGTCTAACATCACAGCAACCTCAGCCTTGATGCTGTCTTGGGCAGGGCCTGACATTCTGTAAACCTTGCTCTTCAGTGGCAAGCTATCCACTTAATCTATATAATGCACAAGGACAGGTGTCCACCCTGGTAGCATGATCCACCATAACTACGATATACTATTTATGGGTCAAATAAACCAGCAATGTCAATGGCCATGACTCAAATGGAATGCCTGCTACTAGCAGTGGTACTAACTGTACCTTGGTCTAAACTCTTGACTTAGTGCTCGGTTTCTAAGTATGACACGTTCTACAGAAGTTTTTTGTGTCTCTGCACATTCCTGGCCAGAAACAAGAGTCCAACCTATCCTGGGTCTTTTCTTATTATGCACTTCTAAGGGCAGCTCATGGTCAGTGACAACAGGACATTCCTGTGCACTAGGAGAATCACAAGCCTTTTACTGGCCCCAGGATTCAGGGTTTAACTGGTACAGGGCCTTTCACCTGACAGTTCCTTTTGTAGTGCCCTTCCTTGTAACACCTAAGTATTCTTTGCTTGGAAGAACCTTCCTACCCTCCTTTTCCCTTGCGCTTCTGTCTGGGAACACACTTCCGTTTTTGTGTGTGTCCTCCCTTGGACCTCTGGGAATTTACCTGGCCCTTACCCTCCATTTTGGAGCCAGACTGTTGAGAGTTCCTCTCTCCCTTTGACTCAACTCCATGATGCTCCAGCCCTTGGCTTACCCTGTTAGCTAACCACTTGCCAGCTAACACTACAAGTTTATCTGGAAGCTTTTCTGTCAAGTCGAACAAGGACTGCCTCAGTGGTGTAGAGCATTTCTCATTCGGTCGATCTGTCACCATTAATTGGTTAAAAGCATGAAAATATGTGGCTTCCTTTCTTCTTATTCCCCGGCCATTCCAGTTATGCAACACACCACGAATCCAAGTTTCCAACAGAACACCATCTGCTCTCTTGCTTTCTTTGAACATCTGAAGGTACTGAGCTGGCTTCAACCTTATCTGTGTGATAAGAACTTCCTTCATTCGCTAATAGCTCAAATGTTCACTTACTGGTATACTCCCAATGAATTCTATTCCTTATATGGGGATTAGATACATTAAAGTGCTTGCCTTAGACACATCATTTAAAACCTACACGCTATAATCTATTTCAAAACTCACACACGATTCAAAAATATCCTGGCATTTACCAATAGATGTGCAAAAGCTCTTCTGAAACCTTGCCAGGTACTCATGCAGATCTAGAGGTGGAATTGCCTTTCTCAGATGTTGTTGCTGCTACCACCCTGAACGTTTCATTCTTTAAGACCATCCTCTCTCTCGCTCCAATTCTCGCTTTCTCTTTTTCCAGGCTTTCCTTTTCCTTTTCCCTTTCCCATGCTCTCGCTCCCTCCTTCTTTCTCCTTTCACCCATTTCTCCTGTCTCTCCCTTCCTCTTGTTCCTAGTGAGCTAATCTCAACTTCTCCTTCTAAAACTAATTGGCCTTCTTCTCTTCTTCAGCCTTACTGCAGGTTCAGGATCTCATGTAGATTTAACACACCCAAGTGGATAACACCTAGAGTTGGTGAAAATGGTACCTTTGAAATTGGAGGAGGAGATGGAAAATGTCTTGCGAAAACCCTGCAAATCAAATGTGTAGACACACTTGGGTGTGCCTGGGGAAAACTGTGCCAAGGAGGTAAGAGAAACTGGCGTCACACCACTCTCTTCTTGGGTTCCTATCATGATAGCTTGTTTAGAGTCATCACAGTTTCTTCCTCACTCTCCAGTTTCTCTTTTGGGTTTTAACCAACCCTACCAAGATTTCCCTATCCTTGTTTCGGAAGCCCTCCACCCTCTTTCCAAATACAGAGGCTTCAATTGCTCTGAGGACAAAGTATCAAAAAAAGAGAGAGGGGTCCTACTCACCAAAAGGACAGCACACCAAATGACACTTAGTCAAAAACAGATTCCCTCTGGGATTTCTCAATAGCATACCATACTGTTCGCTACCACATTCAAACTATCATTTGATTACCAGAGAGAATAGTTGTAGCCAAAAAATTACCAATATAAAAAATGTTTGTTAAATAGATCTATTCAGTAAATTAAAAATTATTTAAAATACACAATATTTGTTGTAACAAATAAAATCAACAATCCACATAAATTCATTACATGTCATACATAAATTGGAAAACATACACATAATGTTCAATTGCAAATAATTATACACAATCCAACCACTAGTTATAGCAGGTTCACCAAATGATAGGTTTTTGTTCATAAGAACCCCTAAATAGCGGTAGGGCAAAAAGGACCAGAAAGCGACGCGTTTCGGTGGTATCAATGGGTCCAACCACCTTCTTCAGGCTTAGTAAATGATGTCTCCCAGCACTCTTGTCAACAGCTGGGACTGTAGGATATGTAGATGGGGAGCTTCGTAACTCTGAGGCTACGCCAAACACGTATGACTCCCCAAGGGAGACGTAAGGGAGGAGCAACGAGGAGAAATACCTTTATTTCTCCTAGTTTTTCCTTTGTCTATGTGTGCTGCATTCTGCAGCCTGCATAGAAAGAGGAAAAAGCTTCTTGTGATTGTTATTGTGCAGGAAGGTTTCCCTTCCTCCACAAAAGCAATCATCCCTGCACAGTAGGCACCTTTGCACCATGCCACAAAGGTGCCTGGGTTGGCGCATGGCAGCCCATGGGGGACCAGCGCAGGGGAAAAGGACAGGAATGCGCCATATCTGATAGATACAGCACATTCCTGTTCTCGTCTTTTGCACATGAGTTTTGGCAACAGATGTATTAGCCCACTTAGCATAAAAGCTTCGCTTCGCTGGTGTCTTCCTGTTAGGGAAGAGGAGGTGGAATGTCAAGGCAGGGAGGGCAGGAAAAGAAAATGACAACTTTGCACATGTATTTTTATCCATTACATGTCACTTTATAATAGAATAAATCGAGTGCTGCAGTGACATATGAGGTTATGCTTTAAGTGGACAGAAGGGGTGCATCACTTTGAACAGGAGAGTACCCGCACTGCAAACAGTACTATGAGACATTATCAGCAAATCTTTCTTATGTGTCCATTTCAAGTTCTGAGGAAGGGGCAGAAAAGGAATCACGCTGCGAAAGAAATGCAATTTTACCTTATTCTTTTTTGTGTGGCCTTTATTAACGTTTATGAACACAGATGCTGTTGCCACAAAACAGTTCTAACTGCCGAAAAAATGGAGCAAAATAGCATACCTTTGGTTCTAAAGTGGGGTGTGGTACCAGAATACCATTGTCAGACTATTGTCTGAGATAACTATTGTGTTCTAAATATCATCTACAAAAATATCACACCATTGTGGTTAATAATAGAAATTCTACATCAATTTGGGTGATATTTTGGAAACGACATTTAGAACAAAATATTTATGTTAGACGATATTTCTAACTACAATGTTCTGACACAGAGCCCTAAAGCGCACCTTGATGCAAGTTACAGTAATGCAGGTGGCATTGTGCTGGCGGCGTGAGGGACAGCAAATATCTCTCTGTTGCCCCTCAGAATCCTCCAGCCTCCTCAGAAGTGCACATCAATCACCTGCGCTCCCTGCCCGCAGGGATGTCCATTAGACAGACCATTTACTGCAAAAACAGCAAATCTAAGCTATTATATTCCAAGGACCCAGCATTAGATTGTGCCTGGGCAGGTTGTTCGTTTATATTTTATTCTGAAAGGAAGAACGCTGAGTGACAGGGCGATAAAAGACTCTTAGAAGGAATGCGCCCTTTCTCTCTCCAGCATGGGCCTTGACTCCCTGCTGCTGTGCACTGGAGAATATTGCCACAATTGTAGGGCCCAGTAATGTAATGGCATATTGATGAGCAGGCCAGAGGTATAGTATAGGCGATTTGTGGCTCTGCGATGGCAGGTGTAGCAGGTTTTTGCATTCATCAATTGGGGAAGCATGAAACCCATTAATGAAGGATGAAGCAGAGCGACAGTGTGGATCCGTTAAAGGCGGAGGGAAAAATGTGTGTAACAGATTAACAAGCTGTGATGGCATTTGCAAAGGAGAGGTCCTCATGTAAGCAATAGGTTGTCCTCCAGAACCCCTCTTCTACCTGCCACAGCTTAGCATAGTACACCATAAAGGCTGCAGCTATTTCAGAATTGGTGTCCCTCAGCAACCCACTCTCTCCTTTAACAGTCACTACCCTGTCTTTCACCACCCTAGACTTTGATTTGCAGTCCCACATTTTCCCATCCTTTGTCCCTTCACCATAGTATCTCTGCTTTAGCCTCAAAAATGCATATTCTGTATATTTCGAGCACCCTCACTTGAGCTCCAGTGGATGTTAATTTATCCCAGACCTTGGAAGAACCTGTCCACTTGTAGATGTCCTTCAACTCCTTTAGGTGAATTCCAACAGATCCGTCCTCTCTAGACGCGTCTTGTTTATTTTTGATGCAATAGCTATCAGGCAACTCCTGGTGACCACCTTGAAGGTGTGCCATAGAACAACTATGCTCATTCCAACCTGATTGAGCTGCAGCTTTTCATTTTCTTCTTGAAGGGTCTGTTTGATCCCAATCATATTATGTCGCACCTCTGACCTCTCTTTCATTGTATTTTCGCTGTTGTCCTCATAGACTCACAAGGACGCTGGGTAACCTCCGAGTTCCTGCAAGCATGACTTGAATTCAAATTTTTGGGAACCCATCTCCAATTTAATTTCTGCTTGAAAGTGCTGCAAATAGTCCTGGGTGATACTTCGCTGGTCTGATTCAGAGTGTGTTTTCCTGTTGGAGGTAGTATGTTGCAGACATTTGCTGAGCTCCTTGATGGTTTTGTTCTACTCCTGTTTGCAGCCATCTTCACAGGCCCGCGTATTAGGTTTTCAACACCAATGGGGTACCATGGTCCTGTTCTGAAGTTATCACTGTGTGGCCAGTTATTACAAATGCTGACAGGGGTTGCCCTGTTACCACTGCTGATGTTCGTTCCACACCTCTGTACAACAACTGGACCACCCAGAGCCAGTATTGTGTCCACCTCAGATTTGAACTTTAAAGCACAAATTCCTCAACAATATCAAGTGCACAGGCATGTAGTCCGACAAACCGCCAGTGGGCACTCCCAGGATATGCCCATTTAAGGGAGTATGCAATTCACTTCCAAACCTTCTAGGTCAGCGGCTATGCCCACAACAGAACCAGGTGCTGCTTGCCACTGCCCTCGAGCCTTGAAGTGCACAATGAGAGGGATCTGTGCCCCGTACCCTGCATTTATGTAGAGCCTTATGCCTCAGGTAGATACATCTTCCTAGTTCATGCCCATTCACCCACCAACCACTCTCCTCCACCAGCAGTAAACTCCAGAATCGCTGTAAGGTCTGGGACACCAGGGCTGATCTCCCCAAGTGTTGACGCTCAAAAGGCTCACTTACCACACCTATGGGACCTAGGAAGTCAGATTGTACTAGCCCAAGGCACAATCTGACAAGCAGATCCTTCATTCTCTGGCCACTCCTGCAGGATTCCAAGCAACCAGTGCCACTGGAATTTCCATTTTATTCTCACCACCGCAAGTCATCCTGTGCACAGAATTTAAAGGCACTCCAGGTATGGATTTGAGGCTCAGCACTGCTCGTCTTCAGGACTTACTGTGGGATGCCAGTCTGGGGCGACAACAACCCCGATGACTCTGCTATGTCAGGAAACACTGACGCACTGCTTTTCTGGGCTCTGGGGCAATTAAAAGAACAATAGAAGGAGATAGAGTGGAGATAGAGTGGAGAGAAACCAATGCATGTCGACTCCATACCTGTTAGGTCTCAGGCTCAGGGTAAGACTCGAAATGGGAAATTGGGGACTCCATCACACCTCCCTAAGCACCAAAAGGTCTGACACTCTCCCTATTCAGTCCACTCAACACCACATAATACCTGCATAGCTGCTAAGACCAACAGGGCAGCAATAGAGACATTGGGAAATGTTTTTTTGGTGGCTGGCCCATCACAATCGTAAGGATTGGTACCATTGTTGAGGCTTCACTTGTGGGACAAAGTAGTCAGAGTTAGCACAAAAGGGAAGATTCTGGAGTACACCTTTACCTGGCAACCCTTCGTGAGTTGCACTCATAAATGCTGGAGAGGGACCAGGCACGCAGCGGATCAACTCCGTAGGAGGCAAGTGTGTTCTTACGTGGCACCAGCAAACTCTGCTTTCTAACTACGCACTTCAAGTACCAATTTTGAGGGTGGGGGTCATTGTTTTTAAGGTTTTCTACTGTTTTCTACTGTAACCCACTATTTTATTCGAGCACACTCTTACCTGTGGGTACTACCCTGACTCTCCGGTCCACCACCAGATCTTTTCCGGTTTGAGTGGAGGGAGCCAGGGGGAGGTCTCCACACACTCCTCAATTTCGACCCACTTCCAGGCCGACCACCATCTTGAGGGTAGGCGCACTAGTTTTTCTCTTACTTCACCCATAAATGCTGGAGAGGGACTGGGCGCGCAGCGGACACGCGCAGCGCGCGCGCCAAAGTCAAGCCCGTCTGTGCCCGTCCGCGCCTGGACAGCGCCAGGGGCCAGGCCCCCTGTTTCGCCAACCAGTTACACAGGGAATGAACTCGTTGCCTTACGCCACATCGGAACTAACAGTCACTGTCTCCCTCATGACTGGTGCGGCGGCTCAAACGAACATAGGTGTCATGCGTGCAATTTCTCCCCCAGTGCAGGCGTCTGGTTGAGGCCTGCTATCCCTAGAGTCCCCGCCAGAGAAGTAACTAACAGGCAAACGGCTGCAAAGGCACACCACTGTATACTCCTTAACACTTGTTTACTTATTAAGAACAAATATGAATTTGCAGACCTCATGATCCAGCATGACCCTGATATTACCTTTCTTATTGAGACCTGGGCAGACAGCATGTCTGATCCAGACATTAAGACTGCTATCCCGTATGGCTTCAACATTGAAAGGCTAGACAGAACAGGTAAAAGAGGTGGGGGGGGGCTAGCGATTGTCTATCGCAACTCGCTTGAGGCTAGTTTCACACCAATATTTCATCTAGACTGCGAAGCACTCAGGTTTAATATTAAACTGAGCAAATCATACACGTTTCAAGGATTGCTAATCTATCGTCCTCCGGGCCCAAGAATGGGTTTTGTTGACAAAATCCAGTCCTTTATGGAATCCTGCATAACGCATACAAGTTTCACGCTTGTAGGGGATTTCAACTTTCACCTAGAGTTGTCCTCTAATGCGGACTCAGAGCACCTGGTCGACACTCTCAATAGTTTCAACCTACACCAACGAATCAAAGTACCAACTCACACAGCTAATCATACACTGGATGGAATTTTCACAAACAACGGAGAATTAGAAATAGACAAGATCCTGGCACTCCCTTGGTCGATTCACAAGGCCATCTTCATTTTAGTCACGACCCCGTGCAATAGAGCTGAATTAAACAGCGCAATTAGAACCATTAAATATAGGCCTTGGAAGATTACCAAGGTGGAAGCACTGCAGGATGCTCTGTCCAAATCAGTTCCCGCTCCCGTCAATGATATAGACTGTGCAGCAATTAGATACACGCGCTGCCTGGATGCAGCATGCATCAAAGTGGTGCCTGAAAAAACACTGGAGAGCCACAGGAAAAATCCATCAGCCCCGTGGTTCTCACCGGTACTGAAAGCAGCACAGCTTAAATGCATATATCAGGAGTGTAGCTAGAGGAGAGACTACTCCCCTGAAAAAAAAATCAAATATAAAAAATTTCTCTTGGAGTATAAAGAGCTAATTAAAGCTGAAAAGACGAAGTTTTTCTCAGAAAAAATCAGACTAGCCGCAAACTCCACTAGGGAACTTTTTCAAACTGTCAAAAATTTGTCTAAATGGAACAATAGTAACACTTTCATACCGGATGAATCCTTCTGCAATAAGTTAGCGGATTTCTTTCAATTCAACGTCAACTCTATTTTTCAAGTTTTTTCTCTGAATACTTTAGGAATGGATCTTTCCCTGCATCAGGATGAGGCTATGAATCTCGGTGTATCCACAGGGCCCTGTGTCCCTCCTATTTTTGAGAAGTTCTCTCCGGTCTCGTGGGATAAAACAATCAGTCTCATGAGCTCTATCAAATCAGCAGCACCCTCAGACCCATGCCCCCCACTGATTATCAACAAGGTGGCCAACCAGGTGGTTAGGCCGCTCAAAAACTTACTAAACGAGGTACTCAGCTCCGGGCGCTACCCAAATATCTGGAAAAAAACTTCCATTCTTCCCTTGGTGAAGAAACCTTCCCTGGACCTAAGCTGGTGGAAAGCTATAGACCAATTTCCCGGCTTCCGTTCCCCGCCAAGCTGCTAGAGAAGGCTATGATTCAGAAAATCCTTACTTTCCTGGACACTCATTAGTTGCTTGATTCTGCTCAATTCGGTTTCAGAGCAAACCACTGTACGGAGTCAGCACTGATGGCCGCAGCAGAGGAAATAAGAGTCAGGGTGGACAAAGGCGGCAGAGCGCCATTAATCCTATTGGATCTCTCCGCCGCCTTTGATACGGTCCACCATGCACTACTTATCAAACGGCTACACTCCTTAGGCTTTAGGAACACTGCACTAACTCTGCTGAGCTCATTTCTGAAAGACAGAAAACAGTGGGTAGAGATGGGAGATGCAAAGTCCAGCCCTTTCTCCCTACCCTGCGGGGTGCCGCAGGGCTCTGCGCTCAGTCCCACCCTTTTCAACGTGTATGTCACCCCCTTGGTAAAGCACATCCATAGTTTTGGACCGACTGTACTGTCCTACGCGGACGATACACAGATAGTGGTACCCATCTCATCACAGGTTGAGAAAGATGCAAACAATTTCTGCAGATGTATGGTGGCAGTCGCGAGTTGGATGCAGAGTAATTGTCTCAAGCTGAATTCGGACAAAATGGAGGTGTTGCTCTTTGGGAAAGAGACCTCCTTTTGGAATGCATCCTGGTGGCCTTCGGAGCTGGGCAATTTTCCCAAGCCAGTGCGGAAGGCAAAACATTTGGGAGTCATCTTCAACACCAAACTGTGTTTCTCGGCTCAAGTCAACACGGTGACCTCTGGTGGCTCTTTTATGCTGCGGATTCTCAAAAAAATCCTCCTGTTCATTCCGTTCAACTTACAGAAGACGGTAATGTTGGCACTCATCGCTTCCAAGATGGACTACTGCAATGCCCTATACCTAGGCACCTCCAAATACCTGATAAAAAAGTTGCAGTCCTTACAGAATGCTGTAGCTAGAAAGCTCCTGAAGATTCCTAAGTTCAAACCAGTCTCTCACTTATTACACGGCCTTCACTGGTTGCCGGTGGAGAAGAGGATCTCCTTCAAGGCTCTGTGCCTAATGCATAAGGCTCTTCACAGGACCGGCCCGTCTTACTTCCAAGAAAGATTCACTTGGTATACGCCTAGCAGAAGCCTTAGATCCAGCTCTGGGCACCTGGTCAGGGTCCCAAGAATTAAAAGAGTAAATTGGGGCGGTAGAACACTGGATTACCTGGGGGGAAAGCTATGGAACGCCCATCCTCTTGCACTCCATTCACAACCGACCTTGCTGCTTTTCAGAAAGCAGTTAAAGACCTGGCTATTTCTTCTTTAAACAACCGAGTCACCTAGGGTTCCCCTCAGCCTGTTACACCTCGTTCAGTTCCATATCTGCTCAGCGCTAAGACACCCTTGGGTAATGCGCGCTCTATAAAAATATCTCATTCATTCATTCATTCACTCAGCATTTCACTCATGTATAGTTTGTGCGCTGGTTCTGCGTACCTGCACCTTTGTTGTATTACCCCATGTTGGTTCAGTCAGGTTCTTGCTCCCTAGTCAGTCATGGTGTCTGTGCTGTTCTGTTTTGATTAGTGCCCTCTGCTTGCCTCCTTTATTAAAGGTATTTTAATCTCTGCAGTCACTGGGGTTCCATACTGGTATCCTGGACAGGTTTGGAGCTTGGTAATGCATACAATCATCCAGAGGATGGTGAGCTATTTTGCTATAATTTTCAACCCCAACTGTTCTACAAACTATTCTATTCAGTATCATTTCTAACATATTGTTTTCATCTATCTAAAGCTCTGTGTGCCTGGTGTCCCGCTGTCATGACCGCCAGGAGTCCCCTAATGTGCTCTGTCCTGAGTCACCACTATCCCCGCAAAATCACCTGGGGCCCCCTGAAACATCTTAGTCATACACAACACAAGGGGGTTGCGTCACCGCCAGTAGGAGCTGTTAGGGACACAGTAGTCACACATGTAGCTCGAGGCACACACAGTGGTCGGACCTAACATCACAGCGTTTAAGTAATCAACTGACTGGGTATACTCAGATAGAGATGAGCCAGCATACAGAGTAGACCGAGACGCTATGCCTGCGGGGAATTGTGAGCCACTGCTGTACTCGCGGAAGAATGTTCCTAGCTGGCCCCCACATACAGCGGTTGTAGTGACATGCTGGAGGGAGGCAAATCGGGCCCTGGGGTGGCACAATAGACTAACTAACAGAACGCCGCTGTGGACTAGTGCAGAGTTGACAGAAGTGGCCTCGCTCCAAGGGTTTGCAGGCTGGAAAACAATCGGAATAGATAGACTTGGGGATGTATGGAGGGAGGGAGCCCCACTTTCGTTTGAAGACCTACAGCAGGAGTTTGAGCTGGCTGAGGCTCAGAGGTTCAATTATTTGAGACTTAGACACGCACTGCTGACTCAGTTGAAGGGCGACACCTTTCAGCCTGACTACTCTCCCCTAGAGGATAGATTATTAATAGACCCTATCCCCGAGAAATCAACCTCAACAATATACCGGAAATTGATGAATAATTTGCCGGACCAGCTGACAGCCTTAAGGGCCACCTGGACGTACGACCTCGGCAGCATAGAGGATGAGGAGTGGCAAGAGGCACTCCAGGGACCGAGGGAGGTAGCAATACGAGCTTCAGATTGATCCAGCTCCGGATTTTGCATTGCTCTTACTACCCTTCGACACTCCTGCATAAGATTGGTAGGGCTCCATCAGCGCAGTGCCTCCGAGGTTGCCAGAGTGAAGGCACTTTTCTTCACATTCTATGGGGATGTCCTAAAATCGCGCAGTTTTGGCGCAATGTCACGGCAACTATGGTCAGAGTGCTGGGTACAGATGTGCCGCTAGACGCAAAATGGTTCCTACTTATCATCAAGGGTGAGACAGTGTGGCCCAAATACATCACCATCTGGCTCACCTTGGCAGCGGGGGTCGCGAAACGCAATATTGCTAGGGGTTGGGGGGCGACACTCCCTCCTTCAGTCACCGATTGGGAAAAAGACATGGATTGGTGCCAGAGAGCAGATGAAATTCGTACTTGTAAAGCGCACTTATACCCCCAAAGAGGTGTCCTGGCGCTGTACGCATACCGCTGTGGAACCCTTCCTGGCTTTTCCCTGTGAAATGTCCACTCCTGGGCACCCCCAGGGTGAAGCCAGGCATCCCAGCGCTGTTGGGGCCGTTGTGGAGATTAAGCAAGCTATTGCCCAGAGTTGCAGAGTGGGACCCATGATTAGAATAGGCACCGAGGCGAGAATTATCAGGTCCGAGGAAATTGAGCCCAAGACCCGCCGAGGCGGGAATTGAACCCTGGTCCCGGGCCAGATCTCTGCATCAGGGTCTGCCGCTCTAACCATTGAGCCACACTTCTCCAGCAGATGAAACAGTCTATAAAAGTAGAGGATGCATAAAGAAATGGGAGAAGGTGTGGGCGCAATGGCGGGCATATAGGGAGACATTGGAGGGCCCTATAGAAGCCAAGGAAGCCTCGGTCGATTAAAATGCTGCTTGTTGTACGTGGACTCCTCCTTGTTTGTATTATGATTTCTGCCTCACCTTGTCATTTACTCTTATAACCAATGCAAAAGGACACCCGATGGGCATGCACTGGCAAATGTGATTATACTGTCTATTGAGCTTTTCAATAAAAAGAGTTTAAAAAAAAAAAAGTTATCAACTGTTTAAATGGCCTTCTGTCCACAGAATTCACCACCAATTTGATTTGGCCCGCTTGCACTAGGTTTCTACCTCGAGAACCTTCTGGAAACTTCTCAGCAGCCATTTTAAAATCCAGAACCTTTTGGAACCTTCTGGAATCTTCTCAATGGCCATTTTGAATCCAGGGTCTATAAAAGACATGCCTGCCTGCCAGCCGCGTCCTGATTGGCAATCAGAAATGCAGCAGAAGCAAGATCCTGTTCCGTTGTCAGACCTACCTGCATAATCCTGTCCAGCTTCCTGGATCAACTTCAGTCTTCCTCCAGATTGTCCAGTCTTCCCAGTGGACAGCATCCCAGCATCTTTCTTGACTAATTCTGGCCCTATGAAATCTGCAAAAGAATCAGATGAGTACAATTTGTCCTAAAGCTACAGTGTGCAATCTAAACTTGGATAGAAATTCAAGAGACTAATTTTCGATTTAAGAGAACATTTGTTCGACGTGTGAGGCTAAGCATGACTGTTTGAGGAGGTCACTCTGATAGGAACAGGATCTAACAACCAGATAGCGCTAACAACTTGTTGAACAGCTGATAAATGTTCTCAACTGTGCTGTCAGTCTGGAGGCAAAAAACACCCCCAAACTCTTTCCAATTGCCCGAAAACCAGTCCATCTACCATCAATGTGCTGCTGTAGTAAAGGTTCCGCAAATGCAGGTTATACTGTCCATGTGAAGAAGTTTTGCAAATTTTCTTCTACCTTTTTCTAAAGTTTGAATCACAAGGGAGCCTGTAGGAATCTCCAAACAATGTATGTACATTAAGGACCAGTCCTCTGACTATACTCCCAAACTCAAAAGATAACACACTTTGCACCCCATCCCAATTGACTGGCATCTAGTTCTAAGACTAGAGCTGGGAATACAGGGAAGATGGTGCAACTGTTCCAAGCATCTATGTGACCTAACCAGCATTTAATTTCTTCTTTCACTTCTTCGTCCAGAGGTAGGATTTTTAACTGTAGCAGTCGGAAGCCCACCCTAATGGCTACCTTCCATGGGAATTTACATGCATAGACCTACTTTGAATCCTCCATACAGACCAGGTCTTGCTCTCACTTTTCTCTAAGGTTACTCATGGGGCTCCTGCAGTGCGACAGGAGGGTATGATATATTTGTGATATTGCCTGGGTGTGGAGGGGAGACACCAGCACTTTGTATTCTTGTGGGGATACCTCTGGCAGATCCTGCAATTGGCTGGAACATTTATGCCGTGCGAAACTCAGCTGTAAATCTTTATATATTTGTGAGTTCATACCGTTTCTGGAGGTCTGGGGAATGGGACCATCCTTGTGTCATCAAAATGTTGCCCAAGTGGCTGATCCCAATCAGATTCCACTTCTTAAAACTGTCTAGATTTTTAAGATCTGCGAGGAAGTCTGCATCCTATATGGTCAGCCTTCCATGCCATCCCATTTCCCCTGCTGCCGTCTTCCACATTTTGATGACCATGTTCGCAGGCCATGTGTTACCCCTGTCTGCCCTGTTTTATATAGCTCTCTCATGTAGCCTCCGCTGAGCGTCGCCCTCCTATCTGTCAGCAAGGACAGCTCAGACTGGTTGCAAATGTCCAGTCATTCGCCACCTGCAGCTGTGTCACTCCGTAGTAAAGTCTCAGGTCCAGCAGCGTGATACCCCTTCATACTGTCCCCTAGTGAGTGGTACCAGTGCAATTCTTGGTGCGCACCATTCCACAGTAGAGAGCGGGTGACTGCATTAACTGCTGTGAAAAAGGAGCAGGAAGTCTCGAATAATGTATTCTGCTGTATATACAGGAATTTGGGTAGCACTAGGCCCATGATCTTTGAGGCTGCCACAGCAGAGCAATTGAGGAAGCTCATTCCTGTGGTGAAATCTGGTGCCCCTCAAGACCCATGCCCACCTAAGATAATACATATGGCTCCAGAATAGATAGCAACGCGTCTAGCTGATATTTTCTCTACTATGTTTAAAGAGGTGATAGTCCATTTACTTTGGAAATCAGCCTCAGTTCCTCCTCTTTTAAACAAAAGCTAACCTCAATGCCACAGATTTGAACAACTATTGCCCTATCTCTAGGCTTCGTTTCTCCACCAAGTTGGTGGAGAAAGTGATAAATGAACAGTTAGCTTCCTTTATTGACAACAACCATCTCTTGGACGACACTCAGTTTGGTTTCAGGAAAAATCATAGTACCGAATCGGTGCTAGTGGTGGCAACAGAGGAAATCCGAGAAACTCTGGATAGAGGAGGGAATGCGGCATTGGTATATTGGACCTTTCTGCAGCTTTTGATATGGTCAACCATGCTATATTGGTTGACCGTATTTAGAGGTTAGAGATAGATGGTCCTGCACTTGCTCTCCTTCAGTCCTTCCTTGCTAACAGGCAGCAGGTGGTGGCTTTAGGAAAGTTTACTTTTAAGTATTATTCCCTGCCCTGTGAAGTACCATAAGGATCTTCATTGAGCCCAACGATGTTCAATCTATATTTTACGCCATTAGCCAGGCTAATAAAATCGTTTGGCCTGTCTCTAGCATCCTACGCAGATGACATGTAAATTGTTTTGTCACTGTCGAAGGATGAGATTAATTCTGGCGAAACTTTTAGGAAGTGCATGAGTGAGGTGAGCAATTGGATGGATGACAGTTGCCTGAATTTAAATTCATCAAAGGCAGATGTCATTCTATTTGGTAATAATCCATCATTTTGGACACCAGGATGGTGGCCAGCTGAACTAGGCTCTCTCCCCACCCCAGTGTCTAAAGGCAAAAACCTGGGAATTATGCTAGACAATGAGCTGAAGCTGAAGGAACAAGTCAATAAGGTTACTTCCACCTCCTTCTGCTCCCTAAGATTAGTTAAAAAAACTAGAGAAATATCTTACCTTTGAGCTCCTGAAGACAGTAGTCATTCTCTTGTATTGGCAAGACTTGACTACTGCAACAGTTTCTATCTTAATCTTTCTGTAGGCTCATTGAAGAAGCTTCAGACTCTGCAGAATTCAGTGGTACGTTTCCTCCTTAATATTCCCAAATTTGAATCAGTTAGAGGTGCTATCAGGAAACTTCACTGGCTGCTGGTTAGGCAGCACATTATTTTCTAAGCCCTTTGTGTGGCCTACAATATGTTGCAGGGCCAAGGCCCATCACTTTTTAAAGGCAAGTTGAGGACCCTTTGGTCAGGCTCAGCTAAGAACCTAGGGCCAGATGTACGACCTTTTTTAGCGGTCGCGAACAGAAAATAGGCCCGTTTGTGACCGCTAAAAAGGGTTGTGGTATGTATAAGCCCTATTTGGTGAGTCAGTAAACTATTACTGACTCACTAAAATTGGGTTTGCGAGTCGCTATTAGGAAAGGGCGTGCCAAGGGCGTCCCTTCCTAATAGCATGTCGCACAGCCATGTACGATTGTTTTGCGACCGCATTTGCGGTCGCAAAACAATCGCAGTAACCACTTACTTCAACTAGGTGGTAAGCCAGTCGCATACAGGAAGGGGTCCCCAGGGCAGCAAAAATATTTTTAAGAGCAGGAAGTGGTCCCATGGACCACTGACTACTCTTAAAAAAATGAAGAAGAAATGTTTAATTTTTCTTTATTAAATGCATCCCTTTTCCTTTAAAGAAAACGGGCTGCATTTTTTTTTTAAACTGCTTTATTTAAAAAGCAGTCACAGGCATGGTCAGCAAACCAGGATGAGATTAATTCTGGCGAAACTTTTAGGAAGTTTAGGAAGTGCATGAGTGAGGTGAGCAATTGGATGGATGACAGTTGCCTGAATTTAAATTCATCAAAGGCAGATGTCATCCTATTCGGTAATAATCCATCATTTTGGACACCAGGATGGTGGCCATCTGAACTAGGCTCTTTCCCCACCCCAGTGTCTAAAGTCAAAAACCTGGGAATTATGCTAGAGAATGAGCTGAAGATGAAGGAACAAGTCAATAAGGTTACTTCCACCTCCTTCTGCTCCCTAAGATTAGTTAAAAAAAACTAATGAAATATCTTACCTTTGAGCTCCTGAAGACAGTAGTCATTCTCTTGTATTGGCAAGACTTGACTACTGCAACAGTTTCTATCTTAATCTTTCTGTAGGCTCATTGAAGAAGCTTCAGACTCTGCAGAATTCAGTGGCACGTTTCCTCCTTAATATTCCCAAATTTGAATCAGTTAGAGGTGCTATCAGGAAACTTCACTGGCTGCTGGTTAGGCAGCACATTATTTTCTAAGCCCTTTGTGTGGCCTACAATATGTTGCAGGGCCAAGGCCCATCACTTTTTAAGGGCAAGTTGAGGAGCCTTTGGTCAGGCTCGGCTAAGAACCGAGGGCCAGATGTACGTCCTTTTTTAGCGGTAGCGAACAGAAAATTGTCCCGTTTGTGACCGCTAAAAAGGGATGTGGTATGTACAAGCCCTATTTTGTGAGTCAGTAAACTATTACCGACTCGCAAAATTGGGTTTGCGAGTCGCTATTAGGAAAGGGTGTGCCAAGGGCGTCCCTTCCTAATAGCATGTCACACAGGCATGTACGAGTGTTTTGCGACCGCATTTGCGGTCGCAAAACAATCACAGTAACCACTTACTTCAAGTAGGTGGTAAGCCAGTGGCATACAGGAAGGGGTCCCCAGGGCAGCGAAAATATTTTTTAAGAGCAGGCAGTGGTCTCACCTTCCTGTCTCTCTCAGCGCCAAGACGCCTTCGAGCATTAGTTTGCGCTTAATAAATACATTTCATTTCATCCCTTTGGCTGCATATTAGTACTGTTGTTCCCCTGGCTGAGACTCCCACCAGCAGGTCCTTTACTTGTGTGAAGTCTAACAGTCTTGTATCAATGCATCCTAGCTATTGTGCCATTGCCATTCTGTCCATATCTACATTCCTTGTCAGGTTCAGGTCTCCCTAACCACGATCAATGTGTCTGGTGTTTGAAACAGCCACATGCCCATTCTTGCTAGTGTCAGTGTCTGAAAACCCAGAGGGACCTACCAAGATATCACTGTCACCTGTTTGCCCTGCCACATGCCCCTAACAGCCGCATTGCACCCCTCAGTATCCGTGTATGTCTTGTATGTCTTGTAGGAGAGAAGGGATGTGACTTTTGGGACAGTATGGCCATTCCTGACAAGCCTGAGGTGAACCCTGAGTGTGCCAGGACTCTATATCTACTCCTACCCGGGAATTCACAGCTAGTGTCCACCAAGTGTGTCTCCTGCAGCAGTATCACATCTGGTTCTTGTCGACAGAGGTGTTTCTGCATCAAACCCCTTTTAATTTTGTGGCCTAGCCCATTAATGTTCCATGATAGGATTTTAAGAGTCAGGTTGTGTGGTATACTGGCCATCTCAGTTGTGCTGGGTTGTTTTTGTCCGCTATGCCTCCCCCATGCCTGTCCATCATTTATTAAGCACTCACCTAGCCGCCGTGTCTTGGGACAACCATCCCCCTCCCACCCTCTCCCTACAGCCTAATGCTGTGAGCTTCGAACTGCCCCCCAACCCAATGCCTGAGGCGGCAATCACCCCCCAGAAACATTTAACTTACAAAACCAATTCCCTGTTTTAGGTTTGATGACATGATGGAAACCTCTTAATTTTCCCAATCTCTTGGTAAAAACCTCACAGTATTGATACAATATGTGTTGTTTAATCCGGAACTTGTACCACAGTTATTCTTGGGACTATACTTGGGGGAGATTTCATCTTGAGGGTCTTTAAATTACTTCTCCCTACAGTGTTATCACCATCGAGAGCCACATGGACCTTCCCAGAAGTGTTTCTCCATTGAAAATATATTATGGCCCAAAAGTACCAATCCAATTTGATGGGCTTTCTTGATAGGCACCAGGCTTTATGTCTGACTCCCTCAAATTGAAACCAGGTTATTCATTTTCAAACACCTCCGGATCAATATTAGAGACAGATGATCCAGAATCAACCATGCACTACAATCACACAATTCTAAATGGTTAATTAGTGGTTTAACACTTAATTCATGATTACCCATCAAAATCAAATTATCTATATTAACTTCAATGCCATCATGGCATGAACAAATACTTAAGGTTTGCTTTTGGCTCTACCTACTTTAGCAAAGCATCCCTCATGACCACATTTACTGCAGTCTTTTCTATTAGGAGGACATCGTTATGGATTGGCCAACGCTTGTAAATGACTGTATCCACTCTGGCTTAACTCCCTAAGTTGCTCATAAGATGTACTTTCATTGATGTTGGATTCACACTTTCTTCCTCTGTTCCCTTTACATCTGGGTCTGTCATTGTCCACCGCATGTACAAAAATATGAACACTCTCATTAAGATTGGCTTGGATCCCTTAATGACTGCGTGGAGTCTACTATGCCCTTAGCAATGGACACAGTTTCCTCCAAACTCAAGCCAACAAGCACTTTCTTGGTAAAACAGTGGCAAACTACTTGGACCCTAAGCATCTGGATGACAAAATTAGCATAGTCACAACTGGCTTCAAGAATGCAGAGAGCCTCTACATACTGGTTTATTGTTTCACGTGCTTGCTGATAGCACATCAAACATGTCCGTCTTTCAAAAACAATGCTATCTTCAGATACAAAGTGATCTTCTAAATGAAAAATTGCATCTTCATATACATCAAGAACTACAGACTCATCTTCATGTTGATATTCAGAAAGGTGATCAAATATATTCTGCCCTTCACTCTCCAATGAAATAATATCATATATTTCCTTTGGGGGGAATATTTTTCTCCATCCATAACATAATACATAACATGCGCATGTTCACCACAAACGATATCTTGGCTCTGAATAACAGATGTTTATCCATAGCAGTTATATAGTTACTGAAAGCTGTAAACTATTGTTTTCATTTTTTTCTAGGTTCTCCTGGCGACTCCAGAAACATTGGAGGACTGATAAAACCTTGGATTTTATCCATGATATTCTTGCATTTATAAATAAATTTAAAGTGCTTTGATCACTCACGTGAAACCTTTACTTAAGATACGTGCGTCTCGTGGGTCAACTTTTGCCTCGTGGTGCAACGCATTTTAAATAACCCTGGAAATTATTTTAACATTTAGAAACTAATATGCATGTGGTCACCAGAAACACATCAAACTGCTTCACATTTGTTTTTTAGAATAAAGATACCATTGGATAGAATTTGCAAATGTAACTTTGACTTGCATGCACATCACGAGCAGTCTATGACTTCAAATCCCTTTCCATTTAATTCTATATTTTTCATTGAAACCGTCACCTTTTTAGTGATGCCCATACAATTTTTTATCCGTTGCTGTCTCATTTATGCGTGTGCATCGCAGTTGATGCACAATATCAAAAGCATAACTTCTATGTCACACACATATTCTTAAAACTGCAGGCCCATGGCAGAATACACACTTGTTTTCTTGATAATGCCTGTGCATAGCATACTACTCACATACTCCAGTCAAGTGTGCACTTCTGATCCATTAGTTTATACAGTGCTCAAAATGGCCACAGGTTTTTGGGGGTGGAGGGTCTGCTTCTTACACTACAAGCCACCAGTTCTACTCCCAAATTGGCCATCACCTCGAAATCTAGGCTTGGCCCTCTATCTTGCTTGTTTCTTCTCCTGCAGACAGGATGGCAAGGAAATGCAGGTCAAAGCCTACCATGCGCAGTGTGTTCATCTTGGGAAAGTGTTTTAAATAGCCTACAAGAAGCCTATCGTTCTCACCAGTGTAGAGGCCATTTCTGCCTAGTGCAGCCTTGGTCTTACTTGTCTGTGCCTTTGCTAGCAAATTTTTGTAATGCTGGGTAAGGTCAATCAGTCAAAATCCCTTTATTCGGGTAATTTAAAACCATAAAAGCATACTACATAAAATCTGCCATCTAGCCGCTTAACCGCGGTGCGGCGGTTTAAAAGAGTGGGCAGGGCCGCGTCGGCCAACGGACGTGCGCAGCACTAGCGAGGTAGTGCTCGCGACGGCCATTGGCCGACGGAAGCACGGAAGGGGTTAAATCATATACATATATCTAAGGAACATGATCTTGTATACCAAAGACAACAGAATAAAAATAATTTACCATCATTACAAAGGGTTTAGTGTATACATAATTCCTTTAAAACAATCTTATGCACCTGAGCTCTAAGATAAAACCATTACCATCATTTCTGTAGAGGAACCAGATGGAAACCACATCACAAAAACCGTTTTTTCCTTTCCATAACCTCAACTAAAAAGCTGGCAATATTAAAACATTCCCATCGATTATTCAGCATCTGTAAATATATTAATGCAGGACTAGCCTGCATAAAGAAGGTATCAAAAAGAACTAGCTCACACTTTAGAAGCTAGATGTTCATGTTTGGAAAAAACATTAGTTTTTTATGAAGACCCTCACCCACCAACCTAGTTGGTGGCATGCTTCATCATCGGAGTGCACCTCGGGTGTGCTTCAACGCCTGATCTACAGTGGAGCTGGTTTTGAAAGTGGTGAATGTGCAGTGATGTTACTAAAGTGAATTAAAAAGCTGTCCACAGGGTCCCTTTGGATAAAGGTTAGTATTTAATGGTGGGCCCCCTGGCAGTACATAAAAAAGGAAGTGGATATGTGTAGAGGTTAAATTATGTCTCTAATATCCATTAATAGAAGGTCAGGACTACATGTTTCAGCCAGACTGCGACGTTTGCTGGCTTTCGTCAGCACCTATGTGTTGGTATGTGAGTGAAAGGCGTGGTGGTTAAATATAGTTATGGTGACCAGAGGTGATGTCGCACTCGCTAAGGTGCGATGAAGGTGGACGAAATTTCCTTCAGTCGTTGCTTAAAATCTGTAAAGGAAGAAGACAAACAATACATACAGACACATGAACATATAATATAGATGCTTCTCATTAGCGCACATGGTGATTGTGACTTGTCTAGCATATTATCGGTCGCTATGCGGAAGAAAAATGGCGTGAAACGCAATGTGGCGCTTGTGTGTGACCTCTCCGTAGTTCTCAATATTATGCGCTATTGTGACTATGCTCGATACTACGGCGGCTGTCATAGGTTAATGGAGGTTAATGCTTACGATGAGATTTCCATCAAGAGCAACATGAATCCCGCGGAGGGGGCAGGACCTATAGTCACACTCTATGGGTGTGACGGGGGACAGGAAAAGAGAGAGAGATTCAAGGGAAAACATTCCCTATTACAGAGAGGGTTCCCAGTACATGTGGTGTCCTTCAGGATCGGATCAGGACTCCGGACTCCAACATTCACTTACTTCGTCAAAGTCGTCTGCCCGCTTTCCGTACCTACTGCGGCCTGCTACTCGGGAGTCCGAAGGTGTGGCTGTGCTGGGGAAGCCGGCATTTATGTGTATGGACTCCCGCCCAGTGCCGGCCGTAATTGCCAGAACATACGTCACGGCGCCTAGCGTCGTGACTTAGTGTGTGGGGGTGGTTAACTCTGTAGTGGTGTGTGGCTTTTTTAATAAAACAGAGTAGAGAGACTCACCCTAGCAGTCTGTTTTTGTTGCATGAGTGGTATAGCCCCTCATTAGGACCCAGTGACAGGGGACCTATGCGTGTGCCTGTCTTGTACAATAATCAACTGGAGTAAAATTATTATTATTTATTACTATTATTATGGCGTCTCTGTGTGGTGCATATGTATTCATTGGTCGGCGCCCCATATGTCAGAGGGAACCAGATCTTGCTCCCGTTGGGGTCTGTGGGAAATGGTCAGTATATGTCCAGGTGCAAAGAGGTGCACCGAACTGGATACCGCCAGTTGTACAAGGAGTCAATCTTATATCGTGAGATACGCAGTGCTACAGCCCACCTGGGGACTAACAGTTGTTCAGTACATTCCAGGGGATGTTGTCGTTCAATCCAGTTTTGTGGGTTGAGAGACGGTAAACCCACCATTGTTCTTTTTGCAAGAGGATGCCCTCATTATTTGCACTGGTGGTTGCGATTTGTTCGATCACTACCCATTTGAGGTCATTGGGGGTGTGTCCTTTCTGGATGAAGTGGTCCGTCATCCTCGTGGTGTTCCTTTTACAGTGTATGTTGCTGCGGTGTTCTCCGATCCTGATCTTAATCTTTCTGCTGGTCATGCCTATATAGCGGAGGCCGCAGGGGCATTCAATGAGGTAAATGACGTGTGTGGAATTACAATTAGTATGTTTTCTAAGGTACCATGTTTTGCCTTCCTCCAGTGCCAACGACTTGGTGGTCATGGTGAGGTGGCAGACACAGCAGTTCCCACAAGGGTAATGGCCTGTTATGTTGGGCAGGCCCCATGCGTTGAGGACGGTGTTGTCCCGTATGGTAGATGATGGTTTTGGGCGTGTGAAGACCAATCGGTCCTTCAGACTGCCTGCTCTTTTGTAGGAAAAGAGAAGTTGTTCCCATTTGATCTTGCCTGTATTGAGGATCCGCCAATTTTTGCGGATAATTTTTGTTACTCTGTTAGAGGCCGTGTTAAATGTAGTAACGCATGTGAGGGGGATGGCGTTGTCCATTCTGGGTGCATTGTCCAATAGAGCCTCCCTGTTCTGATTCCGCGCTCTCTTCTTGGTTGAGCGTATGATTTTGTCCGGGTATCCTCGTTGGGTGAGTTTTGCAGCCAGGTCAGATGACTGTCTTTTGAAATCCTCAATCTTGCTGCAATTCCTCCTGATCCGGAGGAATTGTCCATATGGTAGATTCTCTTTCAGGGGACGCGGATGGAAGCTGTCAAATTTGAGCAACGAATTCCTCGCTGTTGGTTTATAATAGGTCGTGGTCTGCAGGGTGCCCTCCTTGGCTTCTATTGTGAGGTCCAGAAATGCTAATTTGGTGTCATCTGCTGTGCTGGTAAATCTCAGGTATGGGTCCCGGCTGATGAGCCAGGTCAAGAAAGTTGCTAGGGAGTCCTCCTTCCCTGTCCAGATCATGAGGATGTCATCATTGTAACAACGCCAGAATTTAATGTTATCCTTGAAAGGGTTTTCTGGCGGTAGGATATGCGTGGTCTCAAAATGGTACACATACATGCCTGCCACACTGGGGGCGAAAGTGCTGCTCATTGAAGTGCCGTTGGTCTGGAGGAAGAAATCCCCCTCGAATTCAAAATAGTTCTCCTTCAGGGCCAGGGTGGCGCACTGTAATATGAACTCCCTCGGTGTGTTGATCTCCCATGTTGTTCCTTCTAATGTGCGTTCAATTACCTGCAGGGTCTCATCCTGAGGGAGACTAGTATATAGGCTCTCTATGTCGAGGCCTACTAGGAGTTGTGTGTGTGGGTCAAATTGTACATCTTTAATGAGATTGAGAAGGTGTTTAGTATCTTTGAGGTACGTCGTGGATCATTGTACTAGTGGGTTAAGATAGAAGTCACAGAACCGTGACAGTGGCTCTAGAAGGGAGCCTATTCCCGAAACTATGGGGCGTCCAGGTGGTGGTCTAGTGTCCTTATGAATTTTAGGTACTGTGTAAAAGTACGGTGTCCTGGTCTTTCGGGGGCACAGGTAGTCAGCCTCCTGCTTGGAGATGTGGTTCCTGGCTTCTGCTGTTTCCACTATTGAGGTGATCGTGCTTCTTAGGGTCTCTGTCGGATCCTCTCTAACCTGCATAAAGCCTTTATTTTTCAGTATAGGTATTAAAAAATGTTTGCGAATATGATGATAATAGTCGCAAAACATTATAAAGTGCAAAGTGTCTTGAATAGAAAAATTATCACAAGAGCAAGGTCACTTGTCACGGGTGCGCTGGTTCAGATCTCTGCTCGTCACCAGTGAAAGTTTACAGTCATTGCTGGACGGAGCAGTAGCCAGGGGACCTCCTTCAAATGCTGCAAACTTCACCCGGAGCTCCGTTATAAATATTT
Source organism: Calotriton arnoldi (assembly GCA_963921515.1). Classification (NCBI taxonomy): domain Eukaryota; kingdom Metazoa; phylum Chordata; class Amphibia; order Caudata; family Salamandridae; genus Calotriton; species Calotriton arnoldi. Next base: position 611,701 of record CAWUFW010001895.1, read on the forward strand.
GCCTTGTACACAGAACAAAGGAATGTGCGTGAGGACAATGCATCATAATAGCAAGCAAATGTGCTCGAGGACATACACTAGCAAGCATGAAAGTGCATGTACGAAAGAGCATGTAAACTTAATCACAAGAAACCTCCATATATTTGACATCACAGCGTCTACCCTGTCAAAGAGAAGCACATCTTAACACAATTATGGCCTGGTATGTCCAGTGCAGCCTCGTGAGCGCAAGTATAACCAGCATGTTGCAGTTACGTACTTAAATTATTATTATAAATACCAAACATTTTCGATTAAACCTAACCCTGCAAGGTGTACAGCTAGGATTATTAATGTTGGCAACTATTTAGCAGCAGAAAATTTTAGCAGCAGCTGGTCGGTGCCTCATTTTTGCAATAGACTATGTTTTGAGTCAGATTTCTTATTGTTCTGTTTTCACGTGGGTTTGTTTGAATGTTGTGTGTGTCTTTGCGTTCGGAGCATCCTAGGGCCAGTAGGAGCTGCAAAGAGACTGTGATGACATCCATCTATCCAGGCTTTAAGTGGGCCAGGTCCTGCTGGTGCTCAGAACCGGCAGTTCTTAAAAGCAGGCGCCAAGACGAGTCCTTATCGGGCTATTGATTTTCGTCCTCACTGTCAGAATGGAAAATAAATCTTAACTCTGCAGCAGTTCACTGTTTTTGATGTCACTTTAATTATTTTGCAGTTCTATATTCGTTCAAAAAAGAGGGACTGTGGGCTTTTTTATGAGGTCCAGCGTATATGCCCGAGTTATAAACAAACAAAGGAAGTACGGAGTTCCTCAGTGGATAACCAAAAAATTAATGTATTAATTTGGCTTCCTAAGTGGAGACAAAGAGGCAGGTGGTGCTCGAGGAGGGGAATTCCTCCTTTTTGGAACTAGGGCCCTCACACACCCAGCAAGCTAGGTGTCATGCTTCATCATATGGGCCTGCTCCTCGTCGGGTCGGCGCTGCAATACCCGACAGGCTCCCGTAAAGGGGCTCTTTATCGGAGATCTTTTGTTCCGGCCGTCAGGGTGCTGTGTGGGTAAGGGGCCTGGTTTGTGTAGATGTATATGAAAAAGTTAAAACAGATGAGGGAATCCTGGGAAAAGACTTTATTCTGGTTAAAAGAAAAACAAGGGTAGGCGACTAACAAGCTACAATGAGTCTAGAGGCGCTCTACTCCCAGGGGGTCAACATGTTTCACGCCTTATTTAGTCAAAGTGATCTAGTGGCGATTCATCAGGACCTATGGTAATAACTATCTACACAAGTGGTATGGTGTAACCTACCTACCACTGTATGATGGTGCGGGAATGGTACCCGTGTACTTGATGGCACAACCTGCACAGGAAAAAGATCAATGCGACACAAAGTTTGTTTAAGAACAAGTGGGATCCCCCACAAGTACACTCCAAATTCTGTAAAATTGACACTGTAACACAATCCATGCCTACTCGTGTGCTGGAGAGGTAGTACTCACCATTGCACGTGAAGAGTAGTGGTTAAAAATTAAGTGCACAACAACAATTCCAAGTGACTCCGTTTAAAAGAACTAGAGGTGAAGAACAAGCTGGTGAAATAAGTGGTGGTGAACTAATTGTCATGGTGGAGAAAACAATCACATTGTGTGACTCACCTAACTAATATGAGGATTGCGCTTCATCAACTGCAGCGGAATCTAGACATCAGAACTGGGATGTCTTTAAAAGGTTAAAAGACACAAAAGGGGTTGTCATTGTTCAGAGAGCGGAGAATAGATTAAAAATGCTCTTTCAGAGTCCCATCATCTCGGGGCTGCGCCGAGGATTAGGGTAGGAAAGGGCGTTATGTCAGGTTTGTACGCCTGTCCTTCCCCTTGGTATTGGTGCCTCCTTGTATACGGCGTGCTCCCAGGAATGTCAGACTTCCCACCGGCTGTACAGCGGAACCCCCATGAGGAGGAAGGCTACTGTACACCCAGGCAGGGAGAAACACCCCACAGAGAAGGAGGTCCTAATCAAAGTGAAAAGAGTTGCGGAGTTTAGATCCCGACAGGGCAGCCCATATTTCCAGCCCGCTTACCTCCGTCGTCGCCTTGGACCGGGGTTCTTATCGGGAGCGCTCGAAATACTCACCAGCTTCTCGTAGAAGCGTCGTGCAGCACCTACCCCGTTCCGCTGAAGCCGGGATGGTAATCTGTCAAGGTGCAGAGGCACTACAAATACTCAACCAAGCTTAACGGAAGGGGAGGGGCTGAGAAGCTAATTGAGTTTAGTTGTGTCTCGTCTGTATGCGTGCTGTGGAAGAAGCCGTGAAACAAGTCGGCCATCTTGGAGTATATAGAATTACATAATAGTAGCCCATATGAAGGTCAGATTGTGGGATCTGCACTAATTGATTTCGAGATGGTGGACGCTGGCACCCCAAAAAAAAAAAACAAGAGGTTTTATAAATTACGGGCGGGCAGTGACGAGAACTCTAGATTTATTCGTCGGTCACTTCAGAGTGCATAATAATAAAGTAACAAGCCAAATTAGTAGGGTCTGCGTAGTTTAAAATATTAGAATGTGTGCTGATTCAATAGAAGGCCAGATTGTCGGCGCTGCACAGTGGGATTCGAGCTGGTCCAACCAGATTAGAGGTTCAGTAAACAAGCAGGCGGGTAGTGACGAAAACTGTAGATAATTCGTCGGCCATCTTGGTGTGTATACTAATGCGGTATTAAGCCAGACCGGGAATGTGTATCAAGGTTCAGGGTCCCCAGTAGGTGTCAAAAATAGGTGGCCTGCATAATTTATTGTGCTCAAGTTGGTGGTTCTAGATGGATAAACCACATGGGCTAAACGTGATCATTAGATGCAAACTGGCTAGGCTAAAAAGGAATTCTATCTGTTATGAATATCTTAGCAAGAGGGATCATAACACTGCCACTCATGTCTTCTGTCTCTAAAGTAGGGTATGTATCGCTATGATAACCATGAAGGTTTTAGGTCAACAAACCCTATGGGATTTCGTCGTTGAGTCCCTGGTAATCTAGACCAAGACGATGTACCCATCTTTGCTCTATCCTGAAGAGGGCAGACTGGGTTATTCTAGGGTGTGCTTCCAAGACCAGCCATCTTAAGCTCTCAGGAGGGTGTTTCTGTTCTCTGAAGTGTGTGTAAAGTTTTGTTGTCAATTTCTGGCAACGGATATTACTCTTATGTTCTGATATCCTCGTCTTTATTGTTCTCATTGTCATCCCAACATACTTTTTATCACATGGGCACATTAGTAGGTATATGCAATGAGTTGTGTTGCAATTGGTAGGGGTAGTTATCCTCCATGTGAATGAATCAGACATAGTTAACTCCTTTGTTGGTCTTGTTTGTGGGCATGCTGCGCATGAGCCACAAGGGTAATGGCCCTGTACTGGAGGGAGATTCCACAGTGGTCGTTGTACACTTGTCCCCGCTTGTTTAGGTCTGGTATGTATGAGCGTGTCTTTCAAGTTCCGTGTGCGCTTGAAAGCGAATCTAGGTCTGGGGATTGTTAGAGATCCTGTGTTCAAAATCCCCCAGTGTTTGTTGATGATTTTCTTGAACTGGTTAGACCCAGGTGTAAAGGATGTCACACAGGTCAGAATGTCACTGGGTTCCCTTTGTCTGATCTCTAACAGGGCTTCCCGATTGTTATTTCTAGCCCGCTTCAGGGATCTTGCCACTTGTTGAGGGAGATACTGTCTCATTATTAAGTTCTTTGATAGGGACTGTGCCTCAGTCTTAAAGTCATTGATGGAACTACAATTTCTCCTGATGCGGAGAAATTGACCGAAAGGCAGGTTATCTCTCAAGGCTCGAGGATGATGGCTGCTATATAGCAACAAGCTGTTCCTATCCGTAGGTTTTTGTACAGTGTTGTCTGCAGCTGACCATTGTTTCTGCAAATTTTGAGGTCTAAGAAGGGTATGCTCATCGCAGAGATCGTGTGGGAAAACTTAAGATATTCATTTTTGGTGTTCACCCATTCGCAGAAGTTTTTACATGTGTCTAGATCACCTTTCCAGAAGATGAGAATATCATCAATGAATCTCTTCCACAGTCTCAGGTTATCCATGTAGGGGTTGCTAGGGTGGTAGATGACCTCCTCCTCAAAAGCTGCCATGTAGAGGCAATCCACACTTGGGGCAAATGTGCTCCCCATGGAAGTACCCTGAGACTGGTGGAAGAGTTGGGTTTTATATTCAAATAAGTTTTCAGTCAGCGCTAGTGTAGCGCATTCCATTATGAAGGTAATGGGTGTGGGTGATGTCCACTCCACCTGTTTCAGGGCTGTTTCAAGAAAGGAAAGTGTAGCTCTCTGGGGGATGTTGGTATACAATTGTTCCACATCCAGAGTCACAAGCAGGTCGATTTCGTGTGTGTCGTTCACCTCACCTATTATACGTAGAACATCGGTGGTGTCCCGAACATAGGAGGGGGTCAATTTAACCAATGGTTGGAGGAAGTAATCACAAAACTGAGAAAGTGGCTCTAAAACCGAACCTAACCCTGAAACAATTGGTCTGCCTGGAACCGGTTCTATATTGCAAAACTCGCAGTGCTTTACATGAGCACCAACAAGGACATATTCATTTATTTTTGGGTAGGCACAGGCGATTAAGTGATTTGCCGAGAACATACAGGATGTTGAGCCGACGCTGAGACTCAAACCTGCTTCCTCAGCTCCAAATTTGGCATCTCTAGACATTACGCCACAACCTCTCGCGCAAGAACTAAAGCATTTTCAATATTATATACAACAAAGCCATAGTTGTATGTATGCATGTAGTATATTTATCTTTTCCAACTAACAACCTTTGACAAAGCCAATGGTTCTGGCTTCTTGTAGGTGTAATGTTACTTGTTGTATTATATATGTGGAGGCAATAACTGAAGCAGCAAAATACCAGTCGGGCGGCACATTATACTGAGCACATATTTTTAGCATAAATGTTTTAAGCCACGCCCTTAATTATATCGGCCACGCCCCTTTGAGAGACCCCCCCAGTTTTTTTATCCCACTTAAAGCCCTGCATCTATCACTTTACTGTTGCCAACTCCTGATCACATCGCCTTGTCTGGACCTTTCTCTGCATCAAGGTATATTGACCAAATGCTTCTGAAAGCTACAATTAGGGGAACCTCAGAGGCCCAAACAGGAGCACTGTCTACATTCTTATTGAAATTCAGAAACGTATATAGCATTAATCGCTGGGAATTTCCCTTTACTATAATGTGATAGTCAGTCACACCTACAGCACTAGGGCACACTACTGGCTCCTCTTATCCTACAGCCTTTTCTGCACTGGTGGCTGTTTTGTAAGCAAGTGATGGAGCAGGATTTCGCAAAAAGAAACCTGCTCGGATTAACACCCCCGTAATACATACTAACAGTGTGCAATGAAAAATTAACAATGCAAATCACATGAACACGAAGGGAACGCTTTGCGCATGCGTGCACTAAGGTGAACTAAATGCATGAAAGAACTAGGCCGCATTTAACATTGTGTTCTGAGAGAAACAAAATTAGTGCATGTCTAGGCCGCATTTCGCATTCGCATCTTGCGTCTTGCTTTAAACGATAATAAATAATGCCGCTTTTGCTCTAAACTTATGCTAAGAAACCATTAACAAGGGATAGTGCAAAGGTGGGTGGTAAACAGTGAAAAGTGCATGTCCATGTAATTAATGAATGCTTATGTTCTATTTGCCGTAGTGAGTCGAATGGGCCTGAAATCTCTTAAGTTGTCCGGATAGATGAGGGGTTGGAAGAATGAACAAAAATGACATGACAAGCAAACAGAAGTGCAGAGCACTGCAGAAAAAGTGTAAAAGTTCAAGGCTATGCAGTACAGAGAACATTGTATGACTGCCAAACGGATGAGCCTGGCCGTGGGATCCAAGACTTCTACCACGGCCGTAGCAGAGAAAATACATGAGAATTAATATGAAAGTGTCGAGTAATGAAATAAACAAACGAGTCAGAAGTGATGTAATGAGAGAAGTTAGAGAACAATGAGTATAAAGATATTGTGAATGGGAACCTGGTGGTGTGACAGACCACCTCTCAAAATGACCAATGAACTGTCGAGTTTCATAAATTGTTTCGAATAATGTGGGTTGGACATGTAGGTTTTAGGGTATAACTGGGGTGCCTTTGGGGGTGTGGTTTAGCCTTAGCAGCCTTAGCCTGAGCCTTAGGTCAGATGCAGAGGAGAGAGGGGTGATGCGTCGCTGTCCGTCGGTTTGCAGAGAGGCCTAGCTGTTCCTGTTCCTGTTCCTGTCCCTGTCCTGATTTCCTGAAAAATCTTTGTCTCCGGACTCTATTTCGGGAAACCCCCACAACTCCCTTGGCCAGGGGGGTGGTATTTCACTGAATTTCTTTGGGTTTGTATTATCTTGCGGACTCGTACTTTGCATAATTTACTTGCAAATGTATTTTTGTCTCTTCATCTATCCACTCCTTCATTCGCATATCGTATTATTGTAGATGAGTTTGACACTGTTTGCATTGCTGATTAATTTTCTCTCCCTTATGTGACATTCTTTGGTTGCATTGTGACCAGTATGCGATGAGCATCAATCATTTACTTTTATTTGAGATAAACTTTATTAAACTTACCGAGAGTCTGTGATTATTTAGCTGATTAGATAGTCAGTTAGTTCTATTATTACCTTCAACTACTCAACTAATTGGTCTATCGACCGAGAGGAAAGAGAGTTGATATACAGGTCTAGTTATGTATTTATACTTGTTATTCACGAATCTATGAAGGAAACAATTTCCATGTCGTTAAAACTTGACCCCCAGCGCATCAGGGATATGGGTGAATGTGTATGGGCCATTGTATGAAATTTTGATGAGTATCGATCCCTGATTAAGTGTAGCGCTGGATCAGTTTTCTGGTAGCAGAGGACGGTTTAATTATTGATTAGTTTGGTAATAATTATTGATTATTGATTATATATTCTCAACATGAAAAGTTAGTGTCCTGTTCTATGTTGTCTAGAAGTAGAGGTACGGAGTTACCTGAGGAATCCTGGGAATGGAAATTTAGCCTGAAGTAGGCAGAAGAAGAGTGTGGATAAAGAAATCACACCGCAGAAGTACTTTGTCTGTTGTCATAATACTGTACGGCGGAAGGCTGTAGGTGTTATATTTAGGGATAATTTCGTATGTTAGTAGAGAGTTTGAAATAGCGAAGGGTCCACTTCCGAAACTCTGGCCTTATCCCCAGAGGAGTACCAAGACCTCTTTTACACCAAAAAGCCCTCTTGCGAAACTTTGGCCTTATCCCTAGAGGAGTACCAAGTCCACCTGTAGCTTGTTTGGGTGTAAAATAGCGCTGGTTGTTGTTTTACTTGAAGTAAAGGAATTTCTCGTTTGAAGTGAAGAACTATCTCTTTATTTAGAGGAACAGACAAGGTAGCATTGTTTTATGTTGTTACTAACCAGAATTTTGATTAAGAAGATTTAGAAATACATTGCCGTATTATTTTGTAAAGGGAGGGTCAGTAGAAGGAGTAATACTGACGTCATCAAAGGCCGCGCTGGCATTGGTCAGGCAGTGAGCGTGAAGTAAGCTCTGATTGGCTGGTTGGTGTGATCCGCGTTGGTATTGGTTAAAATAGCAGATACGTAGAGAGCCGTGATTGGACGGTTGGTGTGAGTCACGCTGGTATTGGACGAGGACTGACAAATAGAATAGGTAGAATACGAAAAGGTTTCCTTGTGTGTTTTGCTGAGGTATATTAGCATAAAGAGTCAGAAAAATGAAGTTGCTAAAGAAAATAAAGAATTTCTTTAAAAAAGATAAACCAATAGTGACTAGAGAGGGAGTTCTTGTTCCACCTCCAGGAACGCCAGCTGCTTATATGATGTTGGAGCGAGGATGCCATACGTGTACCTGGTTAGAGAATTGGGTGGAATATACAGAGGATGATGGTGTTATAGCTTTTCCACAGCATGGTTCGTTTAATATGAGGATTTTGCAGAATTTGAGAAAACGAATGAGTTCACTAGAGCCAAATCCCAGACTTACACAGTATGAAGCGTTAGAGGAAGGGGAAGTAGAAGCATACGAAAGAGAGAGATATCGAGGTGGTAGGAGATACAGAAATTTAGTGCCTAGATACCCTTTTGAGAGAAGAGAGGATACAATGAAAAGATGGAGGAGAGCTGTGGTAACCGAAGGTTTGTACCCGGTTCTAGTTGCTGAAGACCAGATAGGAGGCAAATGTAAAGAGAAAAAGAAAAATATAGAAACTTCAACTTTAAGAGATGATCCAAACGATTCTGATGATGAGTTGTTAGAGGATATTATGACCAAAAGACCTCCGCCATACCAAGAAAATTCAGATGAGGTGACTTCGAGTGCACCACAAATGGGAACTCCATTAACCCCATAGGTTATGGAAATAGCTAGGGTAGTACGAGAAAAATAAATGGACATATTAAATAAGGCAAGGGTAGAGCAGATCCAGAAAATAAATCAGTTAAGTCTAAATGCAGAAGCATTGACAGTACCGGTAACAATTGGTCCCGTAGTTCCATTATATGGAGAAAAACAGAATATATCAAAAGTACATACGTTGACAGTTCCAAGGAGTAGTGACAGGAGTGGAATGGTGATGGTAGTGAATGAGGATGGACAGGCAGATACGAATACTACATTGTTAGATCTCCCGGTTTGTGAGATGATAACAGAAACCCCCAGAAGAAGTATACAAATAGATCCAAGGAGAATAGGGCCGAATGTTATTTCAGCGACAGGAAGTTCAGCAGGTCCTTCACCTGAAGAATTGAATGATTGGATAAAGGGAATGGAAAAGTGAAAACCTCAACCATAGAGTATAAATGTGAGCCAATTGAAAGTAGATTTGGAAGAGATGATTATTGGTACAATAAGTCCAGACAGACTAGGGACTTACCGAGATGAAGAGCTGTTGTTTTTGTGTAAGAGTATTACTTGGAGAGCGAGAAATCTTCATGAGAAAATAGCAGAGGCTGCAAGTGAATATGGAATAGATATAGAGAAGTCAAAGGTGTTGCAGAAGTCATACAGAGTGGCTTTTACTGAAAAGGATTTGGAGAGTCTGAATGTGTCCGGGAAAAGATTGCAAATAAAAGAGTTAATGAATATTCTGAAAAAATGGGGAGATGTTGAACGGTGGAAAGGTAGATGGATGAAAAAGAAAGAAGAGGCAGCTGGAAAGGAGACATCAATGTTTCCGTTAAGAGAGACAGAACAAGTTGAAAGGGTGTGTCCGATGAGAGAAGTCCCAGGTGGTGGATATGTGCACGTTCCTTGGACAAGACAGGATATATTGTCCTTTACGAATGATTTTCCCAGGTTAAGAGAGAAACCGGTTGAGTGGTATAAACAGGTAGAGAGGTTTGTACAAGTTTCAAAGGTTTTGTTAAAAGATTTAGATGGGTTGTTTGAGATTGTTGTTCCAGCTGATTTGTGGACAGAGTGTAAGATTACTGTCGATTGGCCAAAAGAAGAATACCCTAGAGATCCTAAAACAGGTGCACCATCCGATGAGGTGATGAAAAAGTAAAATCAGGTGATCACTTTCTTGAAAGGAAAAATTTCCCCTAAGGAAACAGATTGGGTTAAGATTGACAGAACAACCCAAGAACCAAAAGAGTCAGTGCATGCTTATTATGAAAGGTTGTTGCAGGTATTTAAACAGTACAGCTGGTTTGAGAACATTGGAGACAAAGATATGGGACATTTTGTGCATCGTTTTGTGTTTGGATTGAAACCGGATATTAGTAATATGATTCAGCAGCATTTGATTTGTTGGCAGAGTAAAACAATTGACGAAATTTTGAGGTATGCAAAGTATTGTAGTGATGACATTGAATCAAGACATAAAAAGTTAAAAGAGAAAATGATGTGGGCACAAGTGAAGGTAGCAGAGCAGCAAGAAGTAAATAATAATTCTCAAACAGGTTACCAGATGAATGGTCAAAATCAAAATGGTCAGGTACCCAGTGGAGGTAAAGGTAGAAGAAAAATGAGTAAAGAAGAGGCTAGGAAGAAATGTCCTTGTCATGCGTGCGGAAAGTATGGACATTGGAAGAACGAGTGTAGATCCGCTCTAAAGAATAATAGGGTAAATCAAAATTTAAATCCACAGATGCAGAATGAGGTGGGTGTGAATCAACAGCAGCAGGTAGTTGCTCCACCGTTACAGGTGCCACAAGCTCCTATGCCCAATAATGTGAATGCTCAAGTGCAGAGGTACAGTGCGAACACTGGATTTCACGGAGGTGATCAAGTTGGTAAGAATCAAAATGTGCAAATGGTGCCGCAATACTGGTTGCGGTGCAATGAGAGTGATTCAGACTCATCTCAATGACGGTGCCTGAGGGGGGAGGAAGAGTGCGTACTTGGCGCATCTTTAGCGGTGGATCAGTCAGGTCCATTTGTTGATGGAAAAGTGGAAGGTAATGATATTACATTCCTAGTGGACATTGGTGCTACCCGTTCTACTGTGAGAGCAGCAGAAATTCCAAACCTACCCCTCTTGGGAGAAACTATCCAAGTTGTAGGAGTCTCAAATAAGCATTTTAGAACACCAGTCACAAATCCACTAGAAGTTCATATTGGGAGTTTCAGAGACATGCATCGTTTCGTGGTATGTGACTCAAGTCCAGTAAATCTCTTGGGAAGAGATTTATTGTGCAAAATGAATTGTACCATCTATAGTACACAAGATGGTATTGCATTTCAGACACCTGATGAGGATGTTGAATTCAAGATGATGTTAGCGAAGCAAGGGACAGAAGTGGATGAGTTGTTTTCACTTCTCACAGAAGAGAATCTGCCTGAAGAATTAAAAGGTACATTGAGGTCGGATGTATGGGACTTTACAGGAAAGGAGATTGGCCTAATGACAAATGTAGATCCGATTCAGGTCACAGTGAAAGAGGGTGCTGTATATCCAAATACACCTCAGTACAAAATGAGTCCAGAAGTAATTGCAGGAGTCACTCCTGTGATTGACCAAATGATTGAACAGGGAATTCTAAAAGAAATAAGGAGTAGTCCTTGTAATTCGCCTATTATAGGAATTAAAAAGCCCAGTGGAAAATATAGAATAGTACAGGATGTAAGAAAGATTAATAAAATTGTAGTACCTTGTTGTCCAGTAGTACCAAATCCAGCAGTGATCCTTTACCAAGTTCCATGCAATTCTGAATGGTACACCGTGATTGATTTGTGCCAAGCATTTTTCTCGATTCCTTTGCATCCGTAAAGCCAATATCTTTTTGCATTCCGGTTCGGAGACCGTGTTTTGGCATGGTGCCGAGTTCCTCAAGGATACACAGAGAGTCCTTCAATCTTTAATCAGATTCTGAAAAGGTGTCTGGAGACCTTAGTCATGCCAGGAAATTCAGTTTTGGTTCAGTACATTGATGACCTACTGGTGGCATCAAAGACACGAGAGGCATGTGTGACAGATACCATTGCCTTACTGAACCATTTGGCAGAAGGAGGACACAAAGTGTCACCAGCAAAATTACAATTTTGTAAACAGGAAGTTCGGTACCTAGGACACAAAATAGAAAAGGGAGTCAGAAAGGTGACACCAGAAATAATTACTGTGATTAAACAAATGAGCCCATCTACCACTCAGAAAGAAGTCAGAATGTTTTTGGGAATGGTTGGATACTGTAGGCAATGGATCAGTGGTTTCTCACTGATTGCAAAACCTCTACAGAGGTTGACACGAAAAGATGTGAAAGATCCGATTGTGTTGGATGATGAAAGTATGGAAGCTTTTACTAAACTGCGAAACAGTCTTTGTCGAGCACCTGCATTGGGAATGCCAGATTATGCAAAGGATTTTGCATTGTACTGTTGTGAAAGAAATGGGTGTGCACTTTCAGTTTTAACTCAAAAACATGGATTGGCACGATGTCCAGTAGCATATTTGTCTGCTACTTTGGATTCAGTGGCTGCAGCGTTACCAGGCTGTTTGAAAGCAGTAGCTGCCACTTGTGTGAGTTTGGAACAGAGTGAAGCAATTGTAATGGGACATCCAGTCAAGGTGTATGTGCCACATTCAGTTGAGATCCTTTTGACTCGCACCAGGACGCAGTACATGACCTCTAGTCGGCTGACTAAGTATGAAAGAGTGATCTTGGGTGCTGAAAATGTGACCGTGGTAAGGTGCACCACAGTAAATCCGGCAACTCTGTTGCCGAATTCATATTGTGAGGAAGTAAGAGAGGAGGCGGATCATGCTTGTTTGGATGTGACAGAGTTGTGCACAAAACCCAGGCCTGATATTGAGGACGTTCCATTAGAGGAATCAGACTGTGAGATGTTTGTTGATGGATCATGTTTAAGAAATGAAAGAGGGGAATTGTGTTCTGGCTATGCTGTTTGCACCATAGCGGGAGTTTTAGAAGCATCCTGTCTAAAAGGGGTAAACTCTGCCCAAATTGTTGAATTGATAGCTCTGATTAGAGCATGCAAAATTGCCAAAAGCCTGAGGGTAACCATATTTACTGATAGTCAATATGGATTCGGGGTTGTCCATGATTTTGGACAGCTATGGATGCAAAGGGGATTTCTGACTTCTTCAGGTTCCCCTATAAGAAACAGCAAAACTGTAAAGGATTTATTGGATGCTTTACAATTGCCCAAAAGAATTGCAGTGGTCAAATGTTCCGCACATAAGTCAGGAGATGACTATATGCTGAGGGGCAACAGATACGCAGATCAAGTAGCGCGTTTTATTGCACGAAATTTAATTGCCCTAAACAGAGGGATTGAAAAAGAAAATACCAATTGCCATCTTATGTTCTCTTCTTCTTTTGAAACTTGGGATGAGATTAGGCAGTTACAGGAAGAGGCAAGTGATGAGGAAAAAGAAATCTGGAAAAATTCAGGCTGCAGAAAGAGAAATGAGGACGAAGTGTGGATTTATATAGACGAAAGACCAGTCATGCCAGATAGTTTACTATCCCATATGGCAAGGGTATACCATGGAATTGCACATGTTGGAAGAGATGCAACGATCAGGCTCTTCAAGCAGTCATGGTATAACCCAAAGTTCAGGGTCATTGCAGAAAGTCTTTGCCAGAGGTGCGTCACCTGCCAGCAGCAGAATCCAGGTAGGAAGACAGTTGTTAGTTGGGGACGAATTGGAAAAGCAGCAGGTCCATTCACCCGACTTCAGTTGGACTTCATAGAGCTTCCCCCGTGCAACGGGATGAAATATGTGTTGGTTGTCGTCTGCTTGTTTTCTCGCTGGGTGGAAGCCTATCCAACGAGAAAGAATTACAGTCTAACAGTTGCAAAACTGCTTCTAAGAGAACTGATCCCTAGATTCGGATTTCCAGTCACTTTAGAAACAGATAGAGGAACCCATTTCAATAATGAGATAATTCGGATGATTTGTGCAGCATTACAGATTGAGCAGAAGCTGCATTGTGCCTATCGACCCGAAGCATCTGGAGTGGTTGAGGAGATCAATGGCACAATAAAATCTAGGTTAGGAAAGGTGTGTGCATCCTCAACACTGAAATGGCCTGATGCTTTACCCCTTGTATTGATGAGTCTTAGAAGCATTCCTGACAAAAAGACAGGTTTGAGTCCACATGAAGTCCTGATGGGAAGAGCGATGAGACAAGCATTTATACCAGCAAACAAACTGATGAATATATCTGATGATATAGTGCTTGATTATTGAAGAGGATTGGCTGATCTGGTGCGTTCTGTGTCTCGCCATGTTGGAGAAGATGCCACTACAACACAGCCGAATCAAGCTCATGATCTGAGTCCTGGCGAGTGGGTTCTCGTCAAGAAACACGTGAGGAAATCGTGTTTGGAACCCAGGTGGAACGGGCCTTACCAGGTGATTCTGGTGACGACAACAGCAGTGAAGTGTCGTGGTTTGCCAAATTGGATCCATGCCAGCCATACCAGACGAGTCCCCAAGTCCACTTGAAACACAAGAAGAGCAGCAACTGGTAAACCAAAGCCAAAGACCAGAGGCTGAAGTGTGTGAAGCTGAAGAATCTAGAGTAACAGATTCTGAAGAACAAACAGATGATGAACAGCCAAGCATAAGTCAATTAAAGTGGGCACCAGTTACTGGGTCTCATGAGACTGCTGTTGAACCAGAAGAAAGAGAAGTTACTGAAAGTCAAGAAGAAGAGCAGATAGAAGAAAGGCCAAATAAGAGAACCTGTGAACCAGATGAAGAAGGTGAAAAAGTAGTTCAAGTTAAAAGGCCAAGAAAAGGTGACAATTGGCCAGGTGGAGTGAAAAGACTGAAAGACACTCTTGTGAGGAGAAAGTCAAAGAGAAGACCAGAGCAAATCAATGAGGTCTCAAGTCAAGCAGAACAAGAGGAGTCAGAAGAAGATTCAATACGAAAAACAAGGAGAGTAAGAATTCCAAGCAGGAAATACACAGCACCAGAATGGACTTACGTTATCTTGGAGGAAATTGAAAGCTCAGATCCAAGTGAAGAAAAAGACAGTGCTGACACTGAGCAAGTTGATGAAAGCAAATTGAAACCACCTTAAAAGAACTGTGAAGGATTAAGGTGCAACCTTGCCAGACGAAATGAATGAAAAGACTCAGAAGACTTAAAGAAAAGAAATAAAAGAAAGGGGTAAAGGAGAAAGCCTTGAAATGTAGGATTACACTATTTCTCAAAAAATTATTTTTAGTAAGTTTAGAGTTTCAATACATTTAGATTTTTATATTTTTCTAGTAGAATACAAAAATGGCCGAAGCAAAAGTGACTGAACATCCAAAGTCTAGTCTTAAACGTAGATGTATTAAAGCTTGCTTATGTAGTGTCTTTTTACTGACATTTATGTGGATGATATTAACTGTCATTGTACCTATTCTAATGGTAACTAATAATGGAAACAATACTAATGATGTAAAAAGTGAAAGAGTGAGTGATGTTACTAAAGAAACCCCTAATACTAACATAGAACAAATAGATGGAAGTATTCTCTATCATGATAAATCAATTAGTGATTTTTCGTTAAATGTTTTTACTAAATTGTTGTAGGAGTATGTGAATACAATGAATGTGAGTGATTGTTATGTGTGCATGCAATTACCTTCGTCTGTCTCAGAGGGGGTGACTTATCACCACCTTCCTTTAAACTATGGTGTGTCTTGCAGTGTTTTAACCAGCTTATTTTATGTGACGGGGAAGCTGGAGTACCATTATTCCAATATAGATTTAGTATTTTCAGAGATACCTATTATAAAGGAGCTGAACAAGGTTTTAAGTAGTAAGAATGCACGGTATATGGGAGAATTCTTTCATATTACTAAGACATTAGATATAGAATATGCTTATAAAAATAATTTAACATGTAGTTTGCGGTTTGAAGAAAAAGTATTCATAGATATGGTACAATATAGAAGAGAAATTTTCCAAAGAAAAGCTGCTGAACAAAAGTCACAGGTACCACCATGGGCATTTAGAGAAGGAAATTATGAGAAAGGCGAGACATACGCTGCAATGTCCCTGGACTGGTATCAAAGGGGGGGAAATCTATTTACTTAGACTAAGAACTAACTATAATAATTATTTCATTGGTACTAGTGAATGTGAGCATACTTTCCAAATTACTGGAGGTTGGGGATTGAAGGGTGGAACTGATCCTGCTTTCCCAGGAATCTATTATGTGTGTGGTAAGAAAGCCTATTACAGGTTACCTGTACATTGGTATGGTAGTTGTTATTTTGCAATCGTCTTTCCAAAGGTCTACCATGTAGACCAGAGCAACAATAGAATCAATGAAATAAAACAAGAACTAACACGTAACAAGAGAGCTAGTTTCTCAGAAATAGTAGGTGATATCTTTGGTGCACTGATACCCTCAGTTGGAGTCGTACTGAATTCGCATAAAATTCGAAAATTGTCCACAGTGGTTGATCGTTTATCGACAGATACTGCTGGTGGGTTCTTGATGATTGACACTGAAATGGTTGCAATCAGATCAATGGTTTTGCAAAATTTGCCCTTGATATTTTATTGGCAAAAGAGGGTGGAGTCTGTGGCATGTTGAAAATTCAACACTGCTGTACTTATTTCCCTGACAAAAGTAAAGGTATTGAGGGATATATTAAGAATATTACAAAATGACATGAAGACTTGACCCAACTGGAGGTTGACGGTGTCTGGGAGAGCCTTGGTAAGAGTTTCTCTTCTGTAGGTAAATGGTTTTCTACCTTTGGAAGTAGTTTATTAGGAAAAATAATATTGCCGATCATTTCAGTAGCTGGAGTAGCCTTAGTGATTCTAACAATATATAAATGTAAGTGTAAGTGTGGAAGAAAAGAGATGACAGAATCAAAAGATAAACGAAAAGCAAGAAAGAGAAAAAGAGATGAGATAGAACTAGAAGATATGAAAGGAGATTACTATGATGAGATGAAGGAGTTAGATGAGAAATTGATGAAAAGAGAAAAGGATTACTGATCTTTAGATAAATACAGATGGTACTTGGTATAGTGGGTATTTTATGATGGCTCCAATAAGCCATCAGAGGGGGGATTGATGGAGCAGGATTTCGCAAAAAGAAACCTGCTCGGATTAACCCCCCCATAATACATACTAACAGTGTGCAATAGAAAAATTAACAATGCAAATCACATGAACACGAAGGAAACGCTTTGCGCATGCGTGCACTAATGTGAACTAAATGCATGAAAGAACTAGGCCACATTTAACATTGCGTTCTGAGAGAAACAAAATTAGTGCATGTCTAGGCCGCATTTTGCATTCGCATCTTGCGTCTTGCTTTAAACGATAATAAATAATGCCGCTTTTGCTCTAAACTTATGCTAAGAAACCATTAACAAGGGATAGTGCAATGGCGGGTGGTAAACAGTGAAAAGTGCATGTCCATGTAATTAATGAATGCTTATGTTCTATTTGCCGTAGTGAGTCGAATGGGCCTGAAATCTCTTAAGTTGTCCGGATAGATGAGGGGTTGGAGGAATGAACAAAAATGACATGACAAGCAAACAGAAGTGCAGAGCGCTGCAGAAAAAGTGTAAAAGTTCAAGGCTATGCAGTACAGAGAACATTGTATGACTGCCAAACGGATGAGCCTGGCCGTGGGATCCAAGACTTCTACCACGGACGTAGCAGAGAAAATACATGAGAATTAATATGAAAGTGTCGAGTAATGAAATAAACAAACGAGTCAGAAGTGATGTAATGAGAGAAGTTAGAGAACAATGAGTATAAAGAAATTTTGAATGGGAACCTGGTGGTGTGACAGACCACCTCCCAAAATGACCAATGAACTGTCGAGTTTCATAAATTGTTTCGACTAATGTGGGTTGGACATGTAGGTTTTAGGGTATAACTGGGGTGCCTTTGGGGGTGTGGTTTAGCCTTGGCAGCCTTAGCCTGAGCCTTAGGTCAGATGCAGAGGAGAGAGGGGTGATGCGTCGCTGTCCGTCGGTTTGCAGAGAGCCCTAGTTGTTCCTGTCCCTGTCCTGATTTCCTGAAAACTCTTTGTCTCCGGACTCTATTTTGGGAGACCCCCACTACTCCCTTGGCCAGGGGGGTGGTCTTTCACTGAATTTCTTTGGGTTTGTATTATCTTGCTGACTTGTACTTTGCATAATTTACTTGCAAATGTATTTTTGTCTCTGAAACTTATGTCTCTTCATCTATCCACTCCGTCATATGTATATTTTTTCGCATTATTTTGCTGAAACTTATGTCTCTTCATCTATCCACTCCTTCATTTGCATATCATATTATTGTAGATGAGTTTGACACTGTTTGCATTGCTGATTAATTTTCTCTCCCTTATGTGACATTTTTTGGTTGCATTGTGACCAGTATGCGATGAGCATCAATCATTTACTTTTATTTGAGATAAACTTTATTAAACTTACCGAGAGTCTGTGATTATTTAGCTGATTAGATAGTCAGTTAGTTCTATTATTACCATCAACTACTCAACTAATTGGTCTATCGACCGAGAGGAAAGAGAGTTGATATACAGGTCTAGTTATGTATTTAGACTTGTTATTCACGAATCTATGAAGGAAACAATTTCCATGTCATTAAAACTTGACCCCCAGCGCATCAGGGATATGGGTGAATGTGTATGGGCCATTGTATGAAATTTTGATGAGTATCGATCCCTGATTAAGTGTAGCGCTGGATCACAAGGATCTGATTGAGGGTAGTATTTTGGTGGCCACACCCTTCTGCTTACCGACTCCAGAGAACCTGACCCCTGTTCTGGTCGTTCACTTGGAAAGAAGAAACCACGATGTAAAATACAGTGACTTTTTATTTAAGCAGTTCAAAAGCATAGAAACAGTTCGATTAAAATGTTGCCCATGAACACATGAGCAGGATGAAAAATAAATGTATTGACAATGTTATAAATCAGTTGTTCAAAAGAAGCAAATATATGTCTAAATATTATGCTATGAGTAGCTGCCTAAAGAGCAACCCTGACTTTAAAGAGGATAGGTAGGCTAGTGCCTAGAAGGCTAATCTCTTTTTAAGAAAGCAACACCATTCAAGACTACGCAGTTTAAACTAAAATAAATGCAATGGCTTGGGTTAGAATGAGCTGAGTTAGATAGACTGACAAAGCCAAAAGGCTAATATTTAGTTGAGCTGACAAAGCCAAAAGGCAAAATAATCAGATAAGCTGATAAAGCCAATAGGCAAAATAATCAGATAGGCTGATAAAGCCAATAGGCAAAATAATCAGATAAGAGTATTACCACCTTGGAAGTTGAAGTTCTAGGCCCAGTCACAAGGACGATTGATCGGGAACCCTCTCAATGCAGTCATGGACTGATGTGATAAGAGTTCAGAGCCGCACCCTGGGCGAAGCTCTTTTATATGGTTAAATGCAGAACTTACACCCACGTCTGACACGAGATCTGACGCAGGCCACTTAACCGCCCGCTTACAGTAACTGGAAAGTTTTATATAAAACCGAGAAGTGGTATCATGATGAAACAGAGCTTTTAGCAGATGGTCAGTGTTCTTGACCGCAAAAAGTAAACAAAGGATAACTTTTACCGTACAAAAAGGCTCAGAATTCATATTTAATATATTAATTCTTGGTCACGTTGCCGCCTTCTCAGTTTCAGTTAAGCAAGCGCGGAAAGTTTCATAACTAAAAATATCGCAAATCTTGCTTGTGACACAGCCAGATGTACCAACAGATTGTCACGTGGGTGGGGGCCACTCTTATTCTCGTAACTGTGGAAATTTACAAGAGGGGGCTGATGTTGTCTCTCGGTGGATGGAACAGATCTCTGCTAGCAGATCAGTGAGGCCTACGAGATCTGTTTTATTATTATTATAAAATGAGAGCAGGAGTCATTGGCTTTTTGGGCCTATACATTTGTATCTAGGAAGGCATGCTTGGTCCTATGTACGATATGGTTATCTATGGAGCTGGGCTTGGGCCTATGTGAGATGCACTCCCAGGATGAAGGAAAGTGGACAACTTAAGACATTCTATCTGAGCATGCCTGGTAGGGCCTATCTTAGGGGTATCATGTTCAGTGGGCAGTGCAAAATCAAAAATGGGTTTCTTGTTAGATGGTAAGATGGGGCCTTCGGGACCCTCCTTCATATCCCTGCTCTTGTTCATTTTTGAACACATCTCGGATAGAATACTTTGAAGGACCCTCAGGGGTCGGGTGCATGCTGAGTGGGTCATTAACGTAGGGGCACGCAGCCGGGGTTGCAATTCTGATGGTAGGGTAACATATTCTCCATCATCATGGCTCAGTAACTGGTCATACTCGTGAGCGTTATGCTCCTCCCTCAAAGTGTACCTATGCGGTGGGACTGGGGGAGCTGAGGGTGTGTTGGGAGAAGCCTCAGGGGCAGCTAGTTCTATGAGTTGTATGTGGACCTGCCCATCCCCATCCCCAGGAACACGGTGCATGTCCTGATAGTGTGCATTGTGGTAAATTCCTGTTTTAACGTAATTTATCCCAACTGCTTTGATGCTACATCTGCTGACACATCTCATTATTACCTGTGCACCGCAACACATTAACATGATGACACAACAAATAGGTAACATAATTTTCAAGATAGCAGATAGCCATGAAGGCATCCAGTCCAAGTTGAACCAGCTCGTAATAGGGTCTGCATCGGCACCGCCCTCATCACGCATCTTTTTTCCCAAATTGTCCAAGTCCTCAATGGCCTTAGCGAGAGACCCGTTAGCGGCATCATTAGACGGTATGAAAGTACAGCAGCTCGATCCGATAGAAGCGCATACCCCTCCCTGCATAGCTGTGAGTTGATCTAGAACGTATCTATGCTCTAGAACCATAAGTCTTATTGGTCGTAATTCTTCCTGTATTGCGTTGAACCCATCTCGGGTGTTGTTGATCAGAGTCATTAGTTCATAGCGTGTGACCTGCAGCCACCGGGCATTAGCAGATGTTTGCCAGATGGGCCACTGGCCCCCAAAGAATTCCTGGGCGCCATTGAACAGGCGAAACTCATCAGGAACTTCCTTAAAGGCGTCGTTAGCAAAATATTGAGCACTCCTTCGGTGCCGGTGAAGCAGGGTGACATCACCTGTCATGGGGTGTTCGAGCACTTGAGAAATGTTGGATGCCGGGACAACGAGATGCAGTTCATGCATGGTGACCATGGTGCATAGGCCCTTCCATTGAGGAGGCAACTGGGCGTAGATGCGTTCTCCGCAGGCCCAAAAGATGTCCATGAGGCCGGCGGTGCCGTCTTGGAGGTCCACATTAAAAACTGTCGTGTTACAGTTAGTGTTGCTGCCCACAGGGCGGGTACCGTTACCTAGGAAGCAAAGGAGAGGATTTTTTAGTTTATATACTCTCTTCCATTGGTAGGTGGTGTCCTTACTAAAGGTGTACCTTCTACTTTCTTGTGCCCAGACCCCTCCGCACTCATCATCGATATCCCAATGGGTGTCTCCCTCCCAGTCTGTCGTTATAAAGGGTGCTCCTAAGGAAGCCGCTCTACAGGTCAGGTTGTGTGGACCGTGCCACTTATTGTTATAATAGATATTGGTCCGTAAACGCAACACAGGCCTGTATACACAGAGGCTCTGGTCTATTAGTGGATGACATGTTGCCATCGGTGTTGTAAAGGTGAAGTAGCGTAAATAGGCAAAACTACGCTCCCAATGTTATGTTAAGGAGTCAGATATTTTCATCCTATACAGCTCTTCCATGCCTTTGTCAAATTGTTCTTTGTCAGTCACAATTCTGAACGTGACATACTTATAATCCCATGCCGTAGTGTTTACAAATGCAGTATCGATAGTTGCTGACAGAAGCTGAATCTGGCCATATATACGGCAAAGGAACAGATGGAGGAGACACTTGGCTATTGGGGGTGGTACTTCTTTAGGGAAAATCATTTGGTCTGCGCCTACTGCATGAGGGATATGTGAGCACACGAAACATGCTTCCTTTGTTGCCTTTTTCCCTATTTTGGACATATGCCGGTACCACATGTTGTCTAACAGGGCATCATAGGCTCCATGATCCGGATCGAATTTGTCCGGACGTGTGGAATGGAAATCGGGCCTGGAATGAAGGTGTGCAATGTGAACCATTGTGTCCTGAAGAGCGGTGGGCCAATCTTGTGTAACCTCAGGTCTTGGTCTACGGGTCCTCCAGAACCTTGGCCTACCTCGTTTAACTCTACGGTTAGTGCGGGGAGGGGAATGGTGGGGCAACTGGGGATCTATTGTGAGACCCAGAACGCCATCCCCTGGGGTAGTAGCACTGCTTGGGATCAGATCAGTAACTGTGGATGTGGGGTGTGTGCTAGTGTGTGCTGTATCAGCGGTACAAGGTGGGAGTGGTGGACTTTCGATCTTGTCTCTATCTGGTGGCACAACTGACTGCCCTGAAGATGGTGTAATAGCATCCGAAAGATAACACTGATCAGTAGTTGCAAGATAAAACATGTACCAATTGAGAACTGCCAGTCACAGTAGCAAAAACACAAAATAGTAAGACAAGTGAAATACATAACTTTGCATCTCCATTAGCATTCTTGACTGTAAGTACGCGATGCTCATCGTCTTCTTCATCACAGGAGGATGGAAGGCCGCTGTCTTCATGGAGTGGCACTGATGGTATGTCCCGTCCCTCCTTTAGTCCATTGGCTGAGGTGGTGGTGCGGGGTCTAGGCGGACGTGGCTGCGATGGATCCATGCTTTTCTTTCAGCTATTCGCACTGCAGTTGGTGATGAGTCTATCACCTGGAAAGGACCTTCGAACTTAGGATCCTTCCAACGCCTGACGTTTTTCCGGATGAAGACCAGTGTCCCGGGACGGATTGGTGGGAGCTCAGGATCGGTGGGGCCCTTGTCTCTCCTCTTGGATACCTGGGTAGAAAGGAACTGCGCTGCGCTTGTTAGTTGGCACAGGTATTGATAAAGTTCTGCTCTAACTATCTCTGGTGATGATTCACTATCTGTTTTAGGGCGTGTGGACGGAACTGTTACATTTATGGATCGTCCAGTGACAAGCTGATGGGGCGTGAGGTGGTGATCCGAACTTGGGGAGTTTCTTAGTGCAAAGAGTGCTATGGGTAGGCAATAAAGCCATTTCTTTCCTATTGTTGCACTTATTTTGCTTATTTTATTTTTGAGCGAGCCGTTGAGGCGCTCACAAATGCCGTTGCTTTGTGGGTGATAAGCTGATGTCAGTTTGTGTTTAATGCCTAGCATTGTGGTCAGGGAGGAAAAGATGGCGTTTGAAAAATGACTTCCGTTGTCGGACCGGATGGCGTCTGGAATGCCCCAGCGAGTAATGACATCACGGAGTAGGAATGTGGCAGCTGCCTTGGCATCGCAGTGGACGCAAGGTCCAGCTTCGATCCAGCGTGAAAATGGACACACTACTACAATGAGATAGCGGTAATTTTGGCAGCGGTCGATCATGTCGACATAGTCAATGTGTAGCTCTTTGAAGGGGCCAAATGGTCTAGGAATGGTGGAAGCAACTGTTTTGAGGGTCGGGTTTGGGGAATATTGTTGGCAAATGAGACATTTATTAACATACAATTGTATCTGTTCATAGGCATTGGGGATGAACCAGTCTGTTTGCAATGTGGTGGACATGTTATCTCGGGTGGCATGTGTGGGAAGGTGGAGTTGGTCCAATGCCACTTGTAATAAGGCCTGTGGCATCACAGGTTTCCCTGTTACTGTCTGTCTGTACACGAAGTCGGCGGAGTCCTGTTGTACTCCCCTCTTCTTCCATAACTCTTTCTCTTGATCTGGTGCACTTTCTTGCATTTCTCTAAGGTGTAACTGTGCAGTGTGATCATATTGCTGGGTTGTGTCAATGTCAAATGGTGTTGTGAATTGGGATGGTGTTTTTGGAATTCCTTCATTGCTATTGTCATGCTCTGTGGGAGGCAGTGTTTGGGAAAGTAAAATGGGGGCAAATGGTACCTCTGGTGTTGCGTGAAGTGGGGGCCTGTTGCTGGGGGCCTCTGGCTGCAGCCTTAGCTGCCCAATCTGCCAGGGCGTTACCTCTGGAGACAAAATCTTGGCCATTGGTGTGCGCTGCGCATTTGACTACGGCTTCTTCAGCTGGTAGTGTAAGGGCCTCAATAAGTTCCTCTAGTAACGTTTTGTGAATGACGGGTGTACCATCTGATTTGAGGAAGCCGCGCCTCTTCCAGCGGAGGATGCTGGAGTGTGTAGTTGTAGTAACATATGCAGAATCGGAGTAAATTGTAATGCGGTCATCAGCTCCAATGTTCAGGGCAGCTATGAGGGCTACCAGTTCAGCTGCCTGGGCAGAATAATGTGATGGTAATGTAAGTTGCTGTACAATGTCTAGGGAATCAGAGGAATCATTCTGCTGTGCTTTAACTACTGCTGCTCCTGTGTACCTAACTCCTGTCTCTTGATCAATGGTAGAGGAGCCATCAACAAAATATACAGTACTATTTAGCAAGGGGTCCTCTTTTGCTGCTCCAGACTCATCTGGTGAATATGTGGCACAATCATGGGTGTCATCATCTGAGGTGGCTATTGGATGGGCAAAAAATGTGGCAGGGTTTACTGTATGGCATTTTACAATCTTCAGAGAAGGTAGTGACAGTATGACTTCGTAACCTGACACTCTTTGTGTTGTTAAAGTTGTCTTGGCTTTTGTATTATTGCAAAGACGGCATGTTCGGTGTACATAGTCAGTGGGGAACCCATTACAATGGGGGTAGTTTTCTCAACAGCAAATGCTGCGGCAGCAAGGGCCTGTTCGCAGGGGTAATGACCTTTCATGACAGCGTCCAGCATGCCGCTGAAGTAGGCAATGGGCTTATGGCCCATGGGGTATTTCTGAGTGAGTACTGCAGTCATTACTAGACCATCACAGTGAGTGAATAGGTAGAATTATTTTGTGTAATCAGGTGATCCTAACACTGGTGCATTTGTTATCTCATCTTTGAGCTGGGTGTAGGCTGTTCTCATTTCAGGTGTCCACTCAATTTTATTGTGTCTGTCTTTGCCCATTTTCACAGCTTTCAGCAATGGGGCAGTTATTGTTGCGAAATCAAAGACCCACTGGCGGACATAATTAACCAGGCAGAGGAATTTTTGCATGTCTTTAACTGTTTGAGGTTCAGGAGTGCCTTTTATCGCCACAATTCGACCTGGAGTGTCTCGTCTGCCTGATGCAGACAGTAGCTGTCCTAGGTAATGTACCTCTTTCTGACAGTACTGTAACTTCTGTTTGTCAACTTTATATCCTCTTTGTGCTAGCGTGGTAAGTAAGAGGATGGTGTCTTTCCTGCATTGTTGTTCTGTGGGGCTGCAAAGCAGTATGTCATCGACATATTGCAGTAGGGTGCTATCACATTGAATATTAGACAAGTCCTCTTTGACAACCCTGTTGAAGACGCTAGGGGACTCACAGTACCCTTGAGCGAGCCTTGTGTATGTTAATTGCACATTTCTGAATGAGAAAGCCAATAGGTATTGGCTGTCTGGGTGTAGGGAAATGCTGAAAAAAGCATTTTTCAGGTCGATGACAGAAAAGTACTGTGCATCGGGGGGGACATTCGTGAGGATGACAGAGGGGTCTGGGACAATAGGGAATTCTGGTACAACTATGTTGTTAACGGCGCGCAGATCATGTACTAGACGCCATTGATTTGTCTTCCCCTTCTGTACAGGAAAAAGGGCAGTGTTACAAGGAGAGATACAAGGATATATTACTCCTTGATCTAGCAATGCCTGTATGGTAGGGGCAATGCCCTCTTCCGCTGCCTTGGACAAGGGATACTGTTTTATTCTGGGCAGGATAGCACCTTGTTTGAGAGTTATCTTAAATGGCCTGGCAGAACTGATAAGGCCTACATCATTTGGGCCTGTTGTCCAAAGATGCGCTGGTACTTGAGCCAAATCTTCTTCTCGCGCAGAATCATAGTCAGGGGTGACAGTTGGTGTTCTAATTTCCACTGTCACTGAGATAGGTACATTGTTTTGATAGATAATCTCTGTCTTGGAGTAGTCTTCAGGGGATCCAAACAACTGGGCATCTGAAATGTCTCTTACCAACCCTTTAGGCTCAATAAAAATGACACAAGCCCAAGTATGAGCGTTGTCATCGCATGCCAGAAATGCGCCGTAGGTTGGTGTTACCTCAAGGGCGCAGATGTCAAATGTCAAGTGTTTGTCTAATAACTGTGAATCTGGTACTTGGGGTCTGAAAAGGAACTCTTTTGGTAACTGAACAGTGCGGCCTTGTAATTCGGGAGTGGTGGCGACAATAGTGTGGACAGCTGCAGAGAAGGCGTGCTCATCCACTGGGCGTGCTCTGACCTGACTATCTAAGGAAGGCTGTGCAGTAACTGCCATTATCCTAGTAAGTGGGGTACCTGGTATGGAGAAAATCATTGTTCCGTTGTCATCAAAGTGGATGGTCATATTTAGTTTGGCCATGAGGTCACGTCCTAAAAGATTGACTGGGGACCTGGGTGAATAGAGCAGAGGCTGCTCCACTACATGGCCTCCTATCTCCATTGATACTGGCTTGGTGAAGGGGACCCTTGCTATTGCCCCAGAAAATCCCTGTGTGTCCGCTGTTTTGTTAGAAATGGGCAGAGGGCCACCTGTAATGCAGGAATATGTGGCACCTGTGTCAACAAGAAAACTATATGTTTTGTTATTTATCACAACACTTGCAATAGGGTCCTCTTCAGTATTGCTTGTGCAGGACAAAATTGGGCACACAAGAGTTGTCTGTGGGCTGTCCTAGCCAGTGTATCCTCCAGCCTGAAATTGCTGGATGGTGCCCTGGGTAAAGGGGTTGTTGGAGGCAACAATCGTTCCTCCTAGAGGTACATTGTTTTGTGTTTGGGGGACCACCTGATAAGCAGGTAGTTGCTGTGGCTGTAGCTGTTGCATTGGAACCTGTATTTGTTGGACTGCTGGCTGAACCTGGGCCATTATGGGCGCTTGGAGCTGCACTTGTTGTTGCTGTGCTGGTTGTGCATAAGAGTATAGTATTTGGGGCTGTTGAAGGTGTTGTTGCGTGCGCTGCTGTTGTTGGAATGGTGCTTGTGCTTGGTAGCCAGGACGCATATATTGCTGACCCATATCACGCTTTTACTGTTGCAATCTCTCTGTATGTGGCCTGGTTTCTGGCAATACTAGCAGATGATCGGTGGTGTCCCTTGTCCTGGCTGTTGTGGAAACCTTTGTTGTCCCATCCCTCGCCCTCTTCCTGGTCCACCCGTGTTCCAGTTCATATTTGGTCTGTTATTGTAATAGGGCTGTGTGTTGGTGCTGTAAGCAGGTGGTGCTGGCATGTATTGTACCATTGGCTGTGGTTGCGGCTGGACATACTGTATGGCAGGTTGGGGTTGAGCTTGTATGTACTGTACTGCAGGTGGTGCTTGAACCTGCTGTGGGGCAGGTTGGGCGTTGCCTGCAAGAGCATTCATGGCAGCCTGGGGGAAGGATGTTACTGCTGTCATTTGAGTGACCGGTGCTGCAAGCATGACTGTGTCAACATTGCCTTTTTTCTTATTAAGTTTCTGCTGTACCAACTTGGCAGCGGCATTCTCTATTGCCAGCTGTCTAATCTTCTCTTGTTCCTGTCTCTTTTTGCAGTAATGTATAATGTGGTCTTGTATTTCAGCCCATGGCTTACATTCCATTGCTACAATGCCATCTAATTTTTCCTGCACTTCAGTGGGTAAACCTTTCTTTATTGTGTGATAAAATAATCTCCCATACCCTCCAGCTGCGTCCCATCGTTGCCCTAACTCCTGGTGCCATTTTTCTTTCATTCTGGAAAGATAGTTGGCAGGGTCTTCATTTGGTTGCATGGTCTGTGACAACAGAGCCCCAATATCGGGAACATAAGGGAATTTCCTGCGCAACTCAGTCCATGCTAGTGTTCTAATCTCATTAAAGGAAACACCATCATGTTTGGTGTTTGTCTTCGTAAGATTGGCATGGACACGTGTGAAGAGATCTTCTGCGTCTTCTCCCATGAGGGAGATCAGCAGGCTTTTTACATCTCCTATAGCTATGTTGTTAACTGTGGTGCAATTTTCAAAAGCCGCAATCCATTTTCCCGCACCCTCAGTGAGGGGTGGGAGTTGTTTTTTGACATTTTCTTTGTCTAATGTGGACCATGGGATGTAGATGGGGGGATCAGTGACATTTTTGTAGAGCAGTTGCATCTGGCGCATGACCCCAGGGCGTTGCGCTGTGGGTCCTGTATAGTCATGCTGGCGAGCATATTTTTGCCAGACTTTCAGGCTCTCCCTCATGTAGTCATAGTCCCAATCCTCATCTCCTAGTCCTTTGAGGATACATTCAACTGCTGTTGCCATGTACTGAGGTTCAAAAGAGCCTTCTCTTGGCCAAGGGAGTATTTGCGGCGCTAAGGGCTCTGACCAGCCTGCCAAGTCGTCTGAAAAGGGGTTAACTGCATAATCTGAACCTTCCCCTAATGTCACTATCTCATTGGGAGTGAGATCATTGCTTGTTTGTGGTGGACACGGTCTGCTGAGACTTATGTTGTGTCTATTTTTCATCCTGACGGTGCGCAAGGAAGCAGAGCCCGAGACGTCATATAGTATGTCGTCTGGGCGTCCATGTGTCCCCAAGACTTTAAGTTTCTGTGCTTCGGTGGTCCTGACCTTTCTTCTTACCACTCTGGCTTGTTCCTGTGGGAGTCCACAATATATTGGGATCTCACCAAACATTGGATTGTGGCCTTCTAGTACCCGTGGTTGTCTCTTTTCTGGCCCTACTGCCGTTGGCGATTGGTGGGCTTGGTGTGTGTCGGTGAGTGTTTGTGTTATTCCAGAGGCGACAGCGTCACAGCGGTGGGGGTACTCATTAAGGAGATACTGTCTATTCCCTTCCCCATTCCTACTGATAATTGTCTGTGGGTGGTGTTGCACGAGGCGGTGCAGCGTGGGTGAGGGTGATGTTGGTGTGTTGACCTTATGGATCATGTCTACAATATCTTTGTTCATGTTCTCTAATTTAAATGACAAACGTCTCATTTTGTTTAACTGGTCTGCGTGGCTAGGTGATTGATGCCTGGGTGACAGTTCTTCTTCAAGGTACTGCGGTGAGATACTCTCCATGCTGGTGCTTTTGCTCAAGTCTGCATTTTGTCTATAATTCTGGTATGGAGTGAGAAGACTTGTGAGGGGGGCAAGCTGTTCCTCAGTCCTGCACAGCAACGGTGGGTTGGGGAACTCAATGAGCTGCCGCTGCTCTGTCATAAGGCCAGATCCTGGTACCTCACCGAAGGGTGCAGTAGCCATGAAAGGCATGCTAGTTTGTGGTGGGAGGTGCGAACTTGGGAATAGGTGCGTGGCGGTGTCAAGGAAGGGGTTAGTGACAGTGTCGCCTTTAGGGCCAATGTCACGGAAGACCTTGCTAGATGTATGTGAGTGGTGAGATGATGCTTGAGAGGCAGAGTCAGAGTCTCCCTCATCCTCTTCACCTGGGCGTGGTTGTGCAGTATTAACTGTTGGTGTAAATTTCAGTGATAGTTGTGCATCTATGAAGCCTGGGATACCTGGTACTGCTGTCTCCCTTACTGTACCGTTGGGGAGAGGCATGTGTACGCTGCGCAGTTCTGTCAGGTGGGGGTATACATCACCGGGGGCATGGGTGGAGACGGTGGTCTGTCCACGGGGTGGTACGGGTGACTGGGTGATGTGTGGGAAGCCTGAAATTCCTCAATCTGTGTGATGTGTAAATCTGGGCCGAGGTGCGGTGAGGAAGATGCCTCATTTGGTAGTGGTTGGAAGCCAGCAGCCGGAGAATCATTAGTGGTGACTGGTAGCTCCGGTTGTTCTTTGTGAGTGCGTTCGGTATACATACCGCTGAAGTGGTAAGGCGGTGGGGGCGGAGCATTGGGTATAGCTGGGTGTGTGGAGTCAGAGTGTGTTTGAGCCTTGTCTTTGAAAATGCGCCAGAGATCTAAGGTAGCCTTTCTCTTCTGTAACTTAGTGCCAGAGTACTTGGTGTCTAGAAAGGTGGTGGCATGCTCTAGTATGATTGGATCAAAGCTTCCCTCTGAGGGCCAAGGATGAGTCATTTTCGCCGTACGCTTATGTAGCTCACGGCAGTGCTTTAGTATATGGTGTTCTTGGCCTCCGAATGTTTTTAAAACATGTTGGAGTGGAGTGGCCATGTTGGTGTGTCTAACACAGGGCGCTCTAGGCAAAGCCTGAATTACAGGAGCGCGTTTTCTCAGGTGCTAGGGACAATGTCTCTGATGAGTTCTTGCTCTACTGCCTGAATGACAATATCATACACCCCGTCCTGCAAGTCTCGCTCTTGTGCTAGAGTATAAAGAGGGAAGCGAAGCTGGCCGTCAAAGCAAGCTTCAGCAATATAACTTTGGAGAGGGTGCCTTGGCCACGTGCTAGATAGTATGGCAGTGAATAGCGCTCCAGGGGGATGTATGATAAAAAAGATGTGAAAGTGGGTAGACGTTTTGTACACTGTAGAGCTCACTATGCCATTCATGAGTGTTATTTTAAAGCACAATGCTTTGAGGGTGAATGTCGCTTGTTTGGAAAGGAATGTAATTAGGTGGCCGAAGAGTGTTCAGTGACAGGAGAGTGTTCAGTGGCAGGAGAGTGTTCAGTGGCAGGAGAGTGTTCAGTGGCAGGAGTGGGGGGGATGGCGTCATTTATCAATTCCTCTCCTATGGCGCTACTGATAATGTGATATAATGCTTTTCTTAAGTCCAGTTCCTGTGGTCAGGTGTATATTCCGTCAGGGGAGAAGTCAGGGAATTGGAGCTGGTTACGAGAGAGACCAGCAATTACTTTGCTTTGTAGCGGGTTGCGTGGATAAGTTGTAACTAGTGTGGTAGGTATCTCCAAACCTGGCGCTATTAGGCGAATGCGTATGTAAATGCAATCCGATGTTTTATGAACAGAGGTACCTATAATCCTGTTCATGGGGACCAGTAATTGTTGGGGGACTGGAGTGTTCCCTAAAATGTCAGTGCTTGCAATGTTTTTGTTCTTTGGCTTTAGTGACAATGGGATGCGGAAGGTGTGGAAAGGACGGTGCTAGTGAAAGCGTTATCTGCTGTGCCTGGGTATAGTCAACCCCTAAAACTTGAAATATAGTGAGAAGGACAGTGCTTGCTAAGGGTGTAACGTGACAAAAGGAGGATGGGTGCCCAGTAGAAAGACCCACAACGTTATTATTAACTAGATATACAAAAATAAGAGAAGCTGTACTGTCAGGAGACGGGGCACTCATTCCCTACAGTGACTGAAAATGCGGGGGTGGGCTTGCCGGGGGAGGCACAATGAGGATGTCTGGTGCAGAGTCCTCTAGATCCACTGAATAGTCCTGCAGGAGTGCCACGAGGAATGGGGACTTGTTAGCAGGAGACAGTTGTTGACGGAGAGCAATAGTAAGAGCTGATGCTGATACCGTGGGGGAAGCAGGGGCGGTAAGGTATGGGAGTGTTGCCTCTTCAGAGGATGCCGTGGACTGCGCAGAGTCAGTATTGGACTCGCCGTCTATGGCAACGATAGTGGGAGAATTAGCAAAAGAAACAGAAGACCCTAAAGAGGGTGGGGAGCGCGAAGATGAATTAGAGGAGTGGGCAGGCCACAAAAGATCCGGGCGGGTGGTGTCTGGTGGTTGGGAAGAAGCGGTGCCTGGGGAGGTAAGTCTATGAGAGACAAGAGTGAAAGGCGGAGTTCGGTAGTGGGTGTAAAGTCAACCTCTAAGATGTCCCAAGTAGTTGCAAGAACGTCGCTTTGATGGCGCGTGAGGGGGATAAAGCGATCAAGACTGGTGTGGTATACCGCCGTGGCAGTACCACGTACTGAATGAATAAGGAGATTAATAATTTGCGGGGGTCAGGGGACATAACGGGGGGTTGTTTAAGGGGACGGACAAGAGGAATGGAGATACACCGCCACCCCCTTGGCTACCAATTGGCGTAGGCAAGTGGTAGGCAAAAAAGGTGTGAGAGACAGAAAAAAGAGGCACAATATATGTGCAAGGTGTACTGAAGAAAAGGTGCAACTACTTAGCGGGATTGCGGCTACATATTAAAGGCAAGGCAATCCAGACAACAGCTACCTAGCGCAGTTGCCGCTAATTGTGATGAAAGGTGGGGGGCAACTGAGTCAACAATAATAACTAGCAGACTGCCACTCGGCTAAGTGAGTGTGGAGCTGGCAGTTCAGCAACAGATGTGGAGTGCGGGGAGAAAACTGTGGTGGGACAGCAGGGCTAATAAATGTTTAAGAAAACGAAGCACAAGAAACAGACACCATAGACAACAAATAAACAATAATTAAATAAATGAAATGCATTTCAAAAAATAATAATGATACAAATAAGAATGTTTGGTGAGAGACCAGACTGAGAAGACAGAGAAAGGAGGGGCGAGGTGACTACAGTGAAGCTGCGAAGGCTTACTTCCTCGTTCTGCGAAGGCAGAGAGCAGAAGAAGGCGGGGGGTATGTCAGACTGGGCCACAGACTTCGAAGTGGTTAGTTCCTCTTTTTGGAGTGGCGCAGCTAACAAGGGAGAAAGGCGCCGTTGAGAGAGCGAGATAAATTTGAGAGATAAAAAGAGAAAAGCACCCAAGCCATGTAAAACTGAATCAGAAAGGGACGAAGTATAGAGTGCGAAGAATGAGTGTGTGAATACACATGAAAGAACCCTGACGAAAGAGGGGCGCATTGACGCCTGAAAAGAAATAGAATGGTGTTGCAGGGCGTGAAGGAGGAAAGAAAATGACAATGTATGAAGAAAGTGTGAGGAAAAAGAACACGAAGAGCAACTGAAAGAGAAGGAAGTGAAGGAGAGAAAGCACAAAAAAATAAAGTATTCAGTGAAAGACTACAGAAGATGAAACATAAAAGGTGAAAACTTAATAATACAAAATGTAAATAAGAGTACAAAATGGCGGCAAATAAGAGTACAAAATGGCGGCAAGAGCATACAAAATGGCGCCGGGACACACCCTAAGTAAAAAAAAAATGCGACAACACTACAGACATGCGTGCCACTTGTGCACCGTGTCAAGAGCGCAACAGCCCACAGCTGTGCAATATAAACTGTTCGGTAAGAAAGGGCATTGAGAAAAAATGTGCGTCAAATATTAAATGCGCGTCAAATATTAAAACATGAGAAAGCTGCAAACGCAGGTGTGCACCATGCCAGAATTCGGCCACGTACAACTGGCCAGGACTCAAACCTCAAGCCTCACTGAGCATGTCAAACTTTAAAAAGGCACATGTGGCAAAATATGTAAACATGAAAACCCGCAAACGCATGTGTGCACCATGCCAGAATTCGACCAACCATGTACAAACAGGTTGTCAGGACTCAAACCTTAAGCATCACGGAGCATATTCAAGCGAAAAGAGAAAGATAAGAACTGAAAAAGAAAACGACAATGAAAGTGAAAGCACAAGAAAATGCAAATAGAAAGAAACCACGACGAAATTAATGACAGCAGAGGGGACAGCACCAAAGAGCCTCGGGAAGATGTGACCAGCCACAAAGAGGACGTCGTGGCATGTCAGTCAACCACAGGTGGGCAAAGGAGCACACACAAGGGAGACCCCGGATGGCAAATGCAGGCCGACCCACCGCTGTCACGTGGGTGGGGGCCACTCTTATTCTCGTAACTGTGGAAATTTACAAGAGGGGGCTGATGTTGTCTCTCGGTGGATGGAACAGATCTCTGCTAGCAGATCAGTGAGGCCTACGAGATCTGTTTTATTATTATTATAAAATGAGAGCAGGAGTCATTGGCTTTTTGGGCCTATACATTTGTATCTAGGAAGGCATGCTTGGTCCTATGTACGATATGGTTATCTATGGAGCTGGGCTTGGGCCTATGTGAGATGCACTCCCAGGATGAAGGAAAGTGGACAACTTAAGACATTCTATCTGAGCCTGCCTGGTAGGGCCTATCTTAGGGGTATCATGTTCAGTGGGCAGTGCAAAATCAAAAATGGGTTTCTTGTTAGATGGTAAGATGGGGCCTTCGGGACCCTCCTTCAGATCTCAGTTAGTTCACTCAGTGGCACTGATTGGCACTGCACAGGCCTCCCTTCTGCTAATATCTGGGCTGGTTTTAACTGCAGTCATGTCTTTTTTCTCACCACGGAGGACTGCCCCCTTGTTCACCTCCAGAGTCTTTGCAACTTACCATGGGCCACTTAACCCAGCTCCTAGGATCTGCCTACAGAACCGTTTCCCCTGTTGGTAACACGGAGACCAAAGACTGAGCTACACTGGATGCAGGACTGCAACCAACGAAGAGCAGTTACAAGAGGGAGCAGACCACAATCACGTAGGAATGCGATGACCCCACGTAGTGTTCTACCTACAGGTACTGATGGGCGGGAAACCTGACACGCTAGAAGCACGT
Source organism: Calotriton arnoldi (assembly GCA_963921515.1). Taxonomy (NCBI): domain Eukaryota; kingdom Metazoa; phylum Chordata; class Amphibia; order Caudata; family Salamandridae; genus Calotriton; species Calotriton arnoldi. Next base: position 645,643 of record CAWUFW010001895.1, read on the forward strand.
CATCAGTTGGCTTTGGAAAACTTACCAGCGACAAGAGGTAATTGAAAAAGGCGCATTGTGCGTTGTATAAATAAAACAGAACAGAACTTCAGAGAAGCGTCCCTCGCTGACATATTTCCTTCATTAATAAGAGTTTGCTTTTGGAGGGGCAAGTGTCTGTGGGTTAAGGGTTCTTTTTGGGATCTTTTTGGGTCTAGTGAAACAATTTGTTCGACTGCTGTCTATCCATTTGGTATAGGCTGTCATATAGGTTGTCATATAACATTTTAAATTAGGCATATCGATAGTCTTTCAAAATGAATAAAAGAAAATCCCTTACAGGACAAAGTGTGGTGGGGACTCTTGATGCTTTTCTGATACGTGCCGAGTCAGCCCTTATCCACGAAATCGCGCTAACAGAGCGTAGATTGTCCCTGGAACCAAAACTCCCCCAAGGGCAGCTCGGTACGTTAGAGGCTTTTAATATCATTGATTGCCAAGAGAGCACTTCCCCTAACAGGATAGCGACTAGCAACACCATTGAAGGAAATGACAGTGTAATGTCGAGGGATGTCAGCGTTAAAACTAAAATAAATACTAGGGGACAGAAGAGCAAGTCTAATCAGAGGATAAGTTCCCCTACCCAGCCCAGGAAAAGAAAGGAGCAGGGCCAAACCAAACTTATTCTCCCAGCATCAAAGAGAGGGCGTAAAAACAAATCCACGAGGGAGGAGATGGAGGAAGTGGCTGAGGGGCCTCCTTCCGTAATTAATCCCGCTAATATAGCACCCCCCACAAGTCTCACAACCTCCTTCCAAAGCACCGAAAGTAATGAGTACTGGGAAAAAATGGGAGGGCTGGTTACCACCCTATTAGAACCCTTACTTCAAAAATTAAATCGTATTGAAGTGAGTATTGAAAAACTCGAACGGATGCAGCAGCCTCTGTCGAGCCAGCCAGGGTCGCACATTAGCCAGCCCCCATTGACTAATCCTTGCCACTGTTATTGTGTTACAAAGGACACACAAAAAACTGGGGACGATAGGCCTTTGTTCATACAAACAGGACCCCCAAACCCTGGACCCGCGACTGCATCACAATTAGCTCCCCTGCACATGAGACAGACCCAGTCCCAGGCAGGCATGTCTACTGTGTATCATAAGCCACAGGCTAAAAATTCCATCCAGGAACGCTTACTAAATATACAAAATGAACCTTTAGTTGGTAGACCTAGAGATGGAAACAAAGGGGCATTACCAAAGCAAAGTGGACAAGATAAAGTATTTCACAAACTAAGAGGTATATCTGACACAAACATCCTACATCTTCCACCGGAAGCAACACCCTATACGATAGTGCTAGCCAATGTCCCCACGCTGCCCGACGGCACCAAGGAACACTGGTCTTCTCTTAAAAATAAAGCACTGTCCCTGTTAATCTCGAGATCTGGACTCTCTTCCCCACTCTTTACTGAATTTAAAATGGTCAGACGTGTTGGTTGGTTAGGCAGTTCTAAGAAGCTGCTAGGGGGTGACTGTGTGGTGCTATCATTTGGGTCACCCAACCTTGTTCAAACATTACTGGATAGGGTGGGGAATCGGACAGTTGAGCAAACAGGGATTCACGTTTTACCATTGGGGTTCTTCTACAAGCCTCCTAGCCATAAGCAGTTGCCATCTAGAATGGATGGTGGTGAAGGTTGGAACCAATCTAGATATAATATCCCAGTGAACAACTACTTTGCGGCCCTTAGTACTATGGAGGACATAGATTGACTGGAAACATCTAAAGATGAGCCACATGAGAGAAGGGCAGTAACTAGAGGCATTGACACTTCTATGCTTCATATGCAAGGACCAGCACAGGGTAGGGGAGACAGAAGCGGTGAAAGGAACGTGACAACGGGTAAACCTCCTCTCAATAAACCCAAAGAGCTACGTTCAGAGATCTATAATGTCCAACAGCTGGTGAATCCACATCCAACAACTGTAGAGGCTCACCAGTCCTCAGTCAGGAGTGGCCATAGGCCATTTGTTGGGGAGTCTGAAATCCATAGCAACCGTATAAATCTCTCATCGAAGCTTAAAATATTATCTTGGAATGTGGCAGGTCTCTGCTCCAAAATAGACAACCCAGAGTGGGGGGCCTTCATCCAAGACTCAGATATATGCATGCTGCAGGAAACTTGGATCAGGGTGACAACCCATAGACCTGGCTACGTAACTTACAGCATACCCACTACATCAGGGGGGAAGGGCAGACCATCTGGGGGACTTATTACTTGGGTTGCTACACATCTGGGCTGCACAGTGAAGCAGGTGGAGACTTCATCTAGCGACATTCTCTGTGTTATTCTGAGTTCTCCAACTGGCCCTAGGTTAGTGCTTATTAATGTATACTCACGGCCAACTGGTTACGGGCAAGAGTCTCCTACCCTTGACAAACTATCATCATTCATATCCACAGTCATTGATAATGACATAGTGATTCTGGCTGGTGATTTTAATTGTCAGTATGAACCACTGAAGGACCTAGAGGCTGACGAACTAAACGAGGAGGACCTGCATTGGGCTATTCCAGTGGCCAACGCCCAGCCAGTACGGGCATGGACACCACTAATTGTTCAGTTGAACACCCTCACCCTGAAATATTCGCTTAGGGCATGCAATGGACGTTCCAACTCTGATAGTCCGGCAAATTTAACTTATAACAGGTTGGGCTCCCCTTCGATCCTAGACTACATTATGGTGAATTCTAAATCTTGGCATCGGATGGTCAACTTTAAGATTGTCCCTAGATTCGACAGTGATCACAACGCTCTGATCCTAGAATTGGTCTCTCCATACATTGTAGAAGCCTCCAAAGATCATCCGTTGAAAACACCAGGCCCAATCCTAACCAGTTGCAGGAGAAGAGTAAGGTGGGGCACCCTATGTGAATCCCAAGATAGATTATCCTCACTCTACCAAATAATCTTGCCCTAGTTAGAGGTTGCAATCCAATTAAGCGAGTCCAGTGATCCTGTTTGCCCACTTAGTAAAATAGCAGAAAATCACCAAGGATTAGTGGCGGCTCTGATGGATAGCTTTGTAAAAACAATACAAGTAAAGGTAGGCAGTGGTCCCAGACATCCCTGGTACAATGGTAAATGCCGAAAGGCTAAGACAAACTTGCTCAAAGCTATTAAAAGTAATGATAAGCTGGCGATTAAGGGAAACAGGATACTATATAAATATGCAATCAAACAAGCTAAAAAGGAGTGGGAAATAGAAAAGTGGGATAGCTTGAGACATGCTCTAAACAGGAGGGACATGAGGACCTTTTGGAAATTAATAAGCTCAGATACAAAGGAGGACAAACATGCTTTCGAACCAAACTTGGGAGCTGAGGTCTGGAGTGTACATTTTCAGTCACTTTACTCCAATGTAGAGGGTACTCCTGACCAAGCCGAAACCCCCACCCCCCTTATACATCTAGCCGGCTTGGAAACTCCGGAAATTTCTCTAAAAGAGGTAACGGCCGCAATTGCCCGAGTAATACCTGCCAAGGCCCCGGGGTTAGATAAGATCCCCGGGGATCTTTATCGAAATGAACCCAGCGTTTGGGCTCCCTACCTCTGGAGTATTTTTAACGCTATACTACAGGGAATGGAGATCCCAACAACATGGCTAGGGGCTGAAATCATCCCCATATTTAAGAAGGGTTCACCCCTCCATCCTGCAAACTATCGGCCCATTAGCCTTATTGATGTTGCACAAAAAATCTTTGCTCGAGTGCTCCTGGACCGCTTGCAGAACTGGATGGAGGAGTTTTCCATTCTTACTCCCTATCAGGCCGGTTTCCGCACAAAAATGTCCACAATCGATCAAGTTTTCAGATTGCAATTATTGCACTGGAAAACAGTAATCTTGGAGGGTGGCAGTCTCTATATGATCTTTGTGGACTTGAAATCGGCCTTCGATTTAGTCCCTAGAGAAAAACTTTGGGCTATCCTATCTGACCTAGGGGCGCCTCCGTATCTGTGCGAGATCCTGAAAAGATTGCATGTGAACAATTATGCCCAAATTAGATTTGGGAAGAATGGAGATCTCACGGATTGTATACCCATAGAGAGAGGGGTGAGACAGGGGTGTGTTTTAGCCCCAACCCTCTTTTGTCTTTTTATAAATGGTCTAGTGGGAGAATTGGCAGCGGGGGGGGACATAGATGCGCCTAAACTAGCGGGCCGCAAGGTACCTGCCTTGATGTTCGCAGATGATACCCTCCTGCTGTCAAAATCACTGATGGGTATTCAAAGGGCTCTGGATACCTTTTATCTATTTTGCAAGAACAGGGGCCTGGAAATAAACACCCAGAAAACAAAATATATGGTGTTCAATGCAGGCCACTCAAAGCGTCCTAATCCACAACTTGCCGGGGAATTTCTAGAGAAAGTCCCTGCCTGTGACTATTTGGGCTTAACCATCAACGAGAAAATAGAGTGGGGTGATCAAATCAGGAAGGTCAGTCTAAAGTTGACGCAAACATCAGGGGGCCTTGCGAAACAACAGAGGAAGTGTGTACACAAGATGCTGGGGCCGGTGTTGGAAATTTATAAGGCCCAAGTTAGAGGGGCTGCCATGTATGGAGCTGAACTATGGGGACATAGGCCAACCGAAAAACTTGTAAGGATCGAAAACTCATTCCTTAGACAGTTGGTGGGTCTTCCCAATAGCACCCCTTTAATTCCGCTCCGAATGGATCTGGGCGTCAGCCCAATGGCACAGGAGGTTGCGCTCAGACCCTTACTTTACTGGTGCCGCCTATGGAGCACCCCAGAGCTATCCATGTACAAGGAGGAGTTGAGGGAGGTGGCCAATATCAGGGGGGCAAGTAAAATTCCTTGGCTCACCTATATCAAGAACTCTTTTGTAGCCATTGGAATGGGAGACCTATGGGATCACCCGGAAGAAAATTCTTTGGTAACATCGAGAAAGGTCCTGATAAAAAATTTCAAGGATCACCATCTCAACTTACTCCAGAGGGGGCATAGGATAGGTACACTTACTACATCTTTTCTAGACGTCAAATTTCAATATCTCCTAGAATCTAGCATTGATGACATACAGCCGTCCCTAGCTAAAAAACTCTACATGCAGTTCAGGCATGGCGTACTCCCCTTACGTGCTGTTACCTACAAGTGGGGGGGTAGTCCGACGAAAGATTGTCCGTCTTGTATAAACTGTACGGAGACCGACCTGCATGTGTTGTTTTTCTGCCCCACCTACAAGGCTATAAGGGCTTGTTGGTTACGACAGCTTTGTAGAAACCTTGGAACTTGCCACTGCCTACAGGCCTATAGAATCCTGAAATATGATACTGGCATGCCAATTGTATACTCTGTTGCCTGTTATTTGTTCTCAATGTGGTGCGCTCGCCGCGTAGTCTTAAAGAAAGATCAAGTTTAAATTGCCCACTCTTTTCATCTCTTAAAATTTAGGACATCGTTTTTTTTAGTTTTACCTTTTACTACATTCGATTTTGTATTTTATGATTGAGATACCTAATGTTTATTAAGCTATTCGATATTGCAAATTTTGCTAACTTTTTAGATGTTTTTATCTTTCTTATTAGCATATAAATAATGTTATATTGATAAATTTTAATGAACTTGTAATTGTTTTATCTTTGCTTTTAAGGTCTTATAGGCCGAAATAAAGTATTTCTTTGACTTGAATAAGAGTTAAACAATTGCTTAAATGATGTTAACCTCTTAGTTATTTGTTACTTCTTCCCAGTTATATGCAATAAAACGCTGGCTACTCACTCCATTTGCACAACAGGAGTGTATGCAGGGCTCGAGTCGGAGGTACACGCGGGTGGACGGTGTCCACCCCCTCTTTTCACAGGGTGGACGCCGTCCACCCTGCCAAGAAGTTGAGCCTCACTCTAAAATATGCTGAACTCGTCCCGGTGTAAGTTTGAGACACCAGGATTCATTCAGCAGCGCCTGCTCGTTATCTGCTTTCCTTCCGAGCAGCAACGTGCAGACGGGGAGGGGGGTTTTGTCATTTGAGACTCCAGCTGGGCCATAACAAAGGCCAAACTTAAGGGCCCATTTGGCCTTCTTTGTCCGAGTATCCAGGCTGGGGGCTGCCTGTAGCCAGCTCACACCTAGAAGTAAATGCAGAGGAAGGGAAACAAAAGCAGCAGCTTGTTAACACTTCAAAGGCACATAAGAGAGGCACGACCCCCATATATAATAGATATTCATGCACTGTAAGAATGTCAGATACATTACTCTGTCCCAGTGCAAAATAATTTAAATACCAATATGTTTTATTTGTTTTACAGCGCTATTCATCCCAATGTAGGGTGCCAGATCACTTTACAGCAAACATACATATTATATTGTCAATAAATCGCACAAGTTTGTAAATCATTGTACAGGATGTGTTACATAAGACAGTGAGGGTTACTGGGTGTAGGAGTCACATATCATCCTTCATAGCTCACTGTGCTATACTAGAAGGATTACAATGCAACTGCGTGTAACAAAAGGATCTCTGTGTTCAAAGCAGTAACCCACTTACTTACTACATAAAATAAAATCTGCCGTCTGCATGTTACATGATGTGCTTTGCAGGAGGTGCATTAACCTTGTATGCTACTTTAAGTCAAAACACGGACTAGACAAAAACAGATCTTTCCATCAAATGTGTTAACCACCAGGCAGCTAAAGCAATCACATCTACATGGAAATGTGCTGCACATGAAATATTACGCCTGGTGGGGTAGGCTGGGAGCAGAGTTAGTTTGTCAATCCTTGGGTAAAGGAACCTGTCACGCGCCGTGATGTCACTTCCTGTGATGTCACTTCCTGCAATGTCACGCGCCGTGATGTCACTTCCTGTGATACTACCTAACTTGGAGAGGCCCCCCACTTCTTTTTTTAGGACTTGTGCCCTGAGTGTATGTAAACGAGTTATGTTATGACAAGTTCGGAGAACATGCACTATATGCATTAATTTATGTCGCAATGCACATGCCAAAATGAATGGCCTGGGAATTATGTTTTTTCGAAGTTTGATTTGTAATCTAAATTAGGTAACCCTCATTTCTTTAATATGCATGCATAGAAAACTCAATTTAGAGCAAGTCCCAGGTTTGCAGGTTAACTGTTTTATGGAAAAGCAGATTGAAGAATAGGCTAATCAATGCCAAGGATACCTTTTTTACCGGTCCAGCAATTACACTGGAATAGGCTCCCTTGAAAGCGGCGTACGCAATTTGGAGTTCAAAAAGATAAACTGTTCTGTTTTGTAAGATAAACTTACTGACTGTAAATGTGTACCTACCCATGTAGTATTATAGGTGCAATACTGCCATCTAAAGGCAATATTCGGTACACATGGTAAATGTGTGACCTTCGGACTTTTTGTTACGCGGAACTACTCTTCAGAAACACGCACTGGCAAAGCCAATAGGTTTCTCCTACACGAGATCTACTGACTTTGTCAATGTTTATTTTTTAAGGTTGCACAGTGGTGCGAGCTGCTGTGCTACATAGCTTAAATTAAAAAAATAAATAGCAATATGACAAGACCAGACTGCGTGATAGCGCTTTTATTTTACTTCAAGTTATGCATGTACAAACAAGTTAAAATTGTTATTTTCCCTATACTTTATATACAGTTTATATTGCTGAACAAATGCCCATTGCAGTTACCAACGTGTCAAAGTGTAGCTAGCTGTAACACTGAGCATGGAGGGCACTGGCGTAACTAATCTTGATAGGGCCCCCCTGCATGTTATGTGGAGGGGCCCCCTCCAGACTCAGTCAGGAGGTCTCCGGCCAGAGTACTGTGCTGAAGGGGCCCCCCTGGAGTTTTTTCCCCCTGCACCGCAGGGGCTGCGGGGGCCTGTGTTACGCCACTGATGGAGAGGCTGTGACCTTACGCGGGGCTTTAAGTGGGATAAAAAATCTGGGGGGTCTCTCAAAGGGGCGTGGCCGATGTAATTAAGGGCGTGGCTTAAAAACACGTAAGCTAAAAATCTGTGTTTAGCATAGGGTGCCGCCCGACTTGTATTTTGCTGTTTCTGTCATTGCATCCACATATATGATACAACAAGTAACATCATACCTACAAGTCAGGACTATTGGCTTTGTCAATGGTTGTTAGTTGCATAAGATAAATAAGCAGCAACTATGGCTTGTTATATATAATATTGAAAAAGCTTCCACTTAAAGCCCTGGTGACACCACGACGATGTCGTTGCTCCTGAGTTTCAAAAAGAGAAGGGAAATCCAGAGAGAAAATTACTCTCTTTAAAGGATTTCCTTTCCCCTACAACGCTCACCTGGAATGACGTCATGCCGTAGCTTCTCCACTAGTGAGAAGTGGGCAGTGTGAGCATGCGCACATCGATGTGCCTGCTGTACATAAACAATCATTGGCTTTTTGCTGTTTTCATGTGTGCTGCACAACACAGCACACATGAAAACAGCAAAAACGCGTAGAAATGAAACATTTCTCCTCGTTGCGCCAGGGTAAGACCAGGTTTACCCTGGTCTTAATTCTGGCACTGCCTACTATTTACACCTCCCTTGTAAGTAGGGGGCAGCGTCAGAATCAATGGGTGTTGTGGTGGAACGCCCACAGCAACACCCACTGCCCTCCCCTTTCACTCTAAGCATAGCGTGAAAGGGTGCCTTATTTACAAGGCAGAATTAAGCCACGTTAAGTGGCTTAACGCTGCCTTGTAAATAAGGGGAAGCCCCTATCGCCACAGGAACGACCTAAAAAGTGACGTTCCCGTGGCAATAGGGACAGGGCCGTTTCTACCATAAGGCAAGACTAGGCGGCCGCCTAGGGCGGCAAAAGGGGGAGGGCGGCAAAAATCTGGTCACACCTCAAGCACTCGCTGGCTGCGTGCTCCGGCATTCACAAATTTCAAAGCTAGTGGGTTTCCCTTCTTCTAGAAGCGTGTGCCTGCGGCGGGGACCGCCTCTTGGAGGCGGCGCTTGGCTGATGCCACCTCCCCTGCCAATAATATTCACAGAGGAGGAGAAGCAGAGAAGGGCTCGTTTTAGTTACCTACTCTCCTGTTTCAAAACTTCCTCTGGTGCCACTAACGCCGGCTGCTGCGTTTTCAGCCAGTTCACCTGCCAGGACTAAGAGGCGCAGAGCATCAGGGAGCCAGTGCACCCGCCTCGGGGTAAGTCTTAGAGGTGTGCGCTCAAATTCCTGCAGAGGAGGGAGCGGGGACTCAGGGCAGGCGCGTCTTGTCTCCCGCGCCTCTCTTCGTGTGCGCTGTACGGCCGCCGAACAACTTATGCTTATTTCCTACTTGCTCCGATAACTTATAATGTTTACCCCCCTTTGTTTCTGGTCAGTTTTAGTTTATTCCTACGTGGCTACAAGGGGAATTAACATCAACGTTCCCGGCTCACGGGTTCTGCTACGTGGGCCACAAATTTTATTTTTTCAATTTATTGATGATTCCTGTAAAGACACGTTATCCAGCCGAATGTATGAGGATATGTGTATTCGTGCCTGCCTCAGTGCCTCACGTGACACAAGCTCGGCCTGTCCAGGGGTTGAGCTCGAGCTCTCAGCTGAGGAAGCTCCCAGGCTAGTCAGGGTTTCCACAGTAATTAAGCCGGACAGGACTCGATACCGGAGGTGGGATTTGTTTTTCTGTCGCAACAGCCAAGCAGAAGAAACGCGCTTTCTTAAGGGTTTAGGGCTGTCGAGTTACCGTGCTGGAAAGGGTTCATTTTACACAAAAACAGAAAGGGATTCCAGAGAAAGCTTAAATAGTGTCGTCAGAAAGGTATCTATCATATCTTGCCAAGAATCGTAGTAAAGGAGTGGATTTGTTTTCTTACAGGGGGGCTTCATCTGTAATCATTGAAGGCGAGTGGCAGGAGTAGCAGAGGAAAGTGTTGCCTTCCCTGTAGCGGTACTTATTGCACACCAGAGGCCAGCAACGATTTCTTTTAAACATGGTAACAACATGTCCGAGTAGTTCCAGAGTATTTAATAACTAACACGAGTAATCTAGTAAATATAGTTTGTTACCCATAATTATAATGTGAAAGAAAGGCTGAGTGCATGTGAGACATGACACAGAGAGCACGTGATGCACACATTGGTTAAACGACTGTGGAAAAGAATGTCCATGATAGAACTTACTACTGAGTGCACAGTATTTAGCCCCTGAAATGAAAGGAAATATTTATTTAACAAAGGTAGGCAGCAAAAAAAGCTCAATCATACGGCAGGCATCATCGAGGGTTTTTATATTCTCTACACTTTTAGATTTATCACTTTCAAAGCATGCCAACTACCTCGCAGAGATAGCAGGATAGAAGGCAGAATATGTATGTGATTATTAAATATCTCATGGTGATATCTAGCTTTGCCTCACAAAGTTTCTTTTAAAGCGACACTTCCCCACCCTTATAACAGGTGACGACGGCCTCTGCCACGCCCTTTCCATGTTATTCCTAGTCTGTGATCTGCTGACTTTGATTTATTGATGATTCCGGACTTTGATTTATTGATGGTTCCTGACTTTGAGACGGCGCGTAGGTAGGGCTCTGCGGGGCAAGGGGACAGCTTCCAGGGTGTCCCCATTCTTTCTCATGCTTAACCATAGTAATGAGATGGTAGGGGGACATTACGCCACTGCTTTGAGACTTATATAGTGCGAGCAGGAGAGACTGCACTCAAGCTCTCATACTTCCTTACACCTAGGGATGCCACTGTAAATTGGGCCTCCTTATTTTACCATGTGTTGCCCCTGACCAGCGCTCTGTCTGGGTTTACCTATGTGTTTTAGGCGTATAGCAGAGCGCCGTACACGTCAGTTTGCAGTCACCGCAGATTGTGGTGGTGTTGCTGCACCCTGCACAGTATTTCCCTAATCGAAAAAGGGTTACAGAAAAGTTAGATCATCGCCCCGCCAGCTCCTAAAGCAACCTGAAAATGATTCGCTGACGTATCACTGGTTAGTTTCTGCTAATTTGTAAATCAATTTGTGCGTAGCCGGCTTTGCTTAGCTAGCTGACGTCAGATCAGATTATTCACATGGCGTGGACAGTTGATCGATGAAAGCTGAACGCATCTGTCTCATGTTTTATCGCTGCCGGGGGAAGAGCTGTACCCCAACGCTTCCAGTACCAACCGTAAGAAGGAAGATCACACCCGGGCAGGAGGTTGGATACAAGTTCTAAAAGGGAGGGGGCGGCATTTTTCAATTCTCGCATAGGGCGGCGAAACACCTAGAAACGGCCCTGAATAGGGCCTTGTACATATGCCCCTCAATTGTTCTGAAAAGCACTAATTCCTGAATCTGAATCTCTCTTCTCTGTCCTCCATAATCACCTCTCCTCTAAACTAATCCTCTTAGATCTCAACACGAAGCACCAAGAGACTCTGCTAGTGGGCGGTGGAGGCTGCAGCATTAGGGCTTTCGGTCCCTGCCCCTCCGATCTTTAGGCCTCTTTAACACTTTATTCCAGTTTTTTAAACAGACTAGTGCAATATATCAGTGCCTGGCTGACTGCTTCAAGTTCTGACTAAGAGTCAGGCAACCAGGCACTAGCAGGCCCGTTCTGTGATTGTGTGCACGTACAGAGTGATGCTTTCATTGTGCAGCGCTGAATCCTCACACAGAGACGTGGCGCTGTAGGGCATGTGGCGCAGGTGTACTGAAGTCTGAACGGGCACTGCTGGCTGAAGCCCAGCGTGATGGACCCCAATGTCACTAGTTCTCCTTTTAATGTTCAGCAGATACTGCTCCCTCCTAGTGCAATGTTTATTAGAAGAAAGACTGCACGAAAGTTACTGTGCTGCCATCTTAAAGTCAGTCAGAGATGGGCAGTGCCTTTCAATAAAATCAGCTGCACCACAAGGGGAAGAAAGCGAGCCTCATGGATGCAATTTCTACTATATTACCTGGCTGTTGCACAGTCCTATAGATTGGCTGCACCCACACAACAGTGCTGTGCTAGGTAAAACCTTCAGAGTTTAAGAGAGGCTTAGGGTTTTATTGGCACTGTAAAAATAAATAATGCTTACTTTCGACATGTTTCTCCAGTACACATTTGTCTTATGGATTGATTTTGCAGATGCTGATAAACTACAAATAGTGCAGTTCAGCAGCTCATAGAATTCAAATGGATATTCCAAGAATTAGCATGCTTGCAAAGGTACTTCCTTTCCTCCTCCTCTGCAGTGGAGCAGATGGGAAACAGTTTTGTATGTGCAGAAAAGTTCATATTTTCAACACGCCAGACCTTGTGAATTTGAGCCCCTTTGTGACCCCACCCTCATTTTAGGAGAACTGGATTTGATTGCTTAATTTGAAACGTGCCAATAGTTCCTGCCCCACCTGTTTAAAATGTCACCACTCACCACTGCCAGTGGGTCAGGGAAGCAATGGGCTTCTCTACAAGAGCCTGGAAGCCTACTCACAGCTTCAAGTGAACTCCCACCCACTCCAGTCAGACCTCTGGAAGTCAAAGAGCTGGGACAGAGACTAGGTAAGTAATAGAAACTGGCAAAGTGTCGCCTGGGCAAGGCCACTCCTGTGTCACGCAAACCAAGCAGCAGATCAGCCCTCGCTACCATCCCTGCATTGCCAAGAAATACCCTTGCAGCTATCCCACGACAATAGGCCATTTGCCCTTCACTACCACCTAAATGGCTAGTGATGAGCATGTAATCTCCTAATGTACACACACACACACACATGCTTGTGCCCTGACACTTCATACATTCTGCCATCTTTCGCAATTCACCCAGTAAGATGGCAGCCTACATGGTGCTGCTCTCAGCCTGACAATGTGCTCCCCACAACTCTCTGCTGCCTGCCACTATGCTCCACAAAGCCTGCTTTCGTGCTAGAGCCTGTCAGTGCTATTCCCACATTCTATTACTGTGCTGCTACAGACTACCACTGCGCTCTACACAGCCAATCACACTGTTCCCATAGTCCACCACAACGCTCCACGCAATATATTACTGTGCTGCCTGCAGGCTGTGTGGGGTGCTCCTCATCTAGAGAATATTTGGCTGTTTCCAGATTACTTGTTACTGTGGAATGTGCTCCACACAAGCTGCCAATGAGTCACACACAACTTGTCACAATGCAGTGGACTCCCACAGGATGCCGCTTTGCTCTACACTTACCCCTAAGCCTGCCAGTGTTCCCACAACCTATCATTTCTTCCTTATAGCCCGAAGCTGCACTGTCTGCCCAGGACCTGTGGCTGACTGTCACTCTGTTCTCTGGAGCTGTTCAGTGTCCTTGCATTCTGCTGTGCTCCAGTAGCCTGCCTCTCATTCCCCACACCCCGTCTCTGTGCTCCCACACACTGTTGCCTGGCTACCACAGACCAGTGCTCCACTACGGCCTACCACTTTGCTCCAGATAGCCTGTCATTGTATACTGTTAGATTGTCACTATGCACTGAGCTCCTCCTCCCAGCCATCACTGTGCTTCCCATCGCCTGTCGTACTTCTCATAGGGTATAACTACACTATGCTTCCACAACGTGCAACTGTACAACGTGCACCAACAGTTTGTCAATATTCAGTGTAGTCCTCATCATCATATTGCTTTAGTCACTGTGCAGTGTGTTCCTGTTAACGTGTGATGGGCAGTGGACACGGCTTCAGTATGCATTGTGCCTTTTACTGCAAAGTGTATTCCCACAGCCTCAGTGGGAAGTGTTCTTCATACCATCAGTTATTGTGCTCTGCTCCCATAGTCTGCCACTGTGCTCCCGAAGCCTGTCACTTTGCATTACGAATCCAGACATTCACTGTGCTTCCAGAGCCTCTCACCTTGCCAGGGGTGTAGCTTCATGGGAGTGTTTGGGGTGTGACCACTTCTCCCCCAAATATATGCACTTGTTATGGTAGAGTGAAAGACAAAACAGTGACCTTTGATGTGAGAGTGTGAGAGAGAGAGAGAGAGAGAGAGAGAGAGAGAGAGAGAGAGAGAGAGAGAGGGAGGGAGGGAGGGAGGGAGAGAGAGAGCGCGAGCGAGAGACCCATCTGGTGCTGATTTTCAAAAAGTGAAACCAAATAACCTGGAGTCAATACCAGCGACCATGCTTGCTCAAACTGTGTGATCCTAGGCAAATATTTTTATTTCACAAAGCCTCCTTTTTAGGTCTCGCCTATGCAGCGCGCATGCGCTGCTTAGGAAAAAAGACCTTTGGGATCGCTTCGGCTTTTCAGCCAAAACGTGCACGCATTCCATTGCCTTCAATGGCAACGCGTGCACGTTTGGCGATTCACTTGCGGGAGCGAGCGGCGCCATATGGTAGCAATTATCGCTCCTGGCGCCGCTCGCTCCCGCAAGGGAATCGCGCAGGCCCCCTCCTCTCCCCCTCCCCCTGCTGCCGTGCGAGGCGCGCGCGCTTGTTTTCTCATGCTAGTGAACTCGGGTGTAAATTATCGTCGAGTATAAGGGAATTCATAAAGCATTTCGAAGATTACATACACCAGGTGGTTCCGACTGAAGTAGGTTTCAAGGCTCAAGTTGCAAACATTTTGGAAAGGCTAAATCGATAGCGATGTAAAGCTCTACCCATGCCAAATGACATATTTACGTCTGCTTTTGAGAAAGACCTAGAATTGTTTAGCGTTAAGCAGGGAAATGGACTGACTGGGTGACTCTGATGCTCCAGACCCGAGCTTCGTGTCGGGAGTATTCCCGCTCTTTGGTATAAACTTATGAATTTTGGGAATTCACAAGCATTCCCAGCAGTGCACCTGGAGAAGTGGGCCTGGCGCAGCTTTTCAGGCATACAACCGGGAATGTCATGTGACATTTGCTGTTTCCTTAATGCAGAGTTATACCGTGGGTATAACCAGGGCTTTAAGTGAGTCGGGTCCCTCTGGGTCACAGACACACCAGAAATTAAATAGTGACCTTGTAACAGGTCCCACCTGGGCCCGAGTCCATTTTCTAAACATACCAGGTAAAACACAAATCAATTTCTTGTGATTGTAAAAAATGTTACGGTAATCCATATCTGCGTTGTAGTTCCTTTTACATTTCATGTTTTATGTAATTTTAAATTCTTTAACAGTGTTTTTTACTGGAAGTTTTTTTTCCCATGCCTCCTTGCTCTTGTATCGTATGCGTCTTTGGGAGTTCGGGTTGTGGGTGCGTGCTTATAACTGGTCACAATTTAGAGCACTGGAATTGAGGCTAAAAGCAGTACTAGTTTCTCACAGTGCCTATCATTGGGTCATAAAGGTGTTCAGAACACATGCTTATCCAATCCCTGGCCTCTCTTTAGGTAACACTGGGCAATGGGTGTGTGTGCAAGCTGTAATTGTGATTCTATGCAAAAGTGTTTTAAGGAGGTACACTACAGTTAAAATATTGACACGGAGAACTTTAAAAGAAAATTCACTGCTCATAGGTGAGTGGGTGCGTTGTGGTGTGGGGGGATGCTGGAGAGGAGGAGGTGAAAGGGAGTACAATCAGGAGGAGTGAGTGAAGAGGAAAGAGCCGAGGTGTGGAATATGGAGATGGAGGATTCAGAAAGATGGGGGAAGAAAAAGGTGTGTCTAACAGAGGCTGTAGAGAAAGTTGCATGAATGGGAGCGAAGGGCTGAAAGGGAGTGTCTGAGGTTTTGTTGTTACTCGTTTATCTCCAAACTGCTAGAAAGCATTGGCAACTCTAGTGGGTCTGGCTTGCTTTAGGTGGGAGTTCGTTACTTTGTGATATGCTTGGATGCAATAGCAGAAAGCTCAGAGGGGCATCAAAATACTGGTATTGTGGCACTCTGTGGGAAGCACCGGAGTCTAGTTGACATTTTTTAAGCCACATTCTTAATTCCATAGGCCATGCCTCTTGGAAATGATTCCTAGCTGTGCTTTCTAGATCACACCCCTTTTAGAGACCCCACCCCATTATCCCCACATTGTTTTCACCCCACTTCCAGCCCTGGGAATAACTCCATATTACGGCAATGCAGCTATATGTGGGAAAACAGTTTTTCCCCTTCATTTCCCCCTGGGAAAATCCCTTTCCCTACATGTCCACAATGTTCAATTTCCCTTCCCACTCTTTAAGCGCAGTTACTCTAGTCTTCTACTGGAGTCAGGGTTTGAATGCTTCCAGGGTGGAAAGGGGTTAGAGAAGAGGTTGTGAATGCCACCAAAGTCACAAGTTGGTAGGTTTTCTCATATTCAGAAGAAAACCATGCCTTGACTCTCCACCACCTCACACCTTCTTGCTCTGGTTTAGTGCTACATACTTGTTGGCAGCTGTGGTGGTGTAGAATTACTCACTAGCACCTCACGGATATTCTTTTGTATATGACTTGTACCTAAATTGAACCAATTTAAACTGTAAGTGGCTTTCTGAATCATGCCCGCTATGTGTTGTTCGAATGATTGGTTGGAGGGAATCGCCAAGAAACAACGCAATATAGTGTTGTTTAACGAGCCCGCCAAACCGAGCACCCTCAATGCCTTCTTCGTTATCGGTACTCGTGACCATAGAGAATTTTCAGTCTCCGTTTTCTTTATCCGTGAAGCCGTGTTCGTGTCCACACCCAAACCCATACTTCTTAGCCATGCCTCGGTTTCTTTGTTAGTAAGAAGTTCCAATTCAGAATGAACAAGTTTTCTCAGTTTCACTTCTGTTTGTAGCGGGTGTGTACTTGTGCCTTGAAGAAGCGTCTGCACCCAAAGCATTAGCTTGTGTGAGCAATGCGGCAGTGAGACTGCATTGGGAGACATTAACGAAGGCCATGGGGTGTTCCATGTTGTATAGCTTGAGAGCTAACTTTCTACTTTCTGAATGTGATATTGAAAAAATATTGAACAGAACCTCTTTCGTAAAACACTATCAAGCACTTTAAGCTTAAGCATTGCTCTGCAGATATCCGTCCCTCTTTCACTCACCTAAGGAGGTTGGCAGATGGTAGCTTGCTTCTACTCGAAGCATTGTAGGCAAGCTATGCTGTGGCCTTCTGTCCTGAGTGTGGTAGGGTGGGCATGCTTCTGGGCTCCTGCTGCAAGTTAAGTCTGGGTTACTTTCAGTTCAACATTTTTTTAAAAACATGATTTACTGTACTTGCCACACAATCCGCCATCTGCTGCATAACGCGCAGAGTTCAACGAAAAAAATGTGTTTTAGCTCAAACGCATCAAAAGGTTCTTTAAGGAAGTGCCACATGTCAGGCCCTGCAGTGGCAGACCCTTTGCAGTTTAGTCAACTATCAGTTGCTGATTGCTGTAGTCCTGTGTTAAACTGGTGATAATGCTTTAAACCTTTCACCAGTCACTATTAATGCATGTTGAAATAACGAGCTAGCGTGATTATACTGCCACAAAGTGGGCTGCATTATTTACCATAATTAGCTTTTTGTTGTCACCTAATTTACTCAACCCTGTTAAATGATGCGATGCTCAGTTTGCCACATAATTGCAGTGGCCCTGTATGCAACTGTCTCACGAGGTGGCACTTTAAGTTTCAAGGCAGCAGGTTATATAAACAAAATATGTTAAATGGAATTATTCTAAACTCGAAGTGTCCACTTGAAACAACTGCTGCATTAAAAACGCTGTGTTATCTAAAATGAATTTGCTTAAAGGGTGAACCTCTACCTTTTCTTGACAAAGAAGGAATTATCATTTGCATCTCCTTGAAACTACGTTTAAAAATGTAAGATGTTATATTACTGCTCTGAACAAATGCCTTTCTGTACTTAGTTGAGGAAATTCGCTCCATATTGTCAAGATTCTCGCTGTTTTAATGTCTTAATACACTCCAAAATAACACTCGGGCTACCAGTTAACATTTAAAATGATCTGGGATTGCCTTTCACTGAGTGAGCCGCAGTTTTAGTAACGTGATCATCTTAAGATATAACCTTTTTGTTGAAATCTGCCTGTCATGCAGTGGCTGGTGGATTATGTTGCAAGTGAGGGAAATTAGAATTACGCTGGAATAACATGGGAATGGTGTAATTCTAATGGCCACGCATATAGGTTTTTATTTAGAACAAGTGTCCTGGTCGGCGGGCTATTGGGTAGACGTTCGGCATATGCTAGCAGAAGAAATAGGCTCCAAAATCAACCCAGTTTTACTGTATTAGTCATCCTGATCCGGTTATTGGCACACAAACACCTACAAAATCTAACTTCAGGTTAGTGTTGATTTTCTAATCGCTGGGCAATTGTATTGATATATTAGAACGTACCAATGGAGTTCCATTGCTGAAACAAGTTAGTTCTTTTAGTAATCTTTTTCCAACTATCATAGCTCACACTACCATATAGGTACCAGGCAATGTATAAACAATTTAGATATTTTAAAGACTGTCCTCAAATGCGCTAGAGTATTGGCATCTTCCTGTTTCAACCCTTGTGGATGGATTCGTTCTGGGGTCTTCATCAGGACATTTGCCTTAATGTGGAGGTTCTTTTTCATAGTTGGTGATGGTTAACATTCACCAAATAGGAAGGTACATGGCGTTTATAAATTGTGCAGTGAATAAGTTGGAGGCTGCCTCCTGGAACGGGATGGGTCGGCTTGTATAAGTGGTCTGAAGAGTTGGGCAGCAAACATGCATGCCAAGAGCTAATGGAGAGAGTGGTGATCATCGTGGTCCAGTTCAGTCCTCACGGCCCCACCTGCAGCATGCATTTCCAGTAGCCTCCTCTGCTCCGGGCTACTCCCTGTGGCATGCATTCCTCATGGGATCTCAGAGTATGACCCATACCGCTGTGGTCCTTCTAGGACCTGCAGGCAGCACTGCCTGTCCTCTGGCTATCACCGCCACAGACAGTGTCCACACAGCTTCCTCCTATAACAGCTTCTTTCCTCACTCTTCTGTCTGGCTGTGTTTATTCAGTACTAACTCTCCTTGCATTTCACTTCCATATTCTCTTTTATCCCATCCCTTTGTTCTTCTCATATTTCAGCTTTTTCTTTCCTTTTTCCTGGCCTCTCTTTATACTGCTGTACTTTCCGTCCACTTGCTTATCCTGGGTCTGGTCTAGTGGCTGATCTGGTGGCTTAGTGGACTAATGCTCCCACTGTAGGGGCTTGTGTTTGACCTCATGGTCACAGGTTAAAATCCCGGCGAGCCCACTCAGCCTTTCATCTTTCTGAGG
Organism: Calotriton arnoldi; assembly: GCA_963921515.1. Taxonomy (NCBI): domain Eukaryota; kingdom Metazoa; phylum Chordata; class Amphibia; order Caudata; family Salamandridae; genus Calotriton; species Calotriton arnoldi. The sequence goes on from CAWUFW010001895.1 coordinate 664,765, forward strand.
TAGATAAAATGAGTACAATTGAGTTGGGTAACCATAAACATCTGTTGTTCAGTGCCAAGATATCCTTCGGGGTGAACGTGCACTTTACAAATGCACATGGTAATTTATCCCTCTATCTTCCATCCATGTATCCCTTTCCCTGTACTCTTCCCTTCAATCTTTGGCCTTCGTGTAACACCTTACTGCATCTCTCTGTGTTTCATTTTTATACCTCTGCTGCCTGACATGTTCTGTTCTGTGAGGTAGGGAAGATTGAGCTAGTGTTTCCATGCTGTACTTGCCTCAGGAAGTGAAGTCTGCTGCATGTGTTGTGTATGTTCTCTGTAAGTGAGGGAAGCTTGAAGTCCTGCTGTGTGGGGTGGGGGGAGGAGGCGCTGGGGGATGTTATGGCACTGCATCGTGCATCGCCGCTGCTGACACACCGCTGCTGACACACCTGCTAACACACCACTGCTGACACGCTGCTGCTGACACGCCGCTGCTGACACACCACTGCTGACACATCGCTGCTGACACGCCGCTGCTGACACGCCGCTGCTGACACGCCTCTGCTGACATGCCTCTGCTGACGCGCCGCTGCTGACACGCCGCTGCTGACACGCCGCTGCTGACACGCCGCTGCTGACACGCCGCTGCTGACACACCACTAAGACAAGGACGAAATCCATTCGATCCCAAAGCGGAGTCACGCGGCCGGGGGATAAGAAGGTGGGTGCAACTAAAAGAAGTGGAGTAGGAGGAGGCAATAGCTCTGATGTAAAGAAACAACTAGCTCCGTAGAGCAGATGGACGACAAGGGGTGCTACCGGGTGGACAAGGCTTTACTGAGCAGATTAAGGCTGCTCGGCCCTCACTAAGGATAGTCGCAGGTGCAGTCAGAAGGGATGTTTGGCAAGGATTGTACGGGGGAGAGGACACGGGAGAGTTACACGAATAGAACAAGCATTGAAAATGCAATAGGTCTCGCCTTTGATTAAGTTAAAGCCATTTGCTTTGTTAATGGTATTGTATAGCAAAGCAAATGGCTTTAACTTAATGAAAGGCGAGACCTATTGCATTTTTAATGCTTGTTCTTTATTGTCACATATGAGCACCCTTTTAAATATTTGAATTCAGGATGTGCTGAACAAGCACCTCTTATATTTGATTTAATAGATTGTAATATTTCTCTATCTATAATGAGACTCTAGGACATATTTAGGATTTACATGATTACTGACCTGCCTCCAGCTTCGTTAATGGCATTGTCTCTGGGGATGAGCCATGAATGTTTTTAAAAACAATCACTTTAAATACATGTCTGTATATATAGTGACATAATCTGATGTACTGAGGTGAAACACTTTCACATGTTAAAGAAATACCTTTTTGGGAATTTTGTAGAGATTGTCTCATAATTTTAGATTATGTTTGTTACACAATATGCATGCCAAATGTTTTCATAGTTCGACTTGTGCACGGACCCTTAGAGCCAAGCCAGACCCATAGGTTGGCTCGGCTCACCCTATTTATTTGCCTGTGAGCCCTCCTCTATTTGGGGCGGTCAGTCACTTAATAAAATGATATGTAAAAGGTGAGTACTAGAAACATGGAGCCCTGCCCACATGCACCGATTTGACAACTCTACCATCAAGGCTTCTTGTGGTAGAGACAAAGAAGAGTGCATGAAGTGAAAATACTTTTAAAATAAGTGATCCCTGGGCAGGGACTGCAGGCTGTTGCGTGGTACTCACTGTGGTCATGAATTCCCAGGAAGAACAGCCACGCCCAGGTGGGATGAGCAGGGGCATACCTTCAGCTAGGGCGTTTGGGATGAGACACCCCTCAAATGTATTCATGGTTTAGTAGTTGTGTTTGGGCCCAAGAGTCAGGTCTGCTATGACTGTGTTGGTTTTTTCTAGTCGTTCTTATTTCACTAAGATGCTTTAACTTGTTCATTTTTTGGCTTGGGATCTTACATATTTATAGCGAGCAGTTTACTAAAAAGTAGTTAATCTGCACCTATAGAAGTACTCCTTGAATGGGTGCAAATTTAATACTTTTTGGAACTCACAAACTTTGGCAGTAGTATATTTGAAAAGCTGAACCAGTCTCAAGTTTCGTGGCATATTACTGGCCATCAAACACCTAAAAAGTGATGGGAGGAATGCTTGCAAATAGTCTAACCAGTGGCAATCGCTCCAGGTAGCATTCCAACCCATTGTTTATCACTCACTGTATCACTCTAGATAGAGTCCCAGCTAACGCAAATCAGTACTGACCCTGTTAATTCTGGAAACAGTCCATCCTGAACCTTGGTCATCTCACACCTCCATCCTGCAGCCCACTGCTTTTTAGTTGGGAATTTTGAGATTCAAACCTCTCGAATCTCACTGACTAAGCTACATCCCTGTTCAGAATGGATGTCAAATAACTTGTCCAGATCTTCCACCCGATTACTTTTTTAACACTCTGATTCTGTCCAATCCCCTGAAGAAACAAGCTCTCCTGGACAGAATCCCGAAACTATTAAGCAAGAATGCCAAAGTGCCAGTTCCCCAGGCTCAAAGATGGATAGGATTTTATTCCATTCTGTTTTTGGTGCATAACCAGTTGGAGTACTGGACTTAAATACTGTAAATTCTTTCATTCCCGGTGTAACTTTTGAAATGATGTTCCTGCTTGCGATATTGCCATTCATAAAATTTGGAGATTTACTTCATTGTACCTCCTTGATGTATATATACGCATCCCAGTTCACCTGGCCTCAACTCGAGTAATCCTCATCTGGTACCCCAGCTCGCTACTGTTCGAGCATAATGTTCTGGAGAGTCCATAGATTCACCAGTCATTACAGTGATGGTTGAAGGATGAGAACTTGACCAAATGACCTTCTTTTCTGGTGCGCCCAGCTGAGGTAGTAATAACAGATGACAGCAAATTGAGGTGGGAGCTACCTTGAAGAAACAGCCTAAGGGATATGGCCCAAGGAGCAAGGGGAGTGCTCTTTCAGCTGGGGAAGCTCAAGGCTGTACACTAGTCCCTATGGCTTTTTGTCCTATTGGTGAAAGATGAAGCTATTCAGTTTATAACAGAAAGGTTAGTGGCTTTGTTGTATATCATGACAAAAGATGGGGTTAACCCGTATACCCTTGTGGGCTTGGGTGATATACTGTATCAGGGGCGGCCTACAAGGAATATTATTTTGGCGTCAATTACATTTCTTAAAATTATACATATAAAATGCCTTTGAATTCGCATTCTGGCAAAATAAATTGAGACTGAAGAATAATCAAATAATTTAATGATGAATTAATCTTTGAAGCAAAATAGACAAATTAGGGTGTATTTCTTATTTTGTATAAATGTATATTTTTAAGAAGGTCGAAGGGTACAAAAATCTCATAAATACATAAGTGATAGACACTGAAGATTTAACACTAGTTGATAATCATCACAGATGTAGTATAACCCATTACAACATGAATCCTGTTGAAAACAGCCTATACATAGGACATAGTTTTCATAAGCATAAAGGTTCTATAGTAGATTGAAGAAATGGGGTGGGATGTCGACGTTTCGGTATTTTGCATGATTCCTCTATAAGACCATCTTCAGGACATGGCGATTCCTATGAAGAGTACAGACCCTTCTGAAAAAGAAGCATTTACAAAATATCTTGTGGTTTACTTAATACATTTTATCGAAAGAAATGGAAAAAATAGAAAATACACCCGAAATATTTGTGAAAAGATCAAATTCATTCTTTGATGTTCGTGAGAAAGAAGAAGAAAAGGACTTGAAAGCCAGAGGATGAAGGAAAGGAGTCATTAAGTTTCTTGAGATAAGACCATCACCTCTATGTTGGTTAATTGAATAAACAATATCTTACTGATAAAATTGTAGTCAGTAGTCTTGTTGATGAATGTTGGAGTCAATTTAGCCTACAACGATCCAACATATGATGTTAAATCAACCTGTCTTTTTAATTTATTGAAAGTATTTTTAACTATAAATTACAGATAAAAACTGTCAACAAATTTGATAGTCAAGTCTTATAAGGTTTCTATTAACCCCTTGGCTGCTAGGCCTTCCCCCCCCCCCCGTGCTAAGCCTTTTTTTGGCTATTTGCGGTATTTCGTGCTTAGGCCCCTGTAACTTTTTAACCACATAAGATATCCACGCCAAACTTGTGACCTTTTCTTCCAAAATCATGGGGATTTTAAAGGTACCCAGGGTTTGTTGATTCCCTTGGAGAGGACCCAGAAATTAGCCAAAATACAGGCAAATTTTGTTTTTTTGGGGAAAAATAGGAAAAAAGTGCTGCAGATGAAAGCGTCTGGTTTTTCCCTGCAAATGATATTAACAAAGGGATTGTGGTGCTGAAATCACCATCTTCCCAGCTTTCAGGGACAGACAGACTTTTGTCAGAAAACCAAAAAGTTTTACAAAGTTTTGGCATTTTACTGGGACATAGCCTATTTTTCCTATTTGTTGTGCTTTCAACCTCCTTCCAGTTAATGGTAGAAATGGGTATGAAAGCAATAATGGATCCTGGAAAGCTATACATTTAAAAAAGTAGACATAATTCTGAATTCGGCAAGGGGTCATTTGTGTAGATCCTTCAAGGTTTTTTTTATAGAAACTAACAGTTAAAAATAGGAAAAATTGAAAACGAGTTGAAAAAAACAGCCATTTGTGCCAACATTTTCACCTGTAACTTCTTCTAAGTATGACAGATGTTTGAAAGCAATATACCGTTACATCCGCTGGATCCTTCTGGTTGTGGGGATATATAGGACTGGTAGGTTCATCAAGAATCCGAATACCCGGAGCCAATACCTGAGCAGCGTCTTGCAATGGTTTTTTATTGTGTACCGGGTATATAGTAATTCATTTGGGAAAATATAAAGAGTGAAAAATCGGTATGAAAGACACCTATGTATTTCTGAAATGGGAACAAAACATAGAGTTTAGAAACAGTAGCTATTTGCACATCTCCGAAATTGTGGGTACCCATACAAGCATGTGAATTATAGGACATTTTTCAAAGTGATTTCTTTTTTACACATTGCCTTACATTTGAAAGGCAGAAATGCATCGAAAGTCAATAGGTAATAACAGTTGCTCTACAATTCTGTGTTCCCCTAAGTCTCCCGATAAAAATAGAAACCTCATTTGTGTGGGTAGGCCTAGTGACCGCGACAGGAAACGGCCCAAAACGCAACGTGGACACTCCACATTTTTGCAGTGAAAGCTGACCCTTTTTTTGAAAGTGCCTAGCTGTAGATTTTGAACCGTAGCTCTGCCGGCACCTAGGGAAACCTAGCAAACCTATACATTTTGTAAAACTAAGAACCCAGGGGAATCCAGGATGGGGTGACTTGTCTGGCTCTCACCTGGTTCTCTTACCCAGAATCCCTTGCAAACCTCAAACTTTGTAAAAAAAAACACCTTTTCCTCACATTTCTGTGAGGCAAAGTTCTGGAATCTGCATGGATCCACAAAATTCTTCCCACCACGCATTCCGCAAAGTCTTCCGAGAAAAATGGTACCTCACTTGTGTGGGTAGGCCTAGTGCCCGCGACAGGAAACGGCGCAAAACGCAACGTGGACACACAACATTTTTACAGTGAAAACGGACCCTTTTTTTGAAAAGTGCCTAGCTGTAGATTTTGAACCCTAGCTCTACCGGCACCTAGGGGAACCTAGCAAACCTATACATTTTTAAAAACTAGACACCCAGGGGAATCCAGGATGGGGTTACTTGTCTGGCTCTCACCAGGTTCTCTTACCCAAAATCCCTTGCAAACCTCAAACTTTGTAAAAAAAAACACATATCCCTCATATTTCTGTGATGGAAAGTTCTGGAATCTGCATGGATCCACAAAATTCTTCCCACCCTGCATTCTCCAAAGTCTTCCGAGAAATAAGGTACCTCACTTGTGTGGGTAGGCCTAGTGCCCGCGACAGGAAACGGCGCAAAACGCAACATGGACACACCACATTTTTACAGTGAAAACTGACCCTTTTTGTGCAAAGTGCCTAGCTGTAGATTTTGAACCCTAGCTCAGCCGGCACCTAGGGAAACCTAGCAAACCTATACATTTTTTAAAACTAAGCACCGAGGGGAATACAGGATGGGGTGACTTGTGTGGCTCTCACCAGGTTCTCTTACTCAGAATCCCTTGCAAACCTCAAACTTTGTAAAAAACAAAACCAATTTTCCTCACATTTCTGTGATGTAAAGTTCTGGAATCTGCGTGGATCCACAAAATTCCTCCCACCCTGCATTCCCCAAAGTCTTCCGAGAAAAAAGGTACCTCACTTGTGTGGGTGGGCCTAGTGCCCCCGAGAGGAAACGGCTCAAAACAGAACATGGACACACCACATTTTTACAGTGAAAACTGACCCTTATTTTGCAAAGTGCCTAGCTGTAGATTTTGAACCCTAGCTCTGCCGGCACCTAGGGAAACCTAGCAAACCTATACATTTTTTAAAACCGAGCACCCAGGGGAATCCAGGATGGGGTGACTTGTCTGGTTCTCACCAGGGTCTCTTACCCAGAATCCCTTGCAAACCTCAAACTTTGTAAAAAAAAACACATTTTCCTCACATGTCTGTAATGGAAGTTCTGGAATCTGCGTGGATCCACAATATTCCTCCCACCCTGCATTCCCCAAAGTCTTCCAATAAAAATGATACCTCACTCGTGTGGGTGGGTCGAGTACCCGCGACAGGCAAGGGCCGAAAACGTATTGTGGAGACATCAAAATTACCTATCACAAAACAACCTGCTTTTGCAAGGGGGGGCACCTGGGTTTTTGGCCCCGGGCCCAGTGGCCATCTAGGGAAACCTACCAAACCCACACATTTCTGAAAACTAGACACACTGGGGAGTCTAGGGAGATATGACTTGCGTGGATCCCCAAACGTTTCCCTACCCAGAATCCCCTGCAAACCTCAAATTTTGCTGGAAAAAAATCACATTCTCCTCACTTTTCTGTGTGGGAATGTTGTGGGATCACCGGGCTAAGACAAATTTCCTTCCACCTAGCGTTCCCCCGCGTCTCCCGATAAAAATGGTACCTCACTTGTGTGGGTGGGCATATTGGCTGCAACAGGAAATGGTCCAAATCGTACTGTGGAGACTTCAAAATTACCTATCACAAAACTACCTGGTTTTGCAGGGTGGGCACCTGGTTTTTTGGCCCCGGGCTCGCGGCCATCTAGGGAAACCTACCAAACCCACACATTTCTGCAAACTAGACACCCTGGGGAGTGCAATGAGGTATGGCTTGCGTGGATCCACCAACGTTTCCCTACCCAGAATCCCCTGCAAACCTCAAATTTAGCTGAAAATATCACTTTTTCCATATATTTGTGCGTGGGATCACCGTGCCGGCACAAATGTCCTACCACCCAGCATTCCCCTTGTTCTCCCGAGTAAAATTATACCTCACTTGTGTGGGTGGGCCAAAGGCCTGTGACTGGGAAGAGCCCAAAACATAGGGAGTAAAGGTATAGCACAGCGAGTTCTAAGCGCTACATTTTAAAAAAAATATGTTTTTAGCTGATTTATCATTGGACAGCCAAACAAGTGAGGTATCATTTTACTCGGGAGACCCAGGGGAACGCTAGGTGGTAGGACATTTGTGCCAACACAGTGATCCCACGCAAAAATGTGTGGAAAAAGTGATTTTTCAGCTAAATTTGAGGTTTGCAGGGGATTCTGGTTAGGTAAACTTTGGGGGATCCACGCAAGCCATACCTCATTGGACTCCCCAGGGTGTCTAGTTTTCAGAAATGTGTGGGTTTGGTAGGTTTTCCTAGATGGCCGCGAGTCCAGGACCAAAAAACCAGGTGCCCGCCCCTGCAAAACCAGGTAGTTTTGTGATAGGTAATTTTGAAGTCTCCACAGTACGATTTGGGCCATTTCTTGTTGCAGCCACTATGCCTACCCACACAAGTGAGGTACCATTTTTATCGAGAGATCTGGGGAAACGCTGGGTGGTAGGAAATTTGTGTCAGCCCGGTGATCCTACAACATTCCCACACAGAAAAGTGAGGAAAATGTGATGCCAAAAACCACGGTGCCCCCTCTGCAAAACCAGGCCGTTTTATGATAGGAAATTTTGAAGTCTCCACAATACGTTTTGGGCCCTTGCCTGTCACGGGTACTTGACCCACCCACACGAGTGAGGTACCATTTTTATCAGGAGACCTGGGGGAACGCTGGGTGGTAGGAAATTTGTGTCAGCCCGGTGATCCTACAACTTTCCCACACAAAAGTTTGTGAAAAATTAGATTTTTTCAGCAACATTTGAGGTTTGCAGGGGATTCTGGGTAGGGAAACGTTGGGGGATCCACGCAAGCCATATCTCACTGAACTCCTCCGGGTGTCTAGTTTTCAGAAATGTGTGGGTTTGGTGGGTTTCCCTAGATGGCTGCTGAGCCCGGGGCCAAAAAACCAGGTGCCCCCCCTGCAAAACCAGGTAGTTTTATGATAGGTAATTTTTAAGTCTCCACAGTACGATTTGGGCCATTTCCTGTTACAGCCACTATGCCTACCCACACAAGTGAGGTACCATTTTTATCTGGAGACCTGGGGGAACGCTAGGTGGTAGGAAATTTGTGTCAGCCCTGTGATCCCACAACATTCCCACACAGAAAAGTGAGGAAAATGTGATGCCAAAAACCACGGTGCCCCCTTTGCAAAACCAGGCCGTTTTATGATAGGAAATTTTGAAGTCTCCACAATACGTTTTGGGCCCTTGCCTGTCGCGGGTACTTGACCCACCCACACGAGTGAGGTACCATTTTTATCAGGAGACCTGGGGGAACGCTGGGTGGTAGGAAATTTGTGTCAGCCCGGTGATCCTACATCTTTCCCACACAAAAGTTTGTGAAAAATTAGATTTTTTCAGCAACATTTGAGGTTTGCAGGGGATTCTGGGTAGGGAAACTGTAAGGGATCCACTAAAGCCATACCTCACTGGACTCCCCAGGGTGTCTAGTTTTCAGAAATGTGTGGGCTTGGTAGGTTTCCCAAGATGGCCGCCGAGCCCGGGGCCAAAAACTCAGGTGAACTCCCCTTGCAAAACCAGGTCATTTCAAAATAGGACATTTTAATTTATCCACAATATGTTTTGGGCCCTTCCCTGCCGCAGGTACTTGGCCCACCCACACAAGTGAGGTACCATTTTTATCAGGAGACTTGGGAAAATGCTGGGTGGTAGGAAATTTGTTGTTTCTTTCTGAAGCGTATAAATTTTGGCACAGTAATGCAAGGAAAATGTGACAGTCACATTTTGAGGTTTGCAGGACATTGTGGGTAAGATAACTTGCTGAGATCCACAAGAGAGACGTCACCATGTACTCCCATGTGTGTTTAGTTTACAAGAATATCTAGAGTTGGTAGGTTTTTCTTAGATGGAATGTACACCTTGGCAGAGAAAGACAAAAAAGACAATTATTACTGCACAACCATCTATTCCTCAAGCACACACACATACTGGTTGGATTTGGCACGAGGGCAAGTGATGGTTCAGTAAATAAAATTTTATTAACAAGAGATTTCACAAAAATGTAATGCACGGTCAATAATTGAAAGGACAAAAAACTGAACCAGTGACTCACAGCTCGTGAGCTGTAAAGTCGTGTCAAGGACCCAACCGCTTTACAGGCCATTCACACACCTTTCGTACGTGATACACAAAAGACCATTCACACCACCAGGCACGGAACCAACACATTACAACATTCACAAAAAGGGACAAGGTACACCCTGCTTGAGAAAGACAGAAAAGACAAATATTAATGCACAACCGTCTATTCCTCAAGCACACATACATACCGGTTGGATTTGGCACGAGGGTGAGTGATGGTTCAGTATATACAATTGTATTAACAAGAGATTTCACAAAAATGAAATGCACTGTTAATAATGGAAAGGACGAGAAGCTGAACCATTGACTCACAGCTCGTGAGCTGTAAAGCCACGACAAGGCACCAACCTCTTTACAGGCCATTCATATACCTTTCATACGTGTGACACATACAAAACCATTCACACCGCCATCCGCAGGCCCATCACATTACAACACTCATATTAGCAGACTGCGCCATTCCAGGGCCCATCACTTTCACATGCCCACATGCCTGACACAGCAACCACACAAGCTGATGGATTGCGTGGACTGGCGTTTGGCTACCAGTGTGTGTAGTGACCAGCAGCAAGTCACTACTCACACACCGCCAGCCAAGCGCCAGTCCACGCACACCGCCAGCCAAGCGCCAGTCCACGCACACCGTCAGCCAAGCGCCAGTCCACGCACACCGCCAGCCAAGCGCCAGTCCACACAACACCACCAGCCAAGGGCAAGCCTATACACACTGCCATCACATTTAGGGGTTTTTTAATACAAAAAAGAAAACAAACAAATTGTAAATAGATACAAATCTACTAACACCAAATCTGAAACTACGTATATTGCACTAATGCCAACCTTGAAACTGAACAAAAAATATAAAACAATACAGACTAGGCAGTTCACTTTATCACTCATGGATGCTCCCAAAAATTATTTTGCGTGTGGTACATTCTAAAACAAGCAGGCACACACAGCGCAGGGTTAGAAGGACACTCAGGGCAGTACATACGAGTCTCCTTCCGCATACCTCTTCGCCAACAGACTCTACATCTCCTACTGGTAAAGTCTTTTGAGGGCGTAGGAGGAATGTGATCAGCAAAGTGACGATCTTTCAATCTAGCCACATCATCCACCACTCCAACTCTAGAAACACGTGCCTGTTCCACTACAACAAGGCTTCCTATTACAAACTCCTGAAACTTAGCAAAAGTCATCTTTGACTTAGGACAACAATCCTTAAACACAACAAAAGCATTAAAGGTTGCCATGTGGAAAAGATGGATAGCCAACTTCTTATACCAAATGTAAGCCTTACGAAGAGCAGTGTAAGGTTCCAACCTCTAATCTACTCTATCAACACCACCCATGTGCCTATTATAGTCTAAAATGCACACAGGTTTGCGCACTTCAGCAACCTGCCCCCAAACAGTCACAGGTGAAGTGCTTTCATCATGGATGGTAGTCAGCTTGTAGACATCTCTCCTGTCTGCAAACTTCACAGCTAGAAGTTCCTCGCTACGCAATGCACTGCACTGTCCCCGCACAAGCTTTTGACAAACAAGTTCTTTTGCGAAACCTTTACGGTTAGAGCGGATTGTGCTACAAGCAACAGTGTCCACTTTGGCCAATTCCTTGAACAACTGCACAGCAGTGTAGAAGTTATCTACATATAAATGGTGACCTTTGTTAAAAAATCCTCTACCAAGTTCCCACACAATATTCTCAGTCACTCCAAAAGTTGACGGACAACCAGGGGGGTCAATCCTGGAATCCCTACCAGTGTACACCCTGAAATTAGAGACATATCCAGTCCTACTGTCACACCGCATATACATCTTAATTCCATAGTGTGCCCTCTTGCTAGGAATGTATTGCCTAAAAACCAAGCTGCCCTTGAACAAGACCAAAGACTCATCCACTGCTATTTCTTTCCATGGAGCATAGATCTCAGAAAATTGATCTACAAAGTGATCAATGACGGGCCGAATCTTAAAAAGACGGTCACAATCAGGGTGATCTCGTGGCAACGCTAAACCATTCTCGACAAAATGCAGCATCCGAAGCAGAAGCAAATACCTATCATGACTCATGACTGCCAGAAATATAGCCATTGCCATCAAGGGACAAGTAGACCAATATGAAGACATCGATGGCTTCCTTAGCAAGCACATCAAAAAAGTTAAACCCAAGACATTCTTTATCTCTTCCAGATTTGTGGGAGTCCACTGGGTAGCTCTAGAGTGGGGCCAAAGGCTGGCACTGTAGTCCCTCAAAAACTGTTCAGCATACAAATTAGTCTGCTCAACAACCTCTGTCAAAAATACAACGTCCATAATCAACTGAAAAAGATTTATAGGCAAAAAGTTTTCAGTATCCACTCTACACCCTGGAACACTAGTAAAGTCTGACAATGTCGGCTGCACCATGCCTGGGGCAACCCAGAGGTCAGCACTTCCAATGGGAGGCCTTGCAGCCCCAGGCTGCAACCCAGATGCCTCTTGATGCACTATCAGCACATCAATGTCCTCCTCTAAGACAGGCCCTTCATCTGCACTAAGAGTGGCTTCATCATCCGATGATTCCTCGTGGACAGAAAACTCATTGCCAGAATCTTCCACTGCCTCCTCTGCCTCAGAAGCAGAGTCTGTCTCTGAACCATGGTCAGAGGAAGACTCAAAAAGCATACCAACAACCTGCTGAGCAGTAATCCTGCAGCTAGCCATAGTCCTTACAAAGAAAGGAGACTTCACAAACAAGTCAACAACAACAAACACTGTGCAAAATAAGTAATAAACAAAGTGTGGCTTTAGCACAAAGATCTATAGACTCAAAAAGAATATGACTCACTTGCCAAAGATAGCTACACTCACCAGCACCTACTCTGCAGAGACACAGCAAAAAGCAACGATATCCCACTAGAAAGAAGAAACAAAACCAATTACTCACAAGACAACAAAATACACATCGAGCACAAATGCAAAAAGATTTTGACACTCAAAAAACAGAAGCCAAACATACTGCTATTATTACACCATTTGAAAAAACACATTCATGCAGGGAAATGAAACTCATTTAGAGTAAATAGTACCAAAAAAAAGTCTCTTACCAAACACATGCAACTACACAAACTGCAGAACCACCAGTAACGAAACCTCAAACTGGAACATCAGTCTAAAGAGCAAAAGCCTTGAACTAGGATAAAAAATAAAAATAAAATGTTACAATTGCAATTCAGAAGAAATAAAACAATTAACATTATAACACGCTATGTCACTAATTAAACTGTCAATCTGCCAGATGGGCTTTCAAATAGGGCCGAGAAAAATGGGGGGTGATCTTGCCCAAGGAATCTGGTGGGGTTTTCTGTCAGGCCGATCTGTCCCCAGGTGGGGCGGAAAACAGCCGGCAGAAATGTGTCCCCTTGCAAAAGAAATAGATCACTGGTGCCTAGTAGGGTTTTCTGCCCCCTCCCACCTGGGGGCAGAAAGGCCAAAAAAAACGAGCAGATCTGTCCCCATAGTGGGGCAGAAAATACATATCTTAAGCCCCTTGGAAGCAACCCTTGACCAAGGGGTCGCTTCCATCTGCAATAAAAAAAAACCCTGGTGCCTAATGGGGTTTTCTGCCTCCCCTGGGGGCAGAAAGGCCAAAAAAAACAGGGCGATCTGCCCCCAGGGGGGAGGGCAGAAAAAACATCCAATACTTAATACCCCCTTTGGAAGTGACCCTTGCCCAAGGGGTCGCTTCCATACAACTTCATACAAAATCCCTGGTGCCTAGTGGGGTTTTCTGTCCCCCCTGGGGGCAGAAAGGCCAAAAAAACAGGACGATCTACCCCAAGGGGGGCAGAAAAAACATTAAGCAAATTTGTGCCCCCTTGGAAGCGACCCTTGCCCAAGGGGTCGCTTCCATACAACTTCATACAAAATCCCTGGTGCCTAGTGGGGTTTTCTGTCCCCCCTGGGGGCAGAAAGGCCAAAAAAACAGGCCGATCTCAGAAAAAACATGAAGTAAATGTGTGCCTCCTTGGAAGCGACCCAAGGGGTCGCTTCTATGCCAAAATAAGACATCCCTTGTGCCTAGTGGGGGCATTTCGGCTGCACGATTGCAACGCTGTGCGCAATCGTGCAGCACAAATGCCCTTCAGAGAGACATCAGGGGAGAGGAAAAACTCTTTCCTCTCCCCTGATGCCTCGATGGCCAAAGAAACCCCCCCCATCCCCGGAGCAGGAACACCTACCTACTCCGTCGGACGCCTGGAAGCAAATGGATCGTTGTAGGTTAAATTGTCTCTCCAACATTCATCAAGACTATTGACTACAATTTTACCAGTAAGATATTTTTTATTCAATTAACCAACACAGAGGTGATGGTCTTATCTCAAGAAACTTAATGACTCCTTCCCTTCATCCTCTGGCGTTCAAGCCCTTTTCTTCTTCTTTCTCACGAACATCGGAGAATGAATTTGAACTTTTCATAAATATTTCGGGTGTATTTTCCATTTTTTCCATTTCTTTTGATATAATTTATTAAGTAAACCACAAGATATTTTTGTAAATATTTCTTTTTCAGAAGGGTCTGTACTCTTCATAGGAATCGCCATGTCCTGAAGATGGTCTTATAGGTGAATCACGCAAAAGACCGAAACGTGGACACTCCAATCCATTTCTTCAATCTACTATAGAACCTTCATGTTAATGAAAACCATGTCCTATGTATAGGCTGTTTTCAGCAGGATTCATGTTGTAATGGGTTATACTACATCTGTGATGATGATCAACTAGTGTTAAATCTTCAGTGTCTATCACTTATGTATTTATGAGATTTTTGTACCCTTCGACCTTCTTAAAAATATAAATTTATACAAAATAAGAAATACACCCTAATTTGTCTATTTTGCATCAAAGATTAATTCATCATTAAGTTCTTTGATTATTCTTCAATCTTAATTTATTTTGCCAGAATGCGAATTCAAAGGCATTCATAAGTATAATCTTTAAGAAATGTAATTGTAATTGATGCCAAAATAATATCCCTTGTAGACCCCCTTATTTGTTGTATATCAGTCACCATGGAAGCTCTTGGGTACACTCTCTGAGGTGCTTGGCTCAAGAGGTATCTACATGGGCTGAAAACAATCTTCACTTTCTGCAGGCAGAATTTCTCTTCTTGAGAGGGAGAATGGGCCTACAGACAACATCAGCACCCTCGTGGATCTCCTTATCATTGATCCAGACTACATTCCAGCAGATAATGATCTCCCAAAGATAGACTTGTTTTGGCCAAGGAGAATGCCCATCTTCCTTGTTTCTGTACAATAACACCATGTCAGGAAGCATGGAAGGTGGATACTCTTTCTTTTCCAAGACCAGGGTGTCTGGTGTATGCATTTCCTCCCACCTGGTTAATCTATAGAGTGTTATAAACGATCAAGGAGGATCAAGCAAAGGCAGTGCTTAATTTGAGCCGGTGGTTTCCGGTGCTTGGCACCGGCACTTAATTGTCAGCACCGGTGCTTGCCACAGTCTGCCACAAGGGGGTGCTGTCTGGCCAATATAGAGATGACCACAGCCACAGTTAAGTATTAATTCAATTTACATCAAAAATGACTATTACCTGACTCCCAAATGATTTTTATAGCTTTGGGGGCCTGAAAAAGTCCAAATTGTCACACTTGTAGGAGTGTGATGGTTAGTAGTTGTGTTGTTGCCATCATTTGCAGCACTGGCAGTGGCTCAAGCTGCAGTAGCCTCCTGACGAGAGCCCGGGCACTTAATTCTTTACAAATTAAGCACTGAGCAAAGGTCTTGTTAGTAGTCCCAGGTTGGAACTGCCATCCTGATTTCCACTGCTCCTGCAGTTGGCTCTCCAACCTCATTGCCCCATTCTTCAAATTCCATGTCCTCTGAAGGGTTAAAGCTGTTTTAGGTATCATTGGCATGACTCCATTTAGGGATCTGGCGCTTGATAGGGTAAATTTGGAAGCAACAGTTTGCTCCCCTGGGGTAGCCTCTTTAATACAACATTCAAGGCGTTCATCCACATTAAAATCATATTCCTGCCACTGGATTCCTCAATGGTACCGACAGATCCCATGTGGGTTCTAGGTTTCTTAAAGGATGTTTTTTCCTGTATCCAGTGGTTTCTACACTCTGCTCCTAGTGGGATGCGATAACTGTGTTCAGAAAACCTGAATGGCAACTAGAGCTCCTTTAGTAGCTAGGTTTTTGAAGATTTTCCTGTTGAAAATGTCAGAGACTCACTGCCCGGTTCCCTCTTGAGATTTGCCACCACTCCTTCAGATTTTGTAAGAGAAACATTTTGAACCTTCAGATCAAGTAAATCTCAGATTTCTATTTTATAATACCCTTTGTTGGTAGCCATTTCATCAGGTAGAAGAATTAGAGGATTCGTTGCTCTGTTCGGTTCAGAACTTTTCTTAAGATTCTTCTAAGATAAAGTTGTTGTGTGCCCAGTCCATAGTTTGTTCCTAAAGTCCCACCATCTTTCCACTGTTATTTTATGAAATGTTAATATAACTAGATAAAGTGCACCAAATCCTACCCGAAGGTATATCTCGGCACTCAGCCAGCACATGACCAACATCCAGAGCCTAGAACAACCATGTTTTCAACATGTTCTTGAATTTGGTGAAATCCGCACAGCAACGAAGATGGAGAGGAAGTTGAGAGAGGAAGTTGATTCAAAGCAGTAGGGGCTGTGATGGAGAAGGCTCTGCCCCCCATATCTAGATGTATGAACATGGGGGCCAATCAGTAGCTGCTTATAACTAGATCTTAAAGTATGTTTTCCTGGCAGAAGATAGCAGACAAGGAAAAACCCTCCTCAGAAGTCTCATAGATGCAAAACAAGAACCACAAGTTGCAGCGATGCAATTCTTCATGGAAAGTTCCTGATCTAGTTTAACGCCCAGATTTGTTACGGCGTGACTTGGAAAAGGAGCTGCCCCCAGTTCCGAGGGCCACCAATCAGGGCTCCAGAGGAGCTGAGCTTTTCCAATCAGCAAGATTTAATTTTTTTCGATGTTCAGCTGGAGACAATTAGTGGTCATCCAAGCTGCAATTCTCCTCAGACAGTCGTGAAAACGATGTTTTGCGTCATTAATGTCCTGCCCCAGGAAAATGATCAGCTGGGTATCTTCGGCATATGAGATTATATCAAAGCCACAAGACTTAACAATCTGGGACATGGGGGCCACCTAGATGTTAAACAAAGTCGGGCTCAAAGTTAAGCCCTGGGGCGCCCCTTCTTGATGGAAATCGTGCTTGATTTAAATGAACTCAGCATGAACATTTGGGTTCGGCTTTCTTAAAAGTCAGTGAGCCACCGAAGAGCCTTGCCCCCGACACCGATCGCCTGCAGTCTGCTGGTCAATACTGCATGGGAAACGGTGTTGAAAGCTGCTGAAAGATCTAAGAACACAAGCATGGCAGGGGAATCAGCATTAAAGTACAACGGATAGTATCTGTAACTGCCACCAGAGTAGTCTATGTCCTGTGGCGGCTCTGAATTCCAGTTGGGAGGGGTCTAGAATCTTATGGTCCTCCAAGAATGCCATAAGTCGTTTGTTGACACTGCTTTCAAACTTATTCCCCAATAAAGGTAGAAGTGATACAGGGTGGTATTTGGACAAACTGTTTGGATTGGCATTCGATTTTTCAAGTATAGGGGAAACCAGAGCGGCCTTACAAGCTAGTGGTATTTTGGCCGATTCTAGGGAGGGATTGAATAATAAAAGAATAGAAGGGGCTATCAAGGTTGCAAGATTCGCAGAAACTCTAGGAAGACATAAGTCTGCAGGTGAACCAGATTTGGCATTAATCAGTAACTCCCGAATTTGGCCCAAGTTGCAAGGTTCAAACCTATCTAGGTTCGGGATAGAGACCCTGGGAGGCAGACTTAAAAGGGTTGAATTAGTCTGACTCTGAATAGAAGGGAACTTCTTATACATAGCATCAATCTTATCCTCAAAGAAGTTGGCCAAAGAGATGCATAGTTGTTGAGAAGCTTGGATATCTGCAATGCAGGCATGAGGCTAGGTGAGCTTGTTGAGCACTTTATAAAGCTCTTTGGCGGAACTACCCGCCTTCTCGATTCTGCCTGATATATTGCTTTTCTTGGAGTTACTGATCTGAGCATGATACTGGGATAATGCAAGTTTGTATGCAGCTTGATCAGCTGGGGTTTCAGTGTGGCGCCCACGTCTCTCCAGCCTTTTACAGCCAGCTTTCAAAGTACTCAGTTCCATAGAGAACCATGGGGCATGCAGCCTGGAGGAGATGTGCCTCGGTTGTTTGAGTGGAGCCGTTTTATCAAAGGCTGAAGTCAGAGTGTTATGACAGCTAGATAACACTTCGTTAATATTTAAATTAAGAGTCATAACTCCCAGGCTGAATGCCTTAGAAAACCCATTTGGTGAGATGGCATTCCAAGCTCTATAGGCCTTAGCCCCAACAGTGGCAGGCTGATGTATGATGTCCGCCCTATCAATCTTAAACTTGATCAGATAATGGTCCACCCATGTGAAGGTGAGAGGATCATCACTCTTTAAAAGTTAGGAATTGGTAAAAATATTATCTAAGGTGTGGCCAGCCAGGTGTAAGGTCCATAACAATCTGGGGGCCCAGCATCTCTAAGTTCTCAAAAAGGTGGGCAACCTCTGGGTTAGTGACATCTTCCCACTGAAAATTAAAGTCACCCAGCAGTAGAAAATTGCTGGAGGATAGTATGAAAGGGGCAATGCGTTGAGTCCAAAGATGGCTGATACTCTTGGCGCACCAGGTGGCCAGTAGATAAGAGCACCCTTCCAATGGAGACAGTGCGACTACTCAAATCTGAAAATACAAATTTCAGCCCAATCTTCCAGGGAGGATGCAATGATTTGAAGCTTGACCGAGTTCCGAAATGCAATGGCAACTCCCCCACCTGGTCTGACTTCTTTGTCTAGTCTGATTAACTGGTAACTATCAGGTAGTGCAAGAGGAATGCAGGGGAGGGATTAGGTGTTTAACCAGATCTCTGTAAGGAAACAAAAATCTGGGGTGACAGAAGATCCCAAATTTCAATTGCATGTTTCGGTAATGATCTAATGTTACAGTAAATGGTAAGAAAAGGCATGGTGAAGCAGGGAACAGTTTTCCTACTGTTCTCAATAAGAGGCACTAGACGGCCTGCTGGGGAGGGCTCTGACAGAGAACCCGGCCCATCACGACTCTTTGCCGGGGGGTTGGGGGGGGGGGAGTAGAATTCCCCAACGCCTCAGCTACTAAAGAAGGCGACAAACAGCAAAACCTGCACACGAGTAGGTCTGGGCGGTGAACTCCGCTCCGCTCGCGGAGTTTGCGGAGTTTTCCGCACTCTGCGTTACGCGGAGCTCGCGGAGATACAAAAATCTCCGCTTCGTGCAGCGTAGCAGAGGTTTTTTCCTCGCTCGCTTTCACCAACGTCAAGTTGGTGAGCGCGAGCGAGGAAAATCCACTTCCCGGCGAGATTTTTCCTCGTTTGCGATCGTCAACATCAAGTTGGCGAGCGCGAGCGTGGAAGATAAACCTCCCGGCGAGATTTTTCCTCATTTGCGATCGTCAACATCAAGTTGGCGAGCACGAGCGTGGGAAATAAACCTCCCGGCGAGATTTCTCAACGCGGGGGGTCAGGTTTCTCATTGCAAGTGGTCGCGTATGCTCGCGACTGCTCGCGTTGAGAAACTGCCTGTTTGCGTTGAGAAAGCTGCCGCTCGAGTAAAAATCTACTCGAGCGGCAGAAAAGGAAAGCTTGCGCTGTGCATGGTGCAGTTCGCAATGATTGCACAGTGCGGACAAGCATCCGGCACTGTGCAATCACCGCGAACAGCATTTTTCTATCGCACTCCGCCGCTCGCGGAGCTCTGCGTAGTGCGGCGGAGTTTTTTTACCATTTCGCGTAGTGCCGCGTAGTGCAACTCCGCCTACTACGCCCAGGGTTACACACGAGACAGAAAAATGGACCTTCCAAACATCGAAAGGGGAGAGAGCCGCAGAGTGGCTCAGACTTGCCTAGATGAGCAACGTTGTTGGCAATATTGCTAAGGAATCCCTCAGAGTAAGTAAGTCTCTTCTTAAAGATAGAATAGTTTACTGGAGGGGCAGGGATCCTGACTCCTGCCGACGTTTAGGTGCAGACAGGTACAGACGGGCTTGCCTTTGGTGTGCCAGTGGCGCGTCCGCTTTATTATGCAGCTGATATAGGTAAGCAAGGATAAATGCCTAGACCGCTAACCTACAATGGCCATGCGAGGCAAAACAACCAGGAAGTGTGGCAGCATTTAATAAAAGTATTGGGCAGACACTCTCAGTGCAAACAGCATGAGCTGCGGCAGACCAAAGGGCTATTCACAAGAAACCAATATACGGTGCAGAATAAGGTACGTTTCCACCCACAAACACAATCCCACTAGAATTAAAAATAAGGCGATTTAAAAATACTGGATGTGGGAAAGCTGTGTATGGTGGCACATCAGCGATATCTTGCAGCTGATGTTGGTGAGCCGAGAAGAATTCCTAGAATGCTAACCTACAATGGCAGTGCGAGGCAAAACAACCAGGAAATGTGTCAGCAATGATTAAAAGTATTGGGCAGGCCCCCTCAGC
Organism: Calotriton arnoldi; assembly: GCA_963921515.1. Taxonomy (NCBI): domain Eukaryota; kingdom Metazoa; phylum Chordata; class Amphibia; order Caudata; family Salamandridae; genus Calotriton; species Calotriton arnoldi. The sequence goes on from CAWUFW010001895.1 coordinate 685,043, forward strand.
ACGAGCTGCGGCGGACCGAAGGGCTATGAGGCCAGAAACCAATAAGCGGTGCAAAATAAAGTAAGTACCCACCCATCAACACAATCCTACTAGAATTTTAAAAAACAGTGTTTTAAAAATACTGGTATAAAGGGAACTTGTGTATGGCTGTGGGAGAGATTAAGTCCTTCTGGTTCGTCCCTCTCCTTCCTCTCTAGAGAAAGAGTGGTTCCATACTCTGGATGTGCACAGGGCACTGAAGATCTATTTAGCGAAAACAGTGACATTTAGGAAGTTAGACTTCCTGGTTGTGACATATGGAGTTTCACTGAAAGGTCTGCGACCATCAGTATAGCTCCTCAGTAGATGATTAAAACAACACATTGTAATGGGATATGAAAAACAGGGTAAGACGTTAACATGTCACGTTCAAGTGAGATCTAGAAGATTAACTGCAGTTTCCTGGCCAGCACTGAAGGGAGTTTAAATGATTGACATTTGCAATGCAGCAGCACGGCCCCCCGCCCCCCCCCACTCACACACATTTATGAGACATTACAGACTTCATTTGTGCGGAAATGCATCTACTGCTTTTGGTTCTTGTGTGGTAAATTCAGAAGCATTAGTCACATAAACAAATGTATGCACAGCCAGTATCTGTTGCCTGTGGGTAGTATGTGAAAGCAGATCACTATGCTTGGTTATCAGCTGCAGAAGTAAGGACTGGGACAAGGAAGCCGAACAAGGAGGTAATGACCTGGTTACTAACCAGCAATCTTCATTACCCAGGAGTTCTGGTCTTCCTCGAAACAGTTCGAGTTTCCCATCCTGTAGTCTATCAGCTTTAAACAAGTGCAATGGTTTGGGATTACAAGATGTTGGGATGGGTGTGTCCCTGTTTTATTAGAACCATGGGACAGTAGGCAGGAAGGGCAGCCATATTGGAGGGATGGGAAAACGTTTAATTTGTTTTGCTTGGTGTATATTCTGTCCACAGTAGCAGTCACTCCAGAGATAAGGACGCACAAGACAGACTAGAACTCAAAGTAATGAAGATTACTGGTAAGTAACTGGGTCATTTGTGTGGTATGGAATGGTGTTAAATTTCAAAATGAAGCAGAACAAAAATCCCTCTTCTGCTACTGGGATATGGGATATACAGCAGGAAATCTAACTGATCTGGAACACAGGGACTCAGGGGGCAGCCTGTTGAGTGACTGAAATGAATTAACGTTACTAAACAAAAAACCTTGAAATCGCTGTTCCCAATAGTTCCTGACCACTTCTACCTCTGTACACCCGACTAAGCTACATTTAACTTGAAGAATAAACTTGGCGTGGGCTGCGGAGGTTCCCGCGTAGCTCTAAGATTAACACTGGGCGCTGCGGGTTCCAGCTAAACCAACAGCTGCAACGCATGACTGTTCTAAAGGCCATAATATAGCTTCGTCAGCGCCCATCTTAGCTGTATGTGGAACAAGCGCAGCTCATGTGACTCCGAGGTGGTTTCTCGCTGTCCCAAGTGTGAAACTAGAGTTTGCGTCTGTGAGGAAGTGAAGACGCTGAATGTTTTCCGACCCAGGTTAAAAATAATAAACAACCCTGCTGCGCGATGCTGCAGAGTCATGACGTGGAGGCCGTGACGTGGGCCTGAAGTAATGTCCTTCCTGACTGAGTCTATCGAGAGAGGGAAGAGGCTGGTGGTGGTTTCAGATGCTCTCTGTTCGTCTACAAGGTGCTTCCGGCGCTAGAGCCACCGGCTCTGGTTAAAATCACGACCTTGAGTAAGAGGGCGGCAGGAAGAGATGGCATCCCAGGGACCACGCTCCAGTTTCACCACAGCTCTGTGCACCGCCATTTACTGGCTCACCGTGCACGGTTGCTGCCAGGTGCACGGCTGTTCCCCAGGTACGTACCCCTGGGGAGGCTAATTGTCGAGCACATCCTGCTCCAGCTGGATTAAATGGACTTCTGGGCATGCGCAGCACAGGTAGCATTGCAAGCTTCCATCAGACACAAAGGAATACAGCGCTGGCACCGTGGTGCAAGCGACAGTGCTCGCGGGTAACCACAGTAATATGTACCACTGGTACAAGCACTTCAAGGCAGTGCTAGAATTCGAAAACATTTACTTTGTTATCCCATTAATTGTGGGTCAAGGTGCAGCTACGGAAAGAGGGGGTGGAGTCACGAAAAGCAGAGGCTGACAGTTAATTTACACTTTTTTTTAAAAAACTCTGTTCTGGCTTACTTGGTTACAAATGCTGCATATGAGGTTAAGGCATCTGCTACAGAGATGTTTGTGTTGCCAGAAACTCGCAGGGAATAATAACGGTAAGATAACTCTGGTGGTTAAGATCTGTGTTTTGTTTAGCCACAGTTTTGACTCATAAAGTAACATGGCAGGTTAATGTGTCTCCTACAAATTACATCATGTAACATGCAGATCACAGATTTTTATTTTCTGTAGATGGGTAAGTGGGTTACTGCTTTTGACACGAAGATCCTTTTGTTACTTGCAGTTCCTAAACTGCAGTCCTTCTAGTATTGGACAGAGAGCTCTGAACTGACATCAAGAAGCTGCATGAAAACTGCAAGGTGTAGATTTAGAACCATATTTCTTCTCAATCTGTTATTATAAGGCTTCGAAACTGTGTTTCTTTGGGCACTAATACAGCCTTAGTAGTACAGACAACCCCAAGCACTGTGTTACGTATCAAATGCTGACTTTGTGTTTCTCCTGGCCATGCACTCTTAACATATAATGCCTATCAGTACAGACGATATGTGACTCCTGCCCCTGGTAAACCTCATTTCCTGTACAATGATTCATACACTTGTATGCTTTATTGTCAATGTATAATGTATGTGTGTGATGTAAAGAGCTCTGACACCCTTCTTTGGGGTAAGTAGTACTATAAATACTGAGCATAAAATAAAAAAACTAATTAGTAAGTGCTATTTAAATTATTATTATTGTAATTAGTCTCACAGACCGATACATCTGACATTTTTATAGTGCATGCATATCTCTTATATACTAGGCTTGAACAACGTCAAAGCTTGTCTCCAAATCGAAGTTTCTCTGAAGTACTTGTGAAGTGCTAACAAGCTGTGTACCTTGGTTTCCTTCCACTGTATTGGTATCTAAGTGATGACCTCCAGATAGGCCCTTTAAAATCGAAAATAAGAAAGCACCTTCACCCCTTGTACATTGCTGCTCGGAAGGGAAAGCAGACAATATGCAGGCGCTGCTTAATCAGCAATAGTGCAAGCTTCCCTTACATAAAAAAACTGTTACAGCACAGGCAGCAACAGTAATTGTAATTGTATTTATGTAGCGATTACTACCCCTAACGAGGCGTCTGAACACTTTTTGGCGAGTAGCATGCTACTCCGGATCCCAAAAAGGATTAGTGGTGGATTAGTATAGGGAAATATGTGTTAATGTGAGTGGTGGCGAGTCTGTTAGTTGGATTGAATAAGATAATGAAGGGATAGAAGAGGGAAGAGTCTAGAGCATGGGTACTCACAAATATTTTCCCAGGGGCCGCAAAGTTTGGTCTATGGTGTGACCGAGGGGAGGGGGGTTGTGTAAAGTGGGTGTAGAGGAAGTGAAGCATGTATATCTACTGGCTGAACTCAATTGCGCAATATGAAACCAGAAAACCTGGGATGAATCCCAGTTTCTACACTTGATCAAATTGTGTGACCCTGGGCAATTGTTTTATTTCAATTTCCCTCCTTTTTCTTCATTATTACATATAAAAGTACCTCGAAATACATTACTTCAGGATGTGTGCTGTACAAAACCATCTCCTGTGCTTGGATGTAATCACTAATGGTATTGTTGTCACGGTGTGGGCGGGGGGAGAGAGCATGAACATTTTTAAATTCATATCTGAAAACCATACCTTAAAAAAATACTTCTGAATGCACTACTATAATTTGATTTATTAAGGTGAAATGGTTCTATAGGTCAGTGAAAAACACTGAATTTTGAAAAGACTATAGTATTTTTATATGTTTGCTGTCTTTAAAAATGACGGTGTTCCTAAAGTTAACAGCCTAATTACTTCCTTTTGTTTAACTGCAATTAACCTTTGAATAAGTGCTTGCTGCATATTTTAATTTTTTTTTGTTAGTGCTGAGTCGAGTATACAGCTGGCCAGTGCTGCTGCTGCTCAGGGGCCGCATGTAAAGGTCAGGAAGGCCGCATCGGCCCTCGGGCCGTACTTTAGTATCACTGGTCTAGAGAGTGTTATTTGGGAGATCATAGTAGTAAGATGAGGTTTGGGATGAGTAAAAAAGTGAGATGGAGGAGGGAAGAGTCTCTAAAAAGGGATTAAGGAGATCGTAGCTGTAAAAAGAGGTTTGGGAGGGATACATGAGGGAAGAATTTAGAAAGGGTTGTTTGGAAGATCTCAGTAGTAAAATGAAGGTTGGGGTGAGCTGAGGAGGGAAGAGTCTAGAAAGGGTTATTTTGGAGATGAGAGTGGTAGAGTGAGGTTCTGGATGAGTCAGAGTGGAGGTGAAGGATATATTGAGAGAGGTATAGGGTGAGAAAGAGTAGTGTATTGAGGAGAGTGGAAGTTTTTTCTTCTTTCTTTGCATATGGGCACGCCTCTTGTTTGAGCAAAGGGGCAGCAGGGCACAAGTGCCGGTAACACCAGCATCAATTAGTGGGGGTGATAGATCAGACACACACACACACACACACACACAAAACCACACCTCAGGACTGCAACATGCAGAAAAATAAAACACAACTGCAGCACCAGCGTGGCACACATCTATTAGCACAGACTGCAAGGAAGATGTGCTTAATTTAAGTTGGTGGTTGCCGGTGAGGGCCACCAGCATTTATTTTTTGGGACCAACCCTTTTTTTCCCGAATCAGATATTTACTGAGAGCAGGAAAGTAAAAAACACACAAAGCGGAAAGATGGAGGACGAGAAAGACGGAAAAACTGTCACCAAGGTAGAAAGCAGGAATCTGCAAGAGCAGGCTAATGGGACAGGGAGTATCTGGCAGTGAATTAAAGAGGTAAGAGATGGATTTAAGAATAGGCAGCCTTGGGATTCGGCGCACCGTCATTTAATTTAACAGGGCCAGGGCTTCTGAGGAGAGCTTTCGGCACAAGCACTCATTCTTTTACAAATTAAGCACTCCTCATCCATGCAGAAAACCATGGGCAGCAGGAGTGCGAGAGACACATGCAAGCGCGCACACACACACAAACACAAACACACACCCCAGTTCAAGTTTCTATGTCATTTAAAGAACAAATGTAAAAGGATTACGTGGAAAGCAGGTTTCTATTACATTCAGATAAAATTACAACATAGATGCCATCAGGGCCTTGTTCCCTCACTCACAGGAGAGGTTCATCATGAGCAGCAGTAGTATAAGTCCTGAACTTCCACACAGAGTACTCCAATAGCACAGGAAACAGGAGTGCAAGCTTTCCTCACACACAAAACAGATGCTGCCCAGCCTACAGCAACACTGTAAACCCTCTAATACAGACACATTATGGAATGCACAGGAAACAAGACTGTTCCTTTCCGTAGCACACAATGCAGGACCAGCTCTGAGAGGACCAGTGCAAGCTTCCCTCACAGACCCCGATACTATCAATTGTTATTTTACTGAATTCCGTGAAATGCACAACTGGCTCAAAAGGTTTCTGAATGACTCTCATGTGACAATAACTTTTGTCCAGCAGTATACTTGGTCAGAACTGATCCAGCATGTGTAAAGTAAATGTTCCTAACTCTAAACAGAAGTGTTGAGCACCCATAGAAACTCCTGTGATCTTCGGTAGGTGACGCTGCATTGATGACAGGACGGGAACACAGAATTACAATTATCCTCTAGCTAACTACTGACCGAGTTATAAAAGTAATCCACTACAAGTCATACCTATTACTCCCTAACTCCTTATTTGCTCCACCCGTGGGGTTTGGGAAGAGAACTTGTCACATGGGAACAGTGGCTTCAATCTCTCTGTCTTCTACCATCAGACCTTTGCTCCCTCATCTGAACAGTGCCCATGGATCAGTGAAAGATTCCAGGCAGTCCGAGGAAAAATATAGGTTTCATTCTTCAGTCGCTATTAGTGCATTTCGTTCTTCAGCTTACTGAAAGCAACCACTCTCCATCCACCAAAAACTCTTTAGTGAAGAATTAGTAAAAGAAACTAACTACTGGTTGTTGCTCAAAGTTTCTCTCACATTTAAGAATAAGCATTGGCCAATAGGTCTCGGCAATGGCGGAACTATTGGCCTTGTCAATGCGAATGCATTTTAGCCATGTTGTCTAGTAGCGCATCTGCTGTTCAGCATGGCTAAAAGTTACTGAAAGCCCAGAATAACAGGATGTTGAGCCAACACCGAGTCTCTTCACCCCCCATGTTGAGTTTATTGTCCTGCCCCTCCTAACACAAAAAAGCACTATGACGTTGGCGCACAATGGCTGCCCTGCGCCAATGCAGGCACCCTTGTGCCATGGTGCAAGGGAGACTGTGTTGCAGAGTTGATGTCAAATGCCAAATGTCGACGCCGCACCCGTCTGCAGGAGGACCATCGTTGCGCCAGACGCCCCGGCACTATGGGGCATATTTACAAGCCCCTATCGCCACCACAACATCACTTTTAGTGATGTTGTGGTGGCGATAGGGGATTCGCCTTATTTACAAGGCAGCGTTAAGCCACTTAACGCTGCCTTGTAAATAAGGCACCCTTTCACACTGTACTTAGCATGAAAGAGGAGAGCAATGGGTGTTGCGCTGGGTGTTCCACTGCAACACCTATTGATTTTGACGCTGCCCCCTATTTACAAGGGTGGCGTAAATAGGAGGCAGTGCCAAAATTAAGACCAGGGAAAACCTGGTCTTAAACAGGTGAGACGAGGGGAAATGCTTTATTTATCCTAGTTTTTGCTGTTTCCATGTGTGCTGCATTGTGCAGCACACATAGAAACAGCAAAATGCCATTGATTGTTTATGTGCAGGAAGGTGACCTTTCCTGCGCATAAACAATCCCCAAAAAATGCTGTTTTGCAACTTCTATGTGTGCTCCATTAAGCAGCACACATAAAAATTACAAAATGCCAATTAAAGATTGTTTATGTGCAGGAAGGAAGATCTTCCTGCACATAAACAATCTTCCCCTGCACTATGGTGCAAGGGTGCCTGCATTGACTCTAGGCTGCTAAGTTTAGCACCAATGCAGGGGGAAACGCAGGGCTGCACCACATTGTTGTAAATATGGTGGAGCCCTGCATTTCAGAAGTGGCGGAGCGTGGCGTTAAGCTAAGGAGGCTAACACCAAGCTTCGCCACTTCTCTAGTAAATATGCCCCTATGTATGACATGCAGTGCAGTGGGGCCAGCCGGCCCCTCTCCTCCAGTCAGGTGTATGCTAGCCAGGAATCTTCGTTCGGGCAGCACCGATGGAAGTCCCCCGTACACCCAGGAGCTCACTACCAGGGTGAGGAAAGGCAGCACCACACGGTGAACTCCTCCCATCTAACAGAGGCAACCAGATTCTGTGTTCCCCAGTGCCCCAGTGAGTGACGGCAGACCAAGCTGCGCCCCCAAGGGCCTAAGCCTCAACCGACCCCCGTGCCCCTGGCAGCCGCCGCCACCAACGGCCGATATCAGCGACTAGAGCCAGTTAGTGGAGTCCCCCACCAGTCTTGTGCGGTGCCCTCAGTGATGTTAGTCAGCCCCAATGCAGGGATTGCTCAGGGCACGGTGTGCGCCACCCACAGGCGATAGGTCTGGGCCCGAATCGACCCCCGGGCCTCCTCCGCTGCGCGTCCCACCTTCTCCTCACCTTGACATCAACACCGGGGCTCAATCCGGCGTGCTTTCTCTGAATCTGTGACTCAGCCAGCAGGAGCCTCAGCCAGGCGGGATTTCAAAAGCCTGGGTATAGCAGTCGCCACCAAATCTACTGGGGAGCCTCCAGATGCAGGTGATGCAACAGAGCCCCCTTAGGGGTGAAGTTGCAGCACTCCCACCACACAAGTTTGGCGCAGCTCAGGGGCCTCACCCTCCACAGCGTCCGGGCAGCGCCACATCCTCCGGCCTGTGATGCAGAGAGGCACGGCCCACCATTGGCAATCACCTCCATGCACCCCGGTGTAGTGGTGGTGCTTGTTATGCAATGCAGACCTCCATACGTGGGTGCGCAGGAACGCCTCTACCGATCACAGCTCCAAGGGGCTCCAGGCGGTCTTCTCACACAGTTCAGCAAAGTCGTGTCTCCATGCAACCTGCTAGTCTTCGCCACCGGGTGAGGGCGATCGCAACGCCTCAATGTCATCCACCACAGCCCACAGGCTTGGGCCCAATGTGGCCCGCCTCCACCGTTAGCCCGCAGCGACTCCACAGCACTGCCACCTCCCACTCCGGGTCTCAGACGCAGGCCCAGCGAGGCCTCTGGGCCCGTCAGACTGTCCACGCTTCCAGGCATCAGCTGCCATGATGTTGCAAGGATGGCGCTATGAAAAGTGCTGTGTCACTGGTTTTCCCCAGCGATGCAACTCTTTTCATAAATGAGGCCCTGATTCTGCATTTACTCTTCCCCTGGGACTCTGGCTGGTCATCCTGGCTGTTGGGGAGTATGTGGGGGGGGTTGTTGACCTGTGCTGAACAAGGCCCTGGCTGCTCCATTCTGCATTCCATTGTTTTTATTTTATTTTTTTCATTAGAGGTGGATTTATAGGCTATTTTTGCCTCTAGAGGTTGAAAAGGGACGTTGGGCTGACTAACGTGAATTTTTTGCCGCTAATTGGCCTTTCGTCACTTTTCTCTCGCTAACGTCTCAGGGCCTCATTTATGTGTTTTTGCCGAAGGGCAGCGCAGCAGGCCTTCCTGCTGCACTGACCTATGGCAAAAGAAAAGGGCAGGAATGCGCTGTATCTATGAGATACAGCACATTCCTGTCCTTTTCCTCTGCACCGGCGCACAATTAGCTGCCGTGCGCCAACGCAGGAACCTTTGCACCATGATGCAAGGGTGCCTGCGTTGAGGGGATGATTGGTTTTGTGCAGAAAAGGAAACCTTCCTGCACAAAAACGATCACAAGAGGCTTTTTCCTTTTTCTATGTGTGCTACAGAATGCAGCACACATAGAAAAAGGAAAACCGAGGAGAAATAAAGATATTTCTCCTCGTTGTGCCTCCCTTACGCCTCCCCTGGGAAGGCGTAAGTTTTTGACGCTGCCTCGGATTTACGATTTCTTGTAAATCTGGGGCAGTGTCAAAATGCCATGCATGTTGCTGGTAACGCCTCCAGCAATACCCATTGCACGCCCCTTTACCGCAGAAAATTGCGTTAAAGGACACAATATTTACGAGGAAGCATTAAGCCCAAAAAAGTGACTTAGTGCTGACTCCTAAATATGGAGCAGGCTCCTGCGCCACGGAACGTCACAAAAAGTGGCATTTTGACACTGTCCCAGATTTACAAGAAATCGTAAATCCGAGGCAGCGTCAAAAAATTACGCCTCCCCAGGGGAGGCACAACGAGGAGAAATAGCTTTATTTCTCCTCGGTTTTCCTTTTTCTATGTGCGCTGCATTCTGCAGCACACATAGAAAAGGGAAAAAGCTTCTTGTGATTGTTTTTGTGCAGGAAGGTTTCCCATCCTGCACAAAAACAATCATCCCCTCAACGCAGGCACCCTTGCACCATGGTGCAAAGGTGCCTGCGTTGGCGCACCGCAGCCTATTGTGCGCCGGTGCAGGGGAAAAGGACAGGAATGCGCTGTATCTCATAAATATGGTGCATTCCTGCCCTTTTTTTGCCATAGGGCAACGCAGCAGGAAGGCCTGCTTTGCTGCCCTATAGCAAAAACATATAAATGAGGCCCTGAGGGGGATATTTACAAGAGAAGTGGCAGAGCGTGTCATTAGCCTCCTTGGCTTAACGACACGCTCTGCCACTTCAGAAACGCAAGGCAGCACCATATTTACAAGAATATGGTGCAGCCCTGTGTTTTCCCTTGTGCTGGCGCTACACTTAGCAGTGTAGCGCCAACGCAGGCACCCTTGCACCATAGTGCAAGGGTGTCTGCGTGCAGGGCAAGATTGTTTATGTACAGGAAAGTCCCCCTTCCTGCACATAAACAATCTTGAAATGCCGTTTTGTCACTTCTATGTGTGCTGCTTAATGCAGCACACATGGAAGTTACAAAATGTCATTTTTTTTAAAGATTGTTTATGTGCAGGGAAGGGTCACCTTCCTGAACATAAACAATCCAAGGCGTTTTGCTTTTTCCATGTGGGCAGCACACATGGAAAAAGCAAAAACGAGGAGAAATAAAGCATTTCTCCTCGTTTCGCCAAGTTAAGACCAGGTTTTCCCTGGTCTTAATTCTGGCGCTGCCTCCTATTTACGCTACCCGTGTAAATAGAGGGCAGCGTCAAAATCAATGGGTGCTGCGGTGGAACGCCCACTGCAAAACCCATTGCCCTCCCCTTTCACGCTAAGGACAGCGTGAAAGGGGGCCTTATTTACAAAGCAGCGTTAAGCCACGTTAAGTGTCTTAACGCTGACTTGTAAATAAGGCGAAGCCCATATCGCCTCTGGTACGTCGCAAAAAGTGACGTTCCCATGGCGATAGGGTCTTGTAAATATGCCCCTGAGTTTCCTTCGTCAGCCTTTGCTCGTGGGCTAACCACCCTCACACCTAGGTGCGTGACATACAGTCCCCCTCCCCCATGCCCGCGAGTCGTAACATGCAAATCTTTATTTAGGTAATTTCTGAAATCTCTAATAAAGGCCTAGTCATCAATTTCTCAAGGACACCCCAGCAAGTATCTAGAATCGAAAATTTCCATCACTGGAGAACGGAAATGTCAACATACGAGAAGAAAGAACAGAAGGGGAACTAATAAAAGGCGAAGCTGTTGTACAGATCGCACGTGTGCTGTGGCGAAGTACTAGTAAAAAATCAACACACTTTTGCTTCATATTTACGCTTGTATACCAAGGTGGGAGCAAACAGGTTTTTGCAGGCAGCCATTGAGTTCTCGTGTTCCAAATCACTGCTGTTACAATTAAGGATTTGTAGGGACCTCGGAAGCCCTGTGTTGAGCTCGGTGCTCAGGCCATCCTGCTAAATAAACCCTGTGACACAGAGAGTGACTATAAGCGGAAACTTGTACTTGTTTTTGCAGGCGTAGGATGGAAGTGTGGTACCAAAGCACGAATGTGAGAGAAATCAGGGTCTGGCATGAAGAGCTTAGGGAAGCATGGAGACTATTACACCACTAACCCCTGCGGCAGGGTTGGATTGGGATAAAAAATCGGCTCGGGCACACCAAAAAGAAGTGGCCCTCATTTGCATATTGCCTTTCCGTAAAACACTGCTTCAGTGAAGTTTTATGAAAAAAAGGGGGTGGGGACATGTTTTATTAACTTCACTTAGATATAAAAAAAAATGCACACATTAGTTCACACTGCTGAGCCACACATGAATGCAATTGAGACCACTTCTGCTCAGGAGTGATACCGCCGCCCATCTGCCTCTAGAAAGGCCACTCAGGCACCTACTGGGCCGCTGGCGGCATCCTAACATCACAGACATCCCCCAGGCTGCCCAAAAATGCAGCCCACAGCTAGAACGCGGCTACCGGCCCTTCGGCCATTTCCCGAGTGCCCGCGTTACCAATCCGACCCTGCCCTGCGGCCTCTGCAGACAACTGCCATTCCCGCTTTTTCTACGCAAAGTGTAGTCCAGTATTTTTGGTGTGTTTGGCACTAACAGCAGAGTCCTCAATGGTTCCTGTTGAGAAACGTAAGTCACTCGGTGGAGGGATAGCTCCCAGCAGGCGATGTCAGCAGGATTATGAGTGCATAGGGATTGTGATCTTTCACTCACGACCCCCCTCAATAGACCCTCATTTACTTGTTTTTCCTTAATGCGGATATTACACAAACATTTGACCTCTGCCTCCTAGTCAGTTACGCCCAGTAATAGTGCAGAGTGCCACCCTGAGCAGACTCGGCCGTGGCATTGCACTGTTTTGGGGGTTTCAACGTATGCTTAATTTGAGCCGGTGCTTTCCGGTGCTCGACACCGGGACTTAATTGGTTTCCGGTGCTCAGCACCGGCACTTAACTGTCATCACACACTAGTGACACACTGCCACATGGTGGCACTGCTCATCTAATTTAGAGCTGAGCAGAACATCGGTTGTTTATGAATACAAAATACATTAAAAAATAGTAATTCCTGCCTCCCCAGCAATTCCTTTAGCTTTGGGGACCTAGAATAATCTGAACTGTTGCACTTGAAGGTGAAAGAGCTGGTTAGCAGTTGTTTTGGTACCGTCATTGGCAGTGATGACGGGGCAATCGGTGGTGCAAGCTGTAGTGGCCTCCTGGTCAGAGCCCCGGCACTTATTATATTACAAATTAAGCGTCCTTTCCGTATTCAGTCAGCTGAGCTCCTGCCGAGTTAGCTCGCTCCCTTCCGCACGGCTCTTCCACTACTGCTGCTCTGGGCTCTCTCTGTTGGCTCCCTGTGCCAAAGCGGATTCAGTTTAAATCTCTGTGCCCAGCTGGCACAGTCTTCCACCGCACTGGTCCGGGCCTCTTTTAACATAAACTGCTAAGCTGTGTACTTCAGAGATCCATGCGCTCTACCAGTGCCGACTTCCTAAAGGTTCCCAAGTTCAATACAGTCCAAGCATGTGGCCGAGCTCGGTACAGGCTGCTACAGCGGCCTCCCACTCTCCCAGCCATTAGCGATCTTTACGCACTCTTGAAAGTCCTCAAAACTTGGCTCTACGCTTCTTAACCCCCGTTCATTTTTGATTTCTTTGTTTCCCTTCATTCAGGATAGTCAGCCCCAGGCTGCCTTTTTAGTTAACAGTCGATAAATGTAAATAATAATGATAATAATTATAACAATAACGCGCCCTGGAAATGTTGCCTTGGACCGGTACTTCCCACCCTATAAGTACGCTTGTTTCCGGTCCAGGGAAGACATGGCTTGGCAGTTCGTGCTGGACTGTTCCCATGAGGCACAGGGTCAGACTGATTTGCATATGGCCATGTCTGAACTGGGGTGGTGGAGTGAGCTAAAGAATGATGATGGATTAAACCCAGATCAGTTGACTGGGGGTGAGTGTTTGATTGGCTCAAACGTTCCGTCCATCATCCCCTTTTGTATCGCTTTGTTCGCCCTAAGTTGGCGGGGGTATGCCCAGACGTGGGTCCCTTGCTCACTTTGCCACTGGATTCAAGCAAGCCTGGCTGATGACGGCTGGAATGCCAGAAACCGGTCCTAGGATGCTTGTTTCCGGTCCAGGGAAGACATGGCTTGGCAGTTCGTGCTGGACTGTTCCCATGAGGCACAGGGTCAGACTGATTTGCATATGGCCATGTCTGAACTGGGGTGGTGGAGTGAGCTAAAGAATGATGATGGATTAAACCCAGATCAGTTGACTGGGGGTGAGTGTTTGATTGGCTCAAACGTTCCGTCCATCATCCCCTTTTGTATCGCTTTGTTCGCCCTAAGTTGGCGGGGGTATGCCCAGACGTGGGTCCCTTGCTCACTTTGCCACTGGATTCAAGCAAGCCTGGCTGATGACGGCTGGAATGCCAGAAACCGGTCCTAGGATGCTTGTTTCCGGTCCAGGGAAGACATGGCTTGGCAGTTCGTGCTGGACTGTTCCCATGAGGCACAGGGTCAGACTGATTTGCATATGGCCATGTCTGAACTGGGGTGGTGGAGTGAGCTAAAGAATGATGATGGATTAAACCCAGATCAGTTGACTGGGGGTGAGTGTTTGATTGGCTCAAACGTTCCGTCCATCATCCCCTTTTGTATCGCTTTGTTCGCCCTAAGTTGGCGGGGGTATGCCCAGACGTGGGTCCCTTGCTCACTTTGCCACTGGATTCAAGCAAGCCTGGCTGATGACGGCTGGAATGCCAGAAACCGGTCCTAGGATGCTTGTTTCCGGTCCAGGGAAGACATGGCTTGGCAGTTCGTGCTGGACTGTTCCCATGAGGCACAGGGTCAGACTGATTTGCATATGGCCATGTCTGAACTGGGGTGGTGGAGTGAGCTAAAGAATGATGATGGATTAAACCCAGATCAGTTGACTGGGGGTGAGTGTTTGATTGGCTCAAACGTTCCGTCCATCATCCCCTTTTGTATCGCTTTGTTCGCCCTAAGTTGGCGGGGGTATGCCCAGACGTGGGTCCCTTGCTCACTTTGCCACTGGATTCAAGCAAGCCTGGCTGATGACGGCTGGAATGCCAGAAACCGGTCCTAGGATGCTTGTTTCCGGTCCAGGGAAGACATGGCTTGGCAGTTCGTGCTGGACTGTTCCCATGAGGCACAGGGTCAGACTGATTTGCATATGGCCATGTCTGAACTGGGGTGGTGGAGTGAGCTAAAGAATGATGATGGATTAAACCCAGATCAGTTGACTGGGGGTGAGTGTTTGATTGGCTCAAACGTTCCGTCCATCATCCCCTTTTGTATCGCTTTGTTCGCCCTAAGTTGGCGGGGGTATGCCCAGACGTGGGTCCCTTGCTCACTTTGCCACTGGATTCAAGCAAGCCTGGCTGATGACGGCTGGAATGCCAGAAACCGGTCCTAGGATGCTTGTTTCCGGTCCAGGGAAGACATGGCTTGGCAGTTCGTGCTGGACTGTTCCCATGAGGCACAGGGTCAGACTGATTTGCATATGGCCATGTCTGAACTGGGGTGGTGGAGTGAGCTAAAGAATGATGATGGATTAAACCCAGATCAGTTGACTGGGGGTGAGTGTTTGATTGGCTCAAACGTTCCGTCCATCATCCCCTTTTGTATCGCTTTGTTCGCCCTAAGTTGGCGGGGGTATGCCCAGACGTGGGTCCCTTGCTCACTTTGCCACTGGATTCAAGCAAGCCTGGCTGATGACGGCTGGAATGCCAGAAACCGGTCCTAGGATGCTTGTTTCCGGTCCAGGGAAGACATGGCTTGGCAGTTCGTGCTGGACTGTTCCCATGAGGCACAGGGTCAGACTGATTTGCATATGGCCATGTCTGAACTGGGGTGGTGGAGTGAGCTAAAGAATGATGATGGATTAAACCCAGATCAGTTGACTGGGGGTGAGTGTTTGATTGGCTCAAACGTTCCGTCCATCATCCCCTTTTGTATCGCTTTGTTCGCCCCTAAGTTGGCGGGGGTATGCCCAGACGTGGGTCCCTTGCTCACTTTGCCACTGGATTCAAGCAAGCCTGGCTGATGACGGCTGGAATGCCAGAAACCGGTCCTAGGATGCTTGTTTCCGGTCCAGGGAAGACATGGCTTGGCAGTTCGTGCTGGACTGTTCCCATGAGGCACAGGGTCAGACTGATTTGCATATGGCCATGTCTGAACTGGGGTGGTGGAGTGAGCTAAAGAATGATGATGGATTAAACCCAGATCAGTTGACTGGGGGTGAGTGTTTGATTGGCTCAAACGTTCCGTCCATCATCCCCTTTTGTATCGCTTTGTTCGCCCTAAGTTGGCGGGGGTATGCCCAGACGTGGGTCCCTTGCTCACTTTGCCACTGGATTCAAGCAAGCCTGGCTGATGACGGCTGGAATGCCAGAAACCGGTCCTAGGATGCTTGTTTCCGGTCCAGGGAAGACATGGCTTGGCAGTTCGTGCTGGACTGTTCCCATGAGGCACAGGGTCAGACTGATTTGCATATGGCCATGTCTGAACTGGGGTGGTGGAGTGAGCTAAAGAATGATGATGGATTAAACCCAGATCAGTTGACTGGGGGTGAGTGTTTGATTGGCTCAAACGTTCCGTCCATCATCCCCTTTTGTATCACACTGCCACATGGTGGCACTGCTCATCTAATTTAGAGCTGAGCAGAACATCGGTTGTTTATGAATACAAAATACATTAAAAAATAGTAATTCCTGCCTCCCCAGCAATTCCTTTAGCTTTGGGGACCTAGAATAATCTGAACTGTTGCACTTGAAGGTGAAAGAGCTGGTTAGCAGTTGTTTTGGTACCGTCATTGGCAGTGATGACGGGGCAATCGGTGGTGCAAGCTGTAGTGGCCTCCTGGTCAGAGCCCCGGCAACTATTTTATTACAAATTAAGCGTCCTTTCCGTATTCAGTCAGCTGAGCTCCTGCCGAGTTAGCTCGCTCCCTTCCGCACGGCTCTTCCACTACTGCTGCTCTGGGCTCTCTCTGTTGGCTCCCTGTGCCAAAGCGGATTCAGTTTAAATCTCTGTGCCCAGCTGGCACAGTCTTCCACCGCACTGGTCCGGGCCTCTTTTAACATAAACTGCTAAGCTGTGTACTTCAGAGATCCATGCGCTCTACCAGTGCCAACTTCCTAAAGGTTCCCAAGTTCAATACAGTCCAAGCATGTGGCCGAGCTCGGTACAGGCTGCTACAGCGGCCTCCCACTCTCCCAGCCATTAGCGATCTTTACGCACTCTTGAAAGTCCTCAAAACTTGGCTCTACGCTTCTTAACCCCCGTTCATTTTTGATTTCTTTGTTTCCCTTCATTCAGGATAGTCAGCCCCAGGCTGCCTTTTTAGTTAACAGTCGATAAATGTAAATAATAATGATAATAATTATAACAATAACGCGCCCTGGAAATGTTGCCTTGGACCGGTACTTCCCACCCTATAAGTACGCAGGGAGGTTTGTGCAGGAGTGTCCTTCCCATGAATCAGTATCTGAGGCTGGAACAAAGAATTCCAGCCTGGGGTGAGGGAAAACATCAACGGGACGTTAAGGGCCTCATTTATGAGGTGTTGGCGTAGGGCAGTGCTGCAAGGAATCTTGCTGCGCTGCCCTACGTCAAAACAAAAGGGCAGGAATGCGCTGTATTTATATGATACGGCGCATTCCTGTCCTTTTTCCCCAGTGCCGGCGCACAATAGGCTGCCATGCTCCACCGCAGTCGCCATGGTGCAAGGGTGTCTGTGTTGTAGGGGTGATTGATTTTATGCAGGAAGGGACTCCTTCCTGCACAAAATCAATCAATTCAGGCGATTTCCTCTTTCTATGTGTGCTGCAGAATGCAGCACACATAGAACAAGCATTTGCAATGCAATCGGTCTCGCCTTTGGGACCTTATATGTATTTAGCTATGCAGCACATTAGCCTGGGTGCTTAAACATCTACTGTTCTTTAACATGGAGGGAAAGTAAGCACCAAACTGTTTGACATGCCAGGTATGGGAACACATGGAGAGAAATATTGCCTTTTACTGGAAATGGTATAGTCCAAAGCTCTGTTTTTAATATGAAATCAGGGCCTTCGGTGGTCATATCACTGAAAATCCAAGAGTTGAATAATATATTATTGTCTACGGGTGCTCGTGGAAGACAATTTGTATGAACTGGAATCTAGAGAATGCTAAAGTGATTCTGGTATTTTACTGACCTCTGCTGGTCGTTTTCTATCAAGACAGTTAAATAGAGGCAGTTGAACAGAAAAAAAAAGTCCCTAAGCGGAAGCAGACAAGTCTTAGGGCTGATCTCCAGAGCCCACAAAGTACATAAACATATAAGTATATACTAAAGTATATACAAGAGGTCTCGAATGCTCAACCTAAAAAGGAAAAACGAGGAGAAATGAAAACATTTCTCCTCGTTGCGCCTCACTAATGCCAGCCCTGGGGTAGCATTAGATTCAGATTTATTCCCAGGTTTACAATATCTCGTAAATCTGGGAATGTGTCAGATTCCATGGGTGTTGGGTGGGAACACCCACAGCAACACCCTTGGAGCACCCCTTTAACGCAGTGCTCTGCGTGAAAGGGGCACATATTTACAAGGCCATGAAAAGCCACGTAAAGTGGCTTTATGTGGCCTTGTAAATATGCCTGGGCACATTGTGCCACCGGACCGTCAAATAAGTGACGTTCCGGTGCCGCAAGGGGCCTCATAAATGAGGCCCTCAGTCTCTACCAGTGACAACTGGACTATCTAGAGGCAAGATAGCAAAAGGCAGAAAAGGGATTTGAATAGAAGGCAGCAGAATGCACAATGTGGGCCCCAATGCACTCTGACCTCCTATGAAATGATTTACTAGTGATGCCATATGAATTGACTTACCGCTCTCATTTACCAGCTTAATAATTTTAAAACAGTTAGCAAAGTTTTTCTTTTGAAATTGCTCTTGCCTCTCCTACCAGAGATCAATTTCTACAGAATGTATTGATGCACAGTGTAGAAGTGCATGGAAACAGCTATTGAGTAAGAACTGGAACAGGCCTACATCACCTGTCATCACCAGTAGGCCTTGTCCAATGCTCGCGATTAATTATCAATGACTAAGGAGGACCTATTTCTGCGTTTCAAACTTCAGCCAGTCCAAGTAATGTTATGTAAGGAATGCTGGTAGTAGCACATGAAATCCACCAAGGCATGTTAGAGACCAAGACCATACGGTGAAGAAAAGGTAGGATCCTGCATACAGGAGAAATGGAAGAAATGGTGGAAGGATGTGTTATATGCGAAGCTGCTGATCTGCTAGACAAGCCAACTCTTGTATGTGCTTCATAGAATGGTTTGTGCCCATGGTATAAGGTATACACACATTTCTCGTTGTTACCTAATGGATGGTACCTGCTCATAGTAGTGGAGTATTAAACCATCTCCAGAGGTAAAATTCCTTGGGATTACCACTGTAGAACTAGAAACTAGATGAGTTGATGAGAATGCACAGAATCCCAAACACCGTAGATGTGACACAGTCCTCCTTTTCAGGGAAGCAGATTTTTGAAATATTTACTTCAGTTAGATTTGACTCATGAATGCACAACAAATGTTACAAGATAAGATGAAGATTTAAAGGCCTGTTTACAAAAAGGCAGTACTCGGAAGGATACTGTAGATAATATTTGGGCAAGGGAAGGGACGAGCGCATGCTGGATAGCCTAAAACAAATAAAACCAGCAAGAAAATGTGAGTTACAAACCAAAAAGCCAATGGTAAGCAATGGGTGCAATGCATTCCCAGGGAAGCTTTCCGAATGTTCCCAAGATGTCGTTAGCAAACCAGACAGGCTTTGACCTAAAAATGATGGAAGTCAGTCTCTATGAACAGGCAGTATTCTCTCAGAAATAAATAGTATATCCCTACACAGGTGGCAAAATAAACATTGAAAAGTTTCTGTGTTTCAAGCTAAACGTACATCAGCAATGTAGCATCCTCCCTAGTCTGGATATCCACAAAGGACTATGCCACACACAAAGCTTAGTAATACACGTCTTTATTCTTCTGTGTGTAACTGTGAACACAACATTCTAAACTAGGTTTAAGAGCATTCTGCTCTAACATTTACATCACAGTTCTAAGGAGTCCATATGGAGTCACAAGAGTACCATTATTTCTAATTCGTAAGACACTACATCTCCCCCTTAGTTAAATAAAAATGTACAATTTTTACAAAATATTTATATAGATAGACATATACATTCAAATCTCTTCAATCAATCTTTTTGGCGTCTTTAAGTGTTTGACCTGATCTTGTTCAGGGAGGCGTCGTCACCGATGTCCAGGATTTGCATAAATGGTGGAGAAGCAACAGCATTTGCTGATGTTTCAGACCCGGTCTCGTTCAACTTTTAGATCTGAGGAACGATTGGTCAAGTGTCTGAAATGAGAAGAGTCTCGGGTAATAGACTTCCCTCGGGTGCTGGGCAGTCACCATGTGTCAAGTAGTAGACACCACTTGGGAAAGTTCTGCATCAAAATGAGTATCAGATTTTCTTTTACTGCATTTGTCATACGAGCACTGGATCTCCTCTCTTAAAACCACTGATCTTTGCATGTCGTCTTTTGTCAGCATACACTTTTAAATCTTTTGTTTGTTAACCAAGTTGTTCCTGTGACTTGTTGTCTCATCTTTCTTTCTCTGATTGGTCCATTGAGGTAACTTGGTATTCATTGCTCTCCCGAACATCAGAGTCGCAGGACTTTCACCTGTATTCGAGTGGGGCATCGAACAATAAGCTCTCAAGGTAGAGGTCAATACAGTTTTCAAATCAAGTTTCTCAAGAGTGGCATGCTGCACCGTTTTCTTTAGCGTACTCATGAAACACTCAACAAGTTTGTTGGCTTGAGGCCACAGAGCTGTGCTCTTTTAATGCTTTATTTTCAAATGCTCCAGAAATCTCTGAACTCTCGACTATTGAAATGTGGGCCCATTATCAGACTTCGCTGTGGCTGGAACACCCCATGTCACATAGATGCCCTCAAGTTTTTCAATGACTCATTCTTGAGTTGAGGATGTAATATCTTTATTTAGTGGAAATCGTGAGTATTCCTCCATAACCACCAATAGATGATGTCCATTTTCAAGGGGACCAAAAAGTCAATGGCTATTCTCTCCCATGCATGATTTGGGAGTTCTGACATGTTAAAGGTGTGGTGAATAGTTTTTGTAGAAAGGCAGTTGCATAAATGACAGGCCTTCAATTCCTTTTCAACCCTGTCATCAAGGTAAAGAAACCAAACTCAGTCGCGGAGAGCTCATTTTGTGGCAACAATTCCACGATGTCCTTCATGGTCAACCTCAATTATTTTCTGTCTCAGACTCTCTGGAATCAGGATTCTTGACTCTCGTAATATAACTCCTTCCTGAGTTATGGACAGTTCATCCTTGACATTTTTGTACTTTTGGTATTCACCATCACTGGTGAGCCGTTGAGTGTGTTGGTTCCATGACTGATGTGTAATTATATCCATCAGCATTAACATATAATTATCATGGCTTGTGGCATAACGAAATTGCAGCTGGTGTGTTGGATTTTACAATGAAATTGATACAGGCTTCAGCCGTCTTGGATGGAGTACCGTGACCTTGTATAGGCACTCTGGAAAAGTAGTCAGCAGGGTTCTGATCCTTCCCTGGATGATCCACAATGGTATAATCATACTCTTGTAATCATAGTCCCCCTGGTTCAATGCAAGGAGGCATTTTGGCCCTTGGATTTTTAAAATATAGTCAGTAAAGCTTGATGGCCAGTTACCATCGTAAAAGGTTTTCCATACAGAAATACATGGAAATGTTCACAAGCCCATAACACAGCTAAGCTTTTGTTCTCAGGTTGTGAGTAAGCACCTTCTGTTTGGGCCAAACTCCTACTTGCATAGGCCACAATATGCCTTCGAGTATTCAGGTGTCCACTGTGCTGTGCAAGAATAGTGCCTTACCCGACTGGGCTAGCATCAACAACAACCTCTGTATGAATCTTTGGATTGAAATACGCCATTTCAGTGGTGTTCGCAATGGCTTGTTTAATTTTCTTGCAACTTTTCTCACATTCATGTGACCAATTAAATGAAACATTTTTTCTTGTTAAGTCTCTCAATGGAGCACTTACAGTGGCAAAGTCTTGTATGTATCTGGAACAGTGACTGGCCATACTACGAAATGAACGCACCAGGTTAACATGTTGCGGGGAATCAGCATTTGACAGCACTTGTACTTTAGCAGAATCTGGTGTCATACTCCCAACAGAAAAGATATGGCCAAAGAATTTTAGCTTTGTCTTATGAGACTCACACTTGTCTGCATTTAAAGTCAAACCTGCTTCAGCAAGTAAACTACATACTTGTGTAAGAGCTTTATCCTGTTCTTTTTGTGTAGCTCTGAAAACCGATATGTCATCACTGTAATTGAACGCATTCATGACAGGCTGCATGTTCCCAATCTCACATTCATTCTGGGTAAATACTCAAAGCCAGGAGAGGGGCCATGCATATGGCCTCTACGGACCTCTCCTGTGCTTTCGACCTTGTAGACAGGGGTATCTTGTGAGATTTGATGGAACAGGTGGAGTTGATGCCCCTTTATTAGATATTGTAAGGTGCTTGCCCTGGGACTCCACAATGAGAGTGTGCTTCACATGGAATGGGGACTGCACAGCTCCAATAAACGTGACCAGAGTGGTTAGTCAGGGCTGCATACAACCCCCCTTCCTCTATTTATTCTATATTAATTCTTTAGATACTGCCTTAAGACTATGCAGCAAAGATGTCCCCAGGATTGGTACGCAGGCAGTCCCGGTATTGCTTTATGCGGATGAAGCGGTCCTTTTAGCATTTGCAGCAAATGGCCTCCCAAACCTTTTGAATGGTTTTAATGATTTTATGCTTAGACTCAAACTCAAGGTGAACCAGCTAAAATCTTTTGTTATGACTTGCGGTCCCAAACACACTAAGTCCAAAACCTTTTTTATAGGGGGGAAATCTATTGAAAAAGTATCTTCCTTCAATTATTTATGAATTCTGCTCAATGCAAATTGGGCATGGGATAGGTTAATGACTCAGAAACTGAAAAAAGTGTGGCCAGCCAGCGATGCAATATTTAGATTTGCTAAAAGGCTAGGCCACAAGCCAGTTCAGGAAATGCTTCAATCCTATAAAAGCAAGTGTCTATCAGTTGGCACATATGGAGCCGGAGTTTGGGGCTATGCTGCCTGGGAAAATTCAAGTAGCCGAGAATAGATTCTTGTGTAGGCTTTTAGCCATCCCTAAATCTTCTTCGAGTCTCATTGCACATTTGGAGATGGGAATAGGATTCATGGAGGACCAGATTTCCATGGCACCGCTTTTACTGTGGTTAAAGTTATGGTATACCTCTAAGGCAGATTTTTCATGGCTGGTGCTGGCAAACTTTTAAAATTAGATAACATGACTGCTATCCCATGGCTGGCCTATGTAAAAAAATACTTTTTACAGCCTGGGGGATAGTTACCTTTTAGAATCACCTGAAAACATTGGCCTTAATTTTGAAATGAAAGTCTAAAGGAGTTTTGAAACATATAGAGAGTGAATCAGACTTGAAAGGTCTTGTGGTATACCTTCAGTCATTAGGTACATGCAAATCTTTAAATTCACTGGCATGGAACTCTATTTAAATTGGATAACCAACCCACAGTATAGTATCGTTTTTTAGTGGCCTTCCCCGCTTAGGGGGCACCTGGTTTGCTTCCCTCCTAAGTTTTCATTGCGACTCTGTTGCCGCCCAATCCACTGCACACTTTATGCTTTTTTGCACTTTTTATGAAACTTTAGATTGCTCTTTCTATGTCTAATTCTTTTGAATAAGCACTGTACTTCCTATAAGGAGGGGCTGATCTGTCTGCAAAGTTTATCAAGTTTCGAAATTTGTAGTGCTGTGCTTAGCTATATCATTGCTGCCATCAAACTGAGAAGAACTTATGCACTTTAAAGATGAATTTTATTATTGTCTTTTTAAAATAATGTGATTTATTTATGTCTTAAAATTGTTTTTTAACCTTCGATGTGTACAATGTAAATGTTTTTTTTGTTTTAATTTTGTGCTGAATAAAGATAATTTGACTGACTGCCAGGCTGCATGATACGTCAAATGACGTCTTGAAACAGTTCTGCAGCGGATGACAGACCAAACCTTAGTGCCTAATTTAGATCTTGGCGGACGGGTTACTCCTTCACAACGGTGAGAGATATCCCGTCTGCCAAAATATAAATACTATAGGATAGAATGGGATTTATATTTCGGCGGACGTGATAACCGTCACATCTGCCAAGATCTATATCAGGCCCTAAGTCTTTTGTATAGAAACAGACCAACATATGTAGAAAAGGTTGTAATGTAACTGCAAATTTTTTCACATTCCAACTGATGATAACCTTTATTTAATTCAAGACGAGAGAAGACCTTTGCACCATTTAATTGTGTCATTATGTCAGCAATGTGTGGACCTGGAAATTGTTCTCGTTCAACTGCCTTGTTAGCTTGATGTATGTCAACGCACATGCATACAGCTCCTTCACTGTCCTGTTTGGGCACTACTACTATGGGAGAAACCCATGCGTTGGACCAGTGGAACGCTCAATAATATCATGCTTAAGTAACGAATCAAGTTCTTTCTCAAAAGCTTCTTACAAATAAAAACTAATTCCTCAATGTCTGTGAGCAACAGGACGGACATCCTCATTAATATGCAACTTCACTTTCATAGTCTTAAGTTTTCCCAAACCATGAAATAACGTAGGGAACTGACTTACTATTTCATGGTGAGCACTCGTGTTGTAATTCACAGAATCAGTCCCATATCAGCAGCTGTGCTGATACTGAATAGACAGGGCAAAGATAACAGGAGTAGACCCGTTAACCCAGATGAGACCTGGTAGTTAGTGTAACAATGCAACAATGTCTCAACTGGGGTTCATTTAACAAGGGCAGTTAAATAAGTAGTACACATCATAAGAACCGGGAGAAAAGGGAAAAAGGAGACCACAACGGGAGAATTGGGGTTAAATTGTTGTTATTGTAGGTAGTTATAACAGCACTACTGTACAATTAAAGTGTATGGTGACCATAACACACAAGTGGGCACTGGGCGTGCTAGTGACAAGTGACGGCGCGGTGACACACGGTCCCCAGGTAACTACACATACTCTGGGACTTTATCTACCTTCCTTCCTATGGGCTACTTATCCGCTTACACCTCTCGCCCATCTCTCCTTCTCTCCCTATACAGCACTATTATTGAAAATAAGTGACCATATGTCCTGATGATGACCTGAAATCAATCAGGTTGAAACGCCGTCGACAACCCAGCACAGAACTTTGGCGCTGTAGTGGTCAATTGACTTTACCCAATTTACAACCACCTATTGTATATAATTGTTTTTTTATTGACCACAATTTGCTATACTTTATCGCCGTTGACGCTGTTTTTCTCACCTTGTGTCACTGCGCCGTCACTTGTCACTAGCATGCCCAGTGCCCACTTGTGTGTTATGGTCACCATACACTTTAATTGTACAGTAGTGCTGTTATAACTACCTACAATAACAACAACTTTACCCCAATTCTCCCGTTGTGGTCTCCTTTTTCCCTTTTCTCCCGGTTCTTATGATGTGTACTACTTATTTAACTGCCCTTGTTAAATGATCCCCAGTTGAGACATTGATACTGAGTAGACAGGCACTGGACACTGTCCCTTGAAGCACATGGATGGGTGTTTGTATCTTCGTTTTATTGTGTTTCATTGTTGCTACAAATGAACTTTGAATTTTTAAGGGCATTGATGCAGCCCATGTATATACTTTGGTTTTCGATGGAGTAAGTTGCGGTAATGGAGATAGTTAATTTTATTTCTCTTCAGGCATAATGTTTATCGATGTACCACTGTCGATATTAAAAGGTATTGAACAACCATTTACTTTCAGTGTAATTTTAGGACAATGTTTGAATGACATTGGTGCTTTGGCATGTCGATCTTTTTTTGAGTGACATTTTTCTTCACAAGTGGCCAGCCCAACATGTGCAGCGTTTCTGAGGTAAATATCAACATGGCACAATCATTTCATTCACTCTCACTTGACATTGATACAGAGGAACTGTTTGACAATGATTAAGACCACGATCAACATTGTCCGGTGTCGATTTGTCTTAAATGATGTCACCGCTTGGACTTGTGGGTCCTCGTCGAACATTGCTTCTGGAACCTCTCAGTGGCCATTTTGTTTTCATGCTGTGACGCACTTGCATTTCTCATGGCTTTGCAAACTGTCACAAAATGGTTCTCCTTCCCTCAGCCTTTACAAATCTGTGCGAGAGCGGGAAATATACCTTTGTATGAAAATGAAAATCCACATCTAAAGCACAACTTCTTTTTACGAGTAGACATCACCTTGTGTTCTTCAGTCTCTTGCTTCAGCTTACATTTCACACTAATGTCTGATACATTCTGAGCACCTCCACCTCCATGTCGGCAGCTTGTCTATCGATATGCTCTTCAGCTCTTGCATCCATTAACACTCGCTCCAGACCAAGAGTTTCTCTTAGCATTCATCGTCTGAATGAATCTGACAAGCATCCATCAATAACTCTCAGACGCATAGCTTCTTCATCATTAAATTCATTGAATTTACAATGTCTGATGAGTGTGTTGAGTCTCTCCAGAAATTCATCAGTGGTTTCACCAGCTTTCTGGCATTCCTGGTTGAAGATGTATCTTTCATAATCAACATTTTGCGTTGGATTACACTTAAGATTCAACACTTATTTAATCTGAGGATATGTGACTTCTTCATCGGTTAGCAGCAATCTCTACTGACTTCTTTTACACCATCACCAGCAAGATTTTTAAGATACTTGATAATCTTTTTGTTATCAGTCTCTTCAAGTGCACCAATGAACTCATCAAATGTCTCTAGCCAAGCAGTCCATCTATCCCCAATATTTTGCTTTGTGGCGGTATCGAATGGTCGTGATGGTTCAGGAAAGCTCCAGTGTTGTAGACCAATGTGGAACTTACTGACACTGCTTTGGATCTCTGTGGCTTGGTTTTACGTGACTCAGCAAGGCCTTGCAACGTGCTGGCCTTGGGATCATCTTTAATGATAGCAAGAAATGTGATTTCCTTCTCTGCCAGTTGAAACATTTCACTATTACGAAGATATTTGGAGACTGTGGTGATGTCAAACACAACACCTGTTCTTGACCTGGGTTGCGGCGCCTGGTGCTGAGGTCGTACCGGCTCACTTTACTCAGGTTCTGGTGAGTAAATAATTGTTTTACCCTTAGGCGTCTCTTTGCGTGCTCTTTGTCTTCACCACTTTCTAATTGTAATGTTATGTTGCCCTTTGTGATTAGCAATAATTGCTCTTGGAAAATCTGGTTGTATATGCCTTTAGCGTTCATGCTCCAGATTACATGTGACTGTATATTGCGTAACAGCGTGGTACCTTTACGTATGATCTGACAAGCAGGTCCTCGGTCATCAATACAAAGATTTCTTTGCAATGGTTTAATAACTTTTACTTTCTTTACGGTGGCTGGAGTTGTGCTTTGACTCCACATGCGTTAACCGGTGGTTCCTTACTTCAACTGCAACACACTTGGCACGCACGAGCAGTTTGCTTGGACCACGGCAATCTCACTGTCGATCTCCAGGTTACTTATCCCCTAACTTGTCACCATTGTTAGCATCCTCCCCAGCCTCGGTACCCCCAAAGGAGTACGCCACACACAGAGCTTAGAAATTAATACACGTCTGTATCCTTCTGCATGTAACCGCAAATTCAACATTCTAAACCAGCCTTCAGTGCTGTCCACTTTAACACTTATGTTACAGTTCTATGGAGTCCATCTCAAGCCGCAAGGGTTCCATTATTTCTAATTCGCAAGACACTACAAGCCACAAGCAGTAATAACAATCAAAAAACAAAAAAATGTATGTCTGAATACATTTCACATCTAGAGGCTGGCATACAATTGTGGTTTTATGGCTGTGTACATTTAAATAGCGTATTTAACATTCTCATATTGAACACATTGATTTAGATCCTGGTCCATAGAAAATTCTGGTACTCTCAGTCTCAACTCAACTTTAAAAAAATCTATATGTAGGATTGACAGTCCACAATTCTGCTATAGATAATTTGCCCACTGCATTCTCCAAAATATTTGTCCATAGATTTGCCAAAGTGTCCTTAAGAATCACGTCTTTCCAAATAATACATTAAGGGTACCTGACCGAGTTGCCTGCATTTTAAACAGGCATTTGATAAACCGTGTATTCTTTTATTCAGTCGGTGTCTGGACTCTAAATAAACATCTGCATTTGTAACTAAAGTGCAACCTCATGCTGAATTACTCCTTGTACGATGATTAAGAAGCCACGGGGATTCCCCGTTAAATGAAAACGTTTAGAATTATCGGAAGGTCGTTGCAACAAAATGAGTTGGGTTTTTCAAAGTGTAACCACGATTCTTCAGTTTCCTCACTTCCTCAGGAAGAAACAATTTAACGAAATCAGATTACACAGCAAGTGTTTTCATTGTGTGATCGTCTCATTTCACGATTTAATTAATTTAATCTGAATTAAATTATCAATAAATACTGACTGGAAATTCTAATTCGAAATGTCAAAAACCGTTGTTATGGAAGGTGGAATCAAAAGGGGGAATAACATCCGAGTTCGCACAATTGGGGCAGAGATCCACTCTCTAAGCCTTGGCATGGTGGATAGGTTTTGACGTTTTCAAATCTGTAACTGGTGGAAACACTGTCAATGTTACCCATAGTTGCGGTGTGTAAACAAGAAAAGATCAGGTCTGCCCAATTACAAAGAATTCATGCGGCCTGGGGTCCTTATGCACATAAGCACCCATGTAATAAAATGCACATAAAACCCAAAAACTTTTATATTCACGGTGCCTTCACTCACAATATTTATTTAATCTGGGAGATAGGGGAAGTCCCATTGGGGTATGTTGAAATGGGAATGTCCCTCGCTTTGTTTTGCAAGCATGCAGCCCTGCCCTGGATTAACCAACTGCAAGTGTCCACTGCATTTTTATTAAAGCCCAGAGCTCTATAGACTTACACATGCGGCCCTGAGGCCTCCTGTGGCAAAGGTACTGAAAACCTAGAACTGGGCTCTGTGGGCTAGAGAGGTCAGAGGTGCACCAAGCGTGCCTTCCTTTTTCACAGGGGACTGCTGTCTATGCACCGGTTCATAAATGCTTAGCAATGATGGCAGCATACCCTTTTTTCACTCTGTAGCACCAGACAGGCCTTTTTCCTGTCCATGGAAGCCAGCGAGTGTTTGGTACTGTGCAAGCAGTATCAGGTGATTGGTATTATGAATTTTTATAGCACGCAAGTGTCTGGTTATGAGAGCAATGGAATCCATTTTGGATTTTACCTGGTAAGTCATGCCACCAGATATTAAGGTGTAGTGGGAGTATAGAGACGGCGCTCTCAACAGAAATGTAGTAGTGACTTTTCAGCAGTGGGCTCCCTGATTATTCCTTCCTGAGCACTCCCTATAGGATAAATGGAGAGTTTGGGGAGTTAACGACAGCAGTTTCCTTTTTAAGAGCAAGGTGAACAATTTTGTCAGACGCTGCCTATTGTCTTCCCCAGATATGCTGCTCAAAAAAGGCTGATGGCTGTCAGGTGCAAGGACCTCATGAGTCATTGGGGTATATTTAAAAGGGCACTGTGCCGACGTAATGCCCTGCTCCATATTTACAATGCGGCGCTAAGCCTCTTTGCGTGGCTTAATGCCGCATTGTAAAAATTGTACCCTTTTCATGCAGTTTTTTGCATCAAAGGGGTGTGCCGTGGATGTTGCTGTGGACGTTTCTAAGCAACACCCATTGCTTTTTGACACTGCCCCAGATTTACAAGGATCTGTAAATCTGAGGCAGCGCCAAAAACTAACGCCATTGAAAAGCAGACAGAGTGGTGCAACAAGGCAAAATACTTTTATTTCTCCTCGTTTTTTGCTTTTTCTATGTGTTCTGCATTCTGCAGCACACATAGAAGGGGCAAATCGCTTTTAATGATTATTTATGTGCAGGAAGGTTTCCCTTCTTTATGTGCAGGAAGGTGTCCCTTCGTGTACATAAACAATCATTCCTGCAAAGCAGGCACCCTTGCACCAAAGCAGCTTCTTTAGCGCCGGCGCAACGGAAAACACTGGGGTACGCTGTTTTGTAGTGAATATGGCGCATCCCTGCGTTTTTGAAATGACACAGCGTTGTGCTGCTAAATTGCTTGCAGCGCCGCACTGCGTCATTTCTTTGTAAATATGCCCTATTGTTATCTTGTTTTAGTTGCTCTCCCTGGAAACACTCCTCACCACGCCCTTCTGTGGGCCAACAACTAAAGACAAAGACTGAGTCTGCTCCGGAGAGGAGAATACATGAACTAAGCGGGCCCCTTCAAACTAGTTCCAGAACCATCACTATTGAATCAACATTCATTTTCTGGAAAATGATTTTATGACAGAGTTTCAATCTTCCTGAAATGGTTTCAGGATTTCCCACTGACCAAAGAGGTGACAGAGTATCAGGGAAAACTTTGAAACCCATGGCTTGTCTCTGATCACCAATCTCCCAGAGGAGACATCACTTAAAAGTCTGCAACTACTTCCTGGAGGAGAGCTGTGGATCTGCCTTGGAAAGGAGTCTATCTTGCCTGATAAGAATGGGTAGCGGAGGGCATCCTTAGAGGAGGATGTCTGGCCAGAGGAGAAGCCTAGCTGCGGCGGCATGGATGAGGGAACTCCCAGAAGAGTGAACTGGAAAAGGGTTGATGCAGGAGCCAATCCGAGTGTCGGACTGGGACTCCCTGCAATCCGTTGTTTGAGCATGCTGTGTGGACAACGTAAGTCAAGCGTGACCAGGAGGGACATGGCAGGAGCTGACCCATGTGGTGGAGTGGGTCTTCTTGAATCCCTCCCCCCATTAAAGTTGGAACACTGTGCTGAAGATCCCAAACATAGCTGTTGCCCGTGGTCATCCCTGACCAGGAGGAACATCTCATGAGCCATCCAGAGTGCTGGAGTGGGTTTCCCTACCTAGTACACCACGATGATGATGAGAGGCGTGATTGCCTCCCATGGTCCTCCTCATGCTGTGCCTCAGAGAACTGTGACGTGTGCTAGTACCAACCATGACCTTGCTTATAGACTCACCAGTGGCCCGTGGGTCAGCTCTCTACGCATTCTGGGTAGGAAATTTGTATTTGGGACTAAGTGAAAACACTGGGAATTGAAGATGCCCATGCTGAATGCCTGTGGTATCTGCAACTCCACCAGTAGCACTGACAGAGAACGAACAGTCAACTGCATAAAGCACAACCAGTGAGGAACTTGCACCAGTGTCCTGATCCGACTAAGAAAGTAAACATCAATTGAACTCTGCCCCAGAGATGTGGGGCTTGGAAATGAGATGGTGGTCATCATTTCTAACGGTTTTGATAATTAGTACCATTAAGAGACGGATCTGCAGGTCGTAGACACAGTAACCTGCTTGCACTTCCCTCTCTGAGGCTGCACCTCTCATTTGTGTTCCCTTGCATAATCTATATGTGTTGTATTATGTGCTTGGTATAATAAAGTACTTTCCTTTTTGTATAAAGCTCAAGCATTGAGCTGGACAGTCATTACTGAGTACTATTGTGTGACTGTTGAATCTCTAACCACCCCACAACGCTGTTCGCCCACAGACCCACAAAGGCCTTGAACCGCCTCCCTTGGTACCCTGAGAGTCAAGTCCTGAAAGGGAGTACTTGGTGCTCAGCTTTCAATAACTACAGAAGGTCAAGCACTGGGACAGCAGAGGTAACAGGCCTCAACCACCTCAAGTGTTGCCCAGTAACACCTGCATGTGCTGAGACCCCCAAAATGTTTGCAGCAGGATATCATTAAATGTGCTTAGCAGTCACAATTCTATTTACAGACTTTGGAACAAATGCAAGTCAGTGACACCCTTTATTGGGGTGACCAAATGTTCCCTGTTGTATTTTCTCATGTATAACTCACTTAAGTTTTGTTCCTAGTAACTCGCAGTTCATAAGTAAGAATGAGCCATGGCAATAAGCGTTTCACTTGGTTTGGTGCATGTTTTTACTTTTAATCTGATCATAAAATGTGCATCTAGTGAGAGGACGTTTCCTACAGAATTCCTCTTAATATAGATTACGGGGCTTATTTAAAAGCCCCTTGTGCCACAGGTGTGTCACTTTTTGTGACGCACTGGCGGCCCAACCTGCTGCCCCATATTTACAAGGACACGTAAAGCCACCCTGCGTTGCTTTTCGTGTCCTTGTAAATATGGCCCCTTTACACGCAACACTTTGCGTGAAAGGGGAGAGCCATGGGTGTTTTCATTTCTCCTAGTTTCTTCCCTCTTTCTATGCGTGCTGCATTCTGCAGCACACATAGGAAGAGGACATCACCTCTTGTGATTGTTTTTGTGTAGGAAGGTGTCCCTTCCTCCTGCACAAAAACAATCATCCCCGTGACGCAGGCACCCTTGCACCATGGTGCAAGGGTGCCTGCGTCGGCGCATGGCAGCTAATTGTGCGCCAGCGCAGGGGAGAGCAAAGGGATCCACCATATCGTTGTAGATATGACGCATCCCTTTGCTTCGGAATTAACGCAGCTCGGCACAGCCAAATGGCTTGCGGCACCACGCTGTGTTCCTTGTAAATAAGGCCCTACATTCCTTTGCTCATGAGGTTATATTATCTTTTACAAAGCTGGCATGGTATACACACTTGTCTTTATTTCGGTTGTTGATTTAAATGCACATTGACTGAACACTCACTACCACCAGTTGTCTTAAACATGTGTACTTCTATCAGGCAAACAGCATGCCTTTCATGATCCCATAAGATCCATAGGGGTTTTGGTACAGCCATCCAGACTCACCCAGAGCACACCATTACCACCTTGCCCACCTTCCTTGTCACAGTCATTAAAGAATGTGATTTTCCTTATTTAACAGGTAGTGTTTACCTATCTTAACCTTTGAAAAACAGAAAAACACATCTCCTTGCTCACTAGGCATGGCTCTGCCCCTTCTCGTTTGCCATTAGAAATGACATGGGTCAGCATACTTCCATTTTTTGTTCTCGTCTGAGACAGCGTCCTGTCTCTTGCAAGACATTTTTTAAGTTAAAAAACGTAAAAAGGACTTAACGCCCACCCATTATTTACCCTTAGTTGGCTTCATCTCATTCTCATTTCCTTGCTTCTATTTGGTCAGCACATGCCGGATTCACTTTCTCTTTGTTTGTTTGTCCATTCAGTGGAGCAAAGACCAAGTACTGCTTACATTCAGCATCCAGTATCCTTCTACGGGAAGCTTTAGGAGGTACTTTAAAAAAAATATTTAAGATGCAGCATTCCATGAGAGTGCTAGAGGTGTGCAGGTCATCTCCACCCCTCTATGGTCCTGTTCCTTGCCCCCTCTGACCAAATATTGTTGCTTGCCTTTGGCCCTCCCACGCCCTTCTGCATTCCGTTGTTTTTGCTTTCCCTTTCCCCCCACACTCCTTTGCGCTTACTCCCACCCACCCCCTCTCACCTGAATAAAAAGCGATATGACACGGCCAGTGCTGGCTGTGTCAAAGCACTTTTTTTTCTAACTTTTAGCAATGCTGTGTAACAGGGCTAAAAAACATTGACAAAGCCAAGAGCTCTTGTAGGCGAGAGGCACTGGCTTTCTCAATGCTTATTTTCAGTCTTGACATAGGAAAGAAAAACTCACCCCACTGTTCACTAGGCATGGCTCGCTCCATTCCCATCTGCTTTTAGAACCAACAAGGGGCAGCACACTTTCAATTTTTTCAGTCTTGCTGGAAATCTTTGTCATGTTTTCTCTTCACACATTACATTGAATCTTACTATATTTCTATATAGTTTTCACATTGCCTTCTCAGCGTTTTTAGCAGCTGTGCTCTAGGCAGCACAGAGAACTTTCCTGCTCGTTTATTTCCATTGGCAGTGCCCCTCCCCCCATCACCACGTCACTGCTGGTTTCCCCTCCACTGGCCTTCCTGGTACAAGTAGGTCAGGTATTTTTGTTAATGCTGCAAAAAGCGGGTCCAGTGGCCGTGTAGCAGGGCAGTGGGTGCTGGCTTTGCTTAGTGCTGGCATGTGGTGTATGTTCCCCTGCTGAGCAGAATGGGTCCTCATATGTCCTTCCAGATTTCATATGAAGTAATGTGGGTTCAGTGCTTAATTTCTAAAATAATGAGTGTCGGTGCCCAAAGCACTGCTCAGAAGCCTGCTGTTGGTGCTATTAATTGCCAGCGAGCCGAATACCAAGGCTGCATAGTCCTGAATCCACCACAGGCCTCTTTAATCCACTGACAGATACTCCCTACCTCTTTATCTCACTCTTTCAGGTTCCAACAGAGTACTTCCACCTTTGTAGTTCATGAAGAACTAGGCCTTAAATATATCTCAGATGTCATTACCTCTAGGCCTCTACTAAGGTGGATCTCTGTGTGGCACAAGCGGGAAGCCTTTTTTCACCAGCATGATTATCGATGATCTGCTCAAACCAGCTGCCTATTCATACTGTATAATACAAACAGTACCCACCACAGAACACTATGTGACCTGGGTGTCTAATGTCTATCACCAGCAGCTGTTAACTAGGGTCAGACTCAACCTCTTTGTATATATGGTCTGTTTCCAAAAGGGCTGGTTCCCCCCCAGGTACACTGGGTCCCTGTACATGTGACTGACCATACTATCGAGTACTTTGTTCTGTTTTACTCTCACTTTATCCTACCCAGAAAACATTTTTTAATACCTTGTCTTAATTAAAGTGTACATCTGCGAGACCTGCAATGTTACACCTTATGATGCTTGGGCATATCTATACTTACAAGTGAGTCTCTAACCCTTTAAGTTGTATAATACAATTGTGACAGGCATGGCAGAAATTTGGATTGTCCCGGTTTACAGGGGTGACCCCACCTGTATTTCTAAGGTGTGCTTTTTAATGATGGAAGATCTGACACCTGGGAGTGAGGGTTGGCCGTTTTGGGTATTATCAAAAATTCGACCCACCTGATATCTAGGCTATATGTTTCGGACCAGAATGGTGGTTTGATTTTGGCTGACTTATTGTGATTCTTTTTAACTTACCTATTAATCATGTATGGTTTTATGATGTCTTTTAATGTTTATTGGTCTATGTGTACCTTTTATGGGTATATTTTTTTAACAGAATAAAATAATTTTACTACTTACTACATCAATATAATTAACAATCCCTTTTTTAAAAGTACATTTATCCTATAAGATTTGACACTTACCAAGTTAACGCATACAACCCCATCTGACCGGACACTGTCGATAAAGCATGGGGCAGATCACTCTGGAGCACCCCTCCCTCCATCGCAGCAAAGAATTTTGAATTGTAGGGTTTGGGCACTCTGAAAATGAATGTATTTCAATCTCTCCAAAACAAAACAGCCATATGAACAGACAATTTATTGTGCAATAAAAACAATACATTTTCTACTTTTTACCGAGAACATTTTTCAGAAGGAACTGTTTCCTACAAGAAGAATGCGTTAAAGCTGCTGCGAGTATCTGAAAGAGATGTTTCACTTCAGTAAATACATTTACTGCAAAAGGACCCTAAAGGAATAGGCTGGTTATCATGGAACGGTGATACAACCTTTTGTAAAAAAGAAATGTGAATGAGTGCGGAGGATAACTTCGTCATTATGCACTTGACTTGAGTGTAAGTTCGGTCAACATTTTAATGCTTCCAGTTCAATCACTCTGCTTAGGGAACCGATTGAAACCAAGGAAACTACCTCCAGTGACAAAACTGCAGAGAGAGTGAACAAATTGGTTCATAAGATGGCCCGATAAATCATATTAGTACTACATGTGAACCCTAAGCTGGGAGAGGGACAAATTTAGGAGGGATTCTGCTCTCTTGACCTTCCAAAAAGCTTTATTAAAATTAAATGGGAGTCATTGTTTTGCAAATAAGCTGATTCAGTAAGCTGTTATAGCTGCCAGACTGACTGAGAAATGTAAGAACATTACACACTGAAGCCCGTAAAGGAGAGGGTGTGGTCTCACGGCTAGAGCTGCCGACTTTGGAGCTGGGGAACCAGGTTCAGCCTCGGCATCCGCTCAACATCCTATGATTCTGGACAAATCACTTAATCTCCCCGCGCCTACCAAGAGATGAACGTGTCCTTAACTGGTGCTCATGTAAAGTGCTCCAATACCTTCGGGTCGAGTTTGAGCTATATAAATCTGCAAAGAAAAAAAAAAGGATTAACTTGCGACCAAGCACAGTAATGCACAAAATGTTTCCATTTAGCTGAGTCAAAGCCGTTGTAGAAAGACTTCCTCCTAACCTTGACTGGCATGCAGTCATGTGGAAGTTGTGAGACTTCAGGGGCCAGATCTCTAGACTGGGGAACTTTGGATATGAGTGTAGAATTAGCCCTGTGTTTTTTAACGGCCAGAGGCGTCTGATGTGTGTGGACTAACATCTGTAGAAATGTGTAAAGCACGCCTGTGATGCTCATGTGGGAGCAAAGAGTATCTTTTTCACGGATACTTGCTGCATTTTGCACACCACATAAAGGAACAATGGGAGACGGGAAAACTTGCATTCAATGAGCCACAGCAAAGTTGCTAAGAAGTGGTGTTGTGGAAGCCTGGGAGACTTATTTTGGCATTTTTCTATGTCTTGGTGGCAAACAGATCTGTCTGTGGGGTCCCCACATTTGGAAATATTTGTGCACTGTACTGGTGTTGATTTCCCTTTCGTTGACCACTTAATGGTGTTAAAAATAAAATAGCACACCTAGGGAAGCCCTTCAATCATGTGTTTAATACAAAAGCAAGCAGTACAGCAAAAAGAAAATATATAATTGTCATTTCGATTGACCAAAGCACCCGCGTGAAAAGGCTAGGTTGCAGAGTCTAATGCTAAAATACATGAAATTGAGTTCAGTATATATACATATATATATATATATACATATTACCTACTGGCGGTCGCCAGTAGATAGTTATAGTTAGGACCTATTTTCCATAGGAAATTCACAACATTCTATTTCCAATAACTTTGGCGCCGGTTGATGAATCTTCGCGAAATTTTCAAAACTCGTGGGGCGCTCCGGTCCGCTCCTATCCTGAAAGTCTCGGGGTGATTCGTCAAGTGGGGGCCGAGAAAAAGGGGGTCCCAAAACGTGTTTTCCCCATGCAATTTTCCATAGGAACCTTTAGTCGCAGCTACAACCCGAACTGCTGAACGGAATTACACCAAATTTGGCAAAAAGGTAGCCCTTGGTTCAGAGTCGTGCCTTTTGGTTAAATGGTGTAAATCCATTCAGTAGTTCCTGAGAAATTTGAAAAAGAAAACACATATATATCTGGGCGGAGCCTAACCACACGTCATCGTGAGATCTGATTGGCTGTCAGCACTTCATCCTGGAATTGCTGGCAGCCATCTTGGGACCAATATAAATGATAGTACCCCATTGAAATGCATTGTAGTGAATCGAAGATTTTGAGGGTTACCAAAAGGAGAACTATAAAGGGTGATAACAGACTTTAGTTACATTAGAATTCATTTGTTGATGGTACCATACTAATTTCAGGAATTGTGGTGTGTTCTAAGGTGATTTTACCCTGTGAAAAACCTTCTGCTGGGATATCATGAATCATGTTTGAGAGAAAACTATTTTCACATGCTTGTCCCATACAGTTTTGGAAGGTGCTCCAGAAGCTAAAATGAGAGCATATTTTCTGTAAATTCACATTATCTTTCTCAGTCATGTGAGAATGAAGTCTGACATTCTCAGTAAAACATGTACATCCAACAAGGGCAGAGACTGTCAGTTTATTCTTTTGTGTTCTACTGCAGCTTCCCAGAGTGTTCTAAAGAAAAACTAGAGTGCTAACACCCTTACCTATGACAAAAGTATGGCACACCTGAAGCCATCTTGATTGGAATAAACTGGTAACACTTAAAACATTTAATTTAAAAAGGAACAAAATGAGGGGGTTCATTTTGTCATAGAAATTATGGTTAGTGCTGTAGAAAGAAAAATTAGGACATGTTTTAAGTGAGATCTCAAATATCTTCCTGTTATATTTCAACAGGAGCAGCCTGTCAGTTGATGCCTTTGTGTTCTACTGCAGCTTCCCAGAGTGTTCTAAAGAACAACTAGAGCGCTAACAGTCTTACTTATGACAAAAGTATGGCACACCTGAAGCCATCTTGATTGGAATAAACTGGTAACACTTAAAACATTTAATTTAAAAAGGAACAAAATGAGGGGTTCATTTTGCCATAGAAATTATGGTTAGTGCTGCAGAAAGAAAATTTAGGGCATGTTTTAAGTGAGATCTCAAATCCTCTTCTATTTCATTAGAAAATTCTGACATGCAGACTGAAACAATCACTTTCAATACCAGCAGTAGACTTCCAGTTAACTCCCTGGTGAGCAGTAGCTTTACTACAGTCATCTAATGAACAACTAGAGTGCTAACAATCTGAATTTATGGCAAATGTGTGACACATCTGAATGCCTTCTTGATGGAATCAAAGTAAAAAACTGAAAACATTTCCTACTGAGGAGACTGCAGCAAATGACGAAATTAGGAAACTTCATAACAAATAAGTCTCCCAAGATGGCCACCAGAGAAAAAAGAGCCCAAATGTAGCACAAATATCACCCAGATGTAGCCCACATATAGCCCAATGACAGAAGTGTGCAAAACACTTTTTATATTTAGTTTTTCTGCAGTTTTATATAGTGCAAACTGGTCAGGTATTGGAGCGTTACATCTTACTTGGACCCCTTATTGCGTATTTTGCACGAAGTACATGAGATTGATCTTGCGAAACATTGAACTTTACGATTCTGTTAACCTGAAGTTGCTCTGAACCGGGCTTTGTAACACCTGTTTTTACCTACTGGTTTTAATTAATTCTCACTGTATTGTATTAGGAAAGAGGATTTACTGTTTTTATTTACACTTTTATGATCTATGTTTCTAAATCAGATCAAATAAAGTTTAATGAATTCTATGGCAGGACGGAGGCGAGGATTATGCATATCTTTCCTCACTTTATTTGCATAGCAGTTCAAAGAAAACGTAACACAACAATTATTAAACAAAAGACTACACAACCCATGAACCATTAGGGGGGTAGTCTCCAAGGCAACTATAGTCCAATCATATCACAGTCCATCGTATATAATATCGTGACGTCCCTTCCGCTTCCTCTTTCTTCACTGCTCATCAGTTAAGTGCATTCCTTACATTCTTGGCTTAATCTGACGTTGTTGCTGTTTGTATAGCGGTTT
Organism: Calotriton arnoldi; assembly: GCA_963921515.1. Classification (NCBI taxonomy): domain Eukaryota; kingdom Metazoa; phylum Chordata; class Amphibia; order Caudata; family Salamandridae; genus Calotriton; species Calotriton arnoldi. The sequence goes on from CAWUFW010001895.1 coordinate 723,674, forward strand.
CTTGGGCACGTTATTAGCATTATTGCCTTGGTATTGTTTCATATTCCCTGCGCAGCAGGCTCTTGCCCGAGCGCGTTCTCCTCCTCGCAGTTTCTCCCGCTGTGTGCTCTGCGCGCGGTGAGATCCTGTCAGGCACGTCTGGCCGGAGCGAGGCAGCTCCGTCGAGCGCTCCCGCTGGTCTTTACGCGCGTTTGGGAATCCGGTCACTCCTTTAGTGTCCGCTTGATTCCCGACCAACCCTCGCCTAATTTTGACACCGCTACGCGGTGATTTCCCCACATGGCCACGTTAGTGACCAGCGCCACCTGGTGGTGGTAATTGGTATTGCGCCTCAGTCTATTCTTATAACAGCTTCGGGGAAAGCCCAGCTGTTGGAGCACCGGCGAGGGGGCTGTCTTAAGGATTTTAAGGGCATTTGTTCTGTGCTCACACCCTCTGCTATCATGAAGAAGTGTTATGAGCATATGTTCCTCTTTTTAGTTGTCACAATCAAAGGTCAAATCCTGATTCAGATGCAGCACAGTACACGTTAAATTGAGTGCAAATTTTTCTTTTTATTCATGAATTGATTTGGTCCATTGCACTCATTAGCATTTTCTGTTATTACATATGTTGTTCAGAAAAACAGCCGACACGTGTTTCACCCTATGTGGCAGATATTGCCTAGGGCTACGGATTTACCCGAGGATTAGACGTGAGACCTTCTTGACACTAACTTGAAAATTGGATGACTTACAAAACTGCTGTTGCCATTTTTGGAATTTATATAAATTGAAGTTTTTTTAAATTATGCCCGCTGTAATAACATGATTAGCCTTGAGAAAGCCCTAGGCAATATCTGCCACATAGGGTGAAACACGTGTCGGCTGTTTTTCTGAACAACATATGTAATAACAGAAAATGCTAATGAGTGCAATGGACCAAATCAATTCATGAATAAAAAGAAAAATTTGCACTCAATTTAACGTGTACTGTGCTGCATCTGAATCAGGATTTGACCTTTGATTGTGACAACTAAAAAGAGGAACATATGCTCATAACACTTCTCCTATATGTCTTTTTGAGGCTGAGGAGGCCCAGAGCCTTGAGCCAAGTTCCTCCGGTACCCCTGGGATTCATATCCAGAGTCAGGATCTCTGGGCCGTCTCTTCTATCTTATACCCTCTGCTATCATGTCTTCTCCAGAAGACCATTTTTACTCCTCCTACCAGGAAGTGGAGGAGGAATGGCCCCCCAACTTCTCCCTCCAGCAGTGGACCAAGCCCTCTCTCTGGCTATTTCTAGGGCGCTGGCTCCTCTTAGGGATCAGGTTGATAAGCTGGCAAAAAGCATCCCTGGGGTGTTCAGTGACCCAGATCTGGTGGTGGCGGGTCCAAGTAGCTCCCAGATGGGGAATAAAAGGACCGTTAAGCATAACACGGGGCACTTGGAAGGATTTGATAAACTTACGGAGACCTTCCTCAAGAGTGCGCAAACGCTAAAACATGCACCCTGCCGGGAGGAGGAGGGGCCCGGAGAAAATTGCGACACTGTCACCACTATTGTAGACCCCGACGGCGGGTTTCCCTTAGAGGGAGAGGGTGTATCGGAGGACGATTTCTCCTCCGATGAGGATAAGGACTCGGGGCGTCCCTGGCGTCCAGAGTCCCACTCCTCTCAGTCCCCGGTTGGGGACGGGGTCCACTCGGACATGTTCGAGCCTACCCAAATTTACCATTCTAGGTCGGCAGAGTGGACACCTGACGCCAAAGTGGCAGAGTATGTGGTGGGGAAAATCCATCAACCCCTTGAAAGGGAGGTCAGGAATAGGATGAGGGGAGAATGCCCCAGGCCCTCACTGAAGGGGAAGGTGGCACACACGCCTGAAATTGATGAGAAACAATGTACCTTTTTCTCCAAGTATATGAGGGATCCCAAGAAAGGAACTGATAGGTCTTGGACGTGGTAGGGCCCTTGACCCAAATTATTCAATTGACGGAGCGTTCCAAAGAGTCAGGATCCCCTTTGTCCACGGATATTGTGGCTGGTTGGGCGCACTACCCTAAACCCTAAAACACTACCCCCTGCACTGCACTACCCTAAACCCTAAAACACTACTCCCAGCATGACACCCTACACTACCCAAACATAACTGCACTACCCTAAACCCTAAAACACTACCACCAGCACGACTCCCTACACTACCCAAACACCACTGCACTACCCTAAACCCTAAAACAGTACCCCCAGCACTACTCCCTACACTACCCAAACGCCACTGCACTACACTAAACCCTAAATATACCCCCAGCATGACCTCCCACACTACACAAACACCACTGCACTACCCTAAACCCTAAAACACTACCCCCAGCACGACCCCCTACACTACCCAAACACCACTGCACTACCCTAAACCCTAAAACACTAACCCCAGCATGACCCCCTACACTACCCAAACACCACTGCACTACCCTATACCCTAAAACACGACCCCCTACACTACACAAACACGACTGCACTACCCTAAACCCTAAAACACTACCCACAGCATGACCCCCTTCACTACACAAACACCACTGCACTGCCCTAAACCCTAAAACACTACCCCAGCACTACCCCCTACACTACCCAAACACCACTGCACTAACATAAACCCTAAAACACTACCCCAGCACAACCCCCTACACTACACAAACACCACTGCACTACCCTAAACCCTAAAACACTACCCCCAGCATGACTCCCTACACTACCCAAACACCACTGCACTACCCTAAACCCTAAATCTACCCCCAGCACGACCCCCTACACTACCCAAACACCACTGCACTACCCTAAACCATAAAACACTACCCCCAGCATGACCCCCTACACTACACAAACACCACTGCACTACCCTAAACCCTAAAACACTACCACCAGCATGACCCCTCCACTACTCAAACACTACTGCACTACCCTAAACCCTAAAACACTACCCCCAGCACGACCCCCTACACTACCCAAACACCACTGCACTACCCTAAACCCTAAAACACTACCCCCAGCACGACCCCCTACACCACCCAAACACCACTGCACTACCCTAAACCCTAGAAAAGAAACCCCCACCCCATGCCCAATCCCCCTTACCTCTCACTCCTCATGGTTCCTCTCTCCTCGTGGTTCCTGCTTCACGTCATCTCTGAGGGGCGGTGCACGTCGTTGTGAGGAAACGGAACAGCCTCTGTTTCCTTACAACGACATGGATCGTCTACATGTTTTTAGAACGTATGGTCATTTACCATACATACCTTTACAACAAAATTTGTTGTAAAGGCATGCGTGGTAAATGACCATGCGTTCTAAAAAATGCGTAGTAATTACTTCGTGATGTACAACGCATGCGTGGTAATGCATGCGTTGTAATGGTATCGCAAAGTAAAAAAGTCGTTGTAACGGCTGTTTACCGATCGAAGCTGGCCCCTGTTCTTCAGTGAGACGTTTATTTGACTAATTAGGAGGAAGGAATGTGGTTTTTTACCAAAAGTGCATTCCCGGCTGTTGTATTGTGAAAGTGTCCGCGTGGCCTGGTTTCACTTCCGGTGAGAGAGTGGAAGAGTCTGTTTGGATCTAAAGGAGTTCTGCTGTTGGACGGGGCCGGCGCGACATGTTATCAGAAAACATAGCTAATGGAAAGCGTCCTCCCTGAAGTGTGGAGCAGTGCCATGAGAGGTCAACGAGTGTGCGTCCCACCGCAGTATGACCGTACCGCGTGACCCATGTGCCGCCTCCAGGGTACGGGAGGCAGAAGCGGCATCGCAGGTCCTCTTGAAGACCGTTGTAGCACTAATTCTACATTTTGGTACTAGGGCATTTTAACTTCGGTGTTCCTGCCAGATACAAAGAGAAGATCCTGTGTTATTCAGTGCCCTCGTTACCTTTTTTGTGGGTTGTGGTGCTTGTCACTTCGCTGCCCAGCCGGTGCACACGACTGGGCACCCCACCTCGTGTGCCATCTGCAGGGCCTCTGCCCTCGGATCACTGGTTTCGGTTTCTGTAGTGGCAACATAAACAATTGCTCCCAAAGGACTAGCCTGAACACTTAGGTGAATATCCCCTGCAACAGCATTCCACGGAAATTCTTTCCTAGCTCTCCCACGTCAACGAGCACGGCTCCGCTCGCGACACCGTATGACGTCATCGGAGCCATAAGAGGACCTCGTCGGCGTGCTGACGTCAGTTCCACCCATTTTTTCCGTGCCACGAGGCAAACAGGGGACCGAGACATTTTCACATGTATACATAGTATAATAAATATATATATATATTCACTGAAAAAACCATAGGTTTCAGGCACGTTATAGTTAGAAATTAGCATTTAAAAACCTTAGAAATTCACTGAAAAAACCATAGGTTTCAGGGGCGTTATAGCTAGTTGGACATTTCACTCGTACAAAACCATAGAAATTCCCCGTTATAGTTAGTTCAGCTAACTATAACTCACGTGCTCCGCAATGCACTGCTGATGACGTCACATATTACATCACTCATGACATGGTCAGTGACATCACTCATGACATCACTGATGACATCTCAAATGACATCACTGATGACATCATCCAGTGAATGTGTGTTTTTCTGAAAATTAAATATGTTTTATATATGTATATCTCAAGGTCGATGGAAGAATAAATGGGTATATAAGTGTCTAAATGGATGATTTTTTTTGTAAAATTGATTGTATAACTGACTAAGTGTATCTTAGTGAATACATGGGTTAGTGAGTAATGTTTAAATATGAAAATATCTGTATCAGTCTCTCACTTTGTATATAAGTGGCTGCATGGGTTGGTGAGTAGCTACATGAGTGTCTATATGGGTTATTAGTTGGTTTTTGAGTATCAGTATGAGTGTCTGAGTGTCTGTATGGTTCGGTGGGGGGTATTACTTAGTGCATAGATGCATGAATGAGTGACTCACTGTTTGTATGTGTTGAAGACAGCATGTGTGCAGGACTGTATAGGTGGATGAGTATGTGTATGGGTGTGTTAGTGAGTGAATGACTGTCTCAATAGTGTCTTTATGAGTAACTACATATGTTTTAAACTAGTATATGTGAGTATTGGTGTATATAAGTGAGTATATGTGAGAGTGAGAGATTGGAAGAGTTCCTGTACAAATAAGTAGGTGTTTCTATAAGTGATTGTTTAAGAGAGTAAGTATGTGTAAGTTTCTGTAGAAGTAAGTGTGGTAGTGTGTGTATAACTGTATATGCAATAAATGGATGTTTGATACTTTGTTTGCATGTGTGACTATGTGTGTGAGTAACTCTATGCATGAGTGGCGGTGTGTAACAGGATGTATAGGTGTATGAGTACATATGATGAGTGAGTACATGTATGAGTGACTGTATAGGGACTGTTGGTGAATGAGTGGATGTGTGTGTAGATCTTGGAATTACTGAATAGGTGTGTTGTAACTGGTATTGGTATGTCCATTGTTTTGAAAATGTTAGTTTGTATTTTTGTGTGTGTGTATCAAAGGTTATATTAGGGTGAGAGGAGGTCTGCCACTCTATCACAAGGATGATGTCATCAGTGATGTAATTTGAGATGTCATCAGTGATGTCATGAGTGATGTCACTGACCATGTCATGAGTGATGTAATATGTGACGTCATCAGCAGTGCATTGCGGGCGCGTGAGTTATAGTTAGCTGAACTAACTATAACGGGGGAATTTCTATGGTTTTGTACGAGTGAAATGTCCAACTAACTATAACGCCCCTGAAACCTATGGTTTTTTCAGTGAATATATATATATATATTATCTACTGGCGGTCGCCAGTAGATAGTTATAGTTACAACCTATTATCCATAGGAAATCCGCGACATTCTATTTGAAATAACTCTCTTGCCGGTTGACGTATCTTCGCGAAATTTTCAAACTTTGTGGCCCGCTCCGGTCCGCTCCTACCCTGAAAGTCTCGGGGGATTCGTCAAGCGGGGGCCGAGAAAAAGGGGGTCCCAAAACGCGTTTTCCCCATGCACTTTTCCATAGGAAACTTTAGACACGGCTACAGCCCGAACTGCTGAACGGAATTACACCAAATTTGGCAAAGAGGTAGTTCTTGGTTCAGAAAGAACCCTTTTGTTAAATGGTGTAAATCCGTTCAGTAGTTGCTGAGAAAATGAAAAGTAAAAAGTTAGTGATATCTATGGCCGAGTAGGGTCCGCGTACCCTCAGCGCACCCTGCGCGCACCGTCCCGATCACGAGCTGCATGTTAATTGGCTGTCAGCTGGCTGTCAACATTCCGATTCAGGAAATGTTGGCAGCCATTTTGTCCCTCGGTAGAACCGAGGGACAGAAACAAGTGCGCAAAGCGCACAAAGGGGGCAGGGTAGAAACACCCTGACCCCCTAGGTTTGCTCAGGGGTCCCACAAGGACCCCCTGGGCAAAAAAAAAAATTTTTTTAAAATCGGCAGGATGCGCTCAGGGTGCGCGAATCCTGCCGAAAAAAATCGAAGCGCGGTCTCCGCGCCGATGATTGGCCCCCGGGTGGCCCAAGTCCCGGGGGCATGGTGGGGGGATAATTTAATGTGTGGGGGGCCTCAAAGGGCCCCCAAGCCCCGGGGACCGCCACCCCCCGGGGCTTTTTTTGGAAAATGGTGAGGGAGGGCACTGAGCCCTCCCGCAGCCCCGGGGACCACCACCTCCCCGGGGCTTTTTTTTAATTAAAAATAAAACCAGTGTGGGGGGGCTCCAGCCCCCACACGCCCGGGGACCGCCACCTCCCCGGGGCACTAAACATTTTAATATGGGGGTCCGTTACGGACCCCAGAGCCCCGGGGACCACCACCTCCCCGGGGCTGTGTACTGAATGGGAGGGGGCCGCGCGGCCCCCTCCTGGAGCCCTTGATGGCCCTGGGGACCACCACCCCCCAGGGCCGGCTCCTGCAGTGTCCCGGGGTGCCTACCCCCGGGACACTGTAGTTTGCTATGGCAGGACGGGAGCCTCGCGGCTCCCGTCCTGCCATAGCAAACTGCTTTGGATATTGGAAGAGAGAGCAGGGAAACCTGCTCTCTCTTCCAATATCCAAAGCGACTGCTTTTCCACATGGGGAGCAGCATGTCAGCTGCTCCCCATGTGGAGCTAGCAATGCCGGCTCCCAAGGGACGTGGGAGCCGGCGGGACTGTGGGGGGATTGGGGACCCCCCCACAGTCCCCAACGAAGAGGGCCAGACCCGGGGGATGGGGTCCCCGGGGCAAGTAGTGGCCCGGGAGGGGGGCCACGCGGCCCCCTCTCCAAAAAACAGAAATTTAAATTTAATATTTTTAAATGGAAAGGCCGGCCCCGGGGATGGGGTCCCCGGGGCCTTAAAATGGCCAGAGGAGGGGGGCCACGCTGCCCCCCTCAAAATAATAAATATAGAGGCCATGCCCCGGGGGATGGGGTCCCCGGGGCCAATACAGGCCCAGGGAAGGGGGCCACGCGGCCCCCTTCCCGTTTTTTTTTTTGAAAATTTAAAAAGGGGTAAGGCCCTGGGGGATGGGGTCCCCAGGGCCCAAAAAGAGAAAAAAGGAAGGGGGCCACACAGCCCCCTTCAGGGGACAAAAAAACAACAAAAAACGATCGGGCCCGCAGGCCCCGCCCCTTCCTTCACCACTCTGCAAACGCGCCCTGGCGCGTTTGCAGAGGGGGAACAAATTCCCCTTGAATACTGGGGGTCCCTGGGGCCAACTAGCCCACCAGGAACCTCCAGTATGCGCCAGGGGCTGCCTTGCAGAGACGTGTAGAGAGGCCACACCCCTTTTACACCTCTCTGCAACGCAGCTCTGTGGCGCTTTTTGGAGGTATATGGTGGGCTAGTTGGACTCCGGGGACCCTCAGGATTCAAGGGGACTTAATCCCCCAACTTAAAACGCGCCACGGGGCGCGTTTGCACAGTGGTGAAGGGAGGGGCGGGGCTTCAGGTGACATGTGTGCAAACAGGCCCCGTGGCGCGTTTTAAGATGGGGAATTAAATCCCCTTCAATCCTGAGGGTCCCTGGGGGCCAACTAGCCCAACAGGTACATCCAGAAAGCGCCACAGAGCTGCGTTGCAGAGAGGTGTAAAAGGGGTGTGGCCTCTCTACACGTCTCTGCAACGCAGCCCCTGACGCATATTGGAGGTTCCTGGTGGGCTAGTTGGCCCCTAGGGACCCTCAGGATTCAAGGGGACTTAATCCCCCAACTTAAAACGCGCCACGGGGCGCGTTTGCACAGATGTCACCTCAGGCCCCGCCCCCTCCTTTCACCATTGTGCAAATATTCCTCTAAAATCAGCCGAAATACGAATTCCGATTTACTCACCTGTTATAAGGAGAGACCTCAGTGCTGTATCTTTCAGCCCAGTACTGGTCCTGAAAAGTAATTTTAACCGTACATACCAGTAACTTGAATTTCCTTCCATAGGCTAACATTGACTGGTTTCAATTGGAAATTCTTCTAAGTGTGGAGTTTTGGAACTTTAAAATATTCCTGTAAAATCAGCCGAAATACGAATTCCGATTTACTCACCTGTTATCAGGAGAGACCTCAGTGATGCATCTTTCAGCCCAGTACTGGTCCTGAAAAGTAATTTTAACCGTACTTACCGGTAACTTGAATTTCCTTCATAGGCTAACATTGACTGGTTTCACTTGGAAATTCTTCTAAGTGTGGAGTTTTGGAACTTTAAAATATTCCTCTAAAATCATCCGAAATACGAATTCTGATTTACTCACCTGTTATCAGGAGAGACCTCAGTGCTGCATCTTTCAGCCCAGTACTGATCCTCAAAAGTAATTTTAACCGTACTTACCGGTAACTTGAATTTCCTTCCATAGGATATCATTGCCTGCTTTTTGCTGAAAAAGTCTTCTAAGTGTTGAGTTTTGGAACTTTAAAATATTCCTCTAAAATCAGCCGAAATCCGAATTCTGATTTACTCACCTGTTATCAGGAGAGACCTCAGTGCTGCATCTTTCAGCCCAGTACTGATCCTGAAAAGTAATTTTAACCGTACTTACCGGTAACTTGAATTTCCTTCATAGGCTAACATTGACTGGTTTCACTTGGAAATTCTATCTAAGTGTGGAGTTTTGGAACTTTATAATATTCCTCTAAAATCAACCAAAGTACGAATTCCAATTTACTCACCTGTTATCAGGAGAGACCTCAGTGCTGCATCTTTCAGCCCAGTACTGATCCTGAAAAGTAATTTTAACCGTACTTACCGGTAACTTGAATTTCCTTCATAGGCTAACATTGACTGGTTTCACTTGGAAATTCTTCTAAGTTTTGATTTTTGAAACATACAAATATTCCTCTAAAATCAGCCGAAATCCGAATTCTGATTTACTCACCTGTTATCAGGAGAGACCTCAGTGCTGCATCTTTCAGCCCAGTACTGGTCCTGAAAAGTAATTTTAACCGTACTTACCAGTAACTTGAATTTCCTTCCATAGGCTAACATTGACTGGTTTCACTTGGAAATTCTTCTAAGTGTGGAGTTTTGGAACTTTAAAATATTCCTCTAAAATCAGCCGAAATACGAATTCCGATTTACTCACCTGTTATCAGGAGAGACCTCAGTGCTGCATGTTTCAGCCCAGTACTGATCCTCAAAAGTAATTTTAACCGTACTTACCGGTAACTTGAATTTCCTTCCATAGGATATCATTGCCTGCTTTTTGCTGAAAAAGTTTCTAAGTGTTGATTTTTGGAACTTTAAAATATTCCTCTAAAATCAGCCGAAATCCGAATTCTGATTTACTCACCTGTTATCAGGAGAGACCTCAGTGCTGCATCTTTCAGCCCAGTACTGATCCTCAAAATTAATTTTAACCGTACTTACCGGTAACTTGAATTTCCTTCATAGGCTAACATTGACTGGTTTCACTTGGAAATTCTATTAAGTGTGGAGTTTTGGAACTTTATAATATTCCTCTAAAATCAACCAAAGTACGAATTCCAATTTACTCACCTGTTATCAGGAGAGACCTCAGTGCTGCATCTTTCAGCCCAGTACTGATCCTGAAAAGTAATTTTAACCGTACTTACCGGTAACTTGAATTTCCTTCATAGGCTAACATTGACTGGTTTCACTTGGAAATTCTTCTAAGTTTTGATTTTTGAAACATACAAATATTCCTCTAAAATCAGCCGAAATCCGAATTCTGATTTACTCACCTGTTATCAGGAGAGACCTCAGTGCTGCATCTTTCAGCCCAGTACTGGTCCTGAAAAGTAATTTTAACCGTACTTACCAGTAACTTGAATTTCCTTCCATAGGCTAACATTGACTGGTTTCACTTGGAAATTCTTCTAAGTGTGGAGTTTTGGAACTTTAAAATATTCCTCTAAAATCAGCCGAAATACGAATTCCGATTTACTCACCTGTTATCAGGAGAGACCTCAGTGCTGCATGTTTCAGCCCAGTACTGATCCTCAAAAGTAATTTTAACCGTACTTACCGGTAACTTGAATTTCCTTCCATAGGATATCATTGCCTGCTTTTTGCTGAAAAAGTTTCTAAGTGTTGATTTTTGGAACTTTAAAATATTCCTCTAAAATCAGCCGAAATCCGAATTCTGATTTACTCACCTGTTATCAGGAGAGACCTCAGTGCTGCATCTTTCAGCCCAGTACTGATCCTCAAAATTAATTTTAACCGTACTTACAGGTAACTTGAATTTCCTTCATAGGCTAACATTGACTGGTTTCACTTGGAAATTCTTCTAAGTGTGGAGTTTTGGAACTTTATAATATTCCTCTAAAATCAACCAAAGTACGAATTCCAATTTACTCACCTGTTATCAGGAGAGAACCCAGTGCTGCATCTTTTAGCCCAGCACTGACCCTGAAAAGTAATTTTAACCGTACTTACCAGTAACTTATATTTTCTTCCATAGGAATCCTTTGTCTGGTTTTCAGCAGAAAAGTTTCAAAGTGTCGATTTTCACAAACTACAAATATTCCTTAAAAATCGCCTGTATGACTTAAACGCATTCTTTCAACTGTTTACAGGAGATGCACCAGTGCTGGATCCAGGATCCAACACTGAGTAACAAAAAGTAACGATAACAGTTTTTACCTCCTAAGTGAATTTCCTTCCATAGGATAACATTGGTCATTCTATGAGAAAAAGTTTCTAGTGTCAACTTTTAAAGTACAATAATATTCCTTAAAAATCACGACTGTAACCAAAACGCTTTTACTCAACTGTTTACAGGAGATGTCCCAGGACTGAATCTAGGATCCAGTCCTGTGGTTAGAAAAGTAATCCATAAAGTAACTAATTGCATTTAACTAGAAATTCACATTGAGCTGAATGTTGCATTGTGTTTGAAAATGTGTTGCCCATTGCAACAACTGTAACTACTGTACTTAAAAGTCTATTGCCTATGTGCAAAGTATTTAAACTAAAGTAATTCATTCTGAGAAAGTATTTTTTGTAATGTATAATATAATTACAATGTAATTTAAAAAATAAAATATGTAAAAAAAAATGTTTTCTAAAAAATTTCGAAATCAGTATGAAAAAAATTTATATAACAATTAATACATTTAAAAATTGTCATTTACAAAACCTTTGAAATTCACTGAAAAAACCGTAGGTTTCAGACATGTTATAGTTACAAATTAGCATTTAAAAAACCTTTGAAATTCACTGAAAAAACCATAGGTTTTAGGGACGTTATAGTTACAAATTAGCATTTAAAAAACCTTTGAAATTCACTGAAAAAACCATAGGTTTTAGGGACAGTTATAGTTAGTTGGACATTGCACTCGTACAAAACCCGTGAAATTCCCCCGTTATAGTTAGTTCAGCTAACTATAACTTGCGCCCCGCAATGCACTGCTGATGACGTCACATATTACATCACTCATGACATGGTCAGTGACATCACTGATGACATCACTGATGACATCTCAAATGACATCACTGATGACATCATCCACGTGATAATCTGATGCAGCTCTTCACACCCTAATATAACCTTTGATACACCCAATCTAAATTACAGACTGCCATTCGCAAAACCATAGACACTCCAACACCAATAACTACATACCCACTCACTGATTCTTAGGTCTACACACACACATCCACTCACTCACCCGTACAGTCACTCATACTTATGGTCACTCAATACAGGACTATCATATGCACTCTTACTCCTATATAGACACTCAAACACCGCCACTCATCAATAGAGGTACTCACACACCTAGTCAGTCATGCAAATAATTAAACACACTGCCATTTACTCACCTATACAGTTATACACACACCAGCTCACTTAATCATACAAATACTAGCACATTGTTACGCTCTTATACAATCACTGATACAAGCACACACTCATCCATACAGCCACTATCACAATCACTCACTCTCGCTTATAGCTATTTATATACTCCAACACACATATATACTGCCTTTCACATATGTAGTTACTCACACATGTACCACTGGGACATACATTCACTCACTAACACACTCTTACACACACTTACCCACCCATACAGTCTATCACAGATGCACTCTTGAAACCATCCACCCAGTGAATCACCCACTCACACATCTATGCACAGTCGCACACACCCCATCCACACAAACACTCAGGCACCCATACAGATACTCAGGCAACAAATCAATAACTCTTATAGACACTCATGTAGCTATTCACAAACCCATGCAGCCACTTACACAGCAACAGACAGATACAGACATTCACCCAGTTTAGTCACTAACCCATGCATTCAGTAAGATACGTTTAATCGCTCACTTATAGAATTAGTCACGCACCTACTAAATCATCCATACAGACACTTATACACCCACTCATTCTTCAATACGCCTTTCCCTATATATATAAAAAATATTTAAACTTTACAGAAACACACAGTCACTGGATGATGTCATCAGTGATGTCATTTGAGATGTCATCAGTGATGTCATCAGTGATGTCACTGACCATGTCATGAGTGATGTAATATGTGACGTCATCAGCAGTGCATTGCGGGGCGCGAGTTATAGTTAGCGGAACTAACTATAACGGGGGAATTTCACGGGTTTTGTACGAGTGCAATGTCCAACTAACTATAACTGTCCCTAAAACCTATGGTTTTTTCAGTGAATATATATATATATATATATATATATATATATATATATATATATATATATATATATATATATGTTTTCTCTCAACTCAAGGCTATGGAATCTAATCACATGAAAGAAACTTGTTACTTCCAGCAAAAATATGTATAATGAACAGGTGGCAGGATCTTCTCCTGGAGGAAGCCCAGAACATCTATGAGGAGAAGATATCGTTCCTGATTACAACACTGAGGGGCATATTTACAAGCCCCTATCGCCACAGAAATGTCACTTTTTTTAGCGTTCCTGTGGCGATACGGGCCTCGCCTTATTTACAAGGCAGTGTTAAGCCACTTAACGTGGCTTAACGTAACATGGCTTAATGCTGTCTTGTAAATAAGGCCCCCTTTCACGCTATATTTAGCGTGAAAAGGGTGGACAATGGGTGTTGCGGTAGGCGTTCCGCCGCAACACCCATTGATTTTGACACTGCCCCATATTTACAAGGGTTGCGTAAATAGGGGGCAGCGCCAAAATTAAGACCATAAAAACCTGGTCTTTCCATGGCGCAACGAGGAGAAATGCTTTATTTCTCCTCGTTTTTGCAGTTTCTGTGTGCAGCACACATAAAAACAGCAAAACGCCATGCATGATTGTTTATGTGCAGGAAGGTGTCCCTACCTGCACATAAACAATCATTTTAAAAATGACGAGTTGCAACTTCTATGTGTGCTGCGCAAAGCAGCACACACAGAAGTTACAAATCACCATTTAAGATTGTTTATGTGCAGGAAGGGACACCTTCCTGCACATAAACAATCATTCCTCCCAACGCAGGCAACCTTGCACCAATTGCACTATGGTGCAAGGGTGCCTGCGTTGTGCTAGGCAGCTGCAATTAGCGCCAGCACAGGGGGAAATGCAGGGCTGCACCATACTGTTGTAAATATAGTGCAGCCCTGCGTTTCAAAAGTGGCGGAGTGCGGCGTTAAGCCAAGAAGGCCAACGCTGCGCTCCATCACTTTTCTTCTAAATATGCCCCTGAGTTCACTATTCTCTTAAAGTCCAGTTTCCGGTTGTCAATACTAAAAAACAAGGTTAAGCTTTGTAGAAATGTACAATTGTGCTACTCTGAATAATATGGATTGTGGGCCTACTGAAGTCAGGAAACTTAGGCTCATATTTAGCCAGTGCTTTAAATGGGCAGGTACTCACCAGTACTGAGTACCGGCACTTCAGTTTTCTCCCCCTGAGTACCAGAACTTCTTTTTGGGCAAGAAAAGTACCGGTCCTCCCAGAAGCAGCAAGGCTCAGGCCCTGAAGTACGGGTACGTCCAACACAAAAACTACTGAAAATGACCCTTTCAGATGGAGTGTGTTTAGGTGCAGCTCTGGCAGGCAACGGGTGGTGTATTCCTGCGCTGGGTTGCTCCGGCAGTGTTAGGTTCTAATTGGCATAGCAACAAGAAGGAGGAGGTGGCCAGAGCTGCCAACAGTGGAACTGGGGAACCTGGTTCGAATCCCAACGTCGGCTCATCACCCTGTGATTCTGGGCAACTCACTTAACCAACGGTGCTTACAAAAATTCAGCTTTAATGCAAATGTTCTGATTGTCCTGTAAAGCGCTCCGATGCCCATGGGCCAAATTCGCGCAATATAAAACTGCCAAAAATTAGGCTCTGCACGTATGACATAGAAGCTGATGCTTGCCATGTCTCCTAATGTACGTGTTGGGAGCTGAGTGTTCGGTGACCTCACTGAGCAAGGAGGTAGTGAGCTGAGGCACAGAACACATAAACAGGACCACAGCCACATGTATAACAAAAAATAAATTGAAGGTCGCCTCAAATGCAGACTTTAATTTTCTTGAATATATGCGTATGTGCCTATGCCCGCTGTTACATACCCATATGTAGTGGCAGAGCTGGAAGAGACAAGCTGGCACCTTCTCCCTCTCACGTCCAATTCCAGAAGCAGAAGGACTAGAATGTGGGTCTCATGGTGACAGTTTACAACTATCGAAACTACACCCTCTCAGCAGTGCTACATCTTTAACTTTTTGTTGTGCTATACGATAGTTGTTTGAATGGTTCAAAGTTCACCAACCTCTGATCCACGCCAAAAAATGTGGCTATTGTTAAATGCCTGGCTCACAGCCACGCCCCTAACTGACCACTCAGTCTAATTAGTGAGTAGCTGCACTTATAATTTCCCTTTAAAGCACTGTATTTATCAATGTTTTGTGTCACCTTTGTGCCTTGCATGGCCCTGCGTTGCTTGGAAAATCTGGAGTTATGAAAGGCAGCGCAAGTCGGCCCTTGCGTGACGCTGCCCTGGGAAGGCATTCCATTGGTGGAGCATGGGTGTTTCCACATATCCATCTATGTATTTTGGCGCATTCCCATATTTACCAAGACTTTTAAACCTGGAAATGCATCAAAATACTACGCCTTCCCAGGGGAAAAACAATCATGCCTACAACAAAGGCACCCTTGCACCATGATGCAAGGGTGCCTGCTTTGGCGCAAGGCATCGCATTGCGCACCAGCGCAAGGATAGGAGAGGAATGAGCCATATATTAGTAAAAATGCTGCATTCCTGCGCTCTCCCTTTCATGCTGCGCAGCAACTTGTCTTGCTGCGTTGTGTGACAGTATGATAAAGCTGCCCTTAAGTCAGCATAATTGAAGCTAAAAGATCCTTCAGATCAATAAAAAACAACATCCATGTTTGGTCATTAAATATATTGATACACATAGTGATAAATGAAAGAAAACAATAATGCTGAAGCACACAATATTTTATCATGTTTTCACAGTGGCTTCTTCTGAGGAGGTCTGTGAAATTATTATTTAGCCGTGGCTATGCAGTGAAGGCAGTGACTGTTGGCCCTTGCAAAAATGCTTCATACCAAGTGTGAGAGATGGGTGGAATGTGCTAAAAAATATAGTTGAACGATTGTGACAAAGTTACACGGCACTCAATGTTGTTCCCTTAAATAGAAGAGTGCTCGCTTCTAGGGCCAATTGTTCACAAAGCCGCAATATGACAAAGTACAAATACAGAAAGGAGGAGCATAAACAGATAGACTGATTATTACATTTACATTATGTGATTACTTCACAAAAACGGCCAACACAAGGAGGCTACAACAACACAATAACAGTAATAGACATCACAAAATGTATATTGTTTTATAAAAAAATCATCTTTTATTCCTTCTTTTCTTGTACATAGAGATAGGAACACGAACACAGCCAAGGACACAGCCAAAGACACAGACAACACATTTCGGCCTTTTACATAAGGACTTCCTCAGGGCTGTCATGAAAACATAAATATATACTTTAGACAAACATTAAAATTAAATACACAATTCATAATAGAAAAAGGAATACAACATTTTTAACCACGAATATACACTTGTGACAAACATTAAACAGTGATGCAATTTGAAAGAGACAAAAGCATAAAACATGTACATACACATTAAACATCAGTGCTTATTTAAGAACTTCTAAGCACAATGTTAATCTATATAACACAATTAACATTCCCCATATGAGGCATAGCCTCATTACGGAATAGTCAATACTGTGGTTTACATTTTATTCAAAATTTCATTACAACTTCCTAATAGCTCTACAGTAAGCTTCAGATTAGATACAGTGATATCCATGTTTATCCTCCTCTTTACTTTAGCCCATTTTATCTTTAACAAAACTGCTGTAATTAGTTCAATCT
Organism: Calotriton arnoldi; assembly: GCA_963921515.1. Taxonomy (NCBI): domain Eukaryota; kingdom Metazoa; phylum Chordata; class Amphibia; order Caudata; family Salamandridae; genus Calotriton; species Calotriton arnoldi. The sequence continues at coordinate 740,515 of CAWUFW010001895.1, forward strand.
CCATACCAATTTGTGTGCTATCATGATACATTTTTTGTTTTCATATCTCTACATAAAATATCGCATAGATGGCAAAATATTTTAAAGAATCCCTATATAACACAGTACTAGCACAGGGTAAGTGCAAAGTTAATTTCAGCTTACCAGATTTTTCTGTTCTCTGTAACCAATCGTTACTAAGCTTCTATTGTTTTTTCAAAGAGTCAGAAGAGGGCATTCCTTATAAAAAGTGGATTGTGCAAGACTTCTTTTTGTTTATGATAAAGCCTAAGTTTTCCAGTAGGTTTATGTTAAGGTCTGTGTGTAGTGATACTATTTCTTTGGACTGGGCCATTATAAGGATGTCGTCCAAGTAGATTATTGGTTTTACTCCCCTTGACCTGAGCCATCATGCTACAGGGCGGAGAACTTTGGTGACACACGAAGGGGCTGACTGAGAGGCTGCAGAACTGCCAAACCTTTCCGCCCCAAGTGAATTGAAGGAATTTTTGATGGGGTTGCCAAATTGGTATATTCAAGTATGCGTCTTTTAGGCCTAGTCGGGTTAACCAGTCCCCTTTCCTTAACACGTCTCGTAGGAGGTGTACCCCTTCCATTTTGAAGTGGTGGTAGACCACCCATTCGTTCAACTCCTTTAGGTTTATCACTGGTCTTAACCCCTTGTCTTTCTTTTCTATGAAGATAATATTGCTACCGGACCCACATTGTGTGCCTTCTTGGATTGCGCCTATGGTTAATAGTTCTTCTACTTCCTCTGATACTACTTTTGAATCCTTGTGTGAGAAGGTCAGTCAGTCAGACAAATTACTTTATTCGATTAATACAAAATTAATCATAAAAGTTCCAATATACATCACAAATAAAAACTATAAAAAAGAGTTAAGAAACAATTAATCCATCTCAGCAAATGTGCAATTTCCTGGTTCTCAGTGACAAACATAAAAAGGAGGCAACACTGTAACAGGTTAGTGGGTCAGGCAGCATTCGTAAAAAGTATAAGGCCGGGCGACATTGGCTAAAATGATTCTTACGCAAAAGTGGGATTAAAAATCTTTTTCGATGATTGCAATGAAATTTACAGAAAAAGAAAATGTGCAAATCAGTTTGGCGTGAGGAATCAGCACATGGGCAGCATGGGAGATCATTAATAGAATAGATGCCAGCAGGCAGCAGGGAAGCCCAGCATACACGTAATGTAATTAAAGCGAAACCGTAGCAAAATAAATCTGTGCCGGGGTTTTGTTACAAACTCCAGGTAAGATGATACCCCCTCACTCTGCATTGGGCCCTCAAGATACTCCCTGACCGTAGGTTTACTATACTGTACATTCATTCTCGCATCATTGGCAATTGTTAAAAAGCGGGCTTTTAAAACTTTTTTCAAAACAGATACACAATTTCCTGATGATTCAAATAAACTCCCTAGATCTAAAGTATGTATAGTATTTTTAACATACGTTAACCACTGGATATTCTGTGTGTATTCTAGGGATAAACAATCCATGATAATTTGTTGGGTTAGAATCACAGCGTCTCTTCACCATATTGAATGCCAAAGAAGAATAGGTGCTACGTTTATTTGATCAGTTATATAGGGGATATTTAGCTCTTGATGTAATTTAAAGTTGGAACAACTAATGGGGAGGCTCATCATTGATTTCCAAAAGTATGAGAAGGTCATTTCCCGGGGTATTCTTCTCTGTACTGGGGTACCAGTGAATTCTATTCTGAATACCCTCACTGTTTCTAAGATCCAAGTGTCTTGTGTCACCATGTTCCAGTTCCCAGAGAATTAGACCAATCTCCCTCCCACCTTTATATGGGTATGTTAAAGGTCTTTAGTAATTCTTACCTGCCTAGAAACCTCTCCTTTCTCCTCTGAATCCTCTACCACAAGCTCTTTGTTTCTGTGGGTCGAAGGTGGAGTACGAGCCGAAGCCTGGTGGGAATCTTTGTCCACGTCCCATGTAGGGTCTTGAAGTGCCTTGGCCACGGCCAGGGAACCGACCCTGTGTTCTCCCGGCCCTCCCAAAAATTCTGTCTTGGAATACTCTTTTGAAATCCTTTTGGGATTTTTGAATGGAGCTGAATGCCCCTATGTATTTTGCCATGTCTCGGATGAAATCATCTCCGAAGAGTAGCCCTTGAGCCGAAGCTCCTCCTTCCTTGGTGGCCAATTCTACCAGTTTCAAGTCTATTTTGAGCAAAACGCTCTTCCTTCTCTCATTTGAGAGTGCTGTGTTGGCATTCCCTAGAAGACAGACGGCTCTTTGCGCCCATTGGCGTAACTCCTTTGGGTCATTTAGGGAATCATCAAGGTAGGCCCCTTCCGCCATTTAAAACATTTTTTTGAGTGGTCCACTCAAGTCAAGTAACCGGTCCTGGCATGATTTTAGGCCCTTGTCAATGCCTCTCCTTAGGTATTTTCCTCCTTTAGCGATAAACGCCACAACCTTTGGATCTAACTCTGGGGTTAAGGCTACCTTGTCTGGTAAGGAGGGGCGTGGACCCTCAGGCGTGATCTGACTTCTTTGGGTATTTCTTTGCGGAGCCAAAAAAAGAGATATTCCGCAATATGTTGGGCAGGGGTCCACTCTGGGGATAGGGGGGTGTTTGATCAAGAGTGGGTCGAACATACTTTTTCTGAATGGGTCCATAATGCCCACCTTTGACTCAGGGGCCTTTTGTGCCTCATCATTGTTTTCAATATTCTCTTCATCAATATCTTCAATGTCCGCATCTAAGTCGGACGAGTAGGACAGGCTAATTTCATCCTCCAAATCATTATCGCTCTCAATTGGGGATGGGTGTTGGGCTCTTTGCTGCCCATCTGTAGGGCCCGAGGCACTGTCTGATTCCCGTCCAATGCGTGATGTCATTAGGTTGGAGCATTTCGATTTCTTAAACCCATTTTGTTGTGTTCTCCCCAGCGCTCCTTTTCCTTTGGGCCTTATTTGCCCCGTCTACCCCTTCAGGTTTCTTGAGCTAGCAGTTGGCCAGCCTCCTGGGAAAGGGCCTCCAATTTTTTATTGATTGTGTCATCTAATGACCCAATTACTTTATTAATGGCTTTATTTATTAGCCCTTCCATCCTATCCTTCATGCTACTCACTGAGGGTTCGAGGGACATGCTGGTAGGTAAGTAACTGTCAGCGCTGTCTCTAGAAATGGTTGTTGACAGTTGGTTAGACTACAACTGCCAGAATTAATCTGGTTTCCCAATCTATCTAAATGGCAGTTGTAGTCTATTTAATGTTATGTTCCCAATGTTTTAAGATTGCCTCTGAGTGTTCCTCAGGGCCTTTCCTCTAAAGTCCATCCTCTATTTCCTGTGGGTATCTGTTTCCTGTCTCTTTTTTTTTATTTTGTCCTTTATTAGGGTTATGTTGTGTACCTGAAGAGGAAGAGATCCTTTCTCCTCGTGACTGGTAAGTTACCCTTTCATTTAATGTTTTATTTAATTTATTTATTGCCTTTTTGAGTCCACGGGGGGTGCAGTGCGATCCTATTCGCTGCCCTCGCTGATTAATTGTCCCTTCGTAAACTTGTTAAGTTTTGGCCGGCGAGACGCGCTGCATCGTTATGCGCGTTCGCCGGTTACGAGTTATTTGTCCTTGCGAGCCGGTCTCTTGCTGAGGCCGGTTCCCGTGTGCACATTGAGCGGGGTCCCGTTGCCGTAGCAGTGGGACCAGCCTCTGTTTGTGCATTGGGGACGGTCCCATGGTTGTAGCAGCGGGACCGGCCTCTGATTGTTTCTGGAGCTCTGAGTCGAGCGCGAGCTCGAGCTCAAGTCCTTAAGGGAGCACGAGGTCGGGCTCGGTAGAGGGTCCTACGCGCTCTAATGGGTCAGATCCAGCCTGAAGGGGCCAAAAGAGACCTTGTGTGGCCTTGGGTGCGGGGGTGGGGAACACCCCCGCTCCGAGTTGACAGATTGCGCAATAAAAAGGAAAGGTTTAGTAAATGGACACCATCCACCAACAAACCCAATAACCCACCCTAATATAGGCTTTGACATGCGATATTTTAAAGGGTTAGGGAGGGGTATACAGGTAGGGGGTCAGGTGAGGTGTTAGTTCAGCGCATCAAATCAATAAATTACACTATAACGTTAAAGGCAAGCAAGCTGATATAAAAGTGTACTTATCTGTGGACAGCAGCAACAAAGAAGGGAGAATGCTACGTGCTGACGGATTTTTATAAGTTATTAGAATGTTATTGAAGTTCTAGATCCTTCAATTGTTGCTGCTGTGAGCTGGCAATAAAGGAGATTTGCATAATGTTAGCCTCTGTGTCATGCCATAAAATCTACTTCTATATATTATTATGAGGGCTACTCACCCTAAATCTGGCACTCCAAGAATTGCCTGTAATTACAAAGCCCAAGTCCTTCTTATTTTAGCAAAAAACGCTCCATTACTGCATTTAATAGTAGGACAAACCAGGCATACACCCCTATGGAACATAGAAAATAGCACAGCTTCTTACTCCAATCGGTAATCGACAAAGCCTAACACAAAAGCTTATCTTATTATTAACCAAATTACTCAACCATCTACAGGTATGCCTAGTCACCAGCCGAACTCGCAGTGACACCACCAGACATAATTATTACCTGATTTAGATCGTACGTCCACCTCTAACATAAGGCATTTCATTGTATACACATATACCCCAAGCACTATGTTGTTTTCACACAAACACACCATTCCATTATAACTTCTATTAAAACTACCATCCATCTTCGTATGGTTGGAGTGACATGATTTTACTACATTCGCAGTTATTACAAACTACAGGCAGAAAAGTTGTTCTCCCTAAACCGACAAACGGTTACAATGGAGTACTATCAAAGATACATATTAGCTCTGCTGTATGCCAAAGCAAAAGTCACGTCTAGATAACCTACACCCCGTAACTGAAACTATCCCCTTTCCCACCATCACAGTTCTAACAAGTGGAGAATAAGGCGCAAAATCTCTATCGGCACTTACTGACACAGTTTAGATGACAGGACTCCCTTTCCTCGCGACCCGGCGTCCACTCTACAATATCGAAATATCAACAAAAGTTCACGTTTCCTGGAAACCCCTTAAATACTTGTCGGATTTTTCAAATATATTTCACCCGCAATCACTTCTGCATCACAAGTTCAAATTGGGTACCACACCACACTAGCACATTTTTCATCTGAAATTCTTCTTATTCGACCTGTAAGATCTGTACTGATTCGAGTCATAGGAAAGCACATATTTGTACAAATACCACTGCCCCGTCTACAAATATTACTGGCCGCCATCTTGAAGTGACCAAATAGGTTGCTGACTGGGTGTGTGAGTGGCTGTATAGGTCTGTGAGTGAGTGTGTAATGTCTGGGTAATTATGTAAGTGCATGAGTAGTGCATGGGTGATTGTATGATTGCATAGGTAGTGCCTGAGTGATTCTAAGAGTGCAATTGCCAAGAACACACTGCAAATACCGGTGTTTTTGACAAAGTGTAAAACACATATATAGACAGTTTTACATAAAGTTTCAGTGTAGCTATTTAGTAAGATACTAATTTAACTTTCCCCTTTGCATTCATTTGTCAAAATAAATACATCAAAAATGCATTTTCCTTCCAAACAGCAACACCAGAGGTCGCAATGACATCAGTAGTCACAAATACAAATGACAAAGTGTAAAACAGATATATAGACATGTTTTACACAAAGCATGTCTAGCTGTTTAGTAACATTTTGGTTTTAACTTTATTTTAACAACATATTTCTAAAAAACAACAGCTTCAAAAAATATCTTTCAACATCTGAACTCACGAATACAACATAACTACCAAACAAACATCAAACTATACATTGTTACCCAAACTCATGGGGCATTAAAAACTGCTGAAAAACTAGTGCAATGCACAATGTTTGACAAGACCCTCTCTAGAGGGACGAACAAAAAGTATTCATGTGGGACGACGTCCATCTTATATTATCTTAAAACCTATCATAGAAACCGTCTCCAACTGGTGATCTACCAGAAGGAAGCTGGAGGGCCATCTACATCAGTGGCAGCAGCAACAATAACCTGCCAGAAAGTTCCTTCAGAGGTGCACATTACTAAAACAGATATGGGTCCAGAGTTTTCAATAATGGCCACGTATTGCATGGACTGTAGTATTGTTATTAGTGCTGGTAAGCAGTGTGTTACAGCTATTCGCAATACTGCAAAAAATCATACATGCTATTTTTTTCTCCCCTTTTGCATCTTTTGCACATTTCTCAGTGCAGATTTTTCGAATTCCTCCTGTCCCGGTTGCCATTTTTGTTGCCATCAAAAATATATATATTTTTAAACTTTATAAAGTACTAAAAGAATAATAATTCAAAAACAAAAAATCATGTCACCAAGAAATAAAGAAGTATCATTGGATAATACAGTATTCAACAAAAAAAATAAGAAGAGCATGCCCATTTATCTATCTTGAACATTCTTCAAGAGGAGTTCATAGTGAGCAGATTTGCGTAATGCACAATATGTCATAATACATTGTCAATGGGTACAAATAAAAAAATATTCTTGCGGGACTAAGTCCATGCTTTACCATCTTAAAACAAACCATAGCAATAGTGTAAAAGCAGCAAGAAGGCAATGCAAGGCTGAAGGACCCTCAACTTCAATAGCAACTGCAACAACACCGGGCCAGAGAGTCCCTTCAGAGGTCCAATCTCAACTTCAAGATTTGGCTCCACATTTTTCCCGGATGGCATCATACTGCATGGATTGTGGAGTTGTAGTGAGTGCTGGAGAGCAATCCATAACGGCCCTTCGCAATGCTGCAAGGAATCATAAATGTTGATTTTTTTTTTTTTTTTGGCCCCTCATAGTTTTTCTACATTAGCAGGCATTTTATTATCTTACAAAATGGGTATCTAATATCTATGTGGTCTTTATTTTATCTTCTAAGTTATTGTAATACTACTTACATACAACTTGTCGTATGGACAAGTCAAAGCATTCCTCTACAAATAAATACACACCTAACTTTTGCCAGTTATTATTATTTACTTTTTCACTTTTTAAATACAAGTCAACAGTCTGTGTTTGAATTTACTAGTGAGTGCATCCACAACATATACAAACATACTCTGTTTTTGGAGACCACACTGTGTTAAATTTTATAATCCCTTTTTCAAAACTTTCAACTGTTATATCTGTGTCCTGTTCTGCAACTCCTCCTCTTAACAACTCTTCTTCTTCCCTAGAATCCTGCTCAGGACCAAAGAAACGAAACTGCACATCATCACAAACCTTTTCTGCGTCTGCCACAGTACCATGCAAAAGTACTCTATTCATTTCTCCTAAACATAAAGCAGGAGCTTTTACATAGTACAGCCTCCTAACTAAAGTTTGCATTGTTGAGTGATGTACAGCTAACATCCTGAAATGATGAAAGGTGCTTTGGCACACTTTCTTTGATAAATAAGCTAGTGAGTATCCCTGCAAATTTGTAAGCTTTCTAATCTTGCAAGGATCCGATCCTTGTAAAGTACTTTTTTGTTTTAAACTTCACCTTGGAAAGATACGTAGGAATTTCCTTAATATATCAATGGATAGCTGTCAAATACTACAAACACTACTACAATTCCATTTGTATACAGGCGCCTGACTCTTCCTTCCTTGTACCTGTTCTCCAATAACTTGTTCTACATTTCTAGGTACCATCACCTCTTTCGCTATAGGATTGCCATTCTTCATTTCAGAACATCGTCCTTTGTTTTCAATAGCATGAACTAATCTATTATCCTGGAGATAGCTTTCTTCATTAAAGAAAGACTCTGCACTAGTAGTATGTATACATTCTCCACTAAAAACTATACAAAATTTACTTCCATTCACTAATCTTTTTTTCTGGTTTTTTCTCCTCATGCATAACACCATTTTGTCAAGAGTCTTCATTCTATTTATAATCAAAATGAAAAGCTTCCACTTCAAAGCAAAGGCATTATCAACTACTCTCTCAACTTGTTCTTTCTGTTTCAGTGCCTCTCTCCTTCTTTTATACTTTTTCATAGTTCTCAGTAGATTTATAACTACTCTGCTACAAAACATCCTGGCTCCGTTTTCCTTAAACTGCTTCTGTCTCCTGTTATGGTGTGTCCATCTTTGTTACATTCTTTCCTGTTCTTGTTATATACATTTTGTCCATTGTTAATCTTTCTCATAGTTTGAATTTTATTTTCATTATTTAATAATCTTTGGAAATGTCCACATATATTTTAAAGAAATGACTTTGTCCTCTTACCAATAGCTCTTTTTTCATTCACCACTTTCCCTTCATTTTGCCCGAAGTGAGTCTCAGGTCTGCATAGATACTGTAGTTGCTTCTATACTTTTTTCCTCCGAGTTTTTGTAGGCATTCTGTCTGTAATTGTTCCGTAAGAAAAAAAGAACTATATTTAATGTTTTTTTCTAGCCAATGTACCAGCTACTTTACTACTGGCTTACACATAATACAAAAACAGTTTTTATGTGACGTTGCAGTTTTAAACCTACAAATGAACCTACCTACATAACTACAAGCACTTACTTCAATGTACCAACAGCAAAACACAAAACTTAATTTATTAGTTACCTTTTAATAGTATAGCACCCTCTCCTACAACACACCTGCACCATATCTCAGTTCTCAATTATACACGCTAAAAGATCACTTTATTCCTTATGTACTCAATTTTAAAATAAACATCAACCAAAGTGTAAAAGTACATACAGGGGCCGATTCCGATCTCGGTCGGAGGCGCACCCAATACCATTCGGTCGGGAAAAAAGCCATGCGAAAGCCTGTTTCCCGACCAATCCGTACAGCACACCGAACGAGTAAGTACGATGCGCACAACAGCACAGAATCCGGCCGAGCCGTACTCACCCAAACCAGGTCCTGTTCCCCGACCGAGGCGAATCCGGAAACGCCGAATCGAGTCGCACGGAAGGAAAAATGCAGCTCCGTCCGGCCGAACGAGTACGATGCGCTTCCCGTACGCGCCGAACCCGTCGCTACGCACGGCACGTCAAAGCATCCGGGAGAGGCGCACATAAGCTCCGATTCGCGCCACAACACGATCCACGGCTACGAGACGAACACGCCAGCGACGAGGATGAGGCGAAGCGACGAGGACGACGCGAAGAGACGAGAAGGACGAACGACACGAACCAACCATGAATCCCTTCGTCCCGATCATACCAATATTCTACATTTACTACCGGAACAGGCACGGAAGCGTACGGCGCAGAAGGTAAGTCAGACACCAACCACAAAACACATACAACACGTACACGACACATCACACACACACAGAGGGATGCTGAATATACTTACACCAGCAACAGCAGCACCATAGGGGCGGGATGCCCATCACCAATGCCACATATGCACACAGGGGCCTGAATGCGCACCACCACCCCTACCCAGGGGGGCAGGATGCCTACCACTACTACCACCCTTAGCCAGGGGTGCTGGATGCCTACCACTACTACCACCCTGAGCCAGGGGGGCTGGATGCCTACCACTACTACCACCCTTAGCCAGGGGGGCTGGATGCCTACCACTACTACCACCCTTAGCCAGGGGGCTGGATGCCTACCACTACTAACACCCTTAGCCAGGGGGTGCTGGATGCCTACCACTACTACCACCCTTAGCCAGGGGGGGCTGGATGCCTACCACTACTACCACCCTGAGCCAGGGTGGGCTGGATGCCTACCACTACTACCACCCTTAGCCAGGGGGGGCTGGATGCCTACCACTACTACCACCCTCAGCCAGGGGGGGCTGGATGCCTACCACCACCCTTAGCCAGGGGGGGCTGGATGCCTACCACTACTACCACCCTGAGCCAGGGTGGGCTGGATGCCTACCACTACTACCACCCTTAGCCAGGGGGCTGGATGCCTACCACTACTACCACCCTCAGCCAGGGGGGCTGGATGCTCTACCACCACCCTTAGCCAGGGGGCTGGATGCCTACCACTACTACCACCCTCACCCAGGGGGGCTGGATGCCTACCACTACTACCACCCTCAGCCAGGGGGCTGGATGCCTCACCACCACCCTTAGCCAGGGGGCTGGATGCCTACCACTACTACCACCCTCACCCAGGGGGCTGGATGCCTACCACTACTACCACCCTTAGCCAGGGGGCTGGATGCCTACCACTACTACCACCCTCAGCCAGGGGGCTGGATGCCTACCACCACCCCTTAGCCAGGGGGCTGGATACCTACCACTACTACCACCCTCACCCAGGGGGCTGGATGCCTACCACTACTACCACCCTCAGCCAGGGGGGCTGGATGCCTACCACCACCCTTAGCCAGGGGGGCTGGATGCCTACCACTACTACCACCCTCACCCAGGGGGCTGGATGCCTACCACTACTACCACCCTCAGCCAGGGGGGCTGGATGCCTACCACCACCCTTAGCCAGGGGGCTGGATGCCTACCACTACTACCACCCTCACCCAGGGGGGGCTGGATGCCTACCACTACTACCACCCTTAGCCAGGGGGGGCTGGATGCCTACCACTACTACCACCCTCAGCCAGGGGTGGCTGGATGCCTACCACCACCCTTAGCCAGGGGGGCTGGATGCCTACCACTACTACCACCCTCACCCAGGGGGCTGGATGCCTACCACTACTACCACCCTCAGCCAGGGGGCTGGATGCCTCACCACCACCCTTAGCCAGGGGGGCTGGATGCCTACCACTACTACCACCCTTAGCCAGGGGGCTGGATGCCTACCACTACTACCACCCTTAGCCAGGGGGCTGGATGCCTACCACTACTACCACCCTTAGCCGGGGGGCTGGATGCCTACCACTACTACCACCCTCAGCCAGGGGGGGCTGGATGCCTACCACTACTACCACCCTGAGCCAGGGTGGGCTGGATGCCTACCACTACTACCACCCTTAGCCAGGGGGGCTGGATGCCTACCACCACCCTTAGCCAGGGGGCTGGATGCCAACCACTACTACCACCCCCACTCATAGGATGGACAATGCATGACACAACCAGCACACCACAACCTAGGGAATGCAAGAAGAAGACATCCCCCAACACCATGACAAGCGTGTGTAGACTGTGTCAAATGCCTACAACACCGAACATGACTTTGAACATACAATGTGACCCCCTAGCACATGTGCCACACATATATGTGTGTGGCACCCACAATGCAAGCAGGCCATGACCATTGTGGCAATGGGGTCCAAACCCCCATCACCACAGTGACCAAAAGGTAAGTGTGGGGTCCATAGCTGAAGCACATTTTGAACATTGTGGCAATGGGGTCTAAACCCCCATCACCACAGTGAACAAAAGGTAAGTGTGGGGTCCATAGCTGAAGCACATTTTGAACATTGTGGCAATGGGGTCCAAACCCCCATCATCACAGTGACCAAAATGTAAGTGTGGGGTCCATAGCTGAAGCACATCTTGAACATTGTGGCAATGGGGTCTAAACCCCCATCACCACAGTGACCAAAAGGTAAGTGTTGACAAAGAAAGAGGTGCAACTGCCAAACTGCATGGATGATTCCTGGTCACAGAACAACAAACACATCAGTGGCAAAGTAGTGTATGTGTCCCATTGCAACATAAATTGGGGGAGCCAAATACTGCAGTGCAAATAAGACATACCTTTGGCCATGTGCAGACAAACAACACCCATGGGGGCTGACACCGTCAACAATCATCAATGACACAATGACAGAAGTGACCATCAGAATGCAGACCCACATATTTGCACCAATGGGCACACAAATGCAGATACCCTGTGGAGACTGCAGATGTGAGGTGAACAGATACCATACCATGGCAGCAATGGGACACACAAACCATGATCATTGTGCTGACCGATGACCTAGGAGTCCCAGGGACAGCAGGGGAAACCCACCAAACTACATACAGCCAATGGCACACCCAAGATATGCCAATGCAGTGGTGCAGATGCACAAACACAAACAGGCAGACCCACACTGCACATCATACACAACAGGTGAGGGGGGTGCCAGTGTCCCCAGGCAACCACACAACACATGAGGAGACCTGAATAACAATCATACAGATGTGCATACAGTGCCACACAAAGGTAACTCATGGATCCAAATCCCCTATGTGGGCAAGCAGGCATTGTCAGATGAGAGGGAGCACAAATCACACATGTCACACAGGCACATAGGGACAGCAACTGACACAGCAAGACACAGATACACCACAGCACCACCCCCAGGGACCCCACAATGTGGTGACCCTGGGCTGCATTACAATCCCACTGTGATGACAAAGCTAAATGTGGTTCACACTGTGAACCACAGTCATGTGTCCTGAGCAACTAACTACCATCACACCTACACAAGCACAAATCAAACAGCATGGACAGTAAGCCAAGGCCAACATGGAGGCAGGGGCCTAGCCGGGCAACAACTCTCATCTGCACACACTCAACACCACACCCCTCGACCTCCAACAATGTGCAGCAGTGAAGTACACATGCACTGGTGACATTGCACATGCACCCATGACTATTCCAGGGTGGTGGGTGGGAACCAAGGTGCAGAAACACATCACACATGGCCACTCAACAAGACTCCTGAATGTCTGACACACTGCACACTACGCTGTACATGGACATGACGGCAATACCACACCAACCAATGGGATCCCAGCCACAGTCACACACCAATGAAGAAGCCAAGGTCACCCACAAAGAACACACATAGACAACAACCAACATTGCAGCCCGGACCCTGAGGAGTGCCAGCAGTCACACACACAACGTGTCACAATCACTGAAAGATAACACAAACTGGAAATCACATGACAGGGGCAAACAACAAGTGCCAAGGGGAAACCTGACTGTGACCCATCTGCGTCTGCACACAAACTCAGCCCTGACAGCAAACACACCTATGGGTGACACCCTGATGACCAGTAATGTGCCATGCACCCACATCACAGAGAACCCAGGGAGAAGACTTTGGGGGAACATAGCTCAACTCAGCTAGCATCACAAACAGGTACAACACTAGGGATCACAGCATGCACAGCTAAACGGAAGTGAACACACAGACATGCACATACAACACACACCTTGGGCGCAGGCAATGTCACAGGAGTACACACTGCCATGAGGGGACTCCACTCCTGTGTGAGGAAAGCTGTGCCATATGTTGCCTCAGTAGGGCCCCATCATTTCAGCTGAGCACTTGGTCACACAATCAACAATTAGCACCAAATGAGGGCTCCCGTAACATCAGCCTGGTCATGGAAGTGCCAACGGAATCATCAGCACAGATCCAACACACTTGTATAGCAATGTTGCACTGACAACACAGATGAGTCCTTCCCCATTGATGACCAAACCTGCATGTCCACTGGAGATGGCCACACAGTCAGGGAAGTAGACGAATTGAACAATGGCAGGCACAACAGATGTGCAGGGGTGGAAGCCACAGATGTGAAATAGGCAATCTAAGTAGGAAATCCCATTGCCAAATACTGAACACATGACACCCTCAGATGCTGCTATGGATGACATGGATACACCACAGGATAGGACACATTCCCCCTGGACCACATGGGTTCCTGCACAGTAACACTTCATTATCATGAGACCAAATATCACCATCACTGCAGCAAGGGCATGGTTAGTATCATCAACATCATGTACATCAGATGCAAAAGCACTAGAGAACAGAAAGTTGCTTTATTCAGCATATGTGGCATTAAAAGTAGAAGTCCGGTAGAAAATAAACAAAGGCCAATGGCCAGTCCATCAACAAAGTCACAAGTGGGTGACAGTGGCAGATGCCACCCTACACATGCCACATGGGGGGGGTAGGCCAGGCACCGCAGGGACAGGGTCAGGGCTCACCAGGAGGAAGCAGGGAAGGGGTGGTGGGTGCTGGAGAGCCACTGACAACTGCAGTGGAGGTGTCTGACATGGTGTGTGCCGGCACAACTGGGGGGCATGACTCAGATGTTGTGGGTGCCGGCACGACTGCAGTGGACCCTGCAGATGGAGTGGACAGGTCCGCCACTGCAGTGCCCAAGTCAGACAGGGTGGTAGTGGACTCCACTGCAGTGCCTACCACCAGGGGAGGAGAATGGGGAACAGGCAAGGTGGGCTGGACAGAGGGGGAGGACACCCTCACCACATCAGTGGCACAGACAAGCGCAGCGGGGGGTGTGGTGCCGGGAGAGCAAGTGGTAGGGGGAGAAGGCCGGATCCTCTTGGGGATGGTATATCTGTGGGTGGGGGAACCTGGGGCAGGGTGTGGTGGGGGCAACTGTGGAGTGGGGGCCTGAGGGATGGAGGAAGGAGACCTGGTGCTTGAGCTGCAGGGCGGCGGCGGGGTCTTGCTCTTACCACTCCGGGGGTCTTGCGGGTGGGGGCCTCAGTCTGTCTGCGCCTGGGGGAGGGTGTCCGGGGCGAGGGGCACTCTGCTCCGTGTGGGGGCTTCCTCTTCCCCCTGGATGCTGGAGCAGCTGGATCGGAGGGGAAGAGGCCGAGGTCACTGAGGAAGAGGCGCTGGGTCTTTGGGGTTGCAGGTGAGGCAAGGGAGGGTGTTTTGGAGGGAGAGGCAACTGAGGACTGCGCAGTGCCCGTGGATGCGTGTGTGTGTACCAGGGCCCCATCCCCTGTGAGTCTGGTTTCAGTCCCCTGACTGTGCGTGCGTGTGCTTTTTGTTTGTGGCGTGTGTCTCTGTGTGCTGGACGTGTGTGTGCTGGTGTGTGCCTGTGCCGGTGTGTGTGTGTGCTTGGGACGGGTAAGGTGCTGGGGAGTGTGGATGGAGCAGAGGCAGGAGGGGTGAGGGACTGTCTGAGGAGGGACACTGCTGCCGTCAGGGAGGAGTCCATGGACCTATTGCCCCTCTGTAAGTCAGACATGCCCGATGAGATGCCCTCCATGAACGACACCAGCTGAGTCAACAGAGCGGTGTGCGCATGGAGGACACTCAGCATGGCTGTCTGCCCTACATGGAGCTGGCGAAGGAGGTACACAGACTCCTCACTCAGGGCAGCAGGGGACACAGGGGCAGGGGGTGCGGTGCCTGGCCCAAAGGAGACACGCTCCCGAACATGGGAGCCTCCACGGACCTGGGGAATGGGAGCCGATGGGAGGGCGGTGGTGGTGCTGGTGGTGGCGGGGACAGCAACATTAGCTGGGGTGTGGTGGCTGCTGACACCCGCCTCCATAAGGGAGTCATCCTCCGAGTTGCTCTGGTCCTCAGCTGAGGTGGATGGTGCTGAGGACTCCTCGGTGTGGCTCCCCTCGCCCTCCGTGCCACTGGGTCCCTCCGACCACTCCTCGGCTGCTGACCCAGTCTGGCTCTCTGGCTCCTCCTGGTCCGTGGAGCTGTCCCCTTCCGTGGCCGTGGATGTATCTGCAAACAATGGGGAAACCGACAGACATCAGTCACCTGCACCAAACGCACACACCACTGTGAGCACAGCACATTACAGAGCAAGCCCTGGCATCATTAGTTGTACATTGCTAAAAGTGTCCTAACTGAACAGGAGAAGCCAATTGTCAGTCTGATGCCAAGCATGGCACTCACATCCCACATGGCCTTGCACCCATCTGTCTGGTGTCTGTTGGATTGCAACACCCCAGTGTGGACACATGCACCAAGTACACAGTAGTTGGACAGTGCAGAGGACACGGTGTGGCATGTGGACATGCACACATCACAGCTCTTGCCACTGAGTCAGTACAGGTTTCCGGATGAAAGGGATGCCCAGAGTCAAATAGGAAATGCATGTGATGCATACCAGCGACAGACACCATGATGCACCCATGTCCTGATAGCCAGCGCCACTATGGTGTGCATGTAGCACATGTCACTCCCCTGCAAGACCACCAATAAGTAGACACATGCCATGGCAGAGGCATGACTGCTAAGTCATACATCACTGTCTCAGTGATGTATGACTTGGCAGCCAGATAACAACACTATGCACTGTGTCACAATAGTAGGTCATGGGGAATGCAAGTCCTGGAGCTGCACAAGTGCACATGTACATCCCCCACACAACACATCATCTTAACCCTCATCTGTCCAGGTCATACCTATTGGACATATGGGAGACCTGTGACACTACCCTCTGAACCTGAGCCCCTCACAATCTGCTGTGAATGGGGAACAGCTGCCTGAACTTCACATTCGCATACCCCAGTCTACACGGGCAGCTGATCAAACACCTATGTGACACACAAGTATCGTCTCCTATGGTCACATCTCCAGGGGCATGCTGAGCCCCTACCAAGAAACACCCCAGCAGTCCTGGCAACTAATCCACAGCACACTGACACAGAGGCAGACACCTGAGGGGTCAAATCACTGCGCACAATGTGTCAGCTGATACACGGGAGTGGGAGTACAGAGTGCATTGCATGGCCTGGAGTAGGCATGACTGTCCTGCTCCACATGAATGAGGGATGAGCCCTGGACAGTGGATAGCTGGCTATGTATGTGTGACACACGTAATCTGCACACTCCTGGGGCCCAAACATTGTTCCCACCCGCTGCATGGGCGTGTGCCACATACCCCAGGCACATGTGGTGGCTCAGCACAGCAAGTGGACCGCATATCAAAGCAACACGCAGATTACATGTCCGAACACAGGCGTAGTGTGAACAATGGACCCACCCATGATGCCCACAACAGAGTTAGGGAAACAGATGCTGTCCCCCACCTTTAGTGAAGCAAACTGCAAGGACACAGTCCCAAGTGACACAATTCCCTGAATGTAAGGGCCACACCTGGGTATCAGATGAGCAGTGGGCAGTGCACAATAGAGGGACATGGCTCCTGGACAACATGACTGCTGCACTGTGGCAGTTGAACCAGGCCAGAGGAGGGCACACAGCATGTAATACAGAGTTCACAGTGCAGTCTTAGACTCACCCCCTCCTTGCTGCTGTCTGGCCTTCAGCTGCCCATCCAGGTCTGGAAACACCACCGCCAGGATCTGGAGCATGTGGGGGTCAGGGTCCGTGTTCCGCCCCTCCTGCGAGGAGGCGACAGCTTCAGCTGGACCCGTGCAATCCTCCGGGTCCAGCCCCGAAGGTCCTGCCACCTCTTCTGGCAGTTGCGGATCCGGCGCTTGTAGACCCCCACGGACCGGACAGCCCGGACGATGTCCTTCCAGATCTCCTGCTTCCGATGGGCATTAACCTGTCAGGATGACAAAGTGAAAAGGCCATTACTACACATGCAACATATCCGTGCATGACACAGTTGTATATACATGTCTCAATCACAGGGGCACATGATGTACACAGGCAGTGCAAAGCTGCCCATGGACAGTTTGCCAGACGTCACTACATGGTATCATTGCATGGGAAGTAAAACCTTGTTCAAATGCACTGTCACTGCACCATACCTGTCCAGTGCATGTCACTACACACTATGGGGGTGACAACTACTCAGTGAGCCTGCTAGCCAGTGGCGTGCAGACTTTCAGCCTTGCTAGTCAGACAATATGCACATTCAGAAAGGCAGTGCACAGAACACTCACCTGCTCCCCTGGTGTCCCATACAGCTTGCTGTACTGTGGAAGTAGGCTGTCCAGCAGGGCCTGGTTCTCCTCAAGGCTGAAGGCTGGGGCTCTCTCCACAGTACGTGCCATTGCAGGGTCCAGAGGGGCAGAGACAGCAGCAGTGCCGTGGCAGATGTCGTCCTTGAGCATGTAGTGCAGGCAAGTGAGCTCTCAGGGGAACAGCCAGCAATATATATGTGCTGGAGAGGCAGATACTGTCCCTTGTGTCCAAAGTGATAGGTCCAAGTCGTTTGCATCTTCTGAATCTGGCCAATCCATGGAATAGCAGCACCAAAACACGCCCACAGCATCCTTCAAATCTTCAACTTCATGACATACATGATTTTGCAACATTGTTGTGGGTGACCAACTGATTTTCCAGCAACCGACTCGTTCGAAATTCGAAAACGCGTCCGTTGCCAGGCAAGGCCATTGTCAATGGGTGCGCACCGATCGGTCCATTGCGGTACAACGCATACAGGGGTACAACGCGTACCCGCACACATTGAATGCAATGGGCCGGCCATGGGCACCGATCGGTCCATTGCAGTTCAACGCGTACAGGGGTACAACGCGTACCTGCACACATTGAATGCAATGGGCCGGCCGGGGCACCGATCGGTCCATTGCTGTTCAACGCGCACAGGGGTACAACGCTGTACCCGCACACATTGAATGCAATGGGCCGGCCGGGGCACCGATCGGTCCATTGCGGTACAACGCGTACAGGGGTACAACGCGTGCACCGCACACATTGAATGCAATGGGCCGGCCGGGGCACCGATCGGTCCATTGCGGTACAACGCTGCATAGGGTACAACGCTGCACTCGCGACACATTGAATGCAATGGGTCGGCCGGGGCACCGATCGGTCCATTGCAGTTCAACGCGTACAGGGGTACAACGCTGCACCGCACACATTGAATGCAATGGGCCGGCCGGGGCACCGATCGGTCCATTGCTGTTCAACGCTGCATAGGTACAACGCTGCACCGCGACACATTGAATGCAATGGGCCGGCCGGGGCACCGATCGGTCCATTGCGGTTCAACGCGTACAGGGGTACAACGCGCACCCGCACACATTGAATGCAATGGGCCGGCCGGGGCACCGATCGGTCCATTGCAATTCAACGCGTACAGGGGTACAACGCGTACTCCGCACACATTGAATGCAATGGGCCGGCCGGGGCACCGATCGGTCCATTGCAGTTCAACGCTGCACAGGGGTACAACGCGTGCACCGCACACATTGAATGCAATGGGCCGGCCGGGGCACCGATCGGTCCATTGCAGTTCAACGCGTACAGGGGTACAACGCGTACCCGCATACATTGAATGCAATGGGCCAGCCGGGGCACCGATCTGTCCATTGCGGTTCAACGCGTACAGGGGTACAACGCGTGCACCGCACACATTGAATGCAATGGGCCGGCCGGGGGCACCGATCGGTCCATTGCTGTTCAACGCATCACTGTATATGTGACTGGCATATGTCAGCATGCCTGTCTCAGATGGACATATGCCAGCCACAGATAGCTCCCAGGGAGTGAGGGGCACACCTGCATCACGACAGCCTGTCCAAACTTTATCATAAGGCATGTAAGGCTGCATTTCCTATTGTGTGTATGTTGGTGTACATGTTGTCCTGTGGGTGTCACCTGTGGGCAGCCACCCCCAGGCTGTGCACGTGTTCATGGGGACAGGATCCTGGGTGTTACGTGTACATGACCACTGTGATGTGCAACTGTTCATATCTGTGCATGTGCCATGGTCACATTTCACGGTGGTGTATGTGTATGTCATGTCACATACCCCGTGAGTCCCATGTGGGACGGTATGTTTGAGCCAGGGTGTCCCAGTGGCACAATAGTGATGGTCCTCCACAGTCTTTGTGCATGTAGTGTTTACAATGTCTCTGATTTCATGTGCACAATGGGAGACAGTCTCCACATCCACGTTGTGTGTGCATGGACTTTGATGTTGTGCGTGTGTGTGTCACAGACGTCCATGTCTGTCCTGCCGTGGCAAGTGGGACCACTACCTGTGGGGGTCATGGTTGTTTTGCTGTGGTGTATACATGATACTCCATGTAATGCCAGTGTCCATGTGGCAATACAGGGTCCCTGGGAATGTACCTGTCGTTGAGCTGTGGTGCCTGGGGCACATCTGTCCTCACATGTCACTGTGGGGGTGATTGTGACACGGCAGCAGGAGATGGGAACTGTGACACGGCCTCATGATATCCAATGGGCCAACCTGGGACTAATTGATGCCACCTGTTGGACCGTGTTGACAGATGTTGGCCATGTATGTACCATACATGTCCTTACGGAACTGCACACTTCATGTAGTTGTGCCTCATAATGATGTGTGTTGGGATATTGAGTGTGTTCAATGCCGCATATGTGGGGTGACTGACAATCTTGCTTACTTCTCCTCTGCACTGCAGGGCTCCTGCTGTCCATCGACCATTCCCAGACCTGGCAACGATGGTGGAACGGGACAGCATCCGACGGTACCGCTTCACCAGGCAGCTGATTGAGGATTTGGCAGTGCAGTTGTCCCCACATTTGCAGCCTGGCCGGCCGTATCCTACAGCGCTGACCCCCAAGGTGAAGGTGATGGCAGCCCTACACTTCTTTGCCACCGGTACCTTCCAACATACTGTGGCGACTGCTGGTGGGATGTCACAGACCATGTTGAGCCGTGTGCTCCGCGATGTTTTGGCGGCAATGTTGCTATTCCTGAACCGGTACATCTATTTCCCTAGACTGCGACGACTCACTGACGTGAAGAGTGACTTTTATGCCCTGGGGAGGATGCCGCATGTCATTGGCTCCATTGATGGGACACATGTGGCTTTGGTACCACCACAGGCCCAGGAGCAGGCCTACAGGAACCGCAAGCACTACCACTCGGTCAATGCACTGGTGGTGTGTCTTGCAGACATGACCATCACACACGTGTGTGCCCGTTTCCCTGGTTCAGCACACGATGCCTTTGTGATGAGGAGTAGTCGCATCCCCAGGATGATGGCACAGATGCAGAACCAGCGTGCCTGGCTTGTCGGTGTGTACTGACTTTGTGCCATTGTGTGTGATCTGATCTGTAGTATTCCCCCACTTTTCCAAGTCAGCTAATGTGCACTTGTCTGTCCGTAGGTGACTCGGGATACCCCAACATGCCGTGGTTGCTGACACCCCTCAGGAACCCTGTGACACCAGCCCAGATGCGCTACAATGAGGCACATGGTCGGACCAGGAGAGTGATTGAGCGGACATTTGGTCTCCTGAAGAGCCGCTTCCGCTGCCTGGACAAGACCGGAGGGTCCCTCCCATATGCCCCTGCGAAAGTGTGCAAGATTATCATCGTTTGCTGCATGCTCCACAACCTGGCAGTGCGGAAGGAGTTGCCTCTCATCCAGGATGACAATGACCAACATACGCCACCTGTGGAGGATCCTGGCCTGGACCACGATGCCAGTGACGATGATGATGATGGTGATGTCCGCACACAGCTCATCACCAACTTCTTTAGCTGAATGTGAGTATCCTGAGGTGTCATGTCAATGATGTGAGTTGGCATGATGTGTAGGTGGTGCTCTGGTGCTGTTGGAGTGTGTCCATGGGCTACTTGACTGGATGTGTGTTGCGATGTGTGCTTACAGGTGGGCTGTACTCCCCAACAGTGTTGACATGCTAACTTGGTTCTGGGTGGGTATCTTGTAACATGTATTGTGCATGAGTTTTGCTGTTCTGTCCTGTACTCCATTGCTTTTGACTGTGTGTCATTTCTGTCCTTCACAGGGTACTTTCAGATTCGTTTGGTCAACTGTGTCCACCGACGACGTGATTGCACTTCCAGGCTGGTAGCTGTTGTGTCCCTACAGGTGATGTGCGCCACACCCATGGACTTCCTTCCGTCTACAGTTGTTGACTGTGTGCCCGCTGCCAGGTGGGATTACCTTGCATCTGTAGTGGTTACGACATGTTGCAACTGTGTAATAAACCTGTGCTTCACTTTGTGATGTGCGTTGTCTGTGGTCACACATTTGACTGCCATTTGCTTACTGCACCTGTGGGCTACTTGACTACAACTGGGAATGGGTGTGGTGTCTGTGCATTGCACCGTCTTCCCTGGCAACATCAGTGTAGGCAATGAGTCAGATGGCCTAGGTGTGTATGTGTTGTGTAGCCCTGGTGGTGTGTCTCCCTCATATGTGTCACGTTGCCTTTACTCACATGCCTGTGTTGTCCTTGCTGTTGCAGTTCGCATACACAGTGTAATTTTGCAGTTCATCATCCCCATAACAGCACCCACGTTGGAATCACAACAGAGGCAAGTATGGTGTATTAGTGTGTTTATTGTGATACATTTGTGTGAATAGTGCTTGGATGGGTAGTGCTGTACATAAATCTTGCAATCCGAAGTTCCTAGGTGAATTGAAAGTCCTAGTAGACAGAATCTCCAGTATCGGGGCCACAGTTGTCTGACACATTGGTCCAACTTGTACTCCCCATGCAATGTGTGGGAGTAGTGTTGCCGTCAACAGGGTGAACAGTCTGTGCACAAAGGTGAACATCCAGAACAGGTTCAGGCTTCCTGGGAGTTGCGCTTGGCCATCGGCCTCTCACTTGCCCCTCCTCGGACGACCCTCTTCTTGGGGGGGGCCCTCAAGTACAGGCTGCTGCGGTGCAGGGGACTCTCCGCCAGAGTCATCCTCCCTCCCTGTGGCAGTTGCAGTTTGTTCGGCACCAGATGTTGTTGGCACACAGGGAGGTGTGGACTGGTTGCTGTTCATCTGGCGGAGGCATTGTAAAATGTCCCTGTGCACCGCCGTCATCTCATGCAGTGCATCCCACTTGGACTCCACGTGGGACATGTGAGAGTCCAAGCGGGCATGATGGGCAGCCTGCTGCTGTTTCATGTCTCTGAGGAGCCCCACTACCTGGCTGAGGTCTCCGGTGCTGGACTGGTACGCATCAGCTATGCGTACCAGTTGTGGGTCATCATGCACACCAGCAACCTCTGCAAGCAGCGACCTCTGTCTCCCACCCCTCCCACCACCCCTGCTGACATGTGCAGTGCGTGCAGTGGCACGCACAGATGACCCTGGTCCACCTTGGGGGTTGGTGGTGGTGTCCATGGCCCCAGGTTGGTCCAGGGTCCCTGTGCTGGTGTTGCTCCTTGTTCTGTCCATGTCGGCAGGGATGGTATTTGTGGTGACAGTCGTTGGAGGGGTGGGTGCAGGGGTGCAGCTGGTGGTCCTGCTGGTGCTGCAGCTGGTGGTCCTGCTGGTGCTGCATGTAGACTTGCACCGGATGTGCCAGGTTGGTCTTCTTCGTCCGAGGAGGGCAGAGGCTGTACGACGCCAGTGAGCGCCGCATCCTCTTGAGCCTGGGACTGGGACTCCTCAGCGTCTGCTGCTGTGTCCCCATCATCACCTGTTTTTGGGAGACACACACAATGTATGTTATGTTTCTGCAGGCATCAATGGTTGACACACATGACAGTTGTGACTGTGCCTCTGGGTGCGGGCCTGTACATTGCATTGTCCTAAGTCGTCACAGTCAGGGGTTGATATTGGTGTGGCACATTGTCCTGCATTATTTGGGCATTTCTATGTATTTTTTGGGGTGTGAACATGGTCTGCATTGGTTGTGTTTGGTTGACAGCCGGCCCTCCTTCCCACCCACCCAGCCAGTCAGTTATCCCACCATGGACTGTGCTTGCATTGCAGGGGGTGGAAGTTGTCTCTCAGGATGTCAGTCAGTGGTGTCCTGCTGTTTGTTGGTGCACAGTTGCCAGCAGGGCCTTGTGCTCCCCACAGCATTAGCCAGTGTCAGCCATCTTGTGAGTCCTTCTCCACTCCCTGTGATGTGAGCATGGTTCAGGGTGGTGTTGATGGGACAGTTGTGGGGGTGACCAATATCAGTGACTACGACTCCCATCATGCTATTGCCTCCACCCCCTTCCCAGCATGCCCATGCTTCCTTCCTTTTGACTCTGCTTCCCTGTGGGGAGGGCTGGCTGTGCTGACAGGATGGCTGGGAGTGTTGTCCTGGCAGTTGTTTGGCTAAAAGTCCCAAGAGTGTCCCTGTGCTTCACACAACATAACCCAGGGTGGTGGTTCTTTGTGGGATCTTGTGTTAGGATGGGGGCATTGCATTCTCCCAGGTGGGTTCTGTGGAGTTTGTGTTGGGGGTGTCTGAGGGGAGGTGCTTGTGACTATGGTCAGTGCTGCAAGTCCTCCTTCCCACCCACCCAGCCAGCCAGTTATCCCACCATGGAACGTGCTTGCATTGCAGGGAGTGGAAGTTGTCTCTCAGGATGTCAGTCAGTGGTGTCCTGCTGTTTGTTGGTGCACAGTTGCCAGCAGGGCCTTGTGCTCCCCACAGCAGTAGCCAGTGTCAGCCATCTTGTGAGTCCTTCTCCACTCCCTGTGATGTGAGCATGGTTCAGGGTGGTGTTGATGGGACAGTTGTGGGGGTGACCAATATCAGTGACTACGACTCCCATCATGCTATTGCCTCCACCCCCTTCCCAGCATGCCCATGCTTCCTTCCTTTTGACTCTGCTTCCCTGTGGGGTGGGCTGGCTGTGCTGACAGGATGGCTGGGAGTGTTGTCCTGGCAGTTGTTTGGCTAACAGTCCCAAGAGTGTCCCTGTGCTTCACACAACATAACCCAGGGTGGTGGTTCTTTGTGGGATCTTGTGTTAGGATGGGGGCATTGCATTCTACCAGGTGGGTTCTGTGGAGTTTGTGTTGAGGGGGGTGTGAGGGGAGGTGCTTGTGACTATGGTCAGTGCTGCAAGTCCTCCTTCCCACCCAGCCAGCCAGATATCCCACCATGGTACGTGCTTGCATTGCAGGGAGTGGAAGTTGTCTCTCAGGATGTCAGTCAGTGGTGTCCTGCTGTTTGTTGGTGCACAGTTGCCAGCAGGGCCTTGTGCTCCCCACAGCAGTAGCCAGTGTCAGCCATCTTGTGAGTCCTTCTCCACTCCCTGTGATGTGAGCATGGTTCAGGGTGGTGTTGATGGGACAGTTGTGGGGGTGACCAATATCAGTGACTACGACTCCCATCATGCTATTGCCTCCACCCCCTTCCCAGCATGCCCATGCTTCCTTCCTTTTGACTCTGCTTCCCTGTGGGGTGGGCTGGCTGTGCTGACAGGATGGCTGGGAGTGTTGTCCTGGCAGTTGTTTGGCTAAAAGTCCCAAGAGTGTCCCTGTGCTTCACACAACATAACCCAGGGTGGTGGTTCTTTGTGGGATCTTCTGTTATAATGGGGGGCATTGCATTCTCCCAGGTGGGTTCTGTGGAGTTTGTGTTGGGGGGTGTGTGAGGGGAGGTGCTTGTGACTATGGTCAGTGCTGCAAGTCCTCCTTCCCACCCACCCAGCCAGCCAGTTATCCCACCATGGAACGTGCTTGCATTGCAGGGAGTGGAAGTTGTCTCTCAGGATGTCAGTCAGTGGTGTCCTGCTGTTTGTTGGTGCACAGTTGCCAGCAGGGCCTTGTGCTCCCCACAGCAGTAGCCAGTGTCAGCCATCTTGTGAGTCCTTCTCCACTCCCTGTGATGTGAGCATGGTTCAGGGTGGTGTTGATGGGACAGTTGTGGGGGTGACCAATATCAGTGACTACGACTCCCATCATGCTATTGCCTCCACCCCCCTTCCCAGCATGCCCATGCTTCCTTCCTTTTGACTCTTCTTCCCTGTGGGGTGGGCTGGCTGTGCTGACAGGATGGCTGGGAGTGTTGTCCTGGCAGTTGTTTGGCTAACAGTCCCAAGAGTGTCCCTGTGCTTCACACAACATAACCCAGGGTGGTGGTTCTTTGTGGGATCTTGTGTTAGGATGGGGGCATTGCATTCTACCAGGTGGGTTCTGTGGAGTTTGTGTTGAGGGGGTGTGAGGGGAGGTGCTTGTGACTATGGTCAGTGCTGCAAGTCCTCCTTCCCACCCAGCCAGCCAGATATCCCACCATGGTACGTGCTTGCATTGCAGGGAGTGGAAGTTGTCTCTCAGGATGTCAGTCAGTGGTGTCCTGCTGTTTGTTGGTGCACAGTTGCCAGCAGGGCCTTGTGCTCCCCACAGCAGTAGCCAGTGTCAGCCATCTTGTGAGTCCTTCTCCACTCCCTGTGATGTGAGCATGGTTCAGGGTGGTGTTGATGGGACAGTTGTGGGGGTGAGCTATGTCTGTGACTATGACTCCCATCATGCTATTGCCTCCACCCCACTTCCCAGCATTCCCATACTTACTTGCTTTTGTGGGGAGTTCAGTGTGTGTGGGTGTGAGAGCAATGGCAAGATGGCTGACAGTGGTGTCCTGCTGTTGGTTGGTGTGCAGTTCCCAGCATGCCCTTGTGCTCCCCACGACACAGCAACAGTGTCAGACATCTTTGATGGGCCTTTCCACTCTCTGTGGGATGTGCATGCGTGAGTGTGAGCTTGCTGGGCCATGTGGTGGGGGATGTAGAGCTGTGACTACGACTCCCATCATGCTATTGCCTCCACCCCCTTCCCAGCATGCCCATGCTGCCTTCCTTTTGACTCTGCTTCCCTGTGGGGTAGGCTGGCTGTGCTGACAGGATGGCTGGGAGTGTTGTCCTGGCAGTTGTTTGGCTAAGAGTCCCAAGAGTGTCCCTGTGCTTCACACAACATAACCCAGGGTGGTGGTTCTTTGTGGGATCTTGTGTTAGGATGGGGGCATTGCATTCTACCAGGTGGGTTCTGTGGAGTTTGTGTTGGGGAGTGTGTGAGGGGAGGTGCTTGTGACTATGGTCAGTGCTGCAAGTCCTCCTTCCCACCCACCCAGCCAGCCAGTTATCCCACCATGGAACGTGCTTGCAATGCAGGGAGTGGAAGTTGTCTCTCAGGATGTCAGTCAGTGGTGTCCTGCTGTTTGTTGGTGCACAGTTGCCAGCAGGGCCTTGTGCTCCCCACAGCAGTAGCCAGTGTCAGCCATCTTGTGAGTCCTTCTCCACTCCCTGTGATGTGAGCATGGTTCAGGGTGGTGTTGATGGGACAGTTGTGGGGGTGACCAATATCAGTGACTACGACTCCCATCATGCTATTGCCTCCACCCCCCTTCCCAGCATGCCCATGCTTCCTTCCTTTGACTCTGCTTCCCTGTGGGGTGGGCTGGCTGTGCTGACAGGATGGCTGGGAGTGTTGTCCTGGCAGTTGTTTGGCTAAGAGTCCCAAGAGTGTCCCTGTGCTTCACACAACATAACCCAGGGTGGTGGTTCTTTGTGGGATCTTGTGTTAGGATGGGGGGCATTGCATTCTCCCAGGTGGGTTCTGTGGAGTTTGTGTTGGGGGGTGTGTGAGGGGAGGTGCTTGTGACTATGGTCAGTGCTGCAAGTCCTCCTTCCCACCCACCCAGCCAGCCAGTTATCCCACCATGGAACGTGCTTGCATTGCAGGGAGTGGAAGTTGTCTCTCAGGATGTCAGTCAGTGGTGTCCTGCTGTTTGTTGGTGCACAGTTGCCAGCAGGGCCTTGTGCTCCCCACAGCATTAGCCAGTGTCAGCATTCTTGTGAGTCCTTCTCCACTCCCTGTGATGTGAGCATGGTTCAGGGTGGTGTTGATGGGACAGTTGTGGGGGTGACCAATATCAGTGACTACGACTCCCATCATGCTATTGCCTCCACCCCCCTTCCCAGCATGCCCATGCTTCCTTCCTTTTGACTCTGCTTCCCTGTGGGGTGGGCTGGCTGTGCTGACAGGATGGCTGGGAGTGTTGCCCTGGCAGTTGTTTGGCTAACAGTCCCAAGAGTGTCCCTGTGCTTCACACAACATAACCCAGGGTGGTGGTTCTTTGTGGGATCTTGTGTTAGGATGGGGGCATTGCATTCTACCATGTGGGTTCTGTGGAGTTTGTGTTGAGGGGGTGTGAGGGGAGGTGCTTGTGACTATGGTCAGTGCTGCAAGTCCTCCTTCCCACCCAGCCAGCCAGATATCCCACCATGGTACGTGCTTGCATTGCAGGGAGTGGAAGTTGTCTCTCAGGATGTCAGTCAGTGGTGTCCTGCTGTTTGTTGGTGCACAGTTGCCAGCAGGGCCTTGTGCTCCCACAGCAGTAGCCAGTGTCAGCCATCTTGTGAGTCCTTCTCCACTCCCTGTGATGTGCGCATGGTTCATGGTGGTGTTGATGGGACAGTTGTGGGGGGGCAATATGTGTGACTGCGACTCCCATGATGCTATTGGCTACACTGACTTGGCCAGCATACACAGAATTCCTTCCTTTGAGTGGTCTTCACTGTGTGTTGGTGTTGTTGTGGTGGCTACATGTCTGGATGTGTTTGTTAGTTCTATTTGTGCCACTGCCTAGCTGTAGTTGTAGTTGTGTTTGTACATGTGATGGCACAGTTGGATGTGACTTTTTTGATGGCATGTGTTGTGTTTATCTGACTGACATACTCATTTTGGGATGATTCTGTTCTGGTTGCTGTGTAATTGCTATGAGTGCATGGTTTGACTCTCCCTTGACAGTGATGTGTGTGTGTTTTGTGGCAGTATATTGTGTACATTTGTTGTGTACTCACCAGGCTCTGGGATGTCCTCTAGTCCATATATGCTCACTGGCGGAAGGATTGCCTGCACCTTCTCCTCCCAGGGCCTGAGGTATATTGGCTTGGCAGGAGGGCCACTGCCGGTGTATTGGCTGTTGATGTAGTCTTTCTTGAGCAGGTCCCGTACCCTCCTGCGCACGTCATACCACCTGTTCTGGATGTCGCTCTTTGTGCGCCGACATGGTGATTGTGCGTTCACCCTGTTGATGATCCTCTCCCACATCTTGGTTTTCTGGGAGATGGGGGTCTGTTGGACCAGTGTGCCAAACAGCTGTGGCTCTACCCTGAGGATCTCGTCTACCATGACTTCCAATTCACAATCTAGGAACTTGGGATTCTTCTTGGGGGCATGGTGATGGGTGGTGATGGTGAGTGATGTGTGTGTTGGTGTGCAGGTGAGGGTGTGTGAGTGTGTGTTTTGCTGGGTGTATGTGAGGTAGGTATTTGTTGGTGTGCTTATGGTGTGTGGCTTGTGTGAGGGATGAGCTGTGGGTGTGTGGTTGCTTTCTCTTGGGTGCTGGCAGTGGAATGGCATTTGCAAAGGATCCTGGTTGTGATTTGTGTCCTTTATATGGATGGAGTTGTGGGTGTGTCTTTGTTCTCTGTCCCCACCCCCCCCCCCAGTATTTATTGGCTTAGTAATTGCTTGTTTGGCCTTTTTTTGTGTGATGTTTCCTTTGTACTGTCTGTGCATGTTGGAAACGTTCTTGTGACCGAGTCGGACCCTGCATTTGTCTCGTACGGTCTTCTCCGTTTCATTCACGCTGTGTTTGTGCAGTTTTCTATGCTGCGTACGCGTCGGTCGCGGTGTTTTGTGTTACTTCGGCTCGGTTTTGTATGCGTGTCGGTCGTACGGCTTGTCCTCCGTCCGACTCGCTCGTGGTTTTCGCGCCTTGCATCGTACTTTGCGGTTTGGAGTTCGCGTGTACGTTGCGGTCGGATTTGTTCCGGGTGCGTGTCGGTCGGTTGGATTCGCGTGTTTTTCCGACCGGATTGCTGTTTTCCGTGCGGCTCGGTCGTTCGACTTGGGTTCGGTACGTGTCGGTCGGATTTTGCACGCCTTGCATCGTACTTGGCGTGTCGGGCGCCACAGGTACGTGTCGGTCGGTATAATTTCCGGATCCGAGTCGGTCGGTGCTTTTTCCGGCCCGAATCGGAATCGACCCCACAGTGTCTCAATACTGTAAATCCAAAAACACACATAAGAGCTATTTCTATGCCTCTCTACCGATGTATCACTGGTACATTTAGTGTTTCAATACTTTTTTACTTAGATGTGTCAGATTTAAATATTGAGAAAAACTGCACATAAAAATCTGCACATTAATCTGTATCACAGCATTATAGCTCACTAATTCTTCTGAGTGCACGCAAACAGTGTGTGACAGGTTACATATATAATTCACCAGATGGTTCTAAAAGAGTACATATTCCTCAATAAAACTTGTAAATACATGTTTTTCTGGTTGACTACAAAAATACTCCCTGGATGATTGGCTTAGTGCATATATAGGGCCTAGGTGATTCTCTCAGAATATAGGTAGTGCCTGCATGATTCCCTGAGTATGTAGGAACTACACTGGTGGTTCCATATATGCATAGTTAGTGCCTGTGTAATCACATGACTATATTGCTACTATCTGGGCGATTGGATGAACACATGGGTATTTGCCTGCGTAGTTCAACGAGTACATAATTAGTGCCTGCGTGATTGGAAGAGTGCATGTGTAGTGCCTGGGCAATAAAATAAGTCTAGTTATCACACTTGATATATAATTACATACATGGCTCTCTAAGAGCATACATTGCTCTGTTACTCAGCCTGCACATGCATCAGTAAGTTTCTAAAACTGAAAACAACAATTCTCACTTTTTCAAAGCACAAAACCTTTTCTTAATGGCATACCTACATCATTTCGCAAACATTTCTTGTGTCTTTAAAACATATATTCAGAATTTCTCAAAGAAAAGTTACACGCCAAGTGAAGCTAGCATAAGAACTCTCAAGAGACATTCTACACTATTAACACTCCTCAATTTTAAACATAGCATGTTTAAAGAAATACACCACCCTCACAATATACATGAAATTTTCAACAGCCTTAAAGAACATAGATCAACATGTAAACATATATGTGATTTCATAATAGATATATACCTTCAGGCCATCTTCCCAAAAATATATAATTGTATGCATCTTTAGGTAAACTCAAGAGTCTCATCGTACATATAACCATCTACAACTACAAAAACCATATCTCACCATCTAAGTATATGCAAACCGGTCATATAAGTTAAAAACCACATTGACAAACACTTCATAATACATACCTAACAAGTATTACTACTTTATAATTCATATACAGACGCAGCACATTTTCTTTTCTTTTATTTCTAACTACACTACTCCTGTTTACTAATGTGACTAGAACTACCACAACTCCTAGAATGCAAGTAATATAGATGTATCTATTCTGCACATAATGCTTAGACATTTAAAACATTGTCATTTTTAAAGTCATTGCTCATGGTAATTTTCAACAGTACTAAAATCTTAAACACATACCGCTGCCGGATACAGTTCATCAGATATATTTGTTATCACATCACTGTGATACTCTTTGTAATCAAACTCCCATATACATCTTCATTTCTAATCCACATTTTTTAAATAATTATAAAGTTATATACATACCGGTGAACTGAGTTTGTTGATTATTTGTTTTAGCTCTTTCTGGATAGTTTTGACACTGTTAAGATTTGCAAAAACTAAGCACAAGAATGGTACACCACTCTCATAGAAAGCAGCTATAAAATGGCAACCTCTTCAACTTTCCACTCTATGATCATGAGAAAGGCAGCAAATGAAATCATGTCTTTCATTTTAGACTACTGTATCTCCACTTGTGAATGGTTAGCATCTGTTAACCCTTCCCCTCTGTTTCAAAACGAGGTTCTTGTCTCCCCGTGTTTGCGGTGTTTTCGCAATCATCGCGGAGTCATCGCGGAAAAAAATGGGAGTCCAAACCAATATTTAGCTTCAGTTTTTTAAAATGTAAATACTGAACAACAGTTTATTACATAGTCCTGAGTTGGAAATTAAAGTTTGTCATTACTTAAATTGTGTCATAACTCCTCAACTTTAAAAAAAAATGTTCTTTCTCTTTAACACCCTTCCCCCAATACACTCTTAGCTCAGTGTACCTAGCAACCCGGTGGAACCAGTAGGTCACAAGCTCCCAGCACATTCTAGAAGGAACATGAAACTTCCAAATAAGATACAGCAGTGGTGGTTTACGCCACAGATTCAAAAGCAAATCCATGTCTGTATTTTTTTTTTTTTTAAACAACAGCCAATACTAGGACTTGTTGCTAAGGCATTCAACACACTACCTAATTTTATTCACTTTCATGCTGACAGCATCCAATAAAATATATCTTTAAAAACAAACACCTCAATTTTAACAACTTTTCATTTGGAAAACTACCTCATTCAGCTCCAGCCTTCTCCTGACTGCTATTGCTCCTTCACTTCAAAATGCTTAGTGTGGGCCACAGCTATGTCTCTTGGGATAATGAGGATGCAAAAAAGAGAGGTATTGACAGTGACTTGGGTTTGCCAAATGTGGAGATTGCTTGGTTTGGCCAGAGAGGGTTAAAATTTCATCAATCGCTGGCTTTGGTTAAATCCATTGTGGATTCTCAAGCTCCTCACCTCATGATTGTGCACTGTGGTGGCAATGACCTAGGCACATTGACTGGGGAAGGGCTGGAAATCCTAATGAAAGAAACCTTTGCAGAACTGTTGTCGCTTTTTCCTCACACTGTTTTGGTGTACTCTAATATATGCCAAAAACAGAAATGGAAGTGGTCAAATCAATTCTGTCCACAGATTGACAAAGCCAGGAAACATGTTAATAAAACTGTTTCCGCTTTCCTCAGAGACCCTAGCATGGGCTGTATCTATAACAACAAACTGTGTTTTGACATGCATGGAATTTATAGAAATGGTGGAGTGCACTTTACAGATGAAGGCAACAGGGTGTTTCTAAGTAACCTGAAACTCTGCATCCGATCTTATGTGTAGCTGTCGTATACACACAATCAACACAAAGGCTCTTATCAGAGCCACACTAGTACCCGAAATATTGTTAATTTTCTTTAAAAAGATCCTTTTTTTCAGTTTTTGGGAATCTTTGCGGCGACGTCGCGATGGTCGCAGATACGTCATGAGAATGGAAAACAAAAGCAGACATTCAACGGGCAACAGCACATCCAAAAATAAGTAGAAAAATTCATTCTAAACATTGAACTACACATATTACTATATACATGCTTCTTTAAAAACATGTTTAAACTCATTTTTTGGTACTAAGTTTCTTTAAAATCCATCTTTAAGACCTATTTTCCATTTTCACGGTTATTCTGGGAATCGTGACGATGCTGTTAACTGCGACGATACCGCCTTTTCCATAATGTGAAAAACACATATGTGCACACATATTACAGTATTTTACACACTAGGATTTTATTACTGTGCACTTCAAACTCATGTTTTTCTAGTGTATATCAGAACAACCATTTCTAAAACCAATTTTCCGTTTAGGCAGTGAGGCCGGAGATCGTGATGACGTCGGTAATCGCGATCCCCACGGATATGGCGCGAAAGCGGAAAGCAAAAGCAGGAATTCAATAGCCACCACCACATTCAAAAATGATAACTATATATAAAATTCAAACCATCACACTAGGTAACTCACTATCTAAATAACTCTACAAAAACGGGGGGGGGGGGGGGCACTAGGTGGCGCACGAGCGTGATGGCCGCACTTCTGTGTGGCTCCAGCAGCTCGGGAGAAATATCCGTTAGAATCCTGCCCGAAGAGCTCACTATGATGAAATACAACGGCGGAAACTAATATGTGGTGATCCAGGCTTGCCAAAACTAAAGATTGAAATGCGGAGAATGCCGACTAATTACTGAATCGGCACCGCGAGGTGGCCCGGTCCCCCTTACGCCGCCCCAGGCCGTGAGAGGCAACGTCACGCAAGTCCGAGGCCTCAGTGGATGAGATACGCCCAGCGAGATAAAACCACCAGGACGGGACACCCCGGAGCCTGGATAGTACCGCGAGGCAACAAGAGAACCCTCCGGTGCAGCGATAGACTCCGGGAGAGACATCGCCTGGGCGAGATCCGATTTCTGAGCCAAGCAGGGGAACTGAAGCCACCACGCAAGGTAAAAGCGCTCTGGGAGTAGGTTAGCGGCCAGCGCGAGGCCGCAAGGAAGCTCTCCTGCATCGTGGCAGAGACCGAATGCGATACGGCCCGTGAAGAGACCCAGAGACAGGACCGCGCTGGGGACCAGATGCCGCCGCACACCCTGGCAAAGGAACCGGGCGGCCTGGCAGCGCGTGAGGGGGACCGGTAGTCGGCTTGAAATACTGTGTCTTGAAGTACCTGCATACATCGAGTACATTGCAGGAGAGGTCTAAAACAAAAGGGAAAAACAGAAAAAAAGCACAGTAAAAAGCGCACATTAGGGAAAACTCGCATGTAACGAAGCAAGGCAGCGCGGAGAAAGGAACATGCAGGCACTCATTCGGAAAGGTCGCCACGTCGCAGCCAGAAGGTGGGGAACGCTGCGTGTTGAACAAGCCTGGCAAGAATAAAACTGGAACACGACGAATAGATAGTAAAAAAGCATATCACGCCTATTTAGGAGGTCGTTGTGTACAATAAAACGACAGAGAAAGACCCCCCCCCCCCCCGAAAAGAAGCTATGGAACCTGCAAGCACGTACGGTGATTAATGTGTGGAGCCACCTCAACCGCAGAGAATAACTTGTGGCCAGCTAAGAGAGCAGGCCAGGTATACTGCTGGTGAGGTCAGTGCGCTAACGCACATAACCCCACAAAGATTCGCTAACAGGCGCGGACTGCAATGTAACTGCGCCTTAAGCATGGGTAAACCGGACGGAAAGCAAACTCGGATCAACTTTGAACCAAAAAAAGGGACGAGATCCCAGCACGAAGAAGGGGAGCATACTGAGATGGCGCAATCTCAAGGTGCAGGGCCCAATCAGGAAGATGAAATGAAAATTCTCCTACTCGAGATGAGACAGAGTCTAACTTCCATCGAAACCAAAATGGATTCAATGAAGAGCAGAATGGACTCCATAGTACTAAAAATTGAAAAACACGACGCGAGTATCACCGAAGCTGAACGCCGAATATCGGACACTGAAGACAAAGCAAATGAGATTCACAAGCAGGTTGCGCAGATGGACAAGGTACTAAAGGTGATAGCTGCGAAAAACGAAGATTTAGAAGCGCGTTCGCGCTGCAATGATATACTTGTTATTGGAATACCTGAAAGTGCAAACACAGGTAAAATGGAAGAGTACATGGAGCGCTTGCTACGTACTGTTTTTGGTGATGCCTCATTCTCCCAATATATGGTAGTAGAACGTGCACATCGTACTTTGGGCCCTCGACCACCTCCAGGTACCCCGCCAAGACCAATTATTTCACGACTACTGAATTACCGTGATAGGGATGTGGCGTTGAAACTAGCCAGGGAAAAGCGTAAGCTCAATTTTGAAGGGCACGATTTCACACTGTACCCGGATTTTACGTTGGCAGTACAAGAGGCTCGCAAAAAATTCATTCCAGTTAAGCGTCAATTAAGAGAGGCGCAAATAGACTATGCTTTAATGTACCCAGCGCGCCTAAGGATCACCCATCAAGGGAAGCAATACTTCTTCGTCCAAGTGCAGCAAGTGGAGGAATTTTTAAAGAGGCATAATCGCAAAGGCTCGAACCGACTTCTGGAGGCATCACACTCAAGAGCTACGTCACCTACCTCAGAATGAATGGAACTCTTACTAACGGACACTGATGGAGGGAAAGTACACCGGATATGTACACAGAACTGAATATAAAGAGCCACCTTGAAGGTCTCACGACTACGACTGAAAGCAGGGGCGACTGGAAGCAGCTGATAACTGAAGGCATTGTGACCGTGAGAAGAAGTATACACCAGATAGGTGAACTATAGGGATGAACAAGCAAATTGTAACCGAGCAACCCCCCCCCACCACTCAGTTGAGATATAAAGACCTTTATGGGTGGAAGGGTGGACGGCACCATGCTAGCCCCTGACGTACCCCCGAAGGGAATTCCCCCGCAGTTTGGGATGTTTATTGAGTTTAAACTTTTGAATCTTTTGGGTGAGGGAGGGTATACTGCTGCCGGCAATGTTGGGGTGCCGCTGTGGGAGGGAGGGGTAGAGAATTGAAAGTCAAGATAAGTACACAAATGCAGATAGCACGCACTGAGATAATTGCACATGCATCAATGGCTATGGCTTTAAATGGTAAAAAACGATCCAGCTTAATGTTGCACATGAGTAAGTATGACGAAGACTAATCAGGCACAGGAAGTACAATTAATGACATGGAATGTCAGGGGACTGAACAAACCATGCAAACGCAGACACATAATAGCGTACCTAGAACGCCATAGAATTCAAATAGCTATGTTACAGGAGACACACTTAGACCCACAAAGTGCTCCGACATTTGCCAGTAAGTGGGCCGCATATAGAACGTTCTCTTCTATTTCCACCTATACTAGAGGGACTGCAATATTAGTCAAGAAAAATACCCCATTTGCCCTCATAGGGGAAGCCCAGGACAAGCTGGGCAGATACACTATAATGTGGGGGTAACTGTTTGCAGAATCTGTTACATTGGTTTGCTGTTATGGACCCAATGTAGAATGCCCCGAATTCTTTGCCAAAATATGGGGGAAGATTGACGAAATAGGATCCACACGCTTGATATGGGGAGGGGATTTTAACACGGCCGTGAACCCTCAGATAGGTCGACTCCCCTGCCTCACCACTATTCCAAAACACAGAAAATGATATCCAACATACTGGCTGATAATGACCTTATAGATGCTTGGAGGCATGTACATACAGTGGGCAGGGAAGGAACACACTACTCGGCATACCTTGAGTCTTGGTCTAGATTAGACTACTGGGTAGTGTCTAAAGGAATGGGACCCTGGGTCACGAAGGCAGTCCACTTACCTAAAACGTATCAGATAATTCCCCAGTGCATATGACATTAACCCCACCAACACTCACTGCGCCCTTTATGAGTTGGAGACTCATGCCAAACATGTTATTGGATGTAGTGTTTCAGACAGAACTAGGCTAAGAAATCTCAGATTTTTTCCAGAGAAATATAGACACAGTGCCCACTATAACCACTGTATGGGAGGCCTTTAAGGTTACCGTCAGAGGGTATTGTATTGCCAAAGGATCTGGAGTCCGGCGAGACAGTCGACGAACACTGCATACACTCGAGACAGATTTGAAGAAATTAGAATGTGAGTTAACAAGGGGAACAAGCGGAGACTTACAGAAGGAGATAAGGGATAAGATTACAGAATACAAAGAAATGGCGGATAGGGAGTGCCTATTCAGAGGAAAATATTTTAAAACGCGACAATATGGCAAGGGAGAGAGGCCCGACAAGCGCTAGCAGATGCAATTCGGAGACCACGTTTCTCCAACTATGTCCTAGAAATTACTGACCCTACAGATAACACTCACAGAGGGAGTGATGCAATCCTACAAGTGTTTAAGGAACATTATGCTAGCTTATATAAGTGCCAAAGGCATTCCCAAATAGACCTGCATGCTTATCTAAACGATGTGGCATTGGGATGGTTGGGGGACTCACAGAGAGAGTTTCTGGCAGCACCATTAGAGGAGGACAAAATACGAGAGGCAATTATGAAAATGAGATCAGGCAAAGCACCGGCGTTAGATGGCCTCTTGATAGAGTTCTACAAAACATATATAGACCAACTTGCGCCCATACTGAAGGCCTTATACGAAGAGGCATATGAGTCGGGGATGCTGCCCAATACAATGAGAGAAGCCTTAAACACTTCCATTCTAAAACCTGGAAAAGCAGCAGACCAATGCGACTCTTACAGACCATTATCTCTTATTAACAGTAACACTAAAATATTAGCCAAAGTGCTGGCTAATCAGCTAACCCTGCTGATGGAGAAATTGGTGTTGCCAGACCAGGCAGGATTCATCCCAGGCAGAGCCACATCCCACAACCTCCGAACCCTGTTCTCCATAATGCAAGATATAGACCCGGAAATGGCTGCAGTGGTGGTCTTTTTAGACGCCACCAAAGCATTTGATTCAGTTGAGTGGGACTACATGCTGGGGATACTGCAACGAATGGGAATGCCAGTGGAGTTCCTTTCATGGATAAAACTATTAAATACTTCCCCTACGGCTAGAATATTGCTCAATGGCCAAACCTCTCTGCCTTTCTTGATAACTAGGGGGACACGACAGGGCTGCCCTCTGTCCCCTTTATTAATTGCTTTGGCCATCGAGCCCTTAGCATCCAAACTCAGGCAACACCATCGCGATAGAGCCCTGCAGTATCCCATGCATCAAGTGTTAATATCGTTGTACGCAGACGACGTCACTATGTATATCAGAGACCCAGAGCATAACTTGAATCTGGTAATGAGAGAATTCATTGTCTTTGGGGAGATGTCAGGAATACATATAAATTGGGGAAAATCACAGATATACCCGCTGACACCCGCCACCAAAGAATGCTCTATAGAATATCCAATAGCTTGGTGTGACACTGACCTGAAATATTTGGGTATACACATAACAGCTGATAGGGCGGAACTAATGAGACTTAATTATGGCACATCGCTAGACTCAATTACCAATTGGGTATCACGCTGGATATCCCTTCCCTTGTCTCTAGCTGGCAGGACATCCCTCATTAAAATGGTCATTCTCCCTAAACTATTATATCTATTTATGAATATTCCGTATTACCCTGGCAAACATTTCATTGATGCACTAAGGAAAGAATTAATACGTCTGACATGGGGAGGCAAACAGCCGAGATTAAAATGGGATGTGCTCACCATGACATATGCCCACGGCGGGTATGATGTGCCAAACTTGGAGCTATATTACATATGCGCCCAAGCGCATTATGCGGCATACTGGTTTAATCCTCCTCCATATATGCCGCACATAGCTGTCGAACAGAGCTACACAGATCTGATCCCTCTAGGGGGGGCCATTACTCCTGTTCACAAACCTCGGGAAAAAGATCCTACCACTATGGCATGTACTGCTGTCGCTTGGAAACGCATCAGTGAAATGCTAAAAGCCCCGATGATATATTCTCCTTTGTTACCGCTCCTTTACCATCCACATATGCAGATATTGCAAGAAACCGGCTTCAGACAAATGCTACATAAACTGAGTATACAAAATTGGGGCGACCTATATGTAGATGGCAAATTTCGCACGAGGGAACAATTCTTTAGCGGAATTACTCCCACCTTTATGGATATTTTCTTCTATGTGTGACTCAGACAAAGTATTAAAACATATACGCCGGACTATCCTTTGGAACCGCCGATACTAGCCCCATTACACATACTGCTACAGTTAAAGACACCTAAACATGTGGTCTCCTTACTCTCACATACTGTGCAGGCCAACTATGAGGCAGGCCACTGTGCTGCACGAGTGGCATGGGAGACGGAGATGGGACATGAACTGACAGACAAGCAGTGGGAGTACTGCTGCGCACAGACTGGGCGCATCTCGGCAAGTAGCCGCTTACGCATTATTCAATATAAAGTTTTGCATCGTACATACTATACCCCGGCAAAAATGCACAGGTTCAAATTAAGGGACAATGATCGGTGTGATAGATGTGGTACTGCGGAGGCGGACTTCATGGATCTTGCATGGGAATACAGCGACATTAATCAATACTGGCAACAAGTGTTCATGGCACTTACACAAATGACACTGTTGCTGATACCGGCATCCCCACTGCTGGCTCTTCTAGGGCACACAGAACATATAGCCGCTGGATGTAGGAAATACGTGTCACTAGGACTATTGCTAGCGAAACGAAGAGTTGCCTGCAGATGGGGAAGGGAAAGGGCCCCTAAATACAAGGATTGGATCCGAGATCTGGTATTGTGACAGGAACAATCCTTGACATATGCAGAATTGCTCCCACTGTCATCACGCCCTAAAGATATTTGGGATTCACTGAAGTCGTACTTAATAACGCAGCCACTGACTGATGAATAGATACCCAATATCAAGAAGAGATAGGCAATACGCAAATAGGAAGGATAAGGGTTGGAGTTAGAGCTGAATCTGGCTTGACGAGACGGCATGCACCCCGAAAGGAGATGGTTGTATTTGCATATATTAGTGAAGTACCCATGCTAATGGGCACCCATGCAAAAGCTACTTGTCTTTATTCGTAGATGGAGAAAATGTCAAATACAAGATTTGAATGTTAGAATGAAGTAGGCAAGAGATATGTAAGTACTAAACTATGTACGAAATGCGCAAAACATGGAAAGACGAGCTGTGTAAGAAGACATGGGCATTGTAAATGTATGTATGTTACATAAGCCGATAGTGTACTGTTATTGTACTGTGGATTGTGTATTTACTAAAAATTAATAAAAATAATTTTTTTTTAAAACTACAAAAACATTTATGAGAATCTCAATATAATACAATGTGTATTAATGATTCACTGATATATTTTTTTATATTTCCACCAATAATCGCGGTGTTGCCGCGATTGTCACGACGTACCCGCGACCGTACACAGGAAGCTGTGCTGGCAGTCGTGGCGTCGTCGCAAATATTGTGCACAATTAAAAAATCCATTTTGGACACATAACTTGTGTCACTAACACACCCATTTCTCAAACATGGGGTCAGAGTATTTCCACCCTGTCCCCTTAGGTTAGCTTTCACACAAATGTTCAGCCCCGGAAACCGTTCCCGGATGATAAAGTGGCAGTCACAACCATCTGTTCAGGTTGTGTTCAGCCAATCAGAGCATTCCCGTTGGTGTGTGCATTCGCGAACCATCGCAAAATCATCACAAAATATCCGCATCCAGAGATATATCTATAATTTCAGCTTCAATTTCTCAAAAACTACTATACAGATTGCACGAAATAACAAAAAACTCAATCTGCATAAGAACATCTACCTTTCTGCCAAATTTGGGGCATATTTACAACAGAATGGAGAACCGTGGCATTAAGCAAACATTGCTAACACCACACTTCTCCATTCTGAAAACGCAGGGATGCGCCATATTCACAAGAATGAGGCGCACACCTGCGTTTCCCCTAGCTCTGGCGCTGAGTTCAGCTGCCTAGAGCCAACGCAGGCACCCTTGCACCATAGTGCAAGGGTGTCTGCATTGGGAGAAATCATTGTTTGTTTATGTGCAGGAAGGGAGACCATCCTGCACATAAACAATCATTCATGGCGTTTTGAAACTTCTATGTGTGCTGCTTAACGCTGCGCACATAGAAGTTGCAAAACGTCATTTTTTTAATTATTGTTTATGCGCAGGAAGGGTCACCTTCCTGCACATAAATAAGCAATGGCAATTTGCTGTTTCTATGTGTGCTGCACAACGCAGCACACATGGAAACAGCATAAACGAGGAGAAATAAAGCATTTCTCCTCGTTTTGCCAGTTTAAGACCAGGTTTTACCTGGTCTTAATTTTGGCGATGCCTCCTATTTACGCCACCATTGTAAATAGGGGGCAGCATCAGAATCAATGGATGTTGCGGTGGAACGCCCACCGCAACACCCATTGCCCTCACCTTTCATGCTAAGTACAGCGTGAAAGGGTGCCTTATTTACAAGGCAGCGTTAAGCCACGTTAAGTGGCTTAACGCTGCATTGTAAATAAGGCGAAGCACCTATCGCCAACACAACGTCACTAAAAGTGATGTTGTGGTGCCGATAGGGGCTTGTAAATATGCCCCATGGTGTAATTTCATCCAGCAGTTTGGGCTGTAGGTTTGACAACGCATTCTTATGGGAATTAAGATTACAAAAGCACCTTTTTTTCGTGCCCCTATTTCTCTGTCACCACTGCACGGATCACCCCCAAACTTTCCATGTCACACAGAACCTACTTTGACACTTTTTTGGGAAAATTTCATGAAGATTGGTCAAACGACACCAAATATATATATATCTTCATTGGAAAAAACCAAAGGTTGCAGGGACGTTATAGTTAGGCTCAAATTTCACTCATACAAAACCATAGAAATTCAGCAGTTATAGTTACCTAAGCATTACTACAACTTATGTCCCCGCAATGCACTGCTTATGACCTCATATATTACATTACTCATGACATGGTCAGTGACATCACTGATGACATCTCAAATGACATCACTGATGACATCATACAGTGAGTGTGTTTTTAAGAGTTTATGGGTGTTAAACAAATATACTAACCTACTACATTTGTATACTAGTTGTACTACTAATAAGTGAAATTATCTCTAAATGTGTGATCTGAGTGAATGTGTGACTGTCTGTTTCTGTGTGTGAGTGGATGTGTGAGTGGCTGCATGGGCATGTGAGTGCATGCATGAGTGACTGTATGGGTGAGTGAGTGGATTTCTAATGAGGTCTGTAGGTGATTGAGTGGTTGTACAGGTGTGTGAGTGGGTATCTGAGTGGTTCTATGGGCGTGTGAGTGGTTTTGTGTGTGTGTGTGTGGCTGTATGGGTGTGTGAGAGGTGTGTGAGTGGCTGTATGGGAGTATAAGTAGGTATGTGTAGCTGTATGGGTGAGTGAGTGGGTGTGTGAATGTCTATGTTGGTGAGTGAGTGGGTGTGTCAGTGACTGAGTGGGTGTCTGA
Organism: Calotriton arnoldi; assembly: GCA_963921515.1. Classification (NCBI taxonomy): domain Eukaryota; kingdom Metazoa; phylum Chordata; class Amphibia; order Caudata; family Salamandridae; genus Calotriton; species Calotriton arnoldi. The sequence continues at coordinate 782,494 of CAWUFW010001895.1, forward strand.
ATGGCTGTATGGGTGAGTGACTGGGTATGTAAGTAGCTGTATGGGTGAGTGAGTGGGTGTTTGAGAGAGTGGTTAAGTGAGTTGGTGTATGAATGGTTGAATTGGAGAGTTAGGGTCTGTGTGAATGACTGTATGGTTGAGTGAGCAGATATGGGAGTGCTTGTATGGATGTGTGAATGCATATGTAAGTGGTTGTGTGGGTGAGTGAATGTGTGAGTGCTTGTATGGGTGAGTGAGTGGCTGTGTTGAAAGGCTGTATGGGTGTGTGAGTGGCTGTGTGAGTGGCTGTATAGGTGAATGTCTGTGAGTAGCTGTATGGGTGAGTGTATGGTTGTGAGTGGCTGTGTGGGTGAGTGACTGGTTGAATGAGTGGCTGTATGGGAGAGTGAATGGTTGTGTGAGTGGCTGTGTGAGTGAGTAGGTATGTGAGTGGCTCTATGGAGGAGTGAGGGGGGTGTGAGTACTGGTATTGGTCTATGAATAGGTATGTGAGTGGTTGTGTGGGTGGACCTACACGAAGTTGTATGGGGGTGTGAGTGGTTCTATGGATGATGTCATCAGTGATGTCACTGACCATGTCATGAGTGATGCAATATGTGAGGCCATAAGCAGTGCATTGCGGGGGCTTAAGTTATAGTTTGCTCAGGTAACTTTAACTGCTGAATTACTATGGTTTTGTATGAGTGAAATGTGAGCCAAACTATAACGTCCCTGTAAGCTTTGTTTTTTTTCAGTGAATTTCTATGGTTTTTATAATTCTATTTCCTAACTATAACATCCCTGTAACCTTTGGTTTTTTAAGTTTATTTCTATGTTTTTTTAACTACTAGGCTTGCAGAGTGCTGGAGAAAGGAGACGTGATCTCTGATCAGGTCTCAGCAATCCTGCTGTGTGGGACATACTGGGAACAGGAGGTCCTCTTGGCCCCCAACCACCCTCAGCATCCAAAGGGACTTCATCCACAGCAAGAAGTGCACCAGGAGGCACATTTGCAGAGTGGTGGAGAAAGGGGACGGGGCCTCCGATGATCTCTCAGCATTCCCGCTGTTTGGGACTTACTGGAGATAGCAGGAGGGGTTGTTGGCCCCGAAGGACCCTCAGCAGCTAAGAGGACTTCATCCCCCAACCAATAGTGTGCCAGGAGGCACGTTTGCAGACTGGTGGAGAAAGGGGGCGGGGCCTCTCATGAGCTCTCAGCAATCCTACTGTGTGGGACTTACAGAAGGTAACAGGAGGGGTTGTTTGCCCCCAAAGACCCTCAGGCTCTAAGGGAACTTCACCACTCAAACAGTAGTGTACCAGGAGGCATGTTTGCATAGTGGTGGAGAAAGGGGGTAGGACCTCTGGCGACTTTCCCCAGGGGACGGTTAAAAAAAAAATTATTAGGGGAGGGGGCCACGCTGTCTCCCTCCCCGAGCCAATTCTGGCCCCAGGTACCCCATCCCTAGGGCCCAGCTATATAGAAATGGGGAGAGGGGCCACATGGCCCCCTCTCCAGGCCAATTTTGGCCCTGGGAACCCCATCCTCCGGGGCCAGGCCTTTTAATTTTTTTTATTTCAATAGGGGAGGACCATGTGGACCCCCTCCCTGGGCAGATTTCAATCTCGGGACCCCATCCTCCAAGGCCTAGCATATGCAAATGGGGGAGGGTGGCCATGAGGCCCCCCTTCCAGAGCCAATTTTGGCCCCGGGGACCCCATCCCCCGGAGCCTGGCTTCTTTATTCTGGGTTCCCTGGCCCCACCCAGGGCACCCAGTTACCTCCGTTGAGGACCGTGGGGGGAGCCTCATGGCCCCCTGCTGTCCCTGCCAGCTCTCTGCCTCCTGCAGGAGCCAGCATTGCTCTAATTCACAGGGGTCTGCTAAACATGCAGTTCCCTGTGTGTCAAAGCAATTGTCCTCTGTTTCCCTGCCCGCATCTCTGCGGGTAGGGAAACAGACAAAACCTCTGCTCTCAGCAAGCGGGAACGTTTTACAGTTCCCGCTTGCTGACAGCAGAATGTTTGCTCTGACTTGGCGGGAGCTGTCAAAGCTCCCGCCAAGTTGGAGCAAACTGCTGTGTCCCGGGGGTGGGCACCCTGGGACAAAGCAGGAGCCAGCCCTGGTGGGGTTGCAGTCCCAAGGGCCATTATTGGCTCCAGGAGGGGGGCCCTTGAGGCCCCCCACCTTTTTTCTATTTGCCCCAGGGAAGTGGTTGTCCCCAGGGCTCAGGGGGTCCGTGCGGCCCCTCACTGCAAAATTTAAAAAAGCCCAAGGGGGTGGTGGTCCCTGGGGCTGCAGGCCCCCTGTATTAATTAGCTGTTTTGCCCTGGGTAGGTGGTGGTCCCGGGGCTGCGGCAGAGGCCGTACTGACCCCCCGCATTATTGCTTTGTTTTGCTCGGGGAGGTGGCGGTCCCCGGGACTGCAGGGGAGCTGTGTGGGTCCCCCTGCCTTTATTTACTTTGTTTTGCCCTGGGGAGGTAGTGGTCCCCGGGACGCGGACGGGCCTAGTGGGCCCACCCGATTCCTTTTTTTGAAAGTGCTTCGGGGAGGTAGCGGCCACCGGGACTGTGGTGGGGCCACGCAGCCCCCCTCAGAATTAAAAAGAAGAGCCCTGGGGAGGTGGTGGTCCCCGGGGATTTTATTAAGCTTTGGAGGGGGGGCACCTATGCACCCCCCTCATTTATGTTTATAATGCCCACATGCACTCAGGATTTGGCATACCCGGGGACTTCCTTACTAAAGATGCGCCGGAGCCCTTGCTTTTCTTTTGCAATTTTGCAGCGAATCCATGGACCCCCCATGATTTTGCTGCAAAATTGATGAAATCAAAAATGTTTTTAACACTCGGCACGGTCCCTGTTGGACCCCAACACCAGTTCTAGGGGGTCAGGATAGTCCTACCCTGCCCCCCTTTCTTTATTTTAAATGTTTTTGGTGGGACTCAGCGCAAACAGAGTCCCAAGATGGTTGCCAATACTTCCTGGGTCTAGTGTTGGTAGGCAATCAGATTTCAGCACGGGGACTGCTGGCTCCGCGGAGGATCCACGTCCCTATATATAAAAATTTGGATTTCCTTTAATATTTCCAACACTACTGAATGGATTTACACTAAATCAGCAAAACCATGATCTGTGGACCAAATTCTAGCTTTCTGCCAAATTTGGTGTAATTCCATCCAGCGGTTCGAGCTGTAGTCATGTCTAAAGGTCCTATGGGAATTAACATGAGGAAAACGTGTTTTGAGACCCCCTTTTTTTTGTTGCGCCCCCCCCCTTTGACAAATGACCCAAAACCTTCTAGACAGCAGCTGAAGTAGCGGGCAAATTTTGGGGGAAATTTCATGAAGTTTAATCAATCGGTGCCAAAGATATAGGCAACTGAAAATCACCTTTTTGATAGAAACTGGCCCCTAACTATAACTACTTACTGGTGACCCCCAGTACTGAACAGATTTATACAAAATTACAAAAAGCACAATCTGAGGAACACGAGCTAGCTTTGAGCCAAATTTGGTGTAATTCCGTTAAGCAGTTTTTGCTGTAGCCTTGTCCAAAGAAATCTATGAATAATGCATGGGGATTTTGCATTGTGGGACCCTTTTTTCTCACCCTCCCCCTTCCCCCTTGATGGATCACCCCAAAACTTTCCAGGAAGGAGCTGAGGTGGATTAACTTTTTGGGGAAAGTCTTGTGAAGATCTGTCAAACGGGGCCAAAGTTATTAGCAAATCAAAAATCGCTCATTTTATGGAAAAAGAGACCTAACTACAACTACATAGTGGCGACCGCAAGTACGTAATATATATTTCCTTTCACCCTCGGTACGCCGAAGAAAAGCGGGCACTCCAGACAGCGTGTCTTGAGTCATTTACATTTTATTAGCAGCAAATTCCGGCCACGTATATTCCGGATATATATATATATATATATATTCACTTAAAAACCATAGGTTTCAGGCACGTTACAGTTAGAAATTAGCATTTAAAAACCTTAGAAATTCACTGAAAAACCATAGGTTTCAGGCATGTTATAGTTAGAAATTAGCATAAAAAAACCTTAGAAATTCACTGAAAAAACCATAGGTTTCAGGGGCGTTATAGTTAGTTGGACATTTCATTCGTACAAAACCCGTGAAATTCCCCCGTTATAGTTAGTTCAGCTAACTATAACTCGCGCCCCCGCAATGCACTGCTGATGACGTCACATATTACATCACTCATGACATGGTCAGTGACATCACTGATGACATCTCAAATGACATCACTGATGACATCATCCAGTGACTGTGTGTTTCTGTAAAGTTTAAATATGTTTAATATATATAGGGAAAGGCATATTGAAGAATGAGTGGGTGTATAAGTGTCTGAATGGATGATTTAGTAGGTGGGTGACTGACTCTATAAGTGAGTGATTAAACGTATCTTACTGAATGCATGGGTTAGTGACTAAACTTTGTGAATGTCTGTATCTGTGTGTCTGTTGGTGTGTAAGCGGCTGCATGGGTTTGTGAATAGCTACATGAGTGTCTATATGGGTTATTGATTTGTTGTCTGAGTATCTGTATGGGTGCCTGAGTGTTTGTGTGGGTGGGGTGTGTGTGACTCTGAGCATAGATGTGTGAGTGGGTGATTCACTGGGTGCATGGTTCTGGCCCCGGGGACCCCATCCCCCGGGGCCTGGCCATCCTTTTTTATTTTTCTTTGTGAGGGGGGCCGCGTGGCCCCCCTCCTCAGGCCAAATATGGCCCCGGGGACCCCATCCCCCAGGGCCTGGCCTCTCCTTTTTTTTTTTTTTTTTAATACACAGGGGAGGGGGGCCGCGTGGCCCCCCTCCCGGGCCACTTCCAGCCCCGGGACCCCATCCCCCGGGGCCTGGCCTCTCGTTGGGGACCGCGGGGGTCCCCAATCCCCCCACGGTCCCGCCGGCTCCCCGCATCCTGCGGGAGCCGGCATTGCTTTTCCACATGGGGAGCTGCTGACATGCAGCTCCCCTTGTGGAAAAGCAAACTGCTTTGCTTCATTGAAGCGAGAGCAGTTTGCAATGACAGGGCGGGAGCAAACAGCAGTGTCCCGGGGGTGGGCACCCCGGGACACTGCAGGAGCCGGCCCTGGGGGGTGGCGGTCCCCAGGGCCATCAAGGGCTCCAGGAGTGGGGCCGCGTGGCCCCCTCTCAACAATTGCAAAGCCCCGGGAGGTGGTGGTCCCGGGGTTTGGGGTCCGTTACGGACCCCCAAATTTAAATATTAGTGCCCCGGGGAGGTGGCGGTCCCTGGGGCGTGTGGGGGAGACTCGAGCCCCCCCACACAGGTATATTAAAAAAAAAAATGAAGCCCCGGGAGGTGGCGGTCCCCGGGCTTGTGGGGGCCTTAGAGGCCCCCCAAACTTTAAAAAAACACGCCCCGGGGGTGGCGGTCCCCGGGGCTGCGTGCCCCCCGCAACTCATTAATCAAGCCCCGGGGAGGTGGTGGTCCCCGGGGCAGTGTGGGGGGGATTGGGGCCCCCCACACTTTTTTCACTGCCCTCGGGACTTGGCCCACCCGGGGCTGATTATTAACGAGCGCGGGAGCCCGCGCTCGGTTTTTTTGTTTCGCGGCCGGATCCGCGAATCCGGCGTGCATTTTGCAGATTTTTTTTTTTTTTTTTAAATGCTTTTTTGGGCCCTGGGGGTCCTTGTGGGACCCCCTAAGCAGGCCTAGGGGGTCAGGGTGTTTCTACCCTGCCCCCTTTTCTTTTTTTTTTGCGTTTCTTTATCTCTTTTCTTGTGACTCGGTTACCAAGTCACAAGATGGCTGCCAACACTTCCTGGTTTGGAGTGTTGACAGCCAATTAGCATGAAGCTCGTGGTCGGGAGGGTGCGCGGATCCACCGCGGCCATAGATATCGAAACTTTTATTTTTTAATTTCTCAGCAACTACTGAACGGATTTACACCATTTTTAAAAAAGTCGCTTTCTGAACCAAGCACTACCTTTTTGCCAAATTTGGGGTTAATCCGTTCTGTAGTTTCGTCTGTAGCCTTGCATAAAGTTTCCTATGGGAAAAGACTCTTATTTTTTGAATTTCTCTGGAATTACTGAACGGATTTACACCATTTAAAAAAAAGGGCGCTTTCTGAACCAAGCACTACCTTTTTGCCAAATTTGGTGTAATTCTGTTCAGCAGTTCGGGCTGTAGCCGTGGCTAAAGTTTCCTATGGGAATTAACATGGAGAAAACACGTTTTGGGACCCCCCTTTTTTCTCGGCCCCCGCTTGCCGAATCACCACGAAACTTTCAAGATAGGAGCGGACCGGAGCGGGCCATAATTTTTGAAAATTTCGCGAAGATTCGTCAACCGGCGCCAAAGTTATTGGGAAAAGAATGTTATGAATTTCCTATGGATAATAGGTCCTAACTATAACTATCTACTGGCGACCGCCAGTAGATAATATATATATATATATATATATATATATATATATATATATATATATGAAAAAACCACACTCTGATTGAATCCACTTTCTCTGGAAATCAGGTACGAACCACAACGTGCTCGGTGATGAAAAGTGCTTTATTGCAGACTCCACAGCATGACGCGTTTCGACCGGGTTTCCCCGGTCTTGATCACATGACGTGCCTGAACCATTCGCAATGTTATATAGTGACAACTTAATTGCTTGTATCCTCCCACTCCTATAATAGAGTTAAACAACAGACTACCCTATTTCGGATACTTACATGTAGTTCATTATAAAGATTTACAAAGATTAGTTGTGACATAATTTCAACATATAATCAAAATGAAACTCAGCGCTCAACCACATTAAAAACCCAGTATAATACCTATATAAAAAAACTTATCAATTCATAAATATTTCAATAAATATTTTAAATAATTTTAAATATTTTATATTCTATATTTTATATTCTATATTTTAGGCCAAGTGGCCCAAACGTGATTGGGGCATGTATCGTTAATAACATCTCACAAAAAATACAATGAGTAAATCAACCAAATATCCCTGATGTCGTAAGCCGCTTTTAGTTCTGGGAGGGGAAAATTTGTGAAAAAACTGTGCATATATACTGTGTGTATATATATATATATATATATATATATATATATATATATATATATAAGCAATGCCTTTTCAGACTTAGACTGGCAATTCCCAAGCTTCAGGTGGACAGAAGGTCCTATGTATGGAACACTCTACCACACACCCCCACTCTCCAAATCTACTCACCTTAAATGTCTGTTTTTCTAGCTTTTTCTAGTTTTTAAGCAAAGGATTAGCACGTGCCATCCTTACCAAGCAATAAAGTGACAAGGCCATTTGCCATTTTTACAGCAAAGGGAGGAACCATTATACAAATTAATAAAAGCAATCCCTGACACAACACTGACACATGTTTTGCTATTATTAGAGCTCATCAGAGAGGTATAGCTTTGTCCAGACACAAGGAAGCAAGCATTATAAGTTAAAACATTCCCCTTTCTGGCTTAGAGTGCTGCATAAATTCTGCAACAAAAGAAGCAGGGACCCCTGGAGAGGAGTGGAGAGGAGTTCCTATGTATGGAACACTCTACAATACCACTGACACGCCAAATCTGTTCACTTCAAATGTCTGTTTTTAAACATAGGATTAGCACAGTGCCATCTACGCCATGCTAGAAAGTGACAAAGTCTTTAGTCATTTGTACAGCAAAAAGAGAAACAACTTACCTTGCACTCGGCAATGCGCCGAGCGTAGGACAAGTGTTTTTCTTTTTTTTTTCATGTAATCTTCCCTCGTCGTCATCTGTCGACTCCCTCCTCACCCCGCCCCACTGCCCCACCAGTCTTCCCGCTCCTGCAGTTATCCCTACTGAACTTCACTCATGGCAAGTAAATTGGGACTTACTTTCTTCCTAACTGTTTGTTCGCATGTTACTAGCACAATGTTCTGGAGTTATTAACTAAGGGGCTGATTACGAGTTTGGCAGTCCACTGGGCCGTCAAACCCACTGTGGAGGTGTGGTGGCAATCAGGGACCACTGCACCAGCGGTCAGGCCGCTGTATTGCGACTACGGCAGTCGGACCACCATAGGACCACCGCAACCGCTGGGGACCACGATCCCGCAGCACTAGAGGAGTGGTCTGGGGCAGTAATATGCTGTCGGTGCTGTTGCGGCACCACCAAGCATACTACGACTTTCCTGACCTCCACACTTTTCATGACGGTGATCCTGCCATGAAAAGTGTGGTGGTCCGGAAAGTAAGGGGGCCCTACAGGGCCTCCTGGTGCCCCTGTGAATGAGGGTGCATGCAGGAGGGCACATGGTGTGCCCCCCTGTGTGCATGGCCCCCAGTTCCTGCTTGGCATGGGCTGCACAGTCTACGCCATGCAGAAACTTGCATTGGGGCTCCCTCAGCGCTGCAGTTCAAAGGCTCACTTTTAAGCCTTAGAACTGCACCGCCGCGGGCCGCCAAAGCACCACCTTCCAGACCATGAGTAAACTTGTAAATGGGCGGGCTGCCAGCGGTCGACTTTGGCGGTGTGGGAGCGGGGCGCTGGCACGGTAGCCTGCTGCCACACCGCCAAAGTCATAATCAGGCCCTAAGTATGCAACTTACTGCTAATCACATCCTGACTCTCCATTCTTATACATTTCATTACCTGTAGAGCTTTATCACCCAGCCCACAATGCTGTGTGATAATAGACATCCACCTTTCCTAAATGAGCCTTAACAACCTACAAAGAAGTTGGAAATGTGACAGAGATTATTTAAAACTTACATGCTTGCAATTGATGATTCTTTTGATTCAAAAAGAAAAATACTTTGTTGAATTTATTGAGAATGGAATGTGAAAATGTGTTTGAACATTTACTACCACTAACACCTCCCCAAGAGGTGGATGTTAAAGATTATGACTGGTTTACTGAAGAATTGGATAGACTAAGCACACTTTTAAAGAGGAGCCACATAATGTCTTTGAATGGTCTAATTTTTATACTTCAGTCCACAAAAGGTGATGAAAGGCACTGTGAGCCATAATATCCAAACCATACCACAATGAGGTCTAACTAGGCCCAATTCGGTCTGGAGTTGCTTGTGTTCCCTTCTGGAACACATCTGCCAGTTGAGGATGGACTGTTTCCACGAGGAGCAGGGTCAGTACTGATTTTCATAAGGTGGGCCTCTAAGTAGAATGTCACAATGGGGGGGAAATGATGGGTTGAAATGCTACCCAGTGCAATTGTCAGTGTTTCAGGCTTTTTTTAAGCATTCCTCCCATCACCTTTTGTGAACTGGATGTGTGGTTAGGGTGCCCAGACATCGGTCCTTGCTTGTTGTGTCATAGGCTCCAAGATATACCTCACTGAAGAGGCCTAACTAGGCCAAACCCAATATGTAGTAGATTGGATTCCCTACTGGAGACAACCATTCCTGGCAATTTGCGATGGACTGTTCCATGAACAGTTGGGTCAGTACTGATTTGCATAGAGAGACACAGTGGATGAACAATTATGGGTTGGAATGCTACCCATAGTGATTGCCAGAGTTTTAGACTATCTGCAAGCATTCCTCTCATCGCCTTTTGTCTTTTAATTTTAATACTTTTTTTTTAAAACAATCCAAGAACAACTTGGGATCCCCATTTTAGTCAACTACTGATATAGCCAAAAGTGTAGAATTATCAATTGCTTCATTCAAACTGTTCAATGTAGGTCCAATTGTAAATCAAGTGATAGCTATTTCCGGCAAGAGTTTACAAGACAAAACCAAGATAGACAAGTTTTCTCACAAAACTCAGCAGAATATGTTTCAGGGTACTAATGCTATAAACAAATGCACATGTGGTTCAAAAAAATCACCAGGCTTATTTCCGATCTTGTCCTGCACTGAGGAAGAAATGCTTTAAATGTGGGAAGTTGGGACAATTTTCAAATGTGCATGTGTGAAGTCTGATGGCATCCAGAAGATTTCTTTGGTGAGAGAGGAAATAATCAAGATGATACAAAAGGCAATTTAGTCCTTGGTTTAGTAGAATCTTCAAAGAATAAGCCCTACTAAGATGACATCAATAATTGGTATCATCAATAGCTATCTAACAATAAGGGTTTGAGTATCGATGAAGATATAGGAAAGTCTAGTTATGTAGAAATTAATATTTTAGGCAATGACTAGGAACTTTAGAATCCACCAAATATTATAATTGTAATTGATTGCAAACACTTTGAGCTTATGGCGGATTTGAGTCCCCCATTTAGCATTCTATTTAGCATTGTCTATTTTCAACAATATTGTGGAGATAAATCATTGGAATGTAATGATGTCAAGGAGTATACCTATAGAAACAAACATTGACAACGCCAATAGGTCTCACCTATGCAAGATCTATTGGTTTTATCAATGTTTTATTTAGCTAGGTTGAACAGCAGCGTGGCTGCTGTACAGCACTGTTGAAACAATTTTTTTTTTAAACGCTATGACGCGGCGAACGCTGACTGCATCATAGTGGTTTTTGTAACTTTCAACCATGCAGCACAAGAGCTGCGCTGATGTACAACATGGCTAAAAAAACATTGACAAATCCAATAGATCTCACAAAGGCGAGACCTATTGGCTTTGCCAATGCTTGCTTCAACATTCCACTGCCCAAACACTAACACAGTTGTGTCACAAAGACCATTCATGGCTATTACAGTGTTTCGCGCATATTAATTTACAGAGGAGGCATGCTTAATTACAATTCATTGGTGGCCATATATACTGGAGCACTAGATAATAGTGCACACAAGTCTTTTTTGTAAAAGAAAAAAGAGGATGGCAAGAGATAGATGTATAGCGCAAATTTTGTCTATGGTTTCTAAATGACTCTGTGTCTGGGGCACAACCCTTCATGACCAAAAACAACCTTTGTAGCATTTCACGTGCAATTGAGGTCACCCTCTGTGAGCAGGACACAAGCAGCTTCGCATCACCAACTCACAGGGTGCGGAGATCTCACACACCACTATTTAGAGGCCATGGAGAACACTGGAGTGAGAACACAGTAGGTGAGAGTCCGAATAAAAAAACCAGTAGGGGTTACCAGAGTGGACCACACTGCGATGATAGGTACCTTCAATTTGTGGGCATCCCCCCTTTTTTGTTTAAAGTGATGTGGAAGCAGGGAGAACCCACGTGAAAGCTTCTATCTACCTCCCTTGATTGGAACTCCTATCAAACATAAACTCAGGAATATTCCAGTTACAAGAAATGTTACCTGAAATGTGTGCTACGGGCATGAGTGATTTGGTGCATGCTGCTGAATGGGTTTTTCCCACAGTTTTGGTAAGAAAGAAGATAAGCAAACTCAGGCTATATGTTGTTTATGATCACTCAAAAAACAAATTCTGGTGCATTGTCATCTATACGTCACATGAGTTATTAGTGAAATTAGGTTTTCAGTACATTGCACTTGAAATCTGCACACTATCAGATAAAACTGGCTAAAAAGTCTTGACATATCTCTAGATTTATAACACCTAAGGGTGCATTTAGGTATACTAGGATGCTATTGATTTGGCTCCTGCTTCTTTGGTATTCCACCAGATTATTCACATTTTGTTTGAGAATATTGAAGGGGTGGTGGCAATCCATGATGACTTCTGGGTTTTTATCGGCGGAATTGAAAAACCTAACTAGATTTTATAAAATGTGTTGAACTTTTTTTAAGACAAGGGGATGACTCTTCAACTGGACAACTCTAATTTTTGTATCTAGGGAATTAAATACCTGGGTCACAGAATGTATAATGAAGACAACAAAGATCAACTTAAGCCCTTCCAGAGTCTTTTAGATTTAAAAAAAAAATTGCAAGTTTTTTAGTGTTTTGAAATGTTGCCAGCTCCTTAAGGCTACTATCAAAAAATGTTTTTAGTGTGTATAGTTGCAAGAACATGACAAAAGATTTATAAAACTAAAGGAGACAATTGTAAAAGCTGCTGCCTGTGTCCCTTTTTACTGTTTGCCAAATATCATCACTGTTCATGGTAGCGGTGAAGGACTCTGAGCTGTTGTCAGTAAGAGTAAGGCAGGCAAGGTAGCCACAGTATATGTTGCATCTACATTGTTGACACAAGCTGAATAAGAATATTCCACATTGGAGGGGAAGGCACTGACTTCTTCATGGAGCGATGAACACTCCAAAACTGATACTTGGGACAAAACATTGTCCATCAGGACTGACCATAAACCACTGCTATCCTCTCTTCATAGAAATGGCACTGACGAAGCTTTCACACCGCTCGGCTCATTAGAATATTTGCTAGGTTGAATGAGTATAATTTTGTGTTGCTACATTCCTGGTGTTCTTACTATGAGCCTGGACTGCTTATTCAGATTGTTGATACAAAGCAAAGGTAAATGCACAACGAAGATTGTGGTGTGGCCACAGGTAAGGATGTCATTGCAAATGTTGTCCATGGAACTAGCGAAAAGCGCAGCTGGGGGCCAGGCAACAGGGGAATATTTCAAATATTGTCTTAGATTTTAGTCTTACGGGCCGATTCCGATTCGGGCCGGAAATCTCTCCGACCGAGCCGGACCCGGAGAGAATTCCGACCGAATCGGACTCTGGCAGTCCGACCGGACGAGTACGATGCGTTCGTAGGCTATCGGACTCGATTCGGTCGGACTCCCATTGAAGTCAATGGGAGACGGTCGTACAACGCATACGCGGGCTCCCATTGACTCAATGGGTGCGAGGCGAACAAGGGCGCCCCCTACAGCGTGTACGCGGCGAAGCGCATCGTGCCGTACATGCACCGGTAGGGGGACCCATGGGTCCCCCTGTGTGCGACTCGCGCGGCCACGCGTACAGGGGGTCCGACGCGGACCCCCAAAGTCCGGCTCCGACAGCTCTTTCGAGCCGGACGGCGCGAGTCGGTCGGACTGGCTCGCGGTGCGCATCGTACTTACCCGGCCGGGGAACGTCTCCATTGCGCGGTGCGAGTCGGGTCCGTGTGAGTCGGTCGGAGCGTGTTGAAGCCGCGTACGAGTCGGTCGGCGAATTCGTGGGTGCTTGCATCGTACTCGCTCGGCCGGACCCGCGTACGAATCGGTCGGGAAACAGGGCTCCGAATCGGATCCGGTAAAGCCGAATCCGATTCGAAGCCCTACCGGCCGAGATCGGAATCGGCCCCTAAATGGTTGACCTCGGGAAAAATATCTGGGGTCTAAACTACAGGTTTTGTGGAAGGGTACAGAAAAGTTTTCTTTAGAGGGTGTTCTCATCATGACATGGCCTTAATACATCTGTTTCTATTTGTAGAATTTGCACCAGATGTGCAAGAGGATAATTAGCAGCCTGCACTGTGAATCTGTTTCTAATTATTCAATGGCCAAACTCCACGTAGCAGTTATCTCTGAGAACATTGAGATCTTCGAAAGGCACCAATTAAACTTGAATGTTAAACGTTCGAAAATGTAGCAATGCTCCCAAAAAAAACTAAGTTTAACTGTGCACTGCCATCCTTACAGCAGTACTTATGCACACCGCTAGACAGGGTGTGAAGTTTATGCTGCTGCTGTGGTGGACACTTTGACCATAGGCTCTCTACCCAGAATCTATTATGCTCACTAGACTCATAGAAGTAGGATGCAACTTGGTGGGAATCACCCACAAATGTGAAATGCTAAAAATACAGATACGTAACATTCGCTGAGGTAAGTAACATTGTGGGTGTTTATAGACGCACTGTACAAATAAAGAATAACACTTTGCTCGTTTAAAAAAGTCATTTTTATATTTATTGTATTAGTAGCAATGCCTTCACCTCTGAAGACACAACTTAGATTCCCTGAGGCCACTTATATTTTTGACAATTGCTCAAAAAGAAAAGCCAGGAGGACATTATATATTTGAAACATCACAGGAGTTTTATTTCGGTTTTGAACTGTTGTGGTTGCATGTGGCTGCTCTATGGTCTCGGCACGCCTTCTTTGAGGCTCATGCCTGCATGCTGGCTCTCGAGGCGCTGCAGCAGGCCTCCTTTCACAGGAAGCGGAGACCTTTTGCCGGAAATCACTTCATGTCGGAGTGAAATGTGCTTCATTTCGTGTAAACAACCTTGGTCTCAGGGGGTGGGAATGTGGAAGTTTAGAATCAAAGGAGGATTTTTCTGGAGGTCTCCTTCCAAGTACAGCAGATATGGGAAGAGGGGGGGGGGCGAAGATCTTTCCTGGATGCATCTTAGGTGTAGCAAACACTAGCTGAAAAATCCACAAAGGGGGGGCGTAATAATTACTTTGGGAAGTGCCATGCATAACCACTCTAGATGTGCTAATTGCTCGAATAACTACTATAGGACATGCTTTATATTTAAAACATGTACTGTAATGTTTAGACATTTCTTTTCAACACTGTAAAGTACTTCCTAATGCAAATTATTGTGACCATGTTATATTCCACACTGCCATTAATAATTATTTATTGCCACTATGTTCAAAAGTCAGAGATCCTGCCTCAAGTGGCTGTAGGTGAGGAAACAGAGATCACCTACAATGAATGAGACCCGACTCTGGCTTCCTTCTTGGCCAACCAGCCGCATCTCAAGAACTCACTCTATGCCTTGTGTGAAGACGGGTTTCCGTTTCAAGAAGGACAAGTGAAGCAGGGAATTGTTGTGATGTAAAAACAAGTTTCTTGCAGTATATTATTTTCAGGTGATCTTGCAATTCTCTTTTGAACTTCTTTGCTGAACAGATGACCTTTTCTCTTTCCTTAGAGAGCAGAAATCCCAGAAGTGGACAGAAGCTTGGAAGTTATAAAGTTTGCAACAGCACTGAAAAGTTCCTAAACACCTCTCAGCTGGAATGGCTCACAGGGCCATTGACCACCATTTTCCTTCCAACCATCTATTCCACGGTGCTGTTCACTGGACTGCCAGCCAATGCTTTGGCCATCTGGATCCTCGCTGTCAAAATCAAGAAAGTGCCATCCACCCTATTTCTGCTCAACTTGGCATCAGCTGACCTCTTTTTCGTCTTAGTGCTGCCTTTTAGAATCTCCTACCACTTTCTGGGCAACAACTGGCTCTTTGGCGAGGCCCTTTGCCGGATGACCACTGCCTTCTTCTATGTCAACATGTATTGTTCTATCCTCTTTCTCACATGCATCAGTGTGGACCGCTACTTCTCTTTGGTGCACCCGTTTAAGGCCAGAGGTTCACGGGGATGGAGGAAGTCATTCTTCATCTCTGTGGCAGTTTGGGTCCTGGTGGTGGCAGTCCTGATTCCATTTCTCCTGGTTCCGCAGACAGTTACTTTTACAAATCCAGACATCACCACCTGTCATGATATTACTGCAGTATGCTCGGAGTATGACTGGCTGCTCTACTACATGTTGGGCTTGGTTGTTATTGGGTTTGCCATCCCTTTTTTGGTCGTTGTGTTCTGCTATGGTTCTATAATTCTGAACCTCATATCCAAGAGGAAGAACCACAGTCGGGTTATTTGCCTAGTCTTCCTTGTGTTTGTAACTTTCCTCCTGTGCTTTACTCCTAGCAACGTACTTTATATCGGCTACTCCATTAACAACTCGCCGGAACGCCAGAACCAGCTGTACAGATGGTACACCCTCGCCCTCGCACTTGGATCATTCAATAGCAGCATTGACCCTTTCATCTATTACTTTACGTCAAGGGATTTCCGGGCAGTGGTGAAAACTACAGTGTGCTTCCAGAAACAGAAGAACAGCTTGATTTTGGGCAGAACATCTGAACAGTTGCTTCAAAAGAAAGCTACAGTGAGCAGTGATTAAATCAATTGGCCACTATTCATCCACAAAGGTTGACATTCAGAGAACACGCTTTCCTTAATATGGTCCACATTCAACTGTGTCAGTAATGGTGCCTAGAAGTGGAAAGTCACATCTAGTCGCATGCAATAACATAGACTCTATTTTGTCCTCTATCTTGGCTTCTCAGCTATGATGACTTTTACATAAAATGCGAAGCCTCCTCAGAGTACCGACTGAAGATTCTAGTCCTTGTTATCAGAAAAATCAAGACAATTAATGGATAATCGGGGCCCCTGGAATCATCCGGCATGGAGGGCCAACGTGTAAATAGGGTAGCTTAATTCCGCAGCAAGAGAAAAAAATACGCAACAAGGAAATGAAAAATATAAGATATATTATATGGCGTATTTTGCCGCATTATCTGCAAATTTTATTTAACTTTACGCACATTGATATAAAAGAGTTCTCACTGAGGGCCTTATTTACTACGAAATGACGCAGCGCGGCGCTGCAAGCCACTTTGCTGCACCGAGCTGCATCATTTTAAAAGCACAGGGATACATCGTATTAACATCAATACGACGCATCCGTGTGCTTTTCCCTGCACTGGTGCACAATTGGTTGCCATGCACCAGTGCAGGAACCCTTCCGTCATGTTGCAAGAGTGCCTGTGTTGTGGGGATGATTGTTTTTGTGCAGGAAGGGACACCTTCCTGCACAAAAACAATCATTGATGGCATTTTCTTCTTTCTATGCGTGCTGCAGACTCATAGAAAGAGGAAACAACTAGGAGAAATAAAAGTATTTCTCCTCGTTGCGCCATTCCTATATTCTGACACATTCCCAGCTTTACAAAACGTTGTAAATCTAGGGATGTGTCAAGGTTCCATGGATATTGTGTGGGAGCACACATAGCAACACCCATGGAACGCTCCTTTCACGCAGAGTAATGTGTGACAATGGTCCATATTTACAAGACCATGAAAAGTCATACAGGGTGACTTTACATGACCCTGTAAATATGGGCAAGCCCATTGCGCTGATGGTGCGGGGAGAGGATGTAGCCTTACGGCTAGAGCAGTCGACCTCGAAGCTGGGGAACCGGGTTCGAGTCTCGGCAGGGACGCTCAACATCCTGTGATTCCGGGCAAATCACTTAATCTCCCCGTGCCTACCAAAAATGAATGTGTCCATCTGTATTGAAACTGGTGCTCATGTAAATCGCTCTGATACCCGATATCTCGGGTCTAGTTCGCACTATATAAAACTCTACAACAAAAAAATAAAATAAATAAAAGTGAGGCACCGGTGGTGCAATGGGCTTGTGAATAAGCCCCTGAGTTCCTAGGAAAGAAACATACACTGTTATTGATTCTGCCTTACATGGAAGACCAGGAGTACCATTTTGCTACCCCTTGTCTATTGCCCTTCCCACGTAAAATAGTAAAAAACATGTACAATGTTGCACTGAGCATATAATGAGCCAACACGTACACACTCTCTGATATAAAGGCCTGCCTCTCGGTCTTCATTTCCCAATCATGCTTCGAAATTTGTCTTCAGTTGAGTGTTGACCCTGCATACACACTCTAGGACCCCTGAAAGCGCCTCTATTAAAGCGCCCCTATTAACGAGCAGCTCTGCAGAAGGGTAATATGCATCATACAAGGAAACTGCACCGCAGTATAGGCCCACTATGCCCCATACTTTCAAAAGAACCTCCTCTTCAAGAAAGACCCTGGTCTTGGCTCTAAAGTGTCACCTTCCGCAATTCACACCCCCTCTCTCACTCCCTGCTACCTTCCACCCACTCCATCTCCATGCCACCAGTCCCCACCTGCCTCTCTGTCCATTTAATTCACCTGCCCTCTTTTACGCGTTGTTTTCTGTAACACTGCTGCTATTACAAGGTATTCGAATTCCATTTTCATAAAGGCATCCGTTGCTTTGTTACTAAGTTTGCATGCTCAGAATCTTATACTCACATAAATAAGTATTATTATGTATATATCTCACTATGAGGCACTTTCAAGATACAAGACATCAGACCTTAAAATTAGATGTAAGATGTTTTGGATTCTTCTACACTGTGAATAACCCCATTGGAATAACTGTTGCTTTGAGAACCGTGTTTGTGATGTAAACATGAATTTGAATGAATTGTGAAAAAAAATATTTTCATGACAAAAATGATTTTTTTATATTCTATTTGAATAATATATATATATGGCTGCAAGATTTTTGTTTCCTGCTGCAGACTAGTGCCCTTATCCTGTCAATCAGATTTGGAAGGGAACATGACCTGGCCAAAAAAGGGTCACATTTTCAATGTTTTGGGCAATGCATTGTACTACGTGTGCAGCATTTTAATGACTGATCTGTATTTATTTTCATTAAAAACTGTAAATACTATAGCAAATCTCTGCACATGTAGAGTTCTACCTGTATAGTATTCACAAGCTCCAGGTCTCAGTTCCTGTCCGGTAGGAGAGTTGAGACAAGTACGACTGAAACTACAACTGTAAAGTTACTATTAGTACATTGAGGGCCAGATTGCAAAGCATACACCTGTAGGAGGAGTTGTTCCAGCAGTTGTGCATAACTCCACTTCTGAATGCTGAAACAGGAGTGGGACAGAATAGTAAAACTGCATTCAGCTGAACAAAATCACACTAACCCAACAAACATTCACCCTTCTAGAAAATAAATACAGCTCTCACCCTGGGCTCTGACCTCTTCCACTTTTACTGTGTAATGTTGTGGATGCCAGATCTAGAATCCTTAACGCAGTCTACCCCATCCAGGAGGAAAAATATGTTCACTGAGGAGAATACAGACCTTGTAGTTAACTTTGGCGGAGATCATAACAGGGAACTACATGATTTGCCTACACATACCCTCAGTGGAGTGCAGCTGGCAGGAGCTCACAGATTCCAAGAAAAGTTTGGGAGGGGAGGTAAATACTATATGGGACCTAAAAAAATTAGAAAGACAAGAATAGGTGGGTAAACGAGAGGTTTTTAGGACACAGGTGGCAAAGGCGCTCCCAGTAAATGGACAAAGTGAGGCCTCGATTTGAACCCCCTCCATAAACTTATTCTCTCCACTATCCTTCCTGATCTGTTATATGATCTGCCTGTTCCAGGGAATTCCAATGTTATGCTTGGAAAGAACAAAACACCTCTTTCTTTCAACTGTATCTTCCCACTCATATCTAACTCTTTTCAGACAGAACACATCTTCCCAGCCACAAGCATGCATACATCCCACACGTCACTCATACAGCTTTACTCTTCTTTGCAGTAAAAACTCTTTAGACCACTCCTGACCACTTTTATCTCTCATTTACTTGGACTTCAGCAAGGTTGTTCTTTCGGATGTCTTCCAAGCTAACCTGATGCCTCTTAAATCTGTCTTACTAGCCACAGCCTGACTCTTCTGTTTATCAAGGAAATTTGACCACATCACTCCAGCCTCACTCCTCTCCTGCCACCATCCCCTTCAGCTCTTCCCCCTCCAGTCCAGGTCCTCTCTCCCAGATCCTCCTCACTTTTCCCTCTCTTCCCACCTTCTGGAACTCTCCTCTCCTGGACATCCAGACCAACCTACCCTTTAGCCTCTCTCTGACTACTAAGACTCAACTCATCAGAACACATCTGACACATCTCTGAACTCCTTCCCTGGAGCTCCCCTCCCTTGCTCCTTCACCCTCTCCTCTCTTATTACTGCCATTCCCTACTGCTCTCTCTCCTTGTGCTTCTTCACCTTAATACTTTCATCACTCTCTGTCTTAGGAGTAGTCCCTATGTATCATCTTGGCGATAAAAGAATAGTGATTACTACCCCAATCAAAAATGGCCTCTGCAACCTTAAGTTGTCAGAATAATGGTTACTACATAAATCAGCCAATATCGTATAATAATGTCAGTGGGTAAATGTTTGTATCATGATTATTTCTTACCGAACAAGGTCCATGGAATGTCATCATTTAGGCAATTTGTGTCACAATGTAACCTATACACCCATCTTTGTTCTCTCAAAAAAAGGAATTTGGCTATGTCGGATATCTGTGTGGGGATATAGGGTTGGTCTAAAACTGTCCACCGTAAATCCTCCGCTGCATGTTTCTTCTCAAGGAAGTGGTTGGTTAGTTTCGTGGCTCGCTTTCTGCAGCGTATCGTGCTCTTATGTTCCATGATCCTAGTTTTAACTTTCCTTGTAGTCATCCCCACGTACCGTAATCCGCAGGGGCAAGTTACTAGGTAAATCAATGTATCACTAATGCAATAGGTGTCAGTTCAGTACCCATGGGCTGTCTGTACCAATATCAATGGACGTAGTATGGTTGGTCTGTGAACATACTCCACAGGAGCCACACGGGAAATGTCCCTTAACAGCAGGTAGTCCTCATAGAGTATCCTGAATAGCAGTCTTCTTGTCATGGGGCCTGGTATGTACCAATCTATCCCTCAGGTTTGTACTCCTTTTGAAGGCGAATAATGGTACTTCGATTGAAGTGTCGCCTGTGTTCAAAATCCTCCAGTTCGTGGAGAGGGTCCCGGGTGGAACAGACACGTGGCCTGAGGAACGGGGGTGATACCGGGGCCCCTCTACCGACAGTGGGTAGTCCCGGAGTGACGTTCAAGACTGTGAAGCCTGGGGTGCAGAGTAGAACCCGGAGTCCTTGGCGCCCTGCATCGCTGTTGAGGGCCTGAATTACTGGATCTCCCTGGGCTTCGGCGCGGGGGCCGGTGCATTTTCGCCCCGCTGTCTTTGAATTCAGCTGCAGTAGGGTGTGGACGGTCCCCAGGGGCAGCCCAAGGACGTTGAGGACAGCGAGCACGAGTTGGGAGGGACCCTCAGGGCTGGGCCCTGTCACAGCAACCCGACTGAGCAGCTTGAGGAGAGTCAAGACACAGGCGGTTGCGCTGCGCTGACCGGGTGGGTGTGTTCGCCCACCTGGAGGTCGCCTGGGCGCCGTGCCGCCCCCCCGCGCAGCTTCTCTCTCCAGGCAGAACGACCTTAAGACTCCACTATGTCAACGGCTAAAGGCAAAAAGGACAGATCTGTGCGGGACCTCCTCATGAAGCCGGCTTGGGACTCGCAGGGAGCCGGACCGGGCACGACCGGGGTCGGCCCAGACGGTGCGGTTACGCGGGAATTCCTGGAGGCCCTGTTCGCCACCCAGAAAGAAGATATCCTGGCCGTCAAGACAGATCTGCAGGTGGACCTACGGGAAGTACGGAGGGACATAGACGCGGTCGGAGAAAGGGTGGCCGCCCTGGAGGACTCATCTACCTGCAGGGACGAAGAAATTGCGGCGCTCCAGCAAGAAATCCTAAGTCTGCGGGATCAACATCTGGACCTTCAGACCCACTCCGAAGATCTGGAGAATAGGTCGAGGCGGAACAACGTTCGCATTCGTGATGTCCCAACTGGAGCAGAGGGGGACGACCTGGAAGGATATGTTCAAGCCCTTTTCCGTACAGTTCTGAATGCAACAGCGGACTCTTCCGTCAAATTCGACCGATGTCACCTGGTGGGCCCTTCCCGTCAGCCAAATCGCCCTCCGGCGGACATACTGGTATGTGTGCACAATTTTAAGGTCAAGGAGGAGATCCTCAGGGCCGCACGTACCCATCAACCTCTACGTTTCCGCGAGCACGCACCACAGCTGTTCCAAGACCTGGCGGCTAGCACCCTACAAAAGAGAAGAGACTTTCGTCCTGTAACCAGCCATCTTCGTTCTATGAGTATTTCTTATTCCTGGGGGCATCCGTTCCGTCTCATCTTCCGGCTTGACGAGAGGCTGCATCAAGTACGCTCTTTGGCAGAGGCATGTAAAGTTTTGAACTTGAACCTCAACAAACTCCCTGCTCAGCTGGAGGCCCCGGGGCCGGGCCGTTCGGGGCGGCCTGAGCCTTGGTCGTCTCCACCCGGATCCGGCTACAATGATTAAAGAGCGCTCAGCAGTTCTCCGGACTCTCGCTGGCACAGAGGGGGACTCTCTGGACTCTAATGATTGAGAGCATCGCATGTGTGGTTCTGTCTTTTCTCCCTGGGGCCCGGCGGAGGGCTTCCTTTCTCTGCTGACCGGGGCGGTCCCTCACTCGTTGGGCAGTTTCCTCATCCTTCTGGCCCTCTATCATGATGGACTTTGAATGTTGGTCTTTACTGTTGTTTTCTTGTTCTAGGGGTTGTTTTTATTGTTTTGGGTGGGGAAGGGTACTCTCTCCGGTGAGCTTTTTACCTGCGATTAGACAGATTGGGTTCATCCAGTCACAGATGACTGAGGGGTCCCGTCCTCGTCTGGCTCCCCTCTTCCTGCGTCATGGTGTTATACATGTAGCTTTGTGGTCCGGTTCAACCCGATGGAAGTGAAGATAGTTAGCTATAATGTTCGAGGCCTTAACAATCCCACCAAGCATAGGGCAGTTCTCTCCTTGCTTGAAAATTCGGGGGGGCATATATGCTTACTTCAAGAAACCCACCTGCTTCACAAAGACACGCACCGTATGCACGACAGGGTGGTCCTCTGGGTCGAGTAAGAAGGGCGGGGTGGCCGTCTTGTTCTCCAAACATTTCAGGGGTTTCATAGTAGGCTCTGTGGCAGAGATTAAGGGACGCCTCTAGGCACTGAGACTTCGACTTGGCTCCTCCTGTTTCACAATAGCTTCAATTTATTCCCCAGACGACCGCCAGGAGACGTTCTTGACAGATGCCATGGCTGAGGTTCTCCAAACTCCCGACACGGTGGTGGTAGTGGGCGGGGACTTAAAACTTAGTTATGGATGCAGAGACGGACCGTTCTTGCCCAAGGACTGGCGGGGCAGGCGCTATGTCAGGGACTGGCAAGGTATGGTTGGAGGACTGTGGGATTAGGGACGCATGGCGCTGCCTTCATCCAAGTGACGAGACTACACCCATTATTCAGCGGCCCATAAGTCCTACGCCCGGCTAGACCACTTTCTTGTTTCTCAGGCTGCGTGGGCGCGCATCCAAGCTTCTACTATCGAAGCCCGGTCTCTTTCGGACCACGCACATATAACATTGACCCTACGTCTGCCCGCGTCGCAGTTCTCCCCCTCTCATTGGCGCCTGCGAGACTCCTTATTGCGGTCCCCACAAGTGACAGCAGACCTACGGCGTACACTGATAGACTACATAGCAGTCAATGATGATGGCTCCACGGCCTTGGCCTCTTTATGGGAGGCATTGAAACTGGTCGCGAGAGGGGCACTGATTGCCAAAGCGGCCTATGAGAATAAATCCCGTCAGGCCAAACGAGAGGAACTCAAATCTAAAGTCAGGGAACTTGAGGCGACCCACAAGCGCACGGGCGCCCCCCCGGGTCTGGCGTCAATTGGAGAAGGAACGGCTCCAGTTGAAGCGATTGGACTTGGACAGGCCCGAACACGCGGTGGTACGTTTGAAGCATAAATACTTCGTGAGTTCGAACAAAGGGGGGCATATGTTAGCCCACTGCCTCCAAAGCCAACGACAAGCCCAGGCAGTAAAAGCGGTACAGGGAGCGCAGGGCTCCGAAGTCTCGGACGACCCGGGTATTGCTGAGGCATTTCGGATTCTCTACGCCGATCTCTACTCCACTGATTCCTCCATCCTTGGGGACCCCTTTGACTATGTCAAGGGGGCCGCGGTCACCCCTCTTCCGCCCAACGAAGCAGATGGTTTGTAAGCTCCTATACTGGTCGAAGAGGTGATTTCTGCCATTGCCCGTCTGAAACCCCTGAAGGCACCGGGCCCGGATGGCTTTAGTGCGCTGTTTTATAAGACCTTCTGCACGGAACTGGCCCCATTGCTTGCTCGTTTGTTTAACTCAGTTGTTGATACGGGCGCTCTCACAGCCTCAATGTTACGGGCGACAATCTCGGTCATTCCCAAGCCAGGGAAGGACCCCAATTTGTGCAGCTCTTACCGGCCAATATCTTTTCTCAATATTGATGCAAAGCTGTTCTCTAGCATTTTAGCCCATAGGTTGAATCCCCTGATGGCCGGCCTGATCGATCCGGATCAATCAGGCTTCATTCCCAATAGACAATGCGGAGACAACACTAAACGGCTATGTCATTTGATCGACAAGGTGCAGCGCTCCAAGGAGGAGGCGCTGCTGCTGGCAGTTGATGCCGAAAAGGCTTACGACCGCGTGCACTGGCCATACCTATTCCCCACGCTGGAGCGCTTTGGCCTGCGTGAGAAGTTCCGTAGATGGGTAGCGTGCATTTATAGCACCCAGTCTGCTGCAGTCAGGGTGGACGGGATTCTCTCTAGCGATTTTGCGGTGGGGAGGGGCACTAGGCAGGGCTGCCCCCTCTCCCCCCTGCTCTTCGCTCTATACATGGAGCCCTTTGCTCAGAAACTCCGGGATAATCCCCACGCGCAGGGCGTCCCCTTCGGTGCCGATCGCCATTTAATCAGCCTCTACGCTGACGATGTCATTTTCTCAGTGGCACAACCCTTGACTTCTTTGCCGGCCATTGTGGAGGATCTGCACGCTTTTGGTCGGGTCTCGGGGTTTAAAATGAACCTTCAGAAATCTCAGGTGCTCAACTTGACTGCTACACAATCAACATCGGATGCTCTGCGCGCCCAATTCGACTTCGACTGGGTGACGGAGGGCATAACATACCTGGGACTGGTCCTCCATAAGAGCCTCGGTAAAACGGCGGAAGTTAATTATGCTGCCTTATCCTCTCGCATCTGTAAAGATCTTTCGCAGCGGCAGCATCTGCCCCGGTCGTGGCTCAGGAGGCTAGCCACGGTTAAGATGAATGTATTACCGCGCGCCCTATACATTTTCCAGACTCTCCCCCTTCAGCCCCCAACACATATGCTCTCGACAATACAAAGTGAGATAGAACGCTTTGTTTGGGGTACTGTTTCCCCCAGGCTGCAGAAATCTCTGCTGCGACGCCCCAAAAAGGAAGGTGGCCTTGCGTTGCCGGACATCACCCTATATTTCCAAGCCTCGTTGTTGCCATACTTAGTGGAATGGAACCGTCCAATGACGGAGAAACACTGGGTATTTATGGACCAGACGGTGGCAGGCCACCACATTTGGAGGGAGGCCTGGCTTCCCAAGCCGTCCCGTTCTTGGGGACTCTACTCATCGCCGGTCACGCGCCCCACCATGCTAGTATGGGATAAAGTCTCTAGACAGGCTAACCTCACAACATTTCCCTCGCCTATGTCCCCCATTTTCTCGAACCCTGATTTCCCTCCAGGGATGGATAAAGGGGTGGGCTCAAGGTGGTTGGCAGGTGGCTGCAAGCGCTTGGGGCACTTGTTTGACCCTCAAGGCCATATTCCCTTTGAACAGCTCCGGGCAGGCTACGATCTTGCCGACTCTGACCACTTCCTTCATGCGCAAATGCTGCACTGGGTGACGGGCCCTCAAACACGCCCTTTGGTCGGTAGACCGAGGCTCCCGTTTGAAAATTGGCTTATTCTGAAAAAAGACGACCAGAAACTTATCTCGGAAATGTATGCGTTTCTATCGCAGGGTGCTAGTGGAGCTCGGACTGCTGGGCAGAAACGGTGGGAGGCAGAAATCGGGCGCACACTGTCAGACAAGGAATGGGCCGACATCTTTTACAGAACCCACCACACTGCACACTCCATGGGCCACACAGAAACTGCATATAAAATAGTATCCTACTGGTATTACACCCCGGCTCGCTTAGCTAAATGGAACACGGAGTGCGATGGTCTTTGCTGGCGCGGTTGTGGGAATCCAGGCACCCTTCTCCATTTGCTATGGAACTGCCCGAAGCTCACGAGATATTGGGAAAAGATCCTTGATGAGATGGATAAAGCTTTCGACATCACCATTCCCAGATTCCCTGCATACACGATCTTAGGCTTGCCTAACGCCCTGACGTTCCCAATGTGCTCCATCAAAGGCCGGCAGATGGCTTTGGCGCTGAATGCTGCTCACCTGGTGCTTTTATCCGGCTGGAAAACGGACAGGGTCCCGGACCACACACAATGGCTTCACCAACTATGGGCCCTATTGGGCATGGAAAGACTGTCCATGGCCACCCTAGGGGACAAATCCAAGTCCGACTATGCCAAGATATGGGCCCCTTTTATTGATATTCTATCCACAGAATTTAGGGAACTGACATACCCTGCTTATTTACGGATTTTGAAGCTGATTCCAGATAGCTAGGGTAGGGTTAGTATAGGGGGGCGCCGGAAAGGTCCACCATGCTGTACGATGTCTGCAACCTTCATAACTGTCCACACCCATTCACACTACCGCACCCAGTGGCTCAACGGAGGGGGGATGGGTGGGGGGTGGAGAGAGGGTTTTTGGTCCATTCTTACGGACTTGTTGGTGTTCTTTGGGGGTTTTTTCTTCTTAAAAAGGCAGACTTTATGCCCCGGGTTTGCCATAGCGAGCCATTGGTTTATCGAGCGTTCGAATAAGCTGCACAATGAGGCATATTTCCTTTGTTCAATCCCACAGAACTTGGATCGCTTATGGTCTCTTCTTGTTGAACGCGGCCGGCCCATGCTGGGTTGTAGTCGACATGCTGTGTCATCATCTATACAGTTATCTCGTGAGCCGCTGGCTCCTTCCTGCTTTTAAGCTTTCCATACTGCCGACCCGTTGGGCTGTAGGCACTGATGCACTGTATTATTTTGCTGTGTGTTCTGCTAATAAAAATTGATTTAATTCTAAAAGTGATGTTCCTCTGGCGATAGGGGCTTGTAAAATGCCCCACAGTTCCTTCAAGTGTTTCCTCCACAATATATCCGAAGTATTGAGGTGGACTAATGATGTTTTTTTTTACACTTGTGGCAACTTACATTATAGGGGGTCAATCTGTGTACGAGAAAGACTTCCAACAAGCACGATCCTGGAGGACTCTCAATGTGCCAATACAATACACCATATCATGCTAGCAATTGAGATAGAGCAAGGTCTGTCATCTGATCTCGGGACAAGCCACTAACAAGGCTTCTCAATTCATAATGACTGAAATTGTCCGCTCCCTTTTGAATTGCACTATAAGAGGCATATTTATCTCAGAGTTGCATTGCCCTTTTGCCACCAACGGGGTGCATGAGTGACGCAACTACTAAGTTAGATTTATCAAGCCATGCAAGGCTACCTTGCGTTGCCCTGAGTGGCTTGATAAATATAGAGCAACGCAACGCAACGCCAGGGAGGCGCTCCATAGGTGGACTGTGGGTGTTGCCATACATCCATCCATGGATTTTGGCTCATTCCCAGATTTATCATTACTGGTACACCTAGGAATGCATCAAAATGCTATGCCTTCCCAAGCGAGACGTAATAAGGAGAAATATCTGTATTTCTCCTCGTTTTTTTTCCCTTTTCTATGTGTGCTGCATTACAGCACACATAGAAAGAAGAAAACGCCTCAGATGATTGTTTTTGTGCAGGAAGGCGTCCCATCATACAAAGAACCGATCCTGTATACAATGCATGCAAGGGTGCCTGCATTGACGCAAGGCAGCACATTGTCACCAGCGCAAGGAAAGGACAGGAATACGCGTTATGATGTTACGTTCTCTTTCACACAGTGCAACAAGGTGGCTTGCTGCGCTGTGTGTAATAATGGCTAATATGCCCCTAAGTGTTTTATTCTTTGTTGTGGCACATTTCAATAGCTCTGACTTCCATGCAGAGATAGGTACATGTGAAGCGCTCGACAATCAGAAGTGTTCTACGGTTTAACCTATTGTCCTTGGGACAAAGCATCAATCATAGGGGGCATGTTTTTGGATTGCATATTTTACGCTTATCAGGCCTGTTAACCATTCAAAAAAACTCGGCTTTGATTATCTGAGAAATTGTGTTAAATCCCAGGAAAGTAAATAAAAAAAATCACCCACACATTACAGTCCAGCTGCAGTCAAGGGCAAAATGTGCACCGTTTTAGCCAACTCCCGAAACCTAAGCAAACGCCATGAGGGCAGCTGGGCCACAAACGACATCCTGGATATTGTTGATTAAGATGGCCACACCACCATGACACTGATGACATATTAGCGGTATTCACTACCTACTACTCTAAGCTATATACTTCACAACATACAGTTCTCGCCACGCTGATTGCAGACTACTTAGAGGCTGGGAGATGATGACAGGACATTCCTTACCCAGCTGTTTGAGCTAGATAAAATCCAGGCCGCCATGATGAGTATGCAGATTGGAAAAGCGCCGTACCAGATATCTTCTCCGGTCGAATTCTCCCCAAAATATATAGATATAGCGGCCCCTTAACTGTTGGAAATGTATGAAAAAGCCCGCCTACATAAATCCTGCTACTAGAGATGTCACTATAATTACTTTGCTGAAACCCGGCAATGACTCTCATAGGTGTAAGTCCTTCCGCCCGCTTTCACTCATCAATTGTGACGTAAAAATCCTTCACAAACTCATTGATAATCACCTCATCCTCCCAAGTTCGGTCAGACCTGACCAGTTAGGGTTTACACCAGGTCGCTCCATGACTCAAAACCTATGCAAGTTATTTCTATTACTGAATGACCTACAACCAAACACGGTTCCCACCGATATTTTTGGGATGCCACAAAGGCATTTGACTCTTTAGAATGAGGATATCTCTACCTAGTCCTTGCTCAGATCACGATATCATACATGGCCCCAATTGTCCAAATAAGAATGAACAATGTCAGTCCCCCCCATCCCGATAACTAGTGGCACTCACCAAGGCTGTCCGCTGTCCCCAATATTATCTGCCCTTTGCCCTCGAACCCCTGGCAGTGAAGTTCCGGCAACAATATAAGGACTATGCTTTACGATACAGCGATACAGCAGCCACCACAAGCTTATCTCCCTATATGCAGACGATATGACATTATGTATTCGAGACCCGGCCACCAATCTTAACCTAGTATTGACGGAACGCATGTGACTTCGGCACTCTCTGGCATCTAGATCAACTGGTTGAAATCCCAACTTTTTCCACTTACGACGACAACGTCGAAATTCACACCACACTTCAAGCTAGATTGGTGCAATGACACCATAAAACATATCTGTACATATACATTAGCCGTGACATCATCGCAACAGGTTATCAGAGAGAATTATGGAACAGCCTTAACCAAGAACACTGAGCAAATCACTAGATGGATAACCTTACCAATATCGATGGTGGGGTGGTTCAGCCTTATAATGATTATACTACCACAACTACTGTACCTATTCATCAATATTCAACTCCCACTAAAGAAAGCATTCTTACACAACCGAAAAACTCAACTGACAAGCCTGGTGTGGGCGGGCCAGCAGACAAGGGTAGCCTGGGACACACTAATAGTGCCATTCCATCGGGTAGGCTTCGAGGCACTGGACTGAAATATACTACTAGAGTGTACAGATCACTTCATACATTACTGGCATTACCCCACACCTGACTCAGCTCACTTCATTAATAGGGAAACCTACCACACAACTGTCTGATAACGGTGGCCTGCACTGCCAAAGCTTGGGAGGTCAAAAGGAAGCGGTCAGCACATAGTATCATTTATTCTCCCAAATATCCCATGCATGACCACCCGCTACTAACTGCGACCCAAGAACCCAAAGCGTGGTCGCAAGTTTGAAACCTAGGAATTGCACATTGGGGAGACCTATACAGAAATGTAATGTTCCTTACACTTGCTGAACTTGGGGGGCCAACAACAACCCCATCCTCTAGACATATTTTAATTTTTCTGATTGAGAGTAGCAAGTCCCTGCTGAGCCAAAATCCCTTCCAGCTCTGGATGAATCTTGGACCAGAAAACTACCAAGTGCCTCATATCCCTGTTGTATTGCGCAACAATAGAAGACATGCCGGATGTGGGACAATTGCTGAAGAAACAGTGGGAAACCCAAATGGGTCTGGAGATCACACCGAACATCTGGAAATCTTGCTGCATGCAAACAGGAATTATCTCACCAAGCAGCAGACTGTGAATAATCCCCTTCGAGTTCCTGTGCCCTAAAACCCTGCACTGATTTGGCCTCCAGGCGGACATTCGCTGAGCACAGTGTGGAGCCCCGGAGGTAGACTACTTACATCTTGCATGGGAATGCCCTGGAGTGTGGGTATACTGGTTGGAAATAGTTTCCACTTTACAGTAGATGCTAGCCAGTGACACTCATCAGAACACCAGAGTGACGCTATTGGGCTGGATGGAGAATGTCCGCATGACCTATAAGAAACTCCCAGTGTTGGCTCTCCTATTGGCTAAAAGACAGGCTGTGTGCTGCTGGGGAAAAGGCCATTGCCCGAAACTAAAACAATGGATCCAAGCAATGACGTTTTGTAATAAACAACTAGACTTATATGCAGAGCTTATTCCTCTGGAATCTACACACAAAGATATCTGCGTCCCATTCAGATCCTACCTCCTGCAATTACTTCTATCGACGATAAATGTTAAAAAAAAGTATAATTAAAAAAGATAACCCCAGGCCTCAGCCCTATTCTTTATGGTTCTCTTACCAGCTCCATCTCCTTCCTGAGATGTGCCTAGGCCCCCTCCTCGTGACCGCTCTCTGAACCAAAGAGCACCCTTTGAAGTATACTGAAGAGGCTGTCTCTCCCTTCCCCCAGTGTGTCTGACCCAGTTCACAGGAATGCAGCAAACAAATCTGTCTGGGGGGATTGCACTACCTCCTAATGTTCCTCCAGTTAGCCCGGTGTCTCCCAAAATGGAACCAAGGAATCTTCCATATATTGTACCATTCATGAGCACACATACACCTAGCGCCTGTATATTTCGTACGCACACTGCACATCATTACATCTTCAATGCATTGTAACATTCATAGGCACATATACACCCAACACATGCAAATAACATACATATACAGCCCAGCTCTGCATCATTCCTGTATTGTACAATTCACAGCACACACACTGCACATGTTTATAACACTGAGTAGACAATGATTAGAAATCAAATAAATATAGCCCCAATCGGTACTATATTTTAGCCATTGATCCAGCCGGAAAAAAGGCAATTTAATATGCAGTTATATTAAATGTACAAAACATGAGAATTAATAGCAGTGGGACACAAGCCTGTATCCATAAACTCACATCACAAGAGAAAACAAGAGAAGGCTCAGGCAGCATGTGGTTGTCTGTATCTAATCTTTACAATGGGACAGACAACAATTGTGAGAGGTCACCTTTACACATAATGTAGCACATAAATCAAAGTGTATAAGGTTGACAACTTTGTCGACGGCGTTTCGATCCTTAACATAAATATCGGATCATCATCAGGACTTTCAAAATAGTGCCTGAAAAATTTTGCCTGTAATTAACTAAATCGAAAACAACACGAATTAGAGATATGAAAAGGGAGAAAGTAAGAGGGAAATAAGATAGAAGACGAGAGTTAGTAAGGGCTAAATTAGAGGAAGACGCATGAGTGCGGCAGCTGGAAATGGGCCAAATTAAGATTTTACGCATGAATCCAAGCTCCAGAGACAGAGAACGGGCAGTAGTCAAGGACAAGGGTTACCTTGCATCAAGAGCAGGGAGCAGAGCGGTGTGGAATGAAGGGCTTCCCAAGTGTGACCATGAACGATGTCCGTACCTGGCAATAGATTGGGAGAAAAGTGAGAGACAGGGATGGCAGAGGAACGGTCACCGCTCTGCTCCCTGCTCTTGACGCAAGGTAACCCTTGTCCATTCCCTGTCCCGCCTTTCACTTAGCAATCACTTCAGGCACCTTCACAGCCTTTAAGCCACTCTGCGTCTATTGGTCAGCACACTTCATTCGCATTCACCTTGATAGAACTCATGCCGCACTAACTTGACTGTGCCCGAATGCTACACATCGCTTATTAGCACATCGCCGTTAATTGCTCGTTATTTGCGTTGACTACTGCCCGTTCTCTGTCTCTGGAGCTTGCCACAAATGAAAAATCTATGAATGTAAAATCAGCCATTAAAGGTTCAGAAATGACTATTTCAGAACTACAAGATGTGCATTTACTTATGTCATTGACTGAGGGGGAAGAGTTGGAAGTAGATGACGTAGCTACCATGTTGAATATCCCAATGGATTATAGTTGCTCGAGTGGTTTAAGACCGAAATCTAAATGGACACCTCAGGGCACACAATTTGCAGCAATTGATATGTATGTCAAGAAGACTATGGAAGAATTTCACAGATTAGAGGATCAAGGAAGTAAGGGGTGGTGTGGCTCTAGAGGAAAGGATAATTTGACACCAGAAGAGTGGGAGGCATTAAAAGATCTGAGATCTGATGATAATATAGTGATTCGGGAAGCTGATAAAGGCGGAAATATTGTTATTATGAACAGATCGGATTATTGTAAGGAAATTTCTAGACAGTTGAGTGATACTACATGTTATGTGAAGATATATAGGAATCCCATAAGAGAGGCTACTAGGCGTATAACAGAGAGGTTTTTTATGTGGAAAGAGGAAGGTTTACTGGATGAAGCTGAGTACAAGTATTTAAATGTGGTCAATCCTACCTATCCTTTTATTTATATTTTGCCTAAAGTGCATAAATCAAGATCTGATCCTCCAGGGAGACCCATAGTCTCCAGTATTGGAAGTGTAACTGAACATATGTCAGAATTCGTAGATGCTTTTTGAAACCATTAGTGGTTAATTTGCCATCCTATATAAGGGACACCATGGACGTCTTGAATAAGTTGCAAGATGTCAAATGGGAACAAGGGATGATTTTAGTTACACTAGATGTAGTAGGATTATATACGTGCATTGATAATGTAAAAGGTGAACAGGCTTTGAATCATTTTTTGGGGAGTCGCAGTGCGAGCGTTCGGGACCATTCTAAAATGTTAGTTGAAATGAGTGCGTTGATTTTGAATAATAATTTTTTTCTTTATGAAGATGAATGGTTCCATCAGATCAGGGGAACTGCAATGGGCTCCAGGTTTGCTCTCTCTTACGCCAACCTGTTCATGGGTTGGTTTGAGAGGCAGCATGCCTGGAGCCGAGGGGCCTCGAGATGGACTGACCATATTTTATTCTGGGTACGTTTCATCGATGACGTATTAATGATATGGAAGGGTACTCAGATTGAATTGAAGGAATACTTTGATTTTTTGAACCTAAATGACTTTAATGTTACCTTCACCATGAATCAAGACTCACAAAAAATTGATTTTTTAGATGTGGAGTTGTTTATTGATGGAGATGCTATTAAGAGCAGGTTATTTAGAAAAAGCACCTCAACAAACTCCATATTAAGGGCTGATAGCGCTCATCCTGTGTCAGTTATCAGAGGAATCCCCTTTGGGGAGATAAGAATACGCAGGAACTGCAGTACAGATGATGACTTTGGAATTGAATTAGACAAACTACAACATAGGTTACAATATAGGGGTTACAGGAATAGCGATTTGCTAAGGGCCAGAGGGCGAGTAATGAATGTAAAGAGAGAAACGACTTTGGTGCAAAAGCGCAAAGACTACTCAAAAGAACGTTTGACATTTGTAACTACGTATTGTTCTCAGAAGGATAGAATTTTTAAAGCTCTAGGTAAGAATTGGAGCTTATTGAAGGGAGTACCAGGCTTGATGAACCTAATAGGTGATAAACCAGGGGTGATTTTTAAAAGAAGTCCCACGATTAAGGAGATGGTAACCAGGAATTATATAGAATCTAAAAGATCAGGAGACTCTAATTGGTTACCTCAACCACCAAAAGGATTCTATGTTTGTGGGGCCTGTAACGTTTGTGACTTGGGTGTGAATAGGACGAAGGATTTTTCATATAATACCAACAAACGATATGTTATCAAGGAATTTATTAACTGTAATAGCATTGGAGTCATTTATGCTATTATATGTGCATGTAAAAAAGTTTACATTGGAAGTACCAAACGAATTTTAAGACTCAGAATTCAAGAACACAAACGCTCCATTGCTAATCATGATGTTAGATCACCACTGTATCAACATATTAAAGACAAGCATAGGACGCAGGAAGACATCAGGTTTCATGGTATTCAAAGGATTATTCCTAGGAAAAGAGGAGGGGATTGGGAATTGATGATCAGGCAACAAGAAGCTAGATGGATAAGTCGATGTAGAACAGTGACTCGAGGGTTGAATAGCGATACGGAACTCCATCACTTCTTACAACAAGACTAGTGTGAAAGGCAAGAATGGGTACGTTGCGATCTTCTGAAGTTGGGATTGGGTTTTTTGTAATTAATTTTATTATTGTTTTGGGTAATTGTAATTTGATTAAGACATATTTTTCAAGATCAAGACAGAGAAAAGTTATTAAGATTGTAGTGGATATAGTCACTCCTGAGTGCTCATTTGGTATTGGGAGAAAGTAAAAATATGGATATGCAAGCTCATTATGGATCCAGCCTACTTACTGGCCCATTTTTGAATTTTGTAAATTGATAAGTATATAGCTGTCTGGCATTGGAAGTCTGAAAGCTGTTGGGAATAGATAATTTTAATTAAGTATACAGCGTTGCTATCGTTGCGTGATGAATGAATGAGGAAGGTATGTCAGAATGGAACGTGATGTAGATAGTTAGTCTTAAAAGAAATAGTAGTTAATGGACTAAAATTTGGATTCTAAGAAATTGATTGTCCAAAAGGAGGACCGTCACGAGCAGGTATGATTGGTATGTTCTTAGCTTAAATGCGTGCGACGTTAGAAATTGAGGTTGTTAAAGGTTAGGGCTAGAAGTCATAAGGGTGTCGCCGCGACCTTTTATATTAAGAAAAACTGGTGGAAGGAGATTGGCTATTGTAGTGCTTCCGGTTTTTCCGGATTAGAAGCTTTAGCTTAAATGCGCGCGACGTTAGAAATTGAGGTTGTTAAAGGTTAGGGCTTTCGGTCATATGGGTGTCGCCGCGACGTTTTGGATTAAGAAAAACTGGTGGAAGGAGATTGGCTATTGCAGTGCTTCCGGTCTTTCCGGATTAGAAAGAATATAAAACTGGTGAAAGGGGATTGGATATTATAGTGTTTCTGGTTTTTTGGCACGCGTAAACAGTAGAAAGGAGGTAGCGGACCACATAGGAAACAGACATTCTATCCAATCGGAGATTAGGATTAGATGAATTAAGTCTTGTGATCTTTGGTGCTTGGGAGTGATTTGAATGGGTACTTGGACAGGAACTACGATAGCGGACCGTATTGGAAACAGGTTAACAAGTACAATTATCGATGGGATTCGAAATACTCCAACCGGATTGGTGGTTGGTATATTTAAATAGCGGCAGTGGTGGGAGCTCCAATTCACAGCAGATTTATCAGGACCCGCTGTCGACGAGTTGTGATTTGGGAAGCGGAATTACCAGGACACAGGTGGGGAAGGCTAGAGGGATGTGGATGAGATTACAAATCTTAATGGAAGGTTAATAAGAGGGGTTGTGGGTGATACAACTAGGAGACATCATATTGATTGTCTTTAAATTTTGGTAGATTTGGAAAATATTGGAGAAGAGGCAATGACTTTGGTATGGAGATAGGAGCGCGCAGCAAAGCTAATGGTGAGATAAACTATTACTGTTTTTCAAAAACTGATGATGTGTAGTATTTTGGAGACTAAGGTGTAATTCACCATGTAATTAAATTACCGTTAGTAATGGGAGAACATCTTTATGCACAGATTCCGCTTTAAAATTTGGTGAAGAAGGCAAGATTGCACCACGGGAACAAGGAGAAACTAGTGACAACTTTAAGCTTTACAATATATGAGGTATGTTCATGTGGATAAAAATGTTTTAAAGTTAGTGAGTCTGGACTAACATGGGGGTACCAGGCAAGAATTTGAAGGTATGATGGACAATCAATGTTAGATGGAGGTGCCAGACAGAAAATTGCAGAAAAAATGGACAAGACAGGGTGTAGGAAGGTGTCAGTTACTTTTGTGGGTGGATCAAACATAAGGATTTCAGAACAATCTATGAAATTATAAAATGAATACATGTGTGATGTTTCATAATTACGATACATGACATTACGTAGATTTGTGAAAATACTGTATATAGGTATTTCTTTCCTTATACTGCAGAATGTTAAATAGGCAGGTTTATTTTGTGGGATTTATAGCTTGATGAATTTTAATGT
The DNA here is from genome assembly GCA_963921515.1 of Calotriton arnoldi. Classification (NCBI taxonomy): domain Eukaryota; kingdom Metazoa; phylum Chordata; class Amphibia; order Caudata; family Salamandridae; genus Calotriton; species Calotriton arnoldi. Next base: position 818,355 of record CAWUFW010001895.1, read on the forward strand.
GATTACAATGTTCGTATGGTGAACGATTAGTGTTAAAATAATTTCATTATGTTTTGGATTGTGATATTGTGTTTTTTCTACTTCACAGCCCTGATGATGTCCCAAGGAGGACGAAACGCGTAGGCTGTTTTGAACCAATAGGCTGTATGGATCAATAATTGTCTGATTGGATTTATAATTGATGATTACTTTGTTGGATTTTGGACTTCAGAAACTCTTTGAACTGTGGAGATAAAATTCTGGTTAATAAAGAAACGGAAAAGAAACAAAAGAACAGACTGCAATATTTGATATTTTATTATCGTAAACTACACGCTCCTTCTATTATTCTTTTATTGTAAAAGGTGACTCCTAAGTTATGCACCATTTCTAGTTGTATTAATTCAGTTTCTTTAGTCAGTGGCCAGAAATTCAAGGGGAGTTTCATGGGAATTATTGTTGCTGGGCAGCACAGGACCTCAGTTTTGTTGCCATTGAAGGTACGGGAAGACATGAGTGCCACCCCTTCACAGATGTGCAGATATCACTGCTAGGCACTTCATGAACGCCCTTGGAGATGTAGTGACCTTCAAAGCAAGTAATTTGTACTGGCAGTAATGTCCACTTTTCACAAAGCAAAGGTACCTGTGGTGGGTGGGGTGGATGACTGTAGGAAAGTGGAGTATTATGTGTGGAGGATAGTCTTCTCCATGTAATACTATTACAATACCCCAAAGATGGTCCTTGGATTCACACTAATAAATCCTTATCATAGTCCTGGAAGTCAGGCTTTACTAGAGGAACATGAATTAAGCATTTCAGAGTACCAACATGGACGATAAGTAATTAACACGGCTCGAGAGAAATCCGACACCAATTTATAAAAAATACAGTGTATTTTTATCTTAATTTAGACACCAAAACAAACGGAATAGCATACATATCACCAGAGCTATAGATTTTTGAAGCAATAGAAAATCTGTGCAGGATCAAGTCATGACAGTCAGTTGGACAGTGATTCTTTGGATCTGAAGCGTTGTTTTACCTGCAGTTTGCAGGGGACTAGTGCCACTAGTCCAGGGGAGTCTGAGGGTGTTTCAGGCTTCCACAGGGGTCCCTCTGTCTGGTGGAATTGAAAGATAGCACAGGACAAGTCTCGATCAGGCAGTTCAAAGAGCGTTACCAAAGGTACTGGGCATCCCTCTTTTGCTTTGTGCATGTCTTGTTGTCGCTGGTACGGGTCTCTTCTTCTGTCCTCTTTGATGAAGGTTGTTCAGAACTGAGGCTCTGGTGTCAGGGGGAATTCCCATTATTCCTAGATTTAGAGGAGGTAAAGGTGTGGGAGCCAGTAGCCAATGGGCAGCTAGTCCGGGTAGCTGGTCCGCCCCTGAGGTGACCACATCTGAGGGTGTGGGTCCCTTTTTCAACCCAGAACCCACTCTTAACGATGGCAGAAATCAAATTTTAGTGTACAGACCAGGCTGCTCACCCTGGAGGTGTGACTAGTCTTCTGGGGGTGTACACCTCTTTGAATAACTAATTTCCCGCCTGCCCGGGTGCAAATGTGCCTGGGACAGGGATTTGGCTGTTTCCTCCACAGGAAGTTAGCCCCGATGCATATTAGAGGTGGTGCAGCCTTTGACGCTCATCGCCTTGATGTGCCACTTCACTAGCCTGCTTGGGAGTAGGAAGGTATTACCTCCTTCCTGCCCAAGCTTTTGTTCCTGGCTCCTGAGAGTGATCACACTGCCTGGCAGGAGGTCAGAATCCTGTCATGGCTGCAGCAAATGCGGGAAGCGCTGGCTGGCCAGCCAGAGCGTAGAGAAGCTGGGGCAACCAGGTGGGCAACCTCTAAGGTAGAGATTCGTGTCAGGGGTGAGAAGGCACGTTGTTTGAGACCAAACATGACATATTTCAGTGGTACCATAATGGAGCTGCCAATCTCGAGAATGCCCAGGTGGCAGCCCATGTTATGCTATGGACCACTAGTTTCCAATGGGGAATGCCACTATTGCGACATATAGGATTGCACTTATATGTCCTCACCTTTAATATAATGCATCCTACCTCCTATGCTCAGGAGGCCTTCCTTAGTGGGTGCATGACATATCTTAAAAATAGTTTATTGACTGTGCCACACATGGCGAGGGCACAGTCGAGTTCAAGCAGTTTGCACTGCTCCTGCAGTCTGCAATGGCAGGCCGGCTGTCAGTAGTTTACGTGGGTCACTCAGGGTGGCACAAAACCATGCTGCAGCCCTGGGGACCCCTTTACCATCCATACCCAGGGTACACACACCATATTCTAGGGACTTAGAACGGGGTAAAGTCTTTGCCAATTTGGGATTACCAAGTTGAACATAACAGTTTTGGGCACGAGCACAGTAACTGGGGTCTGGGCAGCAGACTCCAGTGCAGTATCAGAGTCATAACCATCAGAATTTCTAGAAAAAAGTGTGGTGTGGGGGGAAGGGGACAAGACAAAAAGTACTTTCCTACAATGCCTATGTGAAAGTAGGCATCCTTGAGGTCAAGGACAGTCAGGAAATCACATTGTTGCAGCAAGGGATGATGTCCTGCTGGACAGTCATATGGAAATGTACCAACAGACAGGCAGGATGTACTTGTTTAGAGGACTGAGGTCCAAGATAGGCCTGAGGGAGTCTTACTTTTGGGAATGAGGCAGTACAGAGAGTAGACAATTTCTTCTTCCTAATGTGAAAGCACTTCCTTCTATTGCGCCTCTCTGGAGAAGCACTTGCATCTCTTTCTTGAGGAGACAGAGATGGTCCCTGCTGAGGGCGTGTATGCAGAGTGGAATGTTGGAAGGGGGTTATAGAAGGTCTATACAGTAGCCCCTCGCTAAAACCCATTGGTCTGATGTGATTTCCCCCAGCGAGATAGGGAATCTTGTATTATCTCCCCAATAAGGGGGGGGGGTGGTGGATGTGAGGCTGGTCACTTCTTTGAAGTGGAAGCTGGGGAGGGGTGGGGGGACCTTGGTTGACCACAAAGCCTCCTCTCTGTGCTGACCAGAACCCAATGGCAGTGGGGGTCCAGAAAGAGGCAGTCACTTGTTTTCATGCTCCGGGGGTGGGTGCCTGACTCTCTTGGGAGCAGTGCTCTACCATGGAGTGGGACTTTTTATGTAACCCTGGCTGGCCATGGGTCTTGGGGCGAGTGGTGCATTTACGATCCTGGGCGTGGTCCTAATACGAGGGCTGCTGTTCTTCAGTGTTGGCTCGACATCCTCATCTTCCTCATGCTTAACAAAACCGTCCCTGGACTGGATGTTGCCTGGACTGCCGTGATGTAAGGCGGGCAGTCCTCTTTGCCTTCTGCGGCGCCGAAGAGATCTTTTTTTTGAAGATGTGCAGAGTTTTGAAGGAAGCTTGTTGGTGCATCTTGCATTGTGCCCAGTGCCCTTCCGTTTGGTACCTGAGGGTCCTCTTTGAGTGGAAGGTGAGGCAGAATCACAGGAGGCATTATCATGGTCGGGAGAGAGGTACAACTTGCCAATGCCCTGATGGTCCAACCGCGGTTATTTAGAGTTACACCAGAGGCAATGTTGGAAGGGTCTCTGTTCCCCATTCCAATCTGCAATCTTGTGTGTTGAAAGTCGAGAGAGGACACATGGTCCTGGAAGGGCGTGTGGAGGCCTCTAGCATCCCAGGCATTGAGCAATGGTTATCGGTCATTCAAAGGCGGCCAGAGAAGTAGCACGATGGAGAGATATCAAGGCCCTTCCTGATTTTCCGATGCATCAGTATTGAAATCCAGGCATGTGGGCCTGAAAACATGTGGGAACCACGAAAAAACTCGGAGCCCTCTTGTTTGCAAAAAAAGCGATCTCAGATGAAGTCGGTGCCCATGCACATTACTCACCAAGGGAGAAGTCACATCAAATATCGCAGTTTGAAAGACTTAATTCAAAGAAAAACAACTTGCAAATGTCCAAACCCCAACACAAGATGGCAGGATTACGCAGATCATGTGAATCTACAGCCACACGTGCTACAAACATTATTTTACCAAAATTAAAAAGATATATATCATATCAATTCAACATAATTTTACAGGTTATGCCTTTTACGTATAATTGGAACAGATGGTATTCTATTTATTTCTGAGGTTTTGGATAGCTTTGGCCATTTTAGGCAGCTCTGAGATTACATTGGAGATACCAAAAGGTCATCAGCGAGAAAAGTCTTTACTTCACTATCTACAGTGTAAAGTACCCGGCCAGAAATAACGCATTAAAATTAAAGGCACTCATTTGAGATATTTCAGGAGTGGTTTATTAAAAAAGCTGCTTCACTCCACAAGACTGTCTTCAGACTTGGAACAGCATAAAAAAGTAACTTTGCTATCCATATTTCTGTACAATAATTTACATCAAACAATTGACATAATTACAGACATGGATTGGACTAATGGTAAATCAACAGAATCCCTGATAGATTGGTGCCTCAGAAAGGGAGGGGAGCAAGCAAATCACATCAGGTGTTGCCAGCCATGAGGAGGCATAGATCTGTTGGTTATTTTCTCCATTTCCCTATAGCCCAGCCCACCGTTGCATATTACTTGATCTTAAAAGTAATAATATAAAACAGCAGTGACGCACATTATAATAGAAGTAAAAGTTGAATTCCACTTTAGATGAAGGAAAAAAACTCACTTAGATGTGCTAGTTATACATTTCCTCTTTGGCACTTTAAAAAGATTAAGATGGGGTGAGTCTGGAGCGAGGTAGAGAATGGGAAGGAAAATGCTACTTACCCAGTATGCATCTGTTCTTGGTATGTAGAATCTCATGCTGATGCATAGATCGCCATCTAGTGTTGGGCCCGGATGTTTGCACTTTGTTTTTCTTCGAAGAAGTCTTCCTAGTCACGAGGTAGGTGACTCCTCCTTTCGGTGATAGTGCGCATGGTCATCAACTCCATCTTCAGATTGTTTTCCCGCAGAGAGTGAGAGAATGGAGTAGTAGTAAAGAATAGAGATGTCCATGTGTATCTATGAATAGTAACAAGATAACTACAGCAGGCACAGGTACCTGGGGAGGTGGGTGGGCGCATGAGATTCTACAGCTCTACATGCCAAGAACAGATGCATACTGGGTAAGTAGCATTTTCCGTTCGAGGCATGTGAGCTGTAGATCACATGCTTATGCATAGACTATACAGCAGTCTCCCCTAAGCGGTGGCTATCCTGTAACTGATGGAGTTGTCTGAAACAGTGTTTTCAGTACTGCTTGGCCCACATTTGCTTGTTGTCTGGCTAACACATCTACACAATAATGCTTAGTGAATGTGTGTGGTGTGGACCATGTTGAAGCTTTGCAGATGTCAGTAATAGGGATGTTCCCTAAGAAAGCCATAGTAGCCCCTAGCTTACGAGTGGAATGTGCTCTAGGGGTACTGTTAGAGTCCTTTTGGCTTTTGCATAGCAAATCTGAATACATTGAACGATCCACCTAGCAATACTTGATTTGGATATAGGATTGCCCTTGTGAGGTGGTGCAAAAGCGACAAAGAGTTGCTTGGTCTTACGAAAAGATTTCGTTCTTTCAGTATAATACAACAGTGCTCTTCTAACATCTAAGGTGTGTAGAACTCTTTCTGCAACAGTCAGGTTGAGGGAAGAAAACTGGTAATTCAACCGACTGATTTATGTGAAATGCAGATACTACCTTAGGTAGGAATTTGGGATTGGTATCGAGAACCACTTTATCTTTGTGTAGCTGGAAAAAAGGTTCTTCTATGGTTAGTGCCTGAAGTTCACCCACTCTCCTCAATGAAGTGATTGCAATGAGGAAGGCTGTTTTCCAAGTGAGGAATTGTAGTTCACATTTGTGCATGGGTTCAAATGGTGGGCCCATTAACCTTGTGAGGACTATATTAAGATTCCACACTGGGGCAGGTGGAAGTCTTGGTGGTATAACTCTTTTCAGTCCTTCCATAAATGCTTTGATTACAGGCACTCTGAAGAGCGATAAATGTTGCCTATTTTGAAGATAGGCTGCAATTGCAGCAAGATGCAGTCTGATGGATGTATAGGCCAATGATGACTGCTGCAAATGTAACAGGTAGCAGATAATGTTTTGTATGGAAGCATCAAGAGGGTTGATGTTATTATTATTGCAATAGATAACAAATCGCTTCCATTTGGCTAAGTAGCAGGCTCTTGTGGTAGGCCTTCTGGCCTCCTTAATAATGTTCATACAGTCTGGTGGAAGGTTCAGATAACCAAACTCTATGACTTCAGGAGCACGATCGCGAGGTTCAATTGTTTGGAATCTGGGTGTTTGATTTCTCCATGGCTCTGTGTGAGGAGACTGGGAGTTAAATGTAATTTTTGATGCAGTATCAGAGAAAGTTCCAACAGGGTTGTGAACCATGGTTGACGTGCCTATGTTGGAGCTACTAGGATTAGTGTGAGAGATGTTTGCCTGAGTTTCCGAACCACTAATGGAATGAGTGGGAGAGGCAGAAAAGTGTAAGCAAATATCCCTGACCAGTTTATCCATAGAGCATTGCCTTTGGATAACGGGTGTGGATACCTGGAGGCGAAGCTTTGGCATTTTGAGTTTTGGGGTGTTGCAAACAGATCTATGTGAAGGACTCCCCAAGCTTGGAAGTATGGGTGGAGAACTTGAAGGTGAAGTTCCCATTCGTGTATTTGATACCTCTGTCTGCTGAGGAGGTCCGCAATCTGGTTGTTGACTCCTGGGAGGTGTTCCGCTAGGATATAGATATTGTGGTGAATAGCCCACCTCCAGATGTCTTGGGCTAAGTGGGACAGCTGGAGAGAGTGTGCCCCCCCCTGTTTCTGTATGTAATACATAGCTGTCATGTTGTCGGTTCGGACCAAAACAGCTTTGCCAGACAGGTGATCTTGAAAGGCTTGAGAGCTAGAAAGATTGCCATCAGTTCTAAATGATTGATGTGGAGCAACCTTTGCTGGTGGCTCCACAGACCTTGCACTGTGTGTTGTTGAAGATGAGCTCCCCAGCCAGTAAGGGACGCGTCCGCTGTTAATATGGTCTGTGGAACTGGGTCTATGAACGGCTGTCCTTTTGACAAATTTTGTGTGTTCCACCACTGCAGAGAGCGATGAGTACGGCCGCTTACCAACACTAGATCGGTTAATAGACCGTGTGACTGGTTCTACTGACTGGCTAAGCATTCTTGAAGTGGACGCATGTGCAGCCTGGCATGGGGAACGATCATGATGCAAGACGCCATCATTCCCAACAGCTGCATGAAAACTCGAGCTGGAAGTGACTGATTGGCTTGAAACTGGAGAATTAATGCCTGAATGTTTCGAATTCTGGCTGCGTTAGGAAACGCCAGAGCCCTTTGAGTATCTAAAGTGGCTCCTAGGTAGTTCTGAGTTTTGGCTGGCTGAAGATGTGATTTTAACACATTGAGTGTAAACCCCAGTTGGTGAAGTAACTGAATGGTTACGGAAGTATGTTTGCGGCATTGTTGATATGTGCCGGCTTTGATGAGCCAATCATCCAGGTATGGGAAGACATGGATGCTTTGTCTTCTCAGATGAGCAGCTACCAACACCAGGCACTTTGTGAAGACTCTGGGGGCAGTGGTGACTCCGAATGGAAGTACCTTGAATTGGTAGTGTTGACCTGCTACCACAAACCTGAGAAATTTGCGGTGAGCTGGGTGGATTGGAATATGAAAGTAGGCGTCCTTTAAGTCTAGAGTAGACAGAAAGTCTCCTTTTGCAAAAGAAGTAGTACCTGTTGAAGTGTTACCATGTGGAAGTGGTCTGACTGTATGAAAAAATTTAGTTCTCTGAGATCTAATATCGGTCTGAGAGAGTCGTTCTTTTTGGGAATTAGGAAGTAAAAGGAGTACACGCCCGACCCTTGATGTTGTGGTGGTACGGGCTCTATAGCTCCTTTTAGTAGGAGTGATTGTACCTCTTGTTTGAGGAGGTGTAGGTGATCCGGTGAAAGTTTGTGTGACCTTGGGGGAATGTTTGGAGGAGTGTTGATGAACTCCAGGCAGTAACCAGAATGGATAATTTGTAGAACCCACTTGTCTGTTGTTATCGACTGTCACTTTAGTAGGAATTGTGACAGTCTTGCCCCGACAGGTGTTAAGTGGTCGGAGGGAATGATGGGCAAGTCACTGCTTTGTATTAGAGGGGGAGGTACGTGTGTTAGAACCTCTACCTCTGCCTTTGCCGTTGTTCCCTCTGTAACCCCCTCTGAAGTAATTTTTCGAGCCTGAGGGTTGGTTATTGCCCTTATAGGTGGATGCAGTTTCTGAGGAAGTATTTTTGGACTCTGCCCGATAGAAAGAGCGTCGAAAGGAACCACGGCCTTGTGTAGACTGAAGGGCTCCCATAGATTTAGCTACTTCAGTATCTTTTTTTATCTTCTCAAGTGAAGAATCTACCACTGGCCCAAAAAGGTGTTTTTTATCAAAAGGTGTGTTCAATATGGAGGCCTGAACCTCAAGTTTGAACCCTGATATGCGAAGCCATGCGTGTCTTATTAAAAGGACACTAGTGTTTACCGTTCTGGCCGATGTGTCAGCAGCATCTAGGGAGCACCGAATTTGGTTGTTTGAAATTAACTGTCCCTCACGTACCAGGTCTTGCGCTTTAGATTTATGTTCTTGGGATAGAAATTGAATGAATTGTTCAATTTCATCCCAATGCGCACGGTCATATCTGGCTAGCAACGCTTGTGTATTAGATATGCGCCAGAAGATAGCTGCCTGGGAGACTACCCTTTTCCCTGAGGCATCGAGAAGCTTTGACTCCTTATCTGGGGGTGGAGCGTCTCCAGTAGTTTGGGAGTTTGCCCTTTTCCGTGCATTGGAAACTACCAATGAGTCTAAGGGTAATTGTCCTTTTATGTAGACTGGATCAGATGGTGCAGGCTTGTATTTTTTATCCACCCTAGGGGTAAGGATACATGCCCTGACAGGATCCTTAAATATGTCGTCTACATGCCTGGTCATTCCTTTCAGCATGGGTAACATATGTGTTGACTTTTGTGTGCTGTTCAATGTTTTAAAAAGGAAATCCTCTTCAAGGGATTCTTTATGAAGCTGGACCCCATGGTAATTGGCAGCCCTGCCTAGCAATTCAATGTAGCCTACACTGTCGTCTGGTGGAGAGGGCCTGGTAGGATATAGGTCAGGATCATTGTCTGTGGGTGAGTCAGTGTTGTAGTCATCCCACTCATCTATAGGCCCTGGCTGAACATCATCATTATTATCATCATCCCCATCCCCGTCACCCTGATTGTCAGGTGTATGTGATGGTGAGTTCTCAGGTGAAGCTGGCAGATGTAGAGATTGAGGTGAAGGTGGTGATGGAAGAGGAGGAGGAAGAGGAGGAGGGGAAGGGTTTGTTCCAATATTTCTCTTCTTCAATGGAATATGATATTCCTCTTCTGTATTAGCCCCTCTCTTTAGAGTCACTTTAGTGGTTTTGTGTCCACTGTTCGGGTGTATGACCAATATTTTCTGTTTTGGGTCCGGTTTTTTGAGCGGATCACCGAAACTGTGCTTTTTAGGTGACTATGGTGCATTAGTCTGTTTCGGTGCCGAAGGTTTCGGTGCCGACGGCTTCGGGGTTGGTATTTTCAGATCCGAGGTGGTTTTCAGTGCCGGGTGGTGAGGTTCGGAGCCTGACTTTGGCTTCGACCCCGAAGGCTTTGGCTTGGTACCCTTGGCGTGATTTTTTTCGGTGCCGGAAGGCTTTTTGGTAGGCTTCGGTGCCGAGCCAGAAGGCGGGGCGTCGGAAGCGTGGTCTCGGTGCCGACCGGGGCGCGAGGGCACGGGTTGGTCCGGAGCCTTCTTTTTCGGTTGGCTTGGGATTCGGGGTGAAGTAGGGACTGTACTTACAGTACGTTGCCCATGCGGGATGTCTTCATCTTATTCGGAACCGTCGGCGGAAATCGAGATCTGTTCCTGTTCCTCCTCGGCTCCGATAGCGTCGCCGGCTTCTTCATCAGATTCAGGTCCGAAGAGGTCTGGATGGAGCCTGTGTGTTGGCTCTGCATGTTGCGTCATCGAGCCCGAAGGTCGCAAAGAGTCTTTTTGGAGCGGAAAGCTCGGCACGCGTCGCAGTCCTGTTCACTGTATTCCGGTGACAAACACAGGTTGCACACTTTGTGTGAGTCGGGCGCGGGTATTTCGCGTGGCACCGAGGACAGAATTTAAAGGGAGTTCGTTCCATCGACTGCGAGTCGAACCGGGGGCTAGGCCCGACGGCCTACCACGAGCTCTCCGATCGAAATAGGGTTTTTTCAATAAACACGATACGCGAAGAATGGAACACGAGATCGGAAACAATACCGTCGAGGGTGAGTGTTCTACGCACCGAGGGAAACCGAAGGATCGGCGTCGAACCGGAGCACAGCGAGTAACATCCGAACCCGATGGCGGAAAAAAACAATCTGAAGATGGAGTCGATGACCATGCACACTATCACCGAAAGGAGGAGTCACCTACCTCGTTACTAGGAAGACTTCTTCGAAGAAAAACAAAGTGCAAACATCCCGGCCCAACACTAGATGGCGATCTATGCATAAGCATGTGATCTACAGCTCTCATGCCTCGAACACAATAGCTATCAATGGGGGGGTCACAGAAAAGCAAGAGGAAGGCAGAAACAGAGCTAGAATTTAACTGGACAACAAATGTGGAAGAAGAAGAAAAGAGTGAGAGGAAATTGCCGGGGAAGTGAGTGAGAGCACAAGGAAAACTCAAATAGCTGCAGGCTCCTATTGTGGGGTAAAGGTGGTGAACAGACAGTCCTCCACTGCATTCTGACCAAATCACACCACCCATAGTGTGCATAAAACCTACTCAGGAGGGCAAAAGGGAAGGACAGACTCAACTGGCCATTCACATCTTGGCATCAATGTAAAGAATAACACAATTGCACCAATTTTAACAGTGGTGTTGGGTTAAAATGAGGAGCGGTCAAAACAGGAACTGCAAAAAAAAAGAAAAAAAAGAATGACAAAGAGAAAGAGGCAAGGATGAGCAGTGAGTGAAGGTAGACGCAAGTGAGTGGAAACACGTAATAAGTAAGAGAGGCAGTAAAGAAAATGATGTAGAGGAGAGAAAATAGAATGAGTAAGATGAGTAGAGGGAGAGTGAAGAAAGATTCGACCAAGTGGAAAAAGAGTAAATAGAGTATGAAGTATAGGGATGAGTGAAACGAAGGGGCGGGGGGAGTGAACAGTGAGATGTGGAGGGGATGAAAGGGTGCGAGACAGACAACTAGGGAGGTAGTATTGAGAGTGACATGCAGCAGATAAATGTGGGTGAGAGCGAGTGAGACAAGTAAGGGGAGATTGAAGAGAAAGTGGTTTGTAAAAAAGGCCTTGAGCTGTGGATTTAAAAGTGTGGTATCTAAAGGGTAGGAAAAGTAATAGGTGAAGCATGGAAAGTGGAGTGTGTGTGTGGTCGAGGATGTGAAAGGTAGATGGTGAGACACAAGGCAGAAAGTGAGACAGTGGAGTGACTGATGCTGAGAATTAGAAATGGAGTTATTTGAGGTCGTTTAAAAATAGAATATGTATATTTATATACACACACACACATACATATACTTATATACACACACAGATACACACAATGAGAGTGAGAGGAAGGAGTATTCCAAGCAAGATTGAGAAAAAATTTGACAATTTATTCAGAAGTGCAGGATGGACAATAGAGAAAGAAAGTGAAGAATGGAAAATGGTGAGAAAGAGGAAGGACAAAAGCATGGAGTGAAACACCTGAACAGGCAAGTACAAGCCACAAGAAGTATGTCCTATTTTCGCTTCGGTAACAGTGCTTACTTATGATATATAAAATGACATCCAGTGTAGCAGAAAGTTCAGAAGGTCAGCTTTCCCATTTGAGTGACAACCAAACCCCCTGGCTGTAGCGCATTCATCCTTAGAAAGGAACAACATAGGGTGACAGTTCGCTTTCCAGTGTATGAACACATGGCTATGTGAACTTTGCATTCGAGTATACTGGAGTGAGAAAGAAATTACAGCTCTTAATACGTTCATAGAAGACTACCGTACAGCAGAGTGTCCTAGGCAGAGCAGTAGAACCTGAGCCTTGTTTGTTTGTACCACCTTTAATTCCTTACTGAAGAAGTGTCTTCTACAACTCATTTCTATCTTTTAAACCATCCTCATGATAAACAGTGAATACCTATGATGGGAAAGCGTCAGGGTGGTGAAAGGTCAGGTTGGTGTGGGAAAAAAACCCCCAAGGGGCTCCAGACAGTTCAAGGCAAAGTTGCATCCCAGAAATCAGAAGTGATAAAGCAAAAAAACAAAAAACAAAATATTCTTTACTAGTGGCTCTTTAGCAAGCTAGGGTGGGAACTGTCACGTAACCTGTTGCCCGTTCTCTGCACTGGGATCACTTTTCTTCAGCATAACTGAGCTCAGTTCCTGAATGAGTTTTTCATTCATTGGGGACTGCAATTGTGAATTCTTTTTCCGCATTGCACTCTTCAAAGGGTCTGTTGAGGGTGGGGGCTCAAAGAAAAGTGGGGGCATTGTTCGCAGGTCCAGGGCCCCTTTGGTTGTTGATCCTCTGAGAGGAGCAGTTTGCATTCGGCTAGGATCTGTGTTTCTCTCCAGGGAGACAGCTTTTTGAGGACGGAGTCCATCTGCCGTCTCCCCCGGAGAACACCGTAAAGGGTCCAAGCAGTGGCTCCGGTCGAGTGATAGTGACTTTGTGGACTCAGCTGTAGGACCAGCCTCAAGGGATCTGGACTTCAGAAGCACGGGCCCTGCAGGTGTCCCCTTTTTGGCGTGATCTTGAAACTTCATGGGCTTCCGTGCCCGATCAACTGGGGGCACCCAGGCGGGATCTGTAAGATACCCACTGTCCATCCCAGGTATAATCAGATGTTTTAAGTGGTCCACCTCCTCATAAACCGGGTCGTCAAGTTCCTGGTCCTTCTGCTCTTCCAACGAGTCATGCTGCACCTTCATGGGCTGAGAAAAACATGTGTCTGTCAGGCATTGTACATGTAAAGAAAGAACATGCCAAATCCCCCCTCACCCTCCCCAAGCAGGGGATTCCATCTGATTAGTGTAATTTTGGTTAAAGTGATGGGCCACATGCATGGAAGGGTGGACAAATGAATGTTAGCACTATGTAAGAGGTAATGGGAGCGGTGAAGGGGACCATCAACAAAGCAAACATTATGTTAAAGGGTACGGTATGTGAATGATCTAAAAAAAAAAGCTGGAATGGTGCCATGTATCTGTAACCAAACATCTCCATAGAAAACAATGTCAAGACTTAGAAGTTCCTCTTTAGAGAACATCTGAGTTAAAGATGTGCTTAAGGCAGGCTATTTTGTACAAAGTGTAAACTGGCTACTAGTTACTCAATGGTAGTTGGCAATTAGTCAGTGTATGGTGTTAACAGTTTTGTAGCAGTCAAGGGAGTTGGACACCCCATATGAGGATATAAATGACCACAACATTATTTGGGAAGAGAACTGTTCATAAATCGAACAGAGGGAAGCCAATAGCAGCCACCAATACCAGAAGTTTAGAAGAAGTATTTATTTTTTTAAAACACATATCCTCTATGGAGAAGGTTGCCTGAAAATTCAGAGCATCCTACCTCTGTTGTCTTTAAGGGAACCTTAGATGAGATTTTTTGATATTCTTCTAAGGTCTTTCTTAGATCTTTTAGGGAGATATATGACTGTAAAAGTCGCAAGTGTGATATTTGTAGTAAGGAAAAAAGTGTTTTCTTCAGATATGGTGGCTATAGTTCTTCACATGAAAAAATCCACTGGAGAGGAGGTAGAGGAAAAAGCAGAAGGGCTCGTCCTCTTGATTATGGTAAAAAAAAACATGAAGAGCCCGTCCGTCAGTAATAGATTAAATGATCACTTCTGCGATGGAAAACAGAATGTTTTCTTTTAATAACCCTCACCCAGGTGGCCAGAAAGAACCAGCTGATGAAGCATGCTACCCAGAGGAAACCCAGGTGGGTGAGGGTTATTAAAATAACACATTCTGTTTTCCATCGCAGAAGTGGTCATTTAGTCTATTACTGACGGACGGGCTCTTCATGTTTTTTTGACTATAGTTCTTCAAAGGGAATACATTGACCAGCATCTTCATGGTTCATATTATCGCAGTCAAGGCCAGTGCAAGGATTTTTGCCAAGCTATGCATTGACATTTTGACAATCCCTGGCTTCCCTAGAAACAGCTAGGCTACAGCTACCACTCTACCTACTTGTAAGAAAAGGCTAGTACTCTATTGTAATTTGCCAGTGGGTGACAGGCCCTAGAAAATCTCAGCTAATTTTCTTCTATTTTGTGTATAACATGGCAATCACCGAACCTCTACTATTGTTTGTTTAGGCCTATGTTTCTATTACTCCGTGGTTATTTTTTCCATTTGACCTCATATGGTGGTGGCTAGGTGGTTAGAAGTGGTATTTTTAACGTTAGAGAGGCTGGCAACAGTTGGTTGAGTGGCATGACCTACTGCGATGAGATTATGGGTGGGGCTTGGACTACCAGGTCCGTCTCATCATCCTGATTGCCTTTTTCCTGAATAAGCATGTCTGCACTATCTCAGTCATGCTTGACTACAACTGAAGTACTAGCTATGCAATAGATGGTGGTAAGTTAATTAAACTTTGTCTTAAGTGTTTTATATTTCTACTTCTCGTACACTACCTAGAACATGCTTAACAACTGTCTTGTGTATCCTCAATTCGATGCCTAACATATGGTGTTCAGCTTTCTCCCTGACAGAAATTTGATTTCTACAATACCAATAGCTGGGAATCCTAGATAAACAATGACACCCGCCGGAGAGTGGCACAAACCACCTACAGCTAGCAATAAATCCTGTGATCCACTGTAGGTATTTATTTGGTGACAGGGTTGCTTCATCTACCGAACTCCAAAGGCAAAGCCCTTCAGAACAGGGGTAACTGTGTTTTCTGCTCTGCGCTGGGAAAAATTAACTTGTCACAGCTTTTAACAAGAGTGTAAGAGATGAAAAACAACACAGTTTAAGGGTGATGGTTTAAAGTTATAATATGACAAAGCAGTGGTGGAAAGGACGAGGAGATAGTACAACAGGCAGGAGTTCTAACAGGTCAGCTAAACTGGAGAACCGTTATCTCCTCTGTTTTACATGACTGACTGCCCGTCTCCTAGTTTTTGGTATTCCAGAGGCATCGACCCATTGGGAAATTGCCTGTTTTGACAAAATATCACCCCATCCCTGTAAAATCCCTCTCCAGCGTAACAAGGGAAATGGAACTATGAATTGCACTCGTGTTGAGGGAAGGAATGAAGATTAACGTGAGTTTCAGATTGGGTGTACACAACAAAGTTAATCAGGCATCGGATACTGACGTGCAGCGGTTCTGATTCATCCAGAAAGGATCCAAACGGCACTACTGCTATTTAAACTAAAGATGACAGAGGCCATTGCACCAGCATGCAAAAATGGAATACACATTGGGAACACCATGCACGTCGCCAGGTAAATACTCACAAAAAACATGGACAGTGTCCTTCGCGCATGCAGTCGTCGCTGGAGAATTGTAAGATGAGCAAGCAAAAGAGAGACAGGACACGAGGAGGGAGGGTAGTAAAAGGAGAGAGGAAACAGGTGGGCATCATAGATAAGAAGAGGTGAAAATTAGGAAGATGAGCAGGAAAAGGGAATAGAACAAGAAAGGTAATGAGTCTCTAAGCGCATAGGATAGGAAATCTGGTTTACTCTTTCTTTGCTTTCCTTTCAACCCCAAACATCGACTTTGCTTCCCACCAAACTTCCCTTGCACACTGTCTAAAAGTGATATCTATAAGTTGAACACAGACAATAGACAAGCCAAGGGACCAGATATTGGCTACTTACTCAATTGCTACTGAAATGTAAATTAACAATATGGCAATAGTCCATGCTGTTCTAGAAATTTAACAGGTCTAATAAGTCAACCACCGGCATTTTGCCTCACTGCAGAGTGCTCCCAATGTAGACTCTAATACTGGACCAGATGGCAGCTGAAAATATTTGAGTTAAATGACACATAGTGAGTCATTTGGGAAGAAAGACTGTTACTACAGATGCATGTGCATAACTAGCACCTCATGCCACTATCAGCCATCAACTTTTGAAGGGCATGTTTGGAAGCATAATTGTTATAATCACCTCCGTTAGGTACTTATTACTTTTTGGAAATCACCTTTTGGTATGTACTAACTGGCAAGGCTGGTATTGTGGGCTGATGAAGACGTAGATGCTAGTTAAGCACATACCACACACCTAACTGCTCGTGAGCAGGACTGACATCAAAATCTAAGTAACAGAAGACACCACATTTCTATCTTTACTAACTACTGCAATGAGGCTTACTAGTTCAGGTGAAGTCCCCTACTGTAAACAGATTCCAATTGAAATGGAGTTCTCTCATAACCTTATCTAGTTGTTTCATTGAAGAGCTTACATAAAAGTAAAGGCAAATCAATAATAAATAATCAAACTACAGAAGTTTGTTGCTGGCAAAACTGTCGGTCTGCATGGACTTTCGGAAGCATGGTGAGGACATAAGCAGAGTGAGAGTGGCATTAAACCATTTACGGAAGTTGAGCCAGTATGTGCCATTATGCACAGAAGATTTGGTATACATATTGCTTAGATACTGTTTTGAAGAAAGTAATTAATTGGCCCTGGCATAATAAATGTGGCTGAATTTCATACACACTACTTGGAGAAAGTCAAGGCTTGCAATCCAGACTTGGCCAGATGAACAAGTTATTTACCTTAAGTAGCGCTCTTTATGGTGGATTCTTTATATAAAGCAGATTCCTCACTTTTAGAATATTCCCCAGCCGCCAGAGTGATCCGAACGTTTTCAAAACAGTGCTCCAGTGTGCTGCTAGGTGGCGTCTTGTGGCTCCGAGTCTGCTTTGTTTTGACCAGGAAGTGACAGAGCAGAGCCGCATATAAGCGCCACCCCTGCGCGCCAGCAACAGTTTCTTGCTGGACTCTTTCTGCGCCCTCAGAAGAGGAGCACTAAAAACCATTCAGAGGTACAAGTGTGCAATTCTCTCATTCGCAACCTTTTTAAATGACATAAGGAGACCACTCCACAGAATGGGGAGGTGGGAGGGCAGTGAGGAATCTACGGTTAGAGTATCCACCTGAAGGAAAATGTTACTTACCCAGTAAGCATCTGTTTGTGTCATGTAGTGCTGTAGATTCACTTGCTTAGCATAAGTCCACCATCTAGTGTTGGGCTCGGAAGAGTGTAAGTTGTTTTTCTTGGAAGAAGTCTTTGGAGACACGAGGAGTACTGACTCCTCCTCTTGCTTGCAATGCGCATGGTCCTTGACTCCATTGTTAGATTGTTTTCCTCTTGATGCGTGAGGATAGAGTGTAAAGGATGATGTATCCTAGTGAGATGACAATGCGAAAATAATGTAATGTATAACATTGATAATTGCAACCAACACAGGTTTCCGAGGAGGAGAGTGGGCGCATGTGAATCTACAGCATTACATGCCACAAACAGATGCTTACTGGGTAAGTAACATTTTCCATTGATTGCATGTGTGGCTGTAGATACACATGCTTAGCATAGACTGTAAAGCAGTTTACCTGCTAAAGCGGTGGCTCGCCTGTGTTGGTTTCATTTGCTTGAAATAAAGTTCTGAGAACCGCTTGACTTACACAGTAATGTTTTGTAAATATGTGCAGTGTGGTCCATGTAGCTGATTTACATGTCAACCATGGGTATAATTCCTAAGAATGCCATGGAAGCTCCCTTTTTTTAAAGTAAAATAAGCTTTTCAGATGACCAGTGGTCATTCTTCTGATGGATATTTCTAACTGCGTATTCCTCACTGTAGGAAAGTGACCCTTTTTGCATTGTTACTCCCTAACTTTTTGCCAGATACCTGATGCCAACTTGACTGAGTGAGCCCTGGGTCCCTGCCAATCAGGTTCCCAGGGCCTGTGTTCTTTCCCAAAACTGTACCCTTGTCTTCACAATTGGCACACCTCTTGTAAAAGGTACCCCTGGTACCAAGGGCCTTGTGACCAGAGAGGGCCTCTGAGGGCTGCAGCATGTATTTTGCCGTCCTAAGAGACCCCTCACCTGAACACCCACACACTGCCACTGCAGGCTGCGTGTTCTGGTGCAGATTAAAACTGAAGAGTCGACATGGCACCCATACGTGGGTGAATCGCCTCCTCCCAATACTGTCCGTGGCATGGGTAAGTCACCTCTCTAGCAGGCCTTACAGCCCTAAAAGCCGAGTGCATCATACCACTGGTGAGGGCATAGCTGCATGAGCACTATGCCCCTACGGAGTCTGTGCCATTCACAGGCATTGTAAGTGCAGTGACGCCATTTAGAGTATAGGGGCTGAGAGTTTGTCATTACAAACTCCACAGCCTCAGAATGGCTCCACTGAAAACTGGGAAGTTTGGTACCAAACCTCTCAGCACATTAAACCTGCACTGATGCCAGTGTGAGATTTAATGTAAAATGCACTCAGAGGGTATCTTAGAGATGCCCCCGAAAAACGGCCAGCCCCGGAGTGTTTCCTGCCTGGCTACCAGCCATCTGCCTCCACCAGACAGGTTTCTGGACCCCTGGGTAGAGAGACTCCGCTCTCTGGGTTCTGAAACAAAGCCTATCATGGGCAAAGGTGTCATGCCTCCTTTCCCAGGATGGGCAGGGTCCACGAAGGGGAAGCTTTAAAGGCCTGCTACTTTTGTTAGCTACCCTCAGCAATTTTCTGCCATCAGCAACTGTTCCCCACCAGTTCTGACCCCCACTTTGGGCGGGAGAATCAGCGGGAAAAGCTAGCCAGGAAGGGAGGTGTGCCCACCTTTGCCAACCCTACCCCTCAGGTGGGGGAGGCGAAGTGAAGCACACATCTCAGTCCCCTCCATCTTGAAGATGAGGGGACTCCCCCAATCTGGAAGAGGCCTATGTCCCCTCCCACTGGTGGTTGGCATAATAGGGGGTGTAGACGATGACTGACTTGCTCCCGGCCCTAAAGGCCTGTCTCCTCCTAGAGCGGCCCTGCTTCCCGAAATTGGCGTGGCCCGCAGTCAGCAACCCCAAGAACTCCAGAGGACCTGTGCTGTCTTCAACAAAGACTTCAGTCTCCTGTGGATGCCAGATTTGTCCAGCAAAGAAACCAACACCAGTCTCTGGATCCAGGCAGATCCATGACACTGCACCACTCTGCATCCAATGCCCATGGTGCGAGTTCGAGTGAACCACTTACCCTGAGACGTCTCCCCGGCAATCCTGACCTCGTCTGCACCGATGGCTGACCTCTCCAAGACCCCTCCTCAATGACTACAGCCTCTGGTCGAAGGGTCAACCAGACTGCAGCCGGAACCAGCTAAGGAAGCCCAACGCCAAAAGGCACCCCTGCATCCTTCACCCCGACTTAGGGGAGCCCAGCTGATGGTGCCCATGTGTCCCTCAGCTATCCAACTTACCTGTCCAGCCAGTCGTCACCTTTATCCAGCCTCCTGGTCTAAGCGTGCAGCATTTCTTCCCGACCAACATCCACCATTGGTTTCCATTGCGAGCCTGATGCCTACATTGCACCATGCACCCTGCCGCCCATGTGCCGCTGGAGGTCTGCTGCTGGTGCCTACTTTTGGCCACCTTTGTGCTTACCTTTGATCCCTGGGCCCTGTCCCAGAAACCGCAGGTACCTACCTGTGACTGGTGCTCTTCCGAGTGCCCTCTGCCTGCATAACACTGCATTGGGCTCAACCTCTCCTTTGACCTCTGCACCCGACCGCCCCTGTGCCGCTGAGGGTGCACTCTCCTTACCTACCTGACCACTGCCCAGTGTAAGTGCTACCAGCTCGAGACTGAACTACAAAACCGTTGACTTACCTGCAAACCTAACACTTCGTTTTTCTCTATTGTATGGTGGGTTTTTCTCTGAAAAATGTTCTAAGCGTTGACCCTGTCTTGTACTGCAACAAAGTAACTTAGTATCTTCAAAAGAGTTAACCTGCTTACTGATGTACTGTGATGCCTGGACTGTGTTATTGATTTGTTTCACCCCAAACTAGAAAAGTAACTACAAAGTAACTAGAAAGTCATCTAAAGTATTTACAAGTATTCAAAAGAGCTTACAACCCACTTTTTATTACTGCAAAGTAACTTGTATTTTCTACAAAACCAGTGCACACTGTATCTTGAAAAGTATTATTGTATTGAAAGTATCACTTACCTGCTACTGAGTAAATCTTGGTTCTAGTAATAAAAATAACAAAGTAACACATTTTTTATGCAAACAATTGGTCTGGATTCAGTCTGTTGAGGGTGTGACTTAACTTCTTGCCTGAGTTTACACAACAAATGCTTAACACTACCCTCTGATAAGCCTGACTGCTCAACCACACTACCACAAAGGAGAGTAAGATATTATCTACTTTAGCCTCTGCTATACCTCTGGGGATCCACTGGACTCTGTGCACACTGTACCTCACTTTGGTATAGTATATACAGAGTCAACTTCCTACACTCACCTTTAGAAAAGATCCCAAAGCAGAACCTCTTAAAGGTGGAGGTGGGTTCAAACACAAAATGTCCTACAGAACCAAATACGTGAAATGCCATTCTCGAATGGACTTGGCTGTCAAGTCAGTAGTGCTTTGTGAACATGTGCACTGTTGCCCATGTGGCAGCCTGCCAGATGTTGAGAACATGCACTTCATGTGCCAACGCCGAGGTAGCAGCCTTGGCTCTAGTGGAATGAGCCCTCAGCTCTTCTGGAGGCTGCTTCTTGGTCCAGTGTGCAGCAGGTCTTAATGAAGAGGACTACCCACCATGACAGGAAGTTTCTGCACCACTTTCCATTTCTTAGTTTGTGAGAGTCCCGCAAAGAGCAGATTGTCCACTCTATGGTCTTTGGTGCGATTAACATAAAAGCTCAGATCTTTCTTAGGATCCAGTCAACGGGAGTCTCTACTCCTCTTTCGCGGGGTAAGGTGGAGCAAAGAGGGTGATGGATTGCACAATGTGAAACAGAGTCATACTATTCTGCTAGAAGGCCGCCATGGACCTCAACACCAGCTTATCTGGGAAATAGGTGGTGTACGGCAGCTACACAGATAGATCATGGAGCCTACTCACATGACAAGATGAAGTGATCGAATCGAGAAAGACTGTTTTGAAAGTGAGACGGTGCAGTGAGCATCTAAGCATGGGGGTACACATAAGGAAAGTGCAGACCAAATTGAGATCACACTGTGACATCAAAAACAGTTTGGGACATGTGCCAAACCTTTAATAAAATGCTTCACCACAAGGGGTATGTGAAATGTGCATTATTTGATTTTGTTAATTTCATGGAATTAAGGCAAAATTACACTAAATGCAAATCTGTCACTTAGCGCTATATTTTAGCTTGAAATGCATCCGCAAGCCAATTTTCGACACAGACACATTTCCACTAAAAAGTAGTGCAAAAAAACAAAAGCACAGCGAACAGCAGCTGCTACTGTTCTATTGTTCTCAGTTTATTTTTACCATGAATGGGACATTCATGGTAAATATTTACTGCAAATGGCAGGTAATTATGCAACCTGGCACAAAGGCCTAATTTCAGGATTTTTGCAAATGACACTGTCTTAATTAAATTTTCCCCTAGCCCTAATCACAAGAGGTGGTTTAAATAAGTACAGTTAGTACTGCAAATACAAAAAGACCAATAGGGCCAATAAATAAACTATAAGTGTGCTCACTGCAATTCATCAGAAATGTTGGTTTGTAAGGGTCCTGTGTTGCTGACTCCACACCAGCCAACAAATCTGTCCCAGCGTACAGCATAGATGGACTTTGTAGAATGACGCCTGGACGCGAGGATGACATCCACAAACTCAGATGGCAAATCAAACACACTCAACTGCCAGTGCTCAATCTCCACACAGACGTGTAGATTGTGCAGGTTTGGGTGCAGAACCCTGTCCTGCTGCTGCAACAGAAGATCCTCCTGCAGCAGTAGCCTGATGAGAGGCCAAATGCTCATGCCCTGAAGTTCCAGGGTCAATATGGAGCCACTACAATGACTTGGGCCCAGCCATTTCTGATCTTCTTCAGAACTCAGGGCAGGAGAGGCAGTGGTGGAAAGGCGTAAAGGAGTCCCATGCTCCACTCTAACCTGAATGTGTCTCCTAGAGAAAGAAATCTTGATAATTTCAATGCACAGACTTCTTGACACTGCACATTCTTGGCGGTGGTGAAAAGATCCAACCAGGGCCCTCTCCTCTGTCAGAAGATGTTCTACACCATTTTGGGATTTAACTGTCAATCCTGATCCGCTAGACTCTGCTGGCTGAGATTTTCCACCTCTGCATTCAAAGATCTCACCAAATGGTCAACAATCAGGGAAATTCCTGACACTTCAGCCAACTCCAGGAAAGCAATGCTCTTAGTACAAGGCCCAGGATCACACTCTGTCCTGCTTGTTGCAGTACCATGTGGCGGTGGTATTGTCTCTGAGAACCTGTCCAAGCCTTCCTTTCATGGACGGCAGGAAAGCTTTCAACGCCAAGAGAATGACCTGAGGGTCCAACAAATTTTTGGAGCCAGATTTCCACCAGAGAGCAGAGTCATCTGATCTCTTCCTCTCCAAGATAATCATCGCATCAGTCACCCATGTCAACTCTGGGTGGGGAAGGGACAGGGATCTGCTGCTGGTCAAGCTGCAGTCTAGGAGTCACCACTGCAGATTTTTTGCAGTCTCATCTAAAACTTGGATGACATCCAAAAGTTTTCCTTGGTGCTGTGGCCACTGAGACTTCAGATGCTACTGCAGAGCCCTCATATGCCTCTGGCGAAGTGGATAGGCAGGATGCATGAGGCCAATAGGCCCAGATGCCTTAGAGTTGATCTCATCAAGATCCAGGAAGCAGGCTGAAACATCAGGAGCATAGCGTGAATGTCCCGGACGCGTTGTGATGGAGTAAACGTCCTGAACTGCACTGAGTCCAGACCAGCTCACATAAAAGGAAGCCTCTGTGAAAGAGTGAAGTGTGACTTCAGCTCATTGATCGAGACCAGGGCCGGACTGGGAACTGAAACTGGCCCTGGTAAACTGCTCATCCGCCCCCGAGGGGAGGTTTGGGGGGTGCGGCTGAGCTGTTTGCTAGTGCTGGTTTCGGCCGATTTTGTTACAGGGGGCTGATATTGCAACAAAGAAATGGCCCACAGCTACAGCCAGTTCGGCCCTGATCGAGACCTCCAACAATGCCAGGATGTTTGCCGTTGTTTGGAGGTGGTCTTCGACTGACTGTTGTGAGCCTGTGTTCAACAGCCAGTCGTTGAGGTAGTGGTGAGAATTTTGAAGTTGTCTTTCTGGAAAAAAGCAAACAGAGGGCTAAGATCCAAAATAGGATGAAGGCCTATGTCCTTCTTTGGCATAAGAAAATAGGAGGAGTAGCAACATGTCCCTATTCCCGAGGTTGGCCCCTCATTGATGGCCCCTTTGGCCAACAGAGTCTGCACCTCTCCTAACAAGACAGATTGGTGTTCCTCCAAAAGCCCCTCCGATGTAGGAGGGAGCTGAGGTTGGTCAGAAAGGAAGGGTAGGACACCGCTCTAATGGACGATATGAAGGATCAATTCTTTAGATGTAATGGCCTTCCTCCCTGAAAGAAAAAGTCTGATCCTGCCTCTCACCGGGTGGTTGTGTGCAGCTACAGGCAAACTAAAGCAAGCTTAGAGGCTAGTGTCGTAGGGGCGGAGGACTAAGTGAAACAGTATCCCTGATGATCTGCCCAATGTCTGATTGTAGTCTTTGGCGAGGACATTTCCTTGTACACTCGAAAGAATGTAGAAAAAATTCAGCAACTGACAAAAGGGAGCAAAGCTCCAGATACATAAGCGAAGGCACAGAAAAAAAAAAGGAACTGATGTCGGCCCATGGGTGGAGCTTAATTGTGGCTCTACTCCGTCACTTCTGGGGCGGAGCGTGTCCAACGTGTAGTGCCATGACGGCACTTAGTGGTGCGTAGGACGACTGCTATAAAAACTTTTATTTTGAGTATGGTGCCTGGAAAATATTCTAAAAGTGAGGAATTTGCAGCTAGAAGGATCCATCAGAAACAGGCTCGCTTGTACAGCTTCATGGGACTGGTTTGAAAGGCATTAGAAAATAAGATATAACAAACTGTCACATACCCAAAGGGGGAGACAAGGATATTACAAAGAGCTGTGGACATTCTCTACTACATGTGGACTCTTCTTCATTATGTCAGAAGTCACATCCTTGCCTTTCTTGATGCTCACTGACAAGGCAGTTACATGGCATCTCTCCATGATCAACCAAGAATCACTGTGATCTGGTTGTGCTTTTTACCATTGATTTGACTCAGATGAAGAACCACCTGTAAGGAAGTGGGTTTCTGTTGCAGTAACCCCCCCACTTTTTGCCAGACCACTGATGCACTTTGACTTGATGTGCCCTGGGTCCCTGCCAATCAGGTTCCCAGGGCCTGTGTTCTTTCCCCAAAACTGTACCCAATTGGCATCTCTGGCCACAGGTCAGCCCCTGGTAAATGGTACCACAGGTACCCAGGGCACTGTGACCAGGGAAGACCTCTAAGGGCTGCAGCACTTATTGTGCCACCCTTAGAGGCCCTGTACCTTTACACACACACACTGCCTTTGCAGGCTGCGTGTTTTGGTGCAGAACAAAGTGAAGAGTCGACATGGCACACACCTCTGTGGGCCATGTCTACAACCCACTGCCCTGGCATAGGTCAGTCACCCTTCTAGCTGGGTGCACTATACCAGTGGTGAGGGTACCGGTGCATGAGCCCTGTACCCCTGCAGTGTCTAAGTCCATTCTTAGACATTGTAAGTGCAGTGCTGCCATTAAGAGTATATGGTGCTGGGAGTTTGTCATTACGAACTCCACAGCACCATAATGGCTGCACTGAAAACTGAGAAGTTTGGTATCAAACTTCTCAGCACATTAAACCCACACTGATGCCAGTGTGGGATTTAATGAAAATGCACACAGAGGGCATCTTTGAGATGCCCCCTGAAAAACGACCAGCCTCTGGTGGGTTCCCTGACTGGTACACACCAGCCAGCCACCACGAGACATGTTTCTGGACCCCTAGGGTGGGAGCCTACGCTCCCTGAGCCCAGAAACAAAGCCTTTCCTGGGCGGAGGTGTACACACCTCCCCAGGCCAGGAAGAGCCATCTGTGGCAGGGGAGCTTCAAAGTCCTGGCAGCCTTTGTATTGCGACCCCCAGCCTCTCCTCGTATCAGGAGCAGGCCCCTTCCTGTCTCCCCTCCCTTCCGGCGGGAAGACAGGCGGGAAAACTAGCCAGCCCAGGAGGTGTGCCCACCTCTGCCAACTCCACCCCTCAGGTGGGGGAGGCGAGGTGAAGCCCACTCTCCAGTGCTCGCCATCTTGCAGATGGCAGGCACTCCCCAATCAGGACTAGGGATTGTGCTCAGTCCCCCACGTGGGGTGAGCACACCAAGGGTGTAGTCACCCTAAGGTCAGTAGCCCATTGGCTACTGACCTCAAGACCCCTAAAACGCCCCCTAAATACAGTATTTAGGGGGCAGCCCTGAACCAGGAAGGCAGATCCAGAAACGACATGAAGAAAAGAAGAAGGACCGAACTGCCGTGCAGCCTGCTAACAAGAGGAAGACAACAACTGACTTGGCCCCAGCCCTACCGGCCTGTCTGCCCTCGAACCTGCTTCCTGCGAAAACCTGGTGTGTCCTGCAGCCAGCAACCTCAAGAACCCCGGAGGACCTGCCTGCCTTCACTTCTGAAGCCTGCTTCTCCCGTGAACACCGGATTTGTTCAAACACAGCAACCTCTGGCAGCAGCCAGAAACCGCGAATCCAGCCCACTCTGCACCCGCCGACCCCGGCCCGAGCTTGAGTGGGAAAACACCAAGAGGAGGTCCCCCCGGCGATCCTGACCCGAGATCCGGCGACTCCTGACCTGCCTCAAGCCTCCAGACGACGCCTGCAGCCTAAATCCAGAGGGCCCCCCCTACCGCGACCAGAGCGGGTAAGAAAATCCGACCCTAAAAGGCACCCCTGCACCCGGCGCCCCACGGCCCTGTGTGCCCCAACCAACGGTGCCTAACCAACCCTTACTTATCCAACTTACCTCTCAAAGTGGTGGTCGCATCCAGGAGGTCCTCGTCCAAGAGCCTGCAGTGTGTTTCCAAACCAGAGGCTCCCCATAGACTACAACAGGGCTTCCGAGCCAAAACAGCACCCTGCACCCAGCCGCCCGAGTGCCGCTGAGGGTGCCCTTTTGATACCTACTTGTTTCCCCATTTGCCCTGAGTCTACAACCAGGAGCTTTGCTCCCACAACCCAGTGGCCTGCTTGCCAGCAGCCACCAACCGGAGACCCCTATCCTCCATAGGATAACATTGGGCCTCAACACTCTGCACCCGGCCGCCCTAGTGCCGCTGAGGGTGCAACAACAGTGCATCACTGACCCTGGGAGACCCCTGAGTCTAACCCCAGAACCCTAACTCCAAAGACCGAATACTTACCTCGAAACCGATAACCTGTTTTTCCTCATAGGATAACATTGACACTTTTTCTCTCAAAAAGTTTCTAAGTGTCGACTTTTAAAAACTAAGAATATTCCTTAAAAATCGCACAAATAACCTAAACGAATTTTCTCAACTATTTGCAGGAAAGGTCCCAGTGCTGAATCTAGGTATCCAGCACTGATTAGGAAAAGTAACGTAAAAGTAACTTACCTGTGAATTGAATTTCCTTCCATAGGATAACATTGGTGGTTCTATGTGAAAAAGTTTCCAAGTGTCAACTTTTGAAATACAAGAATATTCTTTAAAAATCGTACATCTAACTAAAACGCATTTTCTCAACTGTTTTCAGGAAATGTCCCAGTGCACAATCTAGGACCCAGCACTGTGTTAGAAAAAGTAATCCGAAAAGTAACTTACCTGCAATTTACAGGAAAAGCCTATGTATTTCAATGTACTGGTCCAAAAGTTTCTAAGTGTGGACTTTTGAAATCTGAAAATATTCTCTAAAAATCGTACAAACTACAAAAACGTAATTACTTACCTGTTTTAAGTAAATGTCCCAGTGCTGAATCTAGGAGTCCAGCACTGGATTATAAAAGTAACACAAAAGTAATGTTACCTGCATTTACCTTAAAAAGCCATTCATTGCAATGTACTGCATTTACTAAGTATTGCAACCTACTGCATCCCTGTAAATCAAATCAAGTACAATCTTCATTGCTTTTTAAAACTGTGTACAACAAGTAACTTATTACTGAAAATAATTGAGTGCTTACCTGTATCAGGCTTGCTTGGTTCTAAAATAAAATAACAGTATTTTTTATACAAAAACAATTGGCCTAGAGTTCAGTTCTTGAGTGTGTGAATTCATTTGCTGACTGAGTGTGTACTTCAAATGCTTAACACTGTCCTCTGATACTGCCTTACTGCTCGACCAAGCTACCACTATTAGAGAGTAAGGTTCTATCTAACTTTAACCTCTGCCTACCTTTGGGGACTCTTGGACTCTATACACACTGTACCTCACTTTGGTGCAGTATATATAGAGCCAGTTTCTTACACCACCCTCTCGCTATATTGTGAAACTTGAATGGCATCCATTAGAACAGCCCAGAAGAGGTAATCTACTGGAATTTCAGATCAGTTGATGGGTGGGCCTATTGCCATCATAAGCTGGCACGAAAGCTTGGCAAGTTAAGCACCTGCACAAATATTTGGGTATAACCTGCCAGTCGCAAGGACAGACCATTTCAAGGTCAATAAAATGAATACCACTCAATTTTGAAAGTGTCAGTTAATTGTGTGCTAAATTCATTGTAGATACAAAAAACATAATTCAGAGAATGCAAGGAAAGGAAAATTCTACTTACCAGTATGCATCTGTTCTTGGCATGTAGAGCTGTAGATTCATATACTTGTGCATGGATCGTGGGCTCGGATGTTTGCACTTTGTTTTTGTCTTCGAAGAAGTCTTTGTAGTCACAAGATAGGTGACTCCTCCTTAGGGTGATAGTGCGCATGGGCATCGGCTCCATCTCCAGATTGTTTTCGCCATGAAGGGTTTGATGGAGTTAGTAAGAAATAGAAAGAGATGTCCATGTGTGATGTATCTAAGTAAGATAGTACTGCAACAGATAGAGGTATCCGAGCAGGCAGGTGGGCGTATATGAATCTACAGCTCTACATGCCAAGAACAGATGCATACTGGTAAGTAGCATTTTCCGTTCGAGGCATATGAGCTGTAGATCATGTACTTGTGCATAGACTATACATCAGTTATCTCCTTAGCGGTGGCTACCTGTATCTGTTGCAGCGGTCTGAAATAGTGTTCTTAATACAGCCTGGCCCAAACTAGCTTGTTGTTTTGCTTGCACATCTACACAATAGTGTTTTGTGAAAGTGTGCGGTGTAGACCAAGTTGCTGCTTTGCAGATGTCATCTAGGGGAATGTTCCCTAAGAATGCCATAGAAGCTCTTAGTTTATGTGTGGAATGAGCTCTAGGGGGAATAGTTAATGTGCGTTTAGCTTTAAGATAGCATATTTGGATGCATTTAACAATCCACCTTGCAATCCCCGCTTTTGAAATGGGATTGCCCTTATGAGGTGGGGAGAAAGCCACAAAGAGTTGTTTAGTCTTTCTAAAGGATTTTGTTCTTTCAATATAGTAAAGTATTGCTCTTTTAACGTCTAGCGTGTGAAGAGTCCGTTCTGCCACTGAGTCTGGTAGAGGGAAAAAAACTGGGAGTTCAACAGACTGGTTAAGGTGGAAGGCAGAAACGACTTAAGGTAAAACTTTTGGGTTACTCCTAAGAACCACTTTGTTATGATGGATTTGCAAAAATGGTTCTTGTATGGTTAATGCCTGGAGTTCACTAACTCTTCTAAGAGATGTGATAGCAACCAGGAAGGCTACTTTCCAAGAGAGGAACTGTAATTCGCATTTGTGCAGAGTTCAAATGGGGGACCCATGAGTCTGGTAAGGACAATATTTAAATTCCATACCGGAGAGGGTGGAGCTCTGGGTGTAATTATTCTTTTAAGTCCTTCCATAAATGCTTTGATAGCGGGTACTCTAAACAAAGACAAGTGTTGTCTGTTTTGGAGATAAGCTGCTATTGCAGCAAGATGTAGTCTTATGGATGTATATGCTAGGTTACATTGTTGTAGGTGCAAGAGGTAACAGATGTTTTGAATAGAAGCATCTAGTGGATTGATTTTGTTATTTGTACAGTAAATTACAAATTGTTTCCACTTTGCGGCGTAGCATGCTCTGGTGGTAGGACGTCTGGCCTCTTTAATGATGTTCATGCAGTCCGGCAGGAGATTGAGGTAGCCAAACTCTAAGACTTCAGGTGCCAGATCGCAATGTTGAGTTGACTGGGATCTGGATGCCTTATCTCTCCATGGTTCTTAGTGAGAAGCTTGGGTGAGAGGCGTAGCTTTTGATGAGGAACTACTGATAGTTCCAAGAGGGTTGTGAACCATGGTTGTCGGGCCCATGTTGGAGCAACCAGGATCATTGTGAGGGAATGCTGTTTGAGCTTCCGAACCACTAACGGAATGAGCTGGAGAGGTGGAAAAGCGTAAGCAAATTTGCCTGACCAGTTCATCCATAGCGCATTGCCTTTGGACAATATGTGTGGGTACCTGGACGCGAAGCTTGGGCATTTTGCGTTTTGGTGTGTGGCGAACAGATCTACTTCTGGGTGGCCCCACATGTGAAAGAATGGAAGAAGAACTTGAGGATGAAGTTCCCATTCGTGGATCTGCTGTCTGTGACGACTGAGCAAATCTGCAATCTCATTGTGTACTCCTGGGAGGTGTTCCGCAAGGAGATATATGTTTTGCGGAATAGCCCATCTCCATATGCTTTGAGCTAAGTGTGAAAGCTGTAGAGAGCGTCCCCCCCTGTTTCTGTATGTAGTACATTGCTGTCATGTTGTCTGTACGCACTAGGACAGCTTTGCATACCAGATGGAGTTGAAAGGATTTTAATGCTAGAAAGATTGCCAGTAATTGCAGGTAATTTATGTTGTTTTTGCTGAGGGGTTCATATGCCCCAAATGGTATGGTTTTGAAGATGAGCTCCCCAGCCGGTGAGCGATGCGTCTGCTGTTAACACTATCTGTGGAACCGGGTCGAGGAACGGCCGCCCTTTGGAAAGGTTTTGTGTGTTCCACCAGTGCAGAGTGCGATGTGTGCGGCTGTTCACCAACACCAGATCTGTTAGCTGACCTTGAGCCTGGTTCCACTGACATGCCAAACACTCCTGTAAGGGACGCATTTGGAGTCTAGCATAAGGGACGATGAAAATGCAAGAGGCCATCATCCCGATTAACTGCATGAACACTCGAGCTGGTAATGAGTGTTGAGGCTGAAATTGTGATATTAGAGCTTGCATGTTGCATATCCTGACTGGGTTGGGGTATGCTAGAGCTTTTGAAATGTTTATTGTAGCTCCTAGATATTGTTGTTTGGTGGACGGTTGGAGGTGGGACTTGGCGAGGTTCACCGTGAATCCCAAGTGGTGAAGCAACAGGATTGTTTTGTGTGTGTGTTGCACACAGCTGCTGTGTGACTTGGCTTTTATGAGCCAGTCGTCCAGATAAGGGAACACGTGAATATGTTGTCTTCGTAAGTGAGCTGCCACTACTGCAAGGCACTTTGTGAAGACTCTGGGTGCTGTGGTCACCCCGAACGGGAGGACTTTGAACTGGTAGTGTTGACCGTCTACCACGAACCTGAGATATTTCCTGTGAGCGGGGTGAATGGGAATATGAAAGTAGGCATCCTTTAAATCCAAAGTGGAGAGAAAGTCGCCTTGTTGAAGCAGTGGTAGCACCTGTTGGAGAGTGACCATGTGGAAGTGGTCTGACTGAATGTAAAGGTTTAACGGTCTGAGATCCAATATTGGCCTGAGAGAGCCGTCCTTTTTTGGAATTAGAAAATATAGGGAGTAAACCCCTGTGCCTTGATGAGGCGAGGGGACTGGTGCTATTGCATGTTTTTGTAATGAACCTCTTGTTTTAGAAGATTCAGATGTTCCGAGGACATTGGACGTTGTCTGGGAGGGATGTTTGGGGGAGTGGAGGTGAGTTCCAGGCAATAACCATACTGGATAATTTGTCTTACCCACCTGTCTGTTGTGATGGAATTCCAGACAGGTAGGAACTGTGAGAGACGTCCCCCGACAGGAGTGGAATGATCGGGGGAAGGGAAGTCACTGCTTAGTGGTAGGGGAGCTGCGGGTGTTGTTACCACGGCCTCTTCCCTTATTGTTGTTACCCCTGTATCCTCCTCGAAAATATCCTCTGGAGGAGGTAGTTTGATTGGGACTTTTATATGATGAAGAGGGATGTTCTGAGCCAGTGGTTTTGGAGCAAGCCTTGTAAAAGGAGCGGCGAAAAGAGCCTCTAGGGGAAGAGAATTGCAAGGCCCCCATGGACTTGGCAGTCTTAGTATCCTTTTTCATCTTTTCTAAAGATGTATCGACTGTGGGCCCAAAAAGATGCTCTTGTTCGAAAGGCTGATTAAGAATAGTGGATTGCACCTCTTGCTTGAATCCGGATATCCGGAGCCAAGCGTGCCTGCGTAGTAAAACGCTGGTATTAATACCACGAGATGCTGTATCAGCCGCATCGAGGGCACATTTTATAGATGTGTTGGTTATTAGTTTACCCTCCTGTATAAAGTCATTAGCTTTGTTTTTATATTGCTCAGGAAGATGTTGCATAAGCTTTTCAAGCTCATCATAGTGAGCTCTGTCATATCTGGCTAACAAAGCTTGGGCATTGGCAATCCGCCAATGATTTGCAGCCTGTGACGCAATTCGTTTGCCAGATGCGTCTATGAGTTTTGATTCCTTATCAGGAGGAGGGACGTTGCCTGTGCTCTGTGAATTAGCCCTCTTGCGTGCATTAGACACCACAAGAGAATCTAAAGGGACCTGACCTCTGATGTACACTGGGTCATTGGGAGCTGCCTTATATTTTTTGTCCACCCTGGTGTTAAGGATCCTGGCTCTGACAGGGTCTTTAAACACTTTTGGTGCATGTTTTAGCATGCCTTTTAGCATTGGCAGGGTGTGTGTGGACTTTTGTGAGGGTGCAAATGTTTCTAATAAAAAGTCTTCCTCTAAGGGATCAGAGTGTAATTGTACCCCGTGGTATTGAGCAGCCCTATTAATTAGTTGCGCAAACCCAATATTATCATCTGGTGGTGATGGCCTAGAGGGATAGAGGTCCGGGTCATTGTGTGGATTGGGATCTGTATTGTAATCATCCCATGGATCTGTATCGTGTGGGATGGTATGTGCGTCATCATCCCTATCTGGATCTCCGTTCCCATCCCCATCAGTATAATCATCTTCATCATCCTGTGGTTGAGGTGAAAATGTATGTTGTGAGGAGTGTGCTGGAGAAATTAACAAATTAGGATCAGCTGAAGAAGGAGAGGGAGGTGGAGAAGTATTAGTGCCCATTTCTTTCTGTTTAATGGGTATTACAGAGTCTTCTGAAGCGTCCAGTTTCCTCTTTTTAGGAGGCTTGACTGGCTTGACTGGTTTGTGGGTCAATGTGTAATGTTTTTTGCTTTGGATCCGAAAAATCTGGCACAGACTGTTGTTTGGGTACAATGTCCTTTTTCGGTGCCGAAGGCTTGGGGTCAGAATGTTCTTTTGATTTTGTTTCTGAAGCTTTCTGCGGGGTCCTGGATTTTTTAGCTTTCGGTATAGGAGTTTGTGGCTCCGAGACCTTTTTCGGCTCCGAAGGTTTTTTCGGCTCCGAATGCTTGTCCTTTGTTTGTTTCGACGCCGAGGGCTCCGGCGTCGAGGCTGTTTTCGGTGCCGACGAAGAAGGGTGTGGCACATGTTTAGTTTTGGGCTTCGTGCCGAAGGTGATTTGTCGGCACCAGAATGGGGTTGGCTCGAGCCGGAAGGCTTTTTTTTCTGTTTCCTAGCCGGGCCCGAGGGCGGGGCATCTGAAATGTGTTACCGGTGTCGACCTGAGCCCAAGGGCGAAGGTGTTACCGGAGCCTTTTGTTTGGGGTTGGTTAGGAGAGGGGTCTCAGTACTCACGGACCGCTGAGCTGGTGTGACTCGTCTTCGATGTCGGAGTCGTCGGCTTTGGAGACGGAGATCGCTCCTTCATCAGGTTCTTGTTCTGGCTGGACATTGGGATCTGCTCCGAAGATGTCCGGAATCGAGCTGCTTCCGCGGGACATTTCGTGACGTCGAGCCCGACGGTCACAGATGGTTTTCTTCGAACTGATAGATGCACAGGCCTCGCAGTTCTTGTCCTCGTGCTCCGGGGAGAGGCAGAGATTACAAACCTGGTATAAGTCCGTGTGTGGGAACTTAGCACCACACCGGGGCATTTTTTAAAAGGAGTTCTTTCCATTGACTGCTGGCGTGATCGGCATGGATAGGCCCCACGGCCCGTGTCGAAGATCTAGGTCGATGATTTTATATTTTACAAAGATGCGCGTCAAAAGGGAAACGCGATCGAGACAATACCGGCGAGTGGTGAGGGATTGCGCGTCGAAAGGGGGTTCGAGAATGACACCGACCCGGAGTGCAGCAAATCACATCCGAACCCGATGGCGGAAAAAAACAATCTGGAGATGGAGTCGATGCCCATGCGCACTATCACCCTAAGGAGGAGTCACCTATCTCGTGACTACAAAGACTTCTTCGAAGACAAAAACAAAGTGCAAACATCCAAGCCCACGATCTATGCACAAGTATATGATCTACAGCTCATATGCCTCGAACATGTTACTTACCCAGTAAGCATCTGTTCTTGGCATGTAGAGCTGTAGATTCACATGCTTTGCATACTCCTGCCATCTAGTGTTGGGTCCGGATGTTTGCAAGTTGTTTTTGTTCGAAGAAGTCTTTCCAGTCACGAGGTAGGTGACTCCTCCTTTCGGTGATGGTGCACATGGGCATCGACTCCATTGTTAGATTGTTTTCCCGCAGAGGGTGTGAAATGGAGTTAGGAAGTGTAGAATAGAGATGTCCATGCGTATGAATGTAAATTAAGAACTACAACCACTACAGGAGACCGGGGAGGTGGGTGGGTGCATGTGAGTCTACAGCTCTACATGCCAAGAACAGATACTTACTGGATAAGTAACATTTTCCGTTCGAGGCATGTGAGCCGTAGATCACATGCTTTGCACAGACTATATAGCAGTGATCTCCCAAAGCGGTGGCTAACCTGTAGTGGCTGTAGATGTTTGAAATAGTGTTTTAAGTACTGCTTGGCCTACATTGTCTTGAGGACACATCTACACAATAGTGTTTGGTGAATGTGTGCGGTGTAGACCATATTGCTGCCTTACAAATGTCAGTTATGGGGATATTGCCCAAGAAGGCCATAGTAGCCCTTTTTTTGCAAATGGAATGTGCTCTAGGGGGTACTAACAAAGTTCTCTTTGCTTTAGTATAACATGTTTGGATACATTTTACAATCCATCTTGCAAAACCTGACTTAGAAATAGGACTGCCCTTGTGAGGTAGAGAAAAAGCAACAAATAATTGTTTTGTTTTTCTGAACTCTTTGGTTCTTTCTATGTAGTAAAGTAGAGCCCGCCTCACATCAAGTGTATGTAGAGCTCGTTCTGCTACAGAATCAGGGCGAGGAAAGAAAACAGGTAACTCAACTGATTGATTGATATGAAAAGTCAATGCCTGAAGCTCACCAACTCTCCTTAATGAAGTTATCGCTATGAGAAAAGCGACTTTCCATGACAGGAATTGCAACTGACATTTATGCATTGGCTCAAAAGGTGGACCCATTAGCCTTGTAAGAACTATGTTTAAGTTCCACTCTGGAGCAGGGGGAATTCTTGGTGGTATTACCCTTTTTAATCCTTCCATGAAGGCTTTAATCACTGGAACTCTGAATAAGGATAAGTGTTGTCTGTTTTGCAAATATGCAGCTACTGTTGCTAAATGCAAGTGAATGGATGTGTAGGCTAATCCACATTGCTGTAAATGCAACAGATAACAAATGATGTTTTGTACTGAAGCACCAAGTGGGTTGATATGGTTGTTGTTACAATAGACAACAAACTGTTTCCATTTTGCAGCATAACATGCTCTGGTAGTAGGCTTTCTAGCCTCTTTGAGAATATTCATACAGTCTGGTGGTAATTGTAAATAACCAAACTCTATGACTTCAGGAGGCAAATCGCAAGGTTGAGTTCTTTGGGATTTGGATGTCTGATTTCTCCATGGCTCTGAGTGAGGAGAGAGGGTGTGAGATGTAACTTTTGATGTGGAACCACTGAGAGTTCTAACAGGGTGGTGTACCAAGGTTGGCGAGCCCAAGTGGGTAATACTAAGATCAGTGTGAGGGACATTTGTCTGAGCTTCCGAACCAGTAATGGAGTTAGTGGGGGAGGCGGAAAAGCATAAGCAAATATTCCTGACCAATTCATCCATAGAGCATTGCCTTTGGAAGCTTGGTGTGGGAACCTGGATGCAAAGTTTGGGCATTTTGCGTTGTGCACCGTGGCAAACAGATCTATGTGTGGAAATCCCCATTTTTGAAAGTAGGGAAGAAGAACTTGGGGATGAAGTTCCACTCGTGTATTTGCTGCCTGTGTCTGCTGAGCATGTCTGCAATCTGATTGTCTACTCCTGGGAGGTGTTCTGCTAGGAGATATATTTTGTGGTGAATCGCCCAATTCCGAATGCTTTGCAAAAGTCGCGACAGCTGGAGAGAGTGTGTTCCTCCCTGTTTTTGTAGGTAATACATTGCTGTCATGTTGTCTCTGCGTACTAAGACAGTCTTGCCTGGGATTTGGGTGTGAAAAGCTTTGAGTGCTAGAAACACTACTAGCAGTTCTAGGTAGTTGATGTGTGCACGTTTGTGACTGTGTGACCACAGCACTTGTACTGTGTGATGTTGAAGATGAGAACCCCAACCAGTTAGAGATACGTCTGCTGTCAATACAATCTGTGGAATCGGGTCAATGAAGGGCCGCCCCTTTCCTAAGTTTTGAGGGCTCGACCACTACAGAGAGCGATGGGTGCAGCTGTCTACCAACACTAGATCGGTTAATAGACCCTGTGATTGATTCCACTGATGTGCCAGACATTCCTGTAGAGGACACAAGTGAAGCCTTGCATGAGGCACGATTGCAAAGCAGGATGCCATCATTCCTAACAGTTGCATGATGACTTTGGCTGGTAAAGATTGATTGTGGTGAAACTGTAATATTGTGGCCTGAATATTGTGAATCATGGCTACATTGGGAGTGGCCAGAGCTTTGAGAGTATTGAGGGAAGCTCCTAGCTAAGATTGCACCTGTGCCGGACACATGTGAGATTTCTGTGCATTTATTGTGAAGCCCAACTGATGAAGCAGATGTACTGTTGCCTGAGTGTATAGTATACAGGTGTGGTAAGTGCTTGCTTTGATAAGTCAGTCATCCAGGTAAGGGAAGACATGTATACATTGCCTTCTGAGATGAGCGGCTACCACAGCAAGACATTTGGTGAACACTCTGGGCTGTGGTGACGCCAAATGGAATTACCTTGAACTGGTAATGCTTGCCTGCAACCACAAATCTGAGGTATTTGCGATGAGCAAGGTGAACTGAAATATGAAAGTAGGCATCCTTTAGATCTAGGGTAGACATAAAGTCGCCCTGCTGCAACAGGGGAAGTACTTGTTGAAGAGTGACCATATGAAAATGCTCTGACAATATGTATTTGTTTAACTCTCTGAGATCTAGAATAGGTCTCAAAGAGCCGTCCTTTTTGAGAATCAGAAAGTAAAGGGAATAAACCCCTCACCCGTGGTATTGAAGTGGGACTGGTTCTATAGCCCATTTGAGTAATAAAAGAGGGCCCTTCTTGTTGAAGCAGGTGCTGGTGGTCTGGTGACATTTTGTGTGATCGAGGAGGAATGTTTGGAGGATTGTTGGTAAGCTCCAGGCAACAGCCATGTTGGATAATTCCAAGCACCCATTTGTCGGTTGTTATTGATTTCCAAATGGGGATAAAGTTTTGAAGTCTTCCGCCGACAGGTGTGGAATATTCGGCGGAAAGTGTTGGGAAGTCACTGTTTGTTTGAGGCAGGGGAAGTGCGAGGTGTGGTGTTCTTACCTCTGCCCCGGGACTATTTCCCCTATAACCCCCTCTGAAAAATCCCCTTGTAAAGGAGGATTGGGAATTGCCTTTGTATGAGGAAGTGTTCTGGTCAATGCCTGTAGACTTGGACCCTCCCCTATAAAAGGAGCGCCGAAAGGAACCTCTATTTGAGGGAGATTGAAGCGCTCCCATCGATTTTGCCACATCGGTGTCCTTTTTCATTTTGTCCAGCGCTGAATCAACTTCAGGGCCAAAAAAGGTGCTTTTTATCAAAAGGTATATTTAGTATGGGTTGTTGGACTTCAGGCTTGAATCCTGAAATCCGTAGCCAAGCATGACGTCTTAGTAAGATGCTGGTATTAACTTCTCTAGCTGCGGTGTCAGCTGCATCTAGAGCGCATCTGATAGAGGCATTGGAAATTAATTTCCCTTCCTGGACTAAGTCCTGAGCCTTGGCCCTATGTTCATCTGGGAGAAACTACAGTAATTGTTCCATTTAATCCCAGTGGGCTCTATCATACCTTGCCAGTAGGCCCTGCATATTAGCAATACGCCACTGATTAGCTGCCTGCGCCGCTACACATTTGCCGGAAGCATCAATAAGCTTAGACTCTTTATCTGGGGGAGGGGCATCCCCAGATGCTTGAGATTTAGCTCTCTTGCTGGCATTTGATACCACTAAAGAGTCAAGTGGTAACTGACCCTTAATAAAAATGGGATCTGTGGGGGAAGGTTTATATTTTTTGTCTCTATAGGAGTAAGAATTCTAGCATGGACAGGGTCTTTAAAAATATCGTCTGTGTGCCTTAACATACCCTTGAGCACAGGGAGTGTTTGATTAGATGTATGTGTTCCTCGAGTGTCGAAAAGAAAATCTTCCTCTAAAGACTCTTTATGTAGCTCCACCCCATGGTATTCTGGTGCCCTGGCAATAAGCAGCTGGTATGACAGGTAGTCATCAGGTGGAGATGGCCTGGCAGGATAAAGATCTGGGTCTGTATATTGTGGAGGATCAGTGGTGTAGTCTGTCCAAGGATCTGGTAGTTGTGCGTCATCATCGTCAGTGTCACCTTTGTCAAGTTGAGGTGGAGGAGACTGACTAGGTGTAATATCTAATGGATCACGCTGTGGTGAAGAGGGAGGAGGAGGGGATGGAAATGTGTGGAAAGGGCTAGTGCCTACACTCTCCCTCTTCAAAGGAATTTTGTATGGGTCATCATCATGGGGAAGCTTGTGCTTAGATGGTGATTTAGCATGAATGTGTCCTGTATCTGGATTAATATACAGTTTTTTCTGTCTGGGATCCAATTTAATAGGTACATTGTCTTTATTTGGATCCGTTTGTGTTGCAGGCAAGTCTTTGCTTTTCGGCATCAAAGTTTTCGGAGCCGAACCAGAAAGTTCTTTTGGTGCTGAAGGTTTCGACTCCGAGGGTTTCTTGGATTTCGGTGTTGAAGGTTTCGGATCCGAAGTTTTCGGTCCGGAACCGATCTTGGGTGTGGAGCTTGAAGGTTTCGGCTCAGAAGTGGGCTTTGGCCGACTTGGTCCCGAGCCGGAAGGCTTTTTAGAGTGTTTTGGTGCCGAGCCAGAAGGTGGAGCATGAGAAACCTCTTCCCGGTGCCGACCTTGGCCTTGAGGTGGAGGTGGTGCAGAAGCCTTTGATCTTTTAGGGACGGTGGGAGGGGGGGGAGAAGGTGTCTTCGGTACTTACGTCCCCTTGTCCCTCTATCACATCATCGTCTTCGAGGTCGATCTGCAATTCTGAACTGGAGTCGGACGCAGCCGAAGCCAGCTCTTCTTCTGCCGCTCATACCTCTTCTTGTTCGGAGTCTTCTCCGAAGAGATCCGGTGTGACATCCAACCGCTGCATCTCTCGACGTCGAGTTTTCTTTGATCTGAAGGATCGGCACGCGTCACAGTCTTGCTCCTTGTGCTCGGGACAAGCACAAATTACATACCTGATGAGAGTCTGTGCGCGGATATTTCGCGTGGCACAGAGGACAGAATTTAAATGGGGTCCGTTCCATCGATGAGGAGCCGAACGGACACGAGTGGGTCGGAAGGCCGCCCGCAGATCTTCGGACCAAAATGTCGAAGTCTTGAGTTTAAATTCGAACCGCGAAGAGAGGAGCACGTTCAAGAACAATACCGTCGAGGTAGAGAAGTACGCACCGAGGGGGAACTCGATGATCGATTTCGAATCGGAGCGCAACAATACCCGATGGCGGAAAAAAACAATCTAACAATGGAGTCGATGCCCATGCGCACTATCATCGAAAGGAGGAGTCACCTACCTCGTGACTGGACAGACTTCTTCGAACAAAAACAACTCTCAAACATCCGGACCCAACACTAGATGGCAGGAGTATGCACAGCATGTGATCTACAGCTCACATGACTCGAACACATATTTTAGCAATATATTCACCCAGTTACAAGATCTTGCAGTGCCCTTTGAAAAGCTCCTTCAAAATCACCCCTTCATCATTTTCAGTTACAAATTGAAGATAAAATTTTGTTGGCTTTATGGATCTTGGTTTTAGATTCGGTCCACGCACTGTTCTACTTTGCTTTGATGTATAGGTACTTGTAATATGAAGCACTGTGGATAAGCTTCTTCAAAATCTCTGTTCCATTTAGAACCACTTTAAAAGCTTTAGGTCTGAAGTTCTGTGGCCAATCCATTTTAGGCCTAGTTCTAGGATGGCTGTTCACATTTGACCTTCATCCATGTGTTAAAGCAGTTGAGTTAGGAACCTCTCAGTGTGTAGGCCTTACCTCACAGTATCATTAAGCTAGCACATTATAAAGTCTGCTGAGGCGCAGATACTGTTGATTTCCACAATATGAAGTATGAAAAAACCATTCATTCACAGCAAGTGACTCTAAAATTTCAAAAGATGCAGGCCACTGAACTGGTATACATTTTAGACCAAGCTATATTGGTCGACAATGTTGGCATGTGAATATTGCATATGTATGGGGAATGTGCACACCAAAACTGAACTGATATAAAGGAAAACATTGAGCACAGCAGTTTATCCCACATAGTTGAGTTCTGTAAGATAGCGGTTTTAACTATCTAGAGAACATCTTATTTGACCTGTGTATCTTCCTTTTACAGCACGTGATATGACTGAAAAGAGAAAGTTATTTTCTTCACTGTGAGAAAGTGCCTCTTTTTCATAGTTAGCTCCCCACTTTTTGCCTGGTTTTGATGTGGTTTCAATTGTAGTGCACAGGGCCCCTGTCAACCAGGCCCCCTGTGCCAGTGCTTCTTCCCCTAAAACAAGCCCCCAATTGGTACTTCTCCCCCCTGTAAGTCCCTA
Source organism: Calotriton arnoldi (assembly GCA_963921515.1). Taxonomy (NCBI): domain Eukaryota; kingdom Metazoa; phylum Chordata; class Amphibia; order Caudata; family Salamandridae; genus Calotriton; species Calotriton arnoldi. The sequence goes on from CAWUFW010001895.1 coordinate 858,858, forward strand.
GTAAAGGGTACACTGGGTACCTAGGGCCTGGGAGCAGAAGAGGGTCCCTTGGGACCCCCCTCACTGGGACCATGCCACTGACCTTGCAGCTTGCATGCCCCTGGGAGGGAGAAAACAAAAAAGTCGACATGACACCCTGCCTGGGGGCCATGCAAGCTAACACTGCTTGAAGGCATAGGTAAGTCACCTCTCTATCAGGTGAGGGCATAGCTGCATGAGCAGATATGCCCCTAAAATATTGGGGTCCATTTCTTAATATTTTAAGTGCCAGTGAAGCCATACAGAGTACATGGGCTGGAAACTCGACAACTCGGGTTCCACAGTTCAATGATGGCTTCACTGAACACAGGAGTGTTTGGCACCAAACTACTCCTTTCAATAAATCCATACTGATGCCAGTGGGGGATTTATTGTACTATGTACCCAGAGGGCACCTCAGAGGTGCATCCTGAAAACCTGCCAACCCTGGTGTGGTCTCTGGCCAGCTGTAGGCAGCCAGCCACCTCCAGACATATTTCTGGACCCCTGGGTAGAGAGCCTCTGCTCTCTGTGACCAGAAACAATGCACATCCTGGGCAGAGGTGTCATACCTCCTCCCCCAGGATGGGCCAGCGCTCGAAAAGGAAAGCTACAAAGGCCTGCTGCCTTTGTTATGCGACCCCCAGCCTATGCTGCTAGCAGCAGATCAAACACATGGAGATGATGGACAGAGCGCTGAAACTTTTCAGACACTCACCCCCAGTCACAGATCTGGGTTTAATCCATCATCGTTCTTTAGTTCACTTTGCCACCCCAGTTCAGACACAGCTATATGCAAATCAGTCTTGACCCTGTGCCTCATGGGAACAGTCCAGCCCGAACTGCCAAGCCATGTCTTCCCTGGACCGGAAACAAGCATCCTGGGACCGGTTTCGGGCTAACAGCCCTCATCAGCCAGGCTAGCTTGAATCCAGTGGCAAAGTGAGCAAGGGACCCACGTCTGGGAATACCCTGCCAACTTAGGGCGAACAAAGCAAACACAAGGAAATGATGGACGGAGCCCTGAAACTTTTCAGACACTCACCCCCAGTCACAGATCTGGGTTTAATCCATCATTGTTCTTTAGCTTACTTTGCCACCCCAGTTCAGACACAGCTATATGCAAATCAGTCTTGACCCTGTGCCTCATGGGAACAGTCCAGCCCGAACTGCCAAGCCATGTCTTCCCTGGACCGGAAACAAGCATCCTGGGACCGGTTTCGAGCTAACAGCCTTCATCAGCCAGGCTAGCTTGAATCCAGTGGCAAAGTGAGCAAGGGACCCACGTCTAGGAGCAGATGGCAGCCCCGAGTTTTCACCCCTACTTTGGGCAGGAAAGCCGGAGGGAAAACTTAAAATGAATAGGAGGTGTGCCCACCTCTGCCAACTCCACCCCTAAGGTGGGGGAGGCGAGGTGAAGCACATCTTTCAGTCCCCCCCATCTTGAAGATGGGGAGATCCCTCCAATCAGGGCTAGCTGTATGCCCCTCTCCCACAGGACGGTGGCATAACAGAGGGTGTAGCCACCCCAGGTAAGGTGCTCATTGACCCTACCTGCTACTCCCCTAAAACGCCCCAAAATTTAGTATTTAGGTGTCTCCCACAGACCTGGAAACTAGATCTGCGACGACCTACGAAGAAAGAAGACGACCCTGCTGAAAAGACTGAAGACAATGACTGCCTTGGCCCCAGCCCTACCGGCCTGTCTCCAGGTATGATGAACCTGAGACCTGTCTCGCAGCCAGTGACCTCTGAAACCCCTGGGAGGACTGCTGCCTTCAACAAAGACTCCAATATCCCGTGGACAGTGGACCTGTCCAGAAGAAAACAATAACAAAGACTCCGGATTGATGATGATCATCGACTCGTGCCCACTCTGCATCTGACGCCCATGGCCCGAGGCTGAGTGGCCTAACTGCCCAGTGAAGTCTCCCCAGTGACCAGGACTCCGAATCCAGCACTGGCCGACCTCTCCTCACCCACACGTCGGCACCTGCAGAGTGAATCTAAAGGGTCCCCGCCACCACAACCAGCCTGGTAAGAAGATTTCTGACGTCTAAAGGCACCCCTGCACCCGCAGCCTCTGGGCTTTGGTGAGCTCGACCAGCTGTGCTCCTGTGACCCGCAACACCTCAACTTACGTGTGCTGTCACTGGCGTTCTGTCTGGACCCTCTGGTTCGATGCCTGCAGCCTGTTTCCAAAAAGAAGAAACTTCATGGAATTGCATTGGGCGCTCAACGCTGTTTTTGCACCCTGCACCCAGCCGCCCCTGTGCTACTGGTGGTTAATGTCTTCTTCTGTTTGTGTCCCCCCCCGCTGGTCCTAACACCCAAATCTTGGCCCCTGCAACCGTTACAATTACCTGCAAACAGCATGGCTCCAAGGACCCTCAGTCTCCATTGAAACGCATTGAGCCGAACTCAGAGTTTGACCTCTGCACCCGGCCGCCGCTGTGCCGCTGGTGGGGCAGTGTTGGTACTTACCTACTCCTTGCCCACTGCTGACCTTTGGTCCCGAAGACTGGAATTGTACGTTGCATACTCACCTGATTACCCGCAATACTGTTTTCCCTATAGGATAACATTTAACTGTTCTGAAAATATTCGGTGCATATTTTTAAATGTGCAAAGTATTTTTAATTAAAAACGCACTTACCTTATTACGAAGATCTTGATCTCAAAATAAAGTACAAACAAAGTATAATTTTCTAAAATTAGTGTGGATCTCCTTCTTGAGTCGTGTGTCCATTATTGATCACTGTCCATTATTGATCACTGTTGTGCAATAAATGTCTTACACTCCCCTGTGTTAGGCCTAAGGCTGCTTGCCCACACTACCACTAATAGAGCACTCTGAGATTTGCATTGAGCACTGTACACTTTTGGAGAACCCCTGGACTCTGTGCACGGTATTACCATCTAGTGGCAATATCATATACGGAGTCAGCTTCCTACATTCACTGAAATCAATTCAATGCAATAAGAGTGATGTGGACAAGTAAAGCAGCTATCACGTTTAAATCCTGATTTTGCTATTGTAAAGGTGTAACGAGAGCACTAGTTGAGTTTTGACATAGTTTGTAGAAAAGGTAACTTCTTAGAAATTAGACGCAGAGAAGCAGGGCTTCTGTAGTTTACATTGCACATGTAACTAAGCAAACGTGGTGGCACGTAACAATAACTAATATTAAATATACCTATTGGTTCCGCAGTGATCAGACACTTGCATATAAAGGATTTTTACTAAGACTGGTAAATCTGAAAATGAGGAAATTAAAATTTCGGAACAAAGAAGAGAAAAACATAGACATACTGCAGAAAAAATGCTGAAACAAACTCTTTACAACAATTACATAGTCCTGACTACGTAAAAATGTTGTCACCTTGTTGACATTACAGATGATATTTGATGAAAGATACGTTCTGCTTTGTTTGCGATTTGGAAACATAGTGTGTTTATTCATTTTCTCTTGGCTGTTTCCACTTTGTACAAAATTAAAGCCATTTACCAACATCGGAGATGGCTGTTGCTAACCATGATCAATCTAGTTAGAGAAAGTAATTAAAGAGTACTGGGAGGTAGAATCTATAAACACATCGTAAAAACTGCGCCATCTTGCCCTATCCATGTTTTATGACAAACTACTTCTTTTCTCCTGATGAACTTGAAAATCATGCAAGGTCTCTAGTGCTTCATCTTTTTCTTTCATTTTCATCATTCGTGCTGTGTTTTGGTGACTGTGGGACACACAAACATTACTTCCTTTGGGTTTAATAGTGGTTACAGAACCTTCAGCCCAGGATATGTGGTGATGGTAACAGTTTAATGAACTCACGTGAGAAGGATGACTACTGACCCTCCTCAATTCACGGTACATAAATGGGGTCCCTTAAGAGAAAGAGAGCTAGAGAGGGAAAGAGAGAGAAAGAGGTGTGTCTGTGTGCAGTGTCTGTTTTGTTTTTTACTCATTGGCATTAACTGTGGGGCCCACTGGGCCCTCTGTCCATGCTGCACAAGATGGAGACTTTCCTTCAACATTCTTGCTTGACCTGTTGGACATACCTCTCTGCCCTCACTCATTCTTGCGAAACACATCCCTATCTCTCTTCCTGTGTTGCTGCTCACACCCAAGGCAAGAAGGACATGTGCAGTGCTCTCTCTGAACAGGAATTCACAAAATCACTTTGACAAGTTCCAACTAGTCTGACCTAAACTCCTTGCGCCACAGTTGGGAAAACCTTGGCCAAAAACACAAAGATGCAATTCACCAGGCACAGACCAGTGCTTAGACTACTAAAATGGGCAAACATCTTGTTGGCTTTCGCTTCCCACCTTGATTACGATAGGAAGAGAAATATTGGTTGGATAGTAGATCCTCCTTCTTGGGACATCTAGACGGCTCTATGCACTAGTGTAGGGCAACTCTGATCCAAGAAGTGAAAACTGCCAGGTTATTACTATTACTGCAGACTGGGTCTAAGTCTGGAAGCTGTTTATTTAACTAAGTGTGATGCCCTTAGTAGGCTTACCATGTGTCTATGTTCACTGTGCCATAGGATTTAAGCTGAACCTCAATGATGATGCCAAATAAGGCCAAAACCAGTCTGTGTTCCCATCTAGAGAGGACATGACCTGGCAGTTCAGGATGGATTGTTCCTATTCGAGTAGGGCCCTATTTAATTTGCCAATGGCTGTTCTCTGTCAGAAGAGGTAGAGTAGGCAAAGAAAAGATGGACTTAAATAAGCCCAAGTGATTCAAGAATTCCATGCATCGCTTTCTTTTTTTCTAAGTATGGGATGCAGTGTGACATCTTTCCTGCTGTGACTTGAGGTGGGTGTAGAGCTTAACTGCCTGCATGAGCAGCTGGACTGCAACTGCCAGGAGGAGCAGACTTGATCCCTGTCAAAGGAGCAGCTCACTGACTGTAGAATGTGTGTAGATAGCATCTTAACTGGGTGAAGTGAGCCAAGATGTGAAGAGATTTACACTGCAAAACACTGCATTCTAGTTTTCCAGGAGAAACCAAGAACCATGAGTCATGGAGATGCAACATTGTCTTCATAGAGATATTTACCTGCACCATTCAAGTAATGGCAATAACCTTATGGTGCCTGTACTGACCCTTTCCCAGTCACAGAAAGACCAGAGATCTTCTACCTTCGAGGGGGTCCAGATTGGTTGGCTTCTAGCCTGTGTATTCCACCAATGTCAACATTAAAAGTCAGGATAAGGCTCTTGCCCAAAAGTGCAGTTCTAAATGTTAACTGGTGAAGCTTTTGGGCACAGAGGGTGCCCCAGCCCCATGTGTGCCCCCTTAGCAGAACCATCTTTGTTGTGACAAATAGACTCCTAAAGTTTAGGTGCCACAGGGAATGTCTAAGATGGTGCTGGTTCACTGATACACCTGCTCCTACAGAACAATAAACAACCAATTGGACTCCACTGGACTGCATCCTACACCAGACTCCAGTCACTTGGCCCTCTGTTACCACTGACTCTATATAATGGAACTCTAAGACCCTGCACCGCACCAGTGACTTCAATGACAAGGGATTTTTGTTTTTTAGTGGGGCTGAGATACTTGGCATATGGCTTTTTAGTTCATTTCAGGTTTTGGTGCTGCAAACTCATCAGCTGAGACTTCAGCCCACTGAGTTGTTTTGCCTCATCAGTACACGGAACTGGCCTAGCAGCACTGCATCTGCACGCCTAGAACAAACCTAAATCCCTTACAGGAAATAACCTTGCATAAAATCACACACAGTTTCCCAAGCTCCATGGGATTACAGTGGCAATAGGGACAGTGCTACAGAAAATCTTGGGCTTAGTGCATAAAAGGGAAGCAAACATTTTGGGTTGAATCTTGGATCCAGAGAGTGCAACTACCTTTTAGTTCTGTCAGTATATCCTTTGTTTATCTGCTCATTTTGTCTACCTGGAAATACAAGTCACCACCTTCTTTTAAGTTATAGCACAGACTGTACATCGTAGCTATTGAACAGCATAAACTGTGCCATATTGCATGAGTTTCTAATGTACACCACCACTTACAGTGAGCCGTGACTGCTCATCCTTCCAAGTGAGACTCAAGTACCCAAAGGGATTGACTAGGTCATACAACTGTATTGTATTGGTGGCCTTGACACACCAGTGATGATTGACAGTTTTCATCACGATACTGATAAGTAATTTAGCAATGACTGCTCTAGGATGCCACGACATTGCCTCACACAGATGTATAACAAACACAGATTCCAGGATTTCAAACCTGGAATTACTACACACAATGACAAACTCCATACAGATAAGCAAACACACGCTGGAACACATACCCATTCACACTTATATGGAGAGTGCCTTCCCCTTGAGGTACTCATGCAGGTTTTGGTACATACAGTTCAATACAAGATGTGCAAACACAATGTAACTTCCATGCAAAATAATAATCACTCACTGAGAAAGAAAGTGGCAGAAAACAAATTATCAGAAGTGATTCTAAGGTAAAACAATCACTATCAAACATAGCCAATTAAAGAAAAATACCAGCACCTTCTGTGGAAAGTGTGATGTTCATAGCTGTATATATCCTTTAAGATCAACACAATATTGTTATCTCGTTCAGATAAATGCACACCAACCGCTAAAATTCACAGCTCATCAATATATTCCCTTTTCTGTTCAGGTGACAGCCTACGATGGCTGGGAGTGGCTTACCAGTGTCTGGTTGGCAGACAGCATGGTGGACTGGGTGTCATCTCCATGGATTGGAACCAGCGGCATGGTACCAAACTTCTGCTTGCTCAGGTCTGAAGAGGAGTGGCGCCTCAGAATCACAGGTTGGAGATCATCGTGCTGTGAAAAGAGTAGATAAAGAGTAATTGTGAAATACGTTTCACAAACAAGAATTGGATGCTCTTTTAACTCGAGCAGAGGAGGCTTCCACATGGCTATACAGAAACTAACGTCAAAGAGTTAACTCTGAGAAAACATAAGTCATCAAGTTGTGTGCTACTTACAGCAAGTATCATTTTAGTAGATATGTTGGAGAAAAAAACATATACAAGTTAGTGTAACAGTAGGCTAGTATTCTGTAATGTACCTGCAATTTGAGGATGCTCGTGATCCAGTCCCACATCTCCAGTTGTGTTGTACAGCAAAGGCACCTGCAAACAGAACAGAGCCACACGCTTAGACCAAGATTCTAGCACTGTAAACTGGGAGAATAGTTCTAGCCTTATAAGTACTTACAAGTACTCATAAATACAGGGGTTTGGATCAACTTGATATCCGGTCTGATTAGAACTGGAATAATTACATTTTGCACAAAGGATGCAGAAGAACAACGATCAGTGCACCTGCAGCAGAGGATAAAGGACCCACACATTGTTTTCTAGAGCAAAGGCCATGAAAAGGTCAATTTGGAGTAAGATCGGAGATACTATTCTAAGGGGAGTTATTATACGGACCTGGTACGTATCATGCAAGTGTGTGATTATGGCACAGGATGAGTGATATGTTAAGGAAGATGATGTCGAAGAGGCTACATCCTGTGGAATGTGGAGAGAAGTGACACGATTGGATAGCAAGGTTAGTAAGGAAATGCAACAATGAAGGGAGGGTGAAGAACTGGGATCTGATCTGGGAAGGAAGGTGGTAAAGATCAATAGGGTTATGTGGAAAAAAGGATGAACAAAAGGTAAAGGGTACGTTGATGGGGGCCCATAAAAGCATAGGAAGAGCCCACACCTATCTGGTGGTCCGAACCAATTTGATAAAAATTTGATTTCTACAGCTACTTTTGCAGTTAAGCCATATGAGAACAGAGTGGTCAGAGAAACACAAAAGAGACATAAAATTAACAAATACTTACAGATGCTGCTTGTCCAGATACAAGGTGAAACCCCACCTGATGTTCAAAGGGCAGGAGAAAAGCAGGCGGATAAGAGAAAGACAAGGCATTGATGACTATTACTTAAGCACTGTCACCACAATGTTATTTCCCCATATTTTCCCTACTACAGAGACCATCTTGCCAATGGATCAGCAATATTAAAAGCTATATTCAGTATTTGGCTAGCGTTATGATAATGCATTTGTGAAATGCAACAAAGCAGACTGCAAAACAACCCACTTCTCATAAAATGAGTTAATATAATTCATATATCGACTAACTAAGACATCTCTGTCATGGTTATTGAGAGCACAAGTATCCATTTCTAAGGAATGAAAACCAAGAAGATGAATTACCACAATACACAAAATTAGGAGGGTATAAAGTAAGTATTAACATAGCAGGTGAATAAGTTGTCACGTGTGTCGCTGTGGGAGTTGTGTTACTAAGGTTGTGTGGAGATCGAGTATCATTTTACAGAAAAGGGTTCAATAGAATAAGGAGGGTGGTAGTACTGCAGGTGTGTGTTGAGAGAGCTGGAGAGGTGGTTCTGGTGAGACAGGATGGTGAGGCAGAAGTAAATGACAAAAGCAGAAATAAGTGCCAGAAGGAATTTACTAGAGAAAGAGGTAAAGGAGAGGGAAGAAGAAAATGAGAGAAGTGCACAGAGTGAATAGCCAGTTATAAAAAGAAAGGGTTATTTGGACAGGTATTGTGATGGCCCTATAGGTAGATAATAAAAAGGAAATTAAATGTTTGTACAAATTTATTAAGAAACACTACAGTTCATAATAGCTATCAAACTACCAACATAAACCTTCCTGCGAAGAAGAAAGGTTTCAGTCTTTTTGACATCCGCACAGGTTGTCCTTGTAGGAAGCTGGCTCTCTATATAGTGTACAAAAGTGAGCTGCACCGTGTAGAGAGTCCAGATATCCCTTACTAGTGTACAGGGGCTTGCTTTAACAATCCCACGGTGCTCTATTTGTGGTAGTGTGGTCGAGAAGCGTTAGGCTCATCAGAGGGGAGTGTTAATGTATTTCTTAATATATGGTACTTCGAATTACTTACTGAGAAGGTGGCTTTAATTTCTTTCGAATCCCCATGTACACTTTTGCTGTGTCAAGTGGCCACTCTCGCTCAGGCCTAGAACTCTAGAAAACAGCACACAAGGGTTATCATTTCACAAGGTAACCTTATGTTCATTCATATCTAAGCATAGAACATATTTAATAAATTGCAAACTTCATAAGAACAAACAACATCAACATCAAAGAGAATAAAGTATACAACTCACTAACCTGTATGTAGGCGTAACTAATGCTAATACACATATCCAGGGAACTATAGGTCAACTCATGAGCCCAAAAATCAACCCAAGCAAGACCTCATACATTAACTAAGCAAAAGGATATGTCATCATGTACAGCAGTACATAATCACAGGAGGTCATGACTCAACCCATGGGCCCATACTCCAACTTGAGAGCTCATGCACTTATGAGACCATGCAACAGTGAAGAAGCCAATACACCAACCATAGAGGGGACACACCACCATACACACGCACAAAAACATATCCATATAAATAGTGATAGCAATTCTGCAGACTATTCAAAAGCTAGTATTAAGCTACTATGTGGTTTCGCAGTGAGGATGTGATTGTTATGCCCAAGTGTGCATCTCAACAAATCTAATGAATCTGCCAATGAATCCAAATTCCAATGTTCACCTTCAAAATACAGACAAAGGCATTGGCCCTCTCATTTCCTCCGAAATCACACTCTAGCACGTCTGTGCTCAGAAGAACAGTGTAGTTCTGTCATGGAATAATGCTCTGGTAATCTCTATCAACACTCTAATATAAATATGCTAACCCTCAAAATTTACCCCAAAAGCAAGGCATTTGGTTGTCACCTTCTTCTCTTTCAGCAGCAATAATTTCTTCTCTCGGATTACAAAGTATCTCTCTTGAAACTTACACCCCAAGAGCTTGGGGTGTTCCTCGCGACATTTCAGCAATCCACACTTTGGGCCATCTCGCTTGGTCCCTAGAAGAAGAGGAACGGGGAGGTGAACAAGTTATCAAGGGCACTGTCATAAACAACAGGCATAAAGATAAGACAGAGAAGCAAGAGAGAAATAATATATTGTTAAACATTTCTTGAGCACTCTGTACTCCTCACATTTCTCAATGAGTTAATCCATACAAACACCTAATGACTGAAAAACGTTCAAATGTACGCCTAAGACATCCAAATAGATCTGACTATTATCCAGACCTTTGGTCTATACTCAATCAGTACCTAATGCCCACATTAGAACTATCAAAAATGGGCTGATGGCTCAACACTCTCCAAACAGTCAGTGTAATACATCAGGCTGAAAAGACGGTTATGAAACATTAGTCAAGAAAATTTACAACTTATGTAATTATTCGTTTCCACAAAATTAAATGCCACGCTGAGGAATGACAGATGGGAATTATATGTTGATGGGTATTTGAGGAACTGTATAACGTAATGATCAATATTTAACTAATAGGAACAAGGAAGATATGCTGGGGCAAAATCAAAAAATGTGGCTGAAGAAGGAATGTTTTAAAGTAGGGTGTTACGAAGGCCTGGGACACAACAAATAAACAAAGAATACAATTGCAAGAAAACACCCAGACCCTTTAAATGCATCACTGTATTCTTTTATAGATGGGCCTTTGACACAATACTGCATATGCTGTACTCACCTGTAAAGAGGCAGCTCCCTTCCCCAATTGGCACTTTCTTCACCAGCAGGTATGCTGAGCTGGGCTCTGGCAGTTTGCACCACTGCAAAGCTTGTTCTAACACCTTCTCCTTGGGATGCAGGGGCCGTTCTGTAGAAGGACAGACATTGATTAACTAATAGTACAAAATATTATATAAAGGAAGTGCCTCAGAACCTAGGACCTAATTTAAAGAGTAGGGGAACTTAAAATCTTTCAATTTCAGAAGTAAAATCTGAATGAGGAGCAGAAGCCACTGGCTGAATTTTCTCCACTATAGGGACATAATTGTGGAAGGAATGTAGTTGGACGCTTGAGACAGCATGGTGAATAAAAAGTAGTAAACAGGAGATGAATCTGCAGAATGTTTCCAGTTAGTACACAATTAGGAGCTGAAGCATCTTCGTCCTTATACATCAGTGCATTTAAAAATAGACACCTGGGGGGCGTGGCTAGCAGCCGTAGAGAATGGCGGCTCTCTAGCGAGGCTCCCAAGCCCTCGCCACTAATCCGGCATATATCCTGTTCAAAATCGTGTACTGACCCTGGGTCCTTGGGGTCTATAGGTCCCTGCACCCATCGGACCGGACAAGCTGAGCGGCAAGGCTCCGTGGTGCGGAGAAACGCAGAGGAGACAAGCAACCGCGGCGGACCGGCAGTGAAAATGGCGGCGGCAGCGTAATACGGAGGGGGAGCTTTGGAGCCCCTGGGCCCAATGCTGGTTCCCTGCAACTCCTGAGGAGCCCTTGAGACGCAGGGGCGGCGGCGAAAGACCGGATAGCAGCGTGTGCGCTCCGGGCAGACGAGGCGGTGAGTTTGCGGAGGCGGAGCAGCGCACAAGACGTAAAGGCTGGCAGAAATCGAGGCCCCGGCGGGAGCAGCCTGCAAGGCCTGTGAGGCCAGTGAAAGGTAGAGCGGGCCTTGGGAGTGGCCCCCCCTTGATCACATTGCGGACTCTGAGCGCCTAATGGCAATTCCGCTGCAGGCCTGAAAACGTGAGTCACTGGTGGGGCAATCGATGTAGAACTCCAGGGGACACACCCCTCCCTCCGAGAGCACCGAGACTGCGTCTGTGGGCGCGAGGGAGGTGACGCACTGGTGGCCATCGCGGGGCTGCTATCCCACAGGACAAGTTGAGGGAGGCCCGGGGCAAGGCTGAGTGCTCCTGGGGTGAGAGACGCCCAATTACCGACCTTACTGCTGGAGACGCGACCACGTGGAGGAGGTGAGAGGGAAGACAGGGTGCTTCGGCCCCTCCGCTTACAACATAGGAGCCCTGCTGCACGCGGGAGAGGCCGCTTGGGGTTTAACTGGACACTGGCGTGGCCCAGGACTCTGCGAGCTCACCACATATAAAGACGACGGATGGTCAGCGGTGGAACTAAGCGACAAAACACCACAAAAACCTCACGAGGCCAGTCCCTGGGAAACCCGACAGGCCGCCAGTGGGACTGTCCTTTCCACTGGGCAGGAGGCAGCGACTACCGGGGCTGGTCTCGGCGAGTAGACTACATTCGCCATATGGCAGCCCAAACATGGCAAGCGGCAGGGGATCCAAAGCGTCGGCCCAAAATAAGCTGGCCAAATTTGCCTGGAATAAGGCGGGAGACGAGCAGGTCAAAGTGCTGACGGAAGCTCAAGATAAAAGAAGCAGCCCTCAATGACAGCAGGATCTCACGCTCCATGATATAATGGAAGCCATCACGGGGGTACGTACCTCCCTGGAAGCCTGCATTGACTCTGTAAATGTGGAAGTGTCCCTACTCCGTGCAGATTTCCGCAAAATGGATGCCAAAGTCAAAGATCTGGGGGACACGACGGCTGCCCTACAGACGGACACGTCCCAACTCCAAAAACAAGTAAGCGAACTGCAAGACCGACAAGCAATGATGGCAAAACAGCTGGACGACTATGAAGGAAGGGCACGTAGGAATAACATACGCATCCTAGGTGTGCCGGAACGCGCAGAGGGGCCTGCGGCAGACCTCTATGTGGAAGATCTGATCCTGAAACACCTGCAGCCCAAAAGACTTTTGAGCTATTTTTCTATTGAGAGAGCCCACCGGGTCCCAGGGGGGTGCCCTAAGCCAGGGGCCCCCCCAAGTCCGCTCATCGCCCGTGTCTTCAACTATAGAGACCGAGACATAATACTACAGACGGCACGGGCAAATCCTCCGCTCAAACTAGACAATGGTGTGGTCACATTCTTCCCTGACTTCACGGCCAAGGTCCAGGCCCAAAGACGTAGCTTTCTGGCAGTGAAAAAGGAGCTCCGAGATCGTGAAGTGAAATATGCCATGCTGTTTCCGGCGAAGCTACGGGTCGAATCGGAGGGTAAGACGTGGTTCTTCTCCTCACCGGAAGACGCATGGGACTGGTTGGAAGGTTGGCGCAGAGTTGGCGGCCCGCACAGGGGACAAAATGGTGGACTCCGACTGAACAACTCCACTCAGGGGATGGAGCAGGGAGAAGGCCCATCCCTGGTGGAAATGGGAGAGACGGCACGCAGCGAAACGGACTGATCCTTGGATTGGGGCAGACTTGTACTGTTCGCAGATAAGTGACCCATAGAGGTGGGGGAAATGGGGAATTTTGAATGTTTCTCTTTACCAAAGGGCAAATGCAGGCCAGAAGATAGAATTGAACTATCTGCATGCGTATAGCAGTGCACCGCGGAGCTGAGAGGGGACATGGGTGAGGCCGGAGAGCAGGCCTCGGATATCGTATTGAGTAACACAGTAAATTTTGCCAATGGCGAGGGAGGGAGAGCTGCCAGCCAGCACCTACGAGTAATCTGGGGGGGGAAAGAGGCACTCTGCCTAGTTGGGGTGTGGGTAGTTCTAAATCCACTGGCAGGGGGGCAGGGAGGAGGGAGGGATGGAAGTTTGGGGAGGTGGGTTCGGGGATTTTTGATTGTTTGAGTATACAAGTCACAGGTCAAATATTATTGTGTCTAATTTCTACCATTGACAGTAACCTTAACGCGAAGTTAGACGCAATTTGTGTTGATGTATATGCGTACGTCTGTTCTGGCAAATATACGTATGGGGGGCCACACCTCCGAGTTGCAGGCACTAAGCCCTGGAGAGTTATGGGGTACTCAGGTCCCTCTGTACTGACATCAGATGACGGGGGTTAATATGGAAACGTCACTCTCCGTGCTAACTTGGAATGTGAATGGAATGGGGGACAAAATTAAACGGGGTATAGTGCAGCAATACTTAAAACGACAGGCCCCCGATCTGGTGTTATTGCAAGAGACGCACATGGTGGGTAATAAATGAAAAGCCCTTACACGGTGGGGATACAAACTACTCATACATGCTGACTATACTTCTGGATCCCGTGGGACGGGTACCTGGTCAAAAAGAACCTGGCACTCATATCGACGCGCACATGGGCGGACCCACAAGGTCGGTGTGCGGTCTTGGAGGCGCAGTGGGAGAGGAGGGCGCTCAATGCGGTTTCGGTGTACCTCCCACCGGCACTGGGTAAAGAGGCGCTGGTAGACTTGGGGAAGATATTAGCTGACCTTCCGATGGGCACCCTGATAGTGGGAGGGGACTTTAATATGACTATGGACGATCGGAGGGATAGATATCCACAACGGCCTATGTCCCGACCACATACATATATGGAGGAGTTCACTGCAGCCATGGGTCTCACTGATGTGTGGCGCACACTACAGCCGGATGGAATTCAATATACTTATTATTCCAATGCTCACAAGAGTTCATCCCGCATCGACTATTTCCTAACACATTCGCCATCCATCGGCCACTTCCGCAATCCCCATGCTCTACCGAGAGGCATTTCAGACCACTCCCCAGTGAGGGTTGAACTTACAAACTTTTACTGCCGGCCACGGGCTACAATAACTCTCAGCCCCTGGTTACTAACGATCCCTGATATCAAAGAGGAACTACTCACACAGACCGTCAACTACTTCAAAGAAAATGTGGGGTCAGTAGACTTGGCACAGATAGTATGGGAAGCCTTCAAGGTGGTAGTGAAGGGTCAAGCCCTGGCCCTTAAGGTAGGGTATACCAAAAAAAGGCAGCAACAACTAGTCCATTTGGAAGGTGAACTCCAGCAATTAGAAGACAAAAGTATCAATAGCCCTTTGGAGGAGGTCATGCATCGCCTGATGCTTAAACAAGAGGAATATAAGATCCTGGTCAGAGATCAGATGAAGGCCAAACTCCTCCACACTAAAAATAGGTTGTACGAACTGGGAGACAGGGCGGGAAAATTGCTTGCATGGTTGGAGAAGAGAGAACAGGGTGAGAGGTGGGTACCTAGGTTGACTCTTAGGGATGGGTCGCAGATCACACACCCAAAAGACATAGCGGATGCATTCGCGGACCACCTGGAACGAATTTACACCCCATCCACCACATACACGATGGAGGACTCCCGCCAACTCCTCTCGGATAGTGACCTGCCGCCACTCTCTGATAGTGACAGAGAAGCATTAGACGAAGACTTGTCAGATGACGAAATCCAACGGCTATGAGTAAAATTCAATTGGGGAAGGCGATGGGGCCCAATGGGATCCCCATAGAATTCCTGAAAATGGTTGCCACCCAGGCGGCGCCTCATTTGCGGGACATGTATGACGAGAGCTATGAGACGGGGACCCTACCAGAGGATCAGAGACTAGCATCTATCGTCGTGATTCGAAAGCCGGGGAAACCCGCCGATGATTGCGGCTCTCTGATCAACACGGAAGCGAAAATCCTAGCGAAAGTACTGGCCTTACGCTTGGTCACGGTTATCTCATCCTTAGTCCACCCGGACCAATCTGGCTTTATGCCAGGGAGAAATACGGCGCTCAATATCCGAAGTCTTCACAACGTGCTCGCGCGCCGAGAGTTTATTGAGGAAGACGCAGTGGCACTGTCCCTTGATGCCTCAATGGCGTTCGATTCTATCGAATGGCCATATTTATTCGAAGTTCTGAGACGTATGGGCTTTGGACCGAAATTCATGGGCTGGGTGAGGCTGCTAAATACGGATATTCGGGGGCAAGTTCGAGTAAATAACTACACGTCTCGAATTTTCTCACTAAAAAGGGGCACTAGACAGGTTGTCCTCTATCCCCCCTAATCTTCTCCTTAGTGCTGGAACCGCTAGCCTCCTGGGTCAGACGGGACGTTATGGTAAGAGGGTGGAAGTGGGCGGAAGGACATGATGACCGAATATCGTTATATCCCAACTCTTTTATGATCGTAATCTTGCCGCTCCTCTTGCGCGGCTACGTACAGATGTTAAGCACTGGCGATCTCTGCCCCTGTCTTTGGTGGGTCGAGCGGCTCTTTTTAAGATGCTGGCCCTTCCACGATTTCTTTATGTCCTTCAGAACTGCCCTCACAGGGTCCCGGATGCATACTTCTCAGGGGTGGAGAGTGAAGTCCGGACGCTACTATGGGATGGTGGAGCCCCTCGTATAGCTATGAACAAGTTAACCAAGGGGTGGTACGACGGAGGCATTGCCCTCCCAGACGTTAGACTCTACTACTGGGCATCGCAGCTAATGATAGTGAATCATTGGATCTATCGCTCCCCAGTTGATCCAGCCTACTTGTTGGACAGGTATCAAATGGGAAGTGCGGGATACTTGGGAGCATTGTACTCGAAGGCGCGGAAAGGACGATACTTCGGCCCCACTGCCCATACAGTGGCAATATGGCACCAGGCAAATTCCCGTCTAGGCTGGTCAAATGTCCTCACCAAAGCCACACCATTGTGGTCCACCCAAAGACTGGGAAGTCTGTGTCACAAACCCGGGTTCGATAAGTGGGATATCATCGGGATTTCTACTATAGGGGACTTGGTGAAGAAGGGCGCACTCCTTAAATTTGGAGAACTAAGAGAGAAATATAACATGGCCCAAGGGAAGGTATTTAGATACCTACAAATTCGACACGCCCTCACCACTGCTCTTCCCGACATGACGGTTATACCAGATTCGTCCCCCCTGGAGGATAGGCTACTCGACGGACCGTTGCTCACCAAAGCCATATCATTAACATACAAAAAACTATGCAATAACCTACCCAACACGTTCCACAAACTTCGGGAGAAGTGGCAGGTGGGCCTTGGGCCCATTGACGATGGCGACTGGCAGGTGGCACTAATGTGCCCCCGGGAGGCCGCCATCACCCTTCGCTACCGACTTATCCAACTCAAAATCTTACATAGATCTTATCTGACTGGACTAACCCTAGCGAGGATAGGCTCAAGGACGAGTGCGCTCTGCCTTCGGGGCTGCCAACAAGTTGCAACCTTTTATCATATGATCTGGGACTGCCCGGGGGTGAGACCGCTATGGGAGGAGGCCACGGGTCACATTTGGGATGCCCTGGGGAAGGAACTCACCCCTACGCCAAGATTAGGGCTCCTCAACATGTGGGAACAGACTGACCTAACGGAGGTAGAACAACAACTGACAACACTGGGATACACTTTAGTTAAACGTGAGATTGCGAGCAGGTGGGGGGTGGCGGACAAACCTTCACTCAGATTGTGGGTAAGAGAATATGATAAATGCATGATAGCAGAAAAAGAGGTGTTTAAAGTAAGAGGGTGTCCTAAGAAATGGGACAAGAAATGGGGCAAGTGGAACGCTTACCGAGGTGACTTATGCGTTTCCCCATCAGTGGAATGGAATTGCAACGCGCGGGAGAGCATACGGTGTAATATGTCAAATTGTCGATTGGACTATGTATGTGACTTCTATTAATGTGAAAATTAATAAAAACATCTTTAAAAAAAAAAAAATAGACACCTGCTGGACTTGGCTGTCCCTGCAGGGTTACCCTCAAAGTTTTGCCTTTACCTCTCCTGTTTTCTGAATATTGTTTTTTTTGGCATTAGAACTCCGTGCACTTTACCACTGCTCACCAGTGGTAAAGTGCTTGTGCTCTTTCACTACAATATGGCAAAATTGGCTTACACCTGATTGGCATGCTTAATTTATTTGAGAGTCCCTAGTATATGGTACTACTTGTACCTAGAGTCTGTAAATAAATGCTACTAGTGGGCCTGCAGAACGCATTGTGCCATCCACTAAAGTAGCACTTTCAAACATGTCTCAGGCCTGCATTTGCAGACTGTAGTACATTTTTAAACTGCCAATTCGACCAGGCAAAATAAACCTTTTGCCAGGCCTAACCCTTCCTTTTTATATATACAAGTCACCTCTAAGGTAGGCCCTAAACAGTCCACAGGGTAGGGTTTATTGTATTTAAAAAGTAGGACATGCGTTTTTAGTTCAACATGTCCTGGTAGGTAAAAACCCCTAAATTCATTTTTCACTACTGTGAGGCCTACCTCTTCCACAGGATAACATTGGGTTACCTTATTACTTTTAATACGTTCTAACATTTGAATGGAAACAGGGCAAAATGTCATGTTTGGACTCAAATGAATTGTAATTTAAACTCCTCTTTACTAGCAAAATCGGATTTTAGATTACAGTTTTGAAAATGCCACTTTTAGAAAGTTGGCATTTTCCTGCCAAAACTTCTAAGGCCTTCTAGGAGCTTCCAGGTGCTTGGACCGGTTAATGGCTTCCTCATTAAGAAAGCATATTGGGCCCAGAGAGTGAACAACTGGGGTGTAGATGTAGGCAGGATGATCCATCCTGCCAGGATGGTTAGGAGCTTAGCTGTTCCCTGCCCTACTTACATTTCAAAGGGCTTGTCTCCGGGCCACACAAAGGAACCTAAAACTAGTCTTTTGGCACCCAGAACTTCTTAGAGCCTTGGTAAGGGAAGGAAAGAACTTTACAGAACCAGATGTAGGGGTAGCCTAGAAAATTCTCCCACTACCAAGGATGGCACCAGGTTTAAATATTGGACCTCCCAAGCCACTCTTCAGTACGCTCCGGGACTTGTGGACATTAAAGAAGGACTGCCTTGTCCCCCAGAGGACATCCCTGCTGCTTGAGGCCTGCCCTATTCCCCAGAGGACTGCCCTGCGCCTACCAGAGTACTGTCCTGCTACCTAAGGCCTACTTATTTTCCAGAGGACTGCCCTGCTGCTTGAGGTCTGCCCGGCTCTCAGAGAAGGAAGACTGGATCTGCTCACTTCCCCCCAGGCTAACCTGAGAGACTACAAGGATTAGTTGACTGATCCTCCTGTTCTGAGCTACATGGACACAACAAGCTCCAGAGGCCTCCTTGCAACTGCCCAGCTGATCTGCTGCAACTGGACCTGCAATTAGACCGGCCTGAGCCCTGCTGGCCCCTCTTAATGTGAGTCCCTGATCCCCAAGAAGTGCCTCGCCAGGTCCTGCACCCTTGGCTGGCAGCAGAGTGAACTCCACTTCAAGAAAAAGATGAAAATAGTGAAGTTTGGGCTGCCTGCGATGCCCAACCTGCTCTTCACGCCAAATGCCTCCTCCTTGCGGCCTCCTCCAACGTGAACGAAACCCTGCAATCTGGACTTGAGCAGGCAACTCTTCAGCTGGACTAACCTGGTCCCTATGCCCGGCCTGCGCTCCATTGCAGGAGGCCTGAACTTGTGACTTTCCCCCGGTCTAGTGCATACAGAAAACTAGGAGTGGCACTTTCTGCTTCTTGGAGCTATTTTTATTTTAAAAATAGGTTTGCATATTTCCGGTTTTACTGATTGAATTTTTGCCGTTCTGGTATAATTTTCTTTGTTATAATGTATGCTATTTTTCTAAAGTAGTTTGAGATTTTTGTTGTGTTTTTACTTTATTACTGTTTGTGTGCTGCATAAATACTTTACACTTTGTCTCTAAGTTAAGCCTGATTGCTTTGTGCCAAGCTACCAGAGGTTTAAGCACATGGTAATTTTTTTAAACTTTTGTTAGTCACCCCATCAAGGATTGTGGTTGTTTGTTGAGAAGGGTTTGCACCCCGTCAACTAATAACCTAATTTCTTACAACACCTAATGGTCAAAAGACTCTTATACATCAGGCCCCTTGTTATGGGAGTACGATGAAACTAAGGTATATACAGCTCTGCGGAAACTATAGTCCATTGTGATAACAATACATGCCACTATAGGAAGACTATGGGGAACAATAATAAAGGTGGAATGTGTTGTCATGGTTTGGACTCTGATATGAGACGGGACTCCAAGATCCTTCTTGGGGAAGTCAACGTCAAGTGTGCTGGTCTAACATCGGCAAGTGTCCTACTGGATTAATGGTCACCAAGTTATCATCTTAGTCTAGAAAAAACAGGACTCTTGGCAGGGAACTGATCAGATTATGCAAACTACTCTCCTAAAGGACAGATTGTCCTGGAGTAGAATAACAACATTTTTCTACTGAATGGGTGAGCCTTAAACGTGGTAGGCATTACATAATTCATAAGAAATGTAAGAATGTGTGGGACATACCTTTTATTTTAAGAGGTCAGCACTATCCCTGCGGAATGCTGGGGCTGCTAAATACTAAGACTGTTCTGTGCTGATTCTTCTTCATCCCTATTTTTTCCATCACCCTACACTTTCTGTATTGTTATCTCACTTCTCACTCTTCCACAATCTCTTTCTTCCCTTCTTTCTTTCTTGGTCACTGTCTTCCTGTCTTTCTCTTTCCTTCCGCCCTTTTCTGTATTTCTCCTTCTTGCTCTGGATCAAAGACTGATGATGGAAAATAAGTCGCAATCAACAAAAATGAGTGCTGGTGCAAGTGCTTAACTTATGAAAATAATAAGTGGAGAGAACCAACATTATTCTTAGGAACCCACCTCTTCTGATGCTGAATGCCGGGATTGCCAGATGCCAAGACTGCCTTGTCTTGACTCCATCTCATGCCTCTTCTTTCCGCCACACTACACTTGCTGTCTCTTATCTAACTTTTGTATGTTGTTTTTCATCCCTCCATGTCACTGTTCTCCTAATTCCTTTTCCCTTTTATGCCTTTCTCTCTCGTTCTGGGTCAAAGTCTGCTGATGAAAAATAATCACGTGTTCCCTAAAATGCAGTCCTGATGCCCACCACCTGCAACTGCTATCACAAATGAAGCATTGGTTAGTCCCCACCACCAGCACACACAGGAACAAATGAAGCCATGTCTGTAGCTCACCACTGGCAATCACCGGGAAGAACTGCAAATATGACTGTCATGTGTCTGCCTCTGGCAGTTACCGGGGACGTAAACATAATATTTAAGGGTAACTCCAACAGTACTTGGGTTCATCACACATTATTGTGTCCTGGTGGGAGAGCTTGTTCAGAGGGCCTGATACTTTTAACCTATGGGACAGGCATCTGTTTGTGCTCTGTTTACTTTTTAGCGAGGTTCATGATACACCCTAACTGCCCTATAGCATTTCTTAACTCTTCACAGAGCATATTCATATTTTTAACTCTCCCACGTTGAAACAACTCGACAACCTACAAATATATTGGACTGTTCCTGCAATCAGCCTGATGCTGTGATAAAACAAAGCAGGACCTTCCATCTGCCCTTCCCTCGAACAATGCTCATTTCTGTGTTCTATGAAGGCAGTGCCAGTCTCTGCCTCCCACGTTGACAAATTGCAAGTTATAGAGGTACAGAAGTATGTAGCGTTTTTGAGACTGCAAAAGGTCCAATTCACAGAATAAGGCCATTTGTGACGGCAAATGGCTTTTGTCATGTATGAAACCCAAATAGCAATTGTGTAACATGCTAAGGAATCGCAATTTGAGTTTGCCACCAAATAACAATTCAGTTGTTAGAAGAGGTGTGTTTAAGGCATGCCTTCCAAATACCAAATTGGAATAGGTATATTAATGTTTTGTGACCGAAATCCGGCTGAAAAATATTAATACTTTACAGACTACAAATGTGGTGATAACCTATTCTCAAACATGAAGGGGTCCCCAAGGGAACCCTTTCCCTTCATGAAAGTGTCAAATAATGTTTTTTTAAAGTAGGCAGTGGTCCCGTTGACCACTGCCTAGTCTCAAAATGTTTTACTTAAACGTTACATTTTTAAAGAAAAAACGAGTTGCAATAAAAAACAAAAATGTTTATTGAAAAGCAGTCAGAAACATGGTGGCCTGCTGACCTCAGCAGGCCACCATCCCGTGATGGCTGGGATTTAATTGCAATTTGTGACTTACCTCTTGAATATTCATGAGGTAGGTCAAATTGCGACCCACTAGGAATCAGTATTTTGCGAACTGACCTACTAGTACGAAGGTTGGCTCGCAAAATAGCCCAATGGTGGCGAAAATTCTGGTCACGATTTGCTACAGTGTTTTGCGTCCAGTGGTTTGTACATCTAGCCCAGAAACATTTTATTGTGCGAGTACTAACTGCAACTTTAACCTTTCCCTCTCTGTGGTTTTAATACTACATCGGTGTTCTAAGGAGATCTTTACAAAGATGGGTCACAACTATAAAAGCTGCACTTAGTCACCTTAGAATGCATATCCCAGTAACAACAGGTGCATTCCTTATAGAGAGCGCTGTGGCAGTTTTTTAAAGTTATTTTCGGGCACACCTTGGCTTATTTTAGCCATTCTAGGAAGTGTCTGCTTTAGTGCTGACATTTGGAATATTACTGTGGAATCTGGAAATTCTCAAGAAATTCAAGCGGAACACTTCAGTGTTTTGTTATGCGAGAACATGCTAGCCAACAGACCCGATTCAGGCGGGAGACTCCGATCTTTTAAGCCAATAATGGCTTTATTTTGGCTGACTCCAGCCGGCAATTTCCTCGGTTTGAATAGAAGTCAATGGGGGAAATACGGTCTCCCGAGAATTTTTTTTTATATCTCTCACTTACCTCTTCTACATGTTGGCATGTATGCGAGAATGAATACTGGCTCTGAATATGTCTCGGTGTGTGGTTTATCACAGTATTGTAGGCACTGTTCCATATCGCTCCGTCCGTGTGCTTTCCAGTTACCGAGCGCCCTTCCTCTTTCTAATTGACCGCAGTGTTGCAGATGCTGCTCTGAAGCGACCTGCTTCCGTCACGTGACGCTTCGGAGATCAAGGATAAGATGGACCGACAAACAAGCTCTTGGTTGTTGGAACAGGTTGTTATGCTATCACGCTTTTTTTCTGGCCCTAGTTCACACTAAACACACCAATGCAGTGAAATTGCACTGTTGCGTTTAAATTGCATTTCGTAGGCAAATGTACAATCAGTTTTCAAGGTGCCTCGAATTTTTGGGAAAACGAATAGGAGCACATGTAAAATCTGCTTTTTTTGCACAAGCAGCCCATACCCACAAGCGTGCGCCCATCAACTAACCCAGCTCTCCATTCTCAATTGCTTCGAATGTCAGCCAAATATCCAAGCTTGACGCCACATTTCGCATGTCCAGCACCTGATTGGTCAGTTCTTCTGCTGACATAGCAGGGGAGACCTGCATGTGAAGAAGAAAAAGAAAACGGAGAAACAGCAGTGAAGTGTAAAGGCTGGAAAAAAATGACAGAATCTAATAACACACATCGGAAATGAAAATAGGTCAAGCATATAACTGAAAGTGCCTCTTCAGTCACCTGTGAGTTTAGGCACTGTTGTAAAGTGACCCCTTTTTGAGTGGCCATCGCATGTTTTTTAATTTTTTGGGTACTCACCTGCTGGTAATCTTGAGCTCCAACTTTGGACACTGCGAATCAGTGCCCTGTGTAAGTTCTTTTGACTCCTAAAACATGTCAAAAGTGGCTTAAAACCAGAGTGGCACAATAACCTTTTCTATAAGGCCATATTATCTGGAGCAGAAATACACCCATAGCATGGAAATGTATATGCCACTTGTGGACTGCAGTACCTATTGTGCCATCTACTAAAGTGACAGTGAAAACATGGCTTCTGGCCTGCTCTGTGTAGCCCCACATCAGCAGCAGCTTTAACGCTGCTGCCCAGACACGTCAAGCTCACCTTTTTGACTGGGAGAAAAATTTGAGTTTAAGTACTAAATAAGACACTCCTAAGCACACCTTGCTGCCCACATTAGGGTGAATAATATTTGAGTGTAACACGTGACATTAGAAATGGCATGTTCCCCCAGTGACTAGGCCCAAAACAACATTGTAACTGGTCAGGCTGGGGCTGGTATATAGGAAAGGTCAAAGGTTAGATTTTATGCTTAAATCTATAACATGTGACCTGTACCAGCCACAGACTCCATTCAAATAATTATTTCTATATTTAATAAAAAATTCAATCAAATGGTGAAGTTGGATTTTTATTAAATATCTTGGAAATGTAACTTTAAGAAACCTTTACTTGCCTTGAATTGGGTATGAAAGAGGTGTGAAAACAGCATCTAGACCAGAGGCAATGGCCTGAAAGTGTGGATATGTTTTCTTTCCCTAGCAGGAAGACCAGTGTGGGGTGGCCCAGGAACTTAAATAATTAAAAAGGGACCTGCCCTGTCACAAGCAAATGTTTGGTGACATCTGGAAATCCCCAGCCTTTGTCCCCATAATTAGGCTCTCATCAGACCTAGTGAGACGAAAGCTACCCCCACAACCAGGTTTAAGAGACCACAGAGGAGGAGGCTGCTTATTACCCTGGCTACACAGGTTTAGTACAAGGGGAGAAGGGTTTGTCCTTCTTGAATTTTGAGAGTGAGAAGTACTGAAGGATCGTTTGCAGCAAGGTGAACACCAACTACCGAAAAAGTGGCTATGGTAGCCTCTGGGAACTTTTACCCCATTGGTTATGGAGTGCCCACGCGTTACTCACGCCCTATAGATCACACCAGATATAAATGTAGCATCCCCAGGAACCATCCTCAGAACACTTTCTGGAACTGCAGAAGGTCAAACGAGGACTGGACCTGCTGTCTGGGACCTGAGAGGAGCCCAGAAGGACTGAACCTGCTCACTCTTGTAGCCTGGACAAAGAAGAAGAATAAAAGGGTTAGCTGGCTGCCCTCTTGTGTGGCTACAGGAACACAACAAGCAAGAGGTGTTTTCCTGCTCAACTGATCAGTGAAAACTGAACCTGGACAGGGCTTTGCGGTTGGCCTCTGCCTGACACCTTGAGAGTCTCTAAGTGCACTTTGTGTAATTGTATGGTTGTTTGGGTACCAGGAGAAAGTTTGGAAACTTTGAAAAAATCTATCAGACTGAATTTCAGCTTTGTCCTGCTCAAGACTCCCAGCACCTCCGAAAAAACGACTACGTCCCATTCTGCATTGGGACTTCAAAATGTTCAGTGAAAAATCTCCAAAGCTCTAGAAGGAGCAACCAGCCTCAAGTACCCGGCTTTCAGATACACGCTGGAGGCGGGCTACAATTTCAGAGGCAGCCCACTTAAGGAGGATTTTTCTTCTTAAAAAGTGAGAAAGTCCCTTTCTGCCTTGGGACTTGTTGTCTCCGAGGACTCCATTGTCATCGGCCTCAAATCATGGCTAGGTCCCGGTCTGCCACTTCCTTAGACTATTATTGGTGCTTTCTGCTTTCATATGTCGATTCCCCATACGGGATTTTGGTCTTATTTTACTTATAAAATCTTTTGCTGTATATTACACCTGAATTGTGGAGTTTTATTTTGGCTGTATGGCTTCTTCTACACTGCTTAAATACTTTACACATTACCTTTGATTTAAGAATGACTCCATTGAGTTACATTACCAGAGACTAAGTACACACTTATTTTATTTAGTTTGTGTGATATCTAGCAGATATTGCAAGCCACCGAGAAGTTCCATAACCATATAGAGGAACGAGGTCAAAGGTCAAGTTCTTTTATAAGGTTATGGAATTCCAAGATGACAAGAAATATCCTTATGATGTACGGCAGGAGGTACTTTATCCTATATAATACATGATTACCCGTCATCTTTCCCACAAACCACTTAAAAGCTCGGTGCGTAGCTCTTTCATTTGAAAGAGAGAGCATGTTTGCAAACATGAAGAATAAAACCGTTACGGTGAAATTAAACACATAAAAAAAACGGTTAAACATTTTTGGAAAAAAGATATTAAAAACAGCTCAATACCAATTAGTTTTTTTAAAAACTGCAGTAGTTCGAAATGTGTAAAAACATTCCAAAAATATTCTTACTTTTACATAATTATCGAACGAATGCGAAAAATAAACATGCTCTTTCTGCTAGTCACTGTAAGCTAGAAAAATAGAGCAGAAGAAAGAAAAGCAACGATTTATTTTCGTTGCTTTAAAAGCTGCTCCGTGAGCTGACCTGCCTTTCACGTCAGCTGCTGGCTCTGACAGCAGGCATTGTGATGTCAGAGTTTGACTATAATACCTTATTACAATTGAGCTCTGACGTATTTTCATTATAATCGGTGACTGGGTGCGTCACAAGTCGTTGATTATAAAGAAATAAGAGACAGGAGGTTATACAGGGATTGCATAGTATTATAATCTACTTTCATACAGGCACACAATACCTCATCACAGATGCACTCTGTCACTCATCCTCATGTATCCACTCATTTACTCATGTCGCACTGGCCAGCTTTCTTGGAATTGAAGTGTGCATAGTGTATCATTGTTGTACAGATCAAAGAGGGCCATGATCATTCTTTTAAATGCAGCAGTGGCAAGAACTGGATGCAGGGAAGGCCTGTTGAGTGCCCTGCCTGATTATCTGAGAAAGGGTGAGTCCTCCCAATGATTCCACCATGCTATGACTAATATACGTGAAAGGTGTCAAGTGTCTTCTTTAGAGTCCAAGTTAGGAAAAAAATCACAGAGGATAAAAAACCTTTTTGACAATCTTGTAACTTGGATGGAGATAAAGTTAGCCCTAGAGTAATAAGCAATGCACTAAGTTCCTAATGACACGAGAAACCATAAGCAAGCCAGGCAAACCCAGGTGAAGATTCCAGAAAAATGTTACAACTGCTGACATCATAGGTAAGGCACCTACTACATCTTGGATTGGGAACCTCAGATGACTTCCTATAGATAGACCGCTATCTTGGAAAAGGCTGCTTTAAAGTTTTGACTTCACCTCTTTCAGAAACTCAAGATGTTCCTTAAAGAAATGAAGCAGCAGCTCAGGTGTGACTCCTTCATGCTGCGCAGACCAGGGGCGCAACAAACACCCCCAGTCTTCTCTACATGAAGGGGGCATGTCTGTGCAGCGTCTCTCTAAAGCAGCCACAGTGTGCAGCATACTCTGAGCTGACACCACGCAGACCCAGGACTGAAAAGAAACAAAATAGCGTATTTGTTTCTCTTCAGTCCGAGCCTGCCAGGCACCTTACATGAGTGGGTGGGGTAGCCCTGAAAGAAACCTGCTCGGCAGAGCACTGCTCCTCTAAGAGGGGAAGAGGCAGCACAGAAATGACTGGGGCACAGGTATGTTTGCCATCTTTACCAGCGAAAAATGCCAGCTCTCTCTCTTTCTTGTTTTAAGATTCTGCAAAGGCCTGCACATGATTCTTAAGTAGAACTTTATATGAAATAGTCTGTATTCATTTTAATATTGCCTTTCTGTCTTTGTTTACTTAAGTTATCCATCAGAGGCCATTAGGGCAGCTGAAAACACTTTTTAGTGTTCTCTTTTTACATTTACTTCTAAAGGTATGTATTGATATGGGAAACAAATAGCAGCCAGGACATTAAATGCTAGTCATTGCAAGTGATTTCCCTGGCTATTAAAAGCTCTGGAAAGAACCCCAGAGTTCTTGTTTCTCTTTGGCATGCTTTGAATAAGGTATCAGGCAAAAGTTAAAAACAACATGCAATACATATAGTTTAAAAATAATTGACAAATGTATACCACTAAAAGTACAGCATTGAAAAACGAAAGAGGCCAGTTTTACTTAAATACTTCCAAGCGCTTTGTTTATTTTTTAAACCAAAGTAGTCTACAAAGCAGATTGCCTTTGTGTAACATAAAAAGATTCAGTGAATACAATATTCAAATAACCATTTAGAAGTTGCAGTATTGTAAAGCAGAGATCGCAACCTCTCTCTTGTCAGATGTATCTTTTTTTTGCAACCTGGTTCTTGTTATTTTGCTTTTCCCATTATATACCGGACCTCAAGTAGCAGAATCCAATGAATCAACTATTCACACCTGAAATGGAAACATGTGAGGTCACTGTGTAGGGTCTAATGGATGATTTCTTTCACACATATACAGCATTAAAGCCTTTTCCTTCATTGTTTCCATAAAGTATGTTTGTGTTTTGATACTGGAATAACAGGAATGCTCAGCAGCATTGCAATTTTAGTTTACAAACTAAAATCCTTCTCTCATTTATAACAATGCAGTCCGTGATACCAAAGCATTGTCTATGGGCCTGCGAGAAAGGGGACCAAGCACATGATTTTATTGAGCGGATGTTGATAATGCCAGGCAGGTGTAAGGGGATCATTGCTTAAAGTGGAATCAGAAAGGCTTTACTGAATTGCAAAATGGGTTTAGTGCATATAAAAAAGTCATTTTGTGGATGCAAACCCTAAGCCTTTGTGATTCGCAGGGACTGCGAATCCCAAATCTTTTGGTTTTTAGGTTCTATGTAAGGTAAAGAATTAATTTATATTCGAGTGGTATGTTGCGGTTAAAGATGTAATGTGTTTTAAATCGGATTTTTTAAAATCGTTTTTCACTAAAATATTTACTTTTCTGTTTTGTGTACCTGAAAACAAAATACAAATATAATATATAGAAGTTAGGTCTGTTGGTTTCACTATGGGCAATCCCATTTCTAGACTATAATTCATCCCACAAATAAATATATTTACTTGATTTGTTGGAGTGGGGAGACTTGTGGGGGGGGGGGGGGCATTAGCATATCTTGCAGGGGGGCCCGCCTCAAGTGTTGTTACACCACTGGAGCAGACTTGTGAAGTCCTGTTGCCCCCTTCCTGGTGTTCTCTCAACATGGCTTACGGAAAAATCCTCACGAGTAACTGCGAGTCAGGACATGCTTTAGCAATTCAGGCAACAAGGGCACCACCCATGACATGAGTGTGGCATCTATCAACATCCTGATGACCAGCTGTGGAATGCAGTTTCTTCCTGTGAGCACAATTGGCATCTGGTAAGCGCTTGACACTGTTCTCATCACAGATCTCTGCAGAGATGTAATGGGTAGCCATCTTGCTTGCTACAGTAAAACAATGATATACAATAGACAATACCATTCCAATTTGCCACACAGGATGTGGCGTAATACCGATGCAATGAGCGTCAATCGGTCTGCTGACCCTATATGGGAGCTGCAGAAGGCTATAAAACATTACATAAAAAAGAAGAAAATAAATTAACAAGGACCTAAAAAGGAGAAAATGAATAACTAAAAGACTGGCCAGCCAGCCTGACATTGAATGCACTCACTTTCAGGCAGATGAGCACATTTGATGAGGCAAAATTGATTACTCACAGGGTAAGAGTCAAAAGCTGAATAGCACCATGCTGTATCCTGTTATAGGCAGAAGCAGAATGTGAAGGATACTCAATAAGACCAATGGCAGAAAAGGACTGTCTTATGAACCTAAGTATGTATATGAATATATGCATTTTTATAAATGCATTTGGTTAATACAAATAAACTAGTTAGACTCTAATAAAAGGGTCTAGCAAAGATTACTACAGTGCACATCTTCTACACTCACGGTTTGTCAACGAGGGAAAACCAACACCAAAAACCTAAGGTAATTTGTAAGATTACATATAACATAATACATGCCGATAGGCTTTACCATGGCGTAAATCTACCATTGATTTAATATATTTGTTTAATAATAAATACGTCACAAATACTGCCTTTATTGTAACTTTTCCTAATAAAGTTATTGGCTTATTACCACAATCAACTGAGCCTATGCTCTTCTACAAGGAAACAGGAAGGCATCTAGTCATAAAATTCTACATTTGCACAAACATACAGAAAAGCAAAACATTATACAACCCTGGGTGCCGTAAGAAGGATTTTAATAGTGCAAATATTTTAACCCCGAGTGTTTATCACAGGGAGGTAACGAACACCAAAACCCTTGACTACTATGGTAAGCCTTGAGATTTAATTTATCAAAATATCTGTTAACAGGTGTTAACACATTATTAAAAAATCCACTGTTAAAGGGCCGTTGGCTTTAGCATGTGCTTTTCGAAATAAATAAGTCAGACATACAACCTTTATCATAACTTTTCATAATATGGAACTCAGACCTATGGCCTCTGACATAACATTTCACAATAAACCGATTAGACCTATAGCCTTCATCAATGGTTTGCCGCTGTAACCGTCTCCGCCACACTGCATTATGCATGAGCTTTGTCACAGAGCGATCATCGGGCATACAGTTATGATATTAAATTAAATGGTACCAAAATAATATATTATACCCCTAAAAAGAAATTCAAGGATTATCTTGCCTGTTGCCGGACTTCAACACAGTGTACCTATCCACCGTCAAAGGCCTACTGACCTTAACATATGCTTTTCACAATAAATAAGATCAGCCTACTGCCTTTTTTTCTGTAACTTTTCACAATAATTAAGATCGGCCCGGTCTACTGCCATTTTGTCCGTAACTTTTCACACTAAACAGAAAAGATCTACAACTTTTCCTAGTGAACTAATTGGGCGCATAGCATTTAACACTGGCTCTTCTTCAAAACCAACCTATGCCTTTTGAATTATGCATAAGCTTTCCCAAAAGGCAACAACCATACACATACGTAGAAAATCACAGTTGACAAACAATATACAGCCCTCCTAAATAGGCCTAAGGGGGATTATCACAATGCAAATCTTCTGCCCCCAGGAGTTATTTGAGGGGTAATCAACATCACAACCCTTGCCTGCTGCAATAATTGTTGCTAATCTTGTAACAAAATATTTGTCTACAGACTTTAACGCAGTATAATAATAATCTCACCTTAAAGGCCAACTGGCTTCAACATAGGCTTTTCACAGTAAATAACTCGACCAACACCATTTGTTATAACTTTTAATAGTAAACAGATCAGACCTGTGGCATCTGACATAACATTTTCCAATGAACCAATCCGGTCTACAGCATTTATCACTGAATTGTCACCATAGCCAACTTAGGCCAACTTTAGTAAGTGTAAGCTTTATCACAAAGCAATTGTCAGGTATACAGCCATAAAATGTAAAATGTGTACAACATCATAGATGGCATAACAACAGATAATCTCTCCTAAGTGGGATGCAAAAGGATATCACAGTGGAAATCTTCTTGCCTAGGGCCTGCCAGAGGGGGCATCCAACACCAAAACCCTTGACTATACCAGTAACCTGTGAGATTACATGTAACAAAATACTATTTAAAGGCTTTAAAACAGGGTTATACCAATGCACTTCTTAAGGTCTATTGACTTTAACATATGCTTTTCACAATAAATAATTCAGGCCTACTGTCTTTGTCCTTTTCATAATAAACAGATCATACATATGATATATGAAATAACTTTGCAATGAACCAATCTGGTTTATTGCCTTTATCAATTTATTTTCAGCACAATTAACTAAGGCCTACATTGTTGTACATAATGCTTTCCTAAAAGGAAACCCACCAGCATATATTCATAAAATTACAAATATGTTCAAAATTACCCTTGGCAAAACAATAGACAGCCCCTCCTCAGAGGGCCTAACAAGGCACACTGCTAATATTCTACCCCCAAGGTTTAATAAAGGGGTAACTGGCACCAAAATGCTTGCCTGCTAAAGTGATCTGAGATCCATATAACTAAATACTTTACTACATGCTATAACACTGTGTAATAACATTTAACTCTTAAACGCCTATTGGCTTTAACATATACTTTTCACAATAAGCAAGCCCACTTGCCTTTGCCATAACTTTTCTTAATAACCAGATGAGGCCTATAGCCCTGATCATTGGTGTGCTGTCATAACCGACTCAGCTCTGATGTATTGAGCATAAGTATTCCCACAAGGGAAAAAGTGCAATACAAGCACTCTTTTTCAATGGAAGCAAAACACCTTGTGCCCAATCAAATGCGGTACTCAAGGTAATCAACCTATAGGTGTGGTCAATTTCTTCTCTGTCAGAGTGGCTTCTTAAGACTCTTTTTCTGTTGATATAAGGTCATGGACAGATGCGCTGTCAAGCTAGACCTATAATGGTTTTGAAAGAAATAGTTACCATGTGTAACAATATACCTGGTAGAAATGTAATCTTCCTACAGAATCCTTCCTCCCTTTAAGAATATCCCCTGGTTAGGAATAGCTTTACCCCAGCAGCTCTATAGCTTTGCGAGGTGTCATTGTGAGCGATGATTTCAGTTCTGCACCCTGCG
This sequence comes from Calotriton arnoldi, assembly GCA_963921515.1. Taxonomy (NCBI): domain Eukaryota; kingdom Metazoa; phylum Chordata; class Amphibia; order Caudata; family Salamandridae; genus Calotriton; species Calotriton arnoldi. The sequence goes on from CAWUFW010001895.1 coordinate 890,746, forward strand.
AGTCCTGCGGAGAGAAACTGAGAGATCATATTATATTCAGCAATGAATCATCAGGGGAAAAGGGAGGGCAGTGATGTGAATCATGGTTAAATTCCTGACACTACATGCAGATGTCATGTAGATCTGAAATTACATCTTCTTGTGGCACTTACAACAGGGTCTGAATCCTGCGACTTTCAGAGGAGACATTTGACTAGTTGCTATTGAAGAGGAGGATGCTATAAGATTGTGGGAAGTTATCTGGATGTGCCTGCTTAGCTGGTATGATATGGTGATCTTGCGTAGGCGGTGAGCTATTAGCTGTGACTCCTTTGTTTAACAGGGAGTCAGTCGAAGGACATTAAAATGGTGCAAAATGATCGAAGATCATGGAGGATGCATGCTTCTGGGCCTAATGAGGATCTTTTGCAGGGAGCTCTGCGTACATTGAATGGCAGTAGTTCAAGATACATTACCATATCGGAGACATGCCATTCTTGGTGGCATGGTCAGCATTCTTGGGAGGCGTGGTCAGCAAAGGATCCAAAACATTTATTTAAGGTGATGAAAGTGGACTTTGGTGGTACATTGATCTGAGATGCAAAGGACAGCTTGACTTCAAAGAGAAACCACAGATAAGAGAGCTTGTTTGGTTTGTGCACTTGACGTTTTCCAAAAGTAGGATCTTATGCTTGAAGTATAGAATCAGGGCCAGTTTTTGTGTATCGATTGCTGGGCAAGCAGTTGGCGATTTGCTGAAGAATGCTATACTGACCTTCCACCTTCAGGTGAATCAAGGTGTCAGTAGTGTACAAGTGGGACAGAAAATTATTGGAGACATTGAAGGAGAATGTTGGCCAGCAGAGCCATGTAGATGTTGAGGAGGCTCAGCAATCAGTCCAGTGAGTGACATACTCCACCAGTGATTTTAGTAATCTACGAGCAGAACGGCAAAAACTTTACTTAGTTGGTATGGCTGTAGAGGTAGTTGGTATAGCAGTATCGAAAGGACAAAAACCAATCACGGGCTTACTCCTAATTCAAGCAAATCTTGTTTACAGCTTATGGTCAATGGCATTGAAGGTAGTGTAAAGGTTCAAAAGACTAAAGGTGCATTAGTGCAAAAGTCCTCAGCACTGCTCTTTTATTTTCTGAACAGTCCTGCACATTTTTAATTTTTTTTTTTTAACAATGCTTTATTTCCAGGTAGAAACAATGAAAAACATCATTTTACATTCAAAAGTGTACAGGTTGCACTTTGTTGTGAGCCAAACATATCATTCAATAAATCTGCCAAACCATACCAACCAGGACTAACCTCATGTACCCATTAATGCCAAATATGACCCTCAACACCCCGCCAAAATCCTCCACTTCCCCGCACCCACTGAACACTGAGATGTTCTCTCTAGAAATGAGACTAAAGACTCAAGAAAATGAAAATAGCCTATTGTCATACAATAACTTAAGATATCTGTTGACTGTGTTCACAAGAACCTTGACAGTGAATGTCTAGCACACTTCTGTTAACGATTAAAGGCCTAAATTATATTATTAAACAACAAACTACCCACCTAGCTTATCTAGGTAACATTCTGACAATGTATTTTATGTAACCTAGGATTTTTTGTAAACAGGGTCTTCAGGGCAAGTCTTATACTTTTTTCTGTGGCGTGACTACACAGGTCCTAATAGGATCTTCAAAGTGATCATGGCGGACTTCATTACCCCCTTCAACACTGGTAACAAATGAATATTACGCTCAGTTATTTTAAAGGGTTTCTATAAGGAAATTGTCTTTGTCTTCCACAAGGTGCATAGAGACAGTGTGGTGTTGAGCAGTTCTCTGAATAGTAGCAGGGTATGCTATTATATCATCTGGGGGAGATGATACTCTGAGGGATCTATGTTGTAGTCCTCCCCTGGATTGTCATCTGCTCCAACTGGCTGGTCATAAGAGACCCCCTAACCATATGGGCTGCCTGGCTCAGAGAAGGAATGAGTAAAACCCCAAAGATAGGCAGAGGTAAAAGTAGATAGCACCTTACTCTCTATTTGTGGTAGTGTGGGCGAGCAGTAAGGCTTTATCAGAGGGTAGTGTTAAGCAATTGTTGTACACACTCAGGCAGCAAATGATGTCACACACTCAAAGACTGAACTCAGTCCAATTTGTTTGAATCAAAAATATTATTAAGTTATTTTATTTCTAGAACCTAGCCAAGCCTGGTGCAGGTAAGTGAAATAAATGCTGTGCAAAATCGTATGCAATGTTTTACAGTTGAATGCAGGTTCAAATGCAGTTGATTGAATTACTGGTAAGTCAATGTTTCGAAATTACTTTTCAGTTACTTTACAGATTACTTTGTATGTTACTTTTTAGTTTACTTTTAAAGTTACTTTTTCTACTCAGTTTGATATGCCTAGGTATCACACTGGGACATTTCCTAGAGAAAAGGTAAGTAAATCAGTTTTTGTACATTTGCAGTTTTTCAGTGTTTCATACAAATCAACTCCACACTTAGAACAATTTTCAAGGAAAAACAGTCAATGTATTCCCATGGAGAGAAATGAAGTTAACGGTTTGCAGGTAAGTACAAGTTTGTGGGAGTGGGTATTCTGGGGTTAGAACCAGGGTTCCCCCAGGGTCAAGGATGCACTCTTGAAACACCCTTAACGTCACTAGGGCGGCCGGGTGCAGAGTGCTGAGGCCCAATGTTATCCAATGGTGGATAGGGGGCCTCCGGTTGTTGGCTGCTCACAAGCAGGCCACAAGGTTGTGGGAGCAAAGCTCCCCGGTGTTAGGCTCAGGGAAAAGGGGGATCTGAGGTAGCACTCAAAGTACACCCGCAGCGGCGGCTGGGTGCAGGGTGCTGTTTTGGCGTCGGGTGCCCTGTTGTTTTCAATGGGGATTCTCCGGTTGCAACAAAGACTGCAGGCTCGGGAAAAAAGATCTTCTGGAGGTGATCACCAGTTGGAGAGGTAAGTTGGGATGCCTGGGGATGCTGGGACACCGTCGGTTGGGCCACCCAAGGCAGTGGGATGTCAGGTGCAGGGGTGTCTTTAGGCATCAGGTTTTTCTTACCAGCTCCGGTCGCGGTATCCTCCAGAAAGGGACTGCAGGCTTCGCTTGGAGATTCGAGGCAGGTCAGAGATCACCAGATCTCAGGTCAGGATCGCCAGGGAGACCTCCTCGTGGTGTTGGGCCACTCGAACTCGGGCCGTAGGCGTCGGGTGCAGAGTGGTGCAGACTTGTGGTTTTGGCTGGGGCCTGAGTCTGTGGGTGAGCAAATCCGGTGCTCACGGGAGACAAAGTCTTTGGCTTGGAAGGCAGGGCAGGTCCTTCAGGTTCTTGAGGCTACTGGCTGCAGGACACACCAGGATTTCGCTGGAGCAGGTTTGAGGTGGGGCCAGGCTGGTAGGGCTGGGGCCAAGTCAGTGTGCGCCCTCCTCTTCTTAGATTCAGCACGGCTTCTTCGGTCCTTCTTCTTCTCTTGTTCTTGTCGATTCTTGTCTGAGGAGGCAAGATTTGGGGTTGCCCCTAAATACTAGATCTAGGGGCGTTAAGGGTAAGTAAAGGTTGGGACCAATGGGTCCCTTCCTTGGGGTGGGGACACCCCCTATTATGCCACCCTCCAGTGGGCGGGGGCATATGCCTCGCTCTGGTTGGCTGGGTCCCCCCATCTGCAAGATGGCAGGGACTGAGAGTTGTGCTTCACCTCGCCTCCCCCACGTGAGTGGGGCGGGAGGGGGGTGCTGGCAAAGGTGGGCACAACTTCCTTCCTCACTTGGTTTTCCCGCCGATTCTCCCCAAAGTGGGGGTCCGAACCGGTGGGGGCCAGTTGCAGGAAGCAGCAAAGGGCTGGGGTAGCTCACAAAGGCGGCAAGCCTTTGAAGCTTCCCCTTTGTGGACCCTGCCCATCCTGGGGAGGAGGCTTGGCACCTCGTTCCAGGATGTGCATTGTTTCAGACCCCCGAGAGCAGCAGGCTCTCGACCCAGGGGTCCAGAAACATGTCTGGTGGTGGCAGCTGGCGAGCAGCCACTCAGCCTGGACACTAGTGTTAGGTTGTTTTTCAGGGGCATCTCTAAGATGCCCTCTGAGTGCATTTTTCAATAAATCCCACACTGGCATCGGTGTGGGTTTAATGTGCTGAGAAGTTTGATACCAAACTTCTTAGTTTTCAGTAATGCCATTATGGTGCTGGGGAGTTCGCAATGACAAACTCCCAGCACCATATACTCTTAATGGCATTACTGCACTTACAATGTCTAAGAATTGGCTTAGACACTGTAGGGGTACAGGGCTCATGCACCCGTACCCTCACCACTGGTATAGTGCACCCAGCTAGAGGGGTGGCTGACCTATGCCAGGGCAGGGCCAGGGTTGTTCTGCACCAAATCACGCAGCCTGCAATGGCAGTGTGTGTGTTTAAAGGTACATGGCCTCTAAGGGTGGCACAATAAGTTCTGCAGCCCTTGGAGGTCTTCCCTGGCCACAGTGCCCTTGGTACCTATGATACCATTTACAAGGGACTGACATGTGGCCAAAGAGTGCCAATTGGGTTTTGTTTTTAATGCAGTTTAGGGAAAGAACATAGGCCCTGGGTACCTGTTTGGCAGGAACCCAGGGCACACTCAGTCAAAGTACATCAGCAGTTTAGCAAAAAGTGGGGGCCACAATGTAAAAAGAGGGCACTTTCTTACACTCAGCTCCCACTGGGGCCAGAGGGCAATGGTGGGCCTATAAGCCTTCTTCTAGCTTTTTAATTGAGCAGTGCTCCTACTCTACATAATGTCTTTTTAGGAGCATTTTTCCCCTAAGCCCCAAATCTGTACTCATGGATCTCAGCAACTTCGGCATAGGTGGTGCTGACTACCTCACTTTCGAAAATTCCTGCTCTTCATCAGTGGTCTGCAATGAGAGTGTTTCGGGCTTGGCATTCTCTCGATGTCTTGGGGCTCTGAGGGTCTGGCAGTTCCTCCTATAAGTCAAGAGGGACTGGTTCTCAGACAGTGTCCGATGTGTCGGACTTCAATTGACGCCTGATCCTCGAATGTGCCCAGCATCTTTCTGTTCTATATGTTAGGGTCTTTTGACACCTGAAGGCTTGGCAAAAGGGGCACTACAGCTCCTGGCGGTTTGGAGAAAGGCAGAGGTTACAGATCTTGTGATGGTCAAACCAGGGATACTTTGAATTACATTGTGAGCAGAAACAAAAGGGAGTCCGCTCTATCTGCCCACATTATCTGAGGCCAAGTGCTCAATGATTTTTCAAAGGTAATCCAATCTTTTTCAGTTGAAGTCACCGAAAGTATGGTATCCGATGTAGTACAATTCCTCCTGAGTCGATGAAGTGAAGCAGGCCCGAAGCTTACTCACACCTATGGGAGGGTATTGGAGCACGTGCTCAGTGAAAAAATACTGCCCTCACTCACAAAATTGTGACATGCTTCATCATTGGGCTTGCTTCAAAACACCCCTGCGCAGACCAACGCCTGGGGTGGAGCAAAAGGGAGGGGGAAGACAAACCACAAAAATAATATACAAATTTATTTCTGGGAACACCGAAAGAAAAAGTGCAGTGTAGATTAAAACTAGTTCGATGGTGTCTCCGATTGACAGTTTATTCTTAGACCCACAGGCTAGAGCTAAAAACGTGAAGGATGGTGGTGATGGGAAAGAATTAGGAGTTCCCTCACCCCTCCTTACTGCCAAAGTGTCAACATGTTTATTCACTACTCCTCCATGTCCATTAAAGTTGTGACAAGGGGAGGCCGGAGTAGTGAATTTGCCTTTCCCCCCTTCCGTTTGGTGACAAGGGTATTGGAGCCCCTGCTTTCCACACCTGAACCTGATGGCAGAAAAATAAAACAATCTAATGGTGGAGAAGAGGCCCATGCGAATTGTGGAACAAAGGAGGACTCACTCTATACCTCGTGAGTTGAAACATTTTCGAAGACAAAAAACTTGTAATGTCTGGACCCAAAAGTGGATGGCAGGAGTATGTCAAGCATACATGCTATGAACATATACGTCTCTTCCTCGGATAGAAAATATAACAGAAATAACAAATGTCATTGGTAAATATTCAATCAAATAACTGCCTGAACATGGTGAGCACTGAACAATAAGTGATCAGACAAACTTACGTCTTTGACCATGCCTAGCAGGGGTGACATCTAGACCTGGTGACCCAGGATATTCCACCCCTTTGGATTTGTGTTTCCTTGTCCTGATATGCACCCATTATCTTATCTGTTATTCCATTACCTAAATCGCATTCTAAGTGGTCTTCAACGGTTATCTCGATTTATCCCCTGATGGCTTTCTTGTGATTCATTGATTTGTGTTGATGACCTGATTGCCAATTCCTCAGAACTTCTTTCAGTCTTTCTCTTTCGGAAGAGTATGATATGTCTATGATGATTAGAGACATGCTGCATGTCTGCCGGTTCTGACAACTTATCCATGTCATTAGATTCACAGATAAGTAGAAGATCTTCTAGCTGGGCCGGATCATCATACTCTATGGTGTGGCTGTCCCTGGTGATCAACGCTGTCGATGGATCAATCAAACCATACTGAATGTCCAGTTTCTTCAATCGGGCCATAGGGATAAGAATCTCTCCCTTTTCCTCATGGTTTCCTGTGAGAAGTCCTGATTGATGATGACTTTGTGCTCCCTGTGCTCCCTGTACATGAGGGGGCCTTTCTGTCTGGCCACCAGTAGCATGTCACAAGTTTTCATTTGTTGTAAGAAGCAATTACTTGCCTTGACAAGTTAGGCCAGTCATCTTGTGTGATCTAATCCTGTTCACCCTTTTTAGGTCACAGCCTACCAGACAGCCCAGCTGTCCGGTTTGCTAAAGACATCTTGGAGACTTTCAGAAAGTTGACCTAGGAATGCATTCAGCTTGTTGATTACCATTGGTGTTGTGGTTTGTAACTCACATTTTCTGGCTTTCTATTTGCAGGCTTTATTTGCTTTAGGCTTTCCAGGTTCAGTTCGTCCCTCTCATTGCCTAACAGGGGCGGTGCGTCCATTAGCGCCAACCAGAGCAGACACAAGTGCGCATGACTGGGCATGGCTGAAAAATTTGCCGACCTTCCCCACTCATGCGCACTTGTGCTGCTGCCTGCTGCCCCTGGTCTGACAATCATGTCAGTCAGCATGACGTCGGACCGCCCACCCCCTTCAGAGTCTGAAGGGGGTGGGCGGTCCTGCGTCATGTTGACTGACAGGCATTGTCAGACCAGGGGCAGCAGGCAGCAGCACAAGTGCGCATGAGTGGGGAAGGTCGGCAAATTTTTCAGCCATGCCCAGTCATGCGCACTTGTGTCTGCTCTGGTTGGCGCATGCCCATTAGGAGAGCGAGGGTTGAGCAAAGGCTCAAACCTCGGTCTCCTAATGGGCTGGCGGGTGGCGAGCAACCGTGCCCTGAGTCAATCTTGGCGCTGCTCCAGCGCCAGTATTGGCTGAGGAGGGCGGGGTTGCCACTCCAGTGAAGGCGCCAAGGGCCCAGAAGATGCGGCGCGGACCGGCGGTCAAGTAAGTTTTCTTTCTTTTTATTCATTCCCCGGCCCCCACCCCCGCGCGACCCCCCCGCGAGTATTGCGATGCAAGCCGCGATTGCTTAATTGGTATATACCAACACATGCGTGCATTTCAAATATACAATTACTAGTCTCAAGTTTACACAGAGGAAAACGGACAGTGTGTCTCAAATCATGTGCTTTATAAGCGCACGTCCCCTCCACCCTGTCAACCAGAGCCCTACACTTCGGACTTCACGGGGTCTTTTTCAGCTACCACTGATGTTGCATGTTGTGGAGAGACGTATAGGATGGCCGTTGACAGATTGCACCGACACACATAATTAGCGGGTGAATGAATCTATAAGTTATACCTTTCTACACCTGCTAATTGTGTGAGTCAATGCAATCTGTCAACTGTCTAATCCTGCCCTATGGTGACTCGGATAATGACAGCACGGCCGCGCTTCCTGAATGGGAGGAGGGCGCCCTTGCACCTGTGGTCAGCCCTCCAGGAGACAATACAAACCGGGACAGAGTTAGTGTTGCTATGGGGACCGGGGTTTGGGCCTGGCAGGCAACCCTCCTAACAGAGCACCTATTGGCGTCACCTGGCGATGGGACCACACCCCCTCCTTTAATCTTGAAGTACTCTGCCAATATGGGTCTGGCCGCGAGGGGTTGTCAGTCCCTTCCTTATCAGTCACCCAATCCGCCCTATCAACAGTACTCACACCACAAACACACAGACAGTAAAAAAAAGAGCAAGAGTTTGCAGAGCTCCCAGCGGTTGCTCCCTTCGCCGATGCACCGTGTGCTCTGCCTCCAACAAGTTACAGCTCACCTGTCTGTCAACACACGGGGAGAACACGTTCCTGTCTGCTAAAACCAAGAAAAGTTGTTTTCTCTTAATCTCTTCTACTGTGGATTATTGTATTGAAAGAACCCGTTGAAACTATGTGGACTGTTTATCGGAATGGGATTATCCCGCACAGGAATGTGCGCAAAGTAAGGCACTCTGCGTGTTTGATTTACGGAGCCTTTTTAGTATAACATGAAAGATGGGTTTGTTTCTCCTGCGTTTTCATATGCTGCTTTGATGGACTCATTATTGTTGGGGTTTAGAAGAGCCTAGCATTTCTTGTTCTACTCCCTCTCAGTTTGCCTGTGTTTTGTTTCAGATTGTTATTTAGTGCTGCTATTGTATGTCATTTGGAATTTATATTTTCCATTTTAAAGTTTTATGCTAGAGCTCTCACAAAATCTTTACGCATTTGAAATGCACTGTATGCTAGTTTTATGAGTTTACATCATCTTTTAGGCAATTTATCAAGTTAACATTTCGTGACTAGTCCACTCTCTTTTGATTGGACGTAAAGTCCCTTGTATTTACCTCAGATGTTGTATAACTTGTGTGGAAATAAAGTACCTCAAAGAATGTAATCCCTTTTTGTACGGATCTGTTTGCTACTGTTAACATTCATGTGAAGTGATAGCCCATGATACATCAGTGGATGCAAGCACTGCATTTGAAATCTGTCTACCATCTCTTTGGAAACACCTTTGTTAAGCCGAAGTTTTGGTTCTGTACTCACTTTACAAAATAGCGTGTGTTTGCCAATTAGGGTTTGCTGAGCCACCATAACTTTTCTAATGTGTGGCTTGCAACCTCTCACATGATGTCACAGATGAATCACATTTACTTCATTAATACCATCACAGGTGACATCACCGAGATCATAAGCACTCTAGTCCCAGGGCTGATGTGATAAACTCTCTTTTCCCTGACACAGCTTGATGAGCAGTTCTCTGTTTCTTTCCATGCACTAAAGCTGTGCTTTATTTAGTGCTCGTATTTTGCGTTCACTCGCTTCTAAAAGTGAAAGTAATGAGTCAGTTTTCCTCGCCCACGCTGCCACGATTAGCTCTGCTCCAAGGTACGTTCATTGGCCCTACTGCCTGCAGCCAGCAGTTCGATGTTGGAGTTTTCCACTTGGTTTAAATGTTTTTGTTTTGCTCTGTTCTAAGTTCATGTTTTTAGCTGCAGTGACAAGCAACATGCGTTATTTTCAGTCTTCCGCTGTCAGTGTTCGCACCATGGCTTTTGATTTTTTGTTTTTATTAGTTTTAGGCGCTTGAGTTGCAAAGGAGACTTTAAGAGCGAGCCTATCTGTGATCACAAACAGCGCCAGGAAGCCTTAGACAGGGAGCTCAGCACTTGGTTGATCCTTCACTCGCACGCAAGGCATACTTTATCACTTCGTTCTTGGTGTTGCACTTTCAGTGATAAGAAATGAAAGAAAGTTATAAACTCTTTTTACTGCTACATCGGTTGGGTCGGTTCAGCACAAGTCCAAGGTTATGTCTTTCCTCTCAGTACAGCTCAGAATTCAATATTGCCCTCCGTTCAGAATTCCATATTGCCCTCCGTTCAGAATTCCATATTGCCCTCCGTTGGATGAGTGTTTTCACCTTGGTGTTTTAATTTAGTTTGGTTCAAATTCTAAATAATCCGTCAAAGCTTTATTAAATTAACTATACTAAATCTGTTTCCTAACCTTTGTATATTATATATATATATTTTTATAGGCATTCACTTTCAGAGTCAGCCCTTGGGGTCTGTGTCGTGAGGGCGCACTTTTTTGATTATCAATGGAGATTTTAAAAGATTGCTCTGTGCTCGCCAGCTATCTGATCCTTTCTATCGTGCAAACAAAGCATCATGGGTTTCCAGAGTTAAAGACCAGCTGTGATGTCTTAATCCTCCACCCTGCACCACCATAGTGTTTCAGTGCAGGTAAACATGCTGTCCTGTCCATCTGCCTGTATGAGCTCTGTCTGCCTGGGCTCCGTCCTGCACATCTGCCTGAGCTCTGTACTGTCCATCTGCCTGCCTGAGCCCTGTCCTGTCCATCTGTCTGTCTGAGCTATGTGCTGTCCACCTGCCTGTCTGAGCTCTGTCTTGTCCATCTGCCTGCTTGAGCTCTGTCTGCCTGAGCTCTGTTCTGTCCATCTGCCTGCCTTAGCTCTGTCCTGACCATCTGCCTGCCTTGCACCCTGGGGTCTCCCACAAGGTTCCCTGTTAGCTCGCCTTAGGTGCGCCTCTTCCGGCTCTGTCATGTTGCGCTGCATGCTCTGCCCCGTGCTGCCTGCTCCCTGTACCAGGGTCAGCATGCTGACAAGAGTTCAAGGGGATTACCGTGTCAGCGCTGCTGTCCCCAGCTCCTCTGTAACTGAGCGGTGGTGGTCCTGGGACTTGGAGTGCTCTGTGCTGTCCATCTGCCTGCCTGAGCTCTGTCCTGTCCATCAGCCTGCCTTGCACCCTGGGGTCTCCCACAAGGTTCCCTGTTAGCTACAATTTGCTTTCTCACAAAATGGGTTAATTAAGTTTGCTTTAAAATGAGGTATTTGCCCTCCTCTTTTCAAAATATTCTTGAGGGGAGAACACCACAAATCCCCCCATATATCAATCGAAACACACACACGCTTCTGTGTGTGCAGGGCTTTAAGTGGGATGAAAAAACTGGGGGGGTCTCTCGTAGGGGCAGCAGATGTAATTATGAGCGTCGCTTAAAACTGTTAAGCTAAAAATCTGTACTTAGCATAGTGTGCTGCCCCACTGGTATTGTGCTTCTTCTGTAATTGCCTCCAGATATATAATACGAGTGACATTAAACCTACAACCAGCCAGGACTATAGGCTTTGTCAATGGTTGTAAGTTCCATAAGATAAATAAGAACAAACTGCAGCATTTTCATTATTATATACAATGAAAACATAGGTGGTTCGGAAATCTGTTACAGGTGGGAAACACTTAGAGGGCCTGTTTCCGTTGGTTGTATGTGCTTGGCTTGGGAGTCCTTTTGCAAGCAGACCAGTTTGAGGATTGGGCACATTTTTTATTTGATTCTAATGTTTTCTTCACACTTGTGCTTCAAAATGCTATATTTGGATCCCCCTTTCTTTCAACAATTTGCAGTAAATATGTGGTGTAAAACCCACCATTTGAATCCATTTTCTTCAAAATTTTCTTGCGGGGGGAGAACCCCCCCGCACCCTCCTTTTGCAGTTCGGGATCGCTCGCTACGCTCGCTCGCTTATTACATTAGGGTACAACATTTTTCGCCCCATCACTTTCAAAATCTACCAGCCGCCACTGTTGCCTATACCATGGTTACTGTATTCTTCCACAAACTCGCTTTCTGAAAACAGGCCTTTAAATATAGTTCTTATCTTGTCACATTTGTTGTGCATTCAAAGACAAAGGTCAAATGTCAAGCTGTGTCTTCCAGGGAGCTTGGTGTTTATTTTTAGTGAGAGGATTTATGTGACAATCATGCTGGCTCTGGAGAAGTGCCTGTGGAAGGCTTTACAATGTTATTTTTTTTTTCAAGCGTATATCAAAATTTAAATGCTTGTAAATGAACTGTTCTGATGATCAAATCAATACACTAGGTGATGACATTTCCACACATTTTCATTTGTGCGCTGTATACGTCTTATCAGTAAAACTGTAAGTGAGTGCAAATGTAATGGTCATTTCAATTGAAGAATTGTTGTCTGTAATGGCAGTACGCTGCCATACTATTCTTGCTCCACATTACCCCACTCCACGACACTGAACTCTACTCTACTCTTCACCACTCCACTCCACACTGTGTCACTGCACTCTTCTCTGCACCACTCCACTCTATGCCTCTCTACTCTACACCACTCCACTATACTCTATGCCAGAGGTCCTCAAACTTTTTGATGCCGAGACCCCCTTGTCAAACTTTTTTAGACGTGAGGACCCCCTTCTGACAAAAATTTCTAGAACCTGGTACTCCTCATCATCGACAACCATAAAAGCCCCCAATTCCCACAGCAAATAATGTTTACAGTGGGGAAATAATATTAAACAGTGTTTAGCAAACTAAAGGTCAGTGCGCGTGGGGGGGTAGTCAAAGGTGTAGCTAAAAACAAAGGGCCTCGTTTATGAGGAAATGCCGTAGGGCAGTGCTGCGTGTTTCCTTGCGGCGCTGCCCTATGCCAATGTGAAAGGGCAGGAATGCACCATATTTATGAAATACAGTGCATTCTTATCCTTTTCCCTTGCGTTGGCGCACAATTTGCTGCCTAGCACCAACATAGGCAGGGTTGTTTATGTTCAGGAAGGGGCCCCTTTCTTCACAAAAACAATCCCGAGAGACGTTTTCCTCTTTCTATGTGAGCTGCAGAATGCAGTGCACATGGAAAGAGGAAAAAAGAGGAGAAAAGAAAACTTTTCTCCTCGTTAAGTCTCCACTGGGGAGGCGTCCGTTTTTGGAGCTGCCTCAGGTTTATGCGATTTTGTAAATATGGGGTATCATCAAAATCCATGGATGTTGCGTGGGAAACCCACGCAAAGCCCATGGAACACCTCCTTGACGCAGAATAAGGCAATGCAGTGGCTTGCGCTCCTATGTCTTACTCCATATCTATGAAGCCATGCAAAGCCATGCAGGGTGACTTTGCACCGCCTCATAGGTATGGTTGAGATGCTTGCGCCACCGGAGCATTAAAAAAAAAGTGATGCTCTGGCGATGCAAGCCTCTCATAAATAAGCACCAAAATATTCTGTAGGTTTTTTAGGTCTTTCACCATCAGCTATCTACATATAAAATAATGGGCAGCGTAAATGAAAAATAAATAAAAAAGTTGTTACTCACTGGGAAATGCACTGCAGTACATTATGAAACTTCTATTAGTTAATGCACTGCAGAGGTCTGTGTGTAACCAGAGAGCCACAGAATTAAATCTGGATTAGTGCAGTGGATAATAGTGATGTGTATTTTTAGTGCAAAGAGGTCCCAGCCTGTGACAGAAAGCACTGTAAATATGCAAGTCATTATTTTATACTTGCATTACACACAGTGTAAAATAAAATACTGCAAAACGTGCAAGTAGTTTTACTATAAAACGGTGCTTCCAAAATGTAGATTTTAGTAATACTAGAGTGTAATGCAAATTTTATTTTTTACATAACAGTCCCTGCAACATCTCTGCAGGGGTACTAAGGGCTGTGTAAATGCAGTAAAATTAAAAGCAAGCACTTCCCAGCCCAATTGTTAACTCTTTGCACTTCCACTCAAACATTTGTTTTTTTGTCATCACAAACCCTGGAGTTATTTGATCAATTAAAGCCAGAACTGCTCATCCTTTACACTTGCAGATTAACTGGTTTGCATTTCATTCGGGCAAGCAGCTGATAAGGATCTAAATTAGCCCTCCCAGGACAGCTGTCTTTTTCCAAAAGGAAAGCAAACCTTTTGGATTGCACAAAGTGAAGCTGGGGAATGCGCGACCCCCTTTCCAGGACTCCAGGGCCCCCCTGGGGGTCGCGCCCCACAGATTGAAGACCTCTGCTCTATGCCAATGCAATCTACCCCACACTACCCTTCTATGCACCACTGCACTCTTTGCCACGGCACTCTACACCACTCCATGCCACTCCACTCTATGCCACCCTAATCTGCAACACTGCACCCTATGCCAATACACTCTACTCTGTACCACTCCACTGCATGCCAGTGCACTCTATGCCACTCTACTCTGCACCTCTGCACTTCACTCTGACACAATCTACTCTATGCCACTGCATTCAGCGCCACTCCACTCTAAACCACTGAACTGTATGCCAATGCACTCGACGACACTATACTCCTTGCCACTGCACCCTACACCCATGTACTCTTTCACTGCACTCTATGTCACTCTCTTCTACTCTGCGTCACTGCACTCTATGCCACTCTATTCTACTCTGCACCACTGTACTCTATGCCACTGCTCTTAATGTCATTCTACTCTGCACCACTGCACTCTATGCCACTTTACTCTGTGCCACTGCACTCTACGCCAATGCACTCAACATCATTCTACTATGCACTACTGCATCTATGACAGTATACTATGCAACACTGCACTTTATTACTCTACTTTGTGCCACTCTACGCCACTGAACTCTGCATCGCTCCACTCTACGCCACTGCGCTCTACACCATGACACTCTAAGCCACTCTAAACTACACTGCACCACTGCACTCTATGGTACTACAATCTACTCTATGCCACTGCAATCTATGCCACTCTATACCACTCTGTGCCACTCCACTCTATGCCACTCAACTGCACTCTACGCCACTGCACTCTGCGCCAATGCACTCTACACCACTTTACTCAAAAACAATACACTCTGCGCCACTGCACTTAATGCCAATCTACTCTTCACCACTGCACTGTACACTGCTATACTCTACACTATTGAATCCTGCGTTACTTTACTCTGCACCACTGTACGCCACTGCACTCTCCACCAATGCTCTCTACGCCACTCTACTCTACACCACTGCACTCTACTCTGCACCACTGCACTCTATGCCACTGCACTCTACGCCAATGCACTCTATTCAATCTAATCTACTGTGCACCACTGCACTCCATGCCACTTCACTCTACACCTTTCTACTCTGCTCTGCACCACTCTACTCTATGCCAGTGCACTCTACCCCACTCTACTATGCACCACTGCACTTTTCGACACTGCAATCTACACCATTCCAGTCTAGGCCACTCCACTCTGCACCACTCCACTCTATGTTACTTCACTCTGTAAAAACGCACTCTATGCCACTGTTCTGTACCACTCCAATCTACCCAGCACCACTCCAAGGCACCGCACCCTACTCTGAAACAATCTACCCTAAACCACTGCACTTTGTTCCACTCCCATTCTGTGCCACTCTACTTCACTGTGCACCAGTCTACTCTATGCCACTAGGCTCTACACCACTACTCTATGCCACTGCACTCTACCCTGCACCCCTATGCTCTACCCTGTACCACTCTACTCCATTCTGAAACAATCTACTCTACGCAGCTGCACTCTATTCCACTGCACTCTACACCACTCTATTCCACTCTGCGGCACTGCACTCTATGCGCACCACTCTACCCCACTGCACTCTATGCTATGCCACTCCACTCTAAACCACTGCAGTCTATGCCAATTCACTCGACACCACTTTACTCAAAACCAAAGCACCCTACACCACTGTACCTACGCCAACTACATTGCACCACTGCACTATACGCTGCTATACTCTACAACATTCTACTGTATGCCATTGCATGCTACCTCACTCAACAACATTGCGCTCTACGTCACTGCACTGTATGCCACTTTATTCTACTCTGCACCACTGTACTCTTCGTCACTGCTCTCTGCACCACTCTACGCCACTGCACTCTATGCCATTCTAATGCACTATACGCCACTGCACTTCCTGCCACTGCACCACACTATGCCACTCTACTCTGCATCACTCCACTCCACGCAATGCACTCTACTATGCACCACTCAACTCTACATCACTCTACTCTTCAACACTGCTCTCTCTGCCACTGAACTCTACGCCACTCTACACCGCTCCACTCTACGTCACTGTACTCTACGCCAACCCACTCTTAGCCACTATAATATACTCTGTATAACAGCACTCTACAACACTCTACTCTATACCACTGTACTTTATGTCTCTTCACTCTACTCTGAAACAATCTACTCTATGCCACTGCAATCTTCGCCACTCTATTCCACATTGCGCCACTCCACTCTGCCACTCCACACTACGCCACTCTATTCTACACTGCTGCACTCTACACCAATGCTCTCCACACTACTTTACTCAAAACCAATACATTCTATGCCACTGTACTCTATGCCAATCTACTCTGCACCACTGCACTGTATTCCACGACACTCTACTTTACGCTATTGGACTCTACACCACTCTACAACATTGCACTGTTACTTTACTCTGCACTAGTCTACACCACTGCACTCTACACCAATGCACCCTACTCTACACCACAGTACTCTACGACTCTCCACTCTGCAGCACTGCACTCTCTGTCACTGAACTCTATGCCACTTTACTCTATGCAAAAAGAACAATTGATGGACGGAATGCTGAATAATGTCAAATGCTCACCCTTAGCCAGAGATCTGGATCTAAATCCATAGGTTTTTTTTCTCGCCACGCCACGCCACGCCAGTTTGGACCCCGCCATATGTAAATCAGTCTGGACCTTGCTCCCCATGGGAGCAGTCAAGCCGGATTGCCAGGCCAGGTCCCCTGTGGACTGGAAACAAGCCGGGTTTCGGGGTATCACTCTTCATCAGCTAGGATAGCTTGAATCCAGTGGCATGGCGATCACGGGACCCACATCTGGACATCCTCGTCCCACTCGGGGGCACCTCACGCTCTACAAGACCTCTAAAACCATCCAATAGGACTGACGGATCCTGGAGACGAGGCTCATGCCCCAACCTCACAGAGTCTCGGTCTATATCCAATAGCTCCTGTTCGATGCAACCTAAACACTGTGGATGTCTTTGAGTATTCCCACATGTTTGTGATACATATGCTGCATATAAAAGCTTTGAAGGACTCCCAAAGGGTGGCCTGCGTGGTGACCTGACCCAGTGCTAAGTGTAAAGTATTCAGTAATGGAGTCGCGTAAATCAGAATGGAACACCATATCATGCAGGGCGTTGTCAGGAAATCGCCATTTTTTCACCAGTCCTTCCCCCCTCCCCCCTAATGGAAGGAAATCAATGAAGTACTTAAACATTAATCATTTCACTATTCAATGCGTGCAGCATAGCACTAACAACAATGAGTGGACACATGAATTCTATTACTATTCATCTACCTGTCATGCTGTAGAATTAACATAACATATTAGATTACATGCCAATAAATATAAATTGACTGGCAAAATGGTTAAACCACAATGGCAATCACATATCTGGCAAGCCATTGATAAACTCTCATGGATCAAAAAGAAAGTGCCTTTGCACATGCACGTGCACTCACACAATGATACTCCAGGAAGATTAAACACATTAGACCCACCGCAAGAGCAAATTATAAAGTTCTCAACTCTACATTCAGCTACAAATTATTATTGATCCAACAACACCAGATTAAGTTGACGCCAGACAATAAGAATTCCAAGAACTGTGATAAAAAGGGCATTCTGAAATTATAAAGCTCTGACTCAACTCAAACAGCAGAAATTCACTATACGCTTGATCAGATGACACAACTAATTATTCTCAAAGGTCTGTTTTATTTCCTGCAGTATAACACTTTGAAAAACATTTAGCAATCTCGTAGCTGGTGGTGCTCATAAAAAGAATTTTTTTAGTGCAACATTGACTTCAATAAGTGATTTATCCAAAAATGTGGTAACGTGTGTGAAGACCTCTACATATCAAAGCTAATTTTCTAGGCTTATCTGTATAATGTGATCTTTAACTTTACAGTAAGCATACACAGGTTACATTTTATGTCCAAAGTTGTTTAACCCTCTTTCCATCTCTAAGTAATCCTGACATAGAAACACTGTTAACATGTAAAGCATATTCAAACAGAGTGGTCTAGGTGCACTATGTAATTGGACAGATAAATGAATATGTAGAAAGACTCATTCGCTCTGGAGGCTCTTCTCCTGTGGGACAGGCAGGGGCTGCTTCTCGTGGGTTCTGCCCACTGTGTAGATCACCTGAACCTGTTGAATGTTGGAAATATATTCCACATTCAGATTAACTGGAAGCCCAGCTGTAAAGTGCACATGACCTGGAGTAACATTACCTTTAGAGTAACACAGCAGTCAGGGAGCTTTTGTTCAAGGTACACCTCAATTATCACATCTCCAGCTTGAGTCAACTGCCAAAAAAGAGTAAGATGTCTGTGATGAGCTGGTTAAATACTTTAACCTGATATACTCAGAGTGGTTGTAAACACATTCAGACACTAAACCATTACAGAAAAAATGAGGCAAGGGCACATTCAATTAAGGAACAGAGACTTTTAGACTAAAGCAAATTGGGAACATACACTGAAATAAACGTCCACACTAGGTGGGTATGGGTGTGCAGATGCACAGGAATGTAGTGAAGTTGGTTAGTAGAAACCAGATACTTACCTGTAACAACATTATTGTACTTAAAGTTATAACTTCACATTTCATGCAGTTATTCGATCAAAAAGAATCACTTATTTTCACTACGTTTTAAATTGCGGGTGGCACCCACTGGCATGTCTGTAATCAGATTATCGTGTGGTGGTTTTGGTGGTAGCGGTGTTGGTGGATGTGATAATTTATGACATGTACATCCTCATTGGAAATGAGCATGTGTTCTGTTTTAATATATCACTATTTAAGATGCAAAGCTATTGTACAGGTAAGTAAATGGTTTCCATGGCAGGGTGGATCTGTTACAGATTTGCACGCTGCAAAGATTATAGAGCAGTATTGTACACTCAGGAGGTTTGTCTGATGTTGAAGCTGCCATAAATAATATCTTAAGCAAAGTTTGGTCCACATGTTTGTTCCTCTTTTGAAGTAATCTTGTTTGTCAGGGAATTTGAGGTGTTAACAGTAATTATTAACAACAAAATAGCACAAATGCTTGTTGCAAAATGCTGTTACATTTCTAATATGAACGACATCATCGTCACTACTCTGACAATAATTTGTTGTCCTATCAGGACAAGCATTATTTATAAGTCAAAATGTAAGGATAGAATTAAGAGGAAGAGAAGTTGTTAGAAGGGATACAGGAAAAAGGGGAACATAAGGTAGTGGAGGTTGAAGGGGAGGTAAATCTACATCCCATCAAAAAATACTAGATCAGGAATTACCAAAACGCCTCAATAAACCAGTCAAAGATCATTTAACTTACCTTCTGTAACATTTCTGGTGGATACTCTATCTACCTGCAGATTCCTCACCTTGTGAATCTCACTCTGGTGCCAGATTGGATACAGAAAAGTTGAACAGCTCTGTTGTGCAGCTAAGTGGAGTCATGGCTCCTATTCGAGAGCAGTGCCTCCCTGGATGTGATGCCAAAGTGCCGCCAGATGTTATGACAACTGTTTCTATCCTTTTCCCCACAAACATAGAGGTGGAGATGAGAATGGCAAAACTAAGCAGTATGCAGTGCAGAAACTATCTTGAAAACATATTAAACATGCCATGCTACTCCTCAGAATTTGGAACAACTTAATCAGTGAGGAATCCGCTGTTAGATAGAGTATCCACCTTAAACATTGTTACATAGGTAAGTAACTTATTCTTCTGATGGATACTTCTGCCAGCAGATTCTACACCTCAAGAATCAATACCAAAGAAGTATTCCCCAGGAGGAGAGTCTGAGAATAAAACCAACAAGGGCCAAATCCCCCCGAACTTGGTTAAAAGCCCTCCCTGCAATCCCAGGGAGAAAATAAAATGTCAAATGAGGAACAGAACCAAACCTTTGCAAAAATCCAGTGCATGCCCCAACTAAGAATGCTGCCCGATAGCAGAAAGCAAATGGCTGTGCCATCACAAGTGGGTCCGAATAAACTCAAAGCCACCCATAAGGTAAAAACCTATCACAGTACCCTGCAACATTACAATATTATTTCACAAATGTTTATATTTCTGTCTTTTGTATGTGTTAAAAATGATGCAGTCTAACTACAACATGTCAGGTGATCCAAGGTTAATCAAAACATTGTTGACATTAACAATGTCCATCCCAACTGGATAAAAGCAAAAGCAGAAGGATCAATCCCCATTCCAACTTCTTGGAACAGGATACAGAAACTGAATAGAGTGGAAGAGATAAGGAGATGGCCCACAGAGCAGCCGCAATACTATGGCAGAAGATGCAAAGGTGGAAAACCTACCAAACCAGTAGCCCTAATACAGACAGAAAAGAAAACAGTTAAAAACGTAACTGTGCATGGCACAAAACACACATCTTTTAAAATGAATACCAAATCAGTCCCCACTGAGGGTTCATAACAGTGGAGACAAAACGGTACAAAACAATCAGGCAAAAGGAGCCCCAGCAAGCTTGTTGGCCAAAACCCAAATGAAATATACCAACATGTAAGGGTGCCCAGGGAGGATAGTGACTCTACCTGTGTACCTCAGAAGATGGGACTTGGTACCACCTTGCACAGATCAACATAGGGTATCGCCAAGACAACAGCCAACACACAAATAACATAGCACAACAGTCCACACTGTCTCAACCCAGATCCGGAGACAAGATAACGAGGTATTAAAAATGCACAAATAATCTGACCCTCCAATAAGATGTAGTCAAAGCCAAGGAAGTTGGAGCACAAGAACAAATAGGAAGCGGCAGAGCTGTAACCCACCCTTCCACCGCTGTGAGAAATTAATTTTCATTAGAAAAATAAATGCTTAACATAAGTTTGGTTCAGTTAGCATAACCAGGCTGCACAACGCCACATTACGAAAAGTGCATGTTTAAATGTTGTGCACAAGCATTGTTTTCATTTAGCTTTTTAGAAAATTACTGAAATTGAGCTGCAGGTACGATCTGTGACTGTACGTAAAGTACCATTTTTTTCTCCTAGCGTTCTCGGCTGAAGCATTGTGCTTTTAAAAGATTCCAGGGTCATGAGCTAAACATTCATTTCTGTGTTAGTAATGCAGAACAGTCCATTGTTTTAAGGTAGATTTCTCATGTTTCTGTCCTATGAAAATCATTTTCTAGTAGATATTTTGGAAATTAACAGCCTAATTTGTTTAATGCACAAGTAACATTTTAGTGCTGTCATTTTACATAAGAACATGCCATGAAATTGTGTGCGGTTTGTGTCTGAAATACGAAGATGTGCTACTTAGGATGGTGTTACCATCATTCTACTGTTTCACTAGGGAGGGCCAGATGTTGTGTGGTCCTTTTGTATTTAGGTTTGTTAGTATTCATTTGGCTATCTTTATATGTGCTGTGAATATTTAGTTTCTTAAAGTAATGGTCTTGGCTGATTATTTGAGCCCAGGAATCTCCCTTTCTCGTGCACGGACCCTTCACAATGTTATTTGAGTTGGAGAGTCAACAGTGTTTGGGGGAGGATGTGTGGGGAAATTAATTAAATGCCTACAGATTAATTAAAGGCTAATTAGTATTTTGTACAGGAATGCGAAGGGCTAAGGTTAATTAGTGGCTAATGTTAATACAATTAGACCCTCAAGGAGAATCCAGACCATTGGTGAACTGTGGACAGGTGGACTGTCATATGGTGAAGTGGTCCTGTTGTGCAGTCTGGCAGAGTGGTGATCTGGCTGTCCATTCCTAAATGGGGACTGCAGAGTATGACTTCAAGGAGATGTGGTGTGTCTAGCACAGTGTAATTTGCGACAGGGTTTGATGTTGGTGATTGCGCCCGTGTTGTGTTTTGCACATGGAATATTATTGGCCATTAGTGATGGTGCATGTTAAAATATTGTTGTGAATATTTTGTCTTGACACTATAAATTTTATGTGAAGATTCTGGATTTTCTGGGGACTCACAAGTTTGGTATAGTGCCTGTGGAAGTTATTAAGTATGGCATCAGGTTTACGTTTTTGAGTTCATGATTCCCTAAATAGTCTAGTTATGAGTGTACTAACTCTGGAGAGGAACAGTGGAAGTGTATTGAGCAAAAACAAAGGTTAACGGTATCTATTCCAGGTCTATGGGTAGGTCGTTGCTTGTCGAAGTCTATCTTGGTGTGTTATTGTGTAGGGTATTGAAGAGCTACTGCTCTAGTGGTGATTTTGATTCCCGTCCCTTTTCCTGGTACAAATACAGGATTTATTGTTTTGTGAATTATTGTGCTTAAAATATATTGTATTGTGCTTGAATAGAGTTTGTTCGTGTGGTGTATTGCGAAAACTGAATTTAAAATGGATGCAAGTTTGCAAGAGTCTAAATCTAACTCGCTAGCAGTTGCACAATCCCCACCACAAGTTGGAAGTCCAGCATATAGGATGCTTGTGAGTGATGGGATACACGCTTGATTATGGCTTAAGGAGCAGCAAAAGGTTACTGAGAATGATATACAGCTCCAACTTCCAGACAATGCTACATTTGATTTAAAGGAAATGGCAAACATGAAACAATGTTTGTTTAATACGGTTCCATAACCAAGACCTGCACAGTTTGAAGCACTGAATGAATGGGATACTAGAGCCAATCTGAAAGCATATCAGAGGTTGTTGAAGGTCCAGATTGGTAAAGCTGTTCATGATTGGATGGATGCTAAGTTGCATTTGAAGGAAAAGACAAAACG
This sequence comes from Calotriton arnoldi, assembly GCA_963921515.1. NCBI lineage: Eukaryota > Metazoa > Chordata > Amphibia > Caudata > Salamandridae > Calotriton > Calotriton arnoldi. Next base: position 913,425 of record CAWUFW010001895.1, read on the forward strand.
TGTTGAAGTGTTGGAAATTGTTGGTGCATTCCTGTGATAGCTGAGGACCAGGCAAAGGTTAAATCAAATGAGCTTTTGTGGAGAAAGGAGAAAAAGAGTGACCCCGATTTAGAGGATGAGGTCTTGGATGATTTTTGTTTGTCAGTGAGACTGCCACCTTATAATGAGGTTGAAGAATCAGAGCTGAGTCATGAGGATGATGACTCAGAATCTGGAGTGTTATCAGAGAGCATAACAAAAGATGCTTTGGATGGTGTTTAAACGAGTAAAGCCAATTTACGACTTACTGATCTAAGAACTAATTGTAATATGACTTTAAATTTGACATTTGATGATTTTAAGTTTTTGCATGTGGAAGCAGGAAAGCAGGCTTGTAATATGAGAAGTTGAAGAGTGCGACTATTGAATTGGGTGTGATTGCACAAAGGAGGATTTGTAAGTCTTATATAATGGTGACGACAGAAGCTGACATGTGAAAAGAGACAATTACACAATTGAGAGTATATTTGAGAAAGATTGTCGAGTTAATCAAAGATTGGCAGAATTTGCAAGAGAGAATGGACTTCAAAGCCGCTGAAGAATGAAGTGAAGAGAGTTGTGATTCTGAGTTTGATGTTGTTGAAGGGGAATTCCCATTGAGCGAAGTGCCAGGAACTACTGGTACGGCTTATGTTCACAAAACGTAGAGCAGACTTGATTTATGGACTTACAAAAGATTTCCCAGAGCTTAGAGAGGAGCCTGAGAAATGGTATGCAGAGGTGAACAGGATTGTGACTGTGTCAAAGGTATTATGGGAAGATTTGGACTGACTGCAACATGATGGTAAAGTGTTCAGATGAAAAACAGTTTAGGAGTTTGCCGAATTATAAGCCTTCGTCAATGGTTATGGATAAATATGCTGAGGTTATTGAACATTGGAAGGGAAAAGTTCTAGCTAAACCAGCTAAATGGTCACAAATTATGAAGATGGCGCAAAATGCAGAGGAGTCAGTTCAAGCATATTATTAGAGATTGATGTAGATTCACACACAATACAGTGAAATGGAAGACCCAGCTAAAAGGGGAGTATTAGATGCTGTGTTGGGTGTGCGACCAGAGTTGAGTATGATGGATAGCAAGCAAAGAAAGCTTGGTGAAATTCTGGTTTATGAGTGCCCATGAAGTGCATATGGGAAGGCCAATGAGACTTCCAGCTATTCTATCTGAAGCTTTGGTTATTAACACTGATGATTTGAAATTGGATTACTGCAAGCGAGTAGCTGATACAGTACGCTCAATCGTTTACCAGATGCAACTTTCTACACCTTCTGTGCTTGCAGATTTATGTCATGATCTGAAACCAGGTGATTGGAGTGCATGCTTCTGATAAAGAGATGGTTAAACAAGCCATTGCATCACAAAAGAAAAATCAAGTTCGATATGCGGATCTAAGAAAGAGGGGAGGGGTGAAGAAAAACAACGCAGAGCAAACCAAGAAGCAATTCTAGGAAATGGAGGCTTGAATGAAGTTCATCTGCCTAAGGTTCAGCTGCTTGCAGCTTATCTTTCTGAAAGAGAGAGACAGAAAAATAGAGCAGTACAAGAAGATCTTGAACAAAGTGGTGCAAAATCAGCAGAAGCAGTCAAAGGAGGCGTTGACAAAGAATAATATGAATGCTGGAGAATCTTCAGTGGGAGGTACAACAAGTGATGCAACAAGAAAATCAACATAAAAGAGCATTCCATACAGGGAGTACACAGGTCCTGAATGGGTGCATCTGACAAAGATTCAACTGAATGAAAGAGACATTGACTTGATTTGGAGATTCCAAAGAACCACTGTGAAAAAAGTAAATGGACTGAGAAAGATCAAAACTGAGTACGTTCCCTGATGAACATGTGACCTGTTGTTCTGAAATTTTGAAAGACTGTTTTCTTTTTAGAATTGTTTTTTTAATAGGCTTGGTATTTAAAAACTGACTACTAATTAATTTGATTACTGATAACTTTTTGTACTTTGCTTTTGAAGATTGAAGTTTGAAAGGACTATTTATAAGAATGGAGAAAATGTCTCCAGAAAAAAAGGATCTACAAGGCTTTTCAAATAGTTTTAATATAGCCTTATAGCCCGCTGCCGAGGGCTATACCAGTTGTTAAAGGCCCTGATCCCGAGTTATAGGCCCGAGCCGCAGGCGAGGGCCTATAATGAGGGAGAGGGCCTTTAACAACTGGTATAGCCTGAGGCAGAAGGGCTATAGAGGCTATTAGAACATTCCACCCACTAAGGGTAGAATGTTCTAAATTAAAAATGGAGAAACAAAAAGACAAACATTGGAATGTTGGAGTGCTGGGCTTAGTCCAGCCATTATAAGCCCAGAGCTACTCCATTGTCTTCAATGGAGCTCCCAACATTCCAATGTTCTAATAATTCTTATTTCGGCTGCACTTACTGGTGGGTTACTGTATACATACCCTTCCAATTGATATTTCTTAAACACTACTATTCTGTCAGTATTTTTTAAGAATACTAAGCATCATAATTTAGAACGACAAATAGTTATTTCATGGAAAATTCTTACATAGATAAGTTGAAGAATAATGAGAGCTTCTTAAAGGTTTTCGTTTTGTGGATCAATTTGTGTGAAGGTTTTTAAATACAACTGCAGGAACAAGAAGAACAGGACTGTGAAACAATTGATGAAGGAAGAGGTTGCTCTTGAGAGAAAGAGGAAGATTTTTAAAAAATCTGAGAGTATTCCAGAAAGAAAATCCTTCAGGATCAAGAATGATGACTGAGTTGTAATAGTTTAGTGTTGGTAGGGAGGTGTAGAGGGAGGATTGTGAAAAGAAAACATTACTTACCCTGTAAGCATCTGTTCATATTGTGTTGTGCTGTAGATTCACATGCTCTGCAAATTCATGCTATCTAGTGTTGGGCTCGAATCTTTAGAGTCACAGGATGAACCGTGACTCCTCCCTTAGTTGGCAACGTGCATGGACTCCATGTTAGATTGTTTTTTGCACACCGGGTCAGGGTAGTGTGGCATGGTGAGTAGTGTGCTGCACATGTGTGTTGGAAAAGGAAGTTAGTCACTAAAGGACGAGATCTGTGATCAGAGCTACAGGTTTCTGGGGAGGAGGGTGTGTGCATTTGAATCTATAGCACTACAAGCTTAGAACTGATGCTTACAGTGTAAGTAACATTTTCCTTTTATCGCACTGATTGCTGTGGATGCAAATGATCTGCATAGATTGTAAAGCAGTACCCCTCTACAAACTGTGGCTAGTGTGTGGGTGATGAAGATGTCTGAAATAGTGTCTGGAAGACCGTTAGTCTAACCATTGCTTGTTGTCCGACTAAGATATCCACACAATAATGTTTAGTAAAGGTGTGTGGAGTTGGCCAAGAAGCTGTCTTGCATATGTCAGCTAATGGAATATTTCCCAGAAAACCCATGGTTGCTAGCTATTTGCATGTAGAGTGCATCGTGTGGGTAACAGGGAGGGCTCTGTTAGCTTTATGATAGCAAATTTGGATGCACTCGACTATCAATCTGGTGATGCCTGCTTTAGAGATGGGTTGGCCATTGTGGGGTTTATCAAAGGAGGGGTTTAGCAAAGGCTAGTAAAGTCAGCTTTGTGAAAGGGCTCGTGTAGGAAGCTGGCTCTGTATATACTATACCAAAGTAAGGTATAGTGTGCACAGGGTCAAGTGGATCCCGAAAGTCTTACAGAGGTAAAAGTAGATAATACCTTACTCTCTATTTGTAGTAGTGTGGGTGAGCAGTAAGGCTTTATCAGAGGGTAGTGTTAAGCATTTATTGTACACACTCAGGCAAGAAATGATTTCACACACTGAACTCTGACCAATTTGTTTTGTAAAAAAATATTATTTAGTTGTATTTTATTTCTAGAACCAAGCCAGGCCTGGTACAGGCAAGTGTAATAGTACTTTGGAAGAATAATGCAGTTGAATACAGTTGAATGCAGTTGAATGCAACTGGATTGGTTACAGGTAAGTCACTTGTCCATAAACAGTTGACATTATTTTTCAGTTACTTTTGAAATTACTTTTTAAGTTACTTTTCAGATTACTTTTCTTACTCAGTGTGGTAAACCTAGACACCACACCGGGACATTTCCTGAATAAAAGGTAAATATGTTTTTGTAAGCACACAGTTTCTTAAGTTTTCATACAATTTTCCAACTCCACACAGAAATTTTTTCACAGAAAAGCAGTCAATGCAATCCTATGGGGGGAAATGAAGTTATCGGTTTACAGGTAAGTGCTTGTTTTGGGAGTTGAGTTTCTAGGGTTAGAAGCAGGGTTCCCCCAGGGTCAAGGATGCACTCAAAGAGCACCCTCAGCGGCGCTAGGGCGGCCAGGTGCAGAGTGCTGAGGCCCAATGTTATCCAATTTAGGATAGCGGGCCTCAGTTGGTGGCTGCTCACGGGCACGCCACTTGGATGTGGGAGCAAAGCTACTAGGGTGTAGCTCAGGGCGAAGGGGGATCCGATTTAGCACACTAGGTGCACCCACAGCGGCACAGCAGCGGCCGGCTGCAGGGTGCTGGTTTGGCATTAGGTGTCCTGTTGTTTTCAATGGAAGTTGCCAGATTTGGCTGCAGGCTCGGTGCAGGAAGTCTTCCGGGAGGAACCACCAGCTTGGCAGGTAAATTGGAGGGTTCGAGGACGTAGGTGCACCTCAGGTCCCCTTCTCCATGGCGCAGGGCGGCCGGATGTAACAGTGCCTTTTGAGGTTGGATTTCACCTTATCGGGTCACTCGCAGTAGGGGGGGGGTCTCCGTGCAGAGGCTGAAGGCGACGTCGGGGAGTCGTGGAGGGGTCAACCCACGGTAGACTCGGACTCTGGAGCGCTGGGGGACCTCGCTGGGACCGGTGGGCCACTCGACTGCAGTGGTGATTCCAGGCATCGGGATTCTTTGTCCTCAGCAGGCTCGGAGTCTTTCTTTGGTGATTCTTTTGAACAGAGCTGATGTTCACAGGAGATCCGGTTGAAGGCAGTTTGTCCTCCCAGGGGTTCTGGAGGTAGCTGGCTGCAGGACAAGGCGACTTTTGGTGCAGGATCTCTGGAAACTGCTGTCTTGTGGATTGTTATCTGCCTTGTTATGTTGGCCTAGGCCTGGCTGCCATGCTGCTTTTCTTTGCGCACGTTACACTGAGCCGGGCTTCCCTCGCCCTTTGCTCGTGCCAAGTTCTTTTGCACTGTCTGCATTTTCTGTTGTTCACCTTTTTGGGCTCAGTCTGCACAAACATGTACAAGGTCGCATAACAATGTATTTTGGTTCTTCCTGATATGGCCAGTCTTGCGCACCCAGACATAACATTAGGTGCAATTGCCAGGAAGAATTTGATGTGCATTTACTACTGTGGTTTACTAGCGCTTAACACACTTGGAGAAATCCCTTTCAGTGAGAAGAGCTATGATGTCCTGCTGATGTAATTCTGCATCTAGAGACTGAGGTATGGGGGTTCGCTAGTCAAAGCCCAGAGGTCTTCTATTATTATAATAAACTATCTTACTGCACGGGGAGGGTGGTAATGTTATTTAGACATTTATCCACTGAGTTATGAAATGCTTTCCCCGTTTGTATTCTATGGAATTGTAACAATGCTGCTTATATTAGTCATATGCATTATGCTATTAGTACTGACACGTGTACTGTACATTAGAGCACGTAAGTTGGAATAAACATTTTAACCTATCCAGTGTCTCTTCCTACGCACCTTGTGGACAAGTACGAGTGAGTGACGAAAGAGTGTTCTTGCTTCTGTGAGTCCTGAGATAAAGATACCGTGTTCTGGGTTGTCCAAACATTAGTACTTGGGTGCTAATGGGATGCTAAGCTAGTTGGGTTGGGGTTTTGGGTGCTACGGTATATGGTGGCAAACCACTGTATTCCGGGGTCCCATTTTCCTGTGCATAGCTCTGTGTATGTGCAGAAACCTTATGACATGGCGCGACCACCGTGGGGCAGCTTATCTGCGAGACGCTTGAGTAGTACTTGTGCTTGTCCACAAACCCCTCGCGTACGCTTCCGGAGGCGTATGTGACGGTGATACCTCCTATATTGAATGTTTTATAGGTTCTTTCAAGCTTGATATTATTAAAAAGGTTAGTTAATAGACCCATTTTTGTGCTCCCTGTTAGGTTGTCGAATATATCTGTTTAGTCATGGCTGGTGTGGCGATTGCTGCACATAGTCGAGGGCACTCCGAGACCACTCACGGGTGTATGGAGTGCCTGATACAGGGATCGATTTGGTCTTTGTGGTTCAAGCCGATCCGGCTTACCACTTTGAGGTGTTTTACACTTGGATCACTTTTGAAGCGGTGGAGGCAGATGATAATCTGTTTCATGAATATAAGCCCACCGCTATTCCTGCTGCCTATCGACCCTATACCACTCTTGAAGTACCTCTCACGGCTTGGCAGCACCGTGTTTGGTTTAATGGCGCCCTACCACAACCAACTACCGCAGTTCGTTTAGGCCCCTTGTCAATTCAGGGGGCCACTTGGCCTGTATTGGCCGGGTATACCCCGCATCCAAATTATCTGGCATTACCGCTTGCGGAACTGCGCACTATGCATACCGAATTGGTACGAGTGCATCGAGCCCTAGTGACATACGTTACAGGTAGTCTACATGGAGCTGCTCCTGTAGTCGCAGGCCAACCAGCTATAGCCGCTGGAGTGACTATAAGTCCTGTCATGGTAAATTCTGTGATGGGCAAACGTCCACAAAATAAGGACGACTATCCTTACTGGCTTGCAGAAAAGTTCGATCAGATAGAAGCAGTGTTTCCCCATACATCCCCAGTAGATAAACACCGCATCCTCACGATAAGTTTGCCAAAAGACATAATCCCCGATTTGACATCATGTGAAAACTGGGGTAAGGTATTCGCAGCAGTTTATTCAAAATGTTTTGGAACTCCTTCCATGACGGTTCTACCCTCTGTAATTAAAAAAGTACAGGATGAACATGGCCCTGAAGCGGCTGTGGAATTAGGGATGAGACTAGTGGGAGTGTTTGATGTAGTAGCTGAGCTGATCCTTGGAAATGTCAAGGGCGATGCTATGAACTTTCAAGTAGCAAATGCTTTGGCTTTGGTCCCAGAGTTGGACAGGCCCCGCGAATTACCGAAAATTATTGCCCGGGCTTATAAAACAATTGGAAGAAATAGCCTGGGCAACAAGCCTTTTGTAAAAATGCAAACTCAATCGCAAACACAAGTTATACAAACAAAAAGTGCATCTGAAAAAGATGATAAACCAGTCTTCACTAAAAAGAGTTGGAGACAGAAAAAACAGGGTAAGCAACAAAAGAAGCCGGGGTCGAGAGGCGCTTCCCCAGTTTCGGTTTCTTCTGAACGTACTTATGATTTACGTGATAGGTCAAGGATTAAATCACCAGAAAGGTTTCAGAGCTCTGATACGCGTTCTCCTCGTTCTTCACAGGCCCAGACGTCGTCACAGGCTGGTGGAGGAGGACGGCAAGATAGAGGAAGGGGCCGAGAGGCTCCCAGGAGCGAGACCAACCTCGACAACAAGTCAGAGGGAAAGCAGAAGACTTTCACCTTCCTCGACCGCAATTTCAGAAGAAAAAAGTTGCCGCTGTCACAGCGAAATATGCCTCAGACCGTGAGAACGAGACTCCAGAATTGGACGTGGGCAGTGACCCTCCTAGACAGCGCCGCGGAAGTTACCATAGTGCGGGAGGCGCTACGTCCTCATATGGAGGCGACAGCAACTGAAACATTCGTTACTGTAGAGACAGCTGACACGAGAGTGGCACCCCCTGACAGACTATATAATATAGTCATACAAATTGAAGGTGACATACCGCGTGAAATAAAAGGGATTTTTGGGAAAATCTAACCTCTTCATATGACATTTTGTTAGCGGAGGTGGATTGGCCACCCCCATTCGTTTTAGCTGCACATAAAGGAGAGGAGGTGATCCTTCCAAGCTTTTCACGGCATGTCCCAAAAGACAAAGCTGAAGCACTTGCAGCTGAGTGGGCTGTGTACCTGGCACCAGCGTTATACCGCAACCATGTGGGATGGGATGAAGAATCACCTCCTCATGCAATACCTTTGCGGTCACTACCGCAGCCACAACCCCAATATCCCATCAAACGGCAGGCAAAAGGCCCCGTCTCCGAAATTCTGACACAGTTGGAATATCAGGGAGTAATTGAACCGTGCGTATCACCTATGAACAATCCCCTTTTCGTGGTTTCTAAACCCGATGGATCGTACCGCTTAGTTTTGGATTACCGGCATTTAAATACTCATTGTCGGAACTTTGCGGTGCAAAATACACACAGTTCTGCGCTTGTAGACAGTCTTGTTCGTAAAAATACAAAACGACACTTGACCTTTCAAATGGTTTCTACACGCACAACCTAGCCCCGGAGAGTGGTCAATGGACCGCATTCACATCCGGTGGTAAATTATTCCAGTTCCGGCGTTTACCCATGGGCTATAAAAATAGTCCGGGTATATTCGCCGCCCGTGTTGTTTCTTTGTTAAATGACATTGATCAAGACGCATGTTCGTACGTAGATGACATCTATCTGACGGACGACGAATTATTTCAGCATTTGTCCCGTGTGGACCGCATTATTCTTGAATTTGCGGAGCAGGGTTACAAATTTAACTTTGCTAAATCACACATTGCTGAATTTACCGTTCTGTTCTTGGGTTATGAGCTCAATAACGAAGGTAAGGGCTTAGCCCCCATTTCTTGGAAAAATGTGCACATTTGTGCCCCCAAATACTCTGAAGAAACTTCAGTCTTTGCTGGGTTTCCTGAATTTCGGGCGTACTTACATTCCCGAATATGCCCAGCGTATCAAGCCTTTGTATGCTTTGATACAACCTACTTATTCAAGGTCTTGCTGGCTGCCTGAGCATACCTCAATTCTGCAGTCTTTGCAGACAGACCTTTTGGAGTCTAAATATCTTTTGACTCGTGATAACCACACAAACCTGGTGATTAGAATAATTCCGGGGCGGTGGGATTCACATACTTAACCTTTAATGAAGGTGATACAGTACCCATCGCATACAAGTCACATCTGTACACTTCCGCTGAATTGCGCTTTACATCTGTCGAAAAAGTTCTAACTGCAGTGCAAATGGCGATTCTAAAAGAACGCGCACTGGCACAGGGAAAGCGGATTCTGGTGGTAACACCCTGTCCTGCCCTGGAGGCGGTAACAAAGGCAAGTGTACCGAACTCAAAAGCAATGCATCCCCGTTGGATACAATGGGCTACATCCTTGACGTCTTCGGACGTCACTTTTGTTTTGATTCTTCTCTTCAGACTCAGGAGTTTTTGCAGTATGAATTCGTTCATCCTCCTCCTTTGTTTTTACTACCGCTTGAGGATTACAAATGTGTGATCTACACCGATGGTTCGGCGCAACCGGCCACTGGGTCCAAGCACGCTTATTCAGCTGCATGTGCTATTGTTGCGGGTTCTTTTGTAGATGGAAAGTTCAAATCCTCTGCAGTGCATACTCGCACACTTGGAGATAGTACCGCACAATTGGCCGAGCTGCATGCATTGCTACTTGCACTTGAGTTCGCTTCTCAGGATGAGACCACTCTTATTGTATGTGATTCTTTTTACTGTGTACAATCTTACAATGACAATCTGTTTTTCTGGTCGAAAAACGACTACAAGGACGCAAAAGGGAGCACAATTAAGCATAAAATGCTTTGGGTTTGAGTGGCAGAATTGCAACAACGTCTGCCCCTCACACAGGTGGTTCACACCTTAGGCCATCAGCGGGTGGGCGCACACGCTATTGGTAACGATCTGGCAGATGAGGCTGCCCGTTCAGCAGTGGTCACGTGTTCAGTAGCAGCGGTTACCAGGTCCATGTCTAAAATAGACCCTGTTATATTAGCAGCTATTGCTGCAACCAAGGAAGGTAATAATTACCCTACAGGTTTCCCTTCCAAGTATTCTTACACATTAAGTCCCGATCAGGTTCCTTATGTAACTATACCTGACGTTGGAGATCGGCTGATCCCCAACGCGGACCGCAGGAGTGCCTTGATATCAGCTGCACACGAAGGCATGGCTTCTGCTCATGCAGGTGTGTCAGCTACGGTTTCCATCTTGCAGCAGCGTTATTGGTGGCGTGGGTTATATAAAGACACCCGTGCTTTTGTGCTTTCTTGCGACGTTTGTCAACAGATTAAGCCTTCCACGGTAACACGTCCACCACAAACACCGCTCTGCATTGCTAACAGACCCTTTGGGTGTGTTTACTTGGATCACTGCGGTCCATTCTCATCAGACACTGCCTATAAATACATCTTAGTGGCAGTGGACTCGTGCACACGGTTTCTCTGGGTCTGGCCACAACGGAGTGCTGACGCCCGAAATGTAATCAGGGATTTGCGTGTCTTTGTGGGAATTTTCGCATGCGGCACCTTCCATTCGGACCAAGGTCCAGCGTTTGCCTCTAGGGCTTACAAGGATGCAATGGCTTCGCTTGGGGTGCGGGTGAAATTTTCGTCTCCGTATAGGCCTGAGGGCAACTCTATCGTTGAACGAATGAACCGTGACTTAAAGCAATCCTTAACAGCTAGGGTTATAGGTACTGGCAGGAACTGGCTGGCCCATTTGTATACCGTTCAGCGTGCACTTAATAATCTCCCTAGAAGACCTCTGGGTGGGCGGACCCCATACGAAATGCTCTTTGGCATAAGAATGTTTGTGCCTGACCTTGAGGGTCCAGACATCGCGGCGCAATCCGCCAAGTTTGATGTAGATAACCATTCTGCTATGTTACAGGACTTACAAGAAGCCCGAGACAAACTTGCGACTACACATTTGCCTTCAGCCACAGATCCTGCGTTGCAGATTCCGGTAGCCGGCTGGCTTCCAAAGGTTGGAGAACTGGTTCGAGAGAAGGTTGAAAACAAAAAGAATTTGGCCCCTCTTTTCGTGCACCAGTTCCAGTTCTGGGCTTGAAGGGAACACGTACAGTCATTTTACCACCGCTTCCTGGTCGCAAAGAGAACAGATACATCTCAGTTGAAAATGTCAAGCTACAGCGCCTGGCCGATCCTGAATAGTGTCACACCAGCGGTCTCTTATCCTGCCATTTATCGGACATATGTTCATAGTCCATCTGCGCGAACGATCGCTGATGCTGTAATTGAGATGGTTGATTTGCCTGAATCCTCTACTTTGCCTGAAACTATAATTGATCCCCAACTCTCCACCAACATCGACGAGGACGAGTATACTTATCATGCATCTGAATCGGTGGCGCATCAACCAATAATGCCATTAAGCCAGACTCGTTATTCCTTTGATTCGGATTCCACCTCTTCAAAAGTCCCATCCAAGTTCAGTATTTTTGTATCCTGGTTTAGAGACAATTTTTTGATTCCACCCTGGACATACCTCTGGTTGGTACTTTTCTTGCTTTTTCTGTTCATGTCCATTGGCTTTGTCACCGTGTTTTTCTACTAATCAATGGTCACTATTTACCTGAACGCTCTGCTGTAGACTATGTTTCTGGAACTTTGGCTCCTCATTCCTCGTCTCACATCATGAAGCGTGACCACACATTTGTGAACATTTCAGCTTTTCCAGTTGCTGATGGCATCGTATGGGATGCAGTGAACTATCAAATCCATGGTCCGACGGAAATTATTAATGTACCTAATGTCCTTCGTGTTTCAATGGGTGATGTAGTACAAAATAATATTCATTCTGATGATTGGGATGTGCATGCCGTTGAAGCATTGTTTGCCGATTTAAAATATTACGCATCTTTTAATGCTGAGGATTTATATATGAATTCTGCGAATTATGCTGATTTGTATTGTTACCAACATTGGGGTAATCATTTTCTCCATAAGCCAAGTGCCCTGCGTAGTTCTGTTAACTACACCCAATGGGAACATTGTCCAAACCCCTTGCCAGGTAGCTCACAGGCTCTTCGAAATAAGTTTAACTATTTTACTGATTTTAATCGGTCGAACCCTGCATCCTATTATTTTAGGCTTAATACAACATCAACTCAGAAAATTATGTTAACACACACAAAATTGCTATATTCGGGTTCCTTTTTGAGTGCCCTGGCTGTGGGTGGTTATGAGTACTGGGAGAGTACAGTGGATTTGAAATCTATTTGGGGCTCCAAGCCATGGCAGGTACAAGGAACTGAGGCGTTGCATCGTGCTTGTCTCATCCCTACCCAAATTATGTTCCTAAATGCTTCCATCTATCAAACTACATGTTGGGGCTTAGCTACCACTAAACAATTAAACTCGCCCTCAATTCCATCCCTTTCGAGTTTTCCCAATGATAGCTCACGTTTTAACCTGTCCCTGACGACCCTACAGGCTCTATTACAGAATAATTCATTTAATGTTTCCGGACTGGATCAGTCACCCTGGTTAGTATGGCCTATATCATCTAATGCATGTCAAATGCGTTTTCACGACTCAGGTACTAGATACACACAGGATAGGCCTGATCCGAGATTTATTGCTTCTCGTACTGTCACTACATATTCTGTTGGTAAATTATGCAAACAATGGCTGCAACATTCGTCCCTTGATTCTGTTAAACAACATTTGTCCCTCCTTTCAGGCAATATTGATCTGTCCGACTTTGTTTTGGGACCTCGTGGTCCCCGACCTAAGAGATTCATTTATGAAACGTATAATGAACTCTGGAAGCTATCACAAATGGAAGCTGCTTCCGTCTTCGGGAAATAGATCAAGCAAATTTGGAAAAGGTGCTTGCTGTTGTAGACAATAGTATTAATACCCTGTCTTCTCGCATTTATACTTTAGAGAATATTGTGTCCTCTGTTGTCGATATTGTACAAGATGATGTTTCTGTGTTATATCATGGTCAGAATCAATTGCGCTCAGTTATGCAGTTTGCATGGACTTTACAAACGCTCAAGTTAGGTAAAGTGCCTTGGCATTTTTTGAACACCTCTGCCTTATTTCTACCTTTTAACTTAACTGACAAACAGCAATTTATGTCCATGAAAGATGCAACTTACACTCTATTACATATCGAAAAGATGGATCCTTTGCCGTTCTCTGTTGCAGAACTCGATTCTGCTGTATGGCTAGTCCATGGGGTTATAGCTTTACCATTTTCCTTGTTTGAATTTGACTCGTACATGAAACATTTTCCTGTGGGCCGTTACCGGCCCTTGGGCAGTGCTTTCCTGCATGAACTCTGGTCCTTGCCTTTCATGTATAAATGCCTTCGGGACGGCAAGGAAGTCTTTCTCACGGGGAGTACTGCGACTCGACTATGGGTCATTCGCTATTTGTAAACACATTAAATTGCATGGCTCATGTAGCGTTTCCTCTCCTAATCTTGCTTGTGTGCTGAAAGGTATTCCTGCTCCTGTTATTTCACCTACTTTCACTCTCCTTTCCAATGGTAGTTATTTACTTTTAAATAACGAAAACTGTTGTGGCCTGCAGGCTGGCATTCCTTACATTGTAACAGTTTTGCACAGGGTTGTCTGCTGCAAAAATGTGCTTTTTCCTCCCCCTCATGGCAAGGTTGATATCTCTATTTGGCCTTCCATCCCTACCATGGAAGCAGATTTCAATAGACTGAGCAGAATAAAGGCACTATTATTAAACGAGGAAGTTATGCTCACGTCCGCCCGGGAGACATTCATTCTCCAGGTGGCGAGTACCCACAGTGAAATACAGGCCCTTTTAAACACTAATCTCCCCCAACATTTTGGGGAGTTAATACATACGTATTTTTAACGCATCTAACACTGAAGGCCTGGTACACTTTTTTAAGGTCGTGGGGTCGGGCTTGGTGTCCTCCTTCCAAGCTATTTTTGGTGTCATCCCAGCATTTATACATTCTATTTTTTCCAGCGTCTTTGGCGGTTTCCCATTGATCCTCGCTTTAGCGGCTGGTGTCTTGCTCTTAATTTGCTTTCTGCGCAATGGCTGCTCCCCGATGGGACCTGCTCGATCCAGAACGCCTCCAGCTGCTCCGTGAGCGCCTTTTGGCTGGTTTTGGTGTACTGCCATTGGCGACACTGAGTGTGTCATATACTCTTTCATTCCGCTTTGCGTATTTCACTTGCGTGCAACCTGTGATGACTTGTATCCGCTGTCCTTTCACCTGGACTTTGGATTATTGCCTCTCCAATTCGCCATTGTCTGTTCCGGATTTTGTTCAGTTGATGGGTCCCTTAGAGGCCCATGAGCAGGACTGTTCCGTTGCTGGCTGTATGGCGCGTGCGGCTGCACTGGGGATTTTGGAGCAATGGGATATCTGGGCGGCTGCCCAGGATCTCCTACAACGAAGCTGTTTCGATTATCACGCAAGCTGTCCCGCATTGCTTCTGGATGCTCCCTTTGTTGAGGAGCATTCCTGCTCTTTGATCTCATGGATTGGATAGCATCTATGTTTTTTGACAATTCCAATGATGAACTCTTGGAGGGTATGGCTTTTCTCTGCACTTACACTTTCATGGATTGACCTGCCCTTCGCCGTTTGGGCGCTCCCTGTGCTCCAACGGCTGTGTTTTCCTCTGCAGGGCCTCTGTCTTGGCCGCTGGACTGACCAGGGAGGGTGTCTTGTGGATTGTTATCTGCCTTGTTATGTTGGCCTAGGCCTGGCTGCCATGCTGCTTTTCTTTGCGCACGTTACACTGAGCCGGGCTTCCCTCGCCCTTTGCTCGTGCCAAGTTCTTTTGCACTGTCTGCATTTTCTGTTGTTCACCTTTTTGGGCTCAGTCTGCACAAACATGTACAAGGTCGCATAACAATGTATTTTGGTTCTTCCTGATATGGCCAGTCTTGCGCACCCAGACATAACATTAGGTGCAATTGCCAGGAAGAATTTGATGTGCATTTACTACTGTGGTTTACTAGCGCTTAACACACTTGGAGAAATCCCTTTCAGTGAGAAGAGCTATGATGTCCTGCTGATGTAATTCTGCATCTAGAGACTGAGGTATGGGGGTTCGCTAGTCAAAGCCCAGAGGTCTTCTATTATTATAATAAACTATCTTACTGCACGGGGAGGGTGGTAATGTTATTTAGACATTTATCCACTGAGTTATGAAATGCTTTCCCCGTTTGTATTCTATGGAATTGTAACAATGCTGCTTATATTAGTCATATGCATTATGCTATTAGTACTGACACGTGTACTGTACATTAGAGCACGTAAGTTGGAATAAACATTTTAACCTATCCAGTGTCTCTTCCTACGCACCTTGTGGACAAGTACGAGTGAGTGACGAAAGAGTGTTCTTGCTTCTGTGAGTCCTGAGATAAAGATACCGTGTTCTGGGTTGTCCAAACATTAGTACTTGGGTGCTAATGGGATGCTAAGCTAGTTGGGTTGGGGTTTTTGGGTGCTACGGTATATGGTGGCAAACCACTGTATTCCGGGGTCCCATTTTCCTGTGCATAGCTCTGTGTATGTGCAGAAACCTTATGACAGGCGGGTAGGGCTGGGAGCAAGTCAGCTCTTCTCTGCAGTCTCCTCTGCTGGGCGTCTTCTTTTGTCCTTCTTCTTCGTAGATTGCGGGAAACTGTCTCCTTGGTTCCGGGCTGCCCACTAAATTCTGTATTTAGGGGTCTCAAGGTCAGTAGCCAATGGGCTACTGTCCCTAGTGTGACTACACCCTTGGTGTGCTCACCCCACGAGGGGGAGTGGGCACAATCCCTAATCCTGATTGGAGAGTGCCTGCCATCTGCAAGATGGCGGGCACTGAAGAGTGGGCTTCACCTCGCCTCCCCCACCTGAGGGGTGGGGTTAGCAGAGGTGGGCACACCTTCTGGGCTGCTCTAATTTTTCCCGCCTGTCTTCCCGCCGAAAAGGGGGTGAGACAGGAAGGGGGCCTCTGCTCCTGATAGCAGGAGAGGCTGGGGGTCGTGTTACAAAGGCAGCAAGGCCTTTGAACCTCCCCTGCCACAGATGGCTCTTCCTGACCTGGAGGGAGGTGTGAACATCTCTGCCCAGGAAAGGCTTTGTTTCTGGGCTCAGGGAGCGAATGCTCCCACCCAAGGTGGCCAGAATCATGTCTTGTGGTGGCAGGCTGGTGTTTACCAGTCATGGAACCCACCAGAGGCTGGTTGTTTTTCAGGGAGCCTCTCTAAGATGCCCTCCGAGTGCATTGTATAATATATCCCACACTGGCATCAGTGTGGGTTTATTATGCTGAGAAGTTTGCTACCAAAATGCCCAGAATTCAATAAAGCCATTATGGTGCTGTGGAGTTCCTAATGACAAACTCCCAGACCATATACTCTTTTATGGCTTTACTGCACTTACAATGTCTAAGAAAAGACCTAGACACTGTAGGGGTACAGTGCTCATGCAACTGTACCCTTCACCAGTGGTATAGTGTACCCAGCTAGAGGGGTGTCTTACCTATACCATAGGCAGTGGGTTGCAGGCATGGCACACAAGTATGTGTAGAGAAAATCAAGCACAATAATTGCTTGAGACACTGCGTGCACTACAAACTAAGTTTATGCGAAGTTTGTAAACAATTTTTACACAAGACTTTTCAATCAAAATCCAAGTGTTTTCAAACAAATACTCATACCAAAGTGGTTCAAACAAATGTTATCTTTGTTGAAATGTGTAATCAAAAAACATATCAGTGATTACAAGGATAATACATTGTACATTTTTATACATAATCCATATTCCATGTTCTTCAGTGAAAATACAATATTGTAGAAATGCAGATCAAAGGTGTGCAGCCCAATGCATTTCGGGACCCATCGTCCCTTCTTCGGGGGCCACTAAAATGAACAAAAATGATAACCGCATATTATTGTAATACACTGCACAATGTGATACATAAAGCTACCAAAATCAAAAGACACCCACAACTATGTACAAGAACCAGAAGTACAGGAATGGCATGTCGTAATTGTAGAATGGAGACACGCGTGCCTCAAATTCCATTATATATGTAAAATGAACAACCTAACCAGTTACCACCACCAGTGTACAATGTATTATCCTTGTAATCACTGATATGTTTTTTGATTACACATTTCAACAAAGATAACATTTGTTTGAACCACTTTGGTATGAGTATTTGTTTGAAAACACTTGGATTTCGATTGAAAAGTCTTGTGTAAAAATTGTTTACAAACTTTGCATAAACTTAGTTTGTAGTGCACGCAGTGTCTCAAGCAATTATTGTGCTTGATTTTCTCTACATGTATTTTCATGTGGGATGGGCAGCCCACAGCTCACTGCGTAGCACACCTCCATTGTTTAGTTTTTTTTAAATTCCAGTATTAGTACGTATAAATTGTTCATCAAACATTTCGGTGTGCATCGTCTACCTCCATTTTCATTAAGTACACAAGTATGTGTGCCATGTTGACTCTTCACTTTTCTCTGCACCAAAGAACGCAGACGGAAATGGCAGTGTGTTTGTGTTAAGGTACAGGACCTCTAAGGCCTCTGAGGCCTTCCCTGGTCACAGTGCCCTTGGTACCCATGGTACCTTTTATAAGGGACTTACACGTGGCCAGAGAGGTGCCAATTGTGAGTCCAATGTACAGTTTTGGGAAAGAACACAAGCCCTGGGAACCTGAATGGCAGGGACCCAGGGCACATCAAGTCAAACTGCATCAGAAATCTGGCAAAATTGGGGGGCTTTCTGCAACAGAAACCCAGCTTCCTACAGCTCGGGCCTATCAATATTGTACACGAGAGCCTGCTTGACATCTAGTGTGTGAAGATCTCTTTCTGGTACTAAGTCTGGCTGAAGGGAAAAAAAACAGGCGCTCTATGGTTTGATTGAGGTGGAAAGGGAAAACCACTTTGGGACGGAACTTGAGTCAGTCCTGAGTACTACTCTATCATTATGAACCAGAATGAAGGGTTCTTGTAGTGTGAGGGCTTGCAGATCAATAAGAAATGCTATGGTCACAGAAAAGCTACCTTCCAGTAGTTACGCTTGGAGGGATGATTCTTTTCAGGCCTTCCATGAAGGCTTTAACTATTGGTATGCAAAAAATGGAGGCATGTCCCCTGTTTTGCATAGAAGTGGCTGTGGCTGCTAAAGAGAGCCTTATGGATGGGGAGACAAGACCTGACTTTTGTAGATAAAGCAAGAAGCAGATAATACTCTAAACCACAGGTTTTAGGGGGGCCAGATGTTTAGAAATGCAGTTATCTACAAATCGGTTCCACTCTGATGTATAGCAGGCTTGAGTGGTAGGCCTGCAGGACTCTCAGAAGATGTCCATGCATTCTTGTGGAACTCTAGGACCTCAGGTGCCAAATCGATAGATAGAGCTCTTTTGGGTCTGCATGTCTCATTTGGCCTTGATTCCTGGTGAGAAGGTCCGGCCTGTTGGGGAGCTTATCGCGGTGGTTGATTGACATCTCCAGGAGAATTGAGCACCAGGGCTACCTGGACAAGGTGGGGGCAATGATGATATTTCGGAAAGAGGGGGAGAGATGGAAAAATGTAAGCAAAAATCCTTTACCAGCTCTTCCATGGGACATTGCCCATGAATTGTGAGTGTGGGTACCTGGAGGCGAAGTTGGGGCATTTCGCATTTTCGGGGGTGACTAATAGGTCTATGTGTGGAATGCCCCAGCACAGGAAGCAGTGGAGTAGGACTTGCAGGTGGAGTTTCCAATCGAGGACTTGTGGATGCATCCTGTTGAGCCGGCCAGCCAAGTTGTTGTCCACCCCCGGAAGCGATTGCAGAGTGCGTAATGCCATGTCTTATGAACCAGTAGTCACAGGGGCAGAAAGTGAGTGCTGCCTTGTTTCTAGACGAAGTACATGGCTGTCATGTTGACTGTTTTGATTAGAACTGCCTTACAGTGAATGCGTGGAAGGAAGGCTTGGACGGAGAGATGCATATCAAGGACCTTAAGGTAGTTGATGTGGTGCTCTTTCTGATGCGGAGCCCACACTCCTTGTATGTTCATGTGGTTAAGAAGCACCCTCCAGCCAACTTGAGAGATATCTGTGGTGATGGTGACTTGTGGAATGGGGTCTAGGAAGGGCCTGCCTGCAAAAAACTGTTGCTGTTCCACCACTGCAGAGAGCGCTGGCCTTCATCAACACCAGATCTTTCCACTGACCCCCTGAATGTGACTATTGACTGGAAAGATATTGTTGTAGTGGTCACATGTGGAGCCAGGTGTCGGATACTGTGATGATACAGGATGCTATCATGCCCAGGAGTTGCACGTAAGTTCTTACCCGAAGTTGACGTTTTGGCGTAAAAAGAGGTAAGAGCTGTTGGAAAGCCAAAACTCTCTGTTGACTGCGGTAGGCTTTGCATGCAACTGAGTTTAGTGCCACCCCTAGAAAGATTTGAACTTGAAGGGGTTTTAGATGGGATTTTATTGCCATGTATTGGGAACCAGGGGCTTTGTAGGAGTGAGATCATAGACTGAGTATCTGCTAGAAACTGGTGCCTGCCTGCACTCTTGATCAGCCAATTGTCTAGGTAGGGGAAAACATGCACTCCCTCCTCAAGAGGGCATCTACTACTGCTAGGCACTTTGTGAAGACCCTTGAAGCAGTAGTGACACCGAAGGGAAGTATCTTGAATTGATAATGATGGCCACTTATCATGAAATTGAAGTAGTGCCGTTGAGCGGATTGGATGTGGATATGGAAGTGAGCTTCCTTGAGGTTTCATGCACTCATGCAACCTTGTTGAATCAGAGGTATGACATCCTGTTGTATTACTGTATGAAGTGTTAGGAAAGGAGGTAGCAATTGAAGGGCTTGAGGTCTAAAAAGGGCCTAGGAGAGCTGTCTTTCTTGTGGATGAGGAAGTAAGGAGAGAAAACTTCCTTGCCCCAATGGTGATGGGCTCTGGTTCTATAGCTCCTCTGGGGATAGTATTGGAAAGGTGTCCGTTCCATCACCAGTGAATTCTCTGTGGTAAAATCGTCGAAGACGAGGGGTGCATGACCCTGAAAAGAGGCAAGGCCCGAACAGTTGGGAGTAGATCGGTAAGTCGGTAGGACAAACTACAGCGCTGCTTAAAAACAACACAAAACAAGGACTACAGAGTGTAGAACCTGACCCCTCCAACACAGGGATACAACAAGACAAGGGCGTCATGGACCCTCTGCTTTATCAGCTGCAGCAGGGGTGGGGTTCTTCATGAGCCTCTTCTGTGCGGAACTCGGCAGACAAAAGCTTCTTATGAACACTGGAATACAGTGTCCAAAGGAGAGCAAACAGGGGCAAGGAAAACAACAGCTGGGTAAATAGAACAGGGAAAGAAAGAAGGAATATTGTAAGGAAGGGTGAAAAGAAAGGATGGATAAGTGGGTGGGTGGATGAATGTGTATGTGGATAAATGAGTGGGTGAAAGGAAGAGTGAATGAATAGGGGATGGAAAATGCAAAAGGATGTCAGAGTAAAGGGATGGATGGATAACTGGATGGACAGGTGAAAGGATGGCAGAGTAAAGGAATGGATGAGTGGGTGAAAAGTAGGGGCGTGCGAACAATTACGTTCTGCCGGCAGAGTTTGAGGAGCTTTGCCCACTCCGTGCAGAGTTCTGCAAAACTCCACGAAGTGACGCGGAGCGGAGTTTTGTCTCTCGAACGGCTTGCCATGTTAAGTTGGCGACCACTTGTGAGAAACAATTACGCGCTAGACCTCCTCCGGGCGAGATTTCTCAATGCAGGCGGTCGCAGCAGGTTGCGACCGCTCGCATTGAGAAATTTGCTGCTCGTGTTGAGGAAGTTGATGCTAGAGTAGAGTGTCAACTCCAGCGCAGAAAGCAGCTGTGCCCTCTGGCGCGATGCCTATTGCCGTTCGCACTGATTTTACAGAGTGAGACAAACTCCTGGCACTAAAAATCAGTGCGAGCAGTGCGACTTAACAGACTCCGCCGCAGGCGGAACTCCGCGGAGCACTGCAGAGTTTTTCCAACACTTTGCGGAGTTCCGCGGAGTAAAACTCCACGAACTCCGCACAGGCCTAATGAAAAGATGAGTGAATGGATATCAGAGTGGATGAATGGCTGTATGGCAGACTGGATGGCAGAGTTGATGAATGGATGGGGGTGGCAGAGTGAATGGATGGATGGCAGAGTGGATTGATGCTTGGCAGAGTGAATGAATGGTTGGATAGAAGAATGGATGGATTGACGGATGATAGTAGCGTGGATGGATGGATGGATGGACGAGAGAGGATGGATGAGTGGATGGCAGAGTGGATGGATGGAAGGCAGAGTAGATTGATGGATGGCAGTGGGGATGGATGGATGGAAAGAGGAATGGGTTGATTGATGGATGAATGGCAGAGTGGATGGATGGTACAATGGATGGGTGGATGGATGTCAGAGTGGATAGATGTCAGAGTGGACAAGTGGATAGATGGCAAAGTGGATGGATGGATAACTGAGTAGATGATTGGATGGATGGCAGAGTGAATGGGTGGATAGATAGTTGGAAGAGTGGAATGATGGATGGCAGAGTGGATTGATGGATGGCAGAGAGGATGAATGAATGGATGGATGGCACAGTTGATGGATTGATGCATAAACAGCAGAGTGGATGGATGGATGGATGGCAGAGTGGATGGATGGATGGCAGAATATATGGATGGATGTCTAAGTGTAGGGATGGATGGCTGAGTGTCCAGATGGAAAATGGATGGCAGAATGGATGGATGGAGGGCAGAGTGCATGGATGGATGGCAGGGTGGGTAGCAGAGTGGATGGATGGCAGACACATCCTGTATAAGTTTTTTAACATCTACTTGAACACTAATAGGTAATCTCCTGACCTTGTGTTGCACTGGCACTGCACTTTTCCTGAGTATGATTTTATGCACATACCCCTTAAGTTGTTCTAGTTTGTATTCAAATATTTCCTTCACCCCATTCAATATTTCCTGAATGAATTCATCCTCCACAACCTTAGGGGAGAGGAGTTGGTCTAATGGCTAGGGTGGTCGACCTCGAATCTGGGGAACCGGGTTCGAGTCTCGGCAATGACGCTGAACATCCTGTGATTCTGGGCAAATCACTTAATCTCCCCGTGCCTAACAAAAAAAAATGAATGTGTCCTCATGTAACGCAACTGGTGCTATGTAAAGCGCTCTGATACCCGATACCGGGTCAAGTTCGCGCTATATAAAACTCCGTAAAAAAAAAAAAAACATCTGAGAAGGGGCACAGGAGTTAATGATGATATGCACATCATATTGATGTAACCACCCCAAAAATAGAGGTCCAATTGGAGAGGTAGCTGGGTTTTAGGAGCAGAAGTATACTGTTAGTGCACTGTGATTTAGTGTTCTACATATACTTTTCCCTGTATGTTTCTTTTCTCAAATGAAATGTGAGCCTCCATATAACCCAATATGTCAATAGTCCCCCTTTGATACCCTCCTGGAGATGTATCCGTGGGTTTTAAATTAGTTCCTCCCCACTCCCATTCAAACATCTCTCTGGGAATTATAGTGTACATGGATCCAGTCTCTACCATAAGTTGGATCTGATGTCCATTAACTTCGAAAATGGTTGTGGGCCTATTTCTCCTTTTGTTTTCGTCAATCACATTTTTCTTCACAACTCACACTTAAAAGTGTATGTGCCCCTTCTTTGGCTGAAGATGAGTCTTCCGATTTTACAGCCTCTTTGTTTCGAGGCCCATATTTACACATCCTAGCAAAGTGACCTACACAACCACACTTCCTACATTCTTTGTTAACAGCAAAACAATATTTCTAGTCTGACATATAGCCCAAACTTCCTCATTTGTTGCACCTTCTAGATTGTTTAAAACCTTTACTGCTTTTAACTTTTCGGTTTGAAGATTTTAGAACAGCCCCCTCTTCTACTTTGGTTTTAGATAAATTTGTTTGTCCAAAAGCACCAGAAGTCTTCTGATAAAGCTGTCAATTACCTTTTCTTACTGGCCAATGTTTTTCTAAAGTTGCATAATAGTTTTAAGGAATTGCATTATATTGGCTTACCAAGCACCGTTACACACACCAGACAAAAGTCGAGACAAACTACAGTGGAACACTGTATGGTAACACAGAGCATGTCACAGGTATCAGTGGGAAAACTATGCATATATTTTTTATTTTATCCAAAATGCCTGAAAAAGTAAAATTGCTCTGGCTTAAACCGTCTGCAATAAATACATACATAAGTAAATGCATTCACGTTTTTTTGCTTATTTGGTCTTCTACATAATTGTGCATGCTCAAGCATGGCGTGGTTCAGCTGTTCTAGGTTGCTGTGTTGGACAGTGTTGCTTTGACTTATTTTAAAAACACAAGCCATGGTTTCAAGCTCCCTCACGTATTTTGTTATAATTTTCATAATGAAATGTTTTTGTTGCACAGCAACATCATTACGTTTTTTTGTTTTGTTTTGGCAATGTTGAACAGAATCGCCAAAAGTCATTGGCAAAGTCAATAGGTCTCAAAAGTGAGACCTGTTGGCTTTGCCAATGCTTGTTCAATATTACTTTAGATACCAGTTAACAATTTTTAAGATTTGTCTCCACCTTTTTGGTATTGCCAATTACTGTATCTTTTTAACAACACATTTGTGTATTGTCAAAATAATTGTGCATCGAATATAGAGAGTAACATTTAAATTTGCTCACCCCAAATTCTGCATGTCTCATGCACTGTCTATGGTTAATTATGTACTGACAATCAAGGGTAATGTCAGTGGGATGTGAGCTATGCAGAACCACTTAGACGTTATTCTTCAGCCATAGCCATTTACGCTTGCTCATTAGGATCACTTTGGTTTCTAAGATGTATATATGTTATATGTATGTGGTAATTGTACAGAGTGACCCTAACTCAAAGGCAGTGCAACGCTGTACAAGGTCAAAGACAAAGATATGGTCAACAAGTGATTGGAGAGGTAGCTGGGTTTTAGGAGCAGAAGTATACTGTTAGTGAACTGTGATTTAGTGTTCTAAAAACTTGAACATTGTCTCACAAGGAAACCTGGATTACTGGATCCCCGGTATTCTACTGAACGTTTGATGTCACTTATTTGCAGAATAGAATTTTTAAATAAATTGAGCTTTGAAGAAACAGAACTGGCTGAAAACTGAATTAATTGAACATTAGTTACTTTGTTATCCAACTTGACTGCAATAGTACTGGTGCCCTTGTGACAATGACGTTAACTCACCTGCACGTCTTTCCAAGTGGTTATTAGGCTGTTTTCCAAATCCATTTGGGTCACCTGATCATCTTCAATCTGAAAGAAATATGGAATGAAAAATGAAAAGAACATGTAACCCATGAAAAATACAAAATGCTAATAGGTAGAATAACTGAATTAACCTCAGACACTTGTAATTTCTTACACTGCATTCAAGTCAATCGTTTTTTTTTTTTTGCCCATTATGCTGCATTAGACCCAGATTATCCATCTGCAAATCAGCCTTGGTCCAACTCTAGTAGGAACAGTCCAGCCCAAACTGCTAAGAGCAGGTTGCTTTAGATGAGAACAGGAACAACCCCCGCTAGCTTTGGCCTATTTAGGCCTCTTCGTTGATGTATAGCTCGATTCCTATTGCACAGTGAACACAGGATGCAGGTCTGGGCATACACTAAACCCACAGTCATAGCATAGACCACGTCTTTGCCTACCAGGCAGCAGTCTGCCCACCCTATGTAGCCTTAACTACTGTTGTGGCATCTATTTGCAATATGGTGGGAGAACTTCCATTAGACATCAATGCTGGGCAAGCTGCCCTTTCTTTAAGCCTGCTCAGCTCTTTTCTCTATCAGAAACAAACCCCCAAAGTGCGTGATTATGTATGAAGAGAAAAAAACAGTGGCCTAATGCACAGAAAGTTATAACAATGCACATTGGTGTCATTGTTTATTCTCCCTTCTGGATCCGCTATGCCTCACATGCAAAACTGGTCTGCACAGGTCACCATACATGGTAGACCCAGAAAGGGAAAATCTGCATCAGGAGGACAGCCTTAAAGCAGAATAGGGGTTCAGCCCTGTACCAGGTGGCCAACCCTAATGTATGTCAGCACAGCCAGTACAGACTACATGAGGGCACAATCAAGTGGTTTTACCATCTCTAAATACGGTGGTGGAACTGTGACTCTGGTCGGACAGGAGCCTTGCTGATTTTCTGCGCTGCCAAACTCCAAATGAGACCCTTGGTCTCAGCCATATGGAGCTTGCTTCCTGCTGAACTCTGCAGGTAACCGACTGAAGAATCTGTATTCCCAATAATAATTTTCTCAAAACTGTTTAATTATTTTATTAAGACATCTTAAAAAATGAAATTAACATATAAAGGTGAGATTTATAGTTTAGAATGTGGCATGAGATTCACTCCAGGCTGACAGTTATCCGTCACACATGGGGAAAACAGTTCTAACCCAGGGGACGTACTCCTCAAAATCAGCAGTCACACGTTTTGTCAGGTTCTTGTGAAATTATGATTTGTCTAAATGCCTGGCAAGGAAGGAAACTAGACTGCTGAGTGATAAATATGTTCTATAGTAAAAAGGGAAGTAGCATCCAAGAAGGGCACAAAAAAAATTATTCTTGCTCTTGCATACAGAGGACCTAATGCAGATATTGGCATTCGTAAATTACACATCAGGAATCCAGAAATCTACTCCAAGTATAAGAGTAGCCCCATGGGAATAGATTTCCAACTTTATGAAGGCCGTCTTTATGAATCAGGCCCAGAGTGGCTGAAACATCTAAGTTAGGAGCATAGTGATGCAGGGGGCAGGAGCTTATCAGTCACATCATCACAAGAGCAACAGACTCAGACCCATAGAGGTCTTCCACCTGGGAAAATCTTTGAGCCCAAGGAAAGGGGCTGCACAGAGGACTTCAACTTTCTTTTCCGCCACTCAGATGATTTTAGCTGACTTTGCAGGTGGTGCTGGAAGTGGCTGCCCTCAATGCACGGGGAAAGCTGTACTGGAAGTCAGCGGCTTCTTTGAGAGCACCTATTTTGGAGTCTGTGGAGGCAAAGAGTCGACAGAAGTAGGGATCAGAACAGCTGGAGTCACAGAACCCACAGAATCGGGTCCACTCTTGGGGGTCAGACAAAGGAGTCAGAAATTCTGACTTTATCTTTCCTAATAATAGGGAACCTCATTGAGACTCCAAACTGTCCCAGAAGAGGGATTGTTTCCTTGGGGAACAAGACGATTTTACTTTCAAATGAGGGATTTGAAGGAGAGATCTCTTGGGAGAATGTACTCAGTCCAAGGACTTACCTGATTGAGGACAAGAATAGTTTATTGTTGACCTTGGCCAAAAATAGCTTGGACAGGAGTCACACGCTGAGGAGTTTGAGCGGATCCAGGACACCATGTGCACATGTTTTAATGTCAACGACATCTTTGTGTGGCATCTGTGACAGAGTTTACCCCCTGAAATCGTACAAGGAGACATCTGACCTAGTTGCAGACATAGACCAACAAGAAGTGACACCAATGAGCCTGTTGGTGCCTTACATACTGAATGTCACTACCAGGGTATGTGGTACTTCGGCTGAGGTCACCTGGTGAAACTAGAGAGATATTGCTGGGAGAAAAGGTTTGGGATCCAGACTAGTGCCTGGAGGATATTAAGAAGGTGAGGAATCTGGGGAAAGAGGTGCCTCTCTGAAACTTATAGTTAAGAAAGGGTTTCCATTCGAGTGCTCAAAAAGAGCGTCTAGGTTCTGAAAAGAGGGTATCTGAATGTGTATAAGACTCCAAGAATGATCTCCTATACAAATATTCTGGAGATGTTATATTTCGCCCTCTGGTCCATGATCTAATTTCATATCTCTTTACCGGCAAAAATGCTGCTTCATGGGGACAATTACTTGATGTCATTTTGAAGCTCTTCCTTATCAGTGCATGAGGTAATAATTTCTCCACAGCGTTTCACCATATTTTAGCAATATAATTAATGCCTTATTTATGTTTTCTCTTAAACAACCTTTCAAGTAATTAAATCTTGCTTTTGTTTGATAAGAAAATCAATTTTTCTTCCCGGTTTGTTTTCACTGATTTGGTACACTTTAAAGTAAAGTATTATAAATATTTGTTTCTGGTTTTTTGTACAGAATTATTTTTCTAGTTGACAGTAAGGGAATTCATTTGTCCTCTTTTTTTATTGGCAGGCCTTTCAACCATTATCATAACTTTTAATCACCCATTCTTTGGATTGTTTGTAGGGTTCTCTCCCTAGAATGTCATAAGCACCTTAATCCTGATGAAGAACCCAGTCAAATAACTCTCTTGTTTGAGGGACAACACGCAACTTACTTACTACTGGACTGCCTCAACATACAATAAACCTTGCATTCTTAAATTTGGATCACCATATTACCAATTACCAAATCATTACAAATGTATTTTGGTCCCCTTTATCACAATAGCAACCAAAGGTCATTTGTCTGTTGTACTGATGTTTTATACTCCATTGTACACATGCAAAACACATGAGCACTGCACCTTCATTTCACTTTGTTTTGTAGTACCTTACATTCACTGTAAATACAATTTTATTTTTTGCCTCACACTGCCAATGCTTTATGCTTAACTTGGTTTGACTTGCTCAACTAGTTTGCTTCATATTTTACACATTTCAGTGTAGTTGTGTTGATTTCTGTGATTTTACCAGAATCCTTCCATAGGAGATCTTTCTTGGAGTCCTAAACAAAGTAAGAAATCCTCTTTTCAAAATATGTTTGCCCTTTTTTAATCACCACACGGTCCACCATTTTTAACTATCAGCATCAACATGGAAAGCATAGACCACAGGCATCATGCATAGACCACAAGGATGCAGGGAGGTGACCACACTTAATTTCAAACTTTTGGATGTTTGCCTCCTTATTTATCTGCTTGGATCCTGTCATCATGCTATTTGCACTCCTGAAAGAGGGATTTATATTTTCATTGAACCATCTCAAGTGATCTACCCACATTGATGTTATGCCAGTAATGAACATGAGAACCTTGAATTATGAAAGATTTTAAAATAATGGATTACATTTGGAATTCAGCAAACAAGTAGATGGATTCTAATTCAATAAATTAGGTTCACTCTCAGAACATTTTCAAGCATTGTTCACAGAGTGGGTTTGCAATAATAAAATAACTTGCAATTGTGGTATCCGAGTTGACTGCAGGGATGCACTTAGCACATACACTTTGATTCTAATGAACCAAGATAGAAGCCATGCAGGAATTTGAATACCATCAAGAGATTCTTGAGCAATATTCTATTCTTAAGTACAAGCCAGTGGCAAAGAGGAAAAGTTATCAACTCTGAATTAGGTAAAGAAAATACACCCTACTCTGGAGAAAATAAATGCTTTTCTTGCTTTTGTGCCCAGATGGATTCCAGAGAGAGGGACTCTCTTGGATGGACCTAGAAAATATTTCTTCCATTCCTCGCAAAGTCACAGTGAATGCAGGAATGCTGTGCATCGGAGGAATTGATGCACTCCCTTAATGTTATTTGACTTGATCAGCCAATCATTCAGACAAGGGCTGACAAAGATATCTTGGATCTTGAGGTAAGACCCTATTGATGCTCAATGTTTGGAGAAGACTCATAGGGCAACCTTCAGACCAAAAGGAATCAAATTGAAGAAGAGTCCTCACTTGAAACACTGGGTACATCTGTGTAATGGTCATAATGGAAGTAGAAATCCAGTAGGTCTACAGTGTACAGTAATTGCTTTTTCTTGATTGATGGGCTTTTAGCTGTAGAGAAAGCATTAAAAAAATGTCCTTCTTAGTCCAGAATCTGGGACCATGTCCTAGACCCAGTAAAGGACTTAAATTTCTGGCCAGGCTTTTTATTATCAGGGAATATACTGAATATATTGTCTCTATTTGTTAAGCTGTTGGGAGTTATTTCTATTTCCTCATTGTTGCAGATGAAGGCATATTCTTGCTGCAACTGAATCTGGTGTGATGAACTGCATCTCTTATTTGACTTAAAAAATATAGATTCTTATTTTAAATTGTAATATTTTAAATTGTAAAATGGAAAACCTTAATTACCTGTAACTGTAGTTCTCTAGTATTGGCATCTTTCATGGATTCACATGTTTGATTTATTTCCTGTCATCGAAGTGGTAGGCCCATGGTACAAGTAAAATATACTAATTCAACACTAATCCTTTATGGGTTCCGGAGCAGCGTGCTACTCGCCGAAAAAGCGCTTTGATGCCTCATCAGGGGTAGTAAGCACTATATAAATGCAAATACAATACAATACAGCATGTCCAAAATCTTACTTTGGACCTCAGGTCTGAAGGAAATGAATTTCAACCATCTTTGGTTCCGGACAACAGCTGCTCCAGCTAGTTGGTGGAAGCAGATGGATGCTACATCTATTGCAAAATCGATTATCTCTGAAGATATTCTCTCTCCCTCGCCAGAAGTATTTTCTTAATGTAGGATTTCTTATCTAATGTATTCTTCTATGTCCGATCACATGTGCCTATCGTACCGACTGATGATAGGTGTATGAAATCACAACGCATGCCATTACAACGCGTTACCATTACAACACAAACTTTTACAACGCATATGCCTTTTGCAAATTTCGTTGTAATAGCATGATTGGTAAAGGCATATGCGTGATTAAAGTTAAGCTTGAAAATACAAGTATTTTACAGGTAAGTATAAACGATATATATATATATATATATATATATATATATATATATATATATATATATATATATATATATATATACATACATCAGAGTTTCCCAGATACAGGACCGCACTCCGCAGAAGGTAAGTTCAAAAACCTTTATTTGTGAAAGGCCTGCGGCTTCCCATCCCCGCATAAAGTCCCTGGCCTTACGCGTTTCGAAGCGTCTTTGCTTCTCATCAGAGGCCAAAATAAAGGTTTTTGAACTTACCTGCTGCGGAGTGCGGTCTTGTATCTGGGAAACCTGTGATGTATATTTAAACGCGGCGGTTCCAGGCCGCGGGGACGACGCACCGCCCATAATCAATTAAGGACTCGCAGAAGTAAACTCTTCAAATCTGCATGAGCACAGCAGGCGAAATAATTTAGGCATATGGAATCCTATCCTGGAGCCCACTGGAGGGCTGTAGAAAATGATGTCCCAGATTGCGTGCAGCAAACAAACCCACTGGAGGGTTTAAACCGGCTGAAAAATACAACAAATCCCAGCGTGCATCTTTCAATGAAGTTCTATTAAGAAGGCACACCGGAAGCCAAGAGAAATGGAGAAAGCACGCATGGAAATGTGGGAGCCTTGGACAAATTATTTGCTGACACGGCCTCTGATGAGAAGCAAAGACGCTTCGAAACGCGTAAGGCCAGGGACTTTATGCGGGGATGGGAAGCCGCATGCCTTTCACAAATAAAGGTTTTTGAACTTACCTGCTGCGGAGTGCGGTCTTGTATCTGGGAAACCTGTGATGTATATTTAAACGCGGCGGTTCCAGGCCGCGGGGACGACGCACCGCCCATAATCAATTAAGGACTCGCAGAAGTGAACTCTTCAAATCTGCATGAGCACAGCAGGCGAAATAATTTAGGCATACGGAATCCTATCCTGGAGCCCACTGGAGGGCTGTAGAAAATGATGTCCCAGATTGCGTGCAGCAAACAAACCCACTGGAGGGTTTAAACCGGCTTAAAAATACTACAAATCCCAGCGTGCATCTTTCAATGATGTTCTATTAAGAAGGCACACCGGAAGCCAAGAGAAATGGAGAAAGCACGCATGGAAATGTGGGAGCCTTGGACAAATTGTTTGCTGACACGGCCTCTGATGAGAAGCAAAGACGCTTCGAAACGCGTAAGGCCAGGGACTTTATGCGGGGATGGGAAGCCGCATGCCTTTCACAAATAAAGGTTTTTGAACTTACCTGCTGCGGAGTGCGATCTTGTATCTGGGAAACCTGTGATGTGTGTGTATATATATATATATATATATATATATATAGATATATATAATATATATATAGATATATATATAGATATATATATAATATAGGTTTATATTTCCCTGTAAAATACTTACATTTTCATACTAAAGGCATGCATGGATTTTTATATATATATATATATATGTATGTATGTATGTATGTATGTATGTATGTATGTATGTATGTATGTATGTATATATATATATATATATATATATATATATATATATATATATATATATATATGTTTAAGAAAGTGCCCTCTTTTGCATGGTTGCCCTTACTTTTTGCTAAACTGCTGATGTGCTTTGACTGAGTGTGCCATGGGTTCCTGCCAACCTGGTACCCAGGCCTATGTTCTTTCCCTAAACTGCATTGAAAACAAAACCCAATTGGCACTCTTTGGCCACAAGTCAGTCCCTTGTAAATGGTACCACAGGTACCAAGGGCACTGTGGCCAGGGAAGGCCTCTAAGGGCTGCAGCACTTATTGTGCTGCCCTTAGAGGCTCGGTACCTGACACACACACACTGCCTTTGCAGGCTGCGTGTTTTGTTGCACAAAAAAGTGAAGAGTCAACGGGGCCACATCCCTGTGTGCCATGCCTACAACCCACTGCCATGGCATAGGTCAGCACCCCTCTAGCTGGGTGCACTATACCAGTGGTGAGGGTACAGGTGCATGAGCCCTGTGCCCCTACAGTGTCTAAGCCAATTCTTAGACATTGTAAGTGCAGTAATGCCATTAAGAGTATATGGTACTGGGTTTTTGTCATTACGAACTCCACAGCACCATAATGGCTTTACAGAAAACTGGGAAGTTTGGTATCAAACTTCTCAGCACATTAAACCCACACTGATGTCAGTGTGGGATTTAATGAAACATTCACACAGAGGGCATCTTACGGATGCCCCCTGAAAAAAGACCTAACACTAGTGTTCAGTCTGAGTGGCTGCTCGCCAGCTGCCATCTCCAGACATGTTTCTGGACCCCTGGGTCGAGAGCCTGCTGCTCTCGGGGTCTGAAACAATGAACATCCTGGGACGAGGTGCCAAGCCTCCTCCCCAGGATAGGCAGGGTCCACGAAGAGGAAGCTTCAAAGGCTTGTCGCCTTTGTGAGCTTCCCTAGGCCTTTTGCTGCTTCCAACAACTGCCCGCCACAGGTTCTGACCCCCACTTTGGATGGGAGAATCGGCGGGAAAACCAAGTGAGGAAGGGAGGTGTGCCCACCTTTGCCAACCCCATCACTCAGGTGGGGGAGGCAAGGTGAAGCACAACTCTCAGTCCTCGCCATTTTGCAGATGGGGGACCCAGCCAACCAGAGTGAGGCATATGCCCCCCTCCCACTGGAGGGTGGCATATTAGGGGGTGTACCCACCCCAAGGAAGGGATCTATTGGTCCCAACCTTTACCTTTCTGTAACGCCCCTAAATCTAGTATTTAGGGGCAACCCTGAACCTTGCCTCCTCAGACAAGAACCGACTAAGAAGAAAAGAAGAAGAAGGACTGAAGAAGCCGTGCTAAAGCTAAGAAGAGGAGGATGCCCACTGACTTGGCCCCAGCCCTACCGGCCTGTCCCCACCTCGAACCTGCAGAAGCAAAATCCCGGTGTGTCCCGCAGCCAGCAACCTCAAGAATCAAGAGGACCTGCCCTGCCTTCCACCGAAACAACTCTGTCTCCCGTGAGCACCGGATTTGCTCACCCACAGACTCTGGCTCCAGCCAAATCAGCGAGTCTGCACCACTCTGCACCCGACGCCCACGGCCCGAGATCGAGAGGCCCAACACCACAAGGAGGTCTCCCCAGAAATCCTGACCTGGATCTGGTGATCGCTGACCTGCCTCGAATCTCCCAGCGAAGCCTGCAGCCTCTTTCTGGAGGATCCCCCCCGACCACGACCGGAGCTGGTAAGAAAAACCCAACGCCTAAAGACACCCCTGCACCCGAAGTCTCACGGCCTTGCGTGGACCAACCGATAGTGTCCCAGCATCCCCAGGCATCCCAACCTACCTCTCAAACCAGTGGTCACCTCCAGAAGATCTCCGTCCCCGAGCCTGCAGTCTTTGTTGAAACCGGAGAATCCCCATTGAAATCAACAGGGCACCCAACACCAAACCAGCACCCTGCAGACAGCCGCCCCTGCACCGCTGCAGGTGTAGTTTGGGTGCT
Source organism: Calotriton arnoldi (assembly GCA_963921515.1). Lineage (NCBI taxonomy): Eukaryota > Metazoa > Chordata > Amphibia > Caudata > Salamandridae > Calotriton > Calotriton arnoldi. Next base: position 946,564 of record CAWUFW010001895.1, read on the forward strand.
AAAACAGATCCCTCTTTGCCCTGAGCTAAACCCCAGGAGCTTTGCTCCCACAACCTTGTGGCCTGCTCGTGAGCAGCCACCAACCGGAGGCCCCCTATCTCCCATTGGAGAACATTGGGCCTCAGCACTCTGCACCCGGCCGCCCTAGTGCCGATGAGTGTGTTTTGAGAGTGATTCCTTGACCCTGGGGGAACCCTGGTTCTAACCCCAGAATACCAACTCCCACAACAAAGTACTTACCTGTTAACCGATAACTTCATTTCTCTCCATAGGAATACATTGACTGTTTTTCCTTGAAAAATGTTTTAAGTGTGGAGTTGGTTTTGTATGGAACTTTGAAAAACTGCAAAGAACTAAAAATTGCTTACTTACCCTTTCTCTAGGAAACATCCCAGTGTGATATCTAGGTGTATCACACTGAGTAGAAAAAGTAATCCAGAAAGTAATCTGCAAAGTAATTCAAAGTAATCTCACAGTAATTTCCACTGTATTGAAAGCATTTACAAACCTGTAAAAAAATAATTTTCATTCAGCTTGCTTGTATTGTTCAACCTGCCTTGAAAATTATCATATACACTTGCCTGTGCCAGGCTTGCTTGATTCTAGGAACTAAATAATATTTTTATACAAATCAAATTGGTCTGAGTTCAGACTTTAAGTGTGTGACATCATTTGCTGATTGAGTGTGTACAAAACATGCTTAATACTACCCTCTGATAAAGCCTTACTGCTCGCCCACACTACCACAAATAGAGAGTAAGGTGCTATCTACTTTTACCTCCCTTTGGGGTTCCACTGGACACTGTCCACACTATACCTCATTTTGGTATTATATATATATAGATATATATAGATATAGCTATATATATATATATATATATATATATATATATATATATATATATATATATTTCCAATGGCTGGCACGCAGTCGAGCGGGTCATGCCCCCTCCGTAAAATGTTTCAGAAAAGCTCCGTTTTGCCGGGGGCCCCCAACCCTGCAGGGCGGGCTCTGTAAACAGGAGCGGAGGATCCTGTAAGCATGGGTTTCACCAGAACAAGCAGAGCCCAATTCCGACTTCCATTTAAAGATGACTTTTTATTCGTCAAACGTGGCAGCAATGACATCACTCATTTAATCCTAACATGTTTCAGCTAATCGCCTTGTTCACAGGTGAGTGTGTATTTTCAATCCAAGTGGTCACATGGCCGTTCACAAGTTCCTACCGGCCCCAGAATGCACCACAAGGATGGTATCATGACGTGACATGGTGCAAAATTCATTTGTGCTTAATAGCGTTATTTTCAAAACATCAATGTCACAAAAAGTACTGCCATAGACCCCTGGTGCACACTGTTAAAAATATAATTCGCAAAGTGCATAGTTGCTGCCACGCTATAATTTTACTTGCTCAAACTGCGGAATCTTCAGAGAGAGCGAAGCCTCTCTTGTCTCCCTTTCTCGCTCGCAGTGCCAATTCACCTCGGAAATCCACTGGCTGGCACGCAGTCGAGCGGGTCATGCCCCCTCCGTAAAATGTTTCAGAAAAGCTCCGTTTTGCCGGTGGCCCCCAACCCTGCAGGGCGGGCTCTGTAAACAGGAGCGGAGGATCCTGTAAGCATGGGTTTCACCAGAACAAGCAGAGCCCAATTCCGAGTTCCATTTAAAGCTGACTTTTTATTCGTCAAACGTGGCAGCAATGACATCACTCATTTAACCCTAACATGTTTCAGCTAATCACCTTGTTCACAGGTGAGTGTGTATTTTCAATCCAAGCGGTCACATGGCCGTTCACAAGTTCCTACCGGCCCCAGAATGCACCACAATGATGGTATCATGACGTGACATGGTGCAAAATTCATTTGTGCTTAATATCGTTATTTTCAAAACTTCAATGTCACAAAAAGTACTGCCATAGTCCACTGGTGCACACAGTTAAAAATATAATTCGCAAAGTGCATAGTTGCTGCCACGCTATAATTTTAATTGCTCAAACAGTGGAATCTTCAGAGAGAGTGAAGCCTCTCTTGTCTCCCTTTCTCGCTCGTAGTGCCAATTCACCTCGGAAATCCGCTGGCTGGGACGCAGTCGAGCGGGTCATGCCCCCTCCGTAAAATGTTTCAGAAAAGCTCCTTTTTGGCGGGGACCCCCAACCCTGCAAGGTGGGCTCTGTAAACAGGAGCGGATATATATATATCCTTAAATTCCCACAACACTAAAATTACCCTTGCCACCCCAAAACCCATTCCCACCCTAAACCATAAAATTACCCTTGCCACCCAAAACCCCATATCCACCATAAAACCTAAAATTACCCTTGCCACCCCACAGCCCCTATCCACCCTAAACCCTAAAATTACCCGTGCCACCCCAAAAGCCATACCCACTCTAAACCCTAAAATTACCCTTGCCACCCTAAAACCCTACCCACCGTAAACCCTAAAATTACCCTTGCCACCCAAAAACCCATACCCACCCTAAATCCTAAAATTACCCTTGCCACCCCAAAAGCCATACCCACCCTAAAACCTAAAATGTGTCTTGCCACCCCAAAACCCTATTCACCCTAAACCCTAAAATTACCCTTGCCACCCCAAAACCCATGCCCACCCTAAACCCTAAAATTACCCTTGCCACCCAAAAACCCCTACCCACCCTAAAATTACCCTAACCATCTCGAAATTAATGTGTTTTTTTACCACATCGACGATGTCGGTAACAATGTCGTAGCCTGCACCATCAATGGTTTTCTCGTCGGCTGTGGCACTGTAGCCGGCAAAGTGGTAAGGATCATACCCGGGGTTGGTGTAGTCAATATTGTTGCCGATGGCTTCTAAAGTGTTGTCATCGAGCTTGTCGACAAGGTTTTCACTGGTGATTTACCCATCGGTGATGGTTTCTCTGTCGCTGATGACTGCTCGGTCGATGGTGCTGAGGCAGGTTTTTTTAAATTTAATCTAATTGTGGGATGTATGATGAAACTACGCATGCCATTACAGCACATGCCTTTACAATGCATCCTTAACAATGCATATGGCTTGACATTGCATGCCTTTACCACGCAAAATCTTACCAAGTATATGCCTTTATCATGCATGCCTTTACAACGAAAATGTAAGTATTTTGCTGGTAAGTATAAAGCCGATATATATATTTATTACCTACTGGCAGTTGCCAGTAGGTATTTATAGGTAGGGCCTAGTTTCCACAGAAAATTTCAAAATTAGTACAGCTGCTGTGTTGAAAGTTTTGAGGTGATTCGTTATTTAAAAAAAAAAGAAAGGTGGTGACCCCTTCGTCACACTGTCTACAGGGACCTGTGTTACTTCCCTATGCTGTAAACTGGAAAAAGGAAAATCTTCACTAGGCTTTAAATGGCTTGAAATAGCCTTCTCCAAAGACAGAAGCAAGCAGAAGAGAGTCAGCCTCTTCCAGAAAAATACATTGCCGTTTGTCACTTTGAGGGACTTAAACTGTTGTGCAGATACGAAGATTTGAAGGAAGGGTTTGTTGCCATTTTCTTTCTATCACAACCAATTTATTTTAGGATATCTGATACTTATGTAGGCGATCCTATCAATATTATCTGTTAAAGGTAGGTTGAGGATTTTTAGTAGGCTTTTAACCCATGTAACGTAGCTATAAAACTACTAAGTTCCCTCGCCACTGATATGAAGGTCTGCTGATGCAGTTTCTGCATGGACTGAGATTATTTTGTCTCTCTGTGAACATTTCCAGTTATTCTTGCCTAACATCAGTAAGATAGTTCAGGATAACATTCCCCATCTTATACCAAAATCATCTATCTTACCTTCTCAGAGTTGCTACAACTTGTTGATTTCAAGGTCAAAGCATAGCACAAACCATTTTTGTATAATGGAGCGCATCTTTTTAATGACTTTCTGTTATTTTGGAAGAAAGGATTTCAAATGAGTATGATTTTCTTTTTTGCTGCAGATACCACAACTGTGACAGAGAGAGTTTGATTTTGGAGTAAATTGTATCACTGAGTGAATCCTTATTTATACACACTTATTGCTGTGGAAACGTCCTCGTAAAAGGCGATGTTACAAGGAACTGCTTGACTGATTTTTGGAAACCCAGCATCAAGGACTTGTTACTCTCAGAAGTCAAAGGAAATTTCAACATCCTGAAAATGACTGAAATCAAGTCTTGGGTTGACGAAAGTGGAAATAGAAGTAACTCTGCAGCCTTACCGTTTTCTTCTGCAAATTAAACAATGTCATCAAGTTGTGGTGGCTTAAAGTGTCTTCATCTAACAGCAGGAGGAGACGGAAAAAACATATGCCCAATTTTGGTCAGATGATGTATCTGGGCTCACAAAAATGGAGTGCTCGTTATTAGTGTGCAAAGTTCCATAACAAATTATTCAGAACAAATAATTTTATAATTTAGCAGGGACTATTGTCATATCAACTCTGTCTAGTCAACACAATTGATTTGACAAAAAGAAAGAGAAGGAATTTTTCATCTGATGTATTTTACACAGAATAGTCAATGTAGCAACAGTTCCAAAAACACATAGGTGTTGTTCTTGGGAACTGCACAGTGCAAGCGAATAAAGTAAAAAAAATAACCAAAGAGTGCATTTACATTATAGATATTATATATACAAACACCATAACCATCAGTAAATAAATTCTTTAGAGTCCAGTGCAATAAATGTCCCGACTTTCAGCTTGTCCTACAATTAATGAGAAATGGTTATGGTCGTGGTTCTATGTGTGGTAATAATTCTGATGGGGCCTTCCTCAGGCCTAAACAAAAACTGTAGGAATGACACATAGAAAGGGACAAAAAGAGCAAACTACAAAAGATGAAAAGGAGAAAGAAGGAGTGAGAGACAAAGAGGAAATGTAGAGCCAGAGGAATTGAACATAATAACAGACGCAAAACTAATATATTACAAAAAAAGAAAATAGATATCCTAATCCGAGTGAGACAAATTAAACCAAAGTGACCAAATTAAAGGAAACTGAATGAAAAAATGTAACTGGGATGGAATGAGGGAGGGGGTAAGAGACTGAGAAAACATGTGGGAAGGAGAAGAAGAAGGAATTAAGAAAAAAGGAAGGTAACCAAACAGGATATGAGACAGGAATAGAAAAGGTAAAACAGAACAAATTATAGGAATAAAAAGTGGAGAAGGAATGAGAAAAGTGACCCTTTTGAAGAGGAAAAAGGCTGAATAGACAGCATGGCTGGCAATGGAGACAAAAAGGGGCCTTACATGAAAGACTCGGACGTAGTTGTCAATCAGATCCTCCATCACCTTCACCTCGTGCTCTCCCTTGCCATCTGTCTGGAAAAGGCTGGGTGCAAACAGCAGAGAAAGGTTTTTGGTGCACATCTGGTTGAGGTCAGCACATTTCTGCACCCTGGGACATGGGAAGGCAGATAAAGAAATATGGCATGTTATGAGCAGATGTGCTCCTGTGGCTAAAATACGAATATAGTAGAGGATACATTAAGGACCTCTGATGATTCCAACAAACCCGCTTCACCTAAAGCACAGCTAAGCCAAGTAAGGAAAAAATGGGCAAATAAAAAAATTCCAGACATGTTTAAGAAGAAGGTCATCCCTCCACTCCCTAATGAATCCTTTCTGGGCTCAATTCAGTTGCCAGATACCTCTAATCAGACTCTGGAGGGCAACTCAGTGACTCATAAATCCGAATGTGGTGTATGAAAATAGATTTGGTATTTTATGTTCGCAGGACGAACGTGCGATTGATAATGAGGAGGGGCTTACTGATGTCCATTCCAGCATGCCCCTAGATTTAGCAAATCTAATGAGGGTAATTGAGGGGCTCAGGGATGAGGTCCAAAAATTGAAACTAACTGTAAAATCTCTAGAAGAGAAAATTGGTGAGATTGAGCCAGTAAAGGGGGATCCAAACAACGGTAAACTGGTTGCAACTTAGGGGGGATTAAACACTTTAGCCCCTAGCTGCCGTCTTTTAGTGATAGTGCCTCCACTCATAGATTCCCAGCTATTTCTAGTTGGTCAGGGACATACAGCCCCAAGCCTCCAAACGAACCATGTAGATCATGATCAACCTGTACAGTCAAATCTACGTCCTGTAGCCGCTGGGCTCCAAAGAGAACCAATGATATTGCAGATGTCTGAGAACGGAGGGCAGGATGCTGGCCAAAGAATGGTGATAGGGTGGGTGGACGACCCTTGCAGAACCAGGGTTTAAGTTGGGGAAGGTTGAGAGGGTAATACTGGGTCTGGTAATTATCAGCGCCATTGTTTATCTCAATACTCACAACACTCACACCGCTTGCATCAAAGTCAAGAGAAAGGACAAGGAGACATGGGGTACTACCCATGTACTTCAGAGGAGGGACAGTTCTTTCTGACCCAGATCCCTAAGATGGCCCAAAGGTTGTGGGAAGACCACATCTCTATAACCAATAAAGTAATCTACTGGCCTAGGGTTGTGAAAGGGTTTTATTCAATTATTATGAGTGAGATCCAACGGATGAAGCTCATTGAGACCAGAGGCCAATGTTGTGATGTAGTGAGAGTTATTTTGAAGAACCAGGATCTGGTTAGTGGGCCTACTGTCTATGGATGCTCGTAGGATTTGTAGTGCCACGACCCAAATCCAGATTAAGTATAGGCCCGGTTATGAGACCCAGTATGCCTTTGGATGTGCTGCCCAGGTTCCTGTTGGTTGTAGTGGGCTAGGAGACAATGATTGACTGACCTCAACCAATTCCAACTAGGGGAATTCCTGGAAGTAGCTAGCAGGATGGGTCTGGATCCAGTGAACTACAGCCCCTGGGAAGGGTGAGACCAAGGTTAGCAGCAGCAAAATCAAATATGTAGGAAGCTGGCTCTGTACATACTATACCAAAGTAAGGTATAGTGTGCACAGGGTCCAGTGGATCTCCAAAGGTAGGCAGAGGTAAAAGTAGATAATATCTTACTCTTTATTTGTGGTAGTGTGGGCGAGCAGTAAGGCTTTATCAGACTGAACTCGGACCAATTTGTTTGTATTAAAATATTATTTAGTTGCATTTTATTTTCTAGAACCAAGCCAGGCCTGGTACAGGTAAGTGCAATTGTACTTTACAAGAATAATGCAGTAAAATACAGTACGTATGCAGTTGAAAGCAGTTTGAATTACTTTTCAGTTAATTTTCAGATTACTTTGTACGTTACTTTTCAGATTAATTTTTAAGTTACTTTCTCTACTCAGTGTGATATGCCTAGATATCACACTGGGACATTTGCTAGAAGAAAGGTAAGTAAATCAGTTTTTCTCCATTTGCAGTTTCTTAGGGTTAGAACACACACTTAGAACAATTTTCACAAGAAAGAAGTTCAATACAGTCGTATGGGAGAAAACAATGTTATTGACGTAATGGTAAGTACTTAGGTTTGGGAGTTGGTTTTCTGGGGTTGGATCAAGGGTTCCCCCAGGGTCAAGGATGCACTCTCAAAACACCCTCAGCGGCAAAAGGGCAGCCGGTTGCAGAGTGCTGAGGCCCAATGTTATCCAATGGGGGATGGGGGCCTCTGGTTGGTGGCTGCTCACGAACAGGCCACAAGGATGTAGGAGCAAAGCTCCTGGTGTTAGGCTCAGGGCAATGGGGGATCCAGTTTAGCACACAAGGTGCACCCACAGCGGCACAGGGGCTTTGGCGTCGGTGTCCAGTTGTTTTCAATGGGGATTCAACGGTTGCAACAAACACTGCAGACTCAGGGACGAAGATCTTCTAGAGGCGACCACTGGTTGGAGAGGTAAGTTGGGGTGTCTTGGGATGCCGGGATACCGTCGGTTGGGCCACCCATGGCTGTGAGACGTCGGGTGCAGGGGTGTCTTTTGGCATCGGTTTCCTCTTACCAGTTCCGGTCGCGGTCGAGGGGATCCTCCAGAAAGGGTCTGCAGGCGTCGATTGGAGACTTGATGCAGGTCAGGGATCACCAGATCCAGTTCAGGATGGCCTGGGAGACCTCCTCGTGGTGTTGGGGCACTCGAACTCGGGCCGGGGCGCGTTGGTTGCAGAGTGGTGCAGACTCACAGATTTAGCCGGAGCCAGAGTCTGTGGGTGAGCAAATCCGGTGCTCACAGGAGACAAAGTCTGGTTTGGGGAGGCAGGACAGGTCCTCTGGGTTCTTGGGGGCTGCTGGCTGCAGGACACACCGGGATTTCGCTGTAGTCGGTCGAGGTGAGGACAGGCCAGTAGGTTGGTGTCCTCCTCTTCTTTTTCAGCATGGCTCTACGGTCCTTCTTCTTCTTGTCTGAGGGGGCAAGGTTCAGGGTTGCCCCTAAATACTAAATTTAGGAGTGTTACAGGTAGGTACAGGTCGGGACCAATGGGTCCCTATCTGGGGGTGTGAACACCCCCTATTATGCCCCCCTCCGGTTGGCTGGGCCCCCCATCTGCAAGATGGCGGGGACTGAGAGTTGTGCTTCACCTTGCCCACCCCCTCTCTGAGGGGTAGGGTTGGCAAAGGTGGGAAACCTCTCCTTTTAACTTGGTTTTCCCGCTGATTCTCCCGCCAAAGTGGTGGGTCAGAACCGCTGGGGGCCAGTTGCTGGAAGCAGCAAATGGCTGGGGTAGCTCACAAAGGCAGCAAGCCTTTGAAGCTTCCCCTTTGTGAACCCTGCCCATCCTTGGGGAGGAGGCTTGGCACCTCGTCCCAGGATGTGCTTTGTTTCAGGATCCAGAGAGCAGCAGGCTCTCGATCCAGGGGTCCAGAAACATGTCTGGTGGTGGCAGCTGGTGAGCAGCCACTCAGCCAGGACACTAGAGTTAGGTCGTTTTGCAGGGGGCATCTCTAAGATGCCCTCTGAGTGCATTTTTCATTAAATCCCACACTGGCATCAGTGTGGGTTTAATGTGCCGAGAAGTTTGATACCAAACTTCCCAGTTTTCAGTAAAGCCATTATGGTGCTGTGGAGTTCATAATGACAAACTCCCAGACCATATACTCTTTATGGCATTACTGCACTTACAATGTCTAAGAATGGACTTAGACACCGTAGGGGTACAGGGCTCATGCACCTGTATCCTCACCACTGGTATAGTGCACCCAGCTAGAGGGGTGGCTTACCTATGCCAGGGCAGTGGATTGTAGGCATGCATACAGGGATGTGTGCCATGTCGACTCTTCACTTTGTTCTGCACCAAAACATGCGGCCTGCAATGCCAGTGTGTGTGTTGTGTGTAAAGGTACAGGGCTTCTAAGGGTGGTACAATAAGTGCTGCAGCCCTTAGCGGCCTTCCCTGGTCACAGTGCCCTTGGTACCCATGGTACCTTTTACAAAGGACTAACATGTAGCCAGAGAGTTGCCAATTGGGTTTTGCATCAGTACAGTTTAGGGAAAGAACATAGGCCCTGGGCATCTGGTTGGCAGGAACCCAGGGCACCCTCAGTCAAAATACATCAACATTAGGAAAAAAGTGGGGTGCAACCATGCAAAAAGGGGCACTTTCCTACAAAATGCTTCCGTCCAAAATTGTTTAACTTGCTTGGCAAATGGCGGGGGTAATAGGACCATGATAACATGTGTACGAGATCTCGTACTAAGGAGGCAGCCACTCCCCTGTGTAGCCAAATAGTGACAGTTGAGCATGCTAATAAACCGTTAAACATTCTGACATGGAATGTGGCGTGTATGGGTCCCAAGCTGGGGGACTCAGACTGGGGACAATTTATAGACAACTATGATATATGTCTATTTCTGGCGACGTGGAGCACTTCCCCTATTTATAGAAATGGGTATATTGCATTTTGACACATGCAGTCAAATCATTTAGAGGCAGGCCTTCAGGGGGCTTGGCAACATGGGTCCGGGCAGAGCAGCAATGCTCAATTAGGATGTGCTGGTTGTAAGGGTGGATTTTAGCTGTGGCAACTCTTTGGTATTGATAAATCTGCACAACAGAGTTGATGGCAGGAGTGAGGGAACTCAGATAATAAATACCATAGAGGACTTCCTAACAAGTTACAAGGGCATAGGGGAGTATATTGCTGCAGGTGATTTTAACTCCAACTTTGAACCACTCACATCATTTGAGCCAAAACTGTCAGAACAGGACGTGAAATGGAAAATCCCTACACTTTACACCAATTATGTGGACTAAAATGTTCAATACTTGTTCTTAAGGAAATTTGTATCTGTGCTTTTATGATCTGTTAAGGTCGAAATAAAGCGATGATGATGAGAAGGCAGACAAAGAAATGTGGAATGTTATAAGCAGATGTGCTCCTGTGGCTAAAATACTGTTACTGAATACAGTGGATGCTATACATCCTGTGAGATGTTCATCGCTAGAAGAGCAAATCCATGAATAGAATGTTAATTCCTGTGAGAGAAAAAGGGTGCTGATAATCAACTGGGAGTTTGTGACAGGCACAAGCAGCCTGGGTGGAAAAATGTTTTCCCCTCTTGATTTAAGTCATGTGTAATGGCACTGAAAAATGCATTCTAGAAGAACTCCATGGAGTGCACGAAGAAGAAGAATTCCTAACATCATTTAAAAGGTAAGAAGGAGTAACAGAAATCATGTCATTGATCGACTACCAATAAGCAAGTGTTTAGAAGGCTTAGATAGGTGTATCAGGGCAGGTATTATTGGAAGCAGCCATAAAAGCTGGATCAAGATAAAGCAGTAAACAACCAAAAGACAACGGCAAAGACAAGCAATCATAATGTGGATTTAGAAGCTCCGTAACCACCCATATGAGACTAATTGCTCTTAAGCTGTACTGAATTATTTGTACAGTCGACATGGCAATTTCAGGCCTCTCATGGTCAGGAAACTTAATCACACCACACATGAGAGTAAAGGTCATAATTAACAGATGTTCCATTCGAAACATTTACAAGCAGACTCATAACTAGTAAATAAGGTGGTATTTATCTTGCTTAGTGCAGCAATAGAAATGTTTCCTTCTGATAAGGAGACCCTCTCATAATTGGTTCAAGGGAGACAGAAACATGACCTTTACCTACTAGGTTACATCTCCAATTAACTTTCTAGTAGAACTTTAACTAGGAGAGGCCTCAAAGATCCTTGTCGCCAAGGGGCTTCCCCTCCCAATAGAGTAGAAACTGATGCTATCTACTCCATAAGTAAAGGAACCCTGGTAATGTCTTACAAACAGGTATTTGAAAAGTGTTATGCTTTAGTGTAGGACAGTTGTTTGTTTTTGTTGAAGTTACTGTTGATTTAAGTCTGTCATTATTGAAAAGTTGTTTTGTCTGGGAGGATGACAGAGCCATGCAAACACCAAGGACAGTTGTCTTTAAAGCTAAAGAGGGAGGGGGCAAGACACTTGGTAGAGGGCTGAAACAGAATTGACAATGGAAGTGGATTTAAAGGAGAAACAAATAATAGAATTATTGGCTTAGGGAAAAGACAGGACACTTGGAACAAACAGATGTTCAGCACCCTAAGTACTTTGAAGTGTGCATTGCCATGATGGGGGTTTATCCACTCTTGCCCACCAAAAATACAAGAATTAATACAGCGGTTTTCGAAATGCCTGCATTAAGTATAGATATACAAATTCTTCTGATTGTTTTGGCATGCATGTGAAATTTACGCAAAGCCAAAGATACAGTTATAGAGAATCATGCTCCTTTATGGTCTTTCTATTGTTCCAGTTATTCATTCAGGATGTATAGCCAACGCATGTTTCACACCCCCCAAAATTATCATAATATGATCTATAGTTATATGCTCATTGAACTAAATGGCTCCGACTAAGATCTGTATTTTTTTCCTCAGCCTCTTAATGGCACCAGAAGCCGGGCCACATATGTTTTCTACAGTGCACTATGCAATTTAATTCTATTGATGTAATAACATCAGTCTATGTTTACTGATCATGAACTATTCTGTCTCAAATTGATAATTATTTCTTGACCATGTCACAACTACTGCACGTTTTTTCTAAAATAACACATGCTCAACAGACAATATTATTACTTGACATGTCACCCAGCAAATCACACACAAGCATTTGAGACAAAAACCATCCCCGGACTAATGCTTTCACCTGTTGTCTAACCGTTTCAAACAGACACCTTTTTTTGCATATCCCTTTGACACATAACACGTCACTTCAACTTGACTTCCAGGAGATACTGACCGATTACCACAACCACCTGCAGCATAATTCCGTTTTACAAATGTGCATCATTTTTGGATGCACATTACATATAGTTTTTACAGAGTACAGTTACATATCAAACACCGGCTAGCCCTTTCCAACGTGGCCGAATGATATTATTCATTACCTTACCTATACTTATTGCAGGTTGGACTGCTTCCTTACAATCTCAAACAAATCACAAATTTATTTTTTTCAGGTATGCCTAATAGTCTCTCTTCCTCTTTGTGATCCTCAAGCCCACAAAAAGCCAATGTGGATGTTTTTGCCTGTTAAACACCCTGTAAACCATATGCTTTTTTTCTTTTTTAGGTCACACTACAACTCATGACCATGAACGCCACATGGAGTTAGATCCTCCCCAGCATATACTATAACTGATCTTTCCTGAAACTCATAAAACTATTCTAATCAGAGATCTTTCCCTAAGCCTACGACAGGCCATCTTCTGGTTAGTTACTAAATGAACATAGATGGGTTCTCTTGCCCTGGGGGCTCTCCCTTCATTCCTTTTTACCAACAACCCAACATTGTATTCTATAATTGTGCTCTATAAGACTCCATGGACAGCCTGTCCAGCATGAATTGCAGAAATAGTTCTCAGCTAAGAGCTAAACTATGTAAATACTCACATATAACTTTGGACCCCTTCATTAACCCTTTTCTTTTGGGAACCCTCTTGTCTGGTTAGACTGCAACTAAAATCAACCAGTTTGGAACTGAATTTGCTCAACATCTATCAGCGCACTACCCAGACCAACTGTATTGTACCCTTCATCTACTATCACATAATACCCCTATCAAATATTGTGCTTTATATACATATTCACAGAAGCTTACACATTGCATTAAAATTGAATTCTTGTGGATAATCACTGCCACATGTACACCACTTAAATAGACTGTGTTTGAGGTTTGAGGGTTGAGTGATGATTAGGAATCTTATGTGTTCTATTCAATGTTCTTTTAAGTTGTTAACACAACACAGGTCTACTTTTTAATTTTGACAAGTCTTAATATTATTTATTCCAAAATATGCTATAAACAGCAACAAAAAGGCCAACACATGTTTCACTACTATAATGTTGCTTTATCAGGGCCAATAAATTGACTAATTCCTTAACCATGTTTACGGGGGTTCAAACCCTAATAAATTTGAAACAGCGATTAGCATAAAAACAGTCAATCTTCATTTCATAATTAAAAGAGCAATTTAATTGAGAGAACAATTGTGTGTATAAGTTCAAATTGTTTTCAATTCAGCATGATAACCTTTATGGCTCAATCTCACTCTTGGAGCGAGCATGATTGAGCTATAAGGGTTATCATGCCGAATGTTGCCCCTCACACATACAGACCATACGAATTTCTAATCCCGTTTTTAAGAACGACTCTAAAATAGTGGAAGAAGGTGGTCTGGGCTAGGAAAACAATGTATTACCTGACTCCCACAACCTCAGTTTTAGGGAACATGAATTATGAGCCTGATAGTGGCTATTTAAACTGGATTGAGGGGTTGGATTTGACGCTGGCTCTGTCTGAAGGTGTTATCCTTAAGGATAGAGAGAAATATGCTCATTATTTTCAATTATGACCAAATTCTATTTATCAATTAGCACAGTTCTTTTATTGGGCTAGAAAGGCTCTAGTCTGTAAGGATGGGAGAAGGGAAAATACTAAAATAGAAGATATGGATTCTGAAGGAGTGAGAGGACAGGCTGTATCCCGACTATATAAGGCCCTCGACAAAACTTATCCTATACTACAAACTGTATATATTAGAAAATGGTCAGAGGACATGGAACAAGAAATGTCTTAAGGTTCATGGATACTGATTTAGAAGAGGGCAGCAAAATCTTATATATGTACTCAGAACAAAGCGAGTGAGTAGAACATTATGTTACGTTATTGTTTAACACTGGTACATTTAAAACTTATGTATGGCAGTTCAGAAATGAGCTGGCTGGGTTGTGGGGCGAGGAGTTCTTATATCCACATGTTGTATTCATGTGACTACATCCCAGCTTCTGGAGTGAGATGGTGTCATGCATAAAAGATATAACTAGCATTCAGCTACAAATGAACCCTTTACGCATCCTAAGGACGCATGCTGTTGAAGAAAGAATATTCCACCTGTCTAAGCTAATGGGTAAGCTTGTCACTCAATGCTTGTTGGCAGCCTGACTGACCACTGCACAGAAGGGGAAAGCTACAGACCTTTCTACAATACATTTTTGGAGGTCCAAGATCTGAAATTTATATGCCATGGAACAGCAACCCTTAAGGATAAAATCGCTAAATTTGAAAAAATCAGGACACTTTTTCAACATATGTTAAGAGGGATGTTGTTTTGGCATTGTCTCAATGCCTACCAAAGCGGATTCGTACAGCTAGAGTTGACCCCTTCCCTGAAAGTCTGTCTTATTAAGGTGTTGAATATTATGTTTTAAATGTGACAAAAATTGTTGAAGAATGTATTGTATATCATATCTAGGATGCATATAGTTGGCACCTTAACAATAACTTTGTAATATGTCCCTATGAGGTACAAGATGTTATTCCTTCTAAAACTCAGTTTATAAATGCTACTGATGCTCTTTACCTTCTTGGTGAGAAAACATTAAACAAAGTTGTTGCTTTTTTAAATTTATTTTTAAATAAACCAGTGTAGGAAGCTAGCTCTCTATATAGTGCACCAAAATGAGGTACACTGTGCAGAGAGTCCAGGCGAGCTTTACTGGTTTACAGGACTTATAATAATAATCCTACATGCTCTCTTTTGTGGTAGTGTGGGAGAGCAGTTTAGGGTTATCAGAGGATAGTGTTAAGCATTTATTGCTCACACAGAGCCAGTAAGTAAGACACACATTCAATAAAAGAATCTGACACAAATTTATAAAAATAAATATTTTTTGATGAATTTAGGGCCAGATGTACGACCTGCAAAATAGCGCCTCGCAAATTGCGACTCGCAAATTGTGAGGTGCTATTTGGCATGTACAACAGTCTGTTTAACACTGTTTGCGATTCCCAATGGGGTCGCAATTTGCGAGGCTCATGAATATTAATGAGCCTCTCGCAATTTGCGACCCCATTGGGAATGACAGGCCCTCCCAGGGATGGTGGCCTGCTGGGCTCAGCAGACCACCATGTCTGGGACTGCTTTAAATAAAGCAGTTTTTTTTTTTAAATGCAGCCCGTTTTCCTTAAAGGAAAATGGGATGCATTTAAAAACAAAAATGAAACGTTTTCGTTTTATTTTTAAGGGCAGGTAGTGGTCCCTGGGACCACTGCCTGCCCTTAAAAATATTTTAAGAGACAGTCACAAAGTGGAAGAGGTCCCCTGGGGACCCCTTCCCTTTTGCGAGTGCATTACCACCCTTTTGAAGAGGGTGGTAATTTGCGAGTGTTTTGCGACTGCAATTGCGGTTGCAAAACATTCATACATGGGGTTGCGGTTGCTAATAGGAAGGGAACGCCCCTTCCTAATAGCGACTCACAATTCCTAAATAGCGAGTCGCAAATAAATTGCGACTCGCTATTTAGGAATTGTACATAGCCCTTTCACATTTCACATCACGGTTTGCAACCCGTTTGCGCATGCAAAATAGGGTCGTACATCTGGCCCTTAGTCACCAAAATCATCGAAATCAGGTAAGTACTTTTCGAGTTAGTGATTTTTCAAGAAATAGAAAATGCACTGTATTTGTATCCTTAAAGGGGTACTGTTTTACTATGGAGAAAAATATATACTGCATATGGTCACTTGCCAACGACTTACAGGACTGTTCTTCTGGACTTAAGGTAAGTATGGGGCAAGGTCCAAGGCAGCACCAACAGGTTACCTCAGTCGGCACTGGGGTATCTGGGTGCAGAGGTGCTTTTTGGTGTCGGGTGCCCTGTTAAAGTCCATGGGAATCAGTCCTGTTGAAAAGAGGCTGCAAGTGGGCCCTGGGGGGCCAGTCCGGTTGAACCCTCAGGGGGTTCAGGTCTTGAGGGTCTTGGGCCCGCAAGGACTCCATCGGTCTACTTGAACTCGGGCTGGGGGGCTCGTGTGCAGTGGTGCTTTGTCTGGCAGGTTCGTGCTGCTAGAGACTCTTGCGGTTTGTGGTCCCTGCAGAAAGAGGATGCAGGCAGTGACTGGGTGACCAGCCTGGCCAAACCGAAGGGTGGGCTCAGTTCTTGAGGGTCTCGGGACCACATTGGCACTGTCACCTCCCAGGGACTCGGGCTGTGGAGTGCGGGTGCAGGGGTTCTTTGAGGCGCCGGGCCATTGGTCGGGCAGAGGCACACTCTGTGTCTTGGTGACCTGGTGAAGAGGGGAAACAGAGCAGCAGGGCCATTCTCTGGGTGGCCAGATGGTAGGTCATGCTTTGAGCTGATGGTGTCCGGACTGGACCACCAACAAGCCTTGGTTGCTGCAACTGCTCCGGTACCCAGGGTATTGGTGCTTTGTGGCTCCTGGGGGTCCTGGCATCTCCAAACTTGGCAAGGAGACAGATCTGACCTACTGGAGCACAAACGTTTCTCCTGTAATGCTGCTCCTTTGGTGAGCCCGATGGCTAGCAACACGGTGGACCGGCAGATGCTTTGCGATGCATGCAGACGGAGCAGAAAAGATCCTCTACTCCAAGTGATATCTTTCACGGTTGTTGTGTTGCTGGGCAGTCCTTCAAGGGTTTTGGGGAGGATGTCCAGCTCTTGGTGAAGTCAGTCAGAACAACAGTCAAAGTGCAAGCAGCCTGACAGGGTTTTGCGCAAATCTTTGGTGCAGGTCTTCAGTTCTCGCTCTCTTCGGTCCTTCTTCTTTCTTCCTCGGTTCCCAGTCGTCAAATCTGATTTCCTGGTAACGGGGAGGCTAAATACTCAATTTAGAGTTGTTAAGGGGAGTGAAGGGAAGTAGCCAATGGACTACTTAGCCCTGGGGCCACTACACCCCCTAGATGATCATTTATTGTGGGGAGTGGGCATCACCCTGTTCCAGGGTTCCTAATTCTATCATACATAAAATGGTGGAATTCTCCCTTTTGTGTTCATTTCAGACTGCACACCTTAGGGGTGTGACTAGCCTGGAGGTGCAACACGCCTCCTTGTATAGCAAATTTCCCACATGTCCTAGTGCCAAATGGGTCACAGGGCAGGGGGTGGCATCTCCCAGGTCTGTGAGAAGCCAGGCTTGCATGTCAAAGGCGGTGGGCTCTTTGAAGTTCCCTGCCTTGACATACTAATTTACTAGCTATCCTGCTGGAGGAGATGTAAACACCTCCTGCCAGAGCAGGCATTGTTTCTGACCTCTGAGATGGGGCTCTCACCTCGTAGGGGGTCAGAAACTTGTCTGTGGTGGCAGGATGGACAATACCAGTCAGCCATCACACTAGAGGACTAGTTGAGTTCAGGGGGTACCTCTAAGGTACTCTTTGGGTGCATGTATTAATACATCCATTACTTGAATCAGTGTGGGTTTATTAATATGAGGTGTTTGATACCAAACACCATGCGTTTCAGTGAAGCCATTATGTAGCTGGGTAACTCGTTTTGACCAGTGCCCAGTACATACCTCAAGATGGCTTCCCTGTTCACTTGTAATATCTAGTAATAGACTAGACATCCCAGGGGTATAGCTGCTCATGCAGATACGTCCTCATATAAAATATAATGCACCCTACCTTAGGGCTCAAAGGCCTGCTGTAGGGGTGACTTACTTATATTAAATGCAATGACTTTGGCATGGCACACAGGAGTGTGCCATGTCATGTTTTCACTCATGGTTTGCACCATGTCACGCAGTCTGCACTGTCAGTCTGTGTGGAATTTAAGTGTGGGTCCCTTACGGTGGCATAAGGTATGCTGCAGCCATAGGGACCCTCTTTAGTACCCATGCCCTAGGTACCAGGGGCACCATTTACTAGGGACTTACAGGGGTGCTAAAGTCCTTTGCCAATTGTGTACAATTAGACATCACCTTGTCTTTAAGGAAAGAGCACTGGCGCTGAGTTCTGGTTAGCAGGCCCCACTGTACTGTCAGAGTTGAAAACCAGCATCTAGTAGCTAAAGAGAAGGTAAAAAGTGGGAGGACAACTGCAACAATTTTCCTACAAACAGGAATTCCAAGAGTTAACGGGTGCCTCATAATTTAATGGAAGTTAAAGGCAAATTGGTCTAAAGCAGAAAGTGCAATGTTGATGGTCACTGTGACGATGACCCCATCCTATCTTGACACGAGATACTGAAATGTCGATGAACTCTTCTAGAAAAACCAGAAATAAAATATACTGTTTGTGTTGTTGAAGTTTATGTAAAAATGTTAGGTGGATTTTGTTTGTTTGCTTTGTGAACATACCATTCTACCACACTCTCATTCGTCACTGCACCTCCTGCATTTTTATTACTCTATTGTCACTCACTGGCAACATTTTCCTTGTAAATATCTTGATCATTTTCAAAACAAAGCTTTTGCAAAAATAAATTTGGCTTTCACTTGATACAAGAGTCTTCTGATTCATTCACCAGAACTGATGTTAGACACGTAGAAATATATATATGACATAATTTGATCAATTAGTACGAATCCCAGGGTATAGGGAGCATGGTGAGTCTGCATGATCCTAAACTCTTCTGGTACCATCTCTGGGTCCAGTGAAGTCTCTACCCCAATAGCGACTCCGAGATGTTTCTACTTTGCCTCAGGCCTTCAGATTGTATACCACTGGTCTCTCTCAAGCCTTTATTGTTTTGGAGTTATTCAAGTTTAAAGTTGTGCTTGGCTCCTGGCCTTAAATCCCTGTTTCAATCCCACTGGTTGAGTTTGTAGGAATAGTGGGTTCCCTTGCCAACTGAAAAACAATTATGCTGATCAGCCAGTTCTGAAATTCCAGCCACTGAAATGTGGTACCTAGGTAGACATTGTTGTGGGTGCCATTTCCATTTCAGCACACAGTCTACTTGCACTGATTGTGTGATCAGTTAAATTCCCAAATGAATTCATGTGCCCAGTGCAGCAGACATCATCCTTGCTACAGGATACTTGGATAGCCCTTTTTTAACTGAATACGGAGACATTGCTAAATTGGCTTCTGGCATCACTTCTATTAGGCAGACAGGATAATTTTTAACTTTTTCACCAACTCTTTTAAATGCTACAAAATTTCCAAGAACATTCATATGACCTAAAGCAAACCAAAATATGTACTTTTGAATTATGCTATTTTTGTTATTTGCTGTTGGTGCCTGGTAGAGGCATTTTCAAATGTCTTACAGTGATCCACAATGTCGTGAATGGAAGAGAGAAAGCCTATAATAAGAAATTAGAAAAGCACAAACTATACAGACTTTGCCTTAAATAGAAAGCAATTCTTTCAATGACCAAGATAAAAAATAAAATAAAAATATAAAACATCCAGGGGTGGAGTATGCCTTTCCTAACTGGTAAACAACTGTGGAATAGAGTGCTATGTCTCTGCTTCAAGAAGTGAGTAAAATAGGCATTATAAGGTTGACTTCTAGACCTACGAATATAAGCAATTTGTCTCTCAGGCTTGTGTTTGGATATCTTCATGTTATTGTAATAGCTAAACATGAACTTGATGCTGAAAACCCTCTGTGGAAAGGGACCTTGGGATTGAATTGTCAGGAAGTGAAATTCTACTGAGCAGAAGACTTAATGACTGACCTGTACAGGTGCCCAATCAGGGCAGCTAGTGTTGCTCTGTTCACCCTGGGGAGATGGTTGATCAGTTCCATGTATCTATCCAGACGTTTAGATTTCACAGGAATTGCTGCAAGAGAGATACAAAATTCTGATTATGAAACATGACCCCACCATATTTGTCATGAGTTCCCACAGAGATTTGAAGAACAGCACGCAATGTTGACTTCCCAATGATCGATATCCCTGTTATGTTTTCAGTATTCTGCATGTGTTAAAAAAAAACCTGTACACAGCAGATCTTTCATGTCCTCCACCAAGCTGTTGCCCACCTTGAGACTATGGCCTTCGACCTTTTTTTAGAACTTTGTTTTTAATTTTCTGAACACAAGGTAACAGGTTTATTTCACAATATAGCGGTCTGTAATATTGGGAGAGCAGACATTTACATATAATATATGCAATTAATTACATCCTTAAATAAGGTTTACTCTGAGTCACAGATCTACCAGTCAGCTCCAGGTGTATCTCTTTGTAGTGCATGTCATGTTTATATAAGTGAGTGGCTTAGTCATTGTTAAATATCAACTTATCTAATTCACATTCAGTAGGTCGTTCAGCATTTCCAGATGAGCCAGGCCGTTCTGTTCTTTCTTGTAGTGGGTGAATGAACAACTTTTGAACATAGGCTTTCAGGTGCCCTTGCTATGTACTTGCTGATTCCTCAGTGCCTTATATTGTAGTGATGGGAATGATTTTCAGTGTCTCCCAACTTAACAAATAAGGAAAATGCTACTTACCAGTATGCATCTGTTCTTGGCATGTAGAGCTGCCGATCCACACACTATGCATAGATCGCCATCTGGTGTTGGGCCCAGATGTTTGCACTTTGTTGTTGTATTGGAATAAGTCTTTGGAAGTCACGAGATAGGTGACTCCTCCTTTGGACAATAGTGCGCATGGGCATCGACTCCATCTTCAGATTGTTTTTTCGCCAAGAAGGGAAATGATGGAGTTTTGTGAGAAACAGAAAGAGATGTCCATGTATGTTGTATCTAATTAAGATAATACTGGAACAGATAAAGGTAGCCGGGAGGTGGGTGGGCGTGTGTGGATCTGCAGCTCTACATGCCAAGAACAGATGCATACTGGTAAGTAGCATTTTCCGTTCGAGGCATATGAGCTGCAGATCACACACTATGCATAGATTGCATAGCAGTACCTACCTTTAGCGGCGACCACCAGTATCTGTTGCAGTAGTTTGAAATGGTGTTTTGAGTACAGCTTGGCCCACACTAGCTTGTTGTTTTGCCTGCACATCTACACAATAGTGTTTTGTGAATGTGTGCGGTGTAGACCATGTAGCTGCTTTGCAGATGTCATCTAAGGGAATGTTCCCTAAAAATGCCATGGAAGCCCCTATTTTGCGGGTAGAGTGGGCTTTAGGGGGAATAGATAGTGTACGTTTTGCTTTGTGGTAGCAAATTTCTATACATTTGACAATCCACCTTGCAATCCCAGACTTTGATATAGGATTGCCTTTATGTGGTGGTGAGAAGGATACAAAAAGTTGTTTTGTTTTGCGAAAAGGTTTTGTTCTGTCAATGTAGTAAAGGAGGGCTCTTTTCACGTCTAGTGTATGAAGAGCTCTTTCTGCTACTGTTTGTGGTTGCGAGAAGAATACTGGCAACTCCACAGATTGGTTGAGATGGAAGGGAGAAATAACTTTAGGAAGGAATTTGGGATTTGTCCTGAGAACCACTTTGTTATGATGGAGTTGTAAAAATGGTTCTTGAATAGTTAGTGCCTGTAACTCACTGACTCTTCTGAGAGATGTGATGGCGACAAGGAAAGCAACTTTCCATGTAAGAAATTGGAGCTCACATTTATGTAGAGGCTCGAATGGAGGGCCCATTAATCTAGTGAGGACGATGTTTAGATTCCACACTGGAGAGGGTGGTACCCTGGGAGGAATTATTCTTTTGAGGCCTTCCATAAATTCTTTAATGGCTGCTACCCTGAATAATGACAAATGTTGTCTATTTTGCAGGTAAGGTGCTATGGCAGCGAGATGCAATCTAATGGATGTGTATGCTAGATTACATCTTTGAAGATGCAGCAGGTAACATATGATGTGTTGAATGGACGCATCTAGAGGATTGATTGTGTTATTGGTACAGTATATAACAAATCTTTTCCACTTGGCTGCATAGCAGGCTCTAGTGGTGGGGCGCCTAGCCTCTTTGATAACGTTCATGCAATCAGGTGGAAGATTGAGGTAACCAAATTCTAGGACTTCAGGAGCCAGATCGCTAGATTGAGCTGTGCTGGATCTGGATGTCTGATCTCTCCACGGTTCTGTGTTACAAGATGTGGGGAGAGGTGTAGTTTTTGGTGCGGGACTACGGATAGTTCCAGCAATGTTGTGTACCATGGTTGCCTGGCCCATGTTGGAGCAACTAGAATCAGTGTTAGTGACTGTTGTTGCATTTTGCGAACCACTAATGGAATGAGTGGGAGAGGGGGAAAAGCGTACGCAAATCTGCCTGACCAATTCATCCATATCGCATTGCCTTTGGACAATGGGTGTGGATATCTGGCAGCGAAGCTTGTGCATTTTGTGTTGTAATGTGTGGCAAAGAGATCTATCTCTGGATGTCCCCACATTTGGAAAAACGGTTGAAGAACCTGTGGGTGAAGTTCCCACTCGTGAATCTGTTGTGTTTGACGACTTAACAGATCTGCCATCTGGTTCTGAATTCCTGGAAGGTGCTGGGCTAAAAGGAATATGTTTTGAAGAATAGCCCACCTCCATATGGTCTGAGCTAGTTGAGAGAGCTGCAGAGAGTACGTCCCCCCCTGTTTTTGTAAATAATACATTGCTGTGATATTGTCCATCCGGACTAACACAGCTTTGTTTGATATGTGTTTCTGGAATGATTTTAATGCCAGAAAGATTGCTAGTAACTCCAAATGATTGATGTGGGGTAGTTTTTGTTGAGGTGTCCATGCGCCCTGTATGGTGTGATGTAGTAGATGAGCTCCCCATCCGGTGAGCGATGCGTCTGCGGTTAAAACAATCTGTGGAACCGGCTCTAGGAACGGTCGCCCCTTGGAAAGGTTTTGGGTGTTCCACCACTGCAGAGAGCGATGTGTGCGGCCGTCTACCAACACCAGATCTGTTAGCTGACCTAGAGCTAGGTTCCACTGACGTGCTTAGCATTCTTGCAAGGGGCGCATCTGGAGTCTTGCATGCGGGACTATGAATATGCAAGAGGCCATCATCCCTATTAGTTGCATGAACACCTGAGCTGGAAGGGAGTGTTGCGTCTAGAATTATGTTATAAGGGCTTGCATGCTTGCTATCCTGGCTGGATTGGGGTATGCAAGGCCTCTTAAGGTGTCTATTGTGGCACCTAGATATTGCTGGACGTGGGACGGTTGGAGGTGAGACTTTGTGAGGTTTATTGTGAACCCCAAGTCGTGAAGTAGCTGGATTGTGGTGTGTGTGTGATTTACACACTGGGTATGCGACTTGGCTTTTATGAGCCAGTCGTCCAAGTATGGGAAGACGTGAATTTGTTGTCTTCTTAAGTGGGCTGCTACGACTGCCGGACATTTTGTGAAGACTCTGGGTGCTGTGGTGACTCCGAATGGGAGCACCTTGAACTGATAATGTTGACCGTCCACTACAAATCGAAGATATTTTTTGTGAGCCGGGTGAATGGGAATGTGGAAGTAGGCGTCCTTGAGATCTAAGGTGGCAAGGAAATCGCCTTGTTTGAGTAGAGGAAGGAGTTGTTGAAGAGTGACCATATGAAAATGGTCTGACTGTATGTAGAGGTTTAA
Source organism: Calotriton arnoldi (assembly GCA_963921515.1). Taxonomy (NCBI): domain Eukaryota; kingdom Metazoa; phylum Chordata; class Amphibia; order Caudata; family Salamandridae; genus Calotriton; species Calotriton arnoldi. The sequence continues at coordinate 970,222 of CAWUFW010001895.1, forward strand.
TGGTCTGAGGTCAAGGATGGACCTCAGGGTTCCGTCCTTCTTTGGAATGAGAAAATACAGTGAGTAGACCCCTGTGTTTTGCTGATGCAGGGGAACTGGTTCTATTGCATGTTTTTGTAGGAGGGAAAGTACCTCTTGTTTGAGAAGCGTTAAATGGTCTGCTGACATTGGACGCTGTTTGGGTGGTATGTTTGGAGGAGTTGAAGTGAGTTCCAGGCAATAACCGGATTGGATGATTTGTCTCACCCACCTGTCCGTGGTAATGGTGTTCCAGACAGGTAGGAACTGTAGTAATCTTCCCCCGACCGGAGTGGAATGGTCTGGGGGAGTGGAGGGAAGTCATTGTTTGGAGGTGGAGGCAGTACGGGTATTGACGGTTTTGCCTCTACCCTTGTTATTATTACCCCTGTAGCCTCCTCTGTAATAACCTCTGGTAGAGGAGGTCTGGGTGGGACTTTTATAGGACGTGGAGGAGTTATCCGTGGTAAAGCCTCTAGAGGCGCCCCTATAAGAGGAGCGACGAAAGGAACTTCAGTGAGTTTGGGATTGCAATGCTCCCATTGATTTGGCTGTGTCGGTGTCTTTTTTCATCTTTTCTAAAGATGAATCCACACTAGGGCCAAATAAATGTTCTTGGTCAAACGGCTGATTTAGTATGGCAGTTTGAACCTCGGGTTTGAACCCTGAAATACGGAGCCATGCATGCCTACAAAAAAGGACACTGGTATTAATGGCTCGTGAGGCTGTGTCTGCAGCATCTAGAGCACATCGAATGGAGGTATTTGTTATAGTCTTGCCTTCCTGTATGAGATCATTGGCTCTTGTTTTGTATTGATCTGGAAGGTGTTGTAGTAGGGTCTCCAGTTCATCATAATGTGCCCTATCGTACCTAGCCAGCAACGCCTGTGTGTTGGCAATTCGCCAAATGTTAGCTGCCTGGGACGCTGTTCTCTTACCCGATGCGTCCAAGAGTTTTGACTCCTTATCAGGAGGTGGAGCATCGCCTGAGGTTTGGGAGTTAGCCCTTTTCCTGGCGTTAGAAACCACTAAGGAATCTAAGGGAAGTTGCCCTTTAATGTAAACAGGGTCAGCTGGGGCAGACTTATATTTCGTTTCTACCCTGGGGTTAATGACTCTAGCCCTGACAGGATCTTTGAAGACTTCAGGAGCGTGTTTGATTACCCCTTTCAACATTGGGAGAAAAGAAGTGGACCTTTGAGATGGTGCGAAAGTGTCCATAAGGAAGTCTTCCTCTATAGGGTCTGTGTGTAAATCTACACCGTGGTATTCTGCGGCTCTGTGTATGAGCTGAGTGAACCCTATAGTGTCCTCTGGCGGGGATGGTCTAGATGGGCAGACATCATCCTGCGGTGTGTCATGAACATCTGGTGTGCCATAATTGTCCCATGGGTCAGTTGGGATATTAGGAGGGCTAGGTTCTCCTAAGGGTTGATCATCACCCTCGTACTCAGAAGGGTCCTCATCATCCTGAGGTGGAGGAGATTGTGAGGGTATTGGAGTTGGAACAGGAGAGATGTGGTGTGGAGGAGGGGGTGGAGAAGGGATCCTGAAAGGAGAAGTGGCAATGTCTCTTTTCTTGAGAGGGAGTGGAGCTGGTGCAGGTTTGTCCAATTTCCTCTTCCTGGAAGGACTAACCACAAGGCGACCTGTATTTGGGTCTATTTCCAGGATTTGTTGGTTTGGATCGGGTTGGAAAAGCTCCTCCTGTGAAGTGTGGTGTTTCGGTGCCGATTTTTTGGGGTCCGAATGCTTGTGTGGCACCAATTTTGGAGTTATTTTGTACTCCCTAGGTTTGGAAACTGGAGTTTTTGTCGGTTCCGTTGGGGTCTTTGGAGCCGGTACCGGTAACTTTTTCGGCTCCGAAGGTTGAGTTCCAGCGGTTCTCGGAACTGGTTGTTTGTTCGATTCCGATGGTTTTTTCGGAGTCGAGGGCGCAGTGCCGGTGGGTTTCGGTGCCGAATGCGCCGATGTGGAACCCGGCTTTGGTGCGGGCGTAGACAGTGGCTTGTCTTTTGGTCTCGGTGCCGGGGATGGGGTTTTGGCACCGAGGGTAGGCTGGCTCGAGCCCGAGCGGCCTGAAGGCTTATTTGTCGACTTCTTGGCCGAGCCGGAAGGCGGGACGTGAGAAGTTTTGTCCCGGTGTGCACCTAGGCGTGAAGGTGTTACCGAAGCCTTTGCCGGAATGGATAGTGGTGAGGGGTCGACGTCAGTACTTACGACCCGTTGCCCAGGAGTGATGTCTTCGACGTCGGAATCGTCGGCTTCGGAGGCGCTGATGAGGCCCTCTTCGAGTTGTTCCTGTTCCGGTACATCGACGCCTTCCTGGAAGATATCGTCTGCTATGGATGTCGAGGATCGAGCCATGTTTCTTCGAGCTCGACGATCCCGTATGGTTTTCTTGGAGCGGAAAGAGGCGCAAGCTGGACAGTCTTTGGCCTCGTGCTCGGGCGAAAGGCAGAGGTTACACACCTCGTGAAGATCGGCGTGGGGAAACTTGGATCCACATTGAGGACACTTTTTGAAGGGAGTCCTTTCCATGAGCCAAGAAGGCCTGATGGCGCATTTAGGCCCGAAGGCCTGCGTCGACGACCGGACTGGAAGGATTGGAGTTGTAGAGATGCGCGTCGAAAAGGGAAACGCGATCGAAAACAATACCAACGAAAGGGTGAAGGATTGCGCGTCGAAAGTTAGAGCGGTGGCGGCACCGAACTGGAGCGCGACAAACACATCCGAGCCCGATGGCGGAAAAAAACAATCTGAAGATGGAGTCGATGCCCATGCGCACTATTGTCCAAAGGAGGAGTCACCTATCTCGTGACTTTCAAAGACTTATTCCAATATAACAACAAAGTGCAAACATCCGGGCCCAACACCAGAAGGCGATCTATGCATAGTGTGTGATCTGCAGCTCATATGCCTCGAACATTACTTTTCTGTTGCGTATATTCTCAGGCTTGTTCATCCTTTTCATATGAGTACTCAGCCAACTGATCAAACCTCATTTCTGCTTTCTGGAGTGAATGATCTTTCAGACAGCGTTATGTTGAAGTCTCGTCACAGTGATATAGCCTACTTCCTAAACTCAGTCAGAAGTTCCTGTATGTCTTCTTTTGTATTCGTGTATAGAGATGAACAGTACTCCGTTCAGTAACTTTGAATGCCGGCGGGGCTCGAAGATCTTTTGTTGCCAACTTTTGTAGTGTCTTTAAGGATGCAACATATCCTTGAAGGAGGTGGCTCTGGATAACAGGTGTGTTGGCAGCCATGACTCATGGATGCAGTGGGAGAGACTAGGTTGGGTCCCCCAACTCTACTGAGAGGGGTCAATGTGGGCTCTTATTGCCAGTGCAGAAAAGACTAGAGTGACTCTAAAGTTGTCCCTTTGCACTTTTAGTCACTGTGCTCTGGCTCCCTTCCACCACCTCAAGGAGATGAGCTCTTTGCTTCCCTCTGCTTTCCCAGACCCTGTTGCATCATAAGAGAGGTGTGTGGTCTCCTCACAGTCTTCTCTCCACAATGGGCCAAAGTCCAGGAGGAATTCTGAGGAATTAAATTCCCTCCCCTGTATTACCCCTACAAACAGTTTCATACGCCCCTCCTGGCGTAGGGCTGCATTTTTTCATTGAGATTAAGCTATCATCAATGTCTCTATTAATCCTGGGGTGGCCATCTTAGAGTCTGTTGAGTCTGTCTCGGAGCTTTGCCTTTCCGATCCCTCAACCGCGTCCTCCTCCCACATTCCTGTGGCACAAGCGGTCACCCTGCTATCATGGCTCTTGGTACTCATTTTTATTGACATTGGCCTCAGTTTGGTGTTAATGCGGGTCCTGAGGGTTTAGTGAACATGAATCTCCACAGGTACCTGCCCTTGCCACACCACTTGATCGATGAATTTTATTATAGGCCCTTTATATGTTTATGTGGTGGCCCATAATCTGATGGCAGTGGCAATCTCGCTTTGGGTGTAAATGAAAGTGTGACCCCAAATCTGGATTACAAGTAATAAGCAAATAATATGCAAGTTTCATACTTCCACTGACTGTTTGCCCCAGATAATCACCTGGCTTCTTGCACAGTTTCTCAGCCAGCTGTAGCATCTTCCCCAGCCTGGGTACCCGCAAATGACTACACCAGACAAGGAGCTTAATATTACGTCTTTATTCTTCTGCGTGTAACTGCAAACTCAACATTCTAAATCAGTCTTCATTGCATTCCGCTCTAAAATCTACTTCATAGCTCTACGGAGTCCGTCAGGAGCCAAAAGGGTTCGTCACTGCTAACTCACAAGACACTACTTCTCCCCCTCTGTTAAATGAAAAATTTAAATTTTTACAAAATATATACATATACACAATTAAATCTCTTCAATCAATCTTTTTGGCGCTTGAATTCTTTGATCCAATCTTGCTACTGGAAACTGGCAACTGTCACCATTCATCAATGTCCAGGATCTGCATTGATGGTGGAAAGGCAAGGCAGTCACTGGTGTGTCAGACCCTGTCTCTCCTTCAACATGTGGATCTGATGAACAAGGAGTTAAACGCTGAAAGTGAGAAGAGTCTCTGGTAACAGACTTCCCAGGGCGCTGGGTAGTCACCACGTGTCCCTTTGTAGACACCACTTGAAAAGGTTCTGCATCAAATGGAGCATCAGATTTTCTTTTCCGCATCTGGAGTGCAAGCACTCGACCTCCTCTCCGCAAGATGATGTTCTTAGCATGTTGTCTTTTGTCAGCATACACTTTCATCTTATGTTTCTGAACCAAGCCCTTCCCACAAGTTGCATTCTCGTTTTTCTCTCTCCGATTGGTCCACTGAAGTATCTTGGTTGTCATTGCTCTCCCGAACATCACTGTCACAGGACTTTCACCTGTGGTCGAGTGAGATGTTGAACGAGAAGCTCTCAAAGTAGAATTTAACACAGTCTTTAAATCGAGCTTTTCAAGAGTAGCACGCTGCATTGCTTTCTTTAGCGTACTCAAAAAACGCTCAAATAGTCTGTTGGCCTGCAAACACAGAGGTCTGCTCTTCTGATGCCTTATACTCAGATGCTCTAAAAAACTTTAAACTCAAGACTGTTAAATGGCGGGCCATTGCCAGATTTCAGCATGGCTGAAACACCCCAGGTTGCAAAGATGCCATCTAGTCTCTCAATTACTCGGTCTTGAGTGGTAGATGAAGGAGTCTCAATTAAGGGAAATCGTGAGTATTCGTCTACAATCATCATCATGTGATGTCCATTGTCAAGTGAACTGAAGAAGTCAATGACTACTCTCTCCCAGGCATGCTTCGGCATTTCTGACATGTTTAAGGTGTGTTGAGTAACTTTAGTAGAAATACAATTACACAGATGACAGGCCTTTAGTTCCTTCTCAACCTGCTCATCAAGATATAGAAACCAGACTCGGTCTCTGAGAGCTTGTTTTGTGGCAATGATTCCACGATGTCCTTCGTGGGCCACTTCAATCATCTTCTGCGTCGGACTCTCTGGAATTAGGATTCTCGACCCTCGCAATATAACTCCTTCCTGAATTATGGAAAGCTCATATTTGAAATGTTTGTATTTTTGATATTCACCATCACTGGTGAGAGGTTGAGGGTGTCGGTTCCATGACTGATGTGATTATATCATTCAACTTTAGCATGTCGCTATCATGGCTCATGGCAGTGATAATTTGGGCTAACGAAATAGCAGCTGGTGTGTTTGATTTTACAATGAAATTGATATATGCCTCAGCCTTTTTGGATGGGGTACCATGACCTTGGATAGGCACTCTGGAAAAGTAGTCAGCAGGGTTCTGGTCCTTCACTGGAAGATGCACAATGTTATAATTGTACCCATGTAAATGTAGTCCCCATCGTTTAATGCGAGGAGGCATCTTGGCCTTTGGATTGCCAAATATTGTTTGTAAAGCTTGATGATCAGTTACCAGCGTAAAAGGCTTTCCATACAGGAATACATGGAAATGTTCACAAGCCCGTAGCACAGCTAAACTTTCTTTTTCAGGTTGAGAATAAGCAACTTCTGTTTGGGCCAAACTCCTACCTGCATATGCCACAATAGGCTTTCGAGCATTTGGATGTCCGCTATGCTCTGCAAGGATGTCGCCTAACCCGACTGGGCTAACATCGACAACAACCTCTGTATGAAGCTTCGGATTGAAATGCTGCACTTCAGTAGCATTCTCAATGGCTTGTTTGCTTTTCTTAAAACCTTTTTCACATTCATGTGGCCAAAGAAATGAAACATTCTTCTCTGTCAGTTCTCTCAAAAGATCACTTACAATCGCAAAGTCTAGTATATAGCTAAACAGTAGCTGGCCATGCCAAAAAATGAACAAACCATGGAAACATCTGGTGAGGGATCAGCATTTGACAGCGTTTGTACTTTAGCAGGATCGGGTGTCATAACCCCATCAGAAAAGATATGACCAAAGAATTTTAACTTTGTTTTTGCAACTCACATTTATCTGTACTCAAAGTCAAACCTGCATCTGCAAGTAAACGACATACTTGTGTGAGAGCCTTATCGTTCTCTTTTTGCGTACTTCCAAAAACGAATATGTCATTGCTATAATTGAACGCATTTATGACAGGCTGTATGATACGTCGAATGACATCTTGAAAAAGTTCTGCAGCCGAGGATACACCAAAAAGTAGTTTTTTGTATTGAAACAGACCAACATGGGGAGAAAAGGTAGCAATGTACCTGCAATTTTCTTTGAGTTCCAACTGATGATAACCTTTATTTAAATCAAGGCGAGGGAAGACCTTTGCACCATTTAATTGCATTATCATGTCAGCAGTGTGTGGACCTGGATGTTGCTCTTGTTCAATTGCCTTGTTTGCCTGATGCATGTCAACGTTTCGAGTACAGTTCCTTCACTTTCCTTTTTGGGCACTACCACTCGGGGAGAAACCCATGGTATGGGACCAGTAGATTGCTCAATGATATCATGCTTAAGTAACGATTCAATTTCTTTTTCAACAGCATCTTGTAAATAAAATGCAATTTGTCTATCTCTTTTAGCAACAGGACAGATATCCTCTTCAATATGCAACTTTACTTTCATAGTCTTAAGCTTTCCTAAACCATGAAACAATAAAGGGAATTGACTTACTATTTCATGGTGAGCATTAATGTTGTAGTTTACGGAAATCAGTCCCATATCAACAGCTGCGCTGAAACAGCAGACAGGCACTTGACACTGTACCTTTAAGCACATGGATGGGCGTTTGCACCTTCTTTTTCTTGTGTTTCATTGCCCCTACAAATGAACCTTGACTTTTTAAGGGTGTTGAAACAGCCCATGTATACATTTGGTTTTTGATGGCGTCAGTTGCGGTAATGGAGACAATTCACTACATTTCTCCTCAGACATGTTTATCGAAGCACCACTGTCGATGATGAAATGCATTGAACAACCATTTATTTTCAATGTAATCTTTGGACAATGTTTGAATGACTTTGGTGCTTTAGCATGTCGACTTTTCTTTGACTGACATTTTTCTCCACATGCAGCCAGTCCAACATACGCACGCTTTTCTGAGGAAAACATCGACATGGCACAGCCATCTTCTTCACTTTCACGTGATATTGATCTAGAAGAGCCGCTTGATGATGATTTAGATAGCAATCGACTTCGTTCAGGGCCAATTTGTCTTAACTGTTATCACTGCTTGGCCTTGTGGGCGCCTGTCGAATGTTGCTTCTGGAATGTTTCAGAGGCCATTTTGTCTTTACGCAGTGACGCACTTGTTTTTCCTTTGCTCTGGAGACTATCACAAAATGGTTCTCCTTCCCACAGCCTTCATCTATCTGTCCAATGGCGTAACATTTACCTTTGTGTGCAAACGAAAATCCACATCTGAAACACAACTTCTTTTTACGTGTAGACATCAACTTGTGTTTTCAATATTTGGCTTTGGCTTACTTTTCAACTGCTGACTGATTCATTCTGGGCACCTCTGGCCTCCATATCAGCAGCTTGTCTATCGGCATGCTCTTCTGCTCTGGCAGCCATTAACACTCCCTCCAGACTAAGAGTTTCTCTCAGCATTCGTTGTCTGAATTAATCTGACAAGCATCCATCAATAACTCTAGGACGTATACCTTCTTCATCATTAAATTAATTGAACTTACAATGTTTGATGAGTGTGTTGAGTCTCTCCACAAATGCATCAATAGTGTTACCAACTTTCTGTCTCTCTTCATTGAAAATGCATATTTTGCAATCTACATTGGGCATTGGATTGAACTTGTGATTCAAAGTTTCTTTAAACTGAAGGTAAGTGATTTCTGCGTCAGATCATGGCATTTTCTTTATGACTTCTTTTATACCATTACCAGCAAGGTTTTTGAGGTATTTGATAATCAAGTACATCAATAAAATCTTCAAATGTCTCTATCCACACAATCCATCTATTGCCAATATTTTGCTTTTTGGTGGTATCAAAAGGTGGTGGTGGTTTCTGGAACGCAATAGTGTTGTAGATCAGCGCAGAACTTATTGACACTACTGGTGGATCACTGGGACATGGTTTATGTGACTCTTCTGGAAGACCTTAAGACGTGCTAGTCTCTGGATCATCTTTAACGATAGCTTGAAACATGACTTTTATCGCTGCCATCTGAAACATTTCACTATTCAGAGAGTCGCTCTCGCCTCTTTATTCTTCGAAAACCGGTGAAGTTGTCCTGAACCCCACTTGACAGTTTTGTTGGCGGACAACTTTGGGCATGGATGGTTGGGTAAGCACAACCTTGGGCATGTCTCCTTGAGCCACTTCACCAAGTGCAGCAGTCCAATGACTCTTTTTAATGGTTTTGGTAAGTTAATTATTTCTTCTTTTCTAAATGTCAAGTTGCACTTTCTAACACCTGGTTTATCTTCACCTTGCAGTCCTTCGGTTTACAGTGTTATTTTGTCATTTCTGATTATCAATGTCTGCTCTTTGACAACCTGACTGTATTCGCCTTCAGCATTAACACTCCGTGTAATGTATAACTTTATCTTGAGTTGCAGCGCGGTACCTTTATGTATTGCCTGACCAGCATGTTCTTGGGCAACGATGTGTAGATTCTGCAATGCTTTCATTGTCTTCAACTGCTTCACAGCGGCTGCAGCTGCGCATCAACTAGACATGCATTAGGCATCGATTCTGTACTTCTACGATGCCAGACATGGCACGCACGAGCAGTCTGCTTGGACCACGGTAAACTCCCTGGGAGAGCACTGTCGATCTTTGGGTTACTTATCCCCTATCTCGTTGCCATTTGTAGCGTCTGTCTCAGCCTGGGTACCCGCAAATGACTTCGCCACACACAGAGCTTACTATTACACGTCTTTATTCTTCTGAGTATAACTGCAAACTCAACATTCTAAATCAGCCTTCATTGCATTCTGCTCTAACACCTATGTCATAGCTCTACGGAGTCCATTAGGAGCCAAAAGGGTACCGTCATTGCTACCTCTCTAGACACTACACCAGCCTTACTATATTACATATAGGCTCTGTTATCCTAGCTTTTTTCTGGCCCAGTTTTTGCCAGGGCTATGTTTATCTGCCTCACATCATTACTTGGCTGCCTGTCCATAGTCCTTGTCTTTTAAACTGCGTCAGCTTTCCTTGATCTTACCTTTCCTCTCAGCTCTTCTGTCTGTATTAGCTCAGTTCATAATATGCCTACCTACATTCTTCCGTTCTCAACCTGTTCATTTGAGATTTTAGTCACCATCTGTAGGAAAGTGCCCCTTTTTGCATGGTTGCCCCTCACTTTTTGCCTAATGTTGATGCTCTTTGACTAAGAGTGCCCTGGGTTCCTGCAAACCAGGTACCCAGGGCCTATGTTCTTTCCCTAAACTGTACTGTTGCAAAACCCAATTGGCAACTCTCTGGCCACATGTAAGTCCCTTGTAAAAGGTACCCTAGGTACCAAGGGCACTGTGACCAGGGAAGGCCTCTAAGGGATGTAGCACTTATTGTGCCACCCTTTGAGGCCCTGTACCCTAACACACACACACTGCCTTTGCAGGCTACGTGTTTTGGTGCAGAGCAAAGTGAAGAGACGACATGGCACACATCCCTGTGTGCCATGCCTACAATCCACTGCCCTGGCATAGGTAAGCCACCCCTCTAGCTGGGTGCACTATACCAGTGGTGAGGGTACAGGTGCATGAGCCCTGTATACCTACACTGTTTAAGTCCATTCTTAGACATTGTAAGTGCAGTAAAGCCATAAAGAGTATATGGTATGAGAGTTTGTCATTATGAACTTCACAGCACCATACTGGCTTTACTGAAAACTGAGAAGTTTGGTATCAAACTTCTCAGCACATTAAACCCACACTGATGCCAGTGTGGGATTTAATGAAAAATACACTCAGAGGGCATCTTAGAGATGCCCCCTGAAAAATGACCTGACTCTAGTGTCCTGGCTGAGTGGCTGCTCGCCGGCTGCCAACACCAGACATGTTTCTGGACCCCTGGGTCGAGGGCCTGCCGCTCTCAGGGTCCTGACACAAAGCACATCCTGTGTTGAGGTGCCATGCCTCCACCACAGGATGGGCAGGGTCGACAAAGGGGAAGCTTCAAAGGCTGACCCAGCCCTTTGCTGCTCCCAGCAACTGGCCCCCACCGGTTCTGACCCCCACTTTGGGTGGGAGAATCGGTGGGAAAAATAAGATAGGAGGAGTGGGGTGCCCACCTTTGCCAACCCCACCCCTCAGGTGGGGGAGGCGAGGAAAAGCACAACTCTCAGGCCCTGCCATCTTGAAGATGGGGGGACCCAGCCAACCAGAGTGAGGCTTATGCCCCCCTCCCGCTGGAAGGTGGCATAATAGGGGGTGTACCGACCCCAAGGAAGGGACCCATTGGTCCCAACCTTTACTTACCTGAAACGCCCCTAAATTTAGTATTTAGGGGCAGCCCTGAACAATGCCTCTTCAAACAAGAAGATACAAGAAGAAGAAGGACCGAAGAGCTGTGCCGAAAGAAGAAGAGGAGGACACCAACTGCAGGTAAGTTACTTTTACGTTACTTTTTCTAACTCAGTGCTGGATGCCTAGATTCAGCACTGGGACATTTCCTGCAAACAGGTAAGAAAACACGTTTTGGTTATTTGTACGATTTTTAAGGAATATCTTTAGTTTTCAAAACTCCACACTTAGTCGTTTTTTGGAAGAAAAATTGTCAATGTTATCCTATGGAGGAAAAACAGGTTATCGGTTTGAAGGTAAGTAAACGACTGTGGGAGTTAAGGTTCTGGGGTTAGAACAAGGGTTCCCCCAGGGTCAGTGATGCACTATTGTTGCACCCTCAGCGGCACTAGGGCGGCCGGGTGCAGAGTGTTGAGGCCCAATGTTATCCTATGGAGGATAGGGGGTCTCCGGTTGGTGGCTGCTGGCAAGAAGGCCACTGGGTTGTGGGAGCAAAGCTCCTAGGGTTTAGGTCAGGGTAATTGGGGAAAGAAGTTGGCACAAAAGGTGCACCCTCAGCGGCACTGGGGCGGCCGGGCGCAGAGTGCTGTTTCGGCGTCAGACGCCCTGTTGTTTTCTATGGAGAGCCTCTGGTTTGGAAAAGCACTGCAGGCAGGGAGACGAAGGACTTCTGGGTGCGACCACCACTTTGAGAGGTAAGTTGGGTAGTTAAGGGTTGGTTAGGCACCGTTGGTTTGGGCACACAAGGCCATGGGGTGTCGGGTGCAGGGGTGCCTTTTGGGGTCGGATCTTCTTACCAGCTCCGGGTCGCGGTTAGAAGGGCCTTCTGGATTTAGGCTGCAGGAGTCGGCTGGAGGCTTGAGGCAGGTCAGGGGTCGCCGGATCTCGGGTCAGGATCGCCGGGGTGACCTCCTCGTGGTGTTTTTCCACTCGAGCTCGGGCCGGGTTCGGCGGGTGCAGAGTGGGCTGGATTCGCGGTATCCGGCCGGAGCCAGAAGCTGCAGTTTAAACACGTCCGGTGTTCACGGGAGAAACAGTCTTGGAAGTGAAGGCAGGCAGGTCCTGCGGGGTTTGTGAGGTTGCTGGCTGCTGGACACGCCGGGATTTCGCAGGAGCAGGTTCGAGGGGAGACAGGCCTGTAGGACTGGGGCCAAGTCAGTGGGCGTCGTCCTCTTGTTAGCTCTGCACGGCTCTTCGTCCTTCTTCTTTTCTTCTTGTAGGTAAGCTGGATCTGAGGAAGTAAGGTTCAGAGTGCCCCCTAAATACTAAATTTAGGGGCGTTACAGGTAGGTAAAGGGCAGGGACCAATGGGTCCCTTCCCTGGGGTGGGTACACCCCCTATTCTGCCACTCTCCAGTGGGAGGGGGGCAAGAGCCTGTCCCTGGTTGGCTAGGTCTCCCCATCCTCAAGATGGCGGGGACTCGAGGTTGTGCTTCACCTCACCTCCCCCACCTGAGGGGTGGAGTTGGCAGAGGTGGGCCCACCTCCCTTCCTCACTTGTTTTTCCCGCCGGTTCTCCCGCCCAAAGTGGGGGGTAGAACCAGTGGGGACCAGTTGCTAAAAGCAGCAATTGGTCTGGAGAGGCTCACAAAGGCGGCATGCCTTTGAAGCTTCTCCTTCGTGAACCCTGCCCATCCTGGGGGAGGAGGCTTGGCACCTCATCCCAGGATGTGCATTGTTTCAGGCCCCGAGAGCAGCAGGCTCTCGACCCAGGAGTCCAGAAACATGTCTGGTGGTGGCAGCCTAAGCAGCCACTCAGTCAGGTCACTAGAAGCTGGTCGAGTTTCAGGGGACATCTCTAAGATGCCCCCTGTTGTGCATTTTACATTAAATCCCACACTGGCATCAGTGTGGGTTTAATGTGCTGAGACGTTTGATACCAAACTTCCCAGTCTTCAGTGTAGCCATCATGGGGCTGTGGAGTTCGTAATGACAAACTCCCAGCACCATATACTCTTAATGGCAGCACTGCACTTACAGTGCCGAGGAATGGACTTGGGCACCGTAGGGGTATAGGGCTCGAGCACCTGTACCCTCACCACTGGCATAGGGCACCCAGCTAGAGGGGTGACTGATGTATGCCAGGGCAGTGGTTTGTGGGCATGGCACACAGGGATGTGTGCCATGTCGACTCTTCACTTTGTTCTGCACCAAGACACGCAGCCTGCAAAGGCAGTGTGTGAGTGTCAGGGTACAGGGCCTCTAAGGGGGGCACAATAAGTGCTGCAGCCCTTAGGGGCCTTCTCTGGTCACAGTGCCCTGGGTACCTGTGGTACCATTTATCAGGGCTGACCTGTGGCCAGAGATGCCAATTGGGTTTAGGCTTCAATGCAGTTTTAGGGAAGGAACATAGGCCCTGGGCACCTGATTAGCAGGAGCCCAGGGCACACTCAGTCAAAGAACATCAGCAATTCAGCAAAAAGTGGGGGCATACCATGCAGAAAGAGGGCACTTTCTCACACCACCCCCCCACCCCCAAACGAAAGATGATGAGACTAACCTTTCCCTAGAGTGTTTTCATTGTCTAAGTGGAAGAACCAGGAAAGTCCATCTGCATTGGCATGGGCAGTCCCAGGTCTGTGTTCCACTTCAAAGTCCATTCCCTGTAGGGAGATGGACCACCTCAACAGTTTAGGATTTTCCCCTTTCATTTGCATTAGCCATCTGAGAGGTCTGTGGTCGGTTTGAACTAGAAAGTGAGTCCCAAACAGGTATGGTCTCAGCTTCTTCAGGGACCAAACCACAGCAAAGGCCTCCCTCTCAATGGCACTCCAACACTGCTCCCTGGGGAGAAGCCTTCTGCTTATAAAAGCAACAGGTTGGTCTTGGCCTTCGTCATTGGTCTGGGATAGGACCGCTCCTATCCCTAGCTCAGATGCATCAGTGTGCACTATGAACAGCTTGGCATAATCTGGAGCTTTCAGAATTGGTGCTGAGCACATTGCTTCTTTCAGGGTGTCAAAAGCCTTTTGGCAACTAACTGTCCAGTTTACCTTCTTGGGCATTTTCTGGGAGGTGAGTTCTGTCAGGGGAGTCACAATGGACCCATATCCCTTCACAAACCTCCTGTAGTACCCAGTCAAGCCAAGGAATGCCCTGACTTGGGTCTAGGTGGTTGGAGCTGCCCAGTCCAGGATGGCCTGGATCTTGGGCTGTAAGGGTGTACCTGGCCTCCACCAACAAGGTGGCCCAAGTACACCACAGTTCCCTGCCCTATCTGGCATTTGGATGCCTTGATAGTTAGGCCTGCAGTTTGCAGGGCTTTTAAAACCTTCCCAAGGTGGATCAGGTGATCCTGCCAGGTGGAACTAAAGACAGCAATACCATCAAGATAAGCTGCACTAAAGGACTCCAACCCAGCAAGGACTTGATTCACCAACCTTTGGAAGGTGGCAGGGGCATTCTATAAACCAATGGGCATAACAGTGAACTGATAATGCCCATCAGCTGTGGAGAATGCTGTTTTCTCTTTTGCTCCTGGGGCCATGCCAATTTGCCAGTACCCTGCAGTTAAGTCAAAGGTACTTAGAAATTTGGCTGCACCCAATTTGTCTATCAACTCATCTGCTCTTGGGATAGAGTGAGCATCTGTCTTGGTGACAGAGTTAAGCCCTCTATAATTCACACAAAACCTCATTTCTCTATTCCCACCCTGTGGATGAGGTTTGGGGACTAGAACCACTGGGCTAGCCCAGGGGCTCTCAGAGGGTTCAATAACCCCTAACTCCAGCATCTTGCTGACCTCAGCTCTGATGCTTTCCTTGACTTGGTCTGACTGTCGATAGATTTTGTTTTTGACAAGTGCACTGTCACCAGTGTCCACATCATGGGTACACCAGTTTGTCAGACCAGGGGACAAGGAAAAGAGCTTAGCATACTGCTGCAAGACTTGCTTGCAGTCAGTCTGCTGTTGGGCAGAGAGGGTGTCTGAAAAGACAACTCCATCTACTGACCCATCTTTTGGGCTGTATGAGAGGAGGTCAGGGAGAGGTTCACTCTCTGCTTCCTGTTCCTCATCAGTCACCATCAGCATGGTGATGTCAGCCCTGTCATTGTAGAGTTTGAGGCGGTTCACATGGATAACCCTTTTGGGTGTCCTGCTTGTGCCCAGGTCAACCAAGTAGGTGACCTCACTCTTTTTTTCTAGGATAGGGTAAGGGCCACTCCATCTGTCCTGGAGTGCCCTTGGAGCCACTGGCTCCAAAACCCACACCTTTTGCCCAGGTTGAAATTCAACCAGTGCAGCTTTTTGGGCATACCAGTGCTTCTGAAGCTCCTGGCTGGCCTCAAGATTTTTGGATGCTTTTTCCATGTACTCAGCCATTCTGGACCTTAGGCCAAGTACATAGTCCACAATATCTTGTTTGGGTTCTTGGAGAGGCTTCTCCCAACCCTCTTTACAAGACAGAGTGGTCCCCTCACAGGTTGGCCAAACAGAAGTTCAAATCCTACTCCCTTCTGTGGCACCTCTCTGTAAGCGAAAAGCAAGCATGGTAAGAGGACATCCCATCTCCTTTTGAGTTTCTCAGGGAGCCCCATAATCATGCCTTTCAATGTCTTATTGAATCTCTCAACAAGGCCATTGGTTTGTGGGTGAAAGGGTGTAGTAAACTTGTACTGCACTCCACACTCTTTCCACATGTGTTTTAGGTAAGGAGACAAAGTTAGAACCTCTGTCTGAAACCACCTCTTTAGGAAACCCTACCCTGGTGAAGACACCAATGAGGGCCTTGGCTACTGCAGGAGCTGTAGTAGTCCTAAGTGGAATTGCTTCAGGGTACATAGTGGCATGATCCACTACCACTAGTATGAATTTGTTCCCTGAGGCTGTGGGAGGTTCAAGTGGACCCACTATGTCCACACCTACCCTTTCAAAGTGAACCCCCATCACAGGCAGTGGTATCAGGAGGTCCTTTGGGTGGCCACCTGTCTTGCCACTGGCTTGACAGGTAACACAGGAGCTGACAAACTCCTTCACCTTTTGGTGCATCTGGGGCCAGTAAAAGTGGCTAACTAGCCTTTCCCAAGTCTTGGTTTGGCCCAGATGTCCAGCTAGGGGGATGTCATGAGTTAAAGTTAGGAGGAACTCCCTGTACCTCTGTGGCACCACCACTCTCCTGGTGGCTCCAGGGTTGGGGTCTCTTGCCTCAGTGTACAGTAATCCCTCTTCCCAATAAACTCTGTGGGTACCACTGACATCTCCCTTTGCTTCTGAAACAGCTTGCTGCCTCAGGCTTTCAAGAGTGGGACAGTCCTACTGCCCCTGGCACAGCTCTTCCCTAGAGGGTCCCCCGGGGCCCAAGAGCTCAACTTGGTAAGGGTCAAGCTCCATGGGCTCAGTTCTCTCTAGGGTGTCCAAGTCCTCTCCCTGAGGAGAGGGGTCCTGATCCTTTTGCTAAACAGAAGCTGGTTCCCCAGTCTTCTTACCTTTTCTCTTGGAAGGTTGGGCCATACTTTCAGGCTCCAACACTTCTTTTTCACCCTGCCTTTTGCTCTGTGCTCTTGTTTTTACACACACCAATTCAGGGATATCCAGCATTGCTGCATGGGTTTTTAGTTCAACCTCAGCCCAGGCTGAGGTTTCCAGGTCATTGCCAAGCAGACATGCAGCTGGTAGCTTTGGAGAGACCACTACCTGTTTTAGGCCAGTAACCCCCCCCCCCCCGCCAGTCTAATATCACCATAGCCATAGCATGGTTAGTGGTAACACTTTCAGCATTGGTGACTGGGTAAGTACGCCCAATCAAGTATTACTCAGGGGAAACCAGTGCGTCTCTCACCATAGTGACACTGGCACCTGTATCCCTCAGAGCCTCTATCCTAGTTCCATTAATCCAAGGGTATTGTAAATACTTCTTTAAGTTGAGTGGCCACACAGCTACAGTGGCAAACTCAACTTCCCCCTCTGAAACTATAACTGCTTCAGTGTGCAACCTGATTTGCTTTGGGCATACTGTTGATCCCATTTTTGCTAGGGCAAGCATTGTCTCCAGTTAAGTGTCCCAACTTCTTACAGTTGTTACACCAGGCCTTTGCAGGATCAAAGTTCTTTCCCCTGTATCTAGGACCAGATTGGGAAGAGTTTTGAGACCCACCCCCCTGTGCAGGTTTTTGGGGCCCTTTAGAAGACTCAGACTTTTTATCTTGGGGATTCTCACCACCTTTCCCCTGGGGAGGTTTTGTAACCCCTTTCTTTTGGTCACCCCCAGTGGTTGTCTTAATCACTCTAGTCTTGACCCAGTGGTCTTCCTTCTATCCCAATTCTTGGGGAGAAATTAGACCTAGGTCTACCAAATGCTGATGTAACTTTTCATTCGTGCAATTACTTAAAATATGTTCCTTCATAAACAAGTTGTAAATTCCAGTAAAGTCATGCACATTGTGTCCAGTTAACCAACCATGTAGTGTCTTTACTGAGTAGTCTACAAAATCAATCCAGGACTGGTTTTGGGTTTTGTGAGCCCCCCTGAATCTAATTCTGTACTCCTCAGTTGTGAGTCCAAATCCCTCAATCAGAGTTCTCTTCATGAGGTCATAAGATCCAGCATCTGTCCCAGAAAGGGTCCGGAGTCCATCTCTGCAGTTACCAGAGAGCAGTTCCCACAGGAGTGCCCCCCAGAGAGGTTTCTTCACCTTTCTCATGTCACAAGCCCTCTCAAAGGCTGTGAACCATTTAGTGATGTCATCACCCTCCTCAAATTTAGGGACAATCCCTTTGGGAATTTTAGGATCATAAGACTGCTCTTTATCCTTATTATTTTGATTGCTGCCACCATTGATGGGTGCTAACCCCATCTCCTTTCTTTCTTTCTTTCTCTACAGCCAGGAGTCTGGTCTCTAGGTCCAGTCTTTTGGTCGGCCTTGCTAAAAGGCTGTCCTCCTCATTGAGGCTGTCCTCAATGTCCTCACCAGAACCTGAGCCTCCTGTGTGGCCTCTAGGTCCCCAGAGGTTAACTCTTGGTAGTAAGGGTACAGGGCCCCTTTCTTCCCTAGGAAGTGGGCACCTATCTCCATCCTCCTCACCTCCTTCTCCCTCTGACTGGTCATCACCATTTTCAGAAGGGTGGGCCTTTGCATACTCAGCCAACAGCTCCTGGAGCTTTTGTTTGGTTACATGGGGGCCCATTGGTATGTTTTTAATTTTACATAAGGACCTTACTTCCTTGACAGACAAGTGAAGGTAAGGGGGTGAGGTCAAGCTCCTCAACCATGTCCTGTATGTCATCATGCTTATCTTCACTAATAGCTGGGTTCTTATTTTGAGACATTCTAACAAAAAAATGTTCTAACCCCTCTACCCTTGACTACAGTGACTTTTTATTTTCTAAAATTCTAAAGGGACTTAAGCAAGGCCCTAACAAGACTTTTAGTATTTTGGAAAAAAATGCCAATTTGAAAAAATCAGACTTCTAAAGGCAATTTAAGAGTTCTGTCGTGTGATCAGGTGGTAACCAAGTAGTCCAACAAATGCAAGTTGTATATCCCACCGCTGCCACCAATGTAGGAAACTGGCTCTATATTTACTACACCAAAGTGAGGTATAGTGTGTATAGAGTCCAAGTGACCCCAGAAGTAGGCAGAGGTTAAAGTTAGATAGAACCTTACTCTCTATTTGTGGTAGAGTGGTCGAGCAGTAAGGCAGTATCTGAGGACAGTGTTAAGCATTTGATGTACACACTCAGTCAGCAAATGAATTCACACACTCAAGGACTGAATTCTGTACCAATAGTTTTTGTATAAAAAAAATATACTGTTGTTTTTATTTTTAGAACCAAGCAAGCTTGGCACAGGTAAGCTTAAAATACTTTACAGTAATAAGTTGCTGATTGTAGAACAGTTTGAAAATGCAATAGGAATTGTACTTTGTTTGATTTACAGGGGATGCAGTAGGTTGCAATACTTAGTAAATACAGTACATTGAAATGAATAGGCTTTTTCAGTAAATTACAGGTAAGTTACTTTTTATGTTACTTTCCTAACTCCGTGCTGGATACCTAGATTCAGCACTTGGACATTTCCTGCAAACAGGTAAGTAAATACGTTTTGGTTATTTGTGTGATTTTTAAAGAATATTTTTAGATTTCAAAACTCCACACTTCGAAACTTTTTTGAAGAAAAATTGTCAATATTATCCTATGGAGGAAAAACAGGTTATCGGTTCAAAGGTAAGTTATCGACTGTGGGAGTTAAGGTTCTGGGGTTAGACTCAGGGGTCCCCCAGGGTCAGTGATGCACTCTTGTGACACCCTCAGCGGCACTAGGGCGGCCGGGTGTAGAGTGTTGAGGCCCAATGTTATCCAATGGGGGATAGGGGGCCTCCGGTTGGTGGCTGCTGGCAAGCAGGCCACTGGGTTGTGGGAGCAAAGCTCCTAGGGTTTAGGTCAGGGCAAATGGGGAAACAAAGTAGCACAAAAGGTGCACCCTCAGCGGCACTGAGGCGGCTGGGTGCAGAGTGCTGTTTCGACATCAGACGCCCTGTTGTTTTCAATGGGGAACCTCCGGTTTGAAGAAGCACTGCAGGCAGGCAGACGAAGGACTTCTGGGTGCGACCACCACTTCGAGAGGTAAGTTGGGAAGGTAGGGGTTGGTTAGGCACCGTTGGTTTGGGCACACAAGGCCGTGGGGCGTCGGGTGCAGGGGTGCCTTTTGGGGTCGGATCTTCTTACCAGCTCCGGGTCGCGGTTAGGGGGGCCTTCTGGTTTTAGACTGCAGGCGTCGGCTGGAGGCTTGAGGCAGGTCAGGGGTCGCCGGATCTCAGTTCAGGATCGCCGGGGTGACCTCTTCGTGGTGTTTGCCCACCCGAGCTCGGGCCGTGGACCACGGGTGCAGAGTGGGGCGGATTCGCGGTCTCCGGCTGCTGCCAGAGGTTGCAGTTGAACAAATCCGGTGTTCACGGGAGAAGCAGTCTTTGGAAGTGAAGGCAGGCAGGTCCTCCGGGGTTTTTGAGTTTGCTGGCTGCAGGACACACCGGGATTTCGCAGGAGCAGGTTTGAGGGGAGGCAGGCCTGTAGGGCTGAGGCCAAGTCAGTGGGCGTCTTCCTATTGTTAGCTGGCTGCACGGCTGTTCGGTCCTTCTTCTTTTATTCTTGTCGTTTCTAGATTTGAGGAAGCAAGGTTCAGGGTGCGCCCTAAATACTAGATTTAGGGGCGTTACAGGTAGGTAAAGGGCAGGGACCAATGGGTCCCTTCCCTGGGGTGGGTACACCCCCTATCATGCCACCCTCCAGTGGGAGGGGGGCCGAAGCCTGTCCCTGGTTGGTTGGGTCCCCCATCCTCAAGATGGCGGGGACTCAGAGTTGTGCTTCACCTCGCCTCCCCCACCTGAGGGGTGGAGTTGGCAGAGGTGGGCACACCTCTTTTCCTCACTTTTTTTCCCCGCCGGTTCTCCTGCCCAAAGTGGGGGGTAGAACGAGTGGGGACCAGTTGCTGAAAGCAGCAATTGGTCTGGGGAGGCTCACAAAGGCGGTATGCCTTTGAAGCTTCCCCTTCGTGAACCCTGCCCATCCTGGGGGAGGAGACTTGGCACCTCGTCCCAGGATGTGCATTGTTTCAGGCCCCCGAGAGCAGCAGGCCCTCGACCCAGGGGTCCAGAAACATGTCTGTTGGTGGCAGCCTAAGCAGCCACTCAGTCGGGACACTAGAAGTTGGTTGAGTTTCAGGGGGCATCTCTAAGATGCACTCTGTCGTGCATTTTACATTAAATCCCACACTGGCATCAGTGTGGGTTTAATGTGCTGAGAAGTTTGATACCAAACTTCCCAGTTTTCAGTGTAGCCATTATGGTGCTGTGGAGTTCGTAATGACAAACTCCCAGCACCATATACTCTTAATGGCAGCACTGCACTTACAATGCCCAGGAATGGACTTGGGCACTGTAGGGGTACAGGGCTCATGCACCTGTACCCTCACCACTGGCATAGTGCACCCAGCTAGAGGGGTGACTGATCTATGCCAGGGTAGGGATGTGTGCCATATCGACTCTTCACTTTGTTCTGCACCAAGACACGCAGCCTGCAAAGGCAGTGTGTGTGTGAAAAGGTGCAGGGCCTCTAAGGGTGGCACAATAAGTGCAGCAGCCCTTAGGGGCCTTCCCTGGGGGGACTCAGCCAACCAGGGACAGGCTCATGCCCGCCTCCCACTGGAGGGTGGCATAATAGGGGGTGTACCCACCCCAGGGAAGGGACCCATTGGTCCCTACCTTTTACCTACCTGTAACGCCCCTAAATCTAGTATTTAGGCGCACCCCTGAACCTTGCTTCCTCAGACAAGAACCTGCAACAAGAAAAGAAGAAGAAGGACTGAACAGCCGTGCCAAAGCTAACAAGAGGAAGTCGCCCACTGACTTGGCCCCAGCCCTACCGGCCTGTCTCCACCTCGAACCTGCTCCTGCGAAATCCCGGTGTGTCCTGCAGCCAGCAACCTCGAAAACCCCGGAGGACCTGCCTGCCTTCAACCACAAAGACTTTGTCTCCCGTGAACACCGGATTTGTTCATCTGCAACCTCTGGCTCCGGCGGGACACCGCGAATCCGCCCCACTCTGCACCCGCCGTCCACGGCCCGAGCTCGAGTGGGCAAACACCACGAGGAGGTCCCCCCGGCGATCCTGACCCGAGATCTGGCGACTCCTGACCTGCCTCAAGCCTCTAGCCGAAGCCTGCAGCCTAAATCCAGAAGGTCCCCCCAACCGCGACCAGGAGCTGGTAAGAAGATCCGACCCCAAAAGGCACCCCTGCACCCAACGCCCCACGGCCTTGGGTGGCCATACCGACGGTGCCTAACCAACCCCTCACTTCCCAACTTACCTCTCGAAGTGGTGGTCACACCCAGAAGACCTTCGTCCCCAAGCCTGCAGTGCCTTTGCAAACCGGAGGTTCCCCATTGCAAACAACAGGGCGCCCGACGTCGAAACAGCACCCTGCCGCCCTAGTGCCGCTGAGGGTGCACCTTTGGTGCTCCTTTGTTTCCCCATTTGCCCTGAGCTAAAGTCCAGGAGCTTTGCTCTCACAACCAAGTGGCATGTTCGTCAGCAGCCACCAACCGGAGGCCCCCTATCCCCCATTGGATAACATTGGGCCTCCGCACTCTGCACCCGGCCGCCCTAAAATTGTACTGTTTAACAAAAACGATTTTACTTACCTGTTTACAGGAAATGTCCCCGAGTAGTATCCAGGTATACTACTCTGTGTAAGAAAAGTAATCTCAAAAGTAATTTACCTGTAATCCTACTGAAAATCCCATTCAAAGTATATTTACTGTATTCTGAAAAGCATTGCATTATCAGTAACACTACTGTAATCAAATCAAAGTACATTTACAATTGCAATCCAAACTGTGTTACAATCTGTATATTTACTGCAAAGTACTTATCACTTACCTGTGCCAGGCTTGCTTGGTTCTAGGAAATAAAATAACTAAAAGAATATTTTTATACAAAAACCAATTGGTCTGAAGTTCAGTCTTTGAGTGTGTGAATTCATTTGCTGACTGAGTGTGTACAACAAATGCTTAACACTGTCCTCTGATACTGCCTTACTGCTCGACCACACTACCACAAATAGAGAGTGAGGTGCTATCTAACTTTACCTCTGCCTACCTTTGGGGTTCCACTGGACTCTGTGCGCACTATACCTCACTTTGGTATAGTATATACAGAGCCAGCTTCCTACATTGGTGGATCAGCGGTGGGATATACAACTTTGCATTTGTTGGACTACTTGGTTACCACCTGACCACACAACAGAACTCTTAAATTGTCTTTAGAATTCTGATTTTTCAAATTGGCAATTTTTTTGCAAAATTACTAAAAGTCTTGTTAGGGCCTTGGTTAAGTTCCTTTAGAATTTTAGAAAACTAAAAGTCACTTTAGCTAGGGTTAGAGGGGTTAGATGTTTTTTTTAACAATGTCTCAAAACAAGAACCCAGCTGTTAGTGAAAATAACCACAATGCCATAGAGGACTTGGTTGAGGAGCTCGACCTCACCCCTTATCTTCACTTGTCTTTCAAGGAGCTAAGGTCCCTATGTAGAATTAAAAACATAGCCATGGGGTCACATCCCACCAAACAAAGGCTCCAGGAGCTGTTGGCTGGGTATGCTAAGGACCACCCATCTGAAAATGGTGAAGACCAGTCAGATGAGGAAGGAGGGGAAGGGGATGACCTGGTAGATCAACCCCCTCCACTTCCTAGGGAGAAAAGGGTCCAAGTACCCTTGACTTCAAGAATCAACCTCTCAGTACCTAGATCCCACACAGGTGGATCAGGTACCACTGAGGACATTGAGGACAGCTTTTTAGCAAGGCTGACCAAAAGACTGGATCTAGAGACCAGGTTGCTGGCTCTAGAAAGAGAGAGAGCAGAGACGGGCCTCGCACCCATTAATGGAGGCAGCAATTTACTTAATAAGGATAAAGAGTAATCTTATGATCCTAAAATCCCCAAAGGGATTGTCCCTAAATATGACGAGAGTGATGATATCACAAAATGGTTTACAGCCTTTGAGAGGGCTTGTGAAATGAGAAAAGTGAAGAAGTCACCCTTGGGAACTGTTCTCTGGTAACTGCAGAGACAGACTCCGGACCCTTTCTGGGCCAGATGCTGGGTCTTATGACCTCATGAAGAGAACTCTGATTGAGGGATTGGGACTCACAACTGAGGAATATAGAATTAGATTCAGGGGGGGGTCACAAAACCCAAAACCAATCCTGGATTGACTTCGTAGACTACTCAGTTAAAACACTAGATGGTTGGTTAACTGGACACAATGTGCATGATTTCAATGGACTTTACAATCTGTTTATGAAAGAACATATTTTAAGTAATTGCACTAATGAAAAGTTACATCAGCATTGGTAGACCTAGGTCTAATTTCTCCCCAAGAATTGGGAAAGAAGGCAGACCACTGGGTCAAGACAAGGGTGACAAAAACAACCACTGGGGGTGACCAAAAGAAAGGGGTTACAAAACCTCCCCAGGGGAAAGGTGGTGAGAATCCCCAAGATAAAAAGCCTGAGTCTTCTAAAGGGCCCCAAAAACCTGCACAGGGGGGTGGGTCCCAAAACTCTTCCCAGTCCAATAATAGGTACAGGGGAAAGAACTTTGATCCTTTAAAGGCCTGGTGTAACAACTGTAAGAAGTTGGGACACTTAACTGGTGATGCTGCTTGCCCAAACAAGAAGGCCCCTAGTCCCACTACAGCTACTCCTGGTGTAGCAAGTCTCCAGATGGGATGAACAGTGTGCCAAGAGCAAATCGGGTTGCACACTGAAGCAGTTCTAGTTTCAGAAGGGGAAGTTGAGTTTGCCACTGTAGCTGTGTG
Organism: Calotriton arnoldi; assembly: GCA_963921515.1. Taxonomy (NCBI): domain Eukaryota; kingdom Metazoa; phylum Chordata; class Amphibia; order Caudata; family Salamandridae; genus Calotriton; species Calotriton arnoldi. The sequence goes on from CAWUFW010001895.1 coordinate 994,499, forward strand.
GCCACCCAACTTAAAAAAGTACTTACAATACCCTTGGATTCATGGAACTAGGAAAGAAGCTCTGAGGGATAGGTGCCAGTGTCACTATGGTGAGAGATACACTGGTTTCCCCTGAGCAATACTTGATTGGGAGAACTTACCCAGTCGCCAATGCTGGCAGTGTTACCACTAACCATGCTATGGCTATGGTGATATTAGACTGGGGGTGGGGGGGGGGGGGGTTACTGGCCTAAAACAGGTAGTGGTCTCTCCAAAGCTACAAGCTGCATGTCTGCTTGGCAATGACCTGGAAACCTCAGCATGGGCTGAGGTTGAACTAAAACCCATGCAGCAATGCTGGATATCCCTGAATTGGTGTGTGTAAACACAAGAGCACAGAGCAGAAAACAGGGTGAAAAAGAAGTGTTGGAGCCTGAAAGTATGGCCCAACCTTCCAAGAGAAAAGGTAAGAAGACTGGGGAACCAGCTTCTGTACAGCAAAAGGATCAGGACCCCTCTCCTCAGGGAGAGGACTTGGACACCCCAGAGGGAACTGAGCCCATGGAGCTTGACCTTTACCAGGTTGAACTCTTGAGCCCAGGGGGACCCTCTAGGGAAGAGCTGTGCCTTGGACAGCATGACTGTCCAACTCTTGAAAGCCTGAGGCAGCAAGCTGCTGCACAGGAAAAGGGAGATGCCAGTGGTACCCACAGAGTTTATTGGGAAGAGGGACTACTGTACACTGAGGCCAGAGACCCCAAACCTGAAGCCACTAGGAGAGTGTTAGTACCTCAGAAGTACAGGGAGTTTCTCCTAACTTTAGCTCATGACATCCCCCTAGCTGGACATCTGGGCCAAACCAAGACTTGGGAAAGTCTAGTTAGCCACTTTTACTGGCCCCAGATGTTCCAAAAAGTAAAGGAGTTTGTCAGCTTCTGTATCACCTTTCAGGCCAGTGGCAAGACAGGTGGCCCCTCAAAGGCCCCCCTGATACCACTACCTGTGGTGGGGGTCCCCTTTGAAAGGGTAGGGGTGGACATAATGGGTCCACTTGAACCTCCCACAGCATCAGGAAACACATTCATTCTAGTGGTAGTGGATCATGCCATTAGGTATCCTGAGGCAATTCCCCTTAGGACTACTACAGCTCCTGCAGTAGCCAAGGCCCTCATCGGTGTCTTCACCAGGGTAGGGTTTCCTAAGGGGGTGGTTTCAGATAGAGGTTCCAACTTCATCTCTGCTTACCTAAAACACATGTGGAAAGAGTGTGGAGTGCTGTACACGTTTACTGCACCCTATCACCCACAAACCAATGGCTTTGTTGAGAGATTTAACAAGACATTGAAAGGCATGATTATGGGACTCCCTGAAAAACATAAAAGGAGATGGGATGTCCTCTTACCATGCCTGCTTTTTGCTTACAGAGAGGTGCCACAGAAGGGAGTAGGGTTTTCCCCTTTGAACTTCTGTTTGGTCATCCTGTGAGGGGACCACTCTGTCTTGTAAAAGAGGGTTGGGAGAAGCCTCTCCAAGAACCCAAACAAGATATTGTGGACTATGTGCTTGGCCTAAGGTCCAGAATGGCTGAGTACATGGAAAAGGCATCCAAAAATCTTGAGGCCAGCCAGGAGCTTCAGAAGCACTGGTATGACCAAAAAGCTGCACTGGTTGAATTTCAATCTGGGCAAAAGGTGTGGGTTTTGGAGCCAGTGGCACCAAGGGCACTCCAGGACAGATGGAGTGGCCTTTACCCTATCCTAGAAAAAAAGAGTGAGGTCACCTACTTGGTTGACCAGGGCACAAGCAGGACACCCAAAAGGGTGATCCATGTGAACCGCCTGAAGCTCTTTCATGACAGGGATGACATCACCATGCTGATGGTGACTGATGAGGATCAGGAGACGGAGAGTAAACCTCTCCCAGACCTCCTCTCATACAGCCCAAAAGATGGGTCAGTAGATGGAGTTGTCTTTTCAGACACCCTCTATGCCCAACAGCAGACTGATTGCAAGCAAGTCTTGCAGCAGTATGCAAAGCTCTTTTCCTTGACCACTGGTCAGGCAAACTGGTGTACCCATCATGTGGACACTGGTGACAGTTCACCTGTCAAAAACAAAATCTATCGACAGTCTGATCAAGTCAAGGAAAGCATCAGAGCTGAAGTCAGCAAGATGCTGGAGTTAGGTGTTATTGAACCCTCTGAGAGCCCCTGGGCCAGCCCAGTGGTTCTAGTCCCCAAACCTCATCCACAGGGTGGAAAGAGAGAAATGAGGTTCTGTGTGGACTATAGAGGGCTCAACTCTGTCACCAAGACAGATGCTCACCCTATCCCAAGAGCGGATGAGTTGATAGACAAATTGGGTGCAGCCAAATTTCTAAGTACCTTTGACTTAACTGCAGGGTACTGGCAAATTGGCATGGCCCCAGGAGCAAAAGAAAAGACAGCATTCTCCACACCTGATGGGCATTATCAGTTTACTGTTATGCCCTTTGGTTTAAAGAATGCCCCTGCCACCTTCCAGAGGTTGGTGAATCAAGTCCTTGCTGGATTGGAGTCCTTTAGTGCAGCATATCTAGATGATATTGCTGTCTTTAGCTCCACCTGGCAGGATCACCTGATCCACCTTGGGAAGGTTTTAAATGCCCTGCAAACTGCAGGCCTACTTATCAAGGCATCTAAATGCCAGATAGGGCAGGGACCTGTGGTGTACTTGGGCCACCTTGTTGGTGGAGGCCAGGTACAACCCTTACAGCCCAAGATCCAGGCCATCCTGGACTGGGCAGCTCCAACAACCCAGTCCCAAGTCAGGGCATTCCTTGGCTTGACTGGGTACTACAGGAGGTTTGTGAAGGGATATGGGTCCATTGTGGCTCACCTCACAGAACTCACCTCCAAGAAGATGCCTAAAAAGGTAAACTGGACAGTTAGTTGTCAAAAGGATTTTGACACCCTGAAAGAGGCTATGTGCTCAGCACCAATTCTCAAAGCTCCAGACTATGCCAAGCAGTTCATTGTGCAGACTGATGCCTCTGAGCTAGGGATAGGAGCAGTCCTATCCCAGACCAATGATGAAGGCCAAGACCAACCTGTTGCTTTTATAAGCAGAAGGCTTCTCCCCAGGGAGCAGCGTTGCAGTGCCATTGAGAGGGAGGCATTTGCTGTGGTTTGGTCCCTGAAGAAGCTCAGACCATACTTGTTTGGTACTCACTTCCTAGTTCAAACTGATCACAGACCTCTCAGATGGCTAATGCAAATGAAAGGTGAAAATCCTAAACTGTTGAGGTGGTCCATCTCCCTACAGGGAATGGACTTTGTAGTGGAACACAGACCTGGGACTGCCCATGCCAATGCAGATGGAATTTCCAGGTTCTTCCACTTAGAAAAGGGAAAGGTTAGTCTCATCCTCATTCGTTTGAAGGGGAAGGGGGTGGGGGTGGGGGAAGTTGTGTGAGAAAGTGCCCTTTTCCTGCATGGTTGCCCCCACTTTTTGCTGAATTGCTGATGTGCTTTGACTGAGTGAGCCCTGGGCTCCTGCTATTCAGGTACCCAGGGCCTATGTTCTTTCCCTAAAACTGCATTGAATCCTAAACCCAATTGGCATCTCTGGCCACAGGTCAGCCCCTGGTAAATGGTACCACAGGTACCCACGGCACTGTGACCAGAGAAGGCCTCTAAGGGCTGCAGCACTTATTGTGCCACCCTTAGAGGTCCTGTACCCTTACACTCACACACTGCCTTTGCAGGCTGCGTGTTTTGGTGCAGAACAAAGTGAAGAGTCGACATGGCACACATCTCTGTGTGCCATGCCTACAACCCACTGCCCTGGCATAGATCAGTCACCCCTCTAGATGGGTGCACTATACCAGTGGTGAGGATACAGGAGCATGAGCCCTGTACCCCTACAGTGTCTAAGATAATTCTTAGACATTGTAAGTGCAGTGCTGCCATTAAGAGTATATGGTGCTGGGAGTTTGTCATTACGAACTCCACAGCACCATAATGGCTACAATGAAAACTGAGAAGTTTGGTATCAAACTTCTCAGCACTTTAAACCCACACTGATGCCAGTGTGGGCTTTAATGAAAAATGCACACAGAGGGCATCTTAGAGATGCCCCCTGAAAACTAACCTACCACTAGTGTCCAGGCTGAGTGGCTGCTTTCAGCTGCCACCCCCAGACATGTTTCTGGACCCCTGGGTCGAGAGCCTGCTGCTCTCTGGGGCCTGAAACAATGCACATCCTGGGATGAGGTGACAAGCCTCCTCCCCCAGGATGGGCAGGGTTCACGAAGGGAAAGCTTCAAAGGCTTGCCACCTTTGTGAGCTTCCCCAGGCCACTTGCTGCTTTCAGCAACTGGTCCCCACTGGTTCTGAACCCCACTTTGGGTGGGAGAACCAGCGGGAAAAAGAAGTGAGGAAGAGAGGTGTGCCCACCTCTGCCAACTCCACCCCTCAGGTGGGGGAGGTGAGGTGTAGCGCAACTCTCAGTACCCACAATCTTGCAGATGGGGGACTCAGCCAACCAGGGACAGGCTCATGCCCCCTCCCACTGGAGGGTGGCATAATAGGGGGGTGTACCCACCCCAGGCGAAGGGACCCATTGGTCCCTACCTTTTATCTACTTGTAACGCCCCCAAATCTAGTATTTAGGGGCACCCCTGAACCTTGCTTCCTCAGACAAGAACCTGCAACAAGAAAAGAAGAAGAAGGACCGAACAGCCGTGCCGAAGCTAACAAGAGGAAGACGCCCACTGACTTGGCCCCAGCCCTAACGACCTGTCTCCACCACGAACCTGCTCCTGCGAAATCCTGGTGTGTGCTGCAACCAGCAACCTCAAAAACCCCCGGAGGACCTGCCTGCCTTCAACCACAAAGACTTTCTCTCCCGTGAACACTGGATTTGTTCATCTGCAACCTCTGGCTCCGGCCGGACACCCCGAATCCGCCCCACTCTTCACCCGCCGTCCACGGCCCGAGCTCGAGAGGGCAAACACCACGAGGAGGTGCCCCCGGCGATCCTGACCCGAGATCCGGCGACCCCTGACCTGCTCAAGCCGCCAGCCGACGCCTGCAACCTAAATCCAGAAGGTCCCCCCAACCGGGACCAGGAGCTGGTAAGAAGATCCAACCCCAAAAGGCACCCCTGCACCCGACGCCCCACGGCCTTGGGTGGCCAAACCGACAGTGCCTAACCAACCCCTAACTTCCCAACTTACCTCTCGAAGTGGTGGTCGCACCCAGAAGACCTTCGTCCCCAAGCCTGCAGTGCCTTTGCAAACCGGAGGATCCCCATTGCAAACAACAGGGCGCCCGACATCGAAACAGCACCCTGCACCTTGCCGCCCTAGTGCCGCTGAGGGTGCACCTTTGATGCTCCTTTGTTTCCCCATTTGCCCTGAGCTAAAGTCCAGGAGCTTTGCTCCCACAACCAAGTGGCCTGCTCGTCAGCAGCCACCAACCGGAGGCCCCCTAGCCCCCTTTGGATAACATTGTGCCTCAGCACTCTGCACCCGGCCGCCCTAGTGCCGCTGAGGGTGTAACTAGACTGCATCCTTGACCCTGGTGGACCCCTGAGTCTACCCCCAGACCTTCAACTCCCACTACCAAATACTTACCTCAAAACCGATAACACTATTTTCCTCCATAGGATAACAGTGACTGTTTTTCTGTGAAAAGTTTCGAAGTGTGGAGGTTGAAAACCTAAAGAAATTCTTTAAAATTGTACTGTTTAACAAAAACAATTTTACTTACCTGTTTACAGGAAATGTCCCAGAGTAGTATCCAGGTATACTACTCGGTGTAAGAAAAGTAATCTCAAAAGTAACTTACCTCTAATCTTACTGAAAATCCCATTCAAAGTGTATGTACTGTATTCTGAAAAGCATTGCATTATCAGTAACACTACTGTAATCAAATCAAAGTACATTTACAATTGCAATCCAAACTGTGTTACAATCTGTATATTTACTGCAAAGTACTTATCACTTACCTGTGCCAGGCTTGCTTGATTTTAGGAAATAAAATAACTAAAAGAAAATTTTTATACAAAAACAATTTGTCTGAAGTTTAGACTTTGAGAGTGTGAATTCATTTGCTGACTTAGTGTGTACAACAAATGCTTAACACTGTCCACTGATACTGCCTTACTGCTCGACCACACTACCACAAATAGAGAGTGAGGTGCTATCTAACTTTACCTCTGCCTACCTTTGGGGTTCCACTGGACTCTGTGCACACTATACCTCACTTTGGTATAGTATATACAGAGCCATCTTCCTACAAATATACATTGTGTAAGCGCCCGACAGTACCCTGGCAAATTGATTTAAGATAAGCCAACCCCCTCTGTATGAGTTTGATAAGTCCATCTTCCGTTGTCCCGAACGGGCCGTCCGACCCCATCTAGAAGTTGACAAATACTGCTTGATCCATGAACAACATTTCGCTGTACTACAACCCTAATCCCAAACCCCCCACCCACACCAACCCCCCAATTAGGTTGAGCAATAGCATCCCACCCCAAACTGCAAACAGCCTCCCAACATAGGCTAAGAAAACAGGTACGGGAGATCTCCCTAACGGTGAGGTGTCCCCGGTGTACACCCTGGTCGCAGACCAAGTGGCTGAGAGTTTTGATGAGAGAACCAACAACGTTACCCATTACCTTGTTTATGTAACTGTGTGGGTCGAACAGCGGAGTGAGAGTACAACTAACAATGTTTAGCACAAAATACCCATACAATCCTCCACCCTCCTCACCACCACACTCATTACTTCGATCCTTGTAAACCCGCATAGCTGTCAATCATTATCGCTGAGAGTTGCGTCTGCTCTTCCTGAAGTTTTCGGTGGGCGTTTATTCCCAGTAACATGTTTGCAATATTTCAGTGCTGATTTGGCATCTGTGAATAGCTGATGGCTGCCCTCATGTATAACTTTGAGCTTTGAAGGGTTGAGTAGGGCGTATGTGACTCCTGCCTGCCGGAGGATCCGCTTGGCCAGGATGAATTCTCTCCTCGCAATCTGGACCGCCGGGGTGAAATCAGGGAAAAAGGAGATCTGGTTACCCTGGTGTGGTATCTGACCCATCTCTCTTGCAGCACGAAGGATACCATCTCTATCCCGGTAGTTACGCAGGCGTTCTAGGATAGGTCTCGGGGTGCCACCCACCGGCGGTCTCAGTCCAGGGATCTGTGATCCCTCTCCACGATGAACATGGTGGAGAGAGATGACCCAAATATGTCACGTAGTAGGTTTTAAACAAAGTCCTCAACTTTGCCCATGGCCGTGGACTCTGGAATGCCCGTTATACGAATGTTATTTTGGCGGGACCGCGCCTCCAGGTCTTCATTTTTGACCTTAATAACCTCCAGGACTCTTTCTATGTTAAGCAATTGTTCTCTGGATTTGGTTTGGAAATCGTGGGCGTCAGAGACTCGATTTTCCAATTTATCAATGCGCAGTTCATGATTGTCTACTTGATTTTTGACCTGGTCTAGCCTTTCAGTTAGCTTGTCTATCTTGTTATCGATTGTTTTAAGGCTAGACTTAACTTCCAGGAGAATGGAGCGCAGATCTTCACCTCCCTCAGCGGCCCCATCCCTGTGTTCTGTTTCGGGGTCTTGTTCAGAGTCAGTGTGTCTAGTCAACCGTTTATTTTCGAACGGCAGCTTGGTCTGCTTAGTGTCCGTTTTCCCCATGTTCTGAAGTTGTATGGTACCGCTGTCTTCCTGGCTGTGGGGCGGTTAGTTTGGAGATATTTTCCCGCACCTACGCTCCCTTCTATTTTTATTCAAGGGAGAATGCCCTCCCCAGCATCTGCGTCACAATACATCCCCGCCGCCGGAGTAGCCGGCGGGCACCTGGGGGGCGCAATCGACGATAACTGTGCAGCAGTTTCTGCCCACAGGGCCAGTATCAACACCAAACCAGCTCTCCGGGACCACCCTCAGCAGAGTTATGATGTGCAAATACACGTCGGGGTTCAAGGTTAGTCCAGGTCTGAACAATCCCCTTTGCAGGGGTCCTTCTAGGATTTGCAACAACACCAAAAAGGAAAAAAAAGGGGGGGGGCTCCGAAATGCCCACCGCACCCCCCACGCCTCCGAACAGTTGCAACCAGGCGTTTTAGAGTAACCAGCTGGGGCCCAGGAACTCGGCCCAATCCAAGCGCCCCCTCGGCGGCTATACGGCGGCGAGCACTAGACCACATCTTCTATCACGTGCCGGGCTAGAGGTCAGCGGGGGGGCTCTGCCAATGTCTCAATGTCCCCCCCTGCCGCAGGGCATGCAAGTGTTCGTCGGAACGTAAGTAGGCAGCAGGGTGGTCACCATGGGCAATCCTAGGCCCAGCTAGTCTCCCCACGTTTCACTGTTTGGAGGCCAAGGGGGGGTATCTCTCTACATTCAGAACATGCAGGGGTCCCTAGTGTAGGTAGCTTCTGTACCTGCGCATCAGCTTTATTAAATCAAAGTCCACTGTTCGTGTGGTAGTCCCCCCGGCTAGTGCTGGGTGGCCCAGGATTCCTGCGCTATGGCGCCTGCCAGCAACGGCTCCCGCCCGACAGCAGGCGCGACTCAGTCAGTGAGGCCAGCGGGCCGCGTATCAGGCAGGGGAAATTTCCAAGAGGTGGGGAAGCCACATCTACCGATCCCAGGCTCGCGCGGGGGCCAGCCGATTCTTCGCACGGCAGTCGCAGCCGATTCTGCCCGGCCTCCTCACACCACGTCTCTCCGAGGCCCGGGCGCTCGCTCACCTCAGGGACAGGACCTCAGCTGCGCACCCACTCTCCAAGTCAGATCTTCACTCGCAGCAGCAGGGCCGCAGACGGGTCGATGGGGGGTTGTCCTCCGGCAGGCACAGTCACCGCGTGTCGACCCACACGCCGAACGTACCTCGCAGGCGGCCTGCGTCACTCGACTCTGGGGACGCTGGGCCTGATCCACTACCAGTGAGTTGTCAGTCCTAAAGACTTGGGAATGGGCTCGAACTGTGCCCGATGTGCTGGGCAATCAGGCTTTAGCAAATCTATGTATTTATTCTCTCCGATGCGTGCAGATTATGGTCGGATATTGACTCAGCCGGCAGAGCCCTCTCAGAGAGCGGCCATCTCGCAGCTCGGCTAAGCCACGCCCCCCGAGAGTGCATCCTTGACCCTGGGGGAACCCTTGTTCTAAACCCAGAAACCCAATTCCCAAAACAAAGTACTTACCTTGAAACCGATAACTTCATTTCCTCCCATAGGATTGCATTGACTGCTATTCTGTAAAAAGCTGTAAGTGTGGAGTTGGGAATTCTATGAAAAATCATACAAGTGTGTTGAGGTAACAAATTGCATTAATTACCTTTATCCAGGAAATGTCCCAGTGTGGTATCTAGGTATACCACACTGAGTAAGAAAAGTAATCGGAAAAGTAACTAAAACAGTAATCCCAATAGTAACTGTAAAGCAATTACAATAGTAACTGTAAAGTAATTTTCACTGTTGACTTATCTGTAAACAAAACAATTGCATTCTACTGCATTATTTTTGCAAAGTATTATTTCACTTACCTGCACCAGGCCTGGTGTGGTTCTAGAAATAAAATACAACTAAATAATATTTTTATACAAACAAATTGGTCTGAGTTCAGTCTTTGAGTGTGTGACATCATTCCTTGTCTGAGTGTGTACAATAAATGCTTAACACTACCCTCTGATAAAGCCTTACTGCTCGCCCACACTACCACAAATAGAGAGTAAGGTATTATCTACTTTTACCTCTGCCTACCTTTGGGGATCCACTGGACTCTGTGCACACTATACCTTACTTTGGTATAGTATATACAGAGCCAGCTTCCTACACCATCCTCAATCTCTTAGCCGGACCGTCTCAGACAACTCCTGGCCAGCTAGCCAATCATATGTGTATTCAGCTCCTGCTACTTCTCCTGGAGACCAATTATCTTCACAGTCTCATTTCCTCACACTGCTGCCCTACAGAGAGATCAGTTCTGTAGTGAACAGAATGCAGCCATTTCAAATCACTTCATTTTCCCTCCCTAAAGTAGGACTTGTGGTAATGGAAGAAGTGATATTGCCTTGTAAAGATGTTGTGTTAAATAAAACAACTCCTTTAAAAACAAATCTGGACAAGAGCAAGTTCAAGCAAAGGTGTTCCTCTTTCTGGGTTAAGGGTTTGTGTGTTAAGTCCAAGGCAGCGTGAAAGGGCATCAGATCAGACTAGTGTCTGATCTGATGCCCTTCCAGGCATCATAGGGAATAGGGGATTTGTAGTTTCCAGTCTTGCTGTCTACATCTATCACAATCCAACCTTATTAACTCACCAAGAGGCAGCTGTGATCCCTCTGAGGAGCAAACCAGAATGGAAATTACATTTATGCTTGAAATTACTTTATCGGCCCTCAGGAACCAATGGGAAACTACTACGGGTGAACTAGACAACATTGACTGGGAGGCCGCGCTAATGCACCTGAGAGAGGTGGCCATTAAATTAAGGTTGCAACCGATACAATTTAAGATCCTACACACGGTATACTTTGATAGGGCCCGACTCCATAAATTTGGGAGTGCTGAGACACCCGATTGTCTCCGTTGTAAGATTGAGAGAGGGACATATATCCACACGTTATGGGAATGCCCTCACATACAATCATACTGGACCACAATATTAGAGGAACTCAGCAAAATAGTGGGGCACAGCTACCAATGGATGCTAAATAGGCCCTGTTAGGCATACCCTCAGAGGTCGACGCCCCCCGGCACAAACTCCTGCTGTGTAACCTAGGGCTGGTAGTTGCAAAGAGGGACATTGCCAAATACTGGGGAGCCTCAAATCCCCCCACAGTGACTGAATGGAGAACAGGCATGGATCTTTATATGGGGGTAGAGAAAGTGACATATAGGGTGAGAGGGTGCCCGAAGAAGTTCTCTAAGTTTTGGGGCCCATGGCTGAGATACTATGGGCTGGAGCACAACATGTGTTTTTTTATCGAATATGGGATGCGGTCTTGTGGTAACTATGCCGGTTTCAACTTGTAATTGTACCACTGCTGATTTGACTCAATATACTCTTGCTTTATGATGCTCTTCGTTCTTAATGAAAAGTTATGCACCATACTGTGTTTTCCGAAACTGTATCAATAAAAGCATTTCTGTTAGTCAGCCTGTTATTTAGAAAGTGGTAATGTACAATCCTATAAAAAGCAGCGAATAAGTAATTTCAAGCAAAAATCTAATTTCAATTCTTTGCTCCTCAGAGGGATCACGGCTGCCTCGTGGTGAGTTAATAAGGTTGGAATGTGATAGAGGTAGACAGCAAGACTGGAAACTACAAAGAAAGACATGAGGAAAAGCAGAGGCTGATGGTAATATCGAGCTGAGGGTAAGATATGAAAGCATGAGCAAAAGTGAAGCAAAAAAAGAGAATCAGACATCCAGGAAGAAAAAACACATTGACAGATAAAAAGACACCCATTGGACAAATAAATTCAAACAGAAGGGATCAAAACTGAAATACACAAAGCAGAAAATAATACATGTACAGAGCAGAGAAAGAGATATACAACAATCACAGAGACATGCAAAGAGAAACATCAAGAAAAAACATCAAAAGAGAAGAGTTCAAAAGAGAAAGGTTCTAGATCACCTAGAGAGCAGAGAAAATCTATGGAGATTACTGACAGAAAGAAAAAAGCATCTAGGAAGCAGAGACGAGAGGTTACTATCGAGCAGAGAGGACCATGACTTCCAGAAAGTGAAAAAATAATGGGACACCAAGTAAGCAGAGAGAAAAAAAGCCTTGAAAGACCAGTGGAAACAAAGGCAATAGCTTAAGATCGAACGGAAGTAGCAGTGATAAAGGGAAATAAATGCAACAATAGTACCTGCGGCCTCCTTCCACTTTGGGTGCAATTCGGTTGTAAAGATGGGATCCTCCAGCTCACGGAAAAAACGCTTAAGCACATCAGTGACGTCTTCAATGAAGTTGTCGCTGATACGCAACTTGACATTACGGGCATCTCGACGAAACTCATCCATGAGCAATTTAATCCTAGACTTGGCCCCATTCTTACGGTAGATGCCTTCATGCCGGAGACCTAAAGAGGGTAGAAGGGCAGAGAGTCAGTGTTCTGTTGACCATCGTCATAATGAGCCCAATTCACCATATTAAATACTAGCTAACACTTATGAACATACTACATTGACTAGGTGATGTAACCACATCATTATGACATGAAACTCCAGCCAGGCAAAACAATAATTGAGGACAGACAACAGCCATAATCCACTTATATAAATATCTCATTTTCCTTACCACTTACACATAGTAAAAATAATAATTTAATGTTGTCCAGTGCTTCATACTGCATTTTCTGTCAGATTTAAGCACTACAAAATGACAGGTATTTACCAATTTAATGGCACTCAATTTAGAGATCCTAGAAGGATGAAAGAGAGAGTGTGCTTTGCAGATATTCAAACTCGTGATTTGCTTGTTATAGCATAATCTCTAAAGTTCCAGAGCTCTAGAGGGACTAGCCGGCTTCAATAATCTGGACTTCAGTTCCACAGCGGTGGCTACAATTTTAGAGGAAGCCAGCTCAGGGAGGATTTTTCATCTAAAAAATTACCAAACTCCCTTTTTTTGTAGCCACTTAAAAGAAATTTAAAAGTTTTTCTTCAGAAAAGTGAAACCATCTCTTTCTGCGTTTTTCAAACTTTTTTACTTCCAGGCTTTCACCGGGACCAATCAATTTGTATCTGAACATTGCTTCATTGCAGTTGGTCTCAAATCATGCCTAGAGCCTGGTCTATAGCTTCCATATACTATCAATGGTGCTTTGTGCTATTTGGAAATATTTTCACCTACATTTTTTAAAATTCATATCTCTGGTTGCCCTTATTGCATTTTTGTCATTTTGAACTTATTTTCTCATAACATTTTTCTCTTTATTTTAAAATTGATTGTTGAGTTTTATTGTGTTTTGGTGACTATTTCTGCTGTATATGCACTGCTTAAATACTTTACACAATGCCTTTGATTTAAGCCTGACTGCTTTGTTTCTCAATACCAGGGACTGAGCACTGGTTTATTTCATTTCATTTGTGTGCTATCTAGCAGGTGGTAGCCTTATCCTTTGAGGCAGACACTTGTCCACCTCAAATATGAATCCACTTTCCTACACACATCCTGTACGTCGAGTTATACCATTCAATCTCCCGGTTCCAGCGACAAAAGAACCTGAGACATCTATAGCATCTTGTGGACGTAAACATTTAAGAGCCTGAGGTCTTTGACTTGGATGAAGACTGCTGTCCTTATTGGGGACCAGGTAGTACTGAGACAATCCACCACCTAAAGTTTTGCTCTGGTGCCAATTAAACAACTCCCTTCAGCAGCAGGACTGTCACCTGCTACAGCAATTCCTTAGAAGGCACCCCTTACAGAAGGAATGGGGGGACTAAAAGGTGTTGGCACCACTGGAAGGTTAGGGCATACCCTTGTCTACACTCTGAAAGACAACTGGTTTGAAAAATTAAAGAGGCTTTCAGGTAGGATAGGGGAGGAAGACGAGGAGGAGGAGCGTTACTGAGTCTGACAACCCCTGCCGTTGCCTCTGCTTCTTTATTGACTTTAGAGCTGGTTCTGTTGGGGGCAGGGTGTGAGGGCTGGTGTTCCTGAAAACGGAACCCATTAGAAAATCCCCAAACCTTTACCCATTGTTTAGGGGGTGACCAGGAGCCACCTACACCCACTAGCTGGTGCCGTGCATAAGTGTGGCACCCCACAGCACTACCTTACAGCATTTACTAGACCTGCAGAGGTTCAGAACAGGACTTGATCTGCTGTCTGTGCCCTCAGAGGAGTCCCGAAGGACTGGATTTGCTCCTTCTTGGACTCAGGACAAATAAGTGAATTTCAAGGGTCTGTTGGCTGACCTCCTGTGTGGCTACAGGGACACAATACGTTGCAAGAGGCCTTTTCCTGGCAATGCCCAGCTGACCAGTGGCAATTGGGCCTGGACTAGACTTTGCTGTTGACTTTTGCCTGACACCCTAAGAATCTTTAAGTGCCCTCCCCTGAGTTCCTGGGGGGCCTCAGAATTGTACTTCTATGGTTGTTTGGACACCAGAGGAAAGTTTGGAAACTGTAAAATGCACCAAGCACCTCCAAAAAACAAAACAAATCCCACTATGTATTGGTACTAAAAAAACATTTTAAGCGAGAAACCTCCAAAGTGTCAGCGGGACAAACCAGCTTCAAGAATCTGGCCTTCAGTCACTGGAGTCAAGCTATCCTGGCTGAAAGCCCGAAACCGGTCCCAGGATGCTTGTTTCCAGTCCAGGGAGGACCTGGCCTGGCAGTTCGGGCTGGATTGTTCCCATTGGGCGCAGGGTAAAGACTGATTTGCATATGGCTGGGTCCAAACTGGACTGGCATGGTGAGAAAAAAAAAGATGGATTTAGCCCAGATCTCTGTACTGGGGTGAATGTATGACATTGTTCTGCATTCTGTCCATCAATTGTTCTTTTTGCATTTGTCACCCCGAGTGGGACGGGTATGCCCAGACGTGGGTCCCGTGCTCTCCATGCCACTGGAGTCAAGCTATCCTGGCTGATGAGGGCTGAAAGCCCGAAACCGGTCCTAGGATGCTTGTTTCCAGTCCAGGGAGGACCTGGCCTGGCTGTTCGGGCTGGACTGTTCCCATTGGGCGCAGGGTCAAGACTGATTTGCATATGGCTGGGTCCAAACTGGAATGGCGAGCAAAAAACGATGGATTTAGGCCCAGATCTCTGTACTGGGGTGAATGTATGACATTGTTCTGCATTCTGTCCATCAATTGTTCTTTTTGCATTTGTCACCCCGAGTGGGACGGGTATGCCCAGACGTGGGTCCCGTGCTCTCCATGCCACTGGAGTCAAGCTATCCTGGCTGATGAGGGCTGAAAGCCCGAAACCGGTCCTAGGATGCTTGTTTCCAGTCCAGGGAGGACCTGGCCTGGCTGTTCGGGCTGGACTGTTCCCATTGGGCGCAGGGTCAAGACTGATTTGCATATGGCTGGGTCCAAACTGGAATGGCGAGCAAAAAAACGATGGATTTAGGCCCAGATCTCTGTACTGGGGTGAATGTATGACATTGTTCTGCATTCTGTCCATCAATTGTTCTTTTTGCATTTGTCACCCCGAGTGGGACGGGTATGCCCAGACGTGGGTCCTGTGTTCTCCATGCCACTGGAGTCAAGCTATCCTGGCTGATGAGGGCTGCAAGCCCGAAACCGGTCCTAGGATGCTTGTTTCCAGTCCAGGGAGGACCTGGCCTGGCAGTTCGGGCTGGACTGTTCCCATTGGGCGCAGGGTCAAGACTGATTTGCATATGGCTGGGCCCAAACTGGAATGGCATGGTGAGCAAAAAAACGATGGATTTAGGCCCAGATCTCTGTACTGGGGTGAATGTATGACATTGTTCTGCATTCTGTCCATCAATTGTTCTTTTTGCATTCTTCAGTTCCACAGAGGCTGCTAAAATTTTAGAGGTGGCTCGCTCAAGGAGGAGTTTTCATCTCAAAAAGTAACAAACCCCTTTTTTCCGTTGATACTTTGAATAAATGTAAGTATTTTTTTTCAGAAAAGTGACACAGTCCCTTTCTGCGTTCGGCTTTTTTTTTAACCTTTTTGACTTCCAGACTTTTACTGGGAGCAATCCACTTGTTGCATCCGACCAGGGCTTCATCGCTGTCGGTCTCAAATCACGGCTAGGCCTTTGTCTACCACTTCCATAGACTATCATTGGTGATTTGTGCTTTTTTGGAACTATTTTCAATTAAATCTTTAAAAATTCATATCTACTATTTCCCTTATTGGATTTTTGTCAATTGTGTCTTGTTTTTCCCACAACATTTTTCTCTTTATTTTTAAATTGATTGTGGAGTTTTATTGTGTTTTGTGTGACTTTTTCTACAGTGTAGAAACTGCTCGAATACTTTACACAATGCCTTTGATTTAAGCCTGACTGCTACTCTCTGTCTCATTACCAGGGATTGAGCACAAGTTTATTTTATTTACTTTGTGTGACATCTAGCAGGTGGTGGACTTATTCTTTGAGGGGGACACTTGTCCATCCCAAATATTAATCCCCTTTCCTACACAAGTCTTGCAAGTCGAGTTACACCATTCAGTTTCCCACTACCAGCGACAAAAGAACCTGAGCCATGAACAGCATCTTGAACTATTCCTTGTTGAGGTAAAAATGTAAGAACCTGAGGCCTAGGATTGGATGAAGACAACTGTCCTTATTGGGGATCAGGAAGTTTTGAGAAGATTACACTGTCCAATGTCCTGCTCTGGTACCAATTCCACAGCTCCCTTCAGCAGCATGACTGTCACCTCCAGTTGCAAAATTCAAATTCTTTAGGAGATGCACCTGACAGAAAGGACAGGGGGGGACTAATAGAGTTTGCAGCTTTCCAGGCATGTAGAAGACTGCTACCCTCCCACAGGTTGTAATGCTCCAGTAAGGAAACTAAAGAGGCTTTCAGGGTAGCACAGAGGAGGAAGACGAGAAGGAGCAGTATTGCTGGGTCTGACAACCCCTGCCTTTGCCTCTGCTTCTATATTGCCTTTTGACCTGGCTCTGTTGGCGGGAGGGTATGAGGGATGACATTCACGAAAACTGAACCCTCTTGAAAATCCCCAAAATTGATGTAAGTGGCAGTTATCCTTCACCAAGATTGCAGGTCCAAAGATAAGGCCGTCGCTCTGCCCGTCTTGAAATGTTCAAGCACAGAATTCACCTTGACTCTAAACAGCCTTGCTCTGCCAAACGACATGTCTGTCAAAGACTACACATCTCCAGAGAAGCAGTTGACTGGAGACACGTAGCCAAAGAAAACCCCATGGCCATGGCAACAGAATCTGCTGTGTCAAGCACAATGCTTGCCTAGAGGCATCATCACCACCTCATGCCACTTCAGCAAAGTGACCCGAAGATGGTCAGGAAAGTTGGAGACCACCTTTTTTGGCATAACCCTTGGGTATCTTCCCAGCAAACGGGACACATTCACAAAGCGCCAGGCTTTTTTCACTATCTGGGGACATTACAGGAAAATCTTTCTGGGTATGGGTGGGCCCACAGAAAAGCTGAGCTCCCTGGTGCTAGCCTGTATTGTCTTGCGATTAGTCAGTTCATTGCTAGAACAGTGGTGGGCTTCTCCCATGCTGCTAAGACTGGGTCCATAAGGGCTTTATTAAAGGGCAATAAGGGTTCAGAGGTCCTAGATGTGGGCTTCAGAACCTCTGCTAAGTTGTTGGCTTCAGTTCTGACTGTGGGTAAAGAAGTTTGAGGATATCAGCTCCTTTCCTATCTCAGTGGGTATCGTTATGAGGGACAGTCCATTTCTACCGCCAGGGAGATTTCGAGCCCACTCGCCTGCAGCAAGTTCAAATTGTCAGGTGCATCAGAGGAAGGAAGTAGTAGAAGGGTGGTTGCATTGTTGCAATGGTCTGTATCATGCTGGATGATATCTGGCATCTGAATTGAGTCAGAGTTTGATCCAAATAGGTCAAGCATAGTCTGCAATTAGACTTGTCGAGAAGTATCCATCTGCTCTACCCTGTATCTTTGTTCCTCAGTTATGAGTTGGGCTTCCCTCAAGGACCTCTGAAATATTGCTTTCGTCTTAGTTATGGGGTGTTCTACAGGAGGTTGCAGCGAGGGTACCTGTTGTCTGAGTAGGTACCATTGGTACCAGAGGAATGTCAACTGGTAAAGGACTTGACCTAGGAATCAGTTCCAAGAAGCCTCCAAGTATTAAGGGGACAAACAGCACTGAGGGAGGACCCCCTGGCAGTACCATGAATGGTACCCCGAACGAAACCCCAAAATGTCTAATGGGGCCAGGTGTGACTCCAGAGGGGACTGTGCCAAGCCTAAGTAGTTCCAGAATAGCATGCAGGAAGAAAGATTGCTTAGCATCCGAAACCAAGGGTAAGCCTGATGAGGCACTGTTGCGGGTCCACTGGTAGATGCTCCCCATACGGAGTGATCTCTATTAACTCTGCTTATGAAGATGGCTCTGCAGGAGGCAGACAGCGTCCAGGGGGCTTAACTCTCAAACAAGTGCTGCATTGTAGTGATGACAACCCATGACTCTACTTCTTCTTCTTGCGTTGTCTTCTGTTAAAAGAAGGATAAGACAAGGGTGTGTTATAGCTCCCACCCCTTTTGCCCTTAATGTGACTGGGATAGACAAGGAGCTTCAAGAGCTAGATGTTGATGCACCAAAAATTGGACCTCAACCCACCCCGGTGCTCAAGCTGATGACGCGGTGTTGTCTAGAACTGCAGACGGTCTTCAAAAACTGATCAATGGTTTTGTCGCATTTATGGAGCACAAAGGCCTTAAACTAAATCTGTCCAAGACTTTTACTATAGCGTGTGGAAGAGGTAGAGCCAAAAAGAAATCATATTTTATGAGAGATCATAAATTATTAGAAGTAAGGAATTTTTCTAATCTGGGTGTACTTTTTTCAAGCTCTGGCTCCTGGAAACCCCAAATATAATTAGCAAAATCAAGACTTGCTAGATCCACTGAAGCCTTGTTTAGGTTTGCAAGTAAAGTTGGCAATAAACCTATTTGTGAAATGCTGCAACTCTACAGGAGTAAATGCATTCCAACAGCCACCTACGGAGCAATTCTCTGGGGGCGAGGGGGCACAACACTTTGCAAACTCAGGAAAATTCCTTTTTGGCTAGGCTCCTTCCTGTACCCCGTACCATACCTACAATCATCACCCATAGAGAATTAAGTGTAACCTTTGTGGAGGATATAATTGATTTGAGTGTGTGGGAGAGGAGTTGGCCTAATGGCTAGGGCGGTTGACCTCGAATCTGGTGAACTGGGTTCGAGTCTCGGCAATGACGCTGAACATCCTGCGATTCTGGGCAAATCACTTAATCTCCCCGTGCCTAACAAAAAAAAAAAAATGAATGCGTCTTCATGTAACGCAACTGGTGCTATGTAAAGCGCTCTGATACCCGAATCGGGTCAAGTTCGCGCTATATAAAACTCAGTAAAATTTAAAAAAAACTTGTTGGTACAACATCTGGAGTAAACCAGGCACGAAATTCTCAAGAGAAGTAATTAACGACTGCCTCGCTTTTGAGCATTGTAATAAAATCCTTTGGCTGGTATATGTTAATAGGCTAATTAAGGAAATTGATGTGGATCTTCAGGTTAAGAACCCAGCGAATATATTACAGTTTGGTTAGAAAGAACTAAAAGCCATCTTTACCCATAAGCGAGCAACCGAGAGAGAAATTAAAGAAAGGCAGAAAGTCTTAGTAACTTAATACTTGGAAGGGCCCCTAAAATCCGGCTGCAGGGTTATCTTGTGATGGTAACAGATTTTCAGAAAAGATTCTACCTTACCAGGCTTCGATTAGGTATTGCACATCGTCTTGTAGCTATTCCAAAAAGAGATGCGTGGTCTAATAGACTCTCTAGATGCCCGTGTGATGGAGTGTCAGTACAATCCTCAGTGCACTGGATATTAATTTGCGGATTCTACAGTGCAATTAGGAATTTTTTGTACGTCTGGTTTTATTATCAAAGAAATTTATAATGCACCAGGAAGCCAATACGTTTTTATGTAGCCATGAGACTGAAAATATTTGCCATGATGTTTCCCTTTTTATTAGGGGTGCTATAATAGAAAGGAAATCCTCTCTTTGTATGACAAACTGGTGTACAAATATGATTAGTTGGGTCGGTATTTATTTTATACATATTTGACATTATTGCATGTTTTATATTGTAAAGAATTTCATTTTTATCACATGTTTTTCCATCTCGGATTGTATCAAGGATATCAGAAATATTGACAATTTTTTTTTTTTCAATTTGACTGTGTTGTCTTTTTTTTTCTTTAGAAGACTTGGAAAAAGAAGAGGACTTAGACTGTGATCTGGACTTGGAGCATGAAGGGCATCAAGTACAACGCTCATCGCGGGGGGTGAAGAACAGCTTGGCTTTGTCCTCTTTGATGGCCTTTGGATTTATACTGCTAACTAGATCACAGTACTTCAAGTCATCCTTCGAGCCTAAGCACAACAAGCAAACCTCATGCTGGTCAGTGATTCACATTTGTCCATCACAACTATGACAAGGCTTGAACCCTGACTTTTTAGAGGGTGACATCCCTAAGATTTTCTCTCAGTGGAACGTTGAAATACAAAGAGAGAGAGCTCTGGATCCTCATCAAAGGACGCAGAAAAAAGTACCTGATGTCGATGCGCTGGGGTGGACGCTTTTTAGCTCCAATGACGCCATAGTTTTGCATCTGATGCTGAAATGCAATACCCTCTACCAACACCGGAGAGCTATGAAAGTTCCCGGATCCAGTCTGGTGCCCGCAAATATTCAACAGGTGAGGAATCTGCAGGTAGAAGTATCCATCTAAACCCACTGTTTAACTGCCAGCACAGAGTTTCTCAAAGTCCCAGTTAACACATCTTTGAAATTAGTCATAAGATGGGGTCATGCCACCTCTCAATCAAATATCATCAGAATGTGCTACTATTGCTTTATTACAACCTGTCTAAGACGTTTCTCAGTCTAGAATGACATGCACAGGTTTGAAAATGAGACATGAGGCCTATTACTTTATGCCTAAGCATTAGGGGCTTTGACTAAAGTCTTACACTTCAAGGTGCCATAATGCCAAGCTCGGCAGCAGAATAATAAAGTCAAGCAGTGGGCTACCACAGCAGATTTATTAAAATAAAGACTAATCCACTATTTCTTAGAAATCTATTGTTGCAGTCCCAACTTTATGTATCTCCTGAGATCAAATTAAAACTCAAGTTAAAGTGACCAGATGGAAGACAGGGAGATCTGTTGAAGAAAGGAAAGCCTGGTTGAGTCATCAACAAGACAAAAGAACAAGTACACAGAACATATAAAAGATATACAGAATTAAATTTGGGCAAATGTTCCAGTCTACCTATGAAATATGCCAGGTCTTTTCACAAGGACATACCATACTGGGTGATAAAGGCAATGCAACTGTCCACAATGATTGGGATATCATTCCTGCTCAGCTGCTGGTCCCGCAAGAAGTTCCCTCGACCTCCAGCTGCTGCCTGTATGTCAGAACACCATGCCAAAAAGTCCAGGCGTGTGACTCCCTGCAGGTACAAAGTCCTGGAGGAAGAAAGTCAAAAGAGTCAAGTCAAGTTGAGTAGGAACTCTAGTGGTAAAAGTGAAGAGACACCCACAATGTATTGTGTACCTCTTGCACTCTGACAGAGTGCAAGCAAAGCGTCTTATTGTAACCAGTTAGGTTGAACAAACCAGCTCTATTCATGACTGCAGGTGATGCAAAACAGCAAAAAATAAAAACAGCAATGAACTGCTTCAAGTTTCTCAATGTAAACAGAACAAGGATAAAGGACATGTATTTTGAACTGTAGTCTTAAGAAGTTCAAACACAACAATAACATATTTAAAGATTTTTGTTTTGATCAAATGTACAATAAAAGGTAAATAAATAAGAGTGTTAGGGCCTAAAAATTCCCCTTTCTCAATTTATAGCCTTGTTCTATTACATAACTATCTGTATATGGTTGGTGTATGTGCAGGTCTCTGGTGAATATGGGTAAGGCCCTCACTCCCAGTAGTTTCTAAGCATACATATAGAGAATTCAACCACCATAAGGTTAATGTGAACAACAACTGTGTCAGGTATGAAAGAGTATTACAGCTGTGGAAAGCACATTAAGTAACTTTTAAGCTGATGAGGAAACATTATCCAATAATCCAGTTTCAGGGTTTTTAGTCCTGTGGATTGATGGACTGTCAAACCACAAGACCATAAGTCCTGGAATTGGGAAAAAAGCAATCTCAGTACAGAACAACTGTAATGTGTTTTCATTCTTAATTAAAAATGTATTTCCGCAACTGTAACACTCTATCATACTCAACAGTATTGCAGTTCTTATTAACTTTCTGGTGGTGCATCATACATATGTATACAGTAAAAAGTAAAAGGCAGGAGCCAATGGTAGTATGAATATCGTTGATAATAACGGTTCAAACAATAAGGAAAATGCTACTTACCAGTATGCATCTGTTCTTGGCATGTAGAGCTGTAGAATCACATACTTGTGCATAGATCGCCATCTGGTGTTGGGCTCGGATGTTTGCACCTAGTTGTTGTCTTGGAAGAAGTCTTTGTAGTCACGAGATAGGCGACTCCTCCCTTGGACGATAGTGCGCATGGGCATCGACTCCATCCTTAGATTGTTTTTCGCCATGAAGGGAAATGATGGAGTTTGTAAGAAACAGAAAAGATATCTATGTGTAATGTATCTAAGTAAGATAACCTTGGAACAGATAGAGGCACCGGGGAGGCGGGTGGGCGTATGTGATTCTGCAGCTCTACATGCCAAGAACAGATGCATACTGGTAAGTAGCATTTTCCGTTCGAGGCATATGAGCTGCAGAATACATACTTGTGCATAGACTTATAGCAGTGCTCTCCCTTAGCGGTGGTCACCTGTATCTGTTGCAGTGGTCTGAAAAAGTGTTTTAAGAACAGCCTGGCCCACAGAAGCTTGTTGTTTTGCCTGCACATCTACACAATAGTGTTTGGTGAAGGTGTATGGCGTAGACCATGTTGCTGCTTTACAAATGTCATCTAAGGGAATGTTCCCTAAGAATGCCATGGAAGCCCCTAGTTTGCGTGTTGAGTGCGCTCTAGGGGGAATTGTTAATGTGCGTTTTGCTTTGTGGTAGCATATTTGAATACATTTGACTATCCACCTGGCAATTCCAGCTATGGAAATGGGGTTTCCTTTATGAGGTGGAGAGAAAGCTACAAACAGTTGGTTTGTCTTTCTAAAAGGTTTAGTTCTGTTAATGTAATAAAGTATAGCTCTTTTGACATCAAGTGTGTGAAGAGCTCTCTCTGATACAGAATCTGGTTTTGGGAAAAAGCGGGTAATTCCACAGATTGATTAAGATGGAAAGCAGAGATTACTTTGGGAAGGAATTTTGGATTTGTTTTAAGAACCACTTTGTTATGATGTATTTGTAAGAATGGTTCTTGTATGGTTAAAGCCTGGATCTCACTTACTCTTCTAAGAGAGGTGATTGCGACAAGGAAAGCTACTTTCCATGTAAGGAACTGCAGTTCGCATTTGTGTAGAGGTTCAAATGGAGGACCCATGAGCCTAGTAAGGACAATGTTTAAATTCCACACTGGAGAGGGTGGGATTGTGAGAGGAATTATCCTTTTAAGGCCCTCCATAAACGCTTTGATGGCAGGTACCCTAAACAATGACAAATGTTGTCTGTTTTGTAGGTAAGCGGCAAGGGCAGCAAGATGTAGTCTTATGGATGTGTATGCCAGATTACATCTTTGTAGATGCAGGAAATAGCAAAAAATGTTTTGAATTGAAGCATCTAGTGGGTCAATTTTGTTGTCTAGCTTCTTTAATAATGTTCATACAGTCCGGTGGGAGGTTGAGGTAACCGAACTCTAGGACTTCAGGAGCCAGATTGCTAGGTTTAGTTGAGCTGGATCTGGATGCCTTATCTCTCCATGGTTCTGTGTTAGAAGCTTTGGGGAGAGTTATAGTTTTTGGTGTGGAACTACTGAGAGTTCCAGGAGTGTTGTGAACCATGGTTGCCGGGCCCATGTTGGAGCAACCAGGATCATCTTGAGAGACTGTTGTTTGAGCTTGCGCACTACTAATGGAATGAGCGGGAGTGGTGGAAAAGCGTACGCAAATCTGCCTGACCAGTTCATCCATATCGCATTGCCCTTGGACAATGGGTGTGGATACCTGGCGGCGAAGGTTGGGCATTTTGCGTTTGCATGTGTGGCAAACAGATCTATGTCTGGGTGGCCCCACATCTGAAAAAACGGATGAAGAACTTGTGGATGAAGTTCCCATTCGTGGATGTGCTGTGTCTGACTACTGAGCAGATCCGCAATCTGATTGTGTACCCCTGGAAGATGTTCTGCTAGAAGGTATATCTTTTGTGGGATGGCCCATTTCCATATGCTTTGCGCTAGTTGAGAAAGCTGCAAAGAATGTGTTCCTCCTTGTTTTTGTATATAATACATTGCTGTCATATTGTCTGTGCGGACATGGACAGTTTTGTTGATGAGATGTGTTTGGAATGATTTTAATGCTAGAAAGATTGCCAGTAACTCCAGGTGATTGATGTGGAGCACTTTTTGTTGAGGGGTCCACCTGCCCTGAATTGTATGGTTTAGGAGATGGGCTCCCCAGCCGGTGAGCGATGCGTCCGCTGTTAGCACTATCTGTGGAACTGGGTCTAGGAACGGCCGCCCTTTGGAAAGATTTTGTGTGTTCTACCACTGCAGAGAGCGATGTGTGCGGCTGTCCACCAACACCAGATCTGAAAGTTGACCTTGAGCCTGGTTCCACTGACGTGCTAAACATTCTTGTAAAGGGCGCATCTGAAGCCTTGCGTGAGGTACTATGAAAATGCAAGAGGCCATCATTCCTATTAGCTGCATAAACACTCGAGCTGGTAGTGAGTGTTGGGGCTGAAATTGTGTTATGAGGGTTTGCATACTGGCTATTCTGACTGGATTGGGGTATGCAAGGGCTTTGGAAGTGTCTATTGTGGCCCCTAGATACTGATGTATGTGGGACGGCTGAAGATGTGACTTGGTGAGGTTTATTGTAAACCCCAAGCTGTGGAGCAGCTGAATTGTTTGGTGAGTGTGGTGAACACAATGGCTGTATGACTTGGCTTTTATTAGCCAGTCGTCCAGGTAAGGAAACACATGAATTTGTTGTCTTCGCAAGTGGGCGGCTACTACTGCCAGACACTTTGTGAAGACTCTGGGTGCTGTGGTGACTCCGAATGGGAGGGCCTTGAATTGATAGTGCTGACCGTCCACTACAAACCTTAGATATTTCCTGTGAGCAGGGTGTATAGGAATATGGAAGAAGGCGTCCTTGAGATCTAGAGTGGCAAGGAAATCGCCTTGTTGGAGCAGTGGGAGGACCTGTTGAAGAGTGACCATGTGAAAGTGGTCTGATTGTATGTAGATATTCAAAGGTCTGAGGTCCAGTATTGGTCTGAGAGTACCGTCTTTTTTGGGGATGAGAAAATAGAGGGAGTAAACCTCTGTGCCTTGATGCTGAAGGGGAACTGGTTCTATTGCATGCTTTTGAAGAAGTGAGAGAACTTCCTGTTTGAGGAGCGTTAGATGTTCCGTGGACA
The DNA here is from genome assembly GCA_963921515.1 of Calotriton arnoldi. Lineage (NCBI taxonomy): Eukaryota > Metazoa > Chordata > Amphibia > Caudata > Salamandridae > Calotriton > Calotriton arnoldi. The sequence continues at coordinate 1,019,747 of CAWUFW010001895.1, forward strand.
TTGGACGTTGTTTGGGCAGTATGGTTGGGGGAGTTATGGTAAGTTCCAGGCAGTAACCATACTGGATTATTTGTCTTGCCCACCTGTCTGTAGTGATGAGTTCCAGACAGGTAGGAACTGTGAGAGTCTTCCTCCGACCAGAGTGGAATGGTCTGGAGGGAGAGGAGGGAAGTCATTGTTTGGTAGTAGGGGAGGTTCGGTTGTTGTTACCTCAGCCTCTACCCTTGTTATTATTTCCTCTGTACCCACCTCTAAAATATGCCCTGTTGGGGGATGTTTGTGTGGGACTCTTGTAGGAGGAGGAATGAGTGTCTGCACTAATGTTTTTGGATGCGCCCCTATAAAAGGAGCGACGAAAGGACTCGTGGTGTTTGAGATTGTAATGCTCCCATGGATTTTGCAGTGTCTGTGTCTTTTTTCATTTTCTCTAAAGCTGTATCCACAGCTGGGCTAAAGAGGTGTTCTTGATCGAACGGCTGATTTAAGATAGTTGTTTGCACTTCTTGTTTAAAACCAGAAATGCGCAACCATGCATGTCTGCGAAGTAAGACACAGGTGTTGACAGATCTAAATGCGGTATCTGCTGCATCGAGGGCACATTTGATGGATGCATTTGTAATTAACTTGCCCTCTTGGACCAGATCGTTGGCCTTGGCTTTGTATTGGTCAGGTAAATGTTGAATAAGATCTTCAAGCTCATCGTAGTGAGCCCTGTCTTATCTGGCAAGCAATGCCTGTGCATTAGCTATTCTCCAGTGATTGGCTGCTTGGGAGGCAACTCGTTTGCCTGATGCATCTAGCAGTTTAGACTCTTTGTCTGGAGGTGGAGCATCACCAGAGGTTTGGGAATTAGCACGTTTTCTTGCATTTGAGACTACCAAAGAATCTAAAGGGAGTTGTCCTTTAATGTAAATTGGATCGTTAGGGGCAGGTTTATACTTTTTATCAATCCGAGAATTGAGAATCCTGGTCCTGACAGGGTCTTTAAATATGTCTTGTGCATGTTTAATGACACCTTTAAGCATGGGTAATGTATGTATTGATTTTTGTGACTGAGCAAATGTATCTAATAGGAAATCTTCGTCCATGGGGTCTGAATGTAGCTCGACCCCATGATATTGCGCAGCCCTATTAATGAGCTGACTAAAACCTATATTGTCATCTGGAGGGGATGGCCTAGATGGGTATACATCTGGATCAGGAAGGTCTGGAGGATCTGTCGGATTGTTGTAATCTTCCCATGTATCCTGTGGTGGAGTAGTGTCATCATCAGGGTCATCTAAAGGATCCTTATCGTGTCCACCCCCGTCCCCTAGATCATCCTCAACCTGTGGTGGTAAGGGTGAGTATGGTAGTATTGGAGAGAGTCTAGGAGAGTGTATAGGAGAGTTTGTAGGAGACAAAGGTTTGGTAGGAAGAATAGGAGAAGAGGGTCTTAGGGGTGAAGTTGCAAAGTCTCTTTTCTTCACAGGTACCTCAGGAGAGTCTGAGGTATCCGATTTCCTCTTCTTTGATGGGATATTGCCGATATGGCCCGTTTTAGGGTCAATATGTAATGTCTTTTGTTTCGGATCGATAGGATCTGGCCGAAACAGTTCTTCCTGCTTGTTGTCTCCTTTCGGTGCCGATTTTTTCGGTTCCGAGCGTGGTTTTGATTTGGACTCTGGAGCCGTAGGAGGGGTCTTGTGCTCATTTGGCTTCAATGTCGGTGTCGAGTTCGAAATCTTCTTCGGATTCGAAGGTTTTCGGTATTTGTTCGGTTCCGAGGCCTTATGGTCTTTCGGTGCCGAAGAGTTCGATACCGATCAATCAATCACAGAATTTGTAGAGCGCACTACTTACCCGCGAGGGTCTCAAGGCGCTGGGGAGAGGGAAGGGGGGGGGATGCTGCTACTGGTCGAACAGCCAGGTCTTGAGTAGCCTCCTGAAGGTCAGCAGGTCTTGGGTCTTTCGTAGGCTTAGTGGAAGGGTGTTCCAGGTCTTGGCGGCGAGGTGTGAGAAGGATCTGCCGCCGGTGGTTGTTCTTCGGATGCGGGGGACGGTGGCGAGGGAGAGGTCGGCGGAGCGGAGCTGGCAGTTGGGGACGTAGAAGAAGAGTCGTCTGTTGAGGTAGGCTGGGCCAGTTTTGTGGAGTGCCTTGTGTGCGTGGGTGAGGAGTTTGAAGGTGATCCTCCTGTCGACGGGGAGCCAGTGCAGGTTCCTCAAGTGGGGGGTGAGTGGCTGTGGCGTGGTACGTCGAGGATCAGTCGTGCGGAGGCGTTTTGTATGCGTTGGGTGTAACGGGAATAGGGTGTATCCCCGATTTCGGTACCGAAGGTGTTTTATGGGTACTAACATGCGGCTTGCTCGGTCCCGAGCCACCGGAAGGCTTTTCCCTTGTATTTGGAGCCGGGCCCAGAGGCAGGGCTTCTGAAGTTTTTCCTCGGTCTCGACTAAGGCCTTCAGGTGAAGTTTTGACCGGAGCCTTCTGTTTATCGGATGGGGCAGGGGCATGGACGTTTGTACTCACTCGTTGACCTGGAGTGATGTGGTCATCGGAGTCGGAGTCATCAGCTCCAGAGACGGTGTCGAGCTCCTCCGAATCCTCTGCCTCTGGAACATCGGGGCCTTCGTCGAAAATGTCGTGTGGGGCCGGTGTAGCCTGTTGAGCCATAACGTGTCGTCGAGCCCGGCGATCACAGATAGTCTTTTTGGAGCGAAAAGAGGCGCAGGCCTGGCAATCCCTTTCCTCGTGTTCTGGTGAGAGGCAAAGGTTGCAGACCTTATGGCGGTCACTGTGTGGAAATTTAGCTCCACACTGGGGGCATTTTTTAAATGGAGTCCTTTCCATTAGCCGTAGGGCCGAATGGCGCAGATAGGCCCAGCGGCCCGCGTCAACGACCGGAATCGAGGATTTTGAGGTTAGCGCGTCGAAGGACATGTGAACTGAACAATACCGTCGAGTGGTGATGGGTTGCGCGTCGAAAAGGATTGGAAACACGGTACCGAACCCGAGCGCAGCAAGCACATCCGAACCCGATGGCGGAAAAAAACAATCTAAGGATGGAGTCGATGCCCATGCGCACTATCGTCCAAGGGAGGAGTCACCTATCTCGTGACTACAAAGACTTCTTCCAAGACAACAACAAGGTGCAAACATCCGAGCCCAACACCAGATGGCGATCTATGCACAAGTATGTATTCTGCAGCTCATATGCCTCGAACATAATAGAACAATAATTCTACAGTTCATTGTGAACAGAACAGTGTAAACACTTCAGTCAAGTAATGAAGCACAAGTCCAGGAAAACTTGATGTTTTTCAAGATAGCAATTGTCTCTTCTTTAGAAGTACCAATTTCAAGAAAAAGAACAAACATAATCCATATCCAACTAAAAACCTGCATACATAGACAGTTAGCTCAGACACATAAACTTTTATTCCACTGAAAACTGTGGGAGAATGCAAGAATTGATTTGTAATATAAGTAATATTGATTTGTAAATATTATCTGTAAAGGACTGGCCACCACAATGGTAGTAATATGAAAAATAGATATAAAGAAAACCCTGGAGACTTTCAACAGTGACCACAGAGCATAGATCCAAAATCATACCAGAAAATGTGTGTGCTAAAGAGGCACACGTGCTTCATTATTTGTCATCATGCAATAAAATAGTGGAATTTTAAACACTCCTAGAAAATTTGCCGTTCTTAGAGTAGTCTGAAAGGCCAGCAGAGGTTTGTCCTCTAAAGCGGCTTTATCCATCATTGGAATGTTAGTTTGGAGAAACAGAATCCATCAGAGCAACTCAGACTCTCACTAAAGGGTCTAAATAGAAAACATAAAATGCTGAGAACTCAAACCATAACATGTTTTCATTGCAAATGTGCCTCAACCCCCACTTTGGGGGCATATTGCTAGTACCCATAAGCCACTTTTTCAATTGAATTCAGCGGGCTCCCAACCTGAGATTTCAATGAGTCCAATATACTCTACATTCCACTTTATCGTTTGTGGGCTTTCTTTTGGGAAATGCTGTCTCCTTTAGTCGTGTCCATAAATAATTACATGGTGTTCAATTTAGTTTTTAGCAACATTATAATCACATGCATACACTATAATTAAGTTTAAAGGTTATATAATTTAGTATAAAAAAATGCTAATGTCACAAATGCAGTACAACAATGCAGTGCTGTATGAAAGTGCCCTTTTTGACATGGTCGCCCCCATTTTTTGCCTGGTATTTGATGCAACTTTGACTGAAGTGCACTCGGTTCCTCCTAACCAGATCCCCAGTGGCAGTGTTCTCTTCCAAAAACAAGGTAATTGTGAAATTGTTCCACAATTGGCAAGACCTTTAGCACCCTTGTAAGTCCCTAGTAAATGGTACCTAAGGCCTGCAGCATGTATTGTGCCACCCTAAGGGACCCACCACCAAACTCATGCAGCGTACCATAGCAGACTGCATGAAATGGTGCAGAAAAAAGTGAAAATTACATGGCACACACCCTGTGTGCGATGTCCCCAGACACTGCATGAAATATATGTAAGTCACCCCTACAGTAGGCCTTACACAGACCTAAGGCAGGGTGCATTATATTACATGTGAGAGCATATCTGCATGAGCAGATATGCCCCTGTGCTGTTTAGTCCAATTGCTAGAAGGTACAAGTGAACAGGGAAGCCATCTTGAGTACATGTACTAGGCACTGGTCATTACGAGTTCCTCAGTTACAAGATTGCTTCACTGAAACCTATGGTGTTTGATATCAAACCAAACACAAGGAGATGATGGAAGGAGCGCTGAAACGTTTCAGCCACTCACCGCCAGTCACAGATCTGGGTTGAATCCATCATCGTTCTTTAGCTCACTTCGCCACCCCAGTTCAGACACAGCTATATGCAAATCAGTCTTGACCCTGTGCCTCACGGAACAGTCCAGCCCGAACTGCCAAGCCATGTCTTCCCTGGACCGGAAACAAGCATCCTGGGACCGGTTTCGGGCTAACAGTCCTCATCAGCCAGGCTAGCTTGAATCCAGTGGCAAAGTGAGCAAGGGACCCACGTCTGGGCATACCCTGCCAACTTAGGGCGAACAAAGCAAACACAAGGAGCTGATGGACGGAGCACAGAAACTTTTCAGCCACTCACCCCCAGTCACAGATCTGGGTTGAATCCATCATCGTTCTTTAGCTCACTTTGCCACCCCAGTTCAGACACAGCTATATGCAAATCAGTCTTGACCCTGTGCCTCATGGGAACAGACCAGCCCGAACTGCCAAGCCATGTCTTCCCTGGACCGGAAACAAGCATCCTGGGACCGGTTTCGGGCTAACAGCCCTCATCAGCCAGGCTAGCTTGAATCCAGTGGCAAGGTGAGCAAGGGACCCACGTCTGGCCATTTGTTCGCCCTAAGTTGGCAGGGTATGCGCAGACGTGGGTACCTTGCTCACTTTGCCACTGGATTCAAGCTAGCCTGGCTAGCCTGGCTGATAAAGGGTGGTACCCAGAAACCGGTCCCAGGATGCTTGTTTCCGGTTCAGGGAAGACCTGGCTTGGCAGTTCGGGCTGGACTGTTCCCATGAGGCACAGGGTCAAGACTCATTTGCATATAGCTGGGTCTGAACTGAGGTGGCAAAGTGAGCTAAAGAATGATGATGGATTCAACCCAGATCTGTGACTGGGGGTGAGTGTCTGAAAAGTTTCAGCACTCCGTCCATCATCTCCATGTGTTTGGTTTGATATCAAACACCTTTTCCTAATAAATCCATACATATTAAAACATGCACTCAAAGGGCACCTTAGAGTGCCCCCTGAAAACCTACCAACATCTAGTGTACTGCCTGACTGGTGTAGACCAGCCTGCCACCAAGGACAGGTTTCTAACCCCCTGCAGGTGACAGCCCACACACTCAGAGGTTAGAAACAATGCCTGCTTCGGCCGGAGGTATTATCACCACCTCCAAGCAGGATGGCTAGTAATCAGCATATCAAGGCAGGAGGCTTCAAAGCTCTCTGCCGCATTTGGTATGTGACCCCAGCTTCACCCAAACAGAGAAATGTCACCCCCTGCCCAGGCAGGAAAATTAGCTAGTCAGCAGGCATGTTCACTATCAGGCTAGTTACACCCCTAAAGTGCGCTAACTGAAGAGAACACGAAAAGTAGAATTCCACAGTTTTGTTTTTTTGGTGAAATTATATACATTGGGTCAGGGTTATGCCCACTCCCCCAGTAAGTGGTCATATAGGGGGTGTAGGCACTCCAAAGGCAAGTAGCCCATTGGCTACTACCTTACGCTCCCCTTAACACCCCTAAATTGATTAATTAGGTAGCACCCCTGACACCAGAAACTCAGATTAGACAGACACAAGAAGAAGAGAACAAAGAAGAGCAAAGAAAGCGAGAACTGAGGGCCAGCTGCGGACATTTGGCACCAAACCCTGCCTACCTGTACCTGTCCCAACAATTGTGCCAAACCGACTTGTCCTGCCGCGGTGCATCTGCCAAGAACCCCAGTGGGCTGCCAGCAGTTTACAAATTCCCAACAATCTCCCTTGGAGTAGAGAATTACTCCCCTGTAGCCAGTGCTTAATTTGTAAAAAAAAAATAGGTGCCAGGACCCTCGTCAGGAGGCCACCCCAGCTTGCACCACCCATTGCCACTGCCATCGCTGCCAATGACAGTACTTACACAATTACTAGCCATCACACTGCTACAAGTGTGACAATTCAGACTGTTCAAAGCCCCCAAAAGCTAGAAGAATGGCTTGGGAGGCAGGTATTAGTTGTTTTAATGTCTATTTGCTTAATAAATAACTGTTGTTGTGGTCATCTCTATATTACACAAACAGCACCAACATGTGGTAGCTGTTAGAAGTCCTGATGTTGTCAACCAAGTGATGGTGCCGAGCACTGGAAACCACTGGCTCAAATTAAGCACTGCCTGTAGCTTGCAGGCACCAAACACCAAAGTCTGGTCTGCTGTTCTTCCGCCCCCTGCTTCCACTGATGTAGTAGCTGCCCAGGAAGAGGTCTCCATACTGCAGAAGGTCAGATCCATGTCCCCATCAAGTGAGATGATGCCAAGACCAACCGGAGCCGCACAGCACCAATACCCGAGGTATTGGACCCCTTGGAGCAACACCGAGAACAGTGTTTGGCCGTGACGCTCAAGCCTAGCCGACCTAGCCACTCTGCACCTGAGAGCCCCAACCCGGGTCTCGGAGAACCGACTAGGCTTCCTTGCTCCCAGGGCCCTCACTAACCGAGCCCCCCGTTGGGAACTCCCGGACTTGTCCGCAAGTCCCCCTTTGCAGCCTGTTTCTAGGTTTCCCCCCTTCTCCTTTGGTGTAGTGTGCAAAGCTACCAACCCGACCAGCACCTCTGCACCCGGACGCTCCAGGGTAGGTAACGACTAACTGCTGGTGGTTCTTTGGACCTTGGCCCCCTACCACTTTAAGTCCTGAAGGGGAACCTCGGAAACCTATTGCAAGCAACTGTATGCAGTATATGCCTTTTTTCCCATGGGAGAGCATTGACACGTAAAGGCGCATTTAAGTGAATATTTTAATTACCTGTAAAAATCAATATCTTAAAAAGTGCTTACTTGATTACGAAGTTGTTGGTGTTTAAATTTATATAAAAATCTGTGTTATTTTTCTAAATTGGTCTCGAATTTATTCTTGAGTGTGTGTCTCATTTATTGCCTCTGTGAATATAACAAATGCTTAGCACTACTTTCCAATAAGCCTAAACTGCTCGCCCACACTACTACAAAAGAGAACATTGGGGTTTGTTACTTGTGCCATGGTAAACCAATTAGGGTTGCCCGGACTCTCTGCACAGTGTACCTCGTTTTGGTGCACTATACAGAGAGCCAGCTTCCTACAAGTACCATATCCAGGCCTTGAGACCTGGAAGTAAGATATGGATTGGTGCATGTTAGTCGAAAAAATGTTTATGAAAGCAGAGATTGTCTTAAGTAGTGGAATAATATTTGACAACCATGGCAAACCTATCGAGGACTGGTTTTATCAATGTAAATGACAAAGATTGTGTGATAGATGAGAGAAGGTAGGTCCAGTAAGGTATCAAATTGCCCTAGTGAATTCCCTATCATTGTAGGGCTGCTGATGGCCCTTAACCATGTGCCTCTATTGTGGTAAACTGTTTGCGACCAATAAAAAAAAGTTTAAAAAGTGCAGTAACGCAAAACAAGCATGAAAACCTGGAGAGGGAGGAACGATGACAACCAAATTGCACTCTGCATTTATAGATTTGATGATGAGGAGAAACATTAAAAAAATAGAAAGATCTTAATTAGTCTCACTGATTGTCAATTTTACTACAAGAAAAACATGTACAGGATAGAACAAACAAATATGAATAGGGCTTGTTTCCTAACAACCAGAGTTCTAAGGAAATCGCAAGGCCACTTAGTTGTAAGCAAAGACAGAAAAGGCATTGTGTGTGATCTTTGTACAGGACCAAACTTCATCAATAGCCATTAGTGATTATCCTATACATATGTATATTATATTGGAAATACTTTCATAGGCAAGTGGACTAGGATGAAAAATATTGCTCTCACCTTCCTTTTTCACCCAGGACCAGGACTTCCTTCTTGTCTGAGTTCTCTGATTGGGTGGTAACACCTGCTCTCAAAACAATGAAACAAATATAAAATCAACACATGTTTCTATGCAGTATGCAGGTGTGTAGCAGCCTGAGCTTTTGAGACAAGGGAACTAGGAGGAAGCTGTATGCACCCCACTAAGGACAGTGATTTGTGGGTATGCACCACCAAGACAGGACCGGTTCGCAGACTCCTGCATTTACAAGGCAGATTCTATGCACTTTATTTGCCCTTCCCAAGCATGATACCATTCTCTGTAGTCAGGGGAAAGCAGAGAGGCATATCCCTACCTGCATACTGTGCCCATGACTGTCTAATAAAGAACAAATACCTCCCTGAAGGGAAAAAGAGATAAAGGTGGAAGTAAGAAGCAGTATGAGAGAAGGAAAACAGCTGAGAAGGCAGATGGAACGTTTTGGAAGGAAAACAAGAGGAAAAAGGAAGCTGGATTGGGATGAAGCATGGAATGAACATGATAGGAAAAGAGAAATTGTGGAAGTAAGAAAGAAAGGAGAAGTACATGAAAGGAGGAAGAAAGGAAGAGATAAAGAGGGAAGATGGTAAGGAAAAAAGAGAAGTATGCAGGAAACATGGATAGGAGAGTATAAGGAAAGCAGTGAAAAGGAAATAAGGGAGGAATAAAGTTAAAAGGAAGGAGGCTAGGACTGTTGAAAGGGAGTTGTGCCCCTAGTGCAAAGAAAATTAAATTCTAACTTTAGGGAAAGTTGGGCTTTTTTCACTCTAAATTCATTAATCATTAGATTCTAGGTTACTGTCACTGCTGCAAGAAAAAAGGGCCCCAATGTAACTAAAATTATAAAAAGATTTTAAAGGCTCATAGCCCAAAAGTGCACTTATTCAAAATATACTTTTAGTGTATTATATTAACACAGGCTTTCATGCCCATAATCTATAAAAGGGTTAAGACTTTCAGCGGGTTCCTGTCTTTCACGTCTGTCCATCACTTTGGAGATGTCAAAAGCTATACTCACTCAGCTCCTGAAGCCCCTGCAAGTTGATGCTGTCTTCGGCTGCTCCATCCTCTTCGGGGCAGATGAAGAGATGTGATCGCTGCAGCAGGAAGAAGCCCTCCTTCCACTGGCTTGGGTTCAACATGGACTTGTAGCGCAGCCTGCCGACACGCTGAAACTCATGCTCCAGGAGGCAATGACAGCTAAGAGGGGTAAACCACTGAAGAGAGAGAGCCCCACACGAGTACATGAATAGTAAGTGTAAACTTTACTGAAAGTACAATTTACAACCAATTGCCAGTATTTGACCAAATATTTAGTGTTAATCTATACTGAATATGCAAAACGTAATTGAAGCCCAGTCTATGTCAATATTGATCAAACAAAGAAAACTTCCTGTCTCCAAATATCATACTGAGCAAAACCCATACAAGTCATTCTAATATTTCAACCCAAGATGTAGTGCGCACCAATCGTGCCTCTCTAAGAGCTCATACAAAATGCACTTACAGAGGCTACAAGCTGTAGAGATGAAGGACACTGTTCCAGAACACTACTATTCACATTATAAAGAATCCTTTCTATAATGTATCTCCTCCCAGTCTTAACTGATCAACAGACATTCCCTCTATTGTCCCCTACTAAAAGGTACTTTCATTGATTTATACATAAATACAGGCTAATCGAATCCCATCTAATGTTATCTGATGCTAATATGGTGCAAGATCCAGTGTTTCCAAAGGCCTCTTGGTATGTTTTGTATTTTAAAAGACTGCTGAAGGCTTGGCACAGAAGGAGAGTGCTTCTAAGGATGACTATTTTCATGTTCTCAATAGTGTCTCTGTGCTCCCAGACCTAGTTTAATTGTGCTACCTTATCCTGGAAGTGTTTGACCCTAGTACTCTGGTGTTTATTTCTTACTCCTATTGTTTAAAGCCTTATGGGTGGTAGTGTGCTATTGATCTAATTCTCTATGTACTTCCTGTTCCCATGATTTCAAATTTATAGATGTGGATTATCATAACACAAGTCTCCACTTTGGGAGTGTTGGTCTTACAACTTAAAACAAATCCCTTGCATGTATGTTGAGATGAAGGATGTGCCTTGTGTCAATGGCTTTTCTGTTGGGCTGTGGTGTGCATGCCACTGTTTTCCATGATGCTGCGCTTAGGTTCTCAGCATTATTCTCTATGGTTTTAATTTATTTGGTGGAACAACTAAGAGCCACTTCCAATCCCGGACAGTGATTTCTCGCATGCACAATGTCCAAAGAAGAACACAACATTCTAAATATAGCATACACGTTCTTGTGAAGTGGTAAAATGACTTCACTAGTCCCACTTTACATAATACTTTTAATGTAGGATAAAATGGACATGGCTAGCACCCCAAGTCATGACATTACATTTGTGTCCAGCATTTTGTGCATTCAAACTCCCAGATTCTTTCCTTTCCTAGGACTCACAAGTGTCAGATTATGCAGCTTGTAGTTGTCCTGTGTTCTCATGACATAATTGTATAAGTATCAATGTATCCATAGTGAAATGACCACAGCAGCAGACTTGTTATATTAATTTGTATTATGGATGTGTCATGGTCTGCATCCACTATCCTCCTAAGTTTTGTAAGGGCAGACAAACAGAAGTAATACTCTTCAAATTAATGTACAAACTATTTATCAATATAATAACTAAAAAGATTTGGGTGCAAAATTGAGCCATTGCAAATTCCACTGTATAACCTGCACCCTCTAGGAAATGGGCCATTATTAATGCCCCTGTGTGAAACATTTGCAAGTCTATTTTCAAATTGATCACCAATGGATGCCATGTTAACATTAAGAATAATAAACATTTCATGTTGTTTCAAAATATCATTTAATATGATGTGGCATAGAGGGCCCCTGAAAGACGGGCTTCTAGAGGGTGCATTAGGCACAAGAGTTAGAGATATATTACGCCCTCTACCCCACCAGTGGAGGCCTAAAGTGTCGTACGGGTGCTTTGAAAATCCACACACCTCTCAGCCTGTAGAGGACGAAGGACCCTGATAACTGTTATTGGTACCTTCCTGTCCATGTTCAGAGTATGAAGTATAAAAGCACCCGGGCCTCCTGTGGCCCAGAAGGGGAATTGGTTGCACCTTGCACTTTTTTACGCACTATGCACCTTAAAGTACAATACATTTATGGTTACATTTCAGCTTTTTAACACTTACTGCTCTGACGGGGAGAGGTACCCGTATGGCACAAGCCCCTTCACCACTTTGTGTTGAGTGTCTTACCTCCTGTCCAAAGATTGTTCTGTTACGTTGTTGTGATGCACTTTAGTTTGCGATTTAGCCTGATTGTGCCAGCTCTTACTAGGTCTTAAAATGAGATAGCTCTGTTGTTTAGATGGTTGGGAGTTGCACACCGTGGCCATCTGCGGTTAAGCTAGGAGAAGCGAACTAACATTTTTATGCGAAGGCTCAAGCCCTCTGTTCATGATCAGTTGCCACGGTCTGCAGGATACGCTTTAGCCTCTGTTTTTACTATGTTCTTATATTTGTTAATGTATAGGTATGCTAATTTGTCTGGTTGGCTGTTCCTATGTTTATGGTTTTAATTAACTAATAAACTATATATTTCAACCCATTTAATGTGGACAGTATTAAGAGCATATGAAATGTACAATATCACTCCCACCCTGTTCTGACATCCATGGTTTGCCTCCAACCCCAAATAAATGGTAGGATATCTTTACAAAGCCTACAATGTCATACAACACCTACAATGTCTTACACATTGAAACTCAACTACATTACTTGGTTCTTGCCTGAGCAGATACTTTTGTATTTATATTCATTAAAGTCTGTACCAAAGCTTGCAAAGGCAGTACATTAGATTTGAACATGTGGTGGTTGCTTAAACCGGGAGAATGCAAGGGCACGGGTTAAAAGAGCAATGGTATAAACATGACAAAACATAAATAACATTGAGGACTGGTAGGGGGCTATGGCAGGGAGGACGATATGTGACCTGTGTACTCTCTGCGGTTCATGAGAATGTACATTACGTTATAGTGGAGATTATTTTTGGACAAAAGATGAGTGATTAGAGCTCACTGTAATCGTCTGAGGAAAGTCACTGTGCCTAGGTCTATGAGAAGTATATGGGGGAGAATGATGGATGCACTTAACTGGGATGTAATGGTTTCAGAGTGGAGGGCTCTCAAGAGGTGATGGCATCCTCGGTACAGGGGAAGTTAGGAAGTCTAAGACTGTAAATATTGATGTTGCTTGAATAGTAGGTGGTGATATATCATTAACACTTTGGAAGACCACGGTGAGGAAATTAAGTAGGGCCTGCTTTGCAATAAGGACCTCACTTCTTGACAGCAGGTTGAGAGCAACCGGAGTAGGTACAACAGAAAGCGTATGATAAAATATATTACTTTACCAAAGAGGTTAGAAAGCACAGGGTGAAATTTGATGATAAAGCTACTGGCCTAACAACAACATGTTAGTCACTAGGAAGCTGACAGTAGTCTTGGTTGATTAGACTAATTTCATTTGGGTGTCAAAATGCACCATATGATTTCTGGCTGAGGAAGGGGGTATGATTGTGCCATGAATAAAAGTGACGAGGAGACATTGATGAGAGAGTGGTGGATAAGTGGAAGACGGTCTCAGTTTTGGCACAGACGGACATGAGAGAAAATACAACCATGCAGAGATGGATGGCTATAAAGGCAATCCATTATTTCTGATCTGATGTGAGGGGTAAAGGAGGGTAAGGAGAATAAGATAAGGGTGTTGGCAGTGAATAGATGGTAAGATAATCCAAAAGAGGACCTGAAATTTTGAAGTGAGAATGGTACAGAACAACAAAGGAAGAAGATCGTGTATAGATCTGTTGAGGTCAACCTCTGAGAGTGGATGAAAAGTTGGAGAAGATTCATGAGACAAGGAAAGGACAGTGGCAGTGTTAAGAAAAGAATCACACAAGTACTCTTCCTGTTACTCCCAAAGAGAAAGGGGTTTGGTGAAAATGAAATTAGATATTTAGCTGACAACTGGGGATAATTTTTAGCCAATGCAATTCTGATGGAAGAAGGTTGGATACGTTTTGGTGCTAGAGTAGAGTGTGAGCAGCAGGAGGCGAATTCACTGGCCATGAGGGAAGACTTAGTAAGAGTTATAGGCTCTGTGTGAAAAGAGGAGTGATTAAAAGGTATTCAGTGGCATTTGGGGAATGTTTATGAAGGGACGTAAAAGGGGAAGGTTTATGAAGGGACATAAAAGGGGAATGTTTATGAAGGGACATAAAAGGTTCTTGGTTATTCTGGCCTCATCCAACACCACAACGAGGGATCAGAGTGATAGTTTTATGGGTAGTTGCCAGCTGTGTTTTTCCATCATCTTAAGTTGGTGGGTAGGCATTGTGTATTTTTAGCACAAATTACAGTGGGGGTCTAGGGCTGAGGGGCAGAAGGTTTAAAGGTGTGATGTGGACAGAATGAGTCAACCAGAGATAAACGAAAGGAGTCAAATTAGTTTGATAGTGGGAGAGGATGGGAAGAGAGGATTTAAGTATATGGGTGAAGGTGGGATGTAAAGGTTACTGGTGTGGATAATTGATCAATTAAAAAGTAACAAATAGTCTGTGAATGCAGCTGCAGGGTAAGTCTTAGTTGGATATGAGATGCGGGTAGGATGAAGAGTTTGGGCAGAGCTTCATTTAGGTTAGCAAGGCTTGGGGAAGGGATAGAATGAATGCTTAGTGTTGGGGTGAGAAGCAAGTGGCAGGGAATCTAGTGTAGACATACAGGCAGACTCAAAAGTCCAGAGAGCAGTCAAGGACCAGGGAAGGGCAGCAGTCAGAGGAGGCAGAGCCTAAGGGAGCCAAGACAACAGGAGAACTGGCCAGGCCATCAGCCAAAGCAGCCAAATGGTGCATCCTGCAGCTCGTTCACAAAGCTTATGATGTCTCATGCTGTAAACCTGGGTTACCTGGGAGTCTGATCCATTCAGAGCCAGGAGAGCAGGATAAGGGGGCAGCCTAGATTCCCAGGAATAATGAGGCACTTCCTTCAGTGCACAGAGCTGCACCACAGCCCACTTTCTGATGGCCCAAGTTGCTCTTTGTTTGCAGGGTGGAAGCTTCTCACATCTGCTTTTGTTTTGACACAGAAGCATTATGTTCCTTATTAAAAGACTCGAAAACAAGTTCTACTACATAAATGGCTGTACTCAGTAAAGAAGTGCTTGGCATCCATTTGGGCACGCAATTAGGGTAATCATTTGCATGATGTGCAAACTAGTGCTGCATGCTAAATTACATAAAGAAATAGAGAGATGTGCAGTGCAACCACAATTGTTTAATATGAGCAGTTGCATATCAAACCAGGCTTTACATGATGACAGAGGGACAGTTTCATCCACTGCTCCATGAACGTTTGAAAGTGTCACCCTTGGTCCTTGAGAGATGCCTTAGGACCTCATAAGGGTGGTGCAGTTATTGTCTTGATCCACTCTTGGGCCACACATCTGCAAATTCTGTTTGTGTCCACAAAGGCACAAATTGGACTTGCCTGAAGTTGGCACATAGAGAGTATCGAGTGTGCCCTCCTCCAATGTTCTCTTAAAGAAGTGCATGAAGCATCTGCAAGCTCTGGGGTGAAAAATAGCACCTATCGTGGGGCCCATTAGCACACATGCATGCAAATAATAGGAACACCAGGGATCACAAAGGAAAATCCCTCTTTTGAAAGGGGTCACCCCCAAACTAGTGAAAGTAAAGATATATATCTCCAAATAAGCATACACAAAGTTTGAGCTCATGCCTTCACTATTACGGAAGAGATTGTACAATCATATGTAATAATCAGCTTCTGTAATACCAAACTGCGACTGGATGAGGGAGGTAATGCTACAACTCATTAGAACAGAAGGTTTCCTGCTATTTCATATAATGTGTGTACTGTGTGAACTGGCCTCCACTGGCTTGGACCTCTCCTTCCTCTCATGGTGTCTTACCTTTCCAATGGCTCTCGCCCAGGTCTGCAGCATTTCAGCACCATCTGTTTCAAAGTAATGTACCCTCTCGGAGGATAGAAAGATCTCAAATGTGCCACAAACCCTAGAAATGGGATACAGAATTCTTTTGAGAACAAGGGCAGATTAACATTGACCCCTTTAAAGACCACCAAACCCTATATTCCACAGCAAGCATGAATAAGTCACTTACCTTCGATAACGGTCTTTCTGGTAGAGACTCTATCTAACCACAGATTCCATACCTTTTGATATTCTGCAGGTGTCAGACTGGACCCGGAAGCTTTTGAGCAGTACTTCTTCTAAGCCAGTAGGTGCACAGTGCAGCTCCTCATTTGCGCCGTTTTACCCCCAGAAATGACATGTGGGGCCCATTTAGGCACCACGCCTGCGCAAAAACGTCAGTTTCTTTCGAGTCTGTCCGTGCCCCCAGACGCAGAGCCCAAACAGAAAATTAGCTTTGACCAATGTGCATATTCCTAGACTTTGGATCTTATTAATGGATAGACCTCAATTCACAGCACAGGGAGGATGGGATGGTTGGTGAGGAAGCTGCTTTAGATAGAGTCTGTACCAGAAAGAGCATTGCCAAAGGTAAGAAACTTGTTCTTTTGATAGAGACTTCTAACTGCAGATTGATCACCTTTTGAAAAGACACCAGAGCAGTAAATATTAGGAGGTGGGTCTGTGATTTGGCTCAAACTAAAAAGTCCTGTAGGATCCAGTAGGCAAAATGCCCCTCTCAGTGAACCTCGTTGTCTAGACAGTGGTGCTTCATGAATGTAGGGAGTTAAGCCAATGCAGCTGACCAAAAGATGTCCAGAACAGGAGCTCCACATGCCAATGCAGTGGTTGCAGTCTGGGCCCTGGTGGAATGGTGCTTACAGTCCTTCTGGAGGCTGCTTTGTAGCCATTGCGTAGCCGATCTTGATGTAAAGTATGATCCAGAGGGACTTGGTCTGCTTCTGCATGGCTTTGGCTTTTTTCGCTCCAGCAAACGCCACAAAAAACTGATTGTCCACCCGGTGTTCTTTGGTACGATTGATGTAAAAGCTCAGCGCTCCTTCGAAATCCAGATGATGGAGTCTCTCCTTTCCTTAGATGCATGAGACGGAGCACAAAAGGCTAGCAGGATGATGGTTTGACTAGCGTGGAACGGCGTCACAACTTTTGGTAAGAGCAAAGCTTCTGTCCATAGAAGAAGTTTATATAGGAAGAAAGTGGTGTATGGTGGATGGCCGCAGAGAGCCTGCAGCTCACTCACTTGCGGCACCGATGTTATGGTGATGAGGAACACTGTCTTGAGGGTAAGAAGCTACAGAGGGCAGCTGTAAAGTGGCTCAAAGTGTGTGCACATCAAAAAGTGAGGACCAAGTTAAGGTCCCACTATGGCATTACATAAGGAGATGGAGAAAAAAAGTGTTGAAGGCCCTTCAAAAAACGCATCACCACTGATGAATTAAACAATGAGGGCTGGTCCAGCAGCCATAAAAAAGCCGAAAGAGCCTAAAGGTACCTTTTAACTGTGCCCAAAGGAAAGCCTTGCCAGACAAGAGACATAACAAACAACAGAACATCAGATAACTTGGCCTGGAGAGGGTCAATCTGTTGTGTGTGCTGCACCAAACCACAAAGTTGTCCCAACATCAGGTGTATACAGATTTGTCGAGGGAAGTCTGGCTGCCAAGATGACATCAACCACCTGCGAAGGAAGATCAAAGGTGTTCAGCTGTCGGCGCTCAATCTCGAAGCATGAAAGTGGAGATTGGGAAGGGCCGAGTGCAGAACCCTGCCCTATTGCTGCAACAGCAGTTTCTCCCATAATGGCAGCTTGATTTGAGGACAGATGTTCAAACCCAGTAGTTCTGGATACCATACTCTGTGCCCAATCCAGGGCACTAGGATGATTGGGACCGGTCGGTCCTGATCTTCTTCAGAACTCGGGGAGAAGAGGTATTGGCAGGGAGGCATACAGTAGTCCCGAGGTCTACTTTAGGCAGAATGAGTTTACAGACGAGACACGCTTTGGAAACTCCAATGGCAGAAGTGCTGACATTGCACCTTCTTGGCGATGGTGACTAGATCGAGCCAAGGTTCTCCCCATTTGCGGAAGAGATCTTGAGCCACTTCGGTTTATCTGCCACTTGTGATCCGCTAGGCATAGATGGCAGAGTTCGCCTGGCATTCAAAGATCTTGCTAGGTGGTGCACCACCAGAAAGAGCCAATGGTTGTCCAGCCACTTCCAGAGGCATAGTGCCTCCTGGCACAGGGCCCAGGACCCCACTCTACCCTACCCTGCTTGTTGCAATACGACATGGCGGTGGTGCTGTCCATAAGCACCAGTAAAAGTCTCCCTTTGATGGATGGAAGGAAGGCTTTAAGCGGCAATCAGGAGGCCCGCAAGTCAAGGAGGTGGATATGGAGCAGGGCCTCCACCGAAAGCCAGAGGCATCTGATCTCCACCACTCCCACATGGCTGCCCCAACCCACTAGAGACTCATCTGTCACCACTGTCATCCCTGGATGGGGTAAGGAGAGGGGTTAGCTGCTGACTCAATCGCTGTCCAGTAACCACTACTGCAATTCTTTCACTGTCTCCTCCCTCCAAAATCTGTATGTGGTTGGAGAGGCCTCCTTGAGGTTGAACTCACTGAGACTTCAGGCCCCACTGCAGAGCCCGCATATGCCATCTGGCATGCTTGTCCATCAGGATGTGGATGCCATCAGTCCCAAGAGACTCAGAGTCTACCTCACAGGAATTCAAGACGGAGGCTAAAAGATCAGGATGAAAGCCTGAATGTCCTGGACTCTCCTTTCTGGGGGCAGGGGGGTGAAGGCATGAAACCAATCCATGTCCAGAATTGCTTGGATGAAGGGGAGCAACTGAGAAGGAGCTTGGTGTGACTTTGGCACATTGATTGTGAACCCCAAAGATGACATGAGCTTCGCTGTAGTCTGGAGGTGGCTGATGACTGCCTCGGGCGAGCCCCTTTCAACAGCCAGTTGCTGAGGTAGGGGAAGACTGGGACCCCTGACCTCCAAAGGTGTGCTGCTCCCACCGCCATTACTTTCGTGAACACCTGAGGTGCGCTGGTGAGACCAAAGGGAGCACAGCAAACTAAAAATGCTCCCATCCCACCACGAACCACTGATGAGTATAAAAAAAAATAGGTGTCCTGCAGGTCCAAAGCTACCATCCAGTCTCCAGGGTCGAGGGCAGTGGGCCAGTGTGAGCATCCTGAATCTTTCTTTCCGGAGGAAGGCATTGAGAGGTTGCAGGTCTAAAATAAGACAAAGGCCTCTGACCTTCTTTGGCACCAGACAGTAGCGGTAATAACAACCATGGCTTATTTCTGGCTCAGGCATTCTCTTGATAGCCCCTCTGGCCAAAAGGGCTTGCACTTCCTGACCATAGGACGGACATATGGTCCTCATCAGTCGCTCTGGTGGAAGGTGTGGAGGAGTAGCAAGGAAGGGCAAAGTGTACCCCTTCCGGACAATCTGCAGGACCCACCTGTCTAATGTGAAAGTCTTCTACACAAAAAGGAGCTAAAGAGGGGGAACTCAGATCAGGTCGCCCTCCACTCAAAATCATAAATAACAACCAAGACCTAATCTGATCGGGCCAACAAATCCTATTGACTTCATGAGTGGGAATGGAAGTTTATTTTCTTCCTCAACAGCAACCCTTCATATTTTATAGGTATTGTCCCAACTCATACTCGCCCTGTATTTAATTATAAAAGAACCGACCTATGAGTCAACAGTCACTGTGTTCACATAACATACCCTATACTTTAACAGGTATATATAACACATAAATGTGAAAAAATGATTGATCATTGGCATGATTGATCACAAAGGGTGAAAATGAGTGCCATAAAAATTGGGGTTACAGGCAAACTGTTGTATATGAAAATGCTAACGTTTGTTTGTCTTTGCAGAATACGGACAACATATGTGTCCTCTTGCATGAAACAGGGCTATTAATAGCATTTAGTCCCTCTGTGACACGGTGGTTAGCTGGTACGAGAGGCTTTGGCTGCTACCGGGTAAATATACATTCGTGGGCATAATTATATACAGGATGAATGTAGGCAGATGAAGTCTGCATTGGCTGGAAGTGCTTTTAATGAACCTTCTTTTTGTTTAAACAGTCACTGCGTGTTCACAATAAGGGTCCAGAAAAGGTGGACAAAGTCCTCGTGCCCTGAAGAAATTGCCACTACAATTTACAGGTAATGAAACATGTCGGCCCAACATTATATGGTCTGCAAACATGCAGTACGTTTTTATTTTGAATAAGCCCTCGAGTTGAGAATAAAAGTGGGTCCTTGGTGACTGAGTTGGCTTACTTCAATTTTATTCACACAGGGTTGATTTGTGTTATTGTATACACATATTCACTGGTTTTCACTGGGTTTCTGGACACCGATTACGTTTATTTCTGTTTACGAGGTAGTGACCAATGATGAGAATGGAAGTTTATTTTCTTCCTCAACAGCAACCCTTCATATTTTATAGGTATTGTCCCAACTCATACTCGCCCTGTATTTAATTATAAAAGAACCGACCTATGAGTCAACAGTCACTGTGTTCACATAACATACCCTATACTTTAACAGGTATATATAACACATAAATGTGAAAAAAATTGTGAAAACACGAGGTAGCACCTCACGTGCGCACCACCAACGGAGCTTACTGGTTAATTATCACCAGTTATGCCCACGTTTCTCATCATTGGTCACTACCTCGTAAACAGAAATAAACGTAATCGGTGTCCAGAAACCCAGTGAAAACCAGTGAATATGTGTATACAATAACACAAATCAACCCCGTGTGAATAAAATTGAAGTAAGCCAACTCAGTCACCAGGGAGCCACTTTTATTCTCGACTCGAGGGCTTATTCAAAATAAAAACGTACTGCATGTTTGCAGACCATATAATGTTGGGCCGACATGTTTCATTGCCTGTAAATTGTAGTGGCGATTTCTTCAGGGCACGAGGACTTTGTCCACCTTTTCTGGACCCTTATTGTGAACACGCAGTGACTGTTTAAACAAAAAGAAGGTTCATTAAAAGCACTTCCAGCCAATGCAGACTTCATCTGCCTACATTCATCCTGTATATAATTATGCCCACGAATGTATATTTACCCGGTAGCAGCCAAAGCCTCTCGTACCAGCTAACCACCGTGTCACAGAGGGACTAAATGCTATTAATAGCCCTGTTTCATGCAAGAGGACACATATGTTGTCCGTATTCTGCAAAGACAAACAAACGTTAGCATTTTCATATACAACAGTTTGCCTGTAACCCCAATTTTTATGGCACTCATTGTCACCCTTTGTGATCAATCATGCCAATGATCAATCATTTTTTCACATTTATGTGTTATATATACCTGTTAAAGTATAGGGTATGTTATGTGAACACAGTGACTGTTGACTCATAGGTCGGTTCTTTTATAATTAAATACAGGGCGAGTATGAGTTGGGACAATACCTATAAAATATGAAGGGTTGCTGTTGAGGAAGAAAATAAACTTCCATTCCCACTCATGAAGTCAATAGGATTTGTTGGCCCGATCAGATTAGGTCTTGGTTGTTATTTATAATGTGAAAGTCTGCCAAGTGTCAAGGCCGCTGGCTTCTTGTATGTTACCATACCAATTTTCTTTGTGGCAAGGTTACCCTATTTCATCACCCACATCATAACTGTTCTACAAATTTGTACCAAATAAGGAATGCAAAGTATGTGTTCTTCCTTGTAGGGGTGGCAAGTCAAGTGGAGGACGCTGCGCTTCAACGGAAGTCAAGTGTGGCCTTGGACACAATCATAAAGGTGCCAAATTTGAGTCAGATAGCATAATCAGCACCTGGCATTAATGGAATCTGCATCTGCATTGATGCTTCGGGAACCAGCGTGGAGCCAGAGGTGGGGTGGGTGCAGGAGCCAGAGGAGGCCCAGTGGTGGATTTGGAGGGTTCAACTGGTGCAGAGGGTGAACCCACCTGTAGTATCCTAAATGGGGGAGCCCTCTTAGCACCTTAGAGCTCCTAGGCACGCAAGAGGTAGTTTGTAAAGATCCAAAGAGTCGGAGCATGGATTGCAGAACTCTATGATCTGCCTCGGTGTTGCAGGTGGTTCCAGAAATTCAGGATGTGCTGGGACAAGTTTCGGGATGGGCTTCAAGGTTGACCAACTTCGGGAGCTGGATCGAGAGGCATGGAAATGCCATCTTGCCTTCTCAGAAGAAAGCAAATAGCAAGAAGGTGCAGAGTCCCACTTGGATTTTTTTTGTTTTTTTACTTCGACTTAGCCAAAGACTTGAAGCAGGAAGGCGACTGACATCAGGAACACCTTCTGCGATTTCTGCACCAGGAAAGAGACTGGGACATATCCATAGATTTGGACGGGTTTCATTGTTGAGTCTTTCAGTGCTTGGCGACAGTTTCACTTTGCGGTCCACTATGGTCTTCGGGTTCATCGACGCACAGTCACTGCAGGCCTTAGTGTTGTGGCTTGAACCCAAGCACCACAGGCAAACATAATGAGGACCTGTCACAGACAATCCTTACAGGGTTTGAAACCTGTCAACCTGGGAGATGACATTTCTCTTGCACACTGTAAAATATAGATAAACTGTCGCAAAGAGGCAAGAGGTAGCACCAGATCTGTGTCTGGTGGCACGGAAAGAAAGGAACTGACATCAGCCTTTATGAGCCCTGCATGTCATTTCCGGAGTGGAACGGTGTCAGTGTGGAGCCGACGGCACCACCTACCAGCGCGCAGAGATACTGCTTAAAGGTTTCCAGATCCAGTCTGACACCTGGGGAATATTCAAAAGGTGAGGAATCTGCGGTTAGAAGTCTCCATCAGAAGTCACGATAACCACCCAGAAATTATTCTGTCACCTATACCCAGGGCCACTCTGTACTAATGTATGAGGTTCTGGAAGGAGGGAGGCAAGTTACACAGATGTGATAAAGTTTAGAATTATGTTACAATGTACAAGGTCATAGATGGGCTTTAGAGATCTGTAATAAGACATAATGTCATGGATGGGTGACACAGCTCTATGACATGATATAAGTGCTATGCAGGTTAGACATATATGTGATGAGGCATGCAACTCTTATGGTGTTATAGAATTGCGTGTACTGATGTATAAGGTCCTGAGTGTGGTACACAGATCTGCAATGAAATATAAGGAACGAGTGCATAAGGTACCAGAATATGATTGTCAGAATACTGCAGTTGCGGCCGGTGTGTGGATTGAGTGGGGGGCCGGGGGGAGGGACTCTGGGTGGGGGGGGGGGGGAGCTGATGGACATAAAATACACTTTAAAAAAACACTCATCTGCCTCGTCGCATCGTGCCCCTCTCTTCTGCAGGCACAAGCTCCCAGAGTGCACTGCGGCCAATCCTGATGCTGCTTTCTTGCTGCTGAAACCAACGTCAGGATTGGCTTGAGACTGGGAGTCTGTGCCTGCTCTTTCCAACCCGGCAACGCAGCTCAGGTTGGAGAGAGCTTCCGTGCTCATGACGGTTTGGCCGGCCTCAGACGGCCAGACAGACCGTCATGCGCATTGAATACCAGTGCAAAACACTCCTCCACCTGCCCATCATCACCCTGGCCCCACCCCAAAGCCTCGGCTTCGAGAGAAAAAATTGAACGATAATAAACAAGGGTTTATTATCGGTTTTTTTCCCGTTTTTTTGACTGCTGGCAGGTAGGGCGACGCTCCTCCGCCATAGCGGAGGAGCCGCCGCTGGAATACTGTGTGACATAAATATTAGTTAGTAAATATCTTCTTCAAAAATTTCACCCCATTAGAGTTAAAACACAAGATCTATACACAATGGGACACAGTATTTTTGTAAACAGTATTTAGGACATAATATGTATGTCCAACAATATTTCTGTTTACAATATTCTGACGATATAACCCACTGAGTGGGTCACAGAGATTTGAGCTGTGTTACGAAGTTTTGGTTGTACCACAAAGTTCTCTAATGAGGAAGGGTTAAACTATCTTTAGTGCTGTATAACATTATGTCTAGTTTTTACAGATGTGCAGTTTGGTATCACGTCACTGTAGCTTGTAGAGCTCAATAATGAGGTAAAGTTTGCATATTTTTTTCTAGAGCTCGGTAATAAGTTTTAAGCCCAGAGAGGGTTAGGAAAATCATTGAGGAGGAATAAGGCACTCTGAGTCGTACCTATCTCTACTGAGATATCAGATCCTGAAGGGTTATACCAATTAATAATGAAATAGAAGGTCATGGATAGGTCATAATAATCTCTAATGGGGTGTATCATTCCTGGTAGTTTATTCAGATGTATGGTGGGACGTTAGATCCAAAGTGGGTCATACCAATCAGTAATGAGGTACAAGTTCATGGATGAACTGTGATTTAGTATAAAACCAGTTAAAACCAGTAAGATGAAATAAAGGGCCACTCTTATGTTCTGCAAGGATCTAGGCTTGGATCCCTGAAGGGTCAACTCAGCCTTTCATCCTTCCAACAAAATATCAAAGCATTTGGTAATAGCAGCACATGTTATTTAGAGAACTATGAAAAAGAAAACACTGTGGTAGAATTAATATGTACAAGATAAGCTAACTTTATTATTATGAGATCTTGGGAAGGGTATCTTAGTTACAATGGCCTGTGTGGGTTATACAGATGTGTGATGAAGTAAAGTTTTGCAGATAGGTTATACAGTTGTGTGCCGAGATATATCCAGATGTATATGGACATTTGTAACAGGTATACCTGTCTGTAGGAGCCGGACTGGACTGTAGATCTGTCCTGTTCACAGCCAAGCACACAATATCTGCAGCATCGATCTTTCCGGACGGCTCACAGCTCTTGTCACTCTCATAAAACAAAAGGGATTTTTCCAGACAGCACCAGACCCTGTGGAACTCTACATAAAAAAAGAAAATAACATTGGCAACCAACAAATGTGTGGTGTCAAGGGAACCCCTCCGGTGTACAGCTCTACTTTTCCTGCAGTAAGGCTCATTTAGTGCTACTTTCTAAGCTGTGACTGTGCTCCCGCTAACTTCCTCCAGGCTTAGAGTTCTCCCTTTCTTCACTCACATACGATGTATATTTTCCCTTGTGTGTCTCATGCTATGTGTGTGCTTTACTTCTGTGTTACAGAAACCCCTTTTATCTCCATGCTGTGAAAGCTCTCCAGTCTCTGTACTGTAATTGTTCTTCTTACTTTTTTCCCCTTTTTTCCCCTTGCAATTAATATTCTCCCTTCACTATCTAAGATGGAAATGTTCTTCCTTCTTTCTCCTATCCTGTGAAGGTCCCCCAAGCTATAAAGGTTCTTCCTTGTCTCTAGATTGAATATTGAAACACACAGGGTGAACAGGATAGTCTCCACATTAAACAAGCAACACGGAATATCATGGAAATACCAGAATGAGATCCAAAAAACAGGTTTGAACCATCCCAAGGCTGAGTGGTTGGAGCATGTGTCCTCCATCTGGATTATTTCTAAGCAACTATTGGCGTATCCATACATTTCCGAGCAATAACCTGCAGCATATGGCAGTCAGACTGGTCTGTGGGCTTCACACATACAAACATCTACCTTCTGAAACTACTACCTTTACATGCTAACTATGAAGCAGCATATCCAGTACCATTCAATATGCATTGTTCATCAGACATGCTACAAAAAAAGCCCTTCTTTTTATCTGACCTGCTAGTTTCTTACATCCTTGGCAGGTCCTCAAGATCATCTTTTCATATTGTCAGTGTATTGCGATTCAAAAACCAAGGTATGGTGTAGGAAGCTGGCTCTGTATATACTATACCAAAGTGAGGTATAGTGTGCACAGAGTCCAGTGGAACCCCAAAGGTAGGCAGAGGTAAAGTTAGATAGCACCTCACTCTCTATTTGTGGGAGTGTGGTCGAGCAGTAAGGCAGTATCAGAGGACAGTGTTAAGCATTTGTTGTTCACACTCAGTCAGAAAATGAATTCACACACTCAAAGACTGAACTTCAGACCAATTGTTTTTGTATAAAAATATTCTTTTAGTTATTTTATTTCCTAGAACCAAGCAAGCCTAGCACAGGTAAGTGATAAGTACTTTGCAGTAAATATACAGATTGTAACACAGTTTGGATTGCAATTGTAAATGTACTTTGTTTTGACTTACAGTATTGTTTCTGAGAAATGCAATGCTTTGTAAATACAAAACATATACTTTGTATAGGATTTTCAGTAAGATTACAGGTAAGTTACTTTTGAGATTACTTTTCTTACACAGTGTAGTATACCTGGATACTACACTGGGACATTTCCTGTAAACAGGTAAGTAAAATCGTTTTTGTTAGTTAGTACAATTTTAAAGAATTTTTTTAGGTTTCCAAACTCCACACTTAGAAACTTTTCAAAGAAAAACAGTCAATGTTATCCTATGGAGGAAAATAGTGTTATCGGTTTTAGGGTAAGTATTTGGTAGTGGGAGTTGAGGTGCGGATTCGCGGTGTCTGGCCGGAGCCAGAGGTTTGAGATAAACAAATCTGGTGTTCATGGGAGACACAGTCTTTGTGGTTGAAGGCAGGCAGGTCCTCCTGAGTTTTCGAGGTTGCTGGCTGCAGGACACACCGGGATTTCGCAGGAGCAGGTTCGAGGTGGAGACAGGCCGGTAGGGCTGGGGCCAAGTCAGTGGGCGTCTTCCTCTTTTTAGCTTCGGCACGGCTGTTCAGTCCTTCTTCTTCTTTTCTTTTAGTTTCTTCTGGTCTGAGCAAGCAAGGTTCAGGGTTGCCCCTAAATACTAGATTTAGGGGCGTTACAGGTAGGTTAAAAGGTTGGGACCAATGGGTCCCTTCCCTGGGGTGGGTACACCCCCTATTATGCCACTCTCCAGTGGGAGGGGGGCATAAGCCTTTCCCTGGTTGGCTGAGTTCCCCCATCTGCAAGATGGCGGAGACTGAGAGTTGTGCTTCACCTCGCCTCCCCCACCTGAGGGGTGGAGTTGACAGAGGTGAGCACCCTCTCTTCCTCACTTGTTTTTCCCGCCGGTTCTCCCGCCCAAAGTGGGGGTCAGAACCAGTGGGGACCAGTTGCTGAAAGCAGCAAGTGGCCTGGGGAGGCTCACAAAGGCGGCAAGCCTTTGAAGCTTCCCCTTTGAGAACCCTGCCCATCCTGGGGGAGGAGGCTTGGCACCTCGTCCCAGGATGTGCGTAGTTTCAGGCCCCAGAGAGCAGCAGGCTCTCGACCCAGGGGTCCAGAAACATGTCTGGTGGTGGCAGATGAAAGCAGCCACTCAGCCAGGACACTAGTGGTAGGTCGTTTTTCAGGGGGCATCTCTAAGATGCCCTCTGTGTGCATTTTTCATTAAATCCCACACTGGCATCAGTGTGGGTTTCATGTGCTGAGAAGTTTGATACCAAACTTCTCAGTTTTCAGTGTAGCCATTATGGTGCTGTGGAGTTCGTAATGACAAACTCCCGGCACCATATACTCTTAATGGCAGCACTGCACTCACAATGTCTAAGAATGGACTTAGACACTGTAGGGGTACAGGGCTCATGCACCTGTACCCTCACCACTGGTATAGTGCACCGAGCTAGAGGAGTGACTGATCTATGCCAGGGCAGTGGGTTGTAGGCATGGCACACAGAGATGTGTGCCATGTCGACTCTTCACTTTGTTCTGCACCAAAACACGCAGCCTGCAAAGGCAGTGTGTGAGTGTAATGGTACAGGGCCTCTAAGGGTGGCACAATAAGTGCTGCAGCCCTTTGAGGTCTTCCCTGGTCACAGTGCCCTGGGTACCTGTGGTACCATTTACCAGGGGCTGACCTGTGGCCAGAGATGCCAATTGGGTTTTGTTTTTAATGCAGGTTTAGGGAAGGAACATAGGCCCTGGGCTCCTGATTGGCAGGGGCCCAGGGCACACTCAGTCAAAGCACATCAGCAATTCAGCAAAAAGTGGGGGCAACCATGCAGAAAGAGGGCACTTTCTCACATATGGCAGTTGAGATTAAGAGACCAGGGGCATCTGCTCTAAAATTACATCCCACCTGACGTGTCACAGTTTTAAAAAGGTTTGAAGGTCTACCCTTTTGAAACTCTTTTTTGCTTGTTTTAGCCTTTTTAGTACTCCGAGAGGCAAGTTAGCTTTGGTTAAAAACACTCTTCATACACAAATACATGTGGATAGCCCCATAGTCTCTGGAATGCTGAGAACGCATGATGCGAGTTGGTGTGCGGTCTGCAGTGGAAGCTAGGTGATATGGACAGTTGGAGGCATAATGGAGCTCTGACGGGACATACCTGTAATTGTATGTAATCTAATGACCTAACATGATATTAAGAACTTACCTCTTACTTGAATGGCTCCAGGCTCTTGTAGAAGACCCTGCCCTTTAACCACAACATTTAGGCAACGAGTTGTTAAGGAACTGCGTGAAAATGCATCAGGACTATAGAGGCTGTTGGAAGCCTTTTCTGACAAGAGGGGGGGGAGGCCTCTTGTGAGAAAATGGTCTTGGAGGACTAGTTTGGGGCTTCCCACCCTCAAATCTGCCAATAAGTGGTGGCAGCTCAAGCTGCTGGGTAGGAGGAGCTCAGTGAGGAGGGTGGGCAAGGTCTGACAAGGACCAGGAACCAACTGACGCGAGTTATAAACGGAAGTGATGTGCCCTGGTGTACAGTCCTAAGCAGGGCCGGCTTAAGCGCTGGTGGCGCCCGGTGCGACAATCATTTTTGGCGCCCCCATGACCGCCTCCTTGGATTCTCTCACTACCACTGGGCAAAAGTGTCCCTCATTTCTCCAATCATTGCTAAACATAGCGCCCCCCTCCTGAGGTCGGCGCCCCCTCCACGGGTCAGCGCCCAGTGCGGCCGCACCAGTCGCACTGCCCTAAAGCCGGCCCTGGTCCTAAGCTTACAGATAATGCTATGAACACAGTGTTTTAAGGGCAGTGCTGTGCAGACAGTGAGAAATATTTTTTTTACAGTAAGGAAATCTCTGAAATGACCCATGGACCTACATTCAACAGTAACGGTCACATAAGGAGAAGCGTTGGTGGGATTGCAGTATAATTTACCAGCTTAAATGAATGTGGCACATGCAAGTCCATGTCTTTATAGGGTCCTGCATGCCCAGTTGGTGTAAGGGAATGGTGACAGTTGCACATCGCTAGACAAAGGTCTTGTGACAATCTGCTGTGCCAGATAAATGTGGACTTTCCTCACCAGCATGAGTCGGGAAAGTAGCACCCTGTATGAGAACCTGCATGCAGGAGTACCACATGGGTGCAATGTGGCAGAAGAGAAGTATCAGGTTGTGAGAGGTTGCATGGGGAAGTACCCCATGGAGTGAAAATGTGGGGTATTGTAGTATTCTGTGTAATTTTGGGTGATAGCCACAACTTTTACCTGTGTGCGCTCTGGGACTAGTCAACATCCTGCACGGATGGGAAGATTTGACATGTGTGTGGTACAGGAGGCAAAGTAAGTCTTTGATTGCATTGTGGTACGTTTTATTTAGTTTGCATATAATGAAGTTGGCCAGTATTATGTTTGAATGGTAGTGCTTCATGTAGCTCTAGTGTGTTGTAGATGAGTACTTCTTCACCTGCTGACATGGTCTGGAGTCAATGATTGATTGCTGGACTGCTCTAGTGTCTAACTGTTGTGTTGTGCCAATAATCTGTCAGTATGCATCTGTCATCATTGGTGGCTGTCATCATTGTGTCCGGAAAACATCCCAACCATTTCTGGTGCAGTTTCCAGAGTGCATGGTCGTGGGTGCAGATTAAGCGCTTTCTTCGGGCTCGAACTTGTTGGTCATGTTGGTTTGGCCAGTTAGTGTGACTGGGTGTTGGATATGTTGGAGTGATGGGGTGCACTTTTCTTTCTCAGTGAGTCTGTGGTGGAGTGTGTTGTCCTGAGTTTGTGTTGCTTGTGAAGGATGGAGAAAGTGCAAGTGTTGTGTGTGTGTCACCTGCATAATTTAGTAATGTGAGGTGGATGTCTGGGGACACTGTGTGTGAGTGTAGTTGCAATGGCAGGTTGTGCTGGTGCTTGGTCAAGGGCGGTTTGAGTTAAGAAAATGCACTGGTTAAATATTCTGCTTTTGTTCAGTTTGTGCCTTGGCTGTGTAGATTTAGGGATGAAGGGAGAAAACTTTTTTGAAGGACGTTGGTGGGTTCCATACCCTTGCTGTCAAATGACTGAACATTTGTGACTACATGTCCTGCATTAATGAATGTTGCATGGTGTGACTGAGAACGCAGACATGGTGGAAGGGCCTCATGTATGAGAACATTGTAAGACTTGCACATTTTGGACCGTTGTACAATGGTAATCACAACCTGGTTGTTGTCTCATTTCTTTGTATGACATGAGATGTGTTAAGCTTCATGTCTTGATCCTTCACCGAATTTCTGAGACTGCTAGTTTTTGTCTTTGCATGTCTGTATGGGTACCTGAGAGTTAATTTAAAGAAACCTTTGAACGTTCAAAACTGACAAAAGATGCCTGGCTGGAGCTCGTCCAACTTGAAATAATTCTAATGCAGCATTCAATTTGTCCATAAATAGACACTCACTATCAAATGGCATTTCCATAAGCGCGGTCTGGACATTTCTAGAAAACTCTGTAGTGTGCAACAAGTCATGACTGTGGCTATTTTCCACCAGTCATATGAATAGTTGCTGAGGAGACGAGCACTGTTGAGGATGTGGAATGCAAGGCTACGTGCTGAAAATATATTTTTCCCACTCCTTCTAATTTCTTGGACTCCCTGGCTGGAGAATGATTAGGAAAAGAGCCTGGATTAAACTTGGTGGTTGTGGACGGTTTGACAACAAGACTCCTCGGTAAAGGATGAATGGAAAGAAAGATTTAATACCCAGTTATTGGTCTGTAGCACCTAGCCATCGTGTGGCTCATTGCTGGAGCAGTGCTTGGGTTTGTCCATGTCTCCTCCACGCAACTCAGGCATCTCTGCTGACTTTTTAAGGACAGCATTGAATAATGTATCTATATTTGGTGATGTATCTGGCCCACTTGTATTCTGTAGGGTTAGTAATCTTCTGTCACAGATGTAGGGAGAGGAGGCAAGGGCTTAATGTCATCTGTGTTATGATGCCTCTCCATATGCTATTGTCCCAACAGTGCTTGCGGGCTCCAGCAGTACCCTCCCTGCATTCCTCCACCTTAAGCAAGCACTGAGCCTCCTTTCTGGACCACAGTGTCTTGACTGGGCCAGAGGAACTTCCAAAGGAGACTGGGATGGTGGCGGTGGAGGAAGAGCCACTGTTGTTGCCGGTATCAGCGCCAAGGCTGGAGGAACTGGCAAAGGCCCTGGGGACGAAACAATGTCATGTGGCACATGGAGAAGTGCCAGTGGAGCCAAAGGAATGTCTGGTATCAAAGGATGACCTGCTGGTGTGCCTCTGAAGGGAGCCCAGTATGGCCTAACGGTGCTCCAGAGAGAACTAAAGCCGGCATGAACATGTATATCATTCCTTGGATGTCCTCGGGTAAGCTCCTGTGAACACTCGGACTAGCCTAGTATCAGTGTTGTCACAGGCATCGGCGGAGGGAGTGCTATCGGATCTGGTGTCGGCACAGTTTGGGGGGGGGCCTCTAGGGAGGAACAATTTCCACCAATTCTGGGTCTGGTGAAGAAGGGACCAGAGGCCAAGAGCATGGTGGCGTCTTACCTGTCGACCTCAATAGCCTCTAAGTGGAACCACATTGTTTATTCTTTTTCTTGTGCTTCATTCGCTTATCCCTGGAGGACTTTCATGATGGAAAGGAGCAATAAGCGACTTAGATCTGGGCCTATATCTTGACTGAAAGCGACCAAGAAAATACTCTAGGGCATGAGTCACACAGAATTTGTTTGATTGTCTTGGGTTTCATTAGCAGGCATAGTACACAAGATATGGAATCGTGTCTTGAACCAAGGCACTACAGACAGTCGTCTTAGGGGTCTGCATTTGACATCTGGCCATCACAATTGTGATAGGGCTTAAACACTGATTATTTGGAAGGGACTCATCCCCAGCACACTAAGGTTAAAAGACAACAATAAGGAGGGCAATGAAATCTCTTTAGACCGGAGAAGAGAAGTTCCGGGCCAGTGTTGAAAGTGGCGGAAATAAACAGAACTAACAGCAGGGCTACAACTAGAGAGCTATATGGGTGCAGTGATGTCACCATAACTCCAATTACAAGGTTGAGATGGAGCCAGTGCCCTGTACAATCACGGGAGAGCTATGTCAGATGTTTACAGATCCAGTCTACCACCTGGGATATTCAATTTGAATCGATTCAAAATATTTATTAGGCACAATCACAATGGCCATAAAAGTACATAAAAAAACAGTATACAACAAATAATGAGACTTGTAAAATCAATATACAGTATACAAAGTAAAAAAAGAATGCAATTAAGTCCCCCGACCACACACTCTTACTGACTGTTAAAATATTGTACTTTTCCTAAGACAGATCGTGCATCATATATAAAGTGCAGTGCTACGGCATATAGAGGGAGTGCCCAATGAACATAGGTATTCTAGAGCAGCGTTTTGGTCCCTAATATTCAGTGCAAGGAAAATCTCTTTTAAATGATATTTCCATAAGCCATCATAAAAACTGCAGAATAAAATTAAGTGCTATGTGCTTTGTCTCGAAATGCCATCGCAAGGACAGGGGATCGTGTCCTTAGGCTGTTGCTTCATATTAGGAAAGACCACTAATAAGTGTATTATGCCCAACCACAGCCTAGTTAGAACGCAACGATGCTGGGGATTGGTCACCCAAGACAGGTATGATTGATATCCCTCCTCAGAAATCTGCAAAATGTAGGAGGCAACTGTAGATTTCTTTACTTCCGCAAGGGCTCTTTTTTCATGTCTAGAGCTTAAAAAGGAAGCCTTAATTTCACTCTTGTCAAGAACTAACATACTGTGTGGGTCAAGCGGTACGGGCAGGTTGAACAGCAGTTTAGAAGTTTCATCAATATAGGAGAGCCGGGGAATTTTGAAAGCTAAACAGTCTCAAATAATTGATTTGGTAAAACGTGTTTCAGCTTTTGCCCAGATAGAGTACCAAAGTAGTTTAGACTTCAGCAGAATTGAGTCTTCCAGGTAAGTTAGCCCAGCCTCCTTATGGACAATAAAAGATGGTACGGAAGCCGGGGTGCACAACAAATGCCTGAGAAAGGCATTCTCCTCAACCTGGAGGGGGCTGCTGGAGGTATAACCCCATAGTCCTCCGCCAAATATGGCAGTCAACAGCACTCTTGCCTTATATATAGTAATTATTTCTTTAATTGGAAGGCTGCCGAGTTTGTGGGAATACCTAAAGTCTCCTTCGCATACTTGGGTCATTTTGGAATGGGCATTTTGTATCTGTGATGAACATGAGCCATTATTGGAGAATAAAATACCCAAATAACAGAATGAATTGACCCTCTCGATTGGATAACCCCCAATATAAAAAGTCCTACACTTTTTGCATCTTTTTCCCACAGACCATTGTGTATGTTTTCGATTTATCAATCTTAATTTTCCTGGCCTCCAATAAATCACCAAATAAGTCCATCAGTCTCTGCAGGCCGACAAGCATTCTTGACAACAACACAGCGTCGTCGGCGTACAACAACACGGGGACTGAACGAACAGCGATAATGGGAGCATAGGCCACAGAGACTGAAGGACACCATCAACTCCGTTGATAAAAAGAGAAAACAAAAAAGGTGTCAAATTGCAACCCTGTCTAATTCCCCTCCTAATGTTAAATGAAAGGGAACATTCCCTATTTGGGCCGTAACAGACCTTGGCAGACAAGTTCTCATACAACCGTGATGGAAAAGATACTATATTCACTGGGGTATCAAGAGAAAGAAAGGTAGACCAGAGAATAGAATGGTCAACCAAATCAAAGGCGCTGCTGAAGTCAGCAAAATATAGATAGAGAGACCCCGGCTTAGCTTTGGTGCATTTCCCAATGAGCAGATCAATATTCACACACTACTCCACTGTCCCCAGCACCCTCCTGAATACATACTGGGCCTCTGACAGAATAAAGTTATCCACTGCCCACTGCTCTAATCTCTGCAAAAGAACCCTAGCCATCAATTTAGCAGAGGAATCCAGGAGGGAGATGGGGTGGTAGCACTTGGGGTCAGATTTGTTCCCGTTCTTGTAAATAGTCACTATGATTGAATCGGCCCAGCTACAAGAGATTGGCCCCATAAGCTCCCCATTGCTCTAAATGCATTGACCGGGACTCCACCCGGGCCAGGTGCCTGGCCCCCGGCACTATGTACAAGGGCAAGGAGAACCTCATCCTAAGTGATAGCCAAAGGACTGCGGCCAATAGTGCATTGTCCTTAGGGAATCAAAAAACCCGAAAAGTGATCGACCCACGCTGGTTGGGGAACAACTTAAGTAAATTTGGATACTGTATTGCTATTTAGAACAGGGGCGTTGACTGTGCTCCAAAACAGGGTGACATCGTTCATCTTGGCTGCCTTTGCCAAATTTGACCAGGCCTCTTCTTTAAGCACCTTTGTCCTGGAAGCCAGTGCTATATTGTAGTTCTTTCTTATTTGCTTAATAGCTGAATGATCCCTAGGGGAGCTAAACAAGGCATGCATAAGAGATTGGATGCCTGAGTACATGAGTGATCAAACCAACCATAACTCTTTATAATTCTTGGTCTGAAAGGTCACATAGGAGTTCATTAAGGGACCTAACAATATTTCCAAAAGCATACCGCAACTTGTCACGGTCTACCTCAATACCCAAGCAATAATCAAACTCAGATAAATTCATAGACAATCATTTCTGCAGCATGCAGTGAGGATCAAACCCTGACCATTTAATATGGACACTGTTGGGCCTAACTGGGGTAAAGTGGAGGACACAAGGAATTTCTATAGAGCTTTCTGCATGGAAAAACATAGATACAACAAATGGATTATGATCACTTACTACAGTCGGAATGATTCTAAAGTTACAAACCAGGTCACTAGCAGTAGAAGATATCAGAACATGGCCAATGATCGAGTGGGCAACTCTACGTATAAAAGAAGGAATCTGTTCATTGCTCTCCATATTACTACTCTCCAATAGTAAGAGTTCATACTTAAAAATGAGAGAATTCAGAGGTTTCCCATAAACATTGTGTGGGAAGTGTAAGATTGCTGCACCCACTACGTCATTTAAGCCACACACACGTCTTCCACGGAGAGGGCATT
The DNA here is from genome assembly GCA_963921515.1 of Calotriton arnoldi. Classification (NCBI taxonomy): domain Eukaryota; kingdom Metazoa; phylum Chordata; class Amphibia; order Caudata; family Salamandridae; genus Calotriton; species Calotriton arnoldi. The sequence continues at coordinate 1,054,644 of CAWUFW010001895.1, forward strand.
TTTGTATGTTGAAATCACCTGCCCAAAAAATAAAATATTTAGAATGAATTGGATGTACAACGCTTCCAAGCCTGAATCAACGGCTAGGACAACATCACTGTAGAAAGAATCAAACACATTATTATAAAAATTGACCACCACCAGATCAGATCTAACCTTGAATGATAACCATAGAAATAGGAAATGAGGGGAAACAGAACTGACCCTTTTAATAAGGACAGGTAACAAATTTGATACTAAAATCTGTAGGCCACCTTTGGCCCGACCTGCTGAAGACGGTATAGCTGCTGTGAAAATGGAAAAAAGCCCATCTACATGAATTGGATCTATGCACCAAGTTTCCTGGAGACAAATTACATCCAATTCTAAAATCATATAGTGCCAATCCGGAGAACTTACTTTACTTTGAAGCCCAAAAACATTCCATGAAGTAAGATGACAGGTCCCTTCATAGTCTGAATGTTTTGGTTTTGGAGATAAAACAAAAGAGCTAAGTGTACCTAAATTGGCGTACTTAGATGTCAAGTAAGGTTAAGTAGGTGCAGGGGCAGTGGATTCAGCTATAGACATTGGGTCAGGGCATGGAGGCCGAATGACCTGGTTAGTCGAAATGTTCACACAGCTAAAAAAGGGAGAATCCTCAGTGGTATAAAGCAATCGATCTCCTGCAAGGATACCTGAAACCTATTGGACAGGAAAATATGAGTTGGATGGTTGGCGTGGAATGACTGGTTATTTGATGGATTATTAAACGTTTTTGGGGCTCAATGCAGATGATGATAAAAATAGCCTAAAGGGAAAAGCGTATTGTTCCCAGTTGGTGTGAGTGATAGAGACCTAGGCAAGGACTCTCCTGAGAACTTACGTTGTTTAAAGTTAATAACAACACAGTCCCCATTTAGAGTTTACTTAGTTGGACAGATCCACCCAAACCTTCTTGTCAACAAAATTAAGTTGGCTTTAGAAATCAGGAAAACAAACTTAGATTGGAGCCAATGAAGGACTTTATTCCTTAACTGAATTGGTGATTCAGTTATGCCAGGGAGCAAAGGAGGAACACTGACCAATATTGCCACATAGGTATAACAAGCTGAGGGGTTGATTGATGGTCACTGGGTATGAAGATTCCTCTTCAATACTTCGTCTCCTCCCATTCCCTGGTGCTTGAGAAGAACCACTAAAAGAGGGTGCAAATGGTTGCCTAACACCCGAATTCCTTCCCATACTATTAGGGTCTATCAGGTCCGTGTCAGTCCCCCACCGAAGTAGGAAGCCCTCCCCCACCACGTGGCTCAAAGGCTATTTGAGTTTGGCAGAATTGGAGGGGGTCGTGGTGCAATACAGAGGGAAAACTGACTGTATGGGTATCTTTGGAACAGATAGGGGGGGGGGAGTTTGGTTAGTTACAAGCGTGTCAGAGACCAAATGTGGGACTGTTGTATGTATAAGTTGAGCCCCATTTGCAGCTGGACCAACAGTACTCAAGGTCTTAATACTAAGTAAACGATCTTCAATCTGCCCCAACCGTTTAGTAATAGGTAAAAGTAAACTTTCCAACACCTTTACACTGTCTAAAAATCTTTCCTGGAACAAATCCGAATCCCCAGCAAAAGGTGCAGTAAAAAGCGCTGAACCGGCATCAATAGTAGCGCTGGGTTGAGAATCTGAAGGCAGATATGATTTCCTTGCCTCCTGTCATCTTTTAAGTTTAGCCGAACTGAACACAGCATTGTTTATTGTAGATTAACACTGGAGGTGCTATTTTACATTATCTGCCCCCCCTACTTTAGAGGACCACAGGATTGGCTCCCATATCTCCCAGGGCAGTTCCAACGCCTGATGCGGGGATGCGTATATGCATAGTACGGTCCTCCTCCGACCAGCAGGGAAACAGAGTGACCCATTCTCCTTCCCTGAAAGACTGCAGTCCCCAAACTATGCCCCAGCAGATGATTCCCCAGGGGATTCAGACTGGGAGCTAGGCTCAACCTAGTCCTTGCGCCCTAGGTCAGACCCTTGAGAGCCTATTTGAGCTGATGATTGCCCAAAGGATCACCTTCACCACCCAAAGATACGCTCGACCTGAAGAATACCTATTATCAACAATCCACAGAATGGGGCCCAGCAGATAAAGTGGCTTGCGACATGGCAGGCCACCCTCTGCAAACCACAGGACAAAGAGGTCTATAATCGATTGAGAGCTGAATGCCCCACATCTCCTTGAAAGGGAAAGTCTCCCTAACTCATAAAGTGACTCTAACATGGCTACTATTCTGGCAAAATACATTAAAGACCCTAAAAAGGGCAGGACAGGTTACTTGACATGGCAGGACCCCTCACTATGATTTTGGATATGGCATAAGAAGTTAAACAGTCTGGATCCCTTATATCTCCTGATATTTTTTTCCAGCGGGGCACAAAGAGGCATAAGCTTTCTAGGGAATGTTATCTGTAAGATTTTCACCGAACTATGCACATCCCTCCTTATAAAGGTGTACCCTAAATTCCGTGATTTTGCCTCCTCGGAGGCAGGGGCTGTTGCCCTTGGGCATTCTCTTGGGCGACTCTTTTATTAAAGAACTGGGCAAATTTGTTCCCACCTTCACTTCCCTGGAAAAAGCCCAGCCATCGATCAAAAAGGTCTTTTTTACTAAGGTTTTCCCTGGGGCAGGACAAAGAAGAGGGTGCCCCGTTCGTCCAATCATATTCATCAAAGAGGACAATATGTTAATAGAGGACACTGATAAGACCAGATTTGAAGGCTTCTTCACCTGTAGAGGAGCCAAGAGAGTGTGGGGTAACCGAGGACTATCCCAAGGGATTGCCTACACAGGAAACTGCTCCAGTAGGTCCTCCCCTTCTTTCCATGCAAAAGTCAGGAGCAGATTAGCGAACTTCTTCCACAGTTGGCAAACATTAACAACAAAAGTGTGGGTCCTCCAAACAATCATGGTTTCTACATTGAGTTTTATGGCTCCCCCAAACAGACCTCCTTTCTACATTCCTTGGTCTTTCCAGAGAAGGAATAGCTCATAATAGATCAGGAGGTATTGGAATTTAAGGCAAAAGATGGCATTTCAAGATCTTACATAACCCAAGGGTGTTTTGTTAGCAATCTCTTTCTGGTTTAAAAGAAAGACAAAGGTCATCACCCGTAGTAAATATCAGAGAATTAGAGTGGCTAGCATATTGCCTCTTCATCTCCTTAGCGATATTTTACATCCTAGAGATTGGCTGGCATGTGTTGGATTTAACAAAGCATACTTGACCAACCCCATAGTCAGGCGGCATAGCAGGTCCCTGCAATTCATATGGAGAAAGCAGGTCGTCAAATTCACAACCCACACATTCAGCCATTCATCAGCTCTGCAGTGTTTAGTGTAGGTTATGAACCGGTGATGGAATTGCTCAGGATGCAAGAAGTCTGCCACATAGTGTACCTAGATGATATCCTCATCATGTGTAGGTCACAGGAGAGATTGACCAACCAACAGAAGATGACAGGCTCACTCCTGAAGGATCTGGGGATCGTTATCAACAGAGAAAAATCCATGATGATTCACTCTCAGACCGTGACATTCCTAGGACGTGTCATAGGCTCAGTCTAGATTCAAGCCTGTGGAAACTGGGCCCAGAAGTATTTTGCGCCTTGAATGGAGAATGGGAGCCATTTGCGCTGAATCTTTTCGTATCATGCTAGGATCTTCAAATCAACAGACACTTCAATTGGAGATCAGATCCGGGGGCAATCCGGGGACAAACATCTTCTTCGAGGACTGGAGCCAAGAGAAAGGATATTTATTCCCTCCTTTGCCATTGGCTGAAGTCAGATGACAGAATGCGGATGCGGTGATTGTCAATACGATTTGAAAATCTGAAGTGTGGTATCCAGTTCTTCTGGAACTTTTCTGCAACTCTTTAATCTTTCTCTCCCACTATCATCACATTCTGGGGTATCTGGAGAGATTTCCCTACCACACGGTGGTGGAAGGCAGTCTATGCTTGATGGCATGGAGGATTACAGGGAACGCTGGAAAAATTTAGGCTTATCGGAACATGCTGAGAAACATATCCAGGGACCTTAGGTGGGAAACACAGTCCGACAATATAGATCTGCTTTGAAAGGAAAACTTTGTTGGCGTGTGCAAAGGTACCTGGATCCTGTGAGGGCCGACTTCATACATTTATTGAATTTTTTGTCTGATCTAGCAATACAAGGAATGGTTTACACGTCAGTAAACACCTTTCCTTCCACTATATCAATGGGAGACTTTCCTATTGAAGATAAACAGGTAGGTGAACATCCAATGGTCAGGAAACTTCTAAAGGTATTAGATTACCCCTTACCTTGGAACGAAGGACTTCTAGACTGTGGGATATAAACAGAGTCCTGAATCTATTTTTCTCCTGCCCACAGAATAATTATCTACATAAGAAAGAACTTTCAGGCACACTGGCAACTCTGACATCTGACACTCTTCTATCTCTGGTATCCTGTAGAAGAGTGTCAGATGTCAGAGCATTAGATATGTCTGTTAGAATGTTTAGTCCAGATGAAGTTACTTTTATTGTATACTGGAATACCATGACTCATTCACAAGTAATTTCCTACCCAGCATTCAGGGATTTTCATAAATTATGTGTTGTGGACTGTCTGAAAGCATTCAAGAGTGTGACTGAAGAGCTTAGACCTTCAGGAGAACGTCAACTCCGATATCCGCCAGGAAATCTTTCAAGGCAGTCTCTTCCCCTACTATTGCAAGGTGGGTAAACTGGATTATGCGGAAGGCAGGCATTGATTTTGAAGCCCACTCAGTGAGAGGTGCTATTGCATCCAAGGCCTTCTGTTTAGGTGCAAGGCTAGAGAGCATTATGAATACAGCTGACTGGTCCGCTGATTTCACCTTTGTAGTGAAAGAGCCACTCTTGTGGTTTGGCACCCTATGATGACCTTCGACTACCACCATTTTAACTGACTTTAGTGTGTTATTTTACCCTAGCCTGGATATATGAGACGGTCCTGCATATGCCTGCTTCTCTTCTTTCTTGTAATCTTGCTGTCTTTCAGTGGGAGCTGTCACGGAGTAGAACAGTCTTGCCAAGAGCAGAGTGTGTGGGATGTGCATTTGAAAGCATGAAAGGGAGAGAGAGGTGTGGAATGTCGAAGCGCAGTGTTGTGAGCGGTGGTGCACACATGTGCTTGGTGTTGTACATTGGTGAGAATTATAAGGTCTTACTATTGGCTGTGACATGGCCTCATGTCATCTTGTTTTCTGACTTTGCCTTGCTTCTGCGTGCACAGCAGTGCTTGCAAGTTGTTTGGGTTATGAAAATTATAAGTGCTTACTATTGGCTTTGACATGGCCTCATGTCATCTTGTTTTCTGACTTTGCCTTGCTTCAGCTTTTGTAATTATGAGTTCTTACTATTGGCTTTGACATGGCCTCATGTCATCTTGTTTTCTGGCTTTGCCTTGCTGCTCGCACGTAGCTGCAAAGTGGGGAGGGCAGGTTTCTGCTCTTCACTTGTTTTTCGCTCCTCACTGACCAGAGTGAACTGGATATTATCTGTAGAATGTGCAACTCTGCCTCGAAGTCAAAATACGGGAGCTTGGCCAGCCTCCGTCTTGGCCTTGACGCAGACTGGTACAGCCAGCTCGGTTCTTTCTCATGAGAAGGGGGCGAGGTTTTCTAGAAGCTTCGCCTCACGTTTAGTAATGATATTTAAGCTGGGAGCCTTCGGGGCCAGGTGGAAGTTCACCACAGAATAGACGTATTGCTGTGGTATTTCCTTCCTGGGCTGTTGAAGGGCTTCCCCAGCTTGAGTTGGCAAGGATGATGCAAATTCAATCGGTGAGGTGTTCCTAACCATTTTGTATATATATTCTACTCTTTTGCTTTTTGTGTATACTGCATTTTATTCTAATTCTTTATTTTACTTAGTTGGTACCTGAGAATCTGCATTTACTGATATATTTGGCCTACCGTTTCAAATTGTTTTATTAATAAATGTGTGTGTTATTCCAAGTGAACCTGAATTTGGTTTCTTGCCTCGCCTAAGGGGGTGCTGCGACTTTTCCTCACCTTGGAGGGTGCTGTTCAAAGTGTATATTATTTGGGGGTGCAGTGGTAAATTTGCCTCCCAGGTGGGAGTGCAGGGTTTGGGTGTGTCCTTTTTTTGAAAAGCACATTCATTACATCTTGGCGTCATTCTCACAGGATCCGAATGTTGATTTAAAAAGGGGAAAAAATATGTTTTCTAGAAATTGAAAGCAGATTCACAGATACCAATTGATATATTTGGATGGGAGGTAGTCCCATATGGTGCGCTAGCCCATGAGTGGGCTAATTGTGCTGGATTAAGTGAGAATTGGAGTGTGTGTTTAAATGACTCTGATCCAACATAATTGGTTGCGTGTTTGCAAAAAGTGCCTGTGAATAAAGGAAAGGAGCTTGCTACATCAGGCAGAAGGGGCTGGATCCCCTTAAGTGTTTATTATAAAATGCATACAAAATATGTTCAGCTGCAGCGTGGATTTGAAACATTAGAGAAACAGTTTGTTGAAGCCAAAAATACCTCTACGCAAGAAATGTTGGAAACCTACCAGACTGTGGCAGAAAAGGCTGCAGTTCGTATTGTGAGAAAAGCACGTTTAGCTATTGCAAAGGTAGGAATTGACTGGGACCCTGAAACGTGGGATGGAAATATTTGGGATTCCTCTGAGTTTTCAGACTCCGGAGAAAAGTGTGTTCAAGCTGGCAGGCAGGGGGTTGCGATGGACAGTATGGAGGATTTTACTCAGTAGGAGATTAATGGTATTTCAGACAGAGAGAGTGGTATCATCTTAAATGCTTTGTTTAGCATGTATCAAAAATTTAAACATTTAGAACAGGAATGTAGTGAGCTGAAAAGAGAGTTGGCTGATGTTCAATTTGAAAACAAGTTTTTGAAAACAGAATTAAGCATGTGCCAAGCTCTGAAGCCGTTTGCTTTGACCAGCGATGAGTCATATGTGAAAAATGTGAACTTAGAGAACATGCCAGTTAATCTGCAGGCTTCACAGACGGTCTTAATTAATTCTTTTGAGGACGTTCCTCAGCCAGAAATGAACCGAGAAAATGTGGATTTGCAGGGAGATAAACAGACCAGTTTTTTAGACTTAACGATCGCTGGTTATAGGTATAATTCAAACATGTCAGTGAATGATGAATTTTGCTTTACATGGAAAGACGCTATTTTTAAAAAGGAAATGCAGCAATGTGTTTTTGAATCTGCACAACAGACTGTGCAGAATGTTTCAAACATGTGGTCAATTCAGAAATGTGACAGTGTATCTTGTGTGCCAGTTCAGGAGCAGTCTGAGATTTTTAGTTACTGTGAAGAACAGGGAAAAAAGAGGATACTTTTAAATTCAGATGCTGGACAAATACAGATGCTTTTGTGCTTTTGCGCATTGAAAGACATTGGGCAGATGAGACAAAATGTGATTTGCCAATGGGAGGAAGCAATGGTTATAAAATTGTACATACAGACAGAAACTGCAGTTTTGCATAAACGGTTTGTGCAGGTCCTAATAGAAAGTTCAGGGGTGGAGTTTGGGACACAGGATTTCCCAGTGAAGTGGCAGATTATACTGCAAAGCGCAGCTACTATGCATGACAGAACATTTAATTCCCTTACAGGTGAAAAGGCTAAAATCTTGGAGACAGAGGTGGTGACACGCGATTCAGGTTTGGTGTGCATGACAAAACACGAGCACCTAGGAGATAAGGACCATACAAACAGGTGGCAGAAAATGAAGGGATGTATATCCCCCTAGATTTAATCAGACCTGTGATTCTTTTGTGTCAGAATGCACAAGCCAAACCAGTCCCACAGAAGGTGAGGGGCGAGTTGAAGAAATGAAAATTACCAGAGCAGACAGCGCAGCCAGATTGCCTTGGGCTTCTGCCAATTGATAAAGGGAGCACGTATCAGCAGTGAGTGGAAAAATAGTCAGGAAGGAGACTGCCCCAGCCCTTCTTACTGTGCAGGAAAAATAAAAGAGAGAGTTTCATCCCAATACCAAGAATTCAGAGGCTAAAGCGTGGGTAGAATTCTCAGACAATTCCCCAGAGCCAGCAGTGAACTGTGCAGACAGGAATGATAATATGTGTGCCTTACAGGAAAACGTGCGCTTTTAAAAAAATGTGTTTTGCAAGAAGAGTAATGCTTGTTTCTTTTCCAGGTCATCATACTGCGACGCGTTGATTTGCCTGATGTCTCTGCCCGTGTGTGTGAGTGCCCCGTATGGGTGGGACTCCCCTCCCCTCCCCCCCTCAAGCCTGGAGTGATCACCGGACGAAGCAAGCTGATGTCCTGTGGCTGAACGAACCAGATGGGGACTTACTTTGCCAAAACCGATAAACTGTTTAGTGGAGATGGAGTTAAATGTGAGAAGGCTGTGTGTCTTTCACACAGAAGGACTGTGTGTTTAAAAAGAAGGAGAACAACAAAAATGTGCTGCAATTGAAACTGTTTTATAAACATGAAGTTAAAACAAAATGCGAGAAGGCTGTGTGTCTTTCGCACAGAAGGACTGTTTGTTTAAAAGAAAAAAGAACGACGAAAAAGTTCTGAGTTTGGAGAAAAATGTCTTTTGAGTTAAAGAGTTGCTTTTATTTTTTGGCATAAAATATACAAGTTTGGCTGCTTCAACAGTAGAAGTTCCAGTATTAGCCATTAGAGACATTAGGAGCATTACCGAGTTCAAAAGCTTGATGCATTTATTTTGTGTATCCATCACACATTTATTCTTGCTGAGTATCCAGATATACATGAGCTATTTTTATGATTTCACAGTATTATATTTGTGCTTTCAGTTCAGCACGAGTTTCTGCTTCAACATGTGCTTTATTAATAGTTTTTGTGCTTTTAGTTGTGAAAGGAGGTTTTTCACTTGTAGTTGTGTTTTCAATTAAGAAATGTAGTTTTTGAATAGTTTTTGTTCTTTCAGTTAAGAAATGCAGTGTTTTAAACATAGTTGTGTTTTTCAGTTAAGACATGCTTTGAAATGATTATCACATGCTTTTATGATTTCAGTGTTTTTTCAAACGTAGTTATGCCTTTAGTTAGGAGATTCAGTTTTTGATATATGTGAATGGTGATAGTCAAAGGTCATGGGGTGGAATGTAGTAAAAGAGCCACTCTTGTGGTTTGGCACCCTATGATGACCTTCGACTACCACCATTTTAACTGACTTTAGTGTGTTATTTTACCCTAGCCTGGATATATGAGACGGTCCTGCATATGCCTGCTTCTCTTCTTTCTTGTAATCTTGCTGACTTTCAGTGGGAGCTGTCACGGAGTAGAACAGTCTTGCCAAGAGCAGAGTGTGTGGGATGTGCATTTGAAAGCATGAAAGGGAGAGAGAGGTGTGGAATGTCGAAGTGCAGTGTTGTGAGCGGTGGTGCACACATGTGCTTGGTGTTGTACATTGGTGAGAATTATAAGGTCTTACTATTGGCTTTGACATGGCCTCATGTCATCTTGTTTTCTGACTTTGCCTTGCTTCAGCTTTTGTAATTATGAGTTCTTACTATTGGCTTTGACATGGCCTCATGTCATCTTGTTTTCTGGCTTTGCCTTGCTGCTCGCACGTAGCTGCAAAGTGGGGAGGGCAGGTTTCTGCTCTTCACCTGTTTTTCGCTCCTCACTGACCAGAGTGAACTGGATATTATCTGTAGAATGTGCAACTCTGCCTCGAAGTCAAAATACGGGAGCTTGGCAAGCCTCCGTCTTGGCCTTGACGCAGACTGGTACAGCCAGCTCGGTTCTTTCCTATGAGAAGGGGGCGAGGTTTTCTAGAAGCTTCGCCTCACGTTTAGTAATGATATTTAAGCTGGGAGTCTTCGGGGGCCAGGTGGAAGTTCACCACAGAATAGACGTAATGCTGTGGAGGTGACGGAATTTGAGTCCTGATTGAAACTCCTTCCTGGGCTGTTGAAGGGCTTCCCCAGCTTGAGTTGGCAAGGATGATGCAAATTCAATCGGTGAGGTGTTCCTAACCATTTTGTATATATATTCTACTCTTTTGCTTTTTGTGTATACTGCATTTTATTCTAATTCTTTATTTTACTTAGTTGGAACCTGAGAATCTGCATTTACTGATATATTTGGCCTACCGTTTCAAATTGTTTTATTAATAAATGTGTGTGTTATTCCAAGTGCACCTGAATTTGGTTTCTTGCCTCGCCTAAGGGGGTGCTGCGACTTTTCCTCACCTTGGGGGCTGCGGTTCAAATTGTGTATATTATTTGGGGGTGCAGTGGTAAATTTGCCTCCCAGGTGGGAGTGCAGGGTTTGGGTGTGTCCTTTTTGTGAAAAGCACATTCATTACACACCCTCAAGAATTTTTACTTCAAACCTGTGGTGTAGCTACCCTATTTGGTGGTGAGTAAGCTTTCAACTTGCATCATCCTCACATCTGGTCTTGACATAGACTGAAAACTTCCCTAGCTACTGTGAAAGAAAGTTACAGTGCTATTATGGTCACAGAGGCAAGGTTTAGCTTGCCTCACAGACAGGTGCATAATCTGCTTCCAACCCTATTCAAAATGTACTAATATGGTAACTGGATACAGAATAAAGAAATTCGTCTAATATCCTTGTTCTATTCTAGGTGATCTCTTTATCTATTCTTGGAAGTGCATTGTATCAGAATATGTGACTTCAATTTGTTGTATGCCATGTGCGCTTTCTTTGTCTTTATGGCTAATAACAGTAGCTCTTGCCCGTGCTAGGAAATGAGCAGAAGGTAGAGTAGGAATGAAGATTTTGTGGTTACAGCATGTCATACAAAGAAAGAGGGCCACAGGAAGCACACACAACTCTCTAAGTGATAGGAGCGAGAGGATTGGCTGGAACTTATGTTTCTTTCCCAGTGTTCTTGAGAAATGTAGTTTGTGTTTGGCTTGACCTTAAGATGTTGATGTTGCTGGAGAAAATAAAGAGAAAGCTAATACATTATCTTTACCTGAGTCTCTAACAGAAATAAAACAAATACATTTTTCATTTTTTTCCTAAGCTATGAAATTTGAAATTAAAATGCATTTCTTGTGAAGGTATCTAGTCACATAGATTTTTGCCGGTCATAATTTTTTAGATGTGAACATTTTCACTCAATATATTTTAAAAAGGTAACATGCAACATTCAAGCTGAGTGACACAAAAACATCTAGCAGTTTACATGCAAAGGAAAGCAATGCTGTACAATATCTGTACGGAGTATGCTGACAAATATTGTTAATTAATTCCTACATAGGTGCATATTTCATCATGGCTAATCCTTAACTTACCGTCTTTGCTTTTCTTGACAGAGGTGGGTTTTGAAATAGCTGACGTCTTGTACAAGAAGCCACGATGCACTACAGGCTGCATTATCTCGTCATATACCCTTGCCTTTTCGGGATCATCCAACGATAAGGTCTCTGACAAAAATGACGGTAAAAAAAAATAAAAAAATTAAAAGATTATTCTAGCCAGCAAAGTTACTGAAAAATACTAGAGCAGTACCATATTCTAATATATAGAGGAAATATTGCCATCTAGTCTGCAGGATGTAGTCACATTCAAACACAAAAGTGTCATGCTAATGTGTACAGTGATTAGTAAACACTGCAAAGGCATAATTTTAACGTTTTACTCACTGCATTGCACTACTATAGTTGTTGACTATTCTTATCTGTAGAGTGACAAATAAACATTGCAGTTGACATTTTCGAAAATGAATCCGGACTGTTGTATGCTATAAAGGGATTTCTGAATCATGGAAGTGGGTCGCAACAACAAAGGATGACACGAAAGAGCCAACTATAATTAAATTTTTCTACAAAACCCCATCCATGTTGAGGATGGATTGCAAATTCAGAGACATGACACTTAGCTTCTTGCAATGCAAATCCCTTGCTCACAGAACAGAGTATTGTCAGGAGAAGAATCTGTGAGCCATAGTGCAGAGGAGGACTTTTTGTGTCCTTGATCCCAGGCTCCCAGGCTGAGGGCACAAGCTAATTTTCTTGGGTTGGTCCAGCCACACCTGCATTTGCGGTCTGCTCAGCATCACCTGAATGCACTGTATGATTTATTCTTTTTTTGTAAAATAATTGTTTATTAGGTTTTACAACATAAGAGATAATACAAACAGGAAAATTCAATCCTAAGAATACAGTTGCGGCCACAGCCACTCAATTAAGTGAAATTGATCATCCATGAGATCAAGAATCAGAGACTGATTTCTGCCCTCCCATCCTCCTACTTCCGCTTCTCTCTATGATTCAACAGCAAAAATTAGTATTTAAACTGAACGTATCCTTTAAACAATCTCCCCCCTCTCTTTTCAAGGAAGGGCCCGTCGGGACCCAAGATTCTATGGTCTAATTGTCCTTCCCTCAGCAGTGTACTGTACAGTACTATTTTAGTAGGTAGTACATGCACTGGTCAGTTGGCTAGGCAACCCGGGTCCCCGTGTTGTGCAATGTTTCATACAGGTACCCTGATATAGGCTCAGGTAGTAACTAGACCTTTCACTCATATTTCCCCTGCCATTACACTACATAACGGTTCTTGGTACTGACCTTTTACCTAGTTATGGTACTGCTTAAATGACGTGGGGTTTTCTCCGAAAACTAGCCTCATTCATTATGCATGAGGATTAATGGAATCCCAGCAGGACTACCATCTCCTGCATAATAACTATGTATAAGGGTCATTCCTTCCTTCATCCTAGTCTGACATGACACAGCAAGGTAGATCCCCTGTGGGTACCACTTTGGGTATATAAACACCATATCTTTGCTGAGGCAGAGAGAGGAGAAAAAGGACTTCCATGCTGACACACTGACGCAAGACGCTGAGGATCCTGCATGCAGACACTCCAGCTCGCAGTGGTCTGACATCCCTTGCGGGGTTGTCCATCTCGAGACCAAGACGGGGTCCCACAGTCACTCACTTCAGGTAATGGGGTTGGCTTTATCCTAAGGAGATTCTTGGCTCTACACCTACATACATGCTAGGTACACTTAGGTACATCTAGTTACGAGTCGCATCGTAGGAGTACGAATTATTACTTTCATGTATTTTTATACATGCCTGTATTCACTGTTTTAGCACTATGGTAGGAATCTACCATCCTTTTACGCTGTTGGTGCTTATAATCATTTATATCTGTTTCTGTATTATGGTTGTTTCCGCACACCTATTTTTTACTAGAATGACGCTTGTTCAATAAATGCTTATTGAAAACGTCCCCACCGTTTATACTGTGTATATCTCTGAGACAAAGTGAGCACGAGTGACTGAGCGAAAGGTACTGTACTGTTTCCACGATCCCTGATGGGACAGAGTTGTCATGTTCGATAGTTGCCAAGAACTATTCTGTCCTTGGTAAGAGGAGTTTACAGTGGCACTGTGAGCTAGCTGGTATACAGGCGAACATACCCGGTGGGGGTGTCTGGAATCAGTCTGGACACCAATCCCACAGTCTATGGTGTCTAAACGCACAGATCCTATATAGGTTTATAAGAACTACACGACATGGCGCCGCCAACATTCGTTTGGTACTTATTTAACGGTCAAATCTGAGTAGTTCAGTCGTGCTATTCTCAGAGACCCCTACTCACATTTTCCCAGAGACGTCTGGAGTGGGAAAGGGAACAGCTGAGTAGGCATATCCTATTTATTGGCTGTAGGTTTATCAAGCTTGAAGGACAAACAGTTCCCTATTGTGCATAAAACCTTATCTTAGTTTCCTTGAAACTTCTTCCTTCTTCAAATAATGGCTGACAAAGACGCCGCTGCTTCAGCACAACGTGCAAATGCAGTAGAGGAAAGAGAACAAGAAGGTGAAATAAACATTTCAGAAAATGTCAGAACTGCCCTTACTTTAAAACCAGCAGACTATGGAATCACAGCTAGGGGTGGGACAGTAACATTCATGATTGAGGCACACGAGTCATATAGAACAGAGGTATTCTATTCATGGGTTGAATTCCCACAAGCAGATGCACGCACAAATACATTTCATTCTTACACTGAAGATGAAACACCAGATGAATACTGTCCGTATGAGGACACTGAAATTCCGCTCACCTACCAGGGGCACATAAACTGGTTTAAAGGCGCCCTCCAAGATACAAAAGAAAAAGTGAGACTCGTCGGCTCGGAAGAGATGGAGCAACTTGGCCAGTCCTAGCGGCTTACACACCACATCCAGACATTGACACAATGCCAGTAGCAGACTTACATCCACTTCATAAAGAAATAATAAAACTTTACAGAAACCTGACACAGTTCGTGATGAGAACACTCACACTTCAGCCAACAAGGTCTACACCTACAGGACAAATTCAGTTATCTACAACTAAAATAACTCCACAAACGCTACACGCAGTTATGGGTAAAATGCCCACTAAACGTGAGCAAATGCCATTCTGGATAGCTCAATAAATAACACAGTTAGAGGCAGTGTTTCCACACACAAGCACTCAAGAAAAACACAGGCTGCTAACAATTTAACTTGCCAATGGGGATGGCTCCCCAGATAGAGGATTGTAACTATTGGGGTACAGTTTTCGCTGCCATATATACCAGAACTCAAGGTATCCCTTCAATAGCAGTAATACCAGATGCATTAAGACAAATACAGAATGAGTATGGAGCAGAACCTGTTCTGAACTTAGGGAAGAATTTGTTAGGAAATTTTGCCCGGGTATCAACTATTATATTAGCAAACATAAAAGGGGAGGCAGCAGCAGTGGCAATACGCCAACGCCTGGGGGATTTCACTCTTTTACAACAGGAGCGTGAATTACCTAAAATTATCGAAGATACCTATGCCGATTTAGGTAGAGATAGTTTGGGAGCTAGAGCAACAAAACCTCAACTGATGGGTGGTCCTGATAAAGATAACACCAAGCAAGCACCTGATTCTTCTAAGAAAAGATGGGCTAATAATAATAAAAAACAAAAGAATAGGGAAAATAGGTCACCATCCAGGGGTGGGTCTCCTAAACAGGAGCCCTCCGAAAGGAGGTACAACCTTAGGAATAGAGATAACATTAAAAAACCTGACAGGTATCAGGATACTGATACACGTTCCGCTCGTTCCTTTCAGGGTTCATCAAAAAACTCTGAGAGGGAAGGACAGTCAGAACACAGACAAGAAGAGCGTACAAAGTCCAGAGACACGCAACGTGCTTCAGACTACACTTCCAAAAAAGAAGAGAAACAAAAATCAAAATCTCAATTTAAAAAGAAGAAGGTAGCAGGTCTTAAAGTTAGACATGCCCAGAATTCTGAGGACTCAACTTCTGAACGGGGAATGGGCTCTGACGATGCTAGACAACGCAGCAGAAGTAACAATAGCTCGCCAGAACCTGATGGAATTTCTGGTGACAGCGGAGTTGAATGAATATATCACGGTGGAGACACCTGATACGAGGGTAAGTGTCCCGCATAAGTTACATGAAATAACACTACAAATGGAGGTGGAGAAACCCAGAAAAATTTAAAGTCTCTTTTGGGAGAACCTGACTTATGGATATGACATCCTTTTGGCTGAAAAAGATTGGCCGCCTGAAATTGTTATGGAGTGCCCAAAGGGAGGGACGGTAATTTTAACGGCTTTTTCTAACCTCGTTCCAGTATACTTAAAGAACTAGTTACTTACCTTCGGTAACGATATATCTGTAAGAAACATAGGTTAGTTATAGATTCCTTACCTTAGAATTACCCCCAGGCATCAGACTGGATCCGGAGAATTTTTCGTCAGCAGTACCCCTGCGTGTCGAAAGGTGGTGTCGGTCGGCTCCGCATTCATCGTTGGCATCGTGGTCGCCGGGATGACGTCGCGGTAGCTACTTAGACGCCGCCCTCGCGCGCTGACGTCAGTTCTTTTACACGACATTCCACGCCAGAAGCGCAGAGCCATGCAAGACACTGACCACTGGTGCACAAAACTAGGGCACTGAAAGAGATTCCCTGACCCTAGAAATCAGTTCGCAGAACGGGGAGGATGGGTGGGGCGGTGAGGAATCTAGAACTAACCTATGTTTCTTACAGATATATCGTTACCGAAGGTAAGTAACTTGTTCATCTGAAAGAAACAGTTAGTTATAGATTCCTTACCTTAGAATAGATACCCCAGCAATACCAACCCTGGAGGTGGGTCTGCGAACCAAGTTCACACCTGAAAGTCCTGGAGAACAGAACGGCCAAAGAAGCTGTCTCTCCGGACTTGGCTGTCCAGGCATTAGTGTCTAGTGAACGTGTGCAGAGAGGCCCACGTAGCTGCCTGGCAGATGTCATTAAGTGGGACTCCTCATCCCAAAGCAGTAGTAGCTGCCGTCGCCCTGGTGGAATGGGCGCGCAGCCCCACTGGAGGCTCCTTCTTTGCCAAGGAATAACAAGCCTTAATGCACAAAACGACCCACCTTGAGATGGTCCGTTTGTGCACGGCCCGACCTTTCTTAGCGCCCACGTAGCCCACAAAGAGCTGATCATCCACACGGAATTGTTTGGTGCGATCCAAATAAGAGGAAAGCGCCCGTTTTGGATCCAGACGGTGGAGCCTCTCTTCCTCTTTTGAAGGATGCGGAGGCGGAAAGAAGGTGGGCAAAGTGATGGTTTGGCCAATGTGGAAAGAAGTAACCAACTTGGGAATAATAGAAGGTCTGGTTCTTAGTACAACCTTGTCCGGATGAACAGCTAGGAAAGGAGGTTTGGAAGAAAGAGCCTGGAGCTCACTCACCCTGCGAGCAGAGGTGATGGCAACCAGAAAAGCAGTCTTTAAAGGTAAGAAGACGGAGAGGACAGTTATGAAGTGGCTCAAAGGAAGCGCACATAAGTAAGTCAGAACCAAGTTCAAGTCCAACTGAGGCATTGCGAAGGGTATAGGAGGAAAAAGATGAGTAATGCCCTTTAGGAAGCGATTTACAACAGGGGACTTGAAAAGAGAAAGCTGATCAGGAATCCTAAGAAAGGCTGAAATGGCCGAGAGGTAGCCCTTAAGAGTGCCCAGAGCAGAGCCCTGCTGGGCCAAAGAAAGAAGGAACAAGAGAACCTCAGAAAGAGGGGCAGAAAGGGGATCCACAGCCTTTGCTGCGCACCATGCCACAAATTTGTTCCATCTACAGGCGTACACCGTCTTAGTGGAGGGACGCCTGGCTGCCAAGATAACATCACAGACTTCGGGAGGCAGGTCAAACGACGTTAACTGCCGCCGCTCAATCTCCAAGCAAGGAGGTGGAGGCTGGACAGGTTCGGGTGGAGAACCGTCCCCTGCTGCTGCGACAGAAGATCCTCCCTAAGAGGCAGTCTGATCGGAGGATCGATGGCCATTTGTAGCAGTTCAGGATACCAGACTCTTCGTGCCCAATCCGGGGCCACAAGAATGACTTGGGCCCGGTCGCGCTTGATCTACTTCAGTACTCTGGGCAGAAGTGGTATAGGTGGAAGAGCGTATAGAAGACCGCAACTCCACTCGCGACGAAAAGCGTCGCCTAGCGAGTGTTGCCTTGGAAATTCCAAAGCGCAGAATTGCTGACATTGCGCGTTTTCTTCGGTGACGAATAGATCTAACCAAGGCTCTCCCCACTGTCGAAAGAGACCTTGCACCACCTCCGAGTGGAGACGCCATTCGTGATCCATCATGCACCTTCGGCTGAGTTTGTCCGCCCTGGCGTTCAGCGAACCTGCCAGGTGTTGAACCACCAGGGATATGCCCTGATGTTCCAGCCATGTCCAGAGGCGGAGGGCCCTCTTGACATAGGGTCCACGACCCCACCCCGCCCTGTTTGTTGCAGTACCACATGGCGGTGGTGTTGTCCGTGAACACCTGCTCTACTCTTCCCCGGACAGAGGGAAGGAATGCTTTGAGTGCAAGACGAATCGCCCGAAGCTCCAGAAGGTTGATGTGGAGCCCGGACTCCGCCAGAGACCAGATGCCTCTGATCTCCGCCTCCCCCATGTGGCCGCCCCATCCCAGAAGTGATGCATCGGTCACCACTGTGAACTCTGGTTGGGGAAGGGAGATGGATCTGCCGTCGACCCAATCCTGGTTCGTTAGCCACCACTGCAATTGGTGTGCAGTGCCCTCCGAGATCTGGACGCAATTGGACAGGTTCCCCTGATGTTGTGCCCACTGGAACTTCAGGTCCCACTGCAGAGCCCGCATATGCCATCTGGCATGGTCCACCAGCAGGATGCAGGAGGCCATCAGTCCCAGTAGCCTGAGGGTCATCCTGACCGAAACCCGGGATAGAGGCTGAAAGATCGGAATCGTAGCCCGAATATCCCGGACTCGCTGTTCGGGAGGATAGATCCGAAACTGCGTCGTGTCCAGAACCACTCCAATGAAGAGGAGCTTCTGAGAGGGAGTCAGGTGTGACTTCGGCACGTTGATGGAGAACCCCAGCGAATGCAGGAGGTCGGCCGTAGTCTGGAGGTGGGAGACGACAGCCTGGGACGAGCCCACCTTCAACAGCCAGTCGTCGAGATAGGGGAAGACTGGAACCCCTGATCTGCGCAGATGAGCTGCGACCACCGCCATCACCTTCGTGCACACCCGAGGGGCATTGGTAAGGCCAAAGGGGAGCACGGTAAACTGAAAGTGCTCGTGGCCTACCGTGAACCGCTGGTAACGCCGGTGGGCCGGCAGGACGGGGATGTGAAAATAAGCGTCCTGCAAGTCCAACGCTACCATCCAGTCTCCAGGGTCGAGGGCAGACAGGACCTGAGCTAGCGTCAACATTTTGAGCTTCTCCTTCGGGAGGAAGGGGTTGACGTTCCAGAGATCCAAGATAGGACGCAGGCCTTTGTCCTTCTTGGGCACCAGAAAGTAGTGAGAATAGCAACCACGACCTACTTCTGGGACAGGAACTCGCCAAGAGTGCCGAAACTTCCTTTTGGAGAAGGGCCAGATGATCCTCCGACATGCGATGGTACTGAGGTGGCAAGGATGGAGGGGTAGTCTCGAAGAGGAGGGAGTAGCCCCTTCTGAATATTTACAAAACCCACCTGTCCGACGTGATGGTGCGCCAGTAGGGGAGGTGATGGCGAATCCTGCCGCCCACTGGCGTTTGTTGGCCCTGAAAGGTCGGACTAGGAGGGTTTGGAGGCTGCTGCAGAGGGGGCTGTGGTGGACTGGCCCGCCCGCTGGCTCCCAGAACCACGGCGGTGGTTCCGACATCCCCGGCCGCGCAGGGGCTTAACAGCTTGCGCTGGCCTGTGGCTCTGGGGGGGACGCGGCGGGGCACCCCTTCCGTAGCCACGAAAGGGGCGAAAGGCAGACTGCGCAGGGCGAGTGGTGGAGAGGCCCAAGGACCCGCCCGTAGCCCGAACGTCCTTAAAGAGCTCCAGCGCGTTGTCTGCCTTGTCGCCGAATAGGCGACGGCCATCAAAGGGCATGTCCATAAGAGTGGATTGGACATCCCCTGAAAAACCAGTCGACCTCAACCAGGCGTAGCGTCGAAGGGCTACCAACGTGGAAATCGTCCTGCCTAGTGAGTCGGCGGTATCCAGCCCACAGCGGATGGTAAACTTTGCTGCGTCTCTCCCTTCGGCCACTGCACGCGAGAGTACGGCTCGGGCCTCCTCCGGGCACTGGGCCAGCACTTGCGCCACCATATCTCACACGGAGTGGGAGTAACGGTCCAACAGACATGCGGTGTTAACCGACCGCAGTCCCAAGCTGGAGGAAGAAAACATGTTCTTCCCAAGATGGTCCAGCTTTTTGGATTCCCTATCAGGTGGTGCGCTAGGGAATGCACCTTTGGAAGTGGAGGCTTGGACCACCAAGCTCTCAGGGGTGGGGTTGGGAGAGGAAAGTAGGGTCGCCCGGAGCCGGCGTTGGGCAACCATCCTATCCACAGGAGCCCCTGTGTTGGGCCCGGATCAAGTGCCCAAAAGGATGTCGGTAAGGGCTTTATTAAACGGCAGCAGGGGCTCCAAAGAGGTCGCTGCCGGTTGAAGCACCTCTGTCAGGAGGTTAGTCCTGACTGCCACTGTAGGTAGCTCATGGTTGAGAGCCTCGGCCGCCCTACGCAACACCACGGCGTAAGACGCTCCCTCCTCCGAAGCCACGGTAGAAGGAGACAACATGCCAAGGTCTGGTGAGGTATACAGACCACTGGCTTCCCCCAGTTCCTCTCTCCAGTCCGGTTCAGAGCCCAACTGGTCGGTTAAAGGGTCTCCAGACCCATCCCAGTCCTCCTCACCCTCCTCTAACTGCCAATCTGGTCTAAAAGAGCCAGGGCAGAACAAGGGCACAAAAGTACCCGTCGGCGCTGGATCCGGCGTCGGTCGACGCCGGTCCGGCTCCGTGTCCACATCGGGATGGAGGCTGGGGTTGATGCCGGCTGGGGACACAACCAGCGTCGGCTGCGGACGTGGTGCCGGTGGAATCGGCGCCGGAGGAGGCGTAATGAGGTCAACCGGCGCCGATCCGGATCCAGGCCTGGATCCAAGGGGACCCTGCGGTGCTGGGGCCGGAGCCGCCAGTGTCGAAGACCCAGGGTCCCCAGCCAAGTCCGCGGGGCCCGAAGGTGCACCGGCGGAGTCGGCCTGCCCAAAGATGGCATGCATCGCTTCGTAAAATTGGCAAAGCTGGGCAGGGGTCGCTCCGGGTCCCGGGAAGGGAGGAAAACCCGGAGTCGACCCTTCGGGCTCAGCACGTGGAGCCCCGGGATGGGCACCACCCACATCCCTCGTCACGTCGGCCGACGGACGGGAAGAAGTCGAAGAGCGACGATGCTTCTTCGACTTCTTCTTGTGCTTCGACTTACCTGACCCAGAGTGCGAAGACTTGGAAGAAGAATGATGGTGATGACTCTGCGACCGGTCCCTCGACCTCCCACTGACCGAGACCTCCAATGGCGCGGAGCCGACTGCCGGGCCTGAAGAAGCTTTCGGGACTGCTCCCGCAAAGACTTCGGATTCATGGTCCGGCAGTCGGAGCACAACTTGGGGTCATGGTCACGCTCCAGGCAGAACTGGCACACGCGGTGCGGATCCGTCACCGGCATCAGTAGGCTACAGGTACTGCAAGCCCTGAAGCCGGGCATCCCTGATGTGCACCAGGAGTCGAAGACTCAAAAACGGTGTCGACAAAGTCGGCAAAAAAGTCAGTCAAAAAGCGACTGGCGGTACCGCTCTCTCCGGATCTGCGCTGGCTGGCGCTGAAAAAGAACTGACGTCAGCACTCTAGGGCGGCGTTTAGGTAGCTACCGCGACGTCATCCCGGCGACCACGACGCCAACGACGAACGCAGGGCTGACCGACGCCACCTTTCGACGCGCAGGGGTACTGCTGACGAAAAAATTTCGGATCCAGTCTGACACCTGGGGGTAATTCTAAGGTAAGGAATCTATAACTAACCGTTTCTTTCAGATACATTCATACGCGCAGGAGTGGGCGGTAGCACTTGCTCCAGCATTATATCGCAACCATGTTGGGTGGGATGCTGAGTCACCTCACCATGAAATCCCAGTAAAAACTACTCCAACTCCACAGAGACAATATCCTATTAAACAAGAAGCGAAAAAACAAGGCAGGGAGATTTTAGATCAACTTCAATACCAGGGTGTAATTGAAACTTGCACCTCTTCAATGAATAATCCTCTGTAATGAAACCCGATAATTCATACCGTCTAGTTTTAGACTACAGACATCGAACACATGCACTAAAACATTTGCAGTACAGAATGCACATAGTGCCGCATTGATGAATAACATTGTACGGAAAAAATACAAAACAACAACAGATATCTCAAATGGATTTTTCTGCCAAAATATAGCGCCTGAAAGCAGATATTTGACAGCATTCTCAGTGCTCGGTTCTCAGCTTCAATTCTGTTGACTCCCCCAAGGGTATAGGAATAGCCCTGGGTTGCTCTCAGCTAGAGTAACAGAGTTACTTCAGAAATTTGATGAAGAGGCATTGTCCTATGTAGATGACATTTATCTGACGGATGATGATTTATTGGATCACTTGACCCGGGTGAGCAACATAATTTTGGGGTTCGCCTCTGAGGGCTACAAATTCAATTTAAAAAAATCAAATATAGCCCACCTCAATGTCCTATTTTTGGGATATGAGCTTTTAAGTGAAGGGAAAAGCCTGGCAGCTAACTTTTTAGATAAGTGTGCGCTGCTCCAACCTCCTAAAATCGTTGAAAAATTTACAATCCATATTGGGATTATTAAATGTTGGCAGAACTTGCATTTTAGATTACGCAGAAAAAGTGAAACCTTTCTACGTCCTAATAAGACCTGATTTATCAGTTAGGCATTGGACACAGGAACACACAGATATCCTTTGTTCCTTACAAGCTGATATGATAGCTTCAAAACACCTACACACACGTGTAAACACCCCAAATTTGGTGATCCGTGTTATAGCGGGTCAATACGGGTATACTTACCTGACCTTCAATGAAGGCGAAACGGTACCTGTAGCATATAAATCACACTTGTACACAAACGCGGAAATGCGTTTTGCTTCCACAGAAAAAAGTCTGACAGCAATACAGACTGCTGTGGTGAAAGAAAGAGCACTGGCTCCGGGGAAACGAATAATTGTCATAACTCCGGTACCGGGCCTAGAGGCTGTCACAAAGGTAAGCGTTCCAAATGCTAAAGCTTTACATCCACGATGGATACAATGGGCTAATTCTCTCACTGCAACTGATGTATATTACAAATTTGACTCTACACTTAAAACGCAAGCATTTCTGCAATACGAACAAGAATATCCTCTCCTGAATGAAATAATGCCTCTAGCTCAGTATGAATATATTATTTACACTGACGGATCTGCTCAGCCGGCCATAGGAAGTAAACAACAATACAGCGCCGCGTGTGCGATTGTGAAGGGTTGTATGCAGGAAGGCAAGTTCGATCCTAGCAATACGAAGACACAGTCTCTAGGAGACAGAATTAAAAGCCCTGTTACTGGCACTAATAAATACGGATCGAGAATTCCCCACACTGATTGTGTGCGGTTCTTTTTACTGTGTCCAGTAATACAATGAATATCTTCACTACTGGGGTCAAAATGGGTTTAAAGACTCAAAAGGTTGCACAATTAAGCATAAATTACTTTGGGAACAGGTAGCGGAGTTGAAAAACGAACTACCAAGAGCTCACGTGATACAAGCTGAGTCATCAATGTGATGTTCACGTTGTAGGGAATTCATTGGCTGATGAAGCCGCAAAAGGGGCAGTACGAACTGCTGCCGTAGCGGCAATCACTCATTCTAGCACGAGAATAGACGGAGACATAATGGTAGCTGTCATTGCTTCACGCAAAAACAGCTCAGCCGTACCAAAGAAATTTCCACTCATGTACTCCTACAAGTTAGATGCAAATAACATTCCATATGCTCAAATTGGGATAGTGGGGGATAGAGTAATACCAAACATGGATCGCAGATTAGGCTTAATACGAGCTGCACATGAGGGTCTGGGTTCTGCACATGCAGGAGATACCGCAACAGTTTCCTTACTGAAACAACGCTGTTGGTGGCCAGGTTAAACTAAAAAGGCGAAGAATTTGGTCTTAAAGTGTGACATCTGTCAGCAGATGAAGGGGTCCACCGTGGCATGTCCAGCGCAGACACCATTACTAATTTCAGACAGACCACTCGCTTGTGTCTACTTGGACCACTGTAGCCCCATACAATCAGATGGGGCTTACAAGTATATCTTGGTGGCAGTGGATTCATGCTCTAGATTCCTGTGGGTTTGGCCTCAGCGCTCGGCTAACGCTCGAACTGTTATAAAAGATTTGCGAGTCTTCATAGGGACATACGCAGTTGGCACATTACATTCTGACCGTGGCCCCGTGTTTAGCTCTAGGGCTTACAAGGAAGCTATGGGAAGTTCGGGTGTTGCACTGCGGTACTCCTCTCCGTACCATCCAGAGGGAAATTCAGTTGTGGAGAGGAAAAACCGGGACTTAAAGCAATCTTTAACAGCAAGAGTATTAGGTTCGGGTGGTAGTTGGGTCAATCACTTATATGGGGTCCAGAGGGCGCTAAACAATATGCAAAGAAGTTCCCTAGGAGGTGTCACTTCTTACGAAGTCCTATTTGGGACGAGAATGTGGGTACCTGATCTCGATTATGAAAGCACAGTGGCGGATGAAAAACCATTTGACATCAATAAACGTTTGGCTGTTTTACAGGATCTCAATGAATTACGGGCACTACAAAGCAACGTGCAAGTAAAACGCACCGCCACTGGGGAAGTCATATCAGTCACTGCAAGACCTGCCTGGATCCCAAAAGTCGGGGATCTGGTCAGAGAAAAGATTGTGGACAAGAAAGAATTTGGCCCATCATACAGAATGCCTGTAACTGTCCTGGCTGTCGAAGGAACAAGAACAGTACTTCTTCTGCCTCTTGCCGGTAAAAAATAAAAGAGATTTGTCTCCATCGATCTGATAAAACCACACTATGTGGCCGATACTGAATAGTAGGCCACGTGGTCTCCTGGGTAGCTGACGCTCTCCTCTCGCTACCATACAGGAAGTTCAGACAGAAAGACTCATAACATTTGAAGAGTCACCAATACAAAGTAATGGACTTTCCAACATTGAAATGGAACTCGTTCCTATTGATATAGAACATCAAACACAAATGAAAGACAAATATCAATTCGGCCTACCACCGATATCTACATAAATATGCCTCTACATGAGACGTCTGCCAATTCAACAAAACCTGCTGAGCTACCAAAGATAGATCGAACTGCGTCTGGCTACTTCATCGATTTTGATGCCTTTTCTCTGGATCCCAGTGAACCTGAATCACTGCCAGCAAAATTTCTTTTAATGATATCATTACCTTCAGTACATTTTCTGACACGAATTTTGAAACTGTAAATAATATGTTGTCTGATTTAGAACAATCCGCTGCATTTTCAAGCATTGAAATGTTAGAGGACACAACTGATTACGACACAATGTACTGTTACCAACATTATGGTCATCCCTTTTTACACAAATCCAGTACCCCACGTAATGTTTTTGCATACCACCAATGGGAACATTGCCCAACACCACCGAAAGGTAGTTCAGGAACTTTTGCACAGAAGTTTTCTTATTTTTCAGGATTTAACACTTCTGACCCGACATCATTTTACTATAAGGTTGCACCTACAACTGCACAGAAAAATATGCTAACTAACACTTACTCTGCATCCTTTATTTCTGAACTGTCTGAGCAAGGTTTCGACTTATAGAAGGACATTATAGACATAAAATCAGTCTAGGGTTCAAAGGAATGGCAAGTTCAGGGAACAGAAGCACTATTTCGAGTGTGCCTCATTCCACAGCAGATCATATTTCTTAACGACACTGTGCAACAGACTTCCTGTCTTGGACTAGCCAAGAACAAAGATTTGAACACACCTCGGATTCCCTCACCATCGCACTTTGAGGGGTGGCAAAACTTTACGACACATGGTGGGGATACAGTAGATGACAGCATATATACCATTTCACACAATTCGTCTGACCCCCGATTGGAAGGGATGGTTAGTTTGGCTCACAGACACAAATAGGTGTCAGTCAAGAATCAGGGGTATCACCGAAGGGTTTGGTATCCATAGGCCGGACCAACGCTATGTACAATGAGAACATCCGGGGGAGGTGACATCATACAATGTTGGGAAGTTATGCCTCGATTGGCAAAAAAACTCGACACTATCCCAGGTGAAACAACACTTGTCCTTACTATCAGAAGACATGGGTTTGAGGGACTTTTTATTGGGTCCCTGAAAGCCACATCAGAAACGTTTCTGATACGCTGTTTATAACGAACTCGGGAAAATCTCTCAACAGGAAGCTGCGGACAGACTTCGTGAAATTGATAGAATTAACCTAGAAAAAGCCTTAGCGGTAGTTGATAATGGTATGACTACATTAACATCCAGGATTTATTCACTGGGCAACATTGTATCTTCTGCTATTGATATACTAGAACAGGATTTGCCCATACTACAGCACGGACAGTCTCAATTACGTTCTATTATGTTGTTAATACAATCATTGCGTTCTGGTTATGTGCCTTGGCGATTTATCAACAGTACGTCCTTGTTCTCTGCATACAATTTAACTGAGAAGCAGATAACAATGGCACGAAGAGGAGCAAAATATACAATGCTGCGTATTGTAAAACTGGACCAATTACCTTTCACGGTGGCAGAGTCACCATCCACAGAATGATAATTCATGGCCATATAACGTTACTGGTCACAACTTTCCAGTTTCAATATTGCCTAGAACAACAACAGGCAGGCAGATATCAGGCGATGGGTAAGGAATTCATCAAGGAATTGCCATACAGATTTCGATGCAGGAGTGGGGACATGGAAGTGTTTCTAAGCGGTGCAAACTGTGAGAACTCTAAGTGGATCTCTCATATGCCAGGATATCATGCTTCACGGGCCCTGTAATGGTTCAGTTGCAAACTTATCCTGTCATTTGAAAGTGTCCCCAGCTGCTGTGATTAATCCGGTGTTCAAGATGCTCTCGAATGGGAGTTACTTGATGCTGAATGATCAAGGTTGTTGTGGGATGATTCTGGGCATCGCATATCTTGTCACTGTAGGCTCCAGGGTTACTTGTTGTATGCAAGTATTGTTTCCACCGACCCACACAGTCAGGGAGGCGCCGTTATGGCCTTCGTTGAATGTTTTCTTTATACGGTTTGATACTCTGAGCCGGATGAAAGCCATGCTTTTACAGAAAACCGTGCCCTTAGCCTCCGCCCGAGAGACTTTTGATCTTCAGGTCGCAAGGTCCTCAGCTGAGAAACAGGCACTTGTAAGCACTAACTGCCCTTTCCATTTCACGGAAATGGTAAAACGTATCTTTAACATGTCTGATACGAAGGGTATAGTACACCTATTTAAGACCATGGGTTCTGGACTGTTAAACACCTTTCAGACAGTCTTCGGAGTGATTCCAGCCTTCATACACTCCGTATTCGGAAGCATTTTTGGAGGACTTCCGCTAATCCAGTTACTAATAGCAGGAGTCCTGATTGTAATTTTTCTGCTACGCAATGGATGTCCCAGTCACCAAGGAGATGGAAAAAACGCTCTTAGAGCGCCGATACCATGATCGCATGGTACTCCATCTGGGCACACCTCGCCTTCGAGAACTAAGCGAGTCTTGGTTCCTATCGTTTCGACCAGTCTGGATTGACTGTTTTGCCTGTCCTCCGATGCCTGTTCTGCGGACAAGAATGCGTGTTGGATCTCTGTCTAACACTTCCATTGGTTGCGCCACCAGACGTGGATGCTTTACTGGACCCGATAATGGCCCACGTACTGCTGTGTCCTCAGCGTATTCCCATGTTGATGTCTGCATTCGTAGAGCCACCACGGGACGCTTCAGCTCCTGTTGGAATGGAGACCGGCTCCTCTACAAGCACTCAGGCCTTGGATGTCATACAGGCTTCCCCAGCATCGGCTGTGGGCAATACAGAAGATCTGTGCTCGATTGACCTGATCTGTGAGGTGTTGCAGGGACCGTCGTCTGAGATTGCAAGCAACAGTGATGTTACATCTCCCACACAAGACACAAACATTTGGCTCATCGTGTGCTGGGAAAAATTTGGCCCTTTTTCAAAACAACCAAATTTGGAATTTTAAAACAAAAAACACTTTTTGCTTCTCTTGCTGAACAGCATGGCTTTCAGGCACTCATGGTTGTTCAGACCATATATACAAACATATTTTAATAGACTTCTACAGCTTATGCTAGAATTTTAGTGTTTTTTACGTATTCTTTTACTTATGAACTTTTTAGTTGTATGCGTATTTTTAGAAGTTCATTTAGTCTTTTAGTATGTCGTCCAGTCGGATGAGGAGTGGGTGTTATGTTTCATACAGGTACCCCAATATAGGCTCAGGTAGTAACCAGAGCTTCACCTAAATTTCCACTGCCATTACACTACATAACGGTTCTTGGTACTGACCTTTTACCTAGTTACAGTAGTGCTTAAATGACGTGGGGTTTTCTCCAAAAACTAGCCTCATTCATTATGCATGAGGATTCTTGGAATCTCAGCATGACTACCATCTCCAGCATAATAACTATATATAAGGGTCATTTCTTCCGTCATCCTAGTCTGACATGACACAGCAAGGTAGATCCCCTGAGTGTACCACTTTGGGTATATAAACACCATATCTTTGCTGAGGCAGAGAGAGGAGAAAAATGACTTCCATGCTGACACACTGACGCAAGACGCTGAGGTTCCTGCATGCAGACACTCCAGCTCGCAGTGGTCTGACATCCCTCGCGGGGTGTCCATCTTGAGACCAAAACGGGGTCCCACAGTCTCTCACTTCAGGTAATGGGGTTGGCTTTATCCTAAGGAGATTCTTGGCTCTACACCTACATACATGCTAGGTACACTTAGGTACATCTAGTTAGGGTGACTGAGCGAAAGGTACTGTTTCCACGATCCCTGATTGGACAGAGTTGTCATATTCGATAGTTGCCAAGAACTGTTCTCTCCTTGGTAAGAGGAGTTTACAGTGGCACTGTGAGCTAGCTGGTATACAGACGAACATACCCGATCCTATTTAGGTTTATAGGAACTACACAACAGTAATAGTTGGTTAATCGTGGTAAACAACAAAACAGGTTTAGTTCTAGAGAAAGAGGCCCTACACTTTATCAAAGGTGGAATTGCAATCATCTAATTTATAGATTACTTGCTCACAGGAGGGGATTAAGAACATTTCTCTCAGCCAAATCTCTGCCATTGGGACTGAGTCGGTTTTCCAGAAAATGAGAATACATATTTTGGCAGTCGCAAATCACTGCCAACCGAAATGATGCGTGTAGCTATTCTGAGGTAAGGGCTCTGTGCCTAGAAGTCTCTAGCAGATGAACAAGTTACTTACCATTGGTAACGCCTTTTCTGGTAAAGACTCTATCAAGTCGCACATTCCTTTTGATGTACACCAAGCCACAAACTTGTCACATCGGCAGGCGTAAGTAGATTTAGTGGAGGAATGCCTGGCTGCCAGAAGGACATCACACACTTCAGGAGGGAGATCAAACACCCTCAACTGTCACTGTTCAGTGTCCACGCATGAAGGTAGAGTGGACAGGTTTGGGTGTAGTACACTGCCCTGTTGCTGCAACAGGAGATCCTCCTGAAGAGGCAGCCTAACTGGAGGACAGATGCTCAGAGTTCATAGTACCATACTGTCCGTGCCCAGACCGGTGCCACTAGGATGACTTGGGCCCAGTAATTTTTGATCTTCTTGAGAACTCTGGACAGGACTGGTATTGGCAAAAAGGCATAAAGGAGTCCTGAGCTCCACTCGAGACGAAATGCGTCTCTGAGCGAGAGTCGCTTGGAAAGTCCAGTGCACAGAAGTGCTGACATTGCACGTTCTCAATGGTGGTAAATCGATCTAACCAAGATTTTCCCCAATTTCGGAAGAGACCTTGCACCACCTCTGGATGGAAATGCAATTTGTGATCCACTAGGCATCGATAGTCAAGTTTGTCTGCTCTGGCGTGCAGAGAACCCACTAGATGTTGAACCACCAGTTCCAGCCATGTCCAAAGATGCAGAGCCTTTTGGCATAGGGTCCACGACCCCACCCCACCGTGCTTGTGGCAATACGATATGGCGGAGATGTTGTCTGCGAAACACCTGAATGAGCCTTCCCTTGATGGAAGGATGGAAGGCTTTCAATGTCAGTCGGATCGCTCTTTGTTCCAACAGGTTGATATGGGGCGACGACTCCGCTGGAGACCAGAGTCCTTTGATCTCCACCTCTCCCAGGTGGCCACCCGAACCAGGAGTGAATCATCTGTTAACACGGTGAGCTCTGGGTGGGGAAGAGAGAGAGGTCTGATGCTGACCCAATCGCGGTGCATGAGCCACCACTGCAGGTCTTTTACAGTTCCCACCAATATCTGAATCAAGTTGGAGAGATTTCCCTGTTGCTGCACCCACTGGGTCTTCCAGGTCCCACTGCAGAGCCCATATACACCAACAGGCATGTTTTTTCAACAGGATGCAGGAAGCGATGAGACCCAGCAGCCTCTGAATCAGTCTCACCGAAAAGGAGTGCTGTGCAGGGCTTGGTCCAGGCCCTGAGCAGGACGGATATCAGTGTGGGCTTCATTAAAGGGTAGTTAGGGTTCTGAATGAGATACCCTGGGCTGAAACACCTCAACCGTGGTCACTGTTACATCTAGGACCTTAGCCACTGTCCGACCACCATCGCGAAAGATGCCCCTTCCTGCATAGCCACTGTGGGAGGAGAGAGGAGTCTAGTGTCTTGTGAGGTGTCCAGACCACTGGCATCAGCTAGGTCTGCGTACCAGTTGTCATCGGGAATGGACTCTGCTAGGGGTTCAGTGTAGGTATAGGGATCCTCAGATCCCCTCCACTCATGCTACTCAGCAGGCCCTTCAGGGAAATAGGGATCAATCTCCAATTCAGGCCATGAGGGCCTGGCCAACGCAAAAACCGACATTGTGCGATGCCGGCCCAGCTCCATATCGGAGTTGGAAATCACGATGGGTTCAGCGCCGCCGATCTGTGTCGGCGGCCTTAAGAACAGCACCACGGGAACGGTCCCCGGAGGAGGTCGTGAAGCGGCAGCTGAGGCTCATCCAGATCCAACAACGATGGAGCCCCTGTCGAAGAGCCTTGTGAACCCATGGGGCCTGAGGGCATTCCAGAGGGGTTCTGCTACCCTAAGATGGGGTTCATGGCCTCGTAAAAATTCTTGGAGTTGGGCGAATGTCGCTCCAGGAAACACGGGGAAGAACAGAGCAGACCCAGGTTTTGATGCCAGCTGCACAGGAACAACCTGTGAGCAGGGCCTGGATTTCGGGCATAATTCTTTTGTGTCGTGTGAAGAATGGAAGTGACGCGCAGAAGTCAAAGAGTACTTAGACTTCTTGGACTCTTCCTTATGGGACTTATCTGAAAAAGTTCGGGAGTGTGATGAGGACCAACGTGAGCAACTCCAGAAGCGGTCCCAAAACCTCCTACGCAAACGGGACCTGGAGAGATGTGGAGTCGCATGGCGAGCAGCCAATAGCTTCATGGCCCACTCGCAGATGGCCTTGGGGTTCATGGTCCTGCACTCTGTGCATGACGCGGAGTCACGGTCCCTCTCCAAGCACCACAGACACACCAAGTGGGGGGGGGGGTCGATGACAGGCTCCACAAGACCATGTGTGTTCCTTCAGGGGACATCTCAAGAAAAATGGAAAAGGCACACATTGTAGTCAACAAAATGTCAAAGAAATCCAGTCAAAAAGTGACTGCGGGTTAGGGATCTGCGCTGATGGCACGGAAAAGAAGGAACTGAGGTCAGCACACTAGGGTGGTGCCTAAATAGGCACGCGGATGATGCCAACAACGCTACGCAGAGCAGACCAAAACCACCTCCCAACGTGCAGGGGGACTGCTTAAAAAAATTCCAGATCCAGACAGATGCCTGTGGAATATTTTAAGGTAAGGAATCTGCAGCTAAAATTCTCTATCAGATTATGTGTACCAATCTATGTGCCTTTTGACAAGCATAGGCTGTTGTCTTTAGAATTCGATGAGAGTTTACTATTTTAAGTTTGTCTTTAGTATAAAGAGCACCCAAACCACCATTTGAACATAACACGTTCTTCTCTGAACCATCTTGGCTTTTCTAAAGTGTGATGCATGAAGTAGTACAGGGCGGGAAGTTGGAAGGAGAGCCAGAATAAATATGGATTTGGCAGGTGAACGCCTCCGCTTTCAGTATTGGCATGAAGGTTTTCCAATTTTATAAAGGTAGAAGGCTCTTCAGCCTGTTGGCAAGGATCTTTGCCAGAATCTTGAGATCAACATTGAATAGAGAGGTGCTAAGATCATTGTCTGAATTTAGGATTCTTGCCTTATTAGCCTGCCTTACTGGGGAGGAGCTATCCTGTTTTTCACTGAATGGTTCCGATAACATATGGACCAGTTAACGCTTGTTAATCTTATAACATGCGGCAGGGTAGAAGTCTACCCGAGGAGCCTTGGAGGAGGAGAGTGTGCCAGTTACCTGCCCTAGTTCTTCTTCTGTGATATATTCTGGTATGAGAGCTCCCACTACTCAGGTGGGAGCACTGTGATCTGGGAGAGAAACTCTATTTCTTATGGCTTTCAGACATATAAAGCAGATCCCAAAAAGAGCAAAAGGTTTGTAAAATGTCTGTGGGGTGCGTAACAGTCTCCCCCTGGTCATTTCTAAGGGCTACTATTGTGCGAGAGGCCTCTTGCTGTCGTAATTGTTAAGTCTGTAATCTCTCGGCTTTTCTCCTCTCTCATCGAGTCTTTGTGTAAAACTGAAATACAATGTTTCTGCCTGGGAGGTGCACATTTTGTTGAGCCCAAATTTCCTTTGTAAGAGCTCTTTAAGTGTAACTTGGAAGTGCATCTTATTGTAACTTAACATGTTGTTCTAGTTCTATTTCGGGTGCTGTGGATTGCAGTTTTGTAATCTCCGAATCTCACATTAGTTCCCCTCGGATGTATGCCATGCCCGCTTCCCAAAGTATCTGGGTGGAGGATACAGTGCTCTGTTTTTCTTGAAAGTAAGTGGTTACCATCATTTGGACTTTGCTTTTGGCTCCTGGAGCTTTAAATATGGAGGTACTGAACTGCAATTGCCCTAGGGGTTGTGTTAATATACCTAATGCGAGCTGCAGTATTTTTGCGTAATGGTCTGAGGTAATGTTTGGTATAATTGCCACATTCCCGATAAGTGACAGAAGGAAGGGGGTTTTTGAGGTAGAAATCAATCCTGGTATGGGTACCAAGCAGACAGGATGTCAAAATATAGTCATGTTTATGAGAATGTGTCAAATCTCCAGTGCACCGTTAAGGATTAGTCTTTCAGCATACATCTCTGTGTTTAATAAATGTAGGGTGATCCCCCTGTCTTCCCTGAGCAATAACTTAGTTTGGGTATGGAGAAAGGGATATGGTCCAGGGCCCTAAGAAAGCTATCATTGGCTCCTCTTGGTGCGTAGGCTGATCCTAGAACCATTGTTTAACCTTGAATGTGGGCCTTTATGAGTATGTAATGCCTTTCTGGGCTAGTCAATATCTTAAGCACTCTTAGGGCAGCCCCCTTCGGACAAGGATCGCCACTTCTACTTTGCGTTACAGTCTAGCTGAAGGTGATTAATCTCCTGACCTGGGGCCTCCACATGTATGGTATCCCCCTTCCCACCCATTCTCTCTATCTGGGAAAGGTGAGTTTCTTGAATAAAAGCTATGTCTGAAAGGCTCTTATTTAAGAAGGCTAAAATTTTCCACCATTTTGCATAATATGTCAGGCTGTTTATGTTTAGGGAGATAACTTTTAGTTCTCTTGTGGTTCCCATGTGGCTGGATTCAAGGGCTTAGTCTGCAGGCAGGAAGTGTGTGTGATCACATACAGGACTGAAATAGGAGAAAGGTAGCTGTCTTAGTATTGGCTCTCTATCCCAATGGGGTCCACCTGGACGTAAGCAACAGTAAAGGTAATGAGCTGGCTTAGGTGTGGTAGGTGGCCACAACGAGTAAAAGTGATGATAATGTCACCTCAACACCTTCGGGTAGTAGTGCGTGGTACAAATTAAATTTTCATTTTATAATTAAGGATTGAGCACCCTATATGAAGGGCTGGGGATGGTGTGAGTTGGAAATGAAAGTGTGGTGGTATTCATTCAGACTATCACCTAGGGGAGTGGGGTTTCCCTCCATGTGAAACCCTAGTGGGGTTTCAGAGTATCAGCTGTCACTGTGTAGAGTGTCTGCTGCCTGAGGGAATGGCCAGCATTGTGTTTGGGATTTGGTGATGAATCAGGATGCCACTGGGTGAGTTAAGGAATAATTATCAACCACATGGTGTAAACGTATTAAGTTTTGGAGTGGGGGAATAAGTTGTGCAGTCAATGTGTTACCCCTCAGCTCACCAGTTGTGGGCTGGTGGGCTAAAATGGTATGGGAGAAATCTGCAGGGTGGCAGGGATAACAGGATGCCAGATAGGCAGACTGGTCTGCCCTGAGGGAGCGGTTATCATGAAGTATGGTATTCTAGAGGGATAGGACATTTCTGCAACTTACATAGGTGTTGTTTAAGAGAGCACGTTAACTCTTCACCTACCCACATCATGTAGGCAAGTCGAAGATTACAGGGTACATCTATATTAAGTAGGTTTTATAGGTAACCTGGACTTATATCTCGTCGACGGTAGCCATGCTTTATACTTTTGTTTCGGGCTAACAAACCATTTCTTCGTAGATGCTCCTCTCTTGGTGAGAGGAACGGTTTGGTTGAATCTCACCACCTGGTTTCGTAGGCATGCAGGGTCCCATGGTCGGCTAGTGTCCATATCCAACATGGTAAGGAAATCAAGAAAAAGTTGAAGTTGACAAGGGTCCTCAAAGTCTCTACTTTGACCGTCTCTGTTGAACATCATTCTCGCCAGGTCCAGTAGATTGTAGCAAATGTCAAGGCATCTCAGCCAAGGTCTCAGGGCTAGGAAGTGTTCCATGTAACCATGGTTTCTTGCTAAAAGTCTTGGTTCAAGTAGATTTTGTTGTCCTTTAAAAGTAGTTTGCTTTCTTGTTTGGCCAGTCTGATGACTTTCCTTGTTTGCTGATGCCACAAGAAACATACTGTTATTTGGTGCAGTGTGCTGTAGCTGTTGTTTAGTCTTTCCTGAATTCTCTGTGCCCTTTGAAGCTCTAAAGGAGGCTGGAAGTCTTGTTTGGTCAGGGTTGGTATGAAACAGAGCATGAAGGACATAATGATGTCCCCTTCCAGTCCCTCGGGTACTCCTGAGAAACATAGGTTTTTGAATCTATTTCTGTCCCCCAACACTCTCACATTGGTTTGCACGTACCAATGATCCTTCTCCCAGTCTGTTGTTGTGACCAGTTTCTGTGCCATGTTGTTCAAGTTATCGTACATTACAGGAAGTCCCAAGTTGAAGGCTACTAGGTCAGTCCATATCTAAATCTCCTCTTGTGATGTTTTTTGAGGTGTTTTCCACCACCAAGGACGTACAGGTTCTGAAGCCCGATAGTTCTTTAAGTATAGTTTCTTAGGTGGATTCTTGTGCTGTCTTGCCCTGGTCTTTCAAAGCTTTTTGCAAAATGTTGGTGAATGCTTCTGTGAACAGCATCTGACGTCCAGATATAGACATGTGATTAACGTACTAGGGAGAGGGTCCTGCACTGAACGAGGCGAGTACATGGTTCTAGTACCCAAATAGGGGGTATCCGATGGGATCCTGTTGGGTCAAAATTTAGCACATGGAGAGTGCATTCAGGGAACTGAAGATCTCTCTACACTAAGGCAATGAAGCTGTCAGCTTTGACTGGTCACTAGAGAAGAAAGGAGCATTGGGGTGCCTCCAGGTATAAATTTCTTCCTCCTCTTATGGCTCTGCAGCAAGGAGCATAGGCGACAGGTGACAGATCTCAAGTAGCTGAAATGACTTGAGGTGTTTATGGAACCTTTGAATGGTGGTGTTCCCTAGGGATTGTGCCTTTGGTGATGCTCAGTGTTGGTTTCGGAAAGATTTATAGTCTAGGTAGGTGGGGGCACACCTCACTCCTATGAGGATTCTGTTTATGAGAGTTTAAGCAATTAAAGAAGAAGACTGTAGAGGGGATGGCCTGTACAATGCGGGCAGAGCCACACTTGCCGTTCCAACGCAAGCGCCACCATGCTCGTCTTAACCACGCATATGCCTTAACCACTCATATGCGTGTTTAAGGCATAGGCACGATCTAGATGTTGATGTGGGCGGGCCCAGAAAAAGGAAGGATTGGGAGAGGATGCAGTGAGGTAAGTGGGGCTGTGGCTGGGTTTTGGGGGTAGTTTTTAGGGGTAGGGGTAGTTTTTAGGGCTCAGGTTTAGGGGGTCAGGGTTGTTTTTAGGGCTCAGGTAGGGACTGCTGTTAAGGCTCGTGGGGATCTGGTAGTTTTTAGGGCTTGGGGGGTTCAGGGTAGTTTTTAGGGCTTGGGGGCAGTTGGGGTAGTATTAGGGCTCAGGGAGGGTTGGGTTCGTTTTTAGGACTTAGGGTGGGGTCGGGTACTTTTTAGGGCTCAGGTGGGCCGGCGTTGACGTTAGGGCTAAGGGTAGGTGGCATAGGGTGGGATCTTTACCACACATCCCTATACCAGTCATGCCTTTACCACAAAATTGCGTGGTAAAGGCATGTGTGGTAGAGGCACGCGTGGTTTAGCCATGCGTGCCTCTGTCATACAACCCCAAGTAGATGAACAAGCCCAGCAATGCAAGGCCAGAGCAGCCACGCAGGGATTCACTGTGGTCCACATGGAGCGAGGTTGTTACCGCTAGATGCCATAAGCACTGGCACTTCTGAGGTTCTGAAAAGGAACGGCGGTCTATCAGGTTTAGAGCAGTGGGCCAGGAGAGTTTCAGTTGATCCTCTCTGGAGCACTGCGGTAAGGATTCATATGCTGGTACTGTTGAGGACTGGATGCGGTGAGTTTTCCCAGGTTGCTCTGCCCTTTGCCTTGCCTATGTCGGAGATAATGTTGTAGCCATGAGGTGTGGGGAAAGCAGCTGCACTCGCTGATGTCCCTTATGTCAACAGTCAGACTGTCAGGGCTTGCACAGGGCAATGTCACATGTCACAGTGCTTCCCCTGCATCGGGCATGGCTGCCACCTTCCTGGGTCATAAACAGATCACCCAGGGTCCTCTGAAGTGAGTTTTAATCTGGCACTTATGCCAGCCTTAGCGGAGCTCTATTCGAAAGCTGCCATCTCTCTTGGTGGCTAGCTCCATCCCCTTATCAGTCACACTTTGTATGATTTATTCTTAAAGGCCTTTACTCTTTACTCAATCATTGTTTAATTCAATTTATCTCTACAGAGTTAAAATGCAAACAAAAGCATTCAAAATAAAGGTGAATAATTCCCTGTTCTCGAGCAGGTAGCACCACAGTGACTATAGTGGCCCCAAAACAGCAATACAACTATAACACAAACACAACTTGAAAGGCCTTAAATATTGTCACTTTAGTAGCACTTCAGAAATGTATTTAATTAGGTGAGTGCACAGAGAACAAGATTCCCCTCTAGAGACCACCATACTTTGGATTTCCACTGCACACAATGTGTGAATGAGGTTCCTCTGTGCCCTCCTCAAATATCTTCAGGTAAGTCTTTTTCTTCAACTTTCTGTTTGTCAAAAACTGTAAATGACAGAGAGGGTCAACTGTTGTGACTGCAGAGGTGCAAGGCTAGAATATCCCCCTCCTAAATTCCTCAAGTGCCTAAAAAGCCCTAACGAGAGAGCAATTGGACCACAGGACCACTGCCAAACCTGCTTCAGGTAAAATGCCTTCCCCTCAAAAATTCTCTATAAGGCAGAAAATAAATCTGCCAAAAGCCACAGTAGGTTCCCATCTGCTTAGCCATCTGTGCCACCTGCCACCTTTCTACATCTAAGCCTCCGACTCCGACCCATATTTACCCAGATTATCTCTGTCACCAACATCATCTCTGCTACCATCTAACAATCTCACTGTTGGCAACAGCACCACTGAAAATACTGTTGACATACAAGCGATGACACCATCAACATCAATTAAGACAAACCAACTGAAGTCCAAAACACCATCAACGATGATACCACCCTGTCAACAGCAGCACTGATAAGGAAATCTACTAGGTCTTTCAAAATCAATCTAATATTAGAGTAGGGCATTCCGTCATTGTCACTGCCCGAACACATTTCAACAAGTAAGGTGTCACCCAAACCACTATCCAAACTGTTGGTAACAGAGGAATCTGACAATGAACATTTGGCATTTTCTACAGTCCAACTCTGTTGAAAGTGCCTTAATACTACACTGCTATTTGTTCCCAGTTGCCCAACATGAAATATTTCAAGCATATGAAAAGATCCAATGCTGGAGAATATATTTAATTGATAATATATAGCAGCCATATTTTGTACTTCAGGAAAATTTGAGATACTAACAAAATAATGTGGCAATTCATTTTCTGGAAATCTATGTAACTTTCATAGACTATGAGCTGAGCAGAAAATGACACATTACTGCTCACAATAAACATCATGAGCAAAATGACTTATGCACTGTAAGACTGATTCTAGCCTTAAAAATACCACCACATGAAAGCTGGCATAGCGCTATCAATAGTTTGTCAACAGTGCAGCAGATGCAGTGGGGCCCTGGGATATGAAGAGCTCATTGCAGTCTGTTTATAGCAGTTTTTACCACAAAACCAGGAAACATGGACACATTTGATTGCTTTCATTAGGGCTCATCCATGGCACTCTTGCAATACCACTGAGCTGGTCGTAAAGAGACTGGCAACAACAGAAGGGCACATAAAATGAGTGGCTGCAGCTCAAAGGGATGTGAAAAACCATGCTCCTAGCACATGACCAACAGAAACAGCACATTCGTTGACCCCAGAGGACTGAAACAAGAGCATATTTACAATAGGAGAAGAAAAAGGAGGAGAGTTGGCAGGGTGTATTTTAATAGAAAGTCCCCATGCATTAACTGAAACACTGTAAAGAAATCACAAAGAAAAGACATGTTGATCGTTACCAGAGAAAATAAGTACCAATAAGAGTTTTAAACTTGAGATAGCTGATATATGGTGAACACCATTAGATGCCCATATGGCTTATAATAGTGAGACATTTCAACTAAACAATTCATTCCAAATCACATATAAGATTTCAGATAGTTAATTACATTCCACAAATAGAAAGAGGGGAATTGCTAAATAAGAACAAAGACATTTGGATCAATCCAGATAAGGAGTGTTGAAATGGCAGCAAATCGTTACTTAAAGGTGAAAGGGATTTCATTTATATGAAGCAATACATATGTAACATCAATAACAGATGACACAATAAGACAGAATCACGAAAATGCAATTTATTAAACAATAAATGGAACAATAACACACTATTGCACAGAAGTGGAATTTATTGAACATTAACAGCTGAAAAACGTAGGGCTTCTTGAAATAATATTGTCTCTGAGAATGCTAAATAATACAACTTAACGCAAAACTGCATTAAAGGTGCACTTTGATGTTTATAGATTTTTCTAACTTTGAAATATGACAGTATCTAATAAAAGGAGTGCAGATTTAGAAGGTAGCGCTGGCCTATTTCCTGAGTATCCAGTTAGCGCTTGCTCCACTTGCTACAGCTCTTGTTTCAAAAATAAAAGATCTCACATCATCTGTCGAGCTGTCACACATCTGATGTGTAGTAAGACCTCAACGCTACTGCTGGCTGTATTACACATGGTTAAGGACGGTCTGAGCAGTCCTCCACTCACATGTGCACAATACATAAAAGACATGCTGCTCTTGCCTTCTGAATTGTAGCTTGCCATCTAATACATCTGTAAAGTAGCTTGCCTATTATTATTGCCCGAAACCCTATCAGAATATGGGATCTAGAATGTACAAGCAATATAAGAGGTGGAAGGTCTGGCTCCAGCCATATCCTGGTTTCTAATTGGGCAAAACCTCATGAACGTAGCTGTGAGAAGTGGAAGCGGCAATCATGGCACCTTCTGAATGGGAAGTTCAGGTTTGCTTGGAGCACACAACAATATCAGAATATTTAATTAACGTCTTCAGACCCTCTGGTTTTTACTCAATATAAAGTCAAAACGGTGGAGGAAAATTCTACTTTTGTCTCTGTCTGTTTCAAAATATCGTTGTGGGGTGCATTTAAATTATGAAATGAGACAGGAAGGAACCCTGAGGCACTCCTCAAGTTATAGGAAATGGCTCGGAGCAAATAAGGAGGAGCATGAGCAGTGGCAGCTGGCTTGTATCGAGGTTGGTGAGGCGGGGGGGTACAAAACTTTTGTAAAAAAAAAAAACCCTTACCTTCACAAAGCAACATCCTCCTCCCTCGGTGTCTTCAGGAAACTGCACTAACCAATCCTGGTGCTGCTCTCACAGCACGAGAGCAGCTCCAGGATTGGATAGAGCCGGTTCTCTCAGTGATTCTAAGAGCACTGGAGGCCTGCACTTTCTCTAACCCAGCTGTCTAAGACAGCCAGGTTAGAGAACTTTAAAATGCGCATGTCTGGCTGGCCATCCCAAGATGGCCGGCCACAGAGACACGCACATTTTAAAGCGTACAACTACCTGTTTCTGCCACACAGCAGCACTGGCCCCGCCCCGTCCTGACACTTAGTTCGGGATGTGTTGCTAAAAAATAAAATGGTAATAAATAAACTTCATTACTGTTTTATTTTTCAGCTTGTGGGGCAACCCTCCTCCGCTCAAATGGAGGAGTTGCCTCTGAGTATGAGACTGGTCTGTCCAGCCAGGAAAGAGGAGAACACGGAGAGGGAGATTCCCTGCGGGGCAATAACACCAAAGGGTGTATTAAGATAGCTCCAGCGTGTCAAAGGCAGCAAATAGATCCAAAGGTATAAGGCCTACAGAATGACCACTAACCTCAGGTCTAGGACAGTTACCATTGCAGTTGCTATCCCCAAATGTGGATGGAAGCTCATCTGAACACAACATAAAAGAACCCCTACCGCTAGGTGTCTGCAGTACCAATGGGCCAAGAACTTTCACTTAATGTTGTATGACCACATGCTACAGGGAGATTGGCCTATAGCTGGACTCAATATTAACATCCAAACTAGAAATTTGAGTGGGGGTTTAATTGCCCCTTCAATTTCACTAAGCTGTATTACCCCGTAGAAAAAGAAGTGGTCAGAATTGAAGTTAGGACTGGTATCAGAGTGGAAGTCTTGGCCTTCAGCAATGACTGTCACTGGGTAGACATCAATTGGGTACCAATTTCAGATGCACCAGCTGGGTGTTTACCTCACTTTCAGCAATTGGTGGGAGAGTTTCTCTAGTCGGGGTTCGGGATTCCATGTTGCATCACCACAGTGGAGTTCTGTGTGGCAGGATGAGCTTGGGGATGATCACATGATGCTTGGATTTTTCTACCAAAGAAAAGAGCAATTTCATCAAATAATTGTTCAGAGGCAGAAATAAGTCTGGCTGCCCAGCTGGGGTCACCAGTCACTCTCTACCCTGAACAACTTCCATGCAGATTTGGATGCCTGTTCAAACACTGTACTAGATATATGCTTAGCTTGTAAAAGATAATGTTTATATTGTATGAGGTGGGCACGGTAGAGGACTCTGAATTACTTCAAGTTAAGATGATGCGAACAGTGCTCCACCTGCCCTGTGGTAAATTTTTTAACAAGAACTGTTGAAGATGCTATACAAAGAATCCAAATCAGATGACTTAGTTTTGGAAGACCATTGCTGTCTGAATACATAGGGGACTTCTTCCTCAGCAGACACTTCCCGTAACCGATTTAATTGAGGCCTGGTTAATACACTACATTAAGAAATAATCTGTCCAGAATACAGACTTGATCTGGTGGGGTATTCTATGTTATTCTTTTTCAACAGGTGGATGATAACACCAATTTTCCACGCAATGTTGAATGACCCAGATAATAAAGAGATACATGAACTCAGTGCATTTGTGAGTGAGTGCAATGTCAAAAGATTGCAAGACAGATACCGAATAGATGCAATCTAGAGAGTCTGGTTTAATTTTGTGAAAACCCTGGAAATATCACCTCAACAAGTAGGATCAAAAGAAGAGGCCATGCATTTTGGCAAGTTGAGGTTCTGCTACTTGCTAACGGAGGCTTTAAGACAGATTTAACTTTTTAAGCAGGCAGTGGGACAAGTTCAATACGTGTGCAAATAATTTGAGAGTAAAAGGGTTTTTTGAGGATTTCCAATTGCCTCTTACTGCAAAGGGCATCCTTGAGAAATAAGATATTCAACACTATTTTGAAGGTAGTGGGTAAAAGTTTGATCTTTCTAAATGATACCCAAAAACCACAAACTATGTGGCCTGGTAGTCCTATTACAAACTAATTTCAGGGAAGCCTCACAGACACTTAAGATGAATATGTTCAATGCTTCATTAACATTGATAAATTGTTTTTGCAGGTCAAAATGAGGAGCCAGAAATTTTAATGCGGTTGTTGGATTAATTCTCGCCTAACCCTATGTTGACACAATGTAGGCGTTTCCAGGAGATGATTTATTTAATGGGAGCCTGCCACAGCCGTGACCCATGCAGGTAAGAGGGGTGGGGGTATTTAGACAAACAACGATGAGGGAAGATTAAATAAATAATTCATTTTCCCTCGTCGTTGTCTGTTGAAATCACACTATCACCCGCAAGGGTATCCTGGCAGAAAAGCAGGTGTGGGTACCTAGCCCTGCCAATGGTAGGCTGGTTAATTGAAAAGAATGATCTTCACCTTCCAGTGGAATTCAGGAAGAGAGGAGGAGGATCTGATGTGGAGTGGGTGGCAGTTCCACGCTTTAGGAGCAATGTGAGAGAACACCCGTCCTCCTGATCTGGTTCTAAGTATGTGTGTGATGTGTGTTAGTAGGAGTGCTGAGGAGCAGAGGTTTATGAGTGGTTGGTGGAAGGAGATGCAACTGTTCAGGTAGGTGGGGCCTAAGTTCTGTAGTTCCTTGAATGTGTGAGTGAGAAGTTTGAAATGACAGCATTTGTGTATCGGGAGCCAGTGGAGCTTTCCTGAGGTGTGGCATGATGCTCGTTCTGTGTGGGATGGTAAGGATTAGTTTGGCTGATGAGTTCTGGGTGGTTTGTAGTCTTATAGTAAGTTGCTTGGTGATCCCGGCATAGAGGGTGTTCCCATAGTCCAACTTGCTGGTGACTAAGGTATGAGTGACAGTTTTTCTAATGTTGCTTGCGAGCCATTTTAAGATCTTCCTCAGCATCTTCAGGGTGTGGAAGCAGGATGCACTGATGGCGTTGGCTTGTGCAGTCATGTCCAGTTTGCTGTCAGTGATTATTCTGAGGTTCCTGATGTCGCTGCTGGGTGTGAATCCAAATGTCCCTTCCAATGGATACACTTTTGTGTGTACTGTATCAAAAACTGCTCCCAAGTGATGTACGGATTGTACTGGGATACAGATGGATTTTTCTCGATTTACGTGCAATCCCAATTGATTGAGAGTGACAACAGCAATCTGATAATGTTGGCACGCTTGCTGATAAGTCAACACATTCATCAGTGTCACCATGAGTTGCAATGACCGCTATGCATTTCGATAAGGCCCGAGGTGCAGACTTGAGACTGAAAGGAAAGACTTTGCATTGGTAGTGGTTGCTTCCTACCATGAACCTCAGGAATATGCAATGTTTTTTGGCTATCAGAATATGAAAATAGGCATCTTACAGATCTGTCTGGCATAGCCATTCCACTTGATGAAACTGAGGGTAGATCTGATGCAGA
Organism: Calotriton arnoldi; assembly: GCA_963921515.1. Lineage (NCBI taxonomy): Eukaryota > Metazoa > Chordata > Amphibia > Caudata > Salamandridae > Calotriton > Calotriton arnoldi. The sequence continues at coordinate 1,098,063 of CAWUFW010001895.1, forward strand.
GTCAACATTCTAAAGTTTTCTTTGCAAACCCACTTTTTTGCTTTCACTTTATGGGTATTACCTACATAGGCTCCCTCTAGCCCTTAGGGTGAATGTGGTTTTTACCATGTAATGTATCGGTTGTTGTATAAATACACCTGAAACTATATGAATAGTGGTGACCTTGCTTTAAATAGGCCATGGTTGGATGTTTAAGGTGGGCACGCTAAAATCGACAATGTCCCACAGCTTGATTAAGATCTTGGGGGCTATATTCCAGAAGGCCACGGCCAAGTACCATGCACTTTATGGGCATTACCTACACAGGCCTCCTCTAGCCTCCTTTAGGGAGAATGTGGTTATATCATGAAATGTATTGTTGGTTTTTATAACCAGATTGTTTTTCTTAACTGGAAATGTAATGCTATTCTCACTTCGTATTTTTATCTTGTAAATATGTTAGATGTACATTTTGTATATGTTTATGGTTTTAATTAAGTAATAAACTATTAAACTACACTTATATCTTGATCGCTTTCTTCTGATCTAGAATTGGTCTGAACTCATTTGTGGTCCTTTCTTCTCCACAAGAAAGTAACAGGAGTAAATTCCAATTCCTTTCTGAGGAGCTGGGACCTTTTCCACCACTTGTTTTCGTAAGGGGATGGAGGCTTTCTGTTGTAGTTGTTTCCGATAAGAATGGGGATGACGTTTTTGGTGGAATTACTGGTGGAGGACACTTGAATCTGAGACATTATCCATTTTGCACAACACTGAGACCCCATTTGACACAGTTTTTTCCCACTCTTCCAGGTAAGATGTTATGTTGCACCCTAGCAGAGTGGGTAACGGATGAGGGCTTAGTGGATGGGGCTGGTTTCTGCTGAACTCCTATGCCTCCTGATTGATGTTTCTGATGCCTCTGTTGCCGCCCTTGAGGGGTTTTAATCCTCTGAGGGGAATATTGACATTCACAGGGTCTATAGAAATGTCTCTTCTATTCCTTCCTCTTTTCCAATCCAACCACACACAGAATGTCATGCTCTGTTTTCACAAGAGACACCTCATCCTACGCATGACATACATCTCATTGTCAGCCTGAAATTCAAACAATTTATTCCCTAAAAACAAGAGATTTAAAACCCTGTGCTGCTCTTTAGGTTTCAGTCCTGTAAGTCAGAGCCAGACTGAGTGACACAAAGCAAAACCATGGCAGTAGCCATGAACTGCTAGGATGGATGCCTCCACAGCAGCATTGATGACCTTGTTGGATACCATTAGGCTATCCTATTTTAGGTTTAAACCTACAATAACTATTAAAACCCCATTGAAAGGGAAACAACATTCAGTGTAAGCATATGAACACTGGCAATCACCTGCACAACCTCAAACTAAACTATTTATTTTTAGTATTATCACTATTTATAGATGCTACTAAAATATTGTTTCTTCTTCCTTTTGTTCTGTCCAGTTTTGTGTGCTGGAATTAAAGGTGCAGGGTTTAGAAACCTGTTTAGGTGTGAACTAATTACTGTATACACTGTAGAGAATCTGGGTATATTAAAATCATATTTGGTCTTTTGGCAGCATTTAGTTATTTCACTAATTGATGAAATGGCTGGCTCATAGGAATTTTGGCCAATATGTACTATCACATTTGCCCACAGACACAGAATGGGTAAAACCCTTTGATGCATCAGTCCCTTTGTCTACCAAGTCAGTATTGATAGCAAATAACCGTCAAATGCCCCACGCTTTAATTATTCAATGCAAGGTGTAGTGACAGGTACCTGTGAAAAGAGTGCTGTCACCATGTGCATGGGATAGTGGTGAAAACACAACACAACTTTCCACGTGATGTCTGTTAAAATGTCAGGACCGGTAAAGTGAGACATTTGCCATGGGGACTCTTAGCATGTCCACACAACAGCAGCACCACCATAACTGAGTTAGGCAAAGAGTGTAGAAAAGCACTGGCGAGCATGGTTAAAGTATCAAGTTTCAGGTGCCTCTGAATGCAGGACTATAAATTAATCTGGCATAATTTAAAATGTAAGTGTTTCGCAAGGTAATATGCTATTGGCAGGGTTGACCACCCATTGCAATATCATATTATTCAGTAAGGAGTAGCTGAATGACCCTCACTTGTGTCCTGGAATTTGTTTTTTAAATACAGCACTCTTACTTTTTTATTACTTTGTTAGCCCTGTAAACCGGACAGAGCCCTGGCAGAGTGAGCGTGAGAAGTAATGAGATGTGAGAGAGGATAATGAGATGTGTGTGAGAGTGCAATACCCAAACTTTCTATGCTTAATACAGTCTAACATAAGTCTCCTGGACACACTGTCAATGGGATGTAACTAGATACCCCACATTACCTCCCCTTAAAATTAAATATGTGTTTTATAACAATCACAGCAAAAAACAAAAAACAAAATAAATCTATTTTGTAAACACTGTAAAACGCAGTTTTTGTCTATTTTGGGAGTTAGCCTTTCTAATAAACACTAATGAGCATAAATTGCAAAAGGTTTGGAAAACACTGAGAAAATGCCACTGAAATCCACAAACAGTAAACACTGACCACAGGATAGTTTAGATGCTTTCAGGCTCGTATTGATGATTTCTTGGAAGTCTCTGCCTCTGGGCAGGTCCTCTGTGAACTGTTGTTGTGAGTCTCAGAGTGAGCTGTCGCATCTTCCAAGAAGGGCAGAAGCTCTCGTTGAGTTCAAGGTGACAGCAAAAGTGCCACATACTTTGCTGAACATGGAATCCAATTTCTGAGTCTCTTTGTCAGGAAGAACAGTAGAAGAAGGGACTGTGGCATGAAGCTTCCGAGAAGCTGATACATTCATACAGTCAAGTGTAGGATCCGCATTGAGGAATAAGGGATCCTGGTCAGGAGGGCTGTTTTTCTTTTGAAGGCGAGATGGAAACGCCTTGACAGAGGCCGGAATCAGAAACTAATCTATGACCAGTTCTATGAGAAATGGGACCAGAGGTAGCAATGGTCTTGAGAAGGACCCTTGGTGCAATGTCTCAAATATGATAGATGTGGAGTCTACAGTAGCCAATAGAGGAATATTGCATTTTTTGGCACCTCTTATGAGGACCTCTTGAAAAGTGCTAATGTCATCTACAGGAGATATCCTCACTGGAGGAGAGTCTTTCAGTGTCAGAGAATAGTGGTCAAAAGACAAGATCAAGTGGTGGGATCTTGATGACTTCGTTTGGGATGGAGAATCACATCTTCGTGAACAAGACCATCTAGGTGGCCCTGACTGGTATAGATGACAGTGAGACCTTGACCTAGGCCAATAGCGAATCTTAGTTTGCTGGGATCTGGACCTGGGGTGCATTGGTAAAGGGGCCACTGATGAAGGTGACCGCAGTGGTTGAGAAGGCATAGCTGATGGAATTACCGCTGGAATTATCACTGGAAATATCACTTGTTGCGGAGGAGGAGACTTCGCAGCTGCCTGAAGAGGTTGTGGAGGTGGCATTACATGCTGTGGAGAAGGAGAACCCTGCATGATGACTGGAGAAGCTGGTCTAGAAAGAGAGCACTCAGGAGTACTCAGATTCAGATTGTGAGGGGAGTCTGTGTGCTTTCATTCGCAAAAGCCACTTATCAATCTTCTTCTCTGCAGCAGATGTGTGTCTCGACAGGGATGGTTGCCACCTTGATGAAATGTGTGTCATTGATGTTGAACCAGCCCTCGACGGTGAACAAGTAGGTGCTGTATCTCTTCTTGATGTCGATGTCCTCATCGTCAAATGAGGATGTTGTGTCTCACCATGTCTTCTCTTTTTCGATCTTCCCCTACCGGAGTCCTGAAAGAGGGCAATAGGGGGAATAGTAGAGAGAGACATCTTCCCTAACCCCTCAGATGTCTCTCCAACCAGAGATACGTGTTTTTTTGCCGCTCCTCTTAGCCATGCAGGAAAATATTCTCATACTCTCTCAAGGTGCGCCTGGAGAGGATGTTGAAGTGACAACATGTACCGGCGTCATGACTATCTGGCAAGCAAAGGGTTTTTGCAATTTGTTTGCCACATTTTGGACACTACGCAAAAAGAGATGGCATTTTGCAAAAAAAGAAAACTATTTCCTGTCGCAATTCTTTAAAAATACTCTTCGCACTTACGGTCATCGAGTGCACCGCTTTAAAAATGGTTTTGAAGTGAATTAAAAACATTAAAAAGGCAGAGCTTTGTGCCCCAGGTTCCTCTCAGCAAGAGACAGATAAAAGAACTGACTCAACTGCCACCTGCAGGGCATGATGGGACACTGGAGGCCAAGGAGCCCTAAAGGCGCAGTGTTCTATTCTCTTTCTAGCAAGGCTGTAGCCTATAAAGTTACATTGCACTATCCTTCCCTGTCATTCACTTTAAAAAAGAATAAAAAGGGTTTGTGAATGATGTTTTCAAAATGTCACTTTTATTTCTTTTTAGTTACTTTTTAAGACTACCAGTATTTTCTTCCATATTTAAGAGTAAATTTATGGAATTGGCAATATAGCCTGTCTGTATGCTACTAAATTTTACATTTTTGTCACATGTGCCTTCTTGCCTTTCCAAAATATGGTAAGATACTATAAAAAATGTGATTTTGGCAGAAGTGAGCAGGACTATTAAGTGCTTATGATTATCAATGGAGATTCTCTGATTCTCTGATGAGAATGTGCTTTATAGTTAACACAGTCCCCTGGAATAGTTAAACCAGGGACCTGATAGACAATTTTCCCACATGCAATTCAGATTTAAAACCATTGCAGATAATATGACAAATGATTATTCAAGCATGACAAGCAAGTTGTTTTACCTTAGGTAACACCTTTTCCTGTAGAAACTCTATCTAACTAGAGAATCCTCAGCTTGTTAATTTCTTCAGATGTCAGACTGGATCCAGAAACTTTTCAGCAATTCCCTCACACATTGACAGGTGGCGCCGTGCAACTCCTCATCAGATCCATCTACTCCACATATGACTTCAGTCCCTTATATATGCGCTAGCTCAGCGCACTTACGTCAGTTTCTTTCTAATATCTGTCCACACCCTCAGAGGATTAAGCTTTGGAAATCAAACAGTACAGATCTTTTGATTTGGCATCTTATTAATGTACAGTGCAAGTCCGTTCCACAGAACGGGGAGAAGAGAGGGTTGGTGAGGAATATGCAGTTAGATAGAGTCTGTTCCAGTTACCGAAGGTAAGTAACTTGCTCTTCTGATATGGGCTTCTAAGTGCAGATTCCTAATCTTGTGAATAGATACCAAAGCAGTGCACCTCAACTGGTGGTGGGTTTGTACAATAGCTCACACCAGGAAATTCTGCAGGACAGATTGGGTAAAGTGCTCGTCCCACTAGTCCTGGCTTTACAGACAGTAGTGCTTCGTGAACGTGTGGATAGACACTCATGACGTAGACTGACAAATCTGGAGAACTGGCACCCTATGTGCCAGCACAATGGTAGCAGCCTTCACTCTGGTGGAGTGAGTGTGCAAGCTTTCTGGGGGCTGTTTCTTGGCCAGCCCATAGCAGATATTGATGCATAACACAATTAATTTAGAGATGGTCCTGTTTTGCACCGCTTTGCCTTTCTTAGCCGCAGAGAAACCAACGAAAAGTCATTCATCCTGTCAGTAGTCTCTGGTTTGGTCTACATAGAAGCTAAGCACCCTCTTAGGGTCAAGGTGGTGAATCCGTTCTTCCTCCTTGGAGAGATGAGGAAGTGGATAGAAGGCTGGCAAGATGATGGATTTTCCAATGTGGACTGGAGTGAGTACCTTGGGTAGGAATGCAGCTTTTGCCCTGAGGACTAATTTGTCTGGGTAGAAAGAGGTAAATGGTGGAACCACTGACAAGGCCTGAAGTTCACTCACTCGCATGGCTGATGTTATGGCGATGAGAAATGAAGTCTTTATAGTGAGGAGGCGAAGGGGACAACTGTGCATGGGTTTGAAGGGAGTGCACAGGAGGTAATTAAGTACAAAGTTAATTCCACTGTGGCATCACAAATGGTGTTGGCAAAAACATGTAGCTGAGCCCCTTCAGAAAAAGCATCACAACAGGTAACTAAAAGTCTCGCCAGAGCAGCGCATGTGCTGGCTCAGGCGAGACCTAAAAAGGGCTTGCCACTGATCCAATCGCAGGTTAGCAGCCACCACAGCAGATCTTTCACAGTATCCTTCGACACCTGGAAGGAGTCTGATAGGTTGTCTTAGTGCTGAGCCCACCAAGACTTTATATCCCACTGCAGAGCCCTCAGGTGCCACCTGGCATGATCCACAAGCAAAATGCAGGAGGCCAAGAGGATCAGAAACCTCAGACATGCTCTCACTGAGACCCAGGTCAAGGGTTGAAACATTGGGATCATAGCCGAATATACTGGACTCGTTGAGGTAGAGGAATGGCTCGTAAGAGCAATATATCCAGGATGGCTCCCATGAAGGGGAGCCATTTTGAAAGAGTCAGGTGTGACTAGGCACGTTGTTGGAAAATCCCAACAATGTCAACAGGTCGGCCGTTGTCTGGAAAACCTAACAATGTCAACAGGTACGATTGTTTGAGGCAAGTCTGCCTTCAATAGCTATTCGTCGACGTATGGGAAGACTGGTATTCTCAACCTCCACAGATGGGCTGCCAATGCCATCATCACCTTGGTGAACACCCAAGATGCACTGGTAAGGCCATAGGGGAGCAGAGAGAATTTAAAGAGTTTGTGGCCTACCTGAAATCGCAGGTAACACTTGAAGGTCCTTCCCAACCAGTTAGATGGTAGTCACATAGTGCATGCCTTATGTTTAGCTGAACGTAATGTCCTTGGGAGAAAAGTGGAACATGGATTAGTGGGTCGCTGCTTACCAAAGAAGACTCGTGAACTGCCATCGGAAGGCGACCATGGATCCAAGGTAGGCAAGGGAGAACCATCAGATTCCAGTAAATCAGTCACGCTTGCTGACTCTGCATCAAAGAAGAACTGCATCACTGTCTTCAGCACATTGGGACCAGCCACGCCTGCACACAGTACCTATGAGAAACAATGGACACTTTTGATATACTGAAGCCAAGAGTCTCTATAGGCATGGTACAATGTTAGCAATGTGAGGGCTTCCAATATGAGTGAGAATATGAAATATTATGACAGCACGCACTGAAGGTTAACAAGCATTAACTACATGTGCATTTGTAGACAATGGACTTCGATTTGCTTTCACATTTCCTGCAAAGTGTGTGGCAAAAAGCTTGAAAGAGTTGCCACAAAGATAGATTAAAAAATTGGTGTTTCATAAAACCCAGGAAGGAGAATGAAAGGCTCTCTCCATTCCAATAGAGACTTCTCCTTGTATTTGCACTACGAGTATCGTGCACTGCTGTTCATCACATGCATGTACACACATTCACTATAGGTTTCTGTTCAATGTCTACGTCTCTGTAACAAGGCCTAGAGACCTTTGCAAATTTGCAACTCCTATTTCTTAAAACCATTGTCTGGAAGTGGCACACTACTGACTGTGAGGAGCCCAGCTTTAACAACCTTCAACAACCAGCAAGGGAATACTGGTATCCCCAACCTCCGAAGATGGGCAGCAACCAACCACAGCCATCACTTTCATGAACACCCAAAGGGTGCTGGCCATGCCAGAAGGGAGCACATCAAACTGGTAATGTGCTTGGCTTACCTTGAACCAAAGGTAACGCCTGTGGGACTGCAGGACACGCATTTGAAAATATGGCCACCATCCAGTTGCCTGGATCCACGGCATACAGAACCTGGGCCAGTGTGAGCATTTTGAACTTGCCAGTCCATGAGAAGGCACTCAGAAGGTGAAGATCCAAGAAAGGCAGAAGCCCTCCTTCCTTCTTCACCACATGGAAATAGCGAGAGAGAGAACCTGCCCCTATTTTCAAGACTGGCACCCTCTCGAGGGCTCAGGTGCCCCTCTGAGAGCCATTCTGATGTGGGAGGAAGGTGCAACAGGGTAGACATAAACAGGTCTGTAGGAAAGTGCCCCCTTTTCACATGGTCACCCCCATTGTTTGCCTGGTATCTGATGCTATCTTGACAGCAGTGCAATGGGTTCCGGCTATCCAGGTTCCTAGTGCCTGACCTCTTTACCTAAAACTGTACAATTGTTACCCCAATTGGCAATACCTTTAGCACCCCCTGTAAGTCCCTAGTAAATGGTACTCCTGGTACCTAGGGCAGGGAAGCTAAAGAGGGTCCCTAAGGGCTGCAGCATGTATTGGGACTCCCTCAGCACACTCATGCAAACTGCCATTGCAGGCTGAGTAACATGGTGCAGAGAAAAGTTAAGAACGACATGGCACACCTCCTGTGTGCCATGCCTACAGACACTGCTTGTAATATAAGTAGATCACCTCTACAGCAGGCCTTACAGCCCTAAGGCAGGGTGCATTATATTACATGTGAGGACATATCTGCATGAAAGATATGCCCCTGTGATGTCCATGTCGATTCTTGGACATTGCCACTGAACATGGAAGCCATCTTGAGTATATGTACTGGGCACTGGTGATTACGAGTTACCCAGTTACATGATGGCTTAACTGAAACTAAAGATGTTTGGTATCAAACATCTCGTATTAATATGCCCACACCGATTCCAGTGATGGAGGCCACACTGACTCCAGTGATGGATTTATTAATACATGCACTACAGAGGGAACCTCAGAGGTACGCCCTGAAAACCTACCAACCTCTTGTGTACTGGCTGACTGGTGTAGACCAGCCTATCACCACAGACCCCGCCCTGCAGGTGAGAGCCCATGCTCTCTGAGGGCAGAAACAATGCCTGCTCTGGCCTGAGGTGTCACCTCCTCCAAGCAGGATGGCTAAGTAACCAGAATATCAAGGCAGGAGGCTTCAAAGGCCTCCGCTGCCTTGAATATACAACCCAGGCTACTCCAAGACAGGGGAGATGCCACCCTCTGCCCCGGGCCCATTTGGCAGCAGGACAGGCTTAGATAGTCAGGAGGGTAGTTCCCAATCAGACTAGTTCAACCCCTAAGGTGGGCTACCTGATGTGAACATGAAAACTAAAATTCCACCATTTTGGGTTTTGGTGGAATATGGCTCACTGGTTCATGGTTATGCCCACTTCCCAAAGGAAGTGGTCATATAGAGTGAGTAGTCAGCCTAAAGGTGCCAGAAACCGAGATTCGATGGATCCAGAAGAAGAGGACAAAGAAGAGCGGTGAGACAACAAGAACTGAAGACTGTTGTGGACGTATGATGCCAAACCCTGCCTGCCTCCACCAGTCTCGTCAATTAAGACTTGCGACTTGTCCTGCAGCTGAGCAACTACCAAGAACCTCGGTAGACTTCCAGCCCTTCGCAAATTCCCAGCAATCTCCCTTGGAGTAGAGGAGGTACTCCCCTGCAGTCCGCAGGCACTGAAGGAGGGTCTAGTTAATCGTGTTGCGGCTCCCCACCCTGAGAGAAAGAACCAGATTCAGCCACCCACAGTGTGATTGTTCGCTACTGATGGCAAACTAAACTGTCTTAGAGGCTGTTGCCACAGAGGAGGGGGACTGGGAGGAATGTTTGCGTTGTTGATCTGTGTGTTGCCAGCCAGTTCCATATTCCCGGCTTCAAAATACTAGGGCGACTGCATTAGGGGCTGGGGAGACTGGACTGGGTTGTACGCCAACTATCGTAGTGGCCTCAGAATTTTTTGTTTGGCAGGGAAAGACCAAGGGAACTTGCTGTGGCCCTACCTTCTTGAAAAAGTTCCAAGGCAGAATCAGCTTCCTTGCCAATAGGTTTGAGGGGAATATCCATAAGAGAGTCCTGTGTGTCTACTGACAAGCCTGTGGATTGCCTCCACGAATTGTAGGAAGCTGGCTCTGTGTATACTATACCAAAATAAGGTATAGTGTGCACAGAGTCCAGAGGAAACCCAAAGGTAGGTAGACCTAGAAGTAGATAATACCTTACTCTCTATTTGAGGTAGTGTGGGCGAGCAGTAAGGCTTTATCAGAGGGTAGTGCTAAGCATTTATTGTACACACTTAGGCAAGAAATTATGTCACACACTCAAAGACTGAACCCAGACCAATTACTGTTAGATTACTTTTGATTACTTTACAGATTACTTTATGGATTACTTTTTCTACTCAGTGTGATATGCCTAGATATCACACTGGGACATTTCCTAGAGAAAAAGGTAAGTAAAGCAGTTTTTGTATATTTGCAGTTTTTTAGAGTTCCATACAAACCAAATTCTCACACAATTTTCAAGAAAAGCAGTCAAAGCAATGCAATGGGAGGAAATGAAAAAATTGATTTACAGGTAAGTACTTTGTTGTGGGAGTTGGGTTTAGAACCAGGGCTCCCCCAGGGTCGAGGATGTACTCTCAAAGCACCCTCAGCGGCACTAGGGTGGCCAGGTGCAGAGTGCTGAGGCCCAATGTTATCCAATGGGGGAGAGGGGGCCTCCGGTTGGTGGCTGCTCACGAGCAGGTCACAAAGTTGTGGGAGCAAAGCTCCTGGTGTTAGGCTCAGGGCAAAGGGGGATCTGATTTAGCACACAAGGTGCACCCACAGCGGCACAGGGGCGGCCAGGTGCAGGGTGCTGGTTTGACGTCAGGTGCCCTGTTGATTTCAATGGGGATTCGGCTGTTGCAACAAACACTGCAGACTCAGAGACGAAGATCTTCAGGAGGTGACCACCAGTTGGAGAGGTAAGTTGGGATGCCTGGGGATGCTGTAACACCGTCGGTTGGGCCACCCACGGCCGTGGGACGTCGGGTGCAGGGGTGTCTTTAGGCATCAGGTTTTTCTTACCGGCTCCAGTCACGGTCAGGGGGATCCAACAGAAAGGGGCTGCAGGCGTCGTTTGGAGATTCGAGGCAGGTCAGAGATCGCCAGTTCTCAGGTCAGGTCCTCCTTGTGGTGTTGGGCCACTCGAACTCAGCCCGTGGGCGTCAGGTGCAGAGTGGTGCAGACTCGCGGATTTGGCCGGAGCCAGAGTCTGTTGGTGAGCAAATCCGGTGCTCACGGGAGACAAAGTCTTGGTTTTGGAAGGCAGGGCAGGTCCTCCAGGTTCTTGGGGGTTGCTGGCTGCAGAACACGCCAGGATTTGGCTGATGCAGGTTCGAGGTGAAAACATAAGTAGGGCTGTGGCCAAGTCAGTGGGCGTCCTCCTCTTCTTAGTTCAGCACGGCTTCTTCGGTCCTTCTTCTCTCTTCTTGTCTGAGGAGGCAAGGTTCAGGGTTGCCCCTAAATACTAAATTTAGGGATGTTACAGGTAGGTACAGGTCGGGACCAATGGGTCCCTTCCTTGGGGTGGGTACATCCCCTCTTATGCCACCCTCCAGTGTGAGGTGGGCATATGCCTCTCTCTAGTTGGCTGGGTCCCCCCATCTCCATGATGGCGGGGACTGAGAGTTGTGCTTCACCTCGCCTCCCCCACCTCAGGGGTGGGGTTGTCAAAGGTGGGCATACCTCCCTTCCTCACTTGGTTTTCCCACTGATTCTCCAGCCCAAAGGGGTCAGAACCAGTGGGGGCCAGTTGCTGGAAGCAGCAAATGGCTGGGGTAGCTCACAAAGGCGGCAAGCCTTTGAAGCTTCCCCTTCGTGGAACCTGCCCATCCTGGGGGAGGAGGCTTGGCACATTGTCCCATGATGTGCATTGTTTCAGACCCCCAAGAGCAGCATGCTCTCGACCCAGGAGTCCATAAACATGTCTGGTGGTGGCAGCTGACGAGCAGCCACTCAGCCAGGACACTAGAGTTGGGTCGTTTTTCAGGGGCCCTCTGAGTGCATTTTTCATTAAATCCCGTTTAATGTGCTGAGAAGTTTGATACCAAACTTCCCAGTTTTCAGTAAAGCCATTATGGTGCTGTGAAGTTCATAATGACAAACCACCAGCACCATATACTCTTAATGGCAATACTGCACTTACAATGTCTAAGAATTGGTTTAGAAACTGTAGGGGTACAGAGCTCATGCACCAGTACCCTCACCACTGGTGTAGTGCACCCAGCTAGATGGGTGGCTTACCTATGCCAGGGCAGTGGGTTGTAGGCATGGCACTCAGGGATGGGTGCCATGTCGACTCTTCACTTTGTTCTGCACCAAAACACGCAGCCTGCAATGACAGTGTGTGTGTGTAAAGGTACAGGGCCTCTAAGGGTGGCACAATAAGTGCTGCAGCCCTTAGAGGCCTTCCCTGGCCACAGTGCCCTTGGTACCTATGGTACCATTTAGAAGGGACTTACATGTGGCAAAAGAGTGCCAATTGGGTTTTGTATCAATGCAGTTTAGGGAAAGAACAAAGGCCCTGGGTACCTGGTTGGCAGGAACCCAGGGCACACTCAGTCAAAGTACATCAACAGTTTGGCAAAAAGTGGGAGCAACCATGCAAAAAGAGGGCACTTTCTTACCCGCATGGAGATGGAGCACCACAGTGGTGCCAACCACTTGCACCTGACAAACAGTAGTATCCAGGACAACAGGGTCAACGTACTTGGCTGTATTTTGACCATCTTGGATGATATGAGCCAAGGAGGCCCGAAGATCTTCTGATAACACCGGCAAGATCTTGCTCGCCATGTACAAGTGCATCTCAACGCTAGACTAGCAGAAGAGAACATTCTTTTTCCAAACACCTAAATCATCTTCGACTCCCTGTCCAGACATGGCTTAGGGAATGAACTGGGGTTCACCTTGCTGGTGGAAGCCTGGACAACCAGACTTTCATGAGTAGAATGCTGAGTAGGGAAATCAGGGTTGCCAGGCACCAGTCTGTGGGGTCAGGTCACCTTCCTATTCACCAGCTTGCATGAACAGTGCTTCAACTAAGTGCCCCTTAAAGTGTTAGTAAGGGCTTCACTGAATGGATGCAACAGCTTTGATGAAGCTGGCCCAGTTTGCAAAAACGTCTGAAAGGACATTTGTCTTGACTTTAAGAGAAGGCAGTTGTAAGTCCAGAACCTCAGCTGCACGTCCAATTACCACAGCAAAGGAAAAACTCTATTCCAAAAGGCGAATTCAACCCAATATCAGAAGAAGCATCAAGCCCACTAGCCTGCCGTACATCCATGTAGAGACTGCCATCGTCCTAACAAGGGGGTAAATTATACCCATTTCCACCATCGTCATTTCTAGTTGGTGCAAGTTTCGGTCAGAGTTGGCACAAAAAATCCTGTGGAGACTCCGAGGGTGCCTCTGCAGTAGTGGGAGTACAGAATAACACTCCGGTTGTATGGTGACCAGATCTGCTGCATTGGATTCAGAGTGTGACCTGGGTCGAAGAAGGGTTGAAGCCTGTTCCGGGTCAGACATCAGAGTCTGCACCAGATTCTCAACCGGCGGCATTAGTACTGTCGTTGATTAAAGACCGACAATCGCAGGTCTCGGAGCTGGTGTGGAAGAGTGCACCGGAGTCAGTGGAGAAGTGTGCACTGAAGTCAGTGCAGAACCAGACACAGAGCCGTAATGCAACTGAGGGTCCCTAGGGATCCTTGATGCTGGAGGGCATGCTCGAGGGAGCAAGAAGAGTGCTAGAGATACTCAGCATGGCCTTCTTAAAGGCCTGGACCTGCTGCAGCATTGACCTGGGGAGCTCACTGAGTATCGGGATCAAGAGATTGGGAGCAAGACCATGTGGCATCTTAATGCCTTTGCACCTTCTCTTTTGACAGAGAGTGTCAAGTCTTGCTTCACTTTCTTATGTTTCTGCTTGGACTTGGACATATTGGTGGACTTCAAGCGCTAAAAAACGTCTCAGCAGAATGGCCTCATGAGTAGGACTGGGAGTAGGTACGCACCCTCGACCTGGGGTGAGAGCGGGATTTACACAAGGGTTGTGTCTTTTATTTTGTGTTCATTAGGTACAGCTTTACAGTCCAAAATCCAGGACTTCAGAGTCCCAGATCACCTTCAGGTGCTTGAGTTTACAATCTTCATATGACTTGGAGTAGGGCTGGAGCCCAAACACCAAAGAGACATCTCATGCAGGTCTGCGGCAGACATCAGTTTTAGCCAGTCGCAGCATACTTTGAATCCTGAAGTTTTGGGACGTGGCATCTTTCCCTTGCACAGTGGATTTAGTTTTAGGAGTCATTGAAGACTGACAAAAGTGGGAGCGGGGTCCAGATCTACATTCCGACCCACAGAAAGAAATGATCTGACATCGGTGCACAAGGGTGGAACTCATATGCGGCTCTATTCTGTCACTTTCAGGTTGGAATGGAGGTAACGCGGAAGCGCACAGTGCCACCTGGTGGCACAAGGGAGCAGTGCTAATGAAGGTATCCTGAAACAATCTGGCACCTAGGGAATAATCTAAAAGTGAGGAATCTGCAGTTAGAAGTTCCCATAAGAGTGTTACATGGAATCTTACAAACTATCTTAGTAGGCAAGTGTTTTGATGTTGGGTATCCCCTCTGACAAGCCCTGGGGGTATATGATTTGCATTCAATAATAGGTTCTCAAAGGAGGGCCTGGCAGGTTTAGCTGTGTGCCAGGCAATGTAATAGAAAGTCATAAAAAGCCATACCTAAACATAAATACATTGTAGGAAAGTGCCCCTTTTTGCATGGTCACCCTCTAACTTTTTGTCTGATATCTGATGCACTTTGACTGAGTGTTCCCTGGGTCCCTGCTAACCAGGATCCAAGGGCATGTGTTCTCTCCCAAAACTGTACCATTGTTTCCACAATTGGCACACCTCTGGGCCACATATAAGTCCCTTGTACAAGGTACCAGTGGTACCAAGGGCCTTGTGACCAGAGAGGGTCCCTTAGGGCTGCAGCATGTATTGTGCCACCCTAAGGGGCCCCACACCAAACACATACACACTGCCATTGCAGGCGATGTGTTATGGTGTGGCTAAACTAAAAAAGTCGACATGGCACACCTACCTTGGTGCCATGCCTACCCACCACTGCCTGTGGCATAGGTAAATCAACCCCTAAGGCAGGGTGCACTATACCAGAGGTGAGGGCATAGCTGCATGAGCAGAATGCCCCTGTAGTGTCTGAGTCAATTGTTGGACACCGTAAGTGCAGCGAAGCCATTTTGAGTACATGGGCGGGGGAGTTTGTCAACATAAACTCAACAGCTCCATGATGGCTTTACTGAAGACTGAGTAGTTTAGTATCAAACTTCTCAGCATAATAAACCCACACTGATGCCAGTGTTGGATTTATTATAAAATGCACTCAGAGTGCATCTCAGAGATGCCCCCTGATAAATGCCCAACTTCTAGTGTATTGCCTGACCGGTCCCTGCCAGCCAGCCAACACCACACAGGTTTCTGACCTCGTGGGGTGAGAGCCTTCGTGCTCTCGGAGGTCAGGAACTCAAAGCCTGCTCTGGGTGGAGGTGCTTCCCACCTCCCCCTTGCAGGAACAGCAACACTTGGCGGTGAGCCTCAAAGGTTCTCACCTTGTGCTATGCTGATTTGGGCAGTTCCAACTAGTGGAGATGCCCACCTCCCCTAGCCCCACTTTTTGGCGGCAGGACAGGTGGGAAAATTAGTAAGCAGAGTAGGAGTGTCCACCTTGGCCTGGCACACCTCTAGGTTCGCCAGGAGCTGAGATGAACCCCTCTCTTCAGAATTATCCATCTTGGTTTGGAGAATTAGGCCCAATAGGAATAAGGATGTGCCCCTCTCCCAGGAGGAAGGGGGCACCTAAAGGGTGTAGTCACCCTAAGGGACAGTAGCCATTGGCTATCGCCCTCCAGCCGCAGAAATGTAGTATTGAAGGGCTCCCCTGAACCTTGTTCCTCAGATTCAATGACCTATGAAAAAGAAGTACCGAAGAGCCGTGCAGGAGTGGAATATAAGACGACAACTGACTTGGCCCCAGTCCTACCGGCCTGTCCCCTCCTCCAGTGATGCACAGCATGAATTCTAGAATCAACCCTTAACAATATTGTTAAACAAAAGAAAGACCAATCATTCAATTGTTTTGTACAAAGAATATATAATGAACATGAGACCTTGAAATCAGATCAATATTAATCTGTGGTTGTAAATAGAGAAGACACATAAATGAAATTGCAACAATAGTGTACAAAAAAACTCAGTACATTGTTAGTTAAGAATAACAAAACTGATGCGTATTACAAACAAATTACCCAGCCCAGCCCAATGCATTTCGGGATTATTTTCATCCCTTCTTCAGGGGCCACTACAAGAAAAACGTACACGTAATCAATGTGTGAATATTACAATATTGACAAAATTAACAAAGCACAGCATTTTAACCAACACTTTTAGCGCCCAGTTGAGGAAATACAGAGAAAAACACCTGAATATGGATTACGCGAGGCAATGCAACTCAGTGAAGAAATAGAATAGTACTGTGCTGAACTGTGCACGAAAAACTTATGTAAAATCAATCAATAAGACAAGAAACCACGTGATAAGAATAGAATGAAATTGTGGGCCCACAGTGTTAACCAAACCTAGAAGTCAAGAGTGAAAAACACAACCCTAATATGACTGTGCTACCGGAAGATTATACCCATACTATCATCATGCTAGTGATAAAGCTATCGATGTTACTGACAAGAAACTTACTTTCAACTGTGGTAACAGGAAACCAATATCTGTAAAACTCTATAGCGATGAAGACGATATTGCAACTGTAAACAAGATTATAAAATACCCACTGTCACAACCTAGAAGACTGTGTTTATTAAGCTAGACTAGTGGATAACGTATGACAATTACCTCGTGAAATAAAAAGACGTGGAATCTACGTCTTCTGTTGTGGAATAAATGCAGGACCAATCTCGATTACTCCCTGCAAAAAAAACGAGTAATGCACTACGTAAATGCTTGCTTTCGACCAAACATAAGTGACAGAAAAATCCATTGTGCGTTGTCGGGCACCTGTTTACCCCAATAAGAATCAATGTAGGTCCTAAGAATGAAGTACCTAAGGATTTGAATCCACCACACCACTACCTACCGAGAGTCTCCAAACTACAAAGCAGAGAAAAAAAGAGAAAAAAGGACATGAAGATCTCATGTGAATCGGAGATCCATGTACTCTAACTAATACTATATGAACATACACCGCTGCTCACCTGAACGTATCTTTGAAACGCCACCATAGAATTCGCTGGTACGCCGAATACCGCAATATCCGTCATAAAAAGTAACCCGGTTCCTGTGAACGATTTACAGGCGCCAGAAGCCTACGTGACGGTAATTGACGCGCTCACGTTTAATCGAAACAAACGAAAGACTCTGCCCCAATCCTTGATCGCCATCTTGGAATGGAACTAACCAAACCGATTCTGTGCGTAGATATGCCAAACCATGACCCTACTACATGTAATGTATACTAAAACATAAAACTAGTGCTATATGTTCTGTATGCCAAATCAAAAAACCGTGTATAATATATTCTGAATGATACAATATGTGTTGAAAAAATGAGCATCTTATTGAATCCTAAATGCAATAGCAATGAAACCACGCGCCGTGATGCTTATACTAAATAAAAACCTACGAATAAACCTACCCAAAAATGTGTTGAAAAAACGAGCGTCTTATTGAGTCCTAAATGCAATAGGTATGAAACCACGCGCCGTGGTGCTTTTACTAAATAAGAACCTGCGAATAAACCTACAGGAGCTGAGAAGTTTACACAGTTTTTTGATTTGGCATACAGAACATATAGCACTAGTTTTATGTTTTAGTATACATTACATGTAGTAGGGTCATGGTTTGGCATATCTACGCACAGAATCGGTTTGGTTAGTTCCATTCCAACATGGCGATCAAGGATTGGGGCAGAGTCTTTCGTTTGTTTCGATTAAACGTGAGCGAGTCAATTACCGTCATGTAGGCTGCTGGCGCCTGTAAATAGTTCACAGGAACCGGGTTACTTTTTATGGCGGATATTGCGGTATTCGGCGTACCAGCGAATTCTATGGTGGCGTTTCAAAGATACGTTCAGGTGAGCAGCGGTGTATGTTCATATAGTATTAGTTACAGTACATGGATCTCCGATTCACATGAGATCTTCATGTCCTTTTTTCTCTTTTTTTTCTCTGCTTTGTAGTTTGGAGACTCTCGGCGGGTAGTGGTGTGGTGGATTCAAATCCTTAGGTACTTCATTCTTAGGACCTACATTGATTCTTATTGGGGTAAGCAGGTGTCCGACAACGCACAATGGATTTTTCTGTCACTTATGTTTGGTCGAAAACAAGCATTTACGTAGTGCATTACTTGTTTTTTTTGCAGGGAGTAATCGAGATTGGTCCTGCATTTATTCCACAACAGAAGACGTAGATTCCACGTCTTTCTTTCACGAGGTAATTGTCATACGTTATCCACTAGTCTAGCTTAACAAACACAGTCTTCTAGGTTGTGACAGTGGGTATTTTATAATCTTGTTTACAGTTGCAATATCGTCTTCATCGCTATAGAGTTTTACAGATATTGGTTTCCTGTTACCACAGTTGAAAGTAAGTTTCTTGTCAGTAACATCGATAGCTTTATCACTAGCGTGATGATAGTATGGGTATAATCTTCCGGTAGCACAGTCATATTAGGGTTGTGTTTTTCACTCTTGACTTCTAGGTTTGGTTAACACTGTGGGCCCACAATTTCATTCTATTCTTATCACGTGGTTTCTTGTCTTATTGATTGATTTTACATAAGTTTTTCGTGCACAGTTCAGCACAGTACTATTCTATTTCTTCACTGAGTTGCATTGCCTCGCGTAATCCATATTCAGGTGTTTTTCTCTGTATTTCCTCAACTGGGCGCTAAAAGTGTTGGTTAAAATGCTGTGCTTTGTTAATTTTGTCAATATTGTAATATTCACACATTGATTACGTGTACGTTTTCTTGTAGTGGCTCCTGAAGAAGGGATGAAAATAATCCCGAAATGCATTGGGCTGGGCTGGGTAATTTGTTTGTAATACGCATCAGTTTTGTTATTCTTAACTAACAATGTACTGAGTTTTTTTGTACACTATTGTAATTTTATTTATGTGTCTTCTCTATTTACAACCACACATTAATATTGATCTGATTTCAAGGTCTCATGTTCATTATATATTCTTTGTACAAAACAATTGAATGATTGGTCCTTCTTTTGTTTAACAATATTGTTAAGGGTTGATTCTAGAATTCATGCTGTGCATCTGGTATACCAGTGAATATTCACCGGCAGGGTTACTTATCACGAGGCTGGCTGCCTCTCACTGGATAGCACGCAACTTTGTTTTAAATTTAGAAACAGTTTGTCTCTCTTTTTTGAAATAGGAGTGCGCTGACTACTTATTCATTCCCTCCTCCAGTGACCCTGCTCAAGGAAATCGGCGTGTCCCATGGCCAGCATCTCTACAGCAACCTCAGAGATCCCAACTGCCTTCAATAAAGACCCTGTCTCCCGTGGACACCGGATTTTTCCAGTTAAAGCAACCTCTAACAAGGACTCCAGTGCCTCCTGGAACCGCGAGTCCTCATCACTCTGCACCGGTCGCCCTTGGCCAGAGTCCAGGTGGCCCAACGATCTAGTGAAGTCTCCCCAGTGATCCTGACCAAGGATCCAGCGTTGGACGACCTCTCCTGAACTTCTCCATGATGCCTGCAGCCTCATTCTGAAGGGTCCTCCTGACTGCGACCGGATCCGGTGAAAGAAACTCTATGCCGAAAGACACCCTTGCACCTGCATCCCCAAGCCCTCGGGGTGCCCAACCGATGTGTCCTGGTGTCCAGCAACTATCCAACTTACCTCTCCAGTCGTTTGTTCCCTTCAGCCAGTCTTCTGTTCCGAGCTGGCAGCCTTTTTTCCCGACCGAAGATCCTCTGTGACTTTTATTGGGAGTACGACGCATGTTTGCACCCTGCACCTAGACTCCCGTGTGCCGCTGGAGGTGATCTCTTAGTGCCAACTTGTGACACCCTTTGTGTTGTTCTTTGAACCCAGGGTCCTTGCCCTGAAACTGCAGGTCCTTCCTGCAACCAGTGCTCTGCTGAGCACCCCCTGTCGCCATAGGCCTGCATTGGGCACCCGGAACCACCATTGACCTCTACACCCAGCCGCCCCTGTGGTGCTGAGGGTGCACCCTTTGTGTCTTCCTAATCCTTGCCCTGTGTTGTTTCGATAACCCAGAGACTGAACCTGAAAGTCATGCACTTACCTGTAAGTTACTTACCTGCCTTTCCTTCCATAGGATTGCATTGGTATTTCTCTGTATTGCACTAAGTGTTGATCCTGAATACAAAGTATCTTCTTGACATTGAAAAGTAATTCATTCACATGTAAAGTATTCCTAAAGCTTCTACAAACATTTGCCAACTGTATATTCAAAGTACTGCATAACTTAAAAGTCTACTTACCTGTAACAGAGGTCAACTTGGTTCATAAAATAAAAGTGACTAAAGTAATATTTTTGTAAACATTGGCCTGGAGTTAGTCATTGAGTGTGTGTTCCTGCCTTCCTGTATGAGTGTGTATAATAAATGCATTCACACTATCCTCCGATAAGCCTAACTGCTCAGCCCCAGCTACCACTAAATTGAGAGTAAGGTATTATCTACGCTATCCTCTGCTATACTTTTGGGGACTTACTGGACTCTGTGCACACTAAATTTCCTTTTGATATAGTACATACAGAGCCAGCTTCCTACAGCCTCCAACAAAAAGCAACACATTCTAAAAACTCAAAAACTCACAAGGAAAAAAAAGATATTTACCTAGTGCAAAACAGCAAAAGAAAATGTTAATACAAGGTGGGGTACTTTGAAACTACTTGGTAAGTTTCAGACAAAAAACGAAAAAGAGAGTAGTCCTCCATGAACTTGGTTACCTGCAATATCTCCTGTTGCGTGGCATATTGGGGATGGGGTCGCCGGAATTTGCCTTCCTTGTATTTGCGGACAATGAAGTCATGTCTTTGCTCTACACTGGCATAGGGTTGTATGACTTCTGAAGCCTGGATCCGTGCAGTCCAAAACCGGTTGGCTCGTTCGTTCCCTAAAACAATGAAAAGCTGCAAAACAGAAAAGTGTTACAAATGAGCGACTACACACTATCAACAAAGTCTGCCAAAATGCCTGAATTGAAACTTTTTAAATGGTTTGAAAACGTAGAAAAAAACCTAGAGGAAGAAAAGCATATATAGGCAACATATACAGAATAAGATACTGGACTGCAGGTGCTGAGATATGCTTTATCATTAAATTTTGGTGGACGATAGTTGTCATCAGGTCGATTGGGCTTAAACTGTCATCTGTTTTTGTTCTCCAAGTATGTGAAATCTAGAGGGGGCATAGCCAAGCAACATGGCCGACTAGTCTCATTCCCCTGAAGCTCCAAGGCTCAGGGCATAATCCTACTGGAATCCTCCCTTCACACACATCGAAGCCAGATAAAGATTGCAACTTCATTGCGAGGACGGGGAGCGAACAGGTATAGCCTGGAAGAGCCGGGGTCTGGCGCGGAGACTGAGGCTGGCGGTGCCCACGCGGAACTGCTGAGAAGCAATGGGACGGGGACCCAGGCCGCAATGAAAGCACGGCGGGAGGCACGAAGGCCTGAGTGGTGGATTGAGGTTGAAAGGGATTCTTTTTACGCGAGGGAGTCGCACAGCTGGAACTATGGCCCTCACCTGAAACACCTGGGAGAGGCATCGCCCATGGTGACCAGGCCTACGGGAAAATGGCGGGCCTTTGTGAGTCCGCAGCGCAAGTGAGGAGGCAGGGGCGGCAAGGTGCCTGAACAAGGAAGGGGGTAGCAGATAGGAACAACGCTGAGCCTGGCAGGCGAAAGGAGGGATTGAGCCCTCCAGCCGGCAGAATTCTGGAGAAGGGCGGAATAGTGCGAGGATGACGCAGGAGTTCCTGGAGGGGAGGAGAAGGTGCTGGGGGACTCATACTGGGAGCGTAGAAACAGGCTATTGATCTCGTGTAGCAGGGGTCCACTGTGGTACATATGCTGAGGTTGTGGACAGAGTAACTTGCGTAGGGCAGCGTAGTCCCACAGAAATACCATTGAACTGATGGGACGGCGGCGCACCAGCCACCCACACTCTGGGTGAAAATCCCATAGCCTGGCAGCCGTTGGTGCAAATAAGTCAGTGAAGCATCTGAAAGAAGCTCAGGGCAAAGGCAAGATGGGGAAAGACAACGCCCTTAAGCCATCACAGACTAACAAGATCCTGCAGTACACAACCCTCCTAGGTAAGGAGGACCAAGTGGGAGAGACGGTGCAGACGTAATCTCAGAACCAGCAGACAGAATCTAGCGCATCGGACATGATAAGAGACACCTGCGATACACTAGGGGAGAAAATACATACAGTCGTGATTAAAGTGAAGTGACCGAGGACGTACATGAGAAAAATGGCTGACCGGGTGAAAGAAACTTAAAACTTTATTAAAATCCTGCAGCGTGAAGTCACCACCTTGAATGTCACAGTTGCTGAGATGACTGCCCAGACTACTAAACTTGTAGACAGACTGGAAGACATGGAAGGGCACTCAAGAGATTTGTCGGGTTCCCGGAGAAAGCTGAAGGCCCTTTGGTGGAATTATTGGTGGAGGACTGATCACGGAGATGCTGTGCCCACTGCGGCTTTCCAAATTCTTCTCCATAGAGGCAGCGTACCGCGCCCTGGTGCCGCACCCACACTCGACTACCCCCCCTCCCACCATCCACCCGTGGGCCATGATAGCACGACTGTTCAACCACAGAGACTGCGATGCCATTTTGCAGCTTGTGCACAAAATGGGCCCACTGGTGCAGGTCAATGCCTCTATGATGGTTTTCCCGGTTTATGCCAGGCATCTGCAATAAAAGAGAAACACATTCCTGGCTGTGAAGCGCAAACTTAGAGACCATAACCACCAATATAGCCTAATGTACCTGGCTAAACTACGCATCCAGCACAAAAGCAAGGTGCAATTCTTCACTACCCCAGAAGATGTTTGGGACTGGCTGGAAACAACACCATGCCTTGAGGTGGTTAAGGGGGACCAGGAGCAGACTGCTGGCAGATGCTGGTGGGAGGATGCAGACCTGAAGGCAGGACACTCCTTGGCACCGGAACCACCTGGAAATTCTCACGCAGAATCTGGGTCCAACAAGATGGCACATTAGCGGAGGCTTGGAAATCCTCTGGCTGTGAGGAAGGGGTCCCTGAAACAGGTCCTGAGGAGTAGCTGTTCGGAAAAGAGGGCGCACATTCGGACCACTAACCTGGACCGCATTAGCCTCCACAGGCAGCATGAGGGGCTCGGGACTGCATTTCAAAGTAGCCATGCCGGAAAGCAGGACTGGAAAGGGAGTGCTAGACAATGAAAAGTGTGTTGACTAGCAGCGACATGGCTGGAGGAGACTCTGGTTTGGTGCGCCTGCCTCTTGGAAATATGCAGGCTGCAGACATGCGAAATGCATTGGGGACTAGATACAACAGCCCATGCCAGGAGAGCTGAGGGATCTCTGCTCTGGCAAGTACCACTCTACTCGCTGCTTGTGCAGTGGAGGGAGCTGAACGAACAGGGAAGTATTGAAGTAGGCTGGCTCTGTATATACTATACCAAAATGAGGTATAGTGTGCAAAGAGTCCAGTGGAACCCCAAAGGTAGGCAGAGGTAAAGTTAGATAGCACCTCACTCTCTATTTGTGGTAGTGTGGTCGAGCAGTAAGGCAGTATCAGAGGACAGTGTTAAGCATTTGTTATACACACTCAGTCAGCAAATGAATTCACACACTCAAAGACTGAACTTCAGACCAATTGTTTTTGTATAAGAATATTCTTTTAATTATTTTATTTTCTAGAACCAAGCAAGCCTGGCACAGGTAAGCAATAAATACTTTACAGTAGTAATGCAGTTTGTAAACAGTTCGATTTGTAATTGCATATGCACTTTGTTTTGACTTACAGAATGGTTGCAGAGAAATGCAATACTTTGTAATTACAGTACATAGACTTGAATGGGCTTTTCAGTAAAATACCAGGTAAGTTACTTTTTGGATTACTTCTCTTACACAGAGTAGTATACCTAGATACTACTCTGGGACATTACCTGTAAACAGGTAAGTAAAATCGTTTTTGTTAAACAGTACAATTTTAAAGAATTTCTTTAGGTTTTCAAGCTCCACACTTAGAAACTTTTCCAAGAAAAACAGTCAATGTTATCCTATGGAGGAAAATAGTGTTATCAGTTTTAAGGTAAGTATTTGGTAGTGGGAGTTGAGGTTCTGGGGGTAGACTCAGGGGTCCCCCAGGGTCAAGGATGCACTCTTGTTACACCCTCAGCAGCACTAGGGCGGCCGGGTGCAGAGTGCTGAGGCCCAATGTTATCCAATGGGGGATAGGGGGCCTCCGGTTGGTGGCTGCTGACGAGCAGGCCACTTGGTTGTGGGAGCAAAGCTCCTAGACTTTAGCTCAGGGCAAATGAGGAAACAAAGTAGCACCAAAGGAGCACCCTCAGCGGCACTGGGGCGGCAGGGTGCAGGGTGCTGCTTCGACGTCGGGCGCCCTGTTGTTTGCTATGGGGTACCTCCGGTTTGCAAAGGCACTGCAGGCTTGGGGACGAAGGTCTTCTGGGTGCGACCACCACTTCCAGAGGTAAGTTGGGAAGTTGGGGGTTGGTTAGGCACTGTCGGTTTGGCCACCCAAGGCCGTGGGGCGTCGGGTGCGGGGTGCCTTTTGGGGTCGGATCTTCTTACCAGCTCCTGGACGCGGTTGGGGGGACCTTCCGGATTTAGGCTGCAGGCGTCGGCTGGAGGCTTGAGGCAGGTCTGGGGTCGCCGGATCTCGGGTCAGGATCACCGGGGGGACCTCCTCTTGGTGTTTGCCCACTCGAGCTCGGGCCGAGGACGGCGGGTGCAGAGTGGTGCGGATTCGCGGTGTCCAGCCGGAGCCAGAAGTTGCAGAACAAATCCAGTGTTCACGGGAGACAAAGTCTTTATGGTTGAAGGCAGGCAGGACCTCCGGGGTTTTCGAGTTTGTTGGCTGCAGGACACACCGGGATTTCGCAGGAGCAGGTTCGAAGTGGAGACAGGCCGGTAGGGCTGGGGCCAAGCCAGTGGGCGTCTTCCTTTTGTTAGCTTCGGCACGGCTGTTCGGTCCTTCTTCTTTTCTTGTTGCAGGTTCTTGTCTGAGGAAGCAAGGTTTAGGGGTGCCCCTAAATACTAGATTTAGGGCGTTACAGGTAGGTAAAGGTAGGGACCAATGGGTCCCTTCCCTGGGGTGGGTACACCCCCTATTATGCCACCCTCCAGTGGGAGGGGGCATGAGCCTGTCCCTGGTTGGCTGAGTCCCCCATCTGCAAGATGGCGGGGACTGAGAGTTGTGCTTCACCTCGCCTCCCCCACCTGAGGGGTGGAGCTGGCAGAGGTGGGCACACCTCTCTTCCTCACTTGTTTTTCCCGCCGGTTCCCCTGCCCAAAGTGGGGGTCAGAACCAGTGGGGACCAGTTGCTGAAAGCAGCAAGTAGTCTGCGGAAGCTCACAAAGGCGGCAAGCCTTTGAAGCTTCCCCTTCGTGAACCCTGCCCATCCTGGGGGAGGAGGCTTGGCACCTCGTCCCAGGATGCGCATTGTTTCAGGCCTCAGAGAGCAGCAGGCTCTCGACCCAGGGATCCAGAAACATGTCTGGTGGTGGCAGCTGAAAGCAGCCACTCAGCCTGGACACTAGTGGTAGGTTTAGTTTTCAGGGGGCATCTCTAAGATGCCCTCTGTGTGCATTTTTCATTAAATCTCACACTGGCATCAGTGTGGGTTTAATGTGCTGAGAAGTTTGATACCAAACTTCTCAGTTTTCAGTGTAGCCATTATGGTGCTGTGGAGTTCGTAATGACAAGCTCCCAGCACCATATACTCTTAATGGCAGCACTGCACTTACAATGTCTTAGAATGGACTTAGACGCTGTAGGGGTACAGGACTCATGCACCTGTACCCTCACCACTAGTATAGGGCACCCAGCTAGAGGGGTGACTGATCTATGCCAGGGCAGTGGGTTGTAGGCATGGCACACAGAGATGTGTGCCATGTCGATTCTTCACTTTGTTCTGCACCAAAACACGCAGCCTGCAAAGGCAGTGTGTGCGTAGTAGGTACAGGGCCTCTAAGGGTGGCACAATAAGTGCTGCAGCCCTTAGAGGTCTTCCCTGGTCACAGGGCCCTGGGTACCTGTGGTACCATTTACCAGGGGCTGACCTGAGGCTAGAGATGCCAATTGGGTTAGTTTTGGGGAAAGAACACAGGCCCTGGGAACCTGATTGGCAGGGACCCAGGGCACATCAAGTCAAAATGCATCAGTAGTCTGGCAAAAAGTGGGGGGGTTACTGCAACGGAAACCCACTTTCCTACAAGTATTCCTCTGCAGTTTGATTGAGTAAGTTATTGTTCTGTACAGCTAAAGGCATTGGTTTGTGCATTAAAGTGTCCTTTTTGCATGGTTGCCCCCCACTTTTTGCCTGATGTTTGATGCTCCTTGACTAAGTGTGCCCTGTGTTCCTGCTAATCAGGTACCCAGGGCCTGTGTTCTTTCTCTAAAACTGTACCTCTACACCCCCCAATTGGCACCGCTCTGGCCACATGTAAGTCCCTTGTAAAAGGTACCATGGGTACCAAGGGCACTGTGACCAAGAAAGCCTTTAAAAGGACTGTAGCACATATTGTGCCACCCTTAGAGGCCCTGTACCTTAACACACACACTGCCCTTGCAAGCTGCATGTTTTGGTGCAGAGAAAAGTGAAGAGTCAACATGGCACACATACACAGGATATTCCCATCTGTCTCGGCTGCATGTGGCTTCCTGTGTGCACATGAAATGGCAGTGCCAGGGGCTCCACACGTTCTGGAAGGATGTGGCACTTCTGATTGGTAAGCACATAAAAGGGGGGACTACACTTACAATAAACAGCTACATTCTCAATATGCTTCTGAAGAGAAAAAAAACAAAATGTATAAAGTCCAAATTTTTCAAATAAGGTGCACTACTTGCCAAGAGACGCATAACCATACACTGGCCTAGCCCTAGGGCACATATGACCAACAGCTGGAGGGCGGGCTAAATAGAGTGGGTAACTGAGGGGCATATGTGAATCATTCAAAGCAATGTCAAACTAATTGATTACTTGGAAACATGGGGGTAGATGATCCTTGCAATTTCAGACCCACCAGGGACCAGACCCCTGTGAACTGCACTAAGGCATTCAAGAGACCTTGAGCAATAGCATGAACCCTACATAGATATATACCCGAATACGGGTGAGGAGAAGAAGAGGTGTGGGGGAGCAGGGAAAGGGCCACGATGCGGTCGGGGGGGGGGGGTTAAATATAATTCGAACACATTAGCGAGACAGTTGGCAGGGTAGGGCTTGAGGGAGGCAGTGGAACTCAAGGGGGCAAATTGTGTGAACAAACACAGGGAAAGTCTGATCAAGTTGTCAAAGTTTTCTAGTTATGATATGTTGACTAAATACAGGAGGATACAGTAAATGTATGGAATAACAGCATCCTAGGTGGGGTGGTCATCACAGTAATTACAATGTATGAGTCTCTGGGATTGATATATGGACCCTGTGATTTGCTACAGATCGACATACCTCTCCTGTTCTGATTGTATTCTTAAAAAATCAATAAAAACATTTTTTTTAAAGTAAAAATGTACCCTTTTCCTCCCCACATCCACACTCCTGTTGATAGAGAGGTATGGCCCAGATTGGCTACAGATGATTATGTAACTTGCAGTCACGTAACCATGATTCAAGCAGCACCAAGGACCTAAGACTTTAAGAGTCCTCTGCGTTCTTTTTTATTCCCCCCCTCCAAAGCGACGCTGATTCCTCTGACCAACCTGAGGCATACTTCACTTTTCTCCTTCCTTCCCCAGGGCCAGACAGGTATTTTATTCCACCGAGTATTTCCCTAGAGGGCTGGAGCTCTTGGGGCCAGTTTCGAACACCCAGGGCCGCTCTTTGTTGCTTCAAGGCAGAGCATGATAGTTTCAATAAATATTGTAAGCTTTCTTCGTGTCTCTCTTCTGTATATTATGGTCACGTATGGGTGTGAGAACGAAAGGTGATGACCTGTTACTGCGGCCCCTGAGAGGGTTCAGAGTGTTGTGTTCTGGGGTGCTAACTTACCAGTCACTGGAAGGTTAGGAGGGCTGGTAAAGCACTATGAGTTAGTCTGAATTTGGGCCCATAAGTACTGAGGTGGCATGGTGACTAAGTCCATACATACTGATGTTCTGTGATCCCAGGCATAGTTCTATTTCTAAGCAGAATCCATGCAACATGAAGCAATCTGTAAAGCAACAGAACACTGTACAAAAAACATGGTTGTAAGATCGGTGGTCAAAACAAGAGAGGGAGGGGAGAAAGAGAACAGGGAATATGAGAGCCCTGGAGGTCTTGGGACTTGAGATGGGTGGTCTATGGGAGATATAAGAGTGTAATGGAACACCTTGCGAAGATAAGTGCCTCGATGCAAATCTAAAGAATAAATGAACCTGAGACCCATTTATTATGCATCCACCTGAGGCAACACAAACAACGTGGCCCTAAGATCCTATGTCCCAGAATACCCCACTGCTGCAGAAAGGAGCCCCACTACACATGCTGTAGTCACCCATTTAATCAGCAAGCACAAGTAAACAGCATAGGTGATAGCAGGGGCACCTGTCTAGTGAAACCTGGGAATTCAGACGATAAGGAACCTAAAGAACAAATGGCACTACACTGTCCCTGAAGTGGCTCAGAATTACACACAGAACAGATTTTCAAAACAATGCAAAACACAGAGTAGCAACTAGATCAGCTGTACTCCCAGAATTACACAAGATAGTGTCACTGATAAATCTGACTGACTAATTGGCGTAAAATGGCTGGACATATATTCTTACCTGAACAATCTCATTGCTCCAGACACTGGTGTCCAGTTTCAGACTCTGCACTTTGGAGACGCTGGTGCCCAGTCCTCGGTGCTGACCTGCATACAGTAATATAGAAAAACCATCAGCTGTCATTCCACCTTTCTTAAAAGATTGTCAATACTGTAACTAAACGCAAAACATACCAACTAACCCAGTAATAAAGACATTAAATTGGGGCCGAGGCCTTGTTTGTCACTCATTCCTCATTACAAAACTGACCTGCACACTGCTTACAGATGACCACACAGAGGTTAATGGATGCCCAGTCGGGGTTACTGGATTTGCAGTCTGCACAGAACTTGTTAGCCTTGTTGGACCAAATCTTTTCAGCCACTTCGTAATCTGAGAGGGTCTCCGAGATGGAGTCAAGGAGAGTTTCCATCCAGTCCTTCTTCTCGCGTTCTGACTCAGCTGTAAAACTGAATGAAAAGAGATATTTGTCATGAGTGTCCAGCAAGGGGACATCACCTTTTGTGAATACCAGCATTTGGCTATATGTATAGTGGCCATGATTAAGCAGATGAAGATAGGCCAGATTAAGCATGCCTGATGTATACAATACACTTTTAGATTTGGTGTTAGTCAAGACCTTTTGATTTTACTAAAATTATATCTATGATATACTAACTTATAGGGGCTTTCAGTCAACCCTTTTCATCCATTGGTCTGTTGGTGTGCCATTCACATTTTTCTTCGACCCACTACAGCAAACAGCATAGGGCAGTTGGTCAGCCCATTTCAGCAACTGGCTAACTTCAATGATGAGTGATGGTATTCTACGCTTTAACAAGGAGCACACCCACACAAAACGTGGTTTCCTTCAGTGCTAGGAACTACTATTGCAATGTGTCCTTTTTGAGAAAATTGTTTTTGTTTTTGATTTTAGCTAGTTTTTGTCAAATTCATGAGGGCCTGGAAGTTCCCCCAACAATGAAGTTTTACAAAAGCATGACAAAACAAGCATCAACAAAGTCCAAAGGCTGGCAGCTAACCTCAGATCTATTGGCTTTGCCAATGCTTGTTAGGTTATAGTTTTATGCCATTTTGTAATTAAAATTGCGTATAATTAACATTATTTGTAAAGGACGATGTCAGGAGGTAGATGAGGGTTGCAAATGAATCAATAAAGTCGTCAGGCAGCAAAGCTATTGCTAAAAGTAGTTGTTTTCTTCTGTAGCACGAATTGAGACAACTGCACAAATGTTGTGCAGAGCAGCAAGTAGCACTTATGTACTGCTATTTATCTTGAGTTGGGTATAAATTGGGAGCAGTGCCATGAAGATGTCTCATCGTGTCTTGTAGTCTTTAAAGGCTAAGGAATGGCCAAAATAACCAGAGAGACTTTTTCTATAAATCCAGCGTAAAATCCTGGAAATTGCTCCTCTCAGAACCTGGCCTGTGGGATAGTGACGCGCAGTCCAGTCCACAGAGATCAGCAGGTTTCCATGAGGGCAGGGCTTGCTCGCCTCTGGCAGGTTGCCCTACGCGGAAAGCAAACCTCAGAGAAGGTATACGGAGACAGTGTACAAAATAAACCAATGATATTCTACAAGCCAACTAGAACGAGCATGTGAAAGCCTTCACACTAGAAGATGAATGAGAAAGAATGCTTTAAACAGCTTTAAAAGGCTGCGAGTCTTTACATCTTTCAGGTTTCATGCGCTGGCTAGAGGATACTGCTGTGCTGGCCCAGAGTGGCTCGTCCTACTGCCGCCAGTTGTGCAAACCAGGGAGGGGCTCAGGCATCGATTCAAATAACACAACATATTGTACATTAGCTCTCTGTAATCTCTTGTGCATGACTGTTTATTTTCTGAATGTATATAACATCTACGTATTTACTGTTATGGTATATCACCAATGCTTTTATGATAGTGTTGCTATTTATTAAATAACTGCTGCTATCAATTAAATTATATTAAAATCGCCTTGGTGTGCATGTGCCTGATATTTCTACATGGTCGTTCTCACATTCCCGCACTTAACTGACCATGTTTTGGTTGGTGTTAATTCCTGTCCTCACTTGTCCAAGACAAATTGGAATGAGCATTAAATGTGGGCAGGTGTGACACACTGTTTAAAATACCAGCAAAAAAGGGAAGACAGATAGCCGTGGTACTCATAGTACGGCCCGCGGGCCACCAGCGGCCCGGCAGGCCTTCATTGGCGGCCCACGGACTTAGCCTTGCCGTTTCTACGTTTCCAGTGAGGCCCGCAGTAAACACAGAAGATGACCGCAGGAGCATATGTAGTGAATACGTATTAACCCCTTGACGGCGATCGGAATTCCGCTCGTGTGCTGGACATTCCGATCGCGGGTGTGGTCGTGACGAGCTCAGCTCGTCATGCGCACAGCGCTACCGCGCAGCATGACGAGCTGAGCTCGTCACTAGCATCGAAGGGGTTAAATAGGTATTCACTAGGTATGCTCCTGCGGTCATCTTCTGTGTTTACTGCCGGCCTCTTTGACGTCAGGGCACCGTCGGAAAGCTTCCCAAAAGGCCCTTTAAAATTCAGCTGTAAGCACTTTCACAGCTGACTTTTAAAGGGCACATAGAGGCAGAGACGGATAGCGACAGAGAAAGAAAGAGCCAGTTAGAGACAGAAACAGATAGAGATAGAGACAGACAGACACAGATAGAGACAGAGACAGATGGAGACAGAGACAACAGATGGAGACAGAGACAACAGATAGAGACAGAGACAGACCCAGACAACAGATAGAGACAGAGAGAGACAGAGAGAGATATATATAGAGACAGAGACAGATAGAGACAGAGACAGAGATAGAGATAGATACAGATACAGAGACAGCTAGAGACAGAGACAGATAGAGACAGAGACAGATAGAGACAGACAGAGACAGAGATAGGGAAAGAGACAGAGAGCTAGAGAGAGAGATAGAGAGAGAGATAGAGCGAGATAGAGACAGAGATAGAGAGAGATAGAGAGAGATAGATAGAGAGAGATTTATTTATTTTATTTATTTATTTATAAAGTTTTGTATAGCGCGAACATGACCCCGAAGGGTATCAGAGCGCTTCACATTTCGGAACGGGAAGAACATAGTACGGGAAAATGGCAAAGGGGGAAACAGAGAATAACTTATTTAGCTAATACCATAGAGTCCCAAGATGAAAGCAAACATTACTTAATAGGGTATAACAGACAACCCTTAGCTTTACCGTTGATAGACCCAAAAGAATGTGGCCAGAGGGTCATTGAGAAAGCAGACGAGCCATGACCAATTAAGGCAAGAACTTGTTCATTACGATTGTTTTTACTTCATGTTTGAAGGCAGCCGTGGATGGGATTCTGCGGACGTCCGGTGGGAGAGAATTCCAGATCTTCCGTGCCGAACCAGAGAAGGCTCTAGACCTTGTTCTCTTTCTGCGAAAGGTCTGAGGTTTCAATAGGAGAGAATTTGCACTTCTTGATGGTCTGCCCCCTCCATATAGTTCTAGCTTTTGAACCAGGTACACAGGGGTTTTGAAATGGAGGGCTTTGTGCGTCATAACGGCAATCTTTAGCTGTATTCTTGCTTCATAGGGTAACCAGTTTAGAGATCTTAGGGCTGGGGATATGTGAGCATTTCTCTTTGTGCCCGTAATCAGTCTGGCAGCGGCATTCAAGGAGGCCCTGAGAGGGGTCAAGGTATATTTGGGGAGGCCACAGAGCGTAGTGCTACCATAATCTAGCCTTGACAGGACAAGTGCTTGAACCACCTGCTTGAAGTCTTCTTGTGGAAGGAATGGTTTTCGATTTCTAAGAATCCTCATTTGGTAGTTAGCACCCTTGCACATCTTACTAATATGATTCTTCATGTTTAAGTGCGAGTCCAGGGTGATTCCGAGAGATTTAGCTGAATTAATGATGAGAGGGGCACAGTTGAAGGCAGTGAGGTGTTTCATCCAGAGGTCAATCTTGGGGGTGTGATTCGGAGGAGATATAAGAAGGAATTCAGTTTTGGCGGTATTGAGCAAGAGGTGGTTCTCAGTTAGCCAATTTTGGGTGTTCGTCAGGGTAGAGTTGAGTGAAGTGAAGTCATCAGAAGAGGTGATCTTCAGATAAAGTTGCGTGTCGTCCGCATACATATGAAAAAGAATGTCATGGAATTTAGTGTATTCGCTAAGGGTTCCAGGAAAATATTAAAGAGTATGGGAGAAAGGGCAGACCCTTGAGGGACCCCCATGAAGACTGTAGAAGGCTGGGAAAGGGATTGATTCACCTTGACTCTTTGGGTTCTGTTGTGAAGAAAGGACGAGAACCATTGCAATACCAAGCCGGAAAGGCCCATCCTGTGTTCCAGAATGGCTAAGAGTTTGTCGTGATTAACTGTGTCGAATGAGGAAGAAAGGTCAAGGAGGATAAGGAGGCAAGATTCGTTTTGGTCCAGCATTTTTAAAATGTCATCCATAATGTGGGTTAGCGTGGTTTCAGTGCTGTGGCCACTCCGAAAACCGGATTGATGAAGATCCAGGAGATTGAAATTCTCAATGTGCATGCAAAGTTGCGATTGTACGCATTTTTCTAGGAGCTTAGCCAGAGTGGGGATGTTGGAGATGGGGCGAAAGTTGTTGAGATCAGTTCTGTCTGCATTAGGTTTTTTAAGAATGGGTGATACCTGAGCTGCTTTTAAACATTCGGGGATCTTGCCTTGTGATAAGGAGGCATTGACAATCTTTGTCCAAAGGGGGATGACAGTCTATAGGAACAATGGTCCCAGTAAACAATAAGTGAACACACAAAGTATATCAATCAAAGGCAATTATTCAAAAACACTTATTTTGGTTGACACAGTGTTATTTAATCACACTGGGCGTATATACGTTAATAGTATTATTCAATTGTTTTCAAAAGTGCCCCAAAAGCAGAGAGGGGAGACAGGGGGGTGACGTGTTTAAAGTGAGGATAGAAAGGTGAGTAGGAAGTGTAAATCACACACATATACTATTTACAAAAAACACACGGGCTTATATCTAAAACCCAACAAATTCGCAATATACCAAAACATTAAATAGCCATGATTTTTGACATTGACACAGTGATGGATCGCTGTTGATCAAACTGGCTAGAAATAAAAGATGTCGACGTTTCGACCCCTGGTTGGTAGGTTAATATATCCCTTACAGCGTGGTCTTCATCAGGACAGGGTCAAGGGGGAAGGGGCTGGTCCCATTGGAAAATCACTCCACAAATGTTGGAGGGATGGGTGTGGGCGCGTAGGCTCCAAAACAAGGCGGGAGCGAGAGCACTTGTATGCGAAAATGTACCGGAAAATCTGCCCGGCGCATCTGCTGGGCCTCTGAATGAATCCGGTTCTGGAGAATTCTGGGACTCGAGGGAAACAACTCTACTGTCTTCTGATCGTAATCTTAAATGTCTCAGTCTGTGTAATGAAGCGAAGCGTGGAAAACGTCTTCCTCTATGTTGGAAAGGGGGATGACGGCATCCTTAATTTCTTTGAAGACAGTCAGTGGCAACGGGTCGTTGAAGTGATTAGAAGGGTTGATACTACTCAGGGTTTTATAGATGTCGTTTTCACTGAGAGGAGTGAGAGTCCCAAGTGGCCTTGTTCTTGGTGCTAATATTAGGTGGATTTATCCTCTCCGAGAGAACAGGAGGATCCGCAAGCTCATATGATGGAAGAAGGGTCTTCTTAGATACGAGGTCAGCACTGATGAGTTTAGTTTTCTCCATAAAGAAAGCAGCCAGATCTTCGCATGAGGGAGAGTCCACTCCTGATTCAAAGTGGTTGGGTGCTTTCGCTGATTGTTGTTTGACAATTTCAAAAAGTTTCTTGGGGCGATTTGCGGCTTGAGTAAGTTGGGATCTGAAGTAATCGGCCTTAGCCATTTTGATTTTTTTATTATATGAGCTCCTGACCGATCTAAGGACTTTTAGGTGATCCAAGGAAGGTTTGGATCTCCAGACACGCTCTGCTGCCCTTAGGTTGCGGCATTCAGAGTTTAGGTTGCCGTTGAACCATGGCTTGGAGAATTTGGAGGAGGCATTTTTTTGTTGTAGAAGAGCTATGGAGTCCATGATACCAGAGACAGTGGAATAATAGAAGTCAGTGAGGTCAGAGAGAGAGATAGAGATAGATAGAGAGAGATAGAGCGAGATAGAGAGAGAGAGATAGATAGAGAGAGAAAGATAGATAGAGAGAGAGATAGAGATAGAGAGAGATAGAGAGAGATAGATGTGTGTATGCCGGATCTGGTGGCTCAGTGGACTAATGTGTCCGCTGCAGGGGCCTGTGTTCAACCTCATGGTCACAGTTTTTTTGTTTGCTCTAGCCCCGCCCCACCCCCCTCCCCCCCCACTGACCCCGCCCCCACCGGTGCGGCCCTCAGCCACAAACCACACTGTAAATTTGGCCCCCGAGAGAAAGTTTGTGAGTACCCATGCTCTAGCGGGATAGATTTGCCTTTTAGACAACAAAAACAAATTAATTATTATTGGACAAAAAAATTATTTATGTAATGCATTAATGTAGATTTTATATCTAAATACCTCCTTTAGTGATCTAAAAAAATACCTAAATATTTCTTATATATACAAAAACTATTTATTGGGTAAATGATTACTTCAGAAAAAATGCAAAAGTCTAAGACATAATAAGCCACATTATACTTGTATAAAATACATAGTTATATCATGGGATGGCCTACATTTCCAAGGAAGCTCCATCGAGAGATGGTCCACTTTGTCTTCAGCCATCAACTAAATGTATGTGCAAAGCATCCAACAAGGTTTGGATGGCAATCCGTAAGTTTATTTGTCTTTTCCAACCATCAGCGTGGACTTCTCACAGTATGCAGTTTATGCGCTTCAGCTTAACAGGTTATGGTCTCTTCAGAACAGCACAAGGGAGTATGAACCCGCTGGAGGAGCCAAGGGGAGTACTTATATCCTCAAGCAAGATGGTGCCATGATTTTACCAAAGGCTGCCTGAGTTAAAGCCATCAGGGACAGTCAACTGATGTGTTATGGACCCGATACCGAAAAACGGGCAGTTAGCAAATAAGCATCAACGGCCTGTGAGCTACTAAAAGGATCGAGGTCCACAACAGAGGTGATATGGGGTTCCTTTATTTCTTTATACACACGACATGTCAATTGTGCCAGGGTTCAAATAAGGATAATACTTCTTATCCTTCCGTGACGCTCCTTTTCCCAGGGTCCGGACGTCCTGTGGCTCCGTTTTTCCTGCCTTTTGGGTCCGGGCTTTATCTCGGTAGAAGAGAAACACAACCTGGGTAAGAGGCTCTATCTGAATGCCTCCACCGGGGACAGGGAGTGAGGGTTCACCCAGTGCTACGGGAAGAGTATGGAGGTGTGGTTGTGAGGGGAGGGTGGTCGGAAAGGCAGGGGTTTTACGATGCAGCTTGCCCACTACTGCCGACTTTCTCCCTCCTCCCAGCTCCTCCAGGAGCGTGGCCGGGCGAAGCGTGGGGTCGTTGGCCTCCTGGCTCTCCTGACGTCCCTGGATGCTCGTGGAATAAGCCAGCAGCGGAGTATCCTCGTCTATCGTCTCCGTCTCTCCTTCCGAAATCCCGGGATCGGCGTCTTCCCGAGTTCGATGACGGGCTTTCCTTTTCTATGATTGGCGGGGAGCCAATGACGTATGGCCCGGGGGCGGGGTCCTCTGACGAGTGTTCCCAATTAAAGGAACCTCGTCTGGATAAGGAAGAATGTAACCCCTGCAGGGGACTTCGATACTCAGTCCAGTCCGGGGATTCCTCTGGCTGTGAAGAGAGGAGAGGATCCCCGCTATAAGGAACACGCCACCATTCCAAAGAGTCATCTGATCCTACACTTGGGAAAGGGGAATCGTGACACACCCCACCCCTAAGATTCTACCGATCGGGGAGAGGAAATATGTGAGATAGAAAGTCAGCGTTCCCATTCTCGGCCCCCCCTACGGTGTCGTACTTCAAAAACATAGGGCTGCAGGGAAAGGAACCACCGGAGGACGCAGGGATTATGTCCCTTGTTCCAACTCATTCATTGGAGAGGAGCAAGATCGGTGTATAGGGTAAAACGACTCCCCTCCAAATAATAATGGAGCTTGTCAACGGCCCACTTTATGGCGAGACACTCTTTCTCTATAGTAGGGTAACGCCTCTCGCGGGGAAACAGCTTTCTACTAATGAAAAGGATTGGATGCTCAGTGCCCTCAAGGGAGAGTTGTGATAGGACCGCCCCCAACCCACAGTCAGAGGCATCGGTGTGAAGGATGAATGGTTTAGTGAAATCAGGGGATGATAAAACCGGACTGGTGGTTATAGCCCTTTTTAGGTGAAGGAAGGGGTTTGTCACGGACTCAGAGGGGTTTAACAGATCCTTTGATTTGGCCTCTTTCTTTAGGAGATCAGAGAGAGGAATATTGGGGTATGAATCTTCTATAATACCCCAACAATCCCAAAAAAGCTCTGACTTCTCTCTTCGTGGAGGGAAAAGGCGTGTCCATGATAGCCCTCACCTTCTCTTTCTGTGGCTCTATTACCCCATTCCCTAAGACATAGTCTAGGTACTTGACCTTGTTGAACCCCATCCTGGATTTTTTTGAGTTCACGTGTAGTCCAGCACACTGCAGGGCCTGGAAGATATCTTGGGAATGTCTTAAATGGTCCTCCCAGCTAGAGCTAAAAATAACAATATCGTCTAGATAGGCTGACGAGAAGCTCTGGTAGTCACGGAGTACGGTGTTCATTAACCTTTGAAAGGTGGCGGGTGCTCCGTGAAGACCAAACGGGAGGACGGTGAATTCGTATATAAACCATCAGGAGTGACAAAGGCGGTCTTCTCTTGATCCTTCTCCCGAAGGAGGACATGCCAGTACCCTTTTCTGAGGTCTAGCGTTGTTATGTACTGGGCGTCTCCCAATTTTTCGAGTAGTTCATTAATTCTCGGTAAGGGATATGAATCGAACTTGGAGATGGAGTTCACAGCCCTAAAGTCAATGCAGAATCTGATAGAGCAGTCTGGTTTGGGGACCAGGACAATGGGGGATGACCACTCACTCCTGGAAGGACGGATAACTCCCATCTCCAACATAACCTGGACTTCGTCCCTGACTGCTTGTCTCCTGGCGTCCGGAATGCGGTAGGGCTGTTGTTTAACGACCTTGCCAGGGTTCGTCTCAATGATGTGCTCAATGAGGGATGTTTTCCCTGGTTTGTCAGAGAACAAAGAAGAGAAAGGGCGCAACATCGCACCCAAAGACCGTTGTTGCTCGAGGGTTAGGGAGTCATTTACCACTAGTTGGGGCAGAGTACATCTGGCTTCTACCGGCGTTGGCAACACAAGATGGGCTGTTTTAGGAATCAGACCCAACCATTTTTTTAGCAGGCTGATGTGATACGATTGCACCTTAGAGGGCTTCACCTGCACCTTATATGTGGTTTTGCCTACTGTATCCACAACTTTATAAGGGCTCATCCACTCTGCCTTAAGCTTACTTGTGGAGGACAGGAGCAAGACCAAGACCCAATCGTTGATAGCTAGACGTCATTTCTTTCCTTTATCGTAGTGATACTTCTGTCTTCCTCGGTTTTTTTCTAAATTGGAATAAGCGAGATCCCGAAGTTTGCCTATTCGAGATTTGAGATTTTGAGTGTATTCGAGAAAACCCCGGGTCTTGTATTCCTCTTCCTTTTCCCATGCCTCCTTCGTCATTTCCAGGAACGATCTGGGCTGTCTCCCGTATAACAGTTCGAAGGAGGGACAGCCTAGACTACTCTGCACTCGGCTACGTATAACGTAAAGGGCGAGGGGAAGGAGTTGATCCCAATCCTTCCCTTCACTCCTAAGCATTTTTTTTAGGGTCAGCTTTAAAGTGCCATTATATTTTTCCACCAGTCCGTCGGTTTGCGGGTGGTAAACCGACGTTTTGATATGGCCGATGTTTAGGGCCCGACACACCTCCTTCATCAAACGAGAGACAAAAGGGGTGCCCTGGTCCATCAGAATCTCCCTGGGAAAGCCTACCCTGGAGAAGAGCTCAATGAGTTTCTCCGTGATATTTTTGGTGGTAGGGGCTCTCAAGGGAAAGGCCTCAGGGTAGCGAGTGGAATAATCCACGATTACCAGGGCGTTCAGATGCCCTTTTTTTGTTTTAGGCAAAGGACCTATCAAATCCATCCCTACTCGCTCAAACGGGTTGTCGACAACCGGGAGCGGCTATAGGGGAACTGGGGGAGGTCGGTGTGGGTTTCTCTTCTGCCAGACCTCACATTCCTGACAGTGTTTCTTTATGTCCCCATACACCCCGGGCCAGTAAAAATGCCTCAATACACTCTGTGTTGTTTTTTCTGCCCCTGTGTGCCCCGCTGTGAGGTGTGAGTGGGCGAAAAAGAGAACCTGCTCTCTAAAGGCCAGGGGTACCAGTAACTGAGGGGAAGCGTCCGAGGTTCCTTTCCGGTACAAAAGCCCATTGTCTACACAAAACCGGGGTTAAGTCAAGGTTGTAGTGGTACCAGGGGTTTGTGCTACCTGCCAGGCGTTTTGTAGCGTGGGGTCATTGGTTTGGGCGTACCTGAAATTCCTGTCTAGGAGCCAGGCTTCTGGGGTGATAAGGGCTGTATGTGGTCTCCCGGGGCCACCCCCTTTTCCTTGTTGCTCTGGAACTGTAGGGTGGTCAAGAACATCCCTAAGAACCCGGGGTTATCAGTCCCTATTATTAAGTCCTCTGGGAGGTCACCCAACACCCCCACCCGGACGCTAGAGGGGGACCCATGGACGGGGTTGAGGGACACCTCTGCTACAGGATAGGGCTTAACATCGCCGTGCACACACCGTATGTGTACCAGGGCCTCGGGTATGATCTGGCTAGAGTCAATCAGGTCTCTCTGGACGATGGACTGCCGGCATCCAGAGTCCAACAAAGCCATGACCCATTGTCTGTTTACTTGCACACTTACGTAAAAGGCACTCCCCAACTCAGCGGTGTACAGGATGGACCTCGGGACATAGCCGACATCCATTGGCTCTTCTTGAGGTTTTTTGTGGGGACACAGACGGGCAATGTGGCCCCATTCACCACAATCAAAACACTGGGGACCCCGGTGTACAGGTACATCAGTTTTATAGGGTCGGAGTCTCAGAGGTTCCGAGGTAGGTTTATTAAGGTTCTTCTTTTCATGCTTCCCTTGCATAGGGCAGCCAGGTTTCTCTGTTTCCCAAAGAGGTACACGAGGCTGGGCGCGGGAGAACGTTGTAGCCATTTCAACCGCCTGTTCCGTAGTGAGGTGAGTGTGCTGTCTAAGCCATCGTTGCGTACTGTATGGAAGAGCCTCTAGGTATTGTTCTAAATATATGAGGTCCATGATGTCCTCTTTGCTGTTCTCTAGGGGCTTTAGCCATTTGTCTGCCGCAGCCTTAAGGCGGAAAAAAAGGGTTTTGGGGTTTTCCCCTGGGGCTCCTTTTTCTCTGCGGAAGCGCACCCGGTAGGCTTCAGCATCCATCCCCAAATGATCCAGGATGATGGACTTAATGTCGGCATACGGGGAGTTACCCGTAGAATTAGCCACCTGGTAGGCTGCTTGTGCCTTGCCAGTGAGGAGAGGCGCCAAAAAAAAAGACTATTTCTCGATGGGCCAACGGCAGGCCTTTGCTGCTCGTTCGAAGTTGAGGAGGAAAGCGTCTGGATCCTCCGCGGCCATATATTTCTGAAGGAATATCCCAGGTGGGACTTGAGGGCTGCTTTTTGCCTCCCGCATTCTGGAGGTCACTTGCACTTGAACCTCCGTGACTTTCTGGAGCCCTTCCAATTGTGCTGCCATGGTGTTCTTGAATAAGTCCCGGTCGGCCTGCGCCGAGGACATCTGGCGCTCTACGGCCCATTCCAATTTCTCCTGTTGCCTCACGAGAAGTTGAATCAGGGCGTCCATTATTCCTGCACTAACGGACAATCTGCCCGCCTTCTCCACCACTTGTGAGCTACTAAAAGGATTGAGGTCCACAACAGAGGTGATATGGGGTTCCTTTATTTCTTTAGACACATGACGTGTCAATTGTGCCAGGGTTCAGATAAGGATAATACTTCTTATCCTTCCGTGACGCTCCTTTTCCCAGGGTCCAGATGTCCTGTGGCTCAGTTTTTCCTGCCTTCTGGGTCCTGGGTTTCCTCGGTAGAAGAGAAACACAACCTGGGTAAGAGGCTCTATCTGAATGCCTCCACCGGGGACAGGGAGTGAGGGTTCACCCAGTGCTACGGGAAGAGTATGGAGGTGTGGTTGTGAGGGGAGGGTGGTCGGAAAGGCAGGGGTTTTACGATGCAGCTTGCCCACTACTGCCTACTTTCTCCCTCCTCCCAGCCCACCCCGAGAGCCGTGCACGTACCTGGGTGAGCCACGCTCCACCAGGAGCGTGGCCGGGCGAAGCGTGGGGTCGTTGGCCTCCTGGCTCTCCTGACGTCCCTGGATGCTCGTCCCTCATGGAAGAAGCCAGCAGCGGAGTATCCTCGTCTATCGTCTCTCCTTCCGAAATCCCGGGATCGGCGTCTTCAAAACGACGGTGTCTTCCGGAGTCCGTTTTTTCTCCTCTCGATGACGGGCTTTCCTTTTCTATGATTGGCGGGGAGCCAATGACGTATGGCCCGGGGGCGGGGTCCTCTGGCGAGTGTTCCCAATTAAAGGAACCTCGTCTGGATAAGGAAGAATGTAACCCCTGCAGGGGACTCCGATACTCAGTCCAGTCCGGGGATTTCTCTGGCTGTGAAGAGAGGAGAGGATCCCCGCTGTAAGGAACACGCCACCATTCCAAAGAGTCATCTGATCCTACACTTCGTACGGGGGAATCGTGACACGGCCATAGGAAATATGTGCGGCCTGCATTAAGATAAGTATGATGTGTTGCCCCCTTTTTAGGTCGAGCCTAGCGGCAGCGCGCATGCACTGCTCACTCTGCGAGTCTGCTGTAGTAGAGTATGGGAGAGAAGCCGCGCCCACTGTCCTCCCATATTTTTCATTGGCTTGTCTCATTGTCTTTCGTAAATGCTGCCTTCGGATTCGTTAATAGGCTTGTTAGTCGACCTCCTTAGTACGGCCTTGTCTTCATTTGTACCCTCCCATGGCAACTGGCCCTTTTACTTCAGTTGTTACACGAGACCTGTTATTTAGTCTGTAAGCACTATTTACTTTATTGAGGCCGGACATACGCTGCTTCAGCTGAAACCGCTTGTGTTTTTTTAAGCAGCACGGCCGCCCCGTAAAACAGGCGCCTGCTTTCAATCACTGTAACCCGGCATTATCTTGTGTCTGTTTCAACTCCCCCCCCAAGTAAAATGGATTTAGAAATGATTAGCGAATTAAGTCATGTGAATCCCAGGTAGCACATAATTGTGTGCTAATGGACTGAAGCTTACAACAGCACATCTGTGTTACATGTCATCTGTACTAAAGCAACCTGACGGGTTGTTTTCAAAAGTCTAGTTTAATAACAACACCACCACCACCAATACCCCCACCACCAATACCACCAATACAACCACCACCACCACCAATACCACCACCAGTACCACAACTACCACCAATACCACCACCACCATAAATACCACCACCACCATCAATACCACCACCTCCACCACCAATACCACCACCACCAATAACACCACCCTACCAATACCACCACACTACCAATACCACCACCAGCAATACCAATACCACCACCACCAATACCACCACCACCAATCCAATACCTCCACCACCAATACCAATACCACCGCCAATACCAATACCAATACCACCACCAATACCACCACCAACACCACCAATACCACCACTAATACCACTACCACCACCGAAATCCACCACCAATACCACAACCACCAGTATTAGCACCAATACCATCACCAATACCACCACCACAATCAATACCACCACCATCAATACCACCACCACCAATACCACCACGACCACCACCAATACCACCACCAATACCACCACCACCACCAATACAAACACCACCAATACCACCACCACCAATACCACCACCACCAATACCAATACAAACACCACCAATACCACCACCACCAATACCACCGCCAATACCAATACCACCACCACCAATACCACTACCACCACTAAAACCACCA
Organism: Calotriton arnoldi; assembly: GCA_963921515.1. NCBI lineage: Eukaryota > Metazoa > Chordata > Amphibia > Caudata > Salamandridae > Calotriton > Calotriton arnoldi. Next base: position 1,141,040 of record CAWUFW010001895.1, read on the forward strand.
CCAATACCACCACCACCAATACCACCACTACCACCAATACCACCACCACCAATACCAATACCACCACCACCAATACCACCAATACCACCACCAATACCACCAATACCACCACCCCAATACCACCACCCCAAAACCACCACCAATACCACCGCCAATACCAATACCACCACCACCAATTCAATACCACCATCACCAATACCAATACCACCGCCAATACCACCACCAATACCACCACCACCAATCCAATACCATCACCAATACCAATACCACCACCAATACCACGAATACCACCACCACCAATACCACCACCACCACCATCAATCAATCAATCACGGCATTTATAGAGCGCGCTACTCACCCGGGAGGGTCTCAAGGCGCTGGGGGAGGGGGTAAGTTACTGCTCGAACAGCCAGGTCTTGAGCTGCTTCCTGAAGGCGAGATGGTCCTGGGTTCGCCGAAGGTGAGTGGGGAGGGAGTTCCAGGTCTTGGCCGCCAGGTAGGAGAAGGATCTTCTCCGGCGGTGGTTCTGGCGGATGCGTGGTACGGTGGCGAGGGCGTGGCTGGTTGATCGTAGCTGGCGTGTGGGCGTGTAGAAGGACATGCGGTCGTTGAGGTACTTTGGGCCCAGGTCGTGGAGGGCCTTGTGTGCGTGGGTGAGGAGTCTGAACGTGATTCTCTTGCTGACGGGGAGCCAGTGCAGGTCTTTCAGGTGTACGGTGATGTGGCTGTGTCGGGGGATGTCCAGGATGAGTCGTGCGGAGGCGTTCTGGATGCGCTGGAGTCTCTTTTGAAGTTTGGCTGTGGTTCCGGCGTAGAGGGTGTTCCCATAGTCCAGTCGGCTGGTGACGAGTGCCTGGGTGACGGTCTTCCTGGTTTCAGTGGGGATCCATCTGAAGATCTTGCGGAGCATGCGCAGGGTGTTGAAGCATGAAGATGAGACGGCGTTGACTTGTTTGGTCATTGATAGGGAGGAGTCCAGGATGAAGCCCAGGTTGCGTGCGTGGTCCGTTGGCTTGGGTGCGGTGCCCAGGGGCCGGGGGCCACCAGGAGTCGTCCCAGGCGGAGGGTGATGAGCCCAGGATGAGGACTTCCGTCTTGTCTGAGTTCAGTTTAAGGCGGCTGTTCCTCATCCAGTCGGCGACGTCTCTCATCCCGTCGTGCAGGTTGGCTCTGGCGGTAGTGGGGTCGTTGGTGAGGGAGAGGATCAGCTGGGTGTCGTCGGCGTAGGAGATGATGTTGAGGTTGTGTCGGCGTGCGATGGCTGCGAGGGGGCTCATGTAGACGTTGAAGAGGGTCGGGCTGAGTGAGGATCCTTGTGGAACGCCGCAGATGACTTCGGTGGCTTCGGATCTGAACGGGGAGAGGCGGACTCTCTGGGTTCTTCCGGCGAGGAACGAGATGATCCATTCCAGTGCTTTCTCTCGGATTCCGATGTTGCTGAGGCGCTTCACTAGGGTGCGGTGGCAGACGGTGTCGAACGCCGCGGAGAGGTCCAGGAGGATGAGGGCAGCTGTTTCCCCGTTGTCGGTTAGGGTTCTGATGTCGTCGGTGGCTGCGATAAGGGCGGTCTCGGTGCTGTGGTTGGCCCGAAACCCGGACTGCGAGGGGTCGAGGGATCCATTCGTCTCGAGGAAGGCGGCAAGCTGTCTGTTGACGGTCTTCTCGATGACTTTGGCCGGAAACGGAAGGAGCGAGATGGGGCGGTAGTTCTTGAGGTCGGTGGGGTCCGCCGTTGGTTTCTTCAGGAGGGCGGTAAGCTCGGCGTGCTTCCAGCTCTCCGGGAAGGTGGCGGTGCGGAAGGAGGAGTTGATGATGTCCCGGAGATGGGGTGCGATGGTGGCGTCGGCTTTGTTGAAGACGTGGTGTGGGCAGGGGTCGGTTGGTGATCCGGAGTGGATGGAGTTCATCGTGCGGGTGGTGTCTTCGGTGTTGATCGGGGTCCAGTTGCAGAGGGTGGTGGTGGCGGGCATTGGTTCGGCGGTAGGGTGCGTTGTTTGTGCGTTGAAGCTGTTGTGTATGTCGGTGATCTTGCGGTGGAAGACCGCGGAGAGTGAGTTGCAGAGGTCTTGCGAGGGGGTGATGTCGTTGTTTCCGGCGCTGGGGTTGGAGAACTCCAACCCCAGCACACTAATACCACCACCACCAATACCACCACCAATACCACCACCACTACCACCACCACCACTACCATGACCAATACCACCACCACCATCAATACCACCACCAATACCACCACCACCTATACCACCAATAACACCACCACTACCACCACCACTACCACCACCAATACCGCCACCACCAATACCACCACCACCAATACCACCACCACCAATACCAATACCACCAATAAAACCACCACCAATACCACCACCTCCAATACCACCACCAATACTATTACCACCACCACCACCAATACCACCACCTCCAATACCACCACCAATACTATTACCACCACCACCAGCAATACCACCAATAATACCACCACCACCAATACCACCACCACCACCACCAATACCACCACCACCCATACCACCACCTCCAATACCACCACCAATACCGCCACCAATACTACCACCAATACCATCACCAATATCACCACCACCAATACCACCATTACCACCACCACCAATACTACCACCACCAATACAACCACCACCACCACTACCACCACCACTACTACCACCACCAATACCACCACCACCACCACCAATACCACCAATACCACCACCTATACCTCCACCACCACCAATACCACCACCGCCAATACCACCACCAATACCACTGCCAATACCACCACCTCCAATACCACCACCAATACCATTACCACCACCAATACCACCACTAATACCGCCAACACCACCACCACCAATACTACCACCAACACCACCAATACCACCTCCAATACCACCACCACCAATGCCACTATCAATACCACCACCAATACCACCAATATCACCACCACCAATACCACCACCACCATTACCACCACCAATACAACCACCACTACCACCACTACCACTACCACCACCAATACCACCACCACCAATAACACCACCACAAATACCACCACCACCAATACCACCAATACCACCACCAATACTACCACCACCAATACCACCACCACCACCAATACCACCACCACCAATACCACCACCACCCTCAATACCACCCCGACCACCAATACCAATACCACCACAAATACCATCACACCACCAATACCACCACCACCAATACCTCCACCAATGCCACCACCAATACACCACCACCACAAATACCACCAATACCACCACCACCAATACCAGTACCACCACCACCACCAATACCAGTACCACCACCACCACAAATACCACAACCAATACCAATACCACCACCACCAATACCACCACCACCAATACCAGTGCCACCACACCAATACCAATACCACCACCACCAATACCACCACCACCAATACCAATACCGCCACCACCAATACCACCACCACCAATACCACCAATACCAATACCACCAACACCAATACCAGCGCCTCTCGCTCACTAGTAATAGCAGGGGCACTGTACGAGGCCGGAGCTGCAGCCGAGACCATCCCTCCCTCCCTCCATGCCTGCCATAAAGCACAGCCTGCCCTGCACCCGGAGGTGAAGCCAGGGCCCTACTACAGCTGGAGTGTTTTTTATTAGGCCAAAGATAGCAATGACATTACGCAATGCCACACTGCACACTCAAATCACGGAGAGGGCAGGAAATAGCCCCCCCTCCCACTCTTCCTCCTGAGCCGCGACAGTGTAATCACAGAGCGAAAGGTGTTGGAGCGCTTTGTTAGTGTTTATAGCTCGGATCATATGTAACTCTCACTTCACACTTTGTGTCTGTGTAATTTACAACACTTACACATCTTCTTCACTGCACTATTTATCACTACTTTGAAGACGCAGGCCAGTCTCTTCCTCTGATATTTACAATCTAACAAGAGGTCGAGAAGGCCCTTTATTGCAATGCAATAGGTCTAACATTTGCGAGAGTTTAAGCTATTAGTATTGTAAATGACAATGCCTTTTATTTATGTTTTAAAACCCAAAACATATATAAAAGGCATTGTCATTTACAATGCCAATAGCTCAAACACGCGTGAATGCGAGACCTATTGCATTGCAAATGCTTTTTTGAGTTTGCTCTTGGGGACTCTTTCTATTGCTCGCTTTTAAATGAGCTCATTTACCTAGTGATGTAGCTGGTGTAGCTCTTCTCTGGAGTGTGCTTTCTTCATTGCTGGCATCAAAAATTACTTTTTGAGAAGTTCGATGTAGTGCTCATGTTTTATTATGTTCAGTATCCACTTGTTGGAGGTGACTGACCCCCCCCATTCCTGGAGGAATCCTCCTATCCTGCCCCTACTGGTGTTATGTGCTATGGGTGAGTGTGATGAAAGTCACTTGGCTGCAGGTCCCAAACCTTTCACGACTTGTCCTCTTGCCTGCCAATCCCACGAAAGCGTGGCATGGAGGATACTGCCACTGAGATGGTGCCCCATGCGGCGTTGATGGCTGATTGAAGCCTGGTTGTTGTGCTTTCTGTATTGAAAATGCGTTTTGCTTGGCCTCCTGATTGATGTGCCCCCCCCCTCCTGTTTGACGCCCCCCCCATACTGGAACATCCTCGATTGCCCTCCTTAATTTGTAGAAAGGCCTTTTCCATTGCCAGGCCAAAGAGGGCGTCACCTGCAAAGGGCATGTTAGTGAACAAAGCTTGTACCTCTGGCTTGGACACCGAGATTCTTAGCCAGGAGTGCCTTCTCACAGTTGTTCCCCTGCACATTTGCCTGCTGGCTGTATCTGCTGTGTCAAGGGCTGACTTCGGCAGGTGTTGGTGATGGTTTTCTGCCCCTGCTCTCTTTTTGTACTCCTCCCAAAGATGTTGCATAATGTGTTCTATTTTCTCCCACTAATAGTGGGCATAGCTGTTCAAAAGTGCATTGAATTTGGTGATTCTCCATTGTTTGGTTGCTACTCTCTCCATCTTCCTGCCCGCCATCTCCATCCACCTACTTTCTTTATCTGGTGGAGCCTATTTGATGTGGGGACATTTCCTCTCTTCCTGGCTGTGATGACAATGATGGAGTCTACAGCTGCATTTCCTTTAAAGAAGATATGGTTCTGTGAGAGGTGTCTGTCTCTTTTCTCAAACTGTGCTTTCACTGCCTTTGAAGTAGCTGGCTCTTAAACGACCAACCTCCTTTGGTGGAGAATGCTTGGCAGTATCGGTATGTAGATGTTCCATATTTGAGTGTTTAGAGCAGGACACACAGTTCGGCCTGTTCCTCTTGGAGGTGCCCCCATAGGTGTCTGCCGCCCTTTTTACAAGCGTGTTTTAGACTGCCAAGTCGTCTGGTGGCGAAGGCCTCGAAGGATATGTATCCACATTTCCTCTGTGAAGTCGGTGTTGAGATCTTGCCAGTCTTCCTCCTGGGGTTCTTGTTCTTCACGGGTGGTGATGTCTCCTTCATCTTCAAAGTCGAAGAGCTATTCCTTATCCTCTTTATGAGGCGTTGTGGGCAGGCTCGATGTCCATCTGTTCATCCTCGACATTTTTTGGCACTGATGGTCATGATAGGATCGAAAACCCCTTTAAGTTGTCGAAGTCTTTCTTCCTCTGGGGGAGTGCCGCCTTTTCAGCTTCAAGTCAATGCTTCTTGCATTTGCCTTGAGCACTTGTTGCTTGGTGTCGGATGGCGCTTTCTTTTTGGGGTCAGCAGTTCTTTGCCCTTCAGATCTTTTTCCTTGCCCCTTTCTGGAATACCTCCCGGCGTTGGTGAATCCCCGAAGTTTTGCCCTCATCTGTGTCCCTGGGTTTGGCCGTGTGTGGCTCTTTTGGCTTCTGTCACCCTTCGACTCTCAAGTGCTTCGATGTCAAGGCGGCTTTACTGTGCTTCAAATCTGGATCTTTTAGCTGTGCTATTACCTTATGCCTCTTCTTCAGGTTGGCTTCTATCAACGTTTTCCTCCCGCCCTCCAATCTCATCGCTCACTTCTTCTTTGGTGTCCAACACCCTTCCTCAGCTTTGCTTCTTCGATGTTCTCTTGTTTGTCACTGGACAGGCAGAGGACCCTGAGAGAGGGTTGATTCTTTTACGCCTAGAATATGGCGTAATGTGCCCAACGCTATTTTTCTCTCACCTTCAGAGTTTTCCATTACAGTGCTGGCATCACATCCCTCGCCACGTTGTTCCTCTGTACAGCAGAGGTTGCAAATCTCATGGGGATCTTTCAGCATAAACTTATGGTGGCGCTAGAAGCAAAATTTAAAAGGGCTATTCTCCATTTCCACTTGTGGCCCCCCCTCTGTGCATTCTAGGACTATGTGTTCTTGGTTCTTCGAGACCCATAAAGTTTGTAGCGATTCCTTCAGAGCTCTTCTTGCATTGAGACCCAGCGGCAGAAAAAAATTATATGAAGATGTGACCATGCACAGGAACTTCTGAGATGCATGTCTGATTTCACAGGGGAAAGGACAAAACACTAAATGGTGGTCGCCAACAACATTCATAAAAAAAGAAATAAGAGAAAGAAAAGTTTGAATTTCAGACCCCCAACCATTAGATGGAGGAATAATGGACAGCATGTGAACCCAGAAAAGATTCATGCTCCAAAACCAATGATAACTCACCGGACAAACATCAAAATTCACACAAAAAATGTAATGTTTTCATATTGACTGTTTCTGTAGTCAGCACAATGCTACTTGACCCATGACCCCTATTTTCAGTAGAAAAGTAATTTCTTTACCACTGTACATCTGAACGCAATAGTGGAAAAGCAATCTAAGCCGATCTAAAGCTATTGCAGTCGCATAGACCTTGTGGAGCAACAAGGGCCCAATTACACATAGGGCGCACTCTCACTGGTTGTGACACCCTAATTTAAGGTGCGCCGGGCACAAACAGGGAAAGTGCACCCTATTACATTGAATATGCTGCCCCCAGGGCAGCTGCAAAGTCATGCTGCCCTAGGGGCAGCGCATTCAAGTGAAAAACGGAGCAGCTTTGAAGCAAGCAGTCATGTTTCACTGCGCAGGCGGAAAACCGCCTGCACTTTTAAGAGGGGAGAGAGATCCCCTAACAGGCGGGTGCAGTGAGTGACTGCACCTGTTTGCAAGGGGATGCCTGGGGGGTCAATAAGACCCCTATCCCCCCTCCAGAGGGCTGCCATCAGGAAGCGCACTGACAGCGCGCCACCATTTAGGTGGCGCACTGTCAGTGCACCTCCTGACAGCTTCTTTACCTCTGTGCCCGCGTCTATAATACAGCAAGGGGATAGAGGCAAAGGGATTCCTTCATTTGCATGGAGAACACCCTCTGGTGATAGTGCTGGCACCATATGTGCGCCAGCCCTATCTGTATTACAGAGCGCCGCCCAAGCGTCTGCGGCCCTTTCTGTAATACCAAAGTCTATAGGCACTTTCCATATTACAGCCCCAGGTAGTGTCATTGTGTAGTAGTCTTATTACAGATATACCCCATGAAAAGCTCACTTTTTTAAGACTGGCAAAAAACTATGAAATCTTCTGGGCCAGCCACAATATAGCAGATGCACCAGGGTATGCAACTCTATAACAGTGCATGCGGAAAAAATGAGAGCATAGGAAATATTTGTATCTGTATTTTGGACTCTTTTTCTTGATACATACGTAAAGATCTTCTGAGGTGTGATGAGTTCGAAGCTTTTATTCTTTGCATCACGGATGGTGGAACCTTGCATGTCAATCACACATATTCCGATGCCCATTTTGAAGAACTGACAGCAAAAACAAAAATTACAGAAATATCACCTACTGACACAGGAATCTTTACCCAAAGAATATCTTTAAGAGAAATGGGTGGTTTCTGCTAAGATTAAAGAGTGTAGCCTTTGTTAATTTTGCATCTCACTTGTCTATCGCACCTGCTCATTTTTGTACAGCCACACCTCTTCCCTTGTCAAAACGGTGAAGACTTTGGATTTGTAACCTTTCAGCTCCAGGAAACCAGACTTCTGAAAGTTGGCAGAGGAGCCATACCGCGGCCTTGGGAAGATCATGCGATGCTCTTTCACCTTGTTCTGTAGCATAGTACACCACTCCGTCTTCAGCGCTGCACAGAGGAGAAAGAGGCAAAGTTCAAGAAGAAAATAGATAATGGAGAGAGCGAGAGTGAGAAAAACATGGTATTAGGGGCAGCAGATAGGGAGAAAGAGAGAAACAGGAGAGGGAGAAATCATTGAGTGGAGTACGAATACAAGAGAATGTTAATGCAGAGTATATTACTTTCTTGCAAATATCTGACCTATGTTCTCTAAATAGCTACCAATCTGCACCAGAGAATTGTTTCCTGCTCAGTCACAAGTGACAGTGTGTATCGATTCTGGTTACTTAGAGAATACTTAGAGAACATTAGCTATTTTCCTTTTTTACTCACTCCCGCCTGATTGTTCACTTACATAGTTGTGTATTTACTTTGATATTTGTACCTGAACTTCCTCATTTACCAAACAGATCTTTAATATTATAACAAACATGTTAAAGATAGTAAATTAAAAAATCTATGAATATATGAATGTAAAAGAGCCACCTACAAGATTATTGTATACACCTATTTTGTAAAGTATTAACTCACCATCAAAGTGGTCTCTCTGTGCTTATTACATTTGTTTGCGGTTATCCAACTCAATAGTGCTCACGTTATCAATCTATCAAAATATCAAATAAGCAGTCCTTTTTCACTAATATTTTTTTTTCTTTCTAGAATCACTTTATTATATGCGACTGTAGTAAAATCAAATATTTGTAATGGGTTGTGAAAGGCTAGCACAAAATATTTGGATAAGAATTATTGCAAATAGATGAAAATAGATGTAGGGGACTAAGTAAAAACAAAAAAATACATAAAAACTGAAACTAGACAATATTGTTCCAATAACAGGAAGAACATCTTTGCTAGACATTCATCATCTAGCTCTTTTAATTGGGTGTTTTGGAAGCAAAGAATGGTAAAGTTTAAGGAAGAAATTGCACTGTATGCTGATAACTTGACTCCAAATTGTCATTTATTAAGACAAGAGACCAAGGGGCTAAATCCACGCATTGAAATAAAATCTCATTAGCCCTTTGTGGACTCTGACTAGCGTCAGAAGGTCAGAGATCCTACACCTGCGGACAGACCTCAACGAGGAGTGACTTTGGTTCGGGAGAGGTGGTGGTGTGGTCATCTGATCCCGCATCAGCAAAAGACTAGAAGGCAGCTCGTCTCACATGAACCTTGTCTCTCTCAGAGAAGTCCTTGCACCTGTCACAGGTGCAGAATTTTCCATGTTCTTCATCCAAAACCACAAGGAGGTATTCCAGGTTTCCATTTGGCAAAGGGCTGCTCTATGAATGGTCCTGGACACCGGTCTGAGGAATCAGACGAAGAAGCACTGGAGTATGTACAACCACAGATGGATCAATAGCGGGATTTCAAACATTCTTGTGCCTATCATACAAGGATAACATTATTTTCCTGAGAAGGTGGTTGTGACCATTCCCAAGTCATCATTCCAGTTTGTGTTGCCAGAGCTTCCCTGTTACAGATGATCACCAACCTTTTTTCTGTGATGTTTTTTCATGCCTAATCCATATATGAAGAAGTTCTATTCTGAGAGGATATGTTGCAATACTTTCAAATCCCCTGTTTTTCTTTGTATTTACTGCACACACTGGATGCCTTTTGGCCCTGATTTTTGTTATTGCTCTTCTGCTCTCTGCACTGTCTCCTGTAAAGCTTTTCAACTTCCTTCAAGAACTAACAATATTACCAAGGAGGCTTCTTCTTCTCTTTGTGCCTTTATACTCCTAACTTCGATCCTCTTAAGGAGACACACAACATCTTTCACTCATATATTAGGCAAAGGTTTCCACCTACCTAGTGAGAGGAGTCACCCTTTCTTCAGGCAATTAAGAAGGACACAAGAGACCTATACTGCGTCCAGTTCTTGAAGAAGAGCTGCCAGACCTGCTTGCTGTCATTCCCAAAACCATTTTTACTGTTATGGTTGTGACTACGGCCCAAAAGTAGGGAAACTGGCCAGGGTTACTTGCTGTCATTTTCACCAAGTGGTTTCCTCTGTTCTGGGCTGCAACCACTGCCTGAGGGTAGAGTGACCTACCTGGACTGCTTGCAGTCATTGTCAATAATCAGTTGTCTAGATCGTAAGCTGTGACAGAGGGAAGGAGGATCTACCTTACTTGCTTGATGACATTCTCAACAAGCATTGTTCACTGCTTTTGCAGTTACTACTGCTTTAGGGGAAGCAGTGCTGAGAGGCCTGCCTGCCGTCATTCTAACCAAGCCATTTCCTCTGTTGTAGACTGCATGTACTGCCCAAAGGAGGGAAAGCTTGCCAAGAACTACCAATAGGCCTACTTCGTAAGTGGACTAAAGTTCTGTAGTCCAAAAATGTACCCATAGCGAAGGAGATCAACATAGAGACAGAACCACAGTTCCTCTCTCTTTTCTAACTTTGAAATCACTTTTGAAACTACATGAGCTCTGGAAAACAGCTGTCACTATCTCTAGCCAGACCTGAGCATGTGATCCAAATGTCTGAGTAGGCCAGAAATAGATAGACTGGAGGAGCCAGAGTTTTAGCTCTAGTTTGTATGTAGATAACGAGGGAAATTGTGGTGAGCCACATAACATACAATGAAACTGCTTGTCCCCAGCATGCTTGTATCGATACTGACATAATAAGAAAGTAACTAGTTATAGAAATTGTGCATGTTTTATTCATAACCAAGTCCGAATTTTGGTATTTGTGTACTTGTGCTTACCTTCGTTCTCAGCTCGAAAGACAAAAATCCTATGACTAGTGACCACTTCAAACTTGTTGTCTTTGCAAGACCTGGACATCTCGATGACTGCCAGCGGGATCACTCCTTTTGAATACAGTTCCTGCAAAGGATCAGAACGGGCATTAAGCATGGATGTTTTATCCTTCAGACTAACACATGTATGTATGTAGTATACTACAGGACTGCTCTTAGAATTCTCTTCTGAATGAGGAAGGCTTAGGAAACTTAATGGAATGAATGATAATGTGGGAATGGGGTGAAAATCCAAATGTAAGAAGGGAGAAGACAAGGGAAAATAAGAAAATAAAGGCAACAACAAAAGTAAAGTGTGAGAGTAAACATCTGTTGAAGAGAAGATACAAATGAGAAATGATGGATTTAGGAAAGAGAATGAAGGAATAAGAAAACAAGAAACAAATGAAGAAAGAACGAATGAGGGATAGAACATAGGAAATAAAGCAAAGAAGGCAGAAGAAAAGAATGCAAGATGGATAAAAAGTAGGGAAGAAATCAGGAGAGAAAGCAAGAAAGAACGATAAAGAACATACAAACCAGAAACAAAGGAAATCAAGAAAGGAAAAGGATTAAGTATGATAAAAGGTATCTTAGAGCAAATAAAGATGGAAAGCTTGAAAAAATCCAGAGGGATCAGAGTGCGTAATAAAAAAAGGGACAAAGAAAGAGGAGACAATCGTAACTCCGAAAAAGAGATCCTCATCAGCCAATTGTGGCTCACATCATCATAATCTACAACATCAGCTATGCATGTATGTTAATGGCTCTCAGATCCATTTCATACTACAGGATAGATCTGGGGTCGACACTTACGTTTTGGTCTGCTTGAAACATGTGCACTGGCTGCACCATAACTGGCTCTACCTCGACACATTTATGAAAGATATCATCCTCATGGGCTTAGTAATCCAAACATCACTCCCTTCCGACAAGGAAGACACAATGGAGCCCCTTCCCCAGGTGTGCAAAACATTAGAGCATTTGGTATTAAAGTTTATTCCACACATATGCAGAGACATGAAAACTATATTCCACCTACTTTGCAAGTAACGAAGGCCTTCTCCTTTATTACCACTCTCTCACAAAATCACTCTGCTGTAATGTTGCACTTGGAAAAGTGTATTACCATCTATGCGGGGCTCACAACTAAGACACTTTCCAAATTGCAGAGGGCCAGATGTACAACCAAGAAAATAGCACCTCGCAAATTGCGAGTTTTTTGCAACTCGCAATTTGGGAGGCGCTATTTCCTATGTACAACAGTGTATTTCACACTGTTAGCGATTCCCAATGGGGTTGCAAATTGAGAGGCTCATGAATATTAATGAGCCTCTCGCAATTTACGACCCCATTGGGAATGGCAGACCCTCCCAGGTATGGTGGCCTGCTGGGCTCAGCAGACCACCATGTCTGGGACTGATTTTAAATAAAGCAGTTTTTTTTTTTTAAATGCAGCCCGTTTTTTATAAAGAAAAACTGGATGCATTTAAAAAAGAAAAAAATGAAACGTTTTCGTTTCAATTTTTAAGGGCAGATAGTGGTCCCTGGGACCACTGCCTGCCCTTTAAGGAAAATGCTACTTACCAGTATGCATCTGTTCTTGGCATGTAGAGCTGTAGATTCGTATACTTGTGCATAGATCGCCATCTGGTGTTGGGCTCGGATGCTTGCACTTTGTTTTTGTCTTGGAAGAAGTTCTTTGTAGTCACGAGATAGGTGACTCCTCCCTTGGGATCATAGTGCGCATGGGCATCGACTCCACCCTCAGATTATTTTTCGCCATAAAAGGGTGATAGTGGAGTTTGTGAGAAACAGAAAAGGATGTCCATGTGTGGGATGTATCTAAGTAAGATAGTACTGGAACAGATAGAGGTATCCGGGAGGCGGGGTGGGCGTATACGAATCTACAGCTCTACATGCCAAGAACAGATGCATACTGGTAAGTAGCATTTTCCGTTCGAGGCATATGAGCTGTAGATCGTATACTTGTGCATAGACTATACAGCAGTTACCTCTTTAGCGGTGGCTACCTGTATCTGTTGCAGTGGTTTGAAAAAGTGTTCTTAATACAGCCTGGCCCACACTAGCTTGTTGTTTTGCTTGCACATCTACACAATAATGTTTTTGTGAAAGTGTGTGGTGTAGCCCAAGTTGCTGCTTTGCATATGTCATCTAGAGGGATGTTTCCTAAGAATGCCATAGAAGCTCCTAGTTTGCGTGTAGGATGCGCTCTAGGGGGAATGGATAATGTACGCTTTGCTTTTTGATAGCATACCTGAAGGCATTTAACGATCCACCTGGCAATTCCAGCTTTTGATATAGGATTGCCTTTATGTGGTGGTGAGAAAGATACAAAAAGTTGTTTAGTTTTCCTAAAAGATTTTGTCCTTTCAATGTAGTAAAGGATGGCTCTTTTGACGTCAAGTGTATGAAGAGCCCGCTCTGACACTGAGTCTGGTTGAGAGAGAAAAGACTGGCAGCTCAACAGACTGGTTAAGGTGGAAAGGAGAAACTACTTTTGGTAGGAATTTGGGGTTTGTCCTAAGAACAACTTTATTGTGATGTATTTGCAAAAATGGTTCTTGTATGGTTAAAGCCTGGAGCTCACTAACTCTCCTGAGAGATGTGATTGCTATAAGAAAAGCTACTTTCCATATGAGAAATTGTAATTCACATTTATGCGAAGGTTCAAATGGGGGACCCATGAGCCTGGTAAGGACAATGTTGAGGTTCCACTGAGGAGAAGGTGGAACTCTGGGAGGAATTATTCTTTTAAGGCCTTGCATGAATGCTTTGATGGCAGGTACCCTAAAGAGTGACAAATGTCTGTTTTGTAGGTAAGCGGCTATGGCGGCAAGATGTAATCGTATAGATGTATATGCTAGATTACATTTTTGTAGATGCAGGAGGTAACAAATAATGTTTTGGATTGAGGCATCTAGTGGATTGATTGCGTTATTATTGCAGTAAATAACGAACCGTTTCCATTTAGCTGCATAGCACGCTCTAGTGGTAGGACGTCTAGCTTCTTTAATGATATTCATGCAGTCTGGCGGGAGGTTGAGGTAACTGAACTCTAAGATTTCAGGAGCCAGATCGCTAGGTTCAGTTGAGCTGGATCTGGATGCCTTATTTCTCCATGGTTCTGTGTGAGGAGCTTTGGAGAAAGGTGCAACTTTTGATGTGGAACTACTGAGAGTTCCAGCAGGGTTATGAACCATGGTTGTCGTGCCCATGTGGGAGCAACTAGGATCATTGTGAGAGACTGTTGTTTGAGCTTGCGTTCCAGTAGGGGAATGATTGGGAGAGGCGGAAAAGCGTACGCAAATCTGCCTGACCGGTTCATCCATATCGCATTGCCTTTGGACAATGGGTGTGGGTACCTGGAGGCGAAGGTTGGGCATTTTGCGTTTAAATGTGTGGCGAACAGATCTATGTCTGGGTGGCCCCACATCTGAAAAAAGGGATGAAGAACTTGCGGATGAAGTTCCCATTCGTGGATCTGCTGTCTCTGACGACTGAGCAGATCCGCAATCTGATTGTGTTCTCCTGGCAGATGTTGTGCTAGGAGGTATATTTTTTGAGGAATGGCCCATCTCCATATGCTTTGCGCTAGGCGTAAAAGCTGTAGAGAGTGTCCCCCCCCGGTTTTTGTATATAATACATTGCTGTCATATTGTCCGTCCGGACGAGGACAGCTTTGCGTACGAGGTGTACCTGGAACGATTTTAGTGCAAGAAAAATTGCCAGTGACTCGAGGGATTGATGTGGAGCAGTTTTTGCTGATGGGTCCATATACCCTGAATGGTGTGGTTTAGGAGATGAGCTCCCCAGCCAGTGAGCGATGCATCTGTTGTGAGCACTATCTGTGGAACAGGGTCTAGGACCGGCCGCCCTTTGGAAAGGTTTTGTGTGTTCCACCATTGCAGAGAGCGATGTGTGCTGTCGTTTACCAACACCAGATCTGTAAGCTGACCTTGAGCCTAGTTCCATTGACTTGCTAGACACTCCTGTAAGGGACGCATTTGGAGTCTTGCATGAGGTACGATTAAAATGCAAGAGGCCATCATTCCTATTAGTTGCATAAACACTCGAGCTGGTAGTGAGTGTTGAGACTGAAACATTGCTATGAGAGTTTGCATGGTTGCTATCCTGACTGGATTGGGATATGCAATAGCTTTGGAGGTATCTATTGTGGCACCTAGATATTGGTGGGTGTGGGAGGGTTGAAGATGTGACTTGGTGAGGTTTATTGTGAATCCTAAGTGGTGCAGCAGCTGGATTGTTTGGTGCGTGTGTTGCACACAATCGCTGCGTGACTTGGCTTTTATAAGCCAGTCGTCGAGGTAAGGAAACACATGAATGTGTTGTCTTCGCAAGTGAGCTGCTACGACTGCGAGGCATTTTGTGAAGACCCTGGGTGCTGTAGTTACCCCGAAGGGGAGCACTTTGAATTGGTAGTGCTGACCGTCTACCACAAACCGTAGGTATTTCCTGTGAGTAGGGTGAATAGGAATGTGGAAATAGGCGTCCTTGAGATCTAAGGTGGCAAGGAAATCGCCTTGTTGGAGTAATGGGAGGACCTGTTGGAGAGTGACCATGTGAAAGTGGTCGGATTGTATGTATAGGTTTAACGGTCTGAGGTCTAGTATTGTCCTGAGAGTACCGTCCTTTTTTGGGATGAGAAAGTAAAGGGAGTACACTCTTGTGCCTTGATGGTGTAGGGGAACCGGTTCTATTGCGTGTTTATGCAAGAGAGAGAGAACCTCTTGTTTGAGAAGCGTGAGATGTTCCGTGGACATGTGACGCTGTCTGGGTAGTATGTGTGGAGGAGTAGAGGTGAGTTCCAGGCAGTAACCATACTGGATAATTTGTCTCACCCACCTGTCTGTGGTGATGGAATTCCAGGCAGGTAGGAACTGTGATAGTCTTCCCCCGACTGGAGTGGAATGTTCGGGGGAAAGTGGTGGGAAGTCACTGCTTTGTGGTAGGGGAGGAGCGGGTGTTATTACCACGGCCTCTCCCTTTGGTGTTGTTGCCTCTGTATCACCCTCTAAAATATCCTCTATTAGAGGAAGTTTGAGTGAGGCTTTTGTATGACCAAGAGTTGTCTGTACCAATAGTTTTGGAGGCGCCTCTATAAAAGGAGCGACGAAGGGAGCCTCTAGTTGTTGGTAACTGTAGGGCCCCCATAGATTTAGCTGTCTCAGTGTCTTTCTTCATCTTTTCTAAAGATTGGTCTACAGTAGGCCCAAATAGGTGCTCTTGATCAAAGGGCTAATTAAGAATTTGAGACTGCACCTCCTTTTTAAAGCCAGATATGCGGAGCCATGCGTGCCTGCGCAGTAAAATACTTGTGTTAACGGCACGAGATGCTGTGTCCGCTGCATCAAGAGCACATTTAATTGAGGTGTTGGTAATGATCTTTCCCTCTTGTATGAGGTCGTTAGCTTTTGCCTTATATTGCTCTGGAAGATGTTGCATTAATGTCTCCAGTTCATCATAATGTGCCCTGTCATACCTGGCCAGTAAAGCTTGGGCGTCAGCAATGCGCCAGTAATTTGCCGCCTGTGACGCAACCCGTTTACCAGATGCGTCTAGTAATTTTGATTCTTTATCTGGCGGAGGGGCATCACCTGTTGTCTGGGAGTTTGCCCGTTTATGGGCATTTGTAACCACCAGAGAATCTAGAGGGAGTTGCCCCTTGATATAAGCAGGATCATTTGGAGCTGCTTTATATTTTTTATCAACCCTGGGGTTGAGAACTCTAGCCCTGACAGGTTCTTTAAATACATCAGGGGCATGTTTAATCATACCCTTGAGCATAGGTAAAGTGTTTGTTGCTCTTTGAGTTTGTGTGAAGGTCCCTAGCAAAAAATCTTCGTCCGAAGGGGGCGAGTGTAATTCTACCCCATGGTATTTGGCTGCTCTGTCTATGAGTTGTGCAAAGCCTATGTTATCATCTGGAGAGGATGGTTTAGATGGGTAGGAGTCTGGCTCAGGTATATCTGGGGCCTCATCATAATACACCCAGGGGTCAGGTGGTGGAATACTGTGGATGTCATCATCGTCGTCATCCCCTTGTGGGTGTCCCCCCCATCCCCATCCCCCAAGTCATCCTCATCATCCTGTGGTGGAGGTGAAGAAGGAGGTAGTGAAGAGTGTGCTGGAGAAAGTGGCACAGTTGGAGGTGGTGGAGGGGGAAAGGAGGGTCTAGGAGGTGAAGTTGTCATGTCCTTTCTTTTTAAGGGTAACTCGGGTGCTTCTGAGGTGTCCAATTTCCTTTTTTCCAGGTGGCAATGCTGTCACATGACCTGTAACAGGGTGAATATGTAGAGTTTTTTGCTTGGGACCCGGTGGATCTGGATGAAACAGTTCTTCGGGGCCTTTGTCTTTTTTCGGCACCGAGGATTTTGGTTCCGAATGGTGCTTTGCCTTAGTCTCCGTAGCTTTAGGAGGGGTCTTGGTCTCCTTATGCTTCGGTGGAGTTTTGGAGCCTGAAATTTTCCTCGGTTCCGAAGTTTTCTTCGGGTCTGAGGGCTTGTTTTCGGCGTCGAAGCCGTCTTCGGTGCCGATGGACCAGGGCATGGCACTGTGTCTATTTTGGATTTTTGTTTCGGTGCCGGAGATTGTTTGTCGGTACCGATACGCGGCTGGTTTGGTTGGGAGCCGCCGGAAGGCTTTACTTTGGGCTTCGGAGCTGGGCCAGAGGGTGGGGCGTCGGAAGGATTGTCCCGGTGTGAACCTGAGCCCGAAGGTGAAGGTGTTACCGGAGCCTTAGTTTGAGTCTTAGTTGGGGCAGGGGCGTGGAGATCAGTACTCACGGTCCGTTGCCCTGGAGTAATGGATTGATCCTCGGCGTCTGAGTCTTCTTCGGAGACGCTGATGTCCTCATCTTCTGGTTGCTGTTGTTGTGGAGCCTCGGGACCTGCATCGAAGATGTCGTCCAGCACCGAAGCCGTTGGTCGAGACATTACGTGACGTCGAGCCCGGCGATCACGTATAGTCTTTTTGGATCTGAAGGAAGCACAGGCCGGGCAGTCTTTGTCCTCATGTTCTGGGGAGAGGCAAAGGTTACAGACCTCGTGGAGGTCAGGGTGTGGGAATTTGGCACCACACAGGGGGCATTTTATAAATGGAGTTCTTTCCATTGACTGCAGGCCTGGTGGCGCCGATGGGCCCAACGGCCCACGTCGACGACCGGAATCGAAGTTGTGGTGAATACTTTGGATGCGCGTGGAAAGGTAACGCGATCGAAACAATACCGTCGAGCGGTGAGGGATTGCGAGTCGAAGGGGGATCGAGTACGACACCGACCCAGAGCGCAGCAATTTACATCCGAACCCGATGGCGGAAAAAAACAATCTTGAGGGTGGAGTCGATGCCCATGCGCACTATGATTCCAAGGAGGAGTCACCTATCTCGTGACTACAAAGAACTTCTTCCAAGACAAAAACAAATTGCAAGCATCCGAGCCCAACACCAGATGGCGATCTATGCACAAGTATACGATCTACAGCTCATATGCCTCGAACAAATATTTTCCCCTGCATTTGCAAAGGGGAAGGGGTCCCCAGGGGACCCCTTCCCTTTTACGACCCCATTACCACCCTCTTGAAAAGGGTGGTAATTTGCGAGTGTTTTGCGACCGCAATTGCGCTTGCAAAACATTTGTACATGGGGTTGCGCTCGCTATTAGGAAGGGAACGCCCCTTCCTAATAGCGACTCATGATCTCAAAATAGCGAGTCGCAAATAAATTGCTACTCGCTATTTTGGAATGGTACATACCCCTATTGGTTTTTGCATGCGCAAACGGGTTCGCAAACCCGTTTGCGCATGCAAAAACCGTCGTACATCTGGCCCAGAGTGGTTTGAACAATGCAGCCTAGTTTAAAACATGGTGTAAGACACAATGACCAATGTATGCAGGTGATCCAGCGGCATACTAGCAACAGATACTCCACTACCATATACTCACCTGGGCCCATACAACACGCTTCCGTTCTGCGCTAAGTAGACCACTGGAACTTTTTTGTTTATAATGTTTCTCATACCTCAAGATCTAGTTATTGCTTCTTTAACTAAACCTTTCACTGATCAAACAGTTCTTTCCTCTGGTCAATGGACCAGTTAGGTGGAACTAGTTGATGGCGATAATTGACATAACTTATTATACATTTCTTAATAAAAATAAAATAATGACAGACTCAGTAAGTTTTTAAATCTTTATCTAAATTAGGGGTTTTGAACCATCTCAAAGTGTTTCAGTACAAACACCCTCATTCGCGGGAGTGCCAATTCAAAAATATTTCAGATAACATTTATCAATTCCGATCCACACAATAACTATGCTCAGAAAGAAGAGGATAGAGATAGAAGAGCATTTATCAAACAATGAATTTCATAGTTACCAAAGTATGGTGTGAAGACCAACCCCCTGGCCAAAGGGCTGGTAAGAGTCTCCCAGGACAGATCAGGAGACAAAGACTTCAGGACAGGAATCAGGTCAGGATACTTCACCTCTCTAGATACCGACGACTACGTCGCACCCCTCTCTGACACTCTCTTCCTCCTCGTGGTTCTTCTGCGATCTTCTTTCTAACCCACCCAAATTAAGTAGATGGTTCTGCATTCGATTTCTTCATCAGTATTTCAGAGCATCAGCACCACCCGCTCTCAGTTCTCAGACTTCTTCAACGCGCTCCAAAAGCTTCCTTCTCTTTTCATCTAACTAGACTACCTCAATTATACCTTTCTATAAGCCATGTACCACGCATTAATGTTTCATTTTTACAGAATGCTAACTTCTGATTGGACAGGCGAGGGGGGGCTGATCATCACACCATGCTTATACTTCATTTATTTCTTTAAACCATTGTTCCCAAACTCCTCCCCTCAAACTTTTATTCCGCCCTTTCTTTCCCATACATCTTTAAAAATTTATTAATACAAATGTAACAGTTTTCTCGAATAAGTTCCCTTCATATGAACTCTTCACCCTCATGTTCCTAGGGCACATCTCCGCCGACCTTGGACGCGTGACAAATCCTTAGTCATCCTCCAAGCTTCCGCACCAGGGCGCATGCGTTGCACCATGTCAGTCTGCTCGACTCAGACAACTTTAACAGGCCCAAATGCGCACTAATAATAAAGTCAAAAGGAGAAATGTTATTCTAAGAAATAAATGATTTCACTGTATACCACCAACCTCTACTCTGACCCATACCATTTATTATTTCTCTTTCTGCATTTGCGTTAGTGTAAACTCATTTTCTAATTTCAGCAAAGCAAGTGCCATGCATGTGAGCTTTCAAGCGGCCATTTTATAGCTCTTTGCGCAAGCGCCAGAATTTCCCTCCAAGCATTATTTTCGTCATACTACGTAGGTGCAGTAGACGCATGCGCAGTAAAGATCCCGTGTTAAAATGCGTTCTAGTCCTACGTCCGTGTTATTGCAGTTAGTAAACACATAGGCAAGCTTCATTCTTTTCCCACGTATAATGAAAATGCGTATTATTAATCACAAGAGACGTTGTTAGTAATTCGCTAGTAAGTTAAAACGAGAAGATTGCTTCCGAGCAAGTCTCATGTCCGAGTCCTTGCTCCATCAATCCCTCTCTGATGGCATATTAAGCCATCACAAAATTTCCCATCCATCCCAGATACCAACTTTAACACTTCTCAGTTTTCTCTATTTGACCTCCCAACTTTTCATCAACTATCTCATTTCCTTCTAAATCTCGCATCTTCTCATATAACCTGCCTTTCATTTCTTCCAAGCGTATTTCCTCGTACTTTCTCTTACGTGTCTGTCCCTTTCCTTTTCTGTTCAAGTGTACCTTTCCTTTCGTACCTTTTCTACAACATCTATATGTAATCATTATTAACATCACTATTGTTATTATCATCACTAATGGTATTATTATTTGACCTAGAAAACTTTTCCCAAACCCAACAAACCATTTCCCTATTGATGTTGTACTTTTTGTTAGTCTTCCCCACACACTGTCAACCTCCAGTTGGGTCAATTCTTTATGCATTCCCATAATATTTTCAATATATCCTTTAATTTCTCTGCTCTTGTCCGGAATATAAGTGCAGCAATGTTGAACTTTCAACATGCCACAGACTCCACTTTCTTTTGCTAACAATATATCAAGAGCAAGACGGTTCTGTAAAACCATTGATCTAATTGCTACCATTTCTGTGTTAATCATTAAAAATCCTCCTGCAATATCTGTAGAAAGACGATCAACTATGGTTGATAACTTACAAATTTTCTGTGAATTTAGGATGACTCCAACTGAGGGTATCAGTGCACTAAAAATATCTCCTACAATTTCAGAAAAACTAGCCCTTCTTTTACGTGTTAGTCCATTAAAATTCCCATTGGTTGCACTGATTTTATCTACATGATAAATTTTTGGAAAAACTATTCCAAAATAACAGCTTCCGTACCATCTTGCAGGTAACCTGTAATAGGCATTGCTCCCACAAACATAATACACTCCTGGAAACACAGAATCAGTTCCCCCTTTTAGTCCCCATCCTCCAAATATTAGGAAGTTATGTTCACATTCACTGGAACCAATGTAATTATTGTTATAATCTGTCTTTAACCTATGGAGGCAGAATGTTCCCCTTTTCACAAAGTCCAGGGACATTGCAGCATGAGCCTTGCCACTTGCATAGATTCCCTCCTTCCCAACCCATGGAGGTACATGGGTTTTCTGTGTAGTTGCCTTCCTCATTAAATCCTGTCTCCTTTCTTCTACTAAATCCAAAAAATCTTTTTCTTATTTTCTTAATGTACATGTTAGATTATCTTTGTGTGCCTGAACTAAATCTATCGAACTCATTGTTATGAAAAATTCGCCCATAAACTGTGCGTTTTTACTACTAGCTACTGGATTCATATTCTTTCTAATGGGTAGTTCAGAAAATACTACATCTAAATTAGAATAAAAATACTGCAATCTCCCTGTAGTGTAAAATAAACTTGATAAAATACTACATGACACACCATAAGTTAAAGGTATATGGTGATATGCAATCCCTTCTGACACTGATGAGGGCAACTTCATACATACATAACAATTGTCAATTTCCATGGTGCTAACATACTGAAATAACAATTTAATAAACACATTAGAGGACGTATTATAGTCTGATTCATTGTGATAGTTTGCATCATCTTCTACTCCTATTTCAAATTTAGTTTCTCTTAATCTATCTACCTTAACATTAGTATCTGTATTATTCTCGTTACTTGTTTTCATTATCAAAGGTACCCCTACTGTTAGGAATAGCCATCCTACTACTGCTAATAAAATACTACAAAACAAAATCTAAGACATTTTCTTTTTACTCCACATTTTGGTTTTCCGTTCACTTCATTGTCGGCTATTTTATTACTGAGAAAATTTCTTTTCTCTATCTTTTCCCTTTTCAGTCTTTGTCTTTCTTTTCGCTCTTAAGGAGGTTTCAATTGGCTTTCGTCAATTTGTGCAATATGGACTTCTTCTGTCTCATCAGACAGATCCAGAGACTCAAATTCTTCAAGAATGACGTATGTCCACTCTGGAGTCTTGTATTTTCTGTTTAAATTTCTCAATCTTGGACTTCTTCGAGTTATTTTTGCTAAAGTTTGCTTAGGTCTTGTTTGACTTGTTATTTCGTTCACTTGCTCTGGTTTCTTTTCAGATTTTCTCAGGTGATATTTTAGTTTCTTTACTCCAGTTGGCCAATTGTCTCCCTTTCTGACTCTTTTAATTTGTACTGCTTTTTCACCTACCTTATCTTCTTGTAAGGTTATTTTTATTTCATTTATTCTGGGCACAATCTGTTCTATTTCTCTGTTTTCTGTGCTTGTACCTTCTTTTGATTCTTCCTGCTCAGGTTCTACCGTATTTTGTTCTACTTCTTCCTGAGCTTGTTCTTCTAATTCTGTCTGATCCTGCTCAGGTCTTACTTCAAATCTTTCTTCTTCTGCCTGAGTTTGTTCTTCTAACTCTATCTGATCCTGTTCAGGTCTTAATTCAAACTTTTCTTCTTCTGCCTGAACGTGTTCTTCTCTTTTTCCCTCCTCAGGTTTGTTTATGTCTCTTTCTGTTTTTACCTGAGTGTGTTCTTCTTCCCCTGTCTTTTCCTGACTACCTTCTGTTCTTCTTCTGGTTTCGATGGCATCATCAATTATTTCAATTATTGGGATCCATTCTTCCTGACTTAGCTCGGGCTGTTCATCATATGGTTGTCTTTCAGAATCTATCCCTCTAGATCCTTCAACTTCACAGTTTACAACTCCTGACGCTTCAGCCTGCTCAGTCAGTGGTGGCTCTTGTTGATCTGATGGGCTCGGTACCCTTCTGGTATGGCTAGCGTGAATCCAATTGGGCAAACCTGCACACTTCACTGCTGTGGTAGTGACTAGTATGACTTGCCTTGGTTTGTCCCATCTTGGTGCTAGACACGATTTCCTTGCGTGTTTCTTCACTAGCACCCAATCTCCAGGATTCAAATCATGTGCTTGATCTGGCTGTCTTTCGACTGCATCTTCTCCAACCTGATGAGAGATAGAGCGCATCATTTCAGCCAATCCTTTGCAATAGTCCAATACCAGATCATCAGTTATACTCATTAGTTTATTTCCAGGAATAAACGCCTGTCTCATGGCTCTTCCCATGAGAACCTCATGTGGACTCGTTCCTGTTTTTCTGTCTGGGATGCTTCTGAGACCCATCAATACAAGAGGTAATGCATCTGGCCATTTTTTTTTTATATACAAATTTTTATTGATTTTACAAAGGAAATACACCAGCGTTGCATCACAAACCCATGCAAGTCTTGGATTACATATAAGACTGCGCAACCCATCGGACAGATACTATTAAAATACAGTTATTCGACAAATGGGCAGTCCCCCCAATGATCACCCCACCTCCCCCAACCACTTCCCCCACACTCTGCGATATTTCTTGGGGCACCCACGCGCTTCATACATAACTTTCTCCTGCGTGGCGCACCAGTCCACCCCAGCCCGCCATCGTCCGACGCTCGGGGGCTCAGGGCATTTCCATGAGGCCGCAATGTCTCTCTTAGCGACCACCAGTGCTGTAGTTAGAAATACCTTCTCGTTCCTAGACCCATCTAACCCGTCAGTAATGCCCAGGAGTGTGTGCTTCGGGTCATGGGGGACCTCCCACCCCAAGATTTCAGTAAGCTCTTCCTCTATTTCCCTCCAGAACCGCGCCAGGTCGGGACAGGCCCACACCATTTGAAGGAAGTCAGCCGGGTCGTGACCGCATCTAGTACAGGCTGGGGTCGGACTAAACCCTGCCCGATGGAGGTGCGCCGGGTGAGATATGCTGCGTGTAAGTAGTAGAGCTGGACCAGGCACAGCCTAGTGGATGCAGTGACTGTTCTAGGAGCCATAAGGGCATCACGCCAGTCCTCTTCCTCTAGGGGGCCAACCCAATCGTCCCACTGAGCCCGCAGTCGATCTAAGGAGGTGGGAGTATTGTTAATCAGTGTACGATAGATACGTGAGATGCCACCCTTCCCCAGGTCCCCAAACATTATCTGAGCTTCAGGTGGGCTGTGGTCGGGAAGCCGTGTACCTGGTGTAAGGTGTGAGCGGAGGGCATGTCGCAGTTGCAGGTGCCTATAGAATTGTGATTGGTGCAGTGAGAATCTGTTTTGGAGGTCTCCAAAGGAACGCATATGGTCCCCCACCCACACGTCTCCCAGCTGTGAGATACCTATGAGGTCCCAAGCCCTGAAGCCCTGCAGCTCGTTCACTTCTTTGAGCCAGGTCCCATTCCACAACGGAGTACACTGAGTCAGCGTGTGTGTCCACTTGGTGTGCCGCAGTGCAGCCCGCCAGGCCAGCAACACCGAGCGCGTCACCTCGGGAAGCCGAGTGGAAATAGGGGCCCCGTACAGCATAGACTGAATCTTAGCAAGGCCTAACTCTCCCAGCTCGAGCCTATAGGCCGGGTCCTACCAACCCCCGTTGAACCAGACATGTATGGAGAGAAGTCGCGTAGCGAGATAATAGAAGTAGAGGTGAGTCATTCCTAGGCCCCCGTCGAACGAAGGGATCCTACAAGTATTCAGCGCCAGTCGGGACCTACCTTTCCCCCACAAAAACTTGGTGGCTATACAATCTAATTCGCTTAACCAAGTTTTAGGAAAACACAAGGGAGTGTTTTGAAGGACGTAAAGGAAGCGGGGGAGGACCATCATTTTAAAAAGGGCCACCCTTCCCATGGGGTTCAGGGGCAGCGACTGCCACTTCTGGAGATCCGCCTTAGCTCGTCTCACCAGAGGAGTAACGTTGAGGGCCCAGCTCAGCTTGGGGAGCAGGGTCATCCAGATCCCCAAATATTTAAAGGATTGACGGCGAAGGGGTATTTCAGATTGCCAGTCAAAGCATTCTCTAGACAAATGGAGTGGGACCAGAACCGATTTATCAGGGTTCAGCCGGAGGCCGGAGGCCCGTTCGAAGGAATGCAAAATGCAAAGACAATGTGGACCTGATTGGGCAGGGTCTGCCAAGTAGACGAGGACGTCGTCCGCATATAGGGCAATTTTGTCTGGCTCGGTGTTGGGCCATTCCCACCCCCGCACGTGCTCACACGACCGCATCAGGGATGCCAAGGGCTCCATCACCAAAGCAAAGAGCAGAGGGGAGAGTGGACAGCCCTACCTCGTTCCCCTACGAATAGAGAAGGGTTCCGATAGGACTCCATTTACAAGGCCTCGAGCTCTCGGGAAGGCGTATAGAACCTTGACCATGGCTCGGAACCGGGGTCCGAGGCCCATCCTCTCCAAAATGTCTCCAAGAAACCCCCAATCCACCGAGTCGAAGGCCTTCTCGAAATCTGCAAGGAGAATCGCCAGGTACGGAGTTAGGTGACGGTGGGCCAGAGCGGATTGCAATCTACGAAGACAATGTCGGGTTCCGCGTGAGGGCATGAACCCACACTGGTCGGGATGAACCAGCGTGGACAAGTGGGGTTTAAGCCGCTGGGCGAGTATTGTGGCGTACACTTTGATCTCGGAGTTAATGAGTGAGATCGGGCGGTAATCGGCACAACAGGACGAGGGCGGCTGGGATTTAGGCAGAACCACAATGGTGGCCATGTCCGTCTCACGAGGGAAGGAGCCCTTCTCCACCGCCTCCCGATACAGTCCCACCAGGTGGGGTACAAGCGTGTCCCGATAGTGTGCATAGTATTCCTGGGGGAGACCGTCCGGACCCGGTGTCTTGCCGGAAGAAATAAGGCCGATCGCTTCCCTGATCTCCTCGCGGGTGTTAGGGCGATCAATGTCAGCTTGAGTGGTGGGGTCTATACATGGGAGGCTGCCACCTCCATCCACCAGCAGATCCGAGAGAGAGAGGGTGGGAGGTCTGGCCTCGTAGAGCTGACGATAATAGATGGCAAAGGCCTGGGCCATATCCATTGGGGAGTGGCACAGCGAACCGTCCTGTGCCACAATCTCGGGAATTATGCGATTCGCCCTAGGGTACGTAGCAAGGCGGTGAAGGAGTGACCCATTCTTGTCACCCCAACCGTACACCCTGGCCACGGATGAGCGCCAAAGGAGTTTGACGGCGTCCAGCGACAACTGCCTGATCTCCGAGCGAAGCCGGGCTAGCAGTCTCGTATCGGAAGCGTCAAGGGATCGGCCCAGGGTACGCTCCAGGCGCAGAGCCTGCGCCTCCCGCGTGGTAATTTGCTCCATTCGGGCCTGCTGTTGGATCTTGAGCTGGCCCTTGGCGACCCCTCTAATCGTGGCCTTGCCCGCCTTCCATAGGGTACCTGATGAGGAAACAGACCCTTCGTTAGAAAGGAAGTAGTGCTTGAGTTCCCGCCCCACCACCTTCCGAAACTCTTTATCCTGAAGGAACCAGGCGTTTAGCCTCCATGTCTGTCGGGCAAAAGCAGGGGGGGGGACCCGTACGGAGCATCACTGGGGAATGATCAGAGATGCCTCTCGGGAGAAGTGAGACGTCTTGAATCAGGAGGCAGTCCGTCGAAGGAAAAAAGATGGCGTCAATGCGTGCCTGAGTGCGGTGCTCCGCCGAAGTGTGTGTAAATTGTTTAGAGTGTGGGTGCCAAACACGCCAAGCATCACATATACCCAGGGATTCAGCCCAAGCCGCCAGCTGTTTTGCTTGTGCAATCCTACTAGGGGAAGGGGGGCCGGTTGTGTCAAGATCAGGTGCGGAGACTGCATTAAAGTCGCCCCCAAGGAAAGTGGGACCCAGAGGCAAGGATGCCATTAGGTCGGCAGATTTGGTTAGGGTAGCCGTCAGCCTTGAGGGGGGAGAATAGAGTGAGACGAGGTTGAGGGGATGACCATTCAGCGTGCCACTAAGGGCCACCAAGGTGCCTTGGGCATCGAGGGTCGTCCGGACTGTCACAAAGGGAAGGGAGCGCTTCACCAGAATCGCCAACCCGCGGGAGCCGCGAGTGAACCCCGAATGCCAAGCTCTATCGTACCCGTATCGCGCCAAAAAGGGGCAATGATTCCCCAGCAGGTGTGTTTCCTGCAGCAACAAAATGTCCACCCCTATGCGCTGTGCGTATCGTAAGACAGCCATGCGTTTGAAACGATCCAGGAGACCGTTAACATTCCAAGACATGATGCACAGGGAGGTGCTTAACGATGGTGTGTCAGGCATAACGGTTGTAGTTGTGTGGTAATGAGTCCCCAAGGGGGGAGTGTGGCAGTCGAGACTGACATCACCGGGCTTAACAAGGTGTCAGGAGTGGATTCTGCATGTCCCAGTATGCGCCAATTAGAGTGCTGTGTGAGTGCTGGTGTGACAAAACCAAAAAACAAGGAAAACAAAGTTAAGGAAAATATTCGGGGCAACGGCCCCGCCCCCCCAGTTCCCCCACCCACCCCCCCAGTTCCACCCCCACCCTACACTTCAGGAACGGAAGCATCTGTCGCCCCAACAATAAACTAGTGAATGAACACCCAAACTACAACGCTTGGAAATGGGAAAGCGTGGAGGACCCTTCCTCTTGTCAGGATGTGCTTGAACGAGTCCATCGGGAAGGAAGAAATGTTTCAGATTTGTAAGCGCAGTTTCCGGCCACGGAGCCAAGCCCGGCAGGCAGAGACCCCCTCAGGCAGGGTCCCTCGAGAGCATCGGGCTGCGGGAGAGATCTGTGTCCGGGAGATCGATCAGAGAGGGCCGCGGCGAGGCACCACCCCGGTCCAGGTGTCCAGAAGAGCCAGAGCGCCTCCCAACTGAGGATCCATCAGAGAGCAGTATTGGCTGTCGTGGGGATTGGCCCGGCGGGGAATCCGACCTGGCCCGCCTCTGACCATAATGCCTGCGTGAGCGGTGACGCTGAGGTTGGGGAGTGAAGGGTGCGGGCCGAATAGGTTCCTTGCCCACCGCCCCCACAAGGGATGGCTGGTCAGCAATGCGCAGAGGGCGCTCCTCCGTCACCCAGGCCCAAGCCTTCGTAGGATTGTCAAAGAACATGATCTTATTAGCGAACACCACTCTCAGGCGTGCCGGAAAAAGGAGCCTATACTGGATGTTGAGTGCCCTCAGCTTTTGTTTAACTTCGCCAAAGGAACGGTGTTGACCCTGGACCTCGCGGGTGTAGTCCGGGAAGATCATGATTGTGTGGTTTTCGTAGTGGAGCCGCTGCTGTTTACGAGCTTCAGACAGGATGGCATCACGATCTCTAAAATTAAGGACCCTCATTATGACTGGTCGGGGGGCCGTGCCTGGCGGCGGTTTAGGAGCGAGAGACCGGTGGGCCCGCTCAATCGCGAACCATGGAGAAAGAGAGCCCTCGGGGACCCACGATCTTAACCACTTCTCCAGGAAATCCGCCGCGCGACCCCGCTCCGCCCCCTCCGGGAAGCCCACCAGGCGGAGATTGTTGCGCCGGGACCTGTTTTCTGCGTCCTCCGCCCGGCGATGCAGTTCTTGCGTACGCGACTGGAGGCTGGCCACCTGCCCCTTGAGTTGTTGGACATCGTCCTCGACGGTGGAGATCCGGCTCTCAGTTTCCTTGATCCGGGCCGTGGCGTTCCGGAGGTCCTGCCAGATGAGGGTCATGTCCACGCGTACCTCCGCAATCATGCCTTCGACCGAGGTTTGTGAGGCCTGGATGGCCTGTAGAATAATGGACAGGTCCGCGGATGAGGGAGGCTCCTGCTCTGCGGCTCCCCCGGTCGCCCCACCTTCCGAGGTAGTGAAATGATCCATTTTTGTCTGGGTGACAGGGGGCTTTGCTGACCTGTCCGTTCTGCCCATGATGGCACCCGGGGAGCCAGAGGTGGATCTCACAGCAGGGGACCAGCAGATGCAGTCAGGCAGGCCGGGTTTAGGCGGGTAACGCTACCAGTGCTCAGACAAGGCTCGGACCAGTTCGCCGCCGCCCGGTATGTGCAGCCGAGCCCCCGCTTCAGCCGAGGAGCAGGCGATGGGAAGCAGGAGGGAGGAAAGAACAGAGTCCAGCACCAGGACCGCGAGTTGGCCCCCGCCCACAAAGGCCCCCACGCCCCCAGCAGGGCCACACCCCGGTAACTCAGCAGGAGGCCTCACCCCCTCTAGGCCAACAATGCAGCAGGCGAAGACACTGGCCGGGGAGGGGGGGCCGTCCCAAGCTCCGGCCCTGCGGGAGAGACGGGGAAACCCCCGGCAGAGGTCCTCAAACACCACCGGGCGCCGCTCGATGTGTGCGACCGACAGCCCCAGGTGATGAATTGCCGGATGTTGGCGCGGCTGTGGGGGGAAACCAGGTTGAATATGGAACTCGGGAGGGACCCCCAATCGTCCCCGCTCCAGTACAATCCGCAAAGGGGAGAGGCCGGGGCCAACCAGGGGGGGCGAGGGGCCCACACAAGACCCCCCCGCCGCTCGACGAATGCGGCCGAGAAGGCCCATGCCTCCCCCAGTCAGGCGGGGTCTCAAGCACAGTACACAGCCTTACGAGGCCGGCCTCACCTCTGTTGGCTTCTTGCACACGCAGGGGGGGCCCCCCAGCCACCTTCCCGGACCCCCACTGCCGCCGCCAGGACTCACTCGCACTGCCGTCCCCTGCTCAGTGACCCAGGGACTCTCCCAGGCCCCTCCGGCGCCAAAGCGAGTACAGCCTCCTCCGCTGCCCGATGTGGCAGCCGATGTTGCGGGCGCCCCCCTAGGAGGATCACAGGGGCACGATTCAAGGCCCGGCCGCTCAGACGCCATGCACTCGGCACACCTCCGCCAGCGCCGGTGGGGGGGGAAAGCCAGGAGGCAGGGAGAAGAGGCACACGGGGGCCCCCAGCAACCATCCCGGACCCCCACCGCTACCGGGACTCACCCACTCCACAGCCTCCCAAACAGCGACTTCCATGTCCTCCGCTGATCTCCCGGCCTCGATGGGAGTGCAGCCTTTGTTTCTCGCCCACGCTGCCCGATGTGGCAGCCGAGGCCACAGCAGCGCCGATAGGAGGGCCTCCGGCCGCGAGTCGTATCCGGGCCGCCGAGGCTCCTCACACTCCAGGCCCGCCTCCGCCCGCACCGATGAGGGAAAGCCAGGCGGCGAGGGGAAAAGTCTTTCAGGCCGGCAGCCGCTCCTCGTCAGGACGTGTGGCCGAGGCGCCCCCTTCACTCACAGCAGAGCGCACGCAGAGCCGGGAAGGGCACCACGGGGGCTGCTAGCGCCGCAGTCGCCGGAGAGGGGCCGCCATTTTGCGGGCGAGGTGCGAAGCTCCGGTTCGCAGCAGCAGGACGGCTCAGAGAAGGCCCAGGAGTCCCGAGGGCACAGCCAGGACCAACCCGCCACACACACAGCAAGACTCACCGCCGGATGGCTCGGTTCAGGTTAGGATTACGGGCGGATGGCGGAGGGGTCCCGGAGCACTCTTAAAGTGCGTCCACCATCTTGGCCCGGCAAGCCACGCCCCCTGCATCTGGCCATTTTAGCTTTGTGGATGCACACACCTTTCCCAATCTTGACTTGATTGTGCCATTCATTTGCTCAACAACTCCAGAAGCCTCTGGACGATAAGCACAGTGTAGTTTTTGTTCAATGTTAAATGCAGCACAGATTAATCAAATTATTTCACTATTAAAATGAGGGCCTCTATCTGATTCCAAAGTGACCGGAAAACCAAACCATGACACCAACTCCCTCAACAACAATTTTGCAACTGTAAGACTGTCATTTCTTCTAGTAGGGTAGGCTTCCACCCATCTTGAGAAAAGGCATACTATGACAAGTACGTATTTCAATCCGTTGCAGGGGGGTAACTCAATGAAATCTAACTGCAATCTGGTGAAGGGTCCTTCTGCCTTTCCGATTTTTCCCCAGCTTACCACTGTCTTTCTACCTGGGTTCTGCTGTTGACAGGTTAAGCATCTTTGGCAAAGGCTCTCTGCGACTACCCTGAACTTTGGATTGTACCAACTCTGTCTGAATAGCCTGATCATTGAGTCTCTCCCTATGTGTGTTGCTCCATGGTATACTCTCGCCATTTTTGAAAGCAAACAATCTAGCATGACTGGTCTTCCATCTAGATACACCCATACTTCATCATGTGGTCTTTTGGTACAGGCTGCCTTTATCCAGATTTCTTTTTCCTTTTCCTCAACTTCTTCCCTCAATTGTCTAATCTCATCCCATGTCTCTGGTACTGAGAAGTACATAAGTTGGCATCTGGTTTCACCCGTTTCAACTTTTCTGTTTATGGCTACTGCATTTTTAGCGCAGTATTTCGCCACTTGGTCAGCATAATTATTGCCAGCAGTCACATACTCATTTCCTGACTGATGTGCAGCGCATTTTACAACTGCTATTTCTTTTGGCAATTGTAATGCTTCCAACAAATCTTTTACATTTTTGCTGTTTCTGATAGGAGACCCTGAGGAAGTCAGAAATCCCCTTTGCATCCAAAGCTGGCCGAAGTCATGCACAATCCCGAAACCATATTGACTATCCGTAAATAAGGTTACTCTCCAATTTTTCCCCTTTTTACATGCCATTGTCAAGGCAACCAATTCAGCTACTTGTGCAGACTTGACCCCAGGTAAACAGGATGCTTCAATTACCCCCGAAATTTTGCAAACAGCATATGCAGCACTTAGACCTCCTTCTTGTATCTTAAGGCAGGAGCCGTCTACAAATAACTCATGATCTGCTTCTTTCAAAGGTGTCTCCCTTATGTCTGGGCGGGGCTTCGTGCATAACTCAGTCACGTCCAAACAATCATGATCACTTTCATCTTTTACTTCCTCATCACAGGGGTCTGGCAATAGGGTGGCTGGGTTCAAAATCGTACACCTTATCACAGTCACGTTTTCAGCTCCCAAAATCACTCTTTCATACTTTGTCAAACGGCTAGGAGTGAGGTACTGTGTTCTTGTCCTTGTCAAAAGAATCTCAACTGAGTGTGGAACAAATACCTTTACCGGATGTCCCATCACTATCGACTCACTTTGCTCCAGACTCATACAAGTAGCAGCTACTGCTCTTAAGCAGCCAGGCAATGCTGAAGCCACTGGTCCAATGTGGCTGAAAAATATGCCACTGGACGCCGACTCAATCCATGTCTCTGTGTTAAGACTGAAAGTGCACAATTTCCTCTTTCGCAACAAAACAAAGCAAAGTCTTTTGTATAGTCTGGCATGCCCAAGGCAGGAGCCTCACACAGACAATTTCGCAATTTCACAAATGCCTCTAGGCAGTCATCATTCCAATCAATCGGATCTTTTGCTCAAGTTTCCGAATCATCTGTATCAGTGGTTTCGCTAACATAGAAAATCCATTTATCCATTGTCTGCAGTATCCAACCACTCCCAGAAACATTCTCATTTCTCTCTGAGTCTGTGGCAATTGCATTTCTTTGATTATTTTTATTCTTTCCGGTGTCACTTTTCTAACTCCTCTTTCTATTTCATGCCCTAAATATCTTACATCTTGTCGACAGAACTGTAATTTTTCTGGAGACACCTTGTGTCCTCCTTCAGCCAAATGGTTCAGTAACGCAATTGTTTCTGTGACACAATCTTCTTGCGTTTTTGATGCCACTAATAGGTCATCAATGTACTGAACCAGAACAGAATTTCTAGGCATAATCAATGATTCTAGCCACTTTTTCAAAATCTGATTAAAGATTGAAGGACTTTCTGTGTACCCTTGAGGAACACGACACCATGCATAAATTCGATCTTCAAATATAAACGTAAAAAGATACTGGCTGTCTGGGTGTAAAGGAATACAAAAGAACGCTTGGCATAAATCAATTACTGTGAACCATCCTGCATTCCATGGTATCTGATAAAGGATCACTGCTGGATTTGGCACAATTGGACAACAGGGAATTACAATTTTATTTATTTTCCGTAGGTCTTGCACTATTCTGTATTTTCCGCTAGGCTTTTTCAGTCCCATTATTGGCGAATTACAGGGACTACCCATCACTTCTTTCAGAATACCTTGTTTAACCATTCGTTCAATTTCTGGAATAATTCCTGCTTTTACTTCTGGACTCATTTTGTACTGTCGGGTATTTGGATACACTGCACCTTCCTTCACTGTCACTTTAACTAGGTCTATATTTTTCATTAGCCCAATATCTTTTCCTGTAAAATCCCACACTTCTGGATTGACTGTCTTTCTTAACTCTTCTGGCAATTCATTCTCGGTTATTAATGAAAACATTTCGTCTACCTCTGTTCCCTGTTTGGCCAGCATCATTTTATAGACTACGTCCTCATCGGGAGTTTGGAAAGCAACACCATCCGGTGTACAATAGATCGTGCAATTCATCTTGCACAAAAGATCTCTTCCCAACAGGTTTGCGGGACTGGAATCGCAAACTACAAATCGATGCATTTCTTTGAAGTTTCCAATGTGCACCTCCATTGGCTTGGTGATAGGGGTTCTAATCTGTTGGTTAGATATGCCTACAACTTGGATAGTTTCTCCCGAGAGGGGTAGGTTTGGGATGTCTGCTGTTCTCACAGTAGACCTGGTAGCACCAGTATCCAATAGGAAAGTTATGTCTTTACCTTCTACTTTCCCGTCAACAAATGGACCTGACTGATCTATCGGCAAGGATGCGCCAAGCACGCACTCCTCTTCCTCCCCCCTCAGGCACCGTCATTGTGCAGTATCTGAACGTTCTTCATCATTCTGCAAAAAATATTGTGATTGTTCTATTATTCTTACCACTTTCTCCTTGAAATCCGGTGTTCGCACTGAAACTTTGATGGTTCACAAAATTTGGCATAGGAGCTGGTGGCACCTGATATTGTGGGGTGACTACCTGTTGCTGCTGATTCATAAGTACTTCATTCTGCATCTGTGGGATTAAATTTTGATTCGGCCCATTATTATTCTTATTATTCTGAGTACTCTTACACTCGTTCTTCCAATGTCCAAGCTTTCCGCACGCATGACAAGGAAACTTCTTTTTCGCTTCTTCTCTGTCCATTCGTCCCTTAAATTTATTACCATTCGCTCCTTGATTATTCTGACTCTGTTCTTTCACTGGATTATTATTTTGCTCATTTGCCTTCTCTTTCTGCTGCTCTGCCAATTTAACTTGAGCCCACATCATTTTCTCTTTTAGCTTCCTTCGCCTGGCCTCAATGTCATCTCCACAATATTTTGCGTACTTTAGAATTTCATCCACTGTCTTACTTTGCCAACACAACATGTGCTGCTGTATCATCTGACTGATTTCCGGTTTCAAGCCATATACAAACCGATACACAAAATATCCCATATCTTTGTCACCAATATTCTCAAAACCACTATACTGCTTGAACACCTGCAATAACCGTTCATAGTACGCATGTACAGATTCATTTGGTTCCTGTGTTGTTCTATCTATTTTTACCCAATCTGTTTCTTTAGGAGGGATTTTCCCTTTCAAATATGTAATAACTTGGTGATACTTTTTCATCACTTCTTCCGACGGTGCTCCTGTTTTTGCATCTCTAGGATACTCCTCATTAGGCCAATCAATTGTGATCTTACATTCTGTCCATAAATCAGCAGGTACCACTATGTCAAATAGACCATCCAGGTCTTTCAATAACACCTTTGAAACTTTCACAAACCTCTCTACTTGTTTGTACCACTGAACTGGCTTTTCTCTCAACTTTGGAAAATCATTTGTAAATGATAAAATATCTTGTCTACTCCAAGGGACATGAACATATCCTCCTCCAGGAACCTCTCTCATTGGACACAATTTTTCCACCTTTCCTGATTCTCTTACTGGAAATGCAGCTGCTGCCTTTATCCATCTAATCCTCCATTTATCAATGTCTCCCCATTTTCGCAAAATGTTCATTAGTTCCTTTATCTGTAACCTTTTTCCCGAAGCATTCACACTTTCTAAATCTTTATCAGTAAAATCCACTCGATAGGGCTTCTGTAATAATTTTGATTTCCCTATGTCTAGTCCAATCTCTGAAGCAACTTCAGTTAATCTCTCATGAAATAGTCTTCCTCTCCTGGTTATACTCTTACATAGAAACAATAATTCTTCATCTTTGTAAACGTTTAATCTTTCCGTACCCACGCATCCTGTCATCATCTCTTCCAATTCCACTTTCAATCTACTGATACCCAAAAGTTTTGGTATTGGGTTCCGATTATCCCTTTCCTGAGCCCACCTCTCTAATTCTTCAGAGGTAACTACTGTTATACATGAAGTTCCAGCCGGAACCAAAGGTCTTCTCTCTCTCAAATTCATAGGCGTAACTCTCTTGAGTTTCCGCATGAGGTTCCACAATAGGGAGATCCATTAATGAAATAACCGACTCACTTTCACTAACTTGATCATCTGTGATTACTACCTCTTTTCTAGGATCACTTAATGGAACGGTCACGAGTTGTGGTTTCTGGCAAATCATATTATCCCCATATAATGGGATTACTGGCCCAATGGTTACTGGTACTGTCAAAGCTTCAGTATTTAAATTCAATTGACTTATCCTTTGAACTAGTTCTTCCCTAGTTTTGTTCAAGCTTCTCTTTCATTATCTTCCAACCCTCTGTTGTATGATGTCTCATGTAAAATCTGTGGAGTTAATGGTATTCCCATTATGGGCGCACTTGGGACAACCTTACTAGCTGCTTCTTGATACGGTGGTGGATTTTTAATTAAAATATCCTCTAACAATTCATCATCTGACTCTCCATATCCTGTCGAATTCATATGTTTCGTTTTCTCTTTACACTTTCCTCCAGATTGTTCCTCAGCCATCAACACTGGATATAACCCTTCTGATACCATCCCTCTCCTCCACTGTTTCATCTGCCCTTCTCGTGACTCGTGCAAGTGTCTCGGAAAGAATCCTCTATATCTTCCACCTCTACATTTCTCTCTTTCATATGACTCAGTCTCCCATTCTTCCAAAGCCTCATATTGAGTTAACCTAGGTCTCGGTTCTAAATCATTCATTTTCAACCTCAAATTCTGAAGAATCCTCCCATTAAACGTACCATCCTTAGGAAACGCTAACACCCCATCATCCTTCGTGTACTCTACCCAGTTTTCTAACCACACGCAGGTATGATATCCTCTTTCCATCATCATAAAAGATGCTGGTGTCTTCGGTGGCGGAATAGGAATGCCCTCTCTAGTCAACACAGGCTTATCCTTAACAAAGAAGTTCTTTATTCTCTTTAAAAATGACATCTTTCTTTTCTCTCCATACATTCTTGAAGAACGATGTAGGAAATTGTATTCCGCAAACCCTTGAAATCTTCTACCTGTACGTCTTGCACTGACAGTCAAATCAAAATCCTGCATACAATCCTTCTGTCCCCCAATCCTAGCGCGGCTTCTAACTAAGTATCCAATCAAATCAGGCTCACACTCGTACTCTGACCAATATCAGCGCGGCCTTTTCCTGACGTCAGTTCTCCTCCTCACTACTGACCCCTCCTTTACAGTGCTGCTCCTGTCACGCACCCGCTGCTTCTACCAATCCCAGCGCGGCTCACTGTGACGTCGGTCCTACTCAGGCGATTTCTCACCCCTCCTTTACCAAGCTCCTCCTGTCACACGCCCGCTGTATCTACCAATCCCAGCACAGCTCTCTGTGACGTCAGTCTTACTCAGGCGATTTCTCACCCCTCCTTTACCAAGCTCCTCCTGTCACACACCCGCTGTATCTACCAATCCCAGCGCGGCTCTCTGTGACGTCAGTCCCACTCCGGCAACTGACCCTCCCTTTGCAAGGTAATACAAAATGTTATTTCTTCGAAAATTCTTTAAACTTCTTTGTTATTAACAACGTAAAAACATTCGCTACTCTGTCTGTTCCACTAAATCAAAAGGATAGCTTATTTTCTTTCAATGCGAGTAAAACCTTCCGCCTACTCTTCACCTAAGCTCCAGAGAACCTGCTACTCTTCCGGTATCTCCCGTTAGGGAATATTTGAGACCGATGTTTCACCAGCGAACTCCTTTTGCTACCAGTCTAGCTTAGAAGAACCTGCTATTCCTTCAGGGTTACCCTTACTAGGTGATATAACGCCTAAAGTTTCACCAGTGAACTCTTTGCTTTCAACCACTCTCACTTTTGTACAGAAAATAGTCCCTAGTTTAACACGGCCAGCCCTACCTAGCTTCTCAGTGTTATTCCAACAGACGAGTAACCTCACTGCAGTGTGGTTTCTATCGCCACCTGCTATTCATTCCCCGGGAATTCTCCAGACAACATAGAAACAGGACACTAACTCTTTTGTTAAAACATTAACCAAAAATCAATGATCTATACTTATCACCAAACTAGTCACTAACAACCATCCTCTGCTACCAGAAAACTGATCCAGCGGCGTACTAGCAACAGATACTCCACTACCATATACTCACCTGGGCCCATACAACTCGCTTCCGTTCTGCGCTAAGTAGACACTGGAACTTTTTAGTTTATAATGTTTCTCATACCTCAAGATCTAGTTATTGCTTCTTTAACTAAACCTTTCACTGATCAAACAGTTCTTTCCTCTGGTCAATGGACCAGTTAGGTGGAACTAGTTGATGGCGATAATTGACATAACTTATTATACATTTCTTAATAAAAATAAAATAATGACAGACTCAGTAAGTTTTAAAATCTTTATCTAAATTAGGGGTTTTGAACCATCTCAAAGTGTTTCAGTACAAACACCCTCATTCACGGGAGTGCCAATTCAAAAATATTTCAGATAACATTTATCAATTCAGATCCACACAATAACTATGCTCAGAAAGAAGAGGATTGTAGCGGGGTTGTGAATTCAAGGACAGGACCAGGTCTAGGTAGTGCGGGTTTTATTATAGATTTTCTTTCGTCGGGAAGCCAGTATTACAGTCCAATGGGAGGATAATATCTTCTTATCCAGGAGCTGTAGGGGTAGGTCGGCGCTCTCAGCACACTCGTCAGCCTGGACGTCCGGATACTGGTGGCTGGAGCTCTGATACAGATGTCATGGAAAGGAAAGAGGGGAGAGTGTATAAGTGCCCTGGGCTAAGCAAAAAAACGAGGGAGGGGAAGTGAGGGACACCCGATTCCCGTGACACACGTCTAAATGAAGAGGTGAGGTGCACAGGTACAGGGTATGAGAAGGGAGATAGGAAGGGTCCCTGCCTTAGTCCTCAGGCCTTTCCCTCCTCCCGACCCAGCCCGCAAACCGGTCGCATACCTGTGTAAGCCACGCTCCTCTGGGAGCGTGGCTGGGCGCAGCGTGTTGTCGTTGGCCTCCTGGCGTTTTCGGCAATCTCGTCGGGTCCACGGCAGGCACTGGCTCCGACACTTCGTACGCTGGGGATTCCGTTCCTCTCCTCTCCTCGGTCTCCGACACACCAACTTCTCTCCCTCCGGTGATTACACACCCCGCTTTCCTGGCTCCCTCGTCTCTTGTTGGCCAAGCGGGAGTGATGTAGTCGAAAGGGGCGTAGTCCTCCAGTGTGGCGGTCTGCTTAAAGGAGCCGCGTTGCCTCTCTATTTCTGCCTCGTTCATGGCGCTCGGTGGAGTGTACCAGTCATTTTGCTGTGGGGATACACAAGGGCCATATGAAGGGGTTATACACCACCAGTTCTCCTCACATGTCCGAGCGGCCTCGTGACAAGGATAGAGATAGAAGAGCATTTATCAAACGATGAATTTCATAGTTACCAAAGTATGGTGTGAAGACCAACCCCCTGGCCAAAGGGCTGGTAAGAGTCTCCCAGGACAGATCAGGAGACAAAGACTTCAGGACAGGAATCAGGACAGGATACTTCACCTCTCTAGATACCGACGACGTCGCACCCCTCTCTGACACTCTCTTCCTCCTCGTGGTTCTTCCGCGATCTTCTTTCTAACCCACCCAAATTAAGTAGATGGCTCTGCATTCGATTTCTTCATCAGTATTTCAGAGCATCAGCACCACCCGCTCTCAGGCTTCTTCAACGCGCTCCAAAAGCTTCCTTCTCTTTTCATCTAACTAGACTACCTCAATTATACCTTTCTATAAGCCATGTACCACCCATTAATGTTTCATTTTTTCAGAATGCTAACTTCTGATTGGACAGGCGAGGGGGGGATGATCATCACACCATGCTTATACTTCATTTATTTCTTTAAACCATTGTTCCCAAACTCCTCCCCTCAAACTTTTATTCCGCCCTTTCTTTCCCATAAATATTTAAAACTTTATTAATACAAATGTAACAGTTTTCTCGAATAAGTTCCCTTCATATGAACTCTTCACCCTCATGTTCCCAGGGCACATCTCCGCCGACCTTGGACGCGTGACAAATCCTTAGTCATCCTCCAAGCTTCCGCACCAGGGCGCATGCGTTGCACCACGTCAGTCTGCTCGACTCAGACAACTTTAACAGGCCCAAATACGTACTAATAATAAAGTCAAAAGGAGAAATGTTATTCTCAAAAATAAATGATTTCACTGTATACCACCAACCTCTACTCTAACCCATACCATTTATTATTTCTCTTTCTGCATTTGCGTTAGTGTAAACTCATTTTCTAATTTCAGCAAAGCAGGTGCCATGCATGTGAGCTTTCAAGCGGCCATTTTATAGCTCTTTGCGCAAGCGCCAGAATTTCCCTCCAAGCATTATTTTCGTCATACTACGTAGGTGCAGTAGACGCATGCGCAGTAAAGATCCCGTGTTAAAATGCGTTCTAGTCCTACGTCCGTGTTATTGCAGTTAGTAAACACATAGGCAAGCTTCATTCTTTTCCCACGTATAATGAAAATGCGTATTATTAACCAGAAGACACGTTGTTAGTAATTCGCTAGTAAGTTAAAACGAGAGGATTGCTTCCGAGCAAGTCTCATGTCCGAGTCCTTGCTCCATCACAGGCACTAAAAAACCCTTCACTGCTGCTGATCAAAGAGAGATCACATTTCAAGGCTATGTGTGCAGTACGAAATAGAGTAACTTACCTGTAACAAAATGGTTACTTGCCTGTTGGAGAAGCTTTGTGAACCTTCTGGATTCACATGCTGTGCATTATTCCAGAAAGGTCTTTTCAGTCCCTTTCTCTCTTTTTTTTAGTTGTGAGCGTTGTCAAGCATTTGGTGTTATGTCCCTCACTGCATGATGTCAGACATATAACCTGAAAGCCCCTCAGCATGGTCGAAATCTTCAGATCTTTTTTACCCCTGAGCGACCCTCCCATAGATATGGCTTCCTCCTAT
Organism: Calotriton arnoldi; assembly: GCA_963921515.1. Classification (NCBI taxonomy): domain Eukaryota; kingdom Metazoa; phylum Chordata; class Amphibia; order Caudata; family Salamandridae; genus Calotriton; species Calotriton arnoldi. The sequence continues at coordinate 1,181,596 of CAWUFW010001895.1, forward strand.
GAACATATTCACCTCTCTCTGTTGCAATTCATCTCACTTTGGGGGAGGGTCACATGTGAATCCAGAAAATCCTTCAACCTGCAAAACTATTCCTACAGGTAAATAAGACCATGTGGCTGACATTCAGATGTCAATCAGGCATAGATTAGTAACGAAAGCGAGTGTTGCTCCCCTTTTCCTCGTAGAGTGTACCCTTGGTTGTTCCCCCACTGCCACTCCTGCTGCTTCATAGCATTCTTGGATTGCCTGACATATCCATCTTGTATTATTCTCTTTGCTGACTGGCAAACCTTTGTTCGCCGGGGCAAAATAAATTAAAAAATAAGGTTCCTTTCCTGATTGGTTTTGTTACCTGTGTAGGTAATACATGGCTGCCCTTTTGACACCCATTGCATGGAGGGCCCTTTCTGTTTGTGATTTTGGCTGGCAGGTAACTGTATGGTTGATATGAAAGTGTGAAATCACTTTTGGGAGAAACTGTGGGTTAATTCTCATTAATAAAAGTTCCTCATCTAGAAGGTAAGTAATTTATTTGACAAAAGTAGTATTGTGTGTCCAGCTTTCTCTAAGTCCTTTCCTGTATCACCACTGTATGAATCTGTTCCACTTTGCAGTGAAGCACTTCCTTGTGGTAGGGGTCTGGTCTCCTTTAGGACCTTCATGGCATCCAAGGCCCTTAGAGGTAGCCCCAGGTGACCAAACTATAGGACTTCATGAGCAATGCCGTTAAGATGTGGGTGGCTGGCTCAGGTGGTATACCTGGCCCCTTTGTATTGTCAACAAGTACTGATGAGATGGAAGTATCCTAACCCTGTACAGTGCCATCTCCAACAGGTCAGAGAACCACATTTGTCTGGCCCATTGGGGTGTTATCTCTATAGCAGCAGTTGTATTAGTGGGATTGGGGGAAAAGTGTATGTAAATATCCCTGATCATTCTATTGATAGGGAATTCCCTAGAGACCAGGGGTGTGGGTACCTGGATGAGAAACGTCGGCATTTTGCATTCTCTTGAGTTGCGAAGAGAACTATTTTCCCCACAGTTCACTGCCAAATGAACCTCTCCACTATTTGTTGTGAGGCATTTGCCTGTCTGCTTAGCCTTAGCAGTAGATATATTGCTACTAGTGTTTTGTTTCTCTGAATGGCCCATCTCCATGTTTAATGTGCAAGTTTGGACAGCAAGTGTAACCTTGTCTCTCTCGGTTTGTTGATGTAGAAATGGTGATTGTGCTGTCTGTCTGGGTGTGAATTGTTTTTCCAATTGACCTGTGTCTGGAAGGCTTCAGTGCTACCACATTTATGTGTTTCATCACCTCCTCTTTTGTGACCCATAGGCCTTTTATGTTCAGTTTTCCTATGTGGGCTCCCCACCCGATGCGGGATGCATCCGTTGTGATGGTTACAGAGGGAGTGTGTTGTTTGAAATATCTGCTCACTGTGATGTTGTTCATGTTCCACAACTGTATCTCCTTGTGTATCCTCTCTATGACAACCACTAGATCCTCTCAACTCCCAGTTGCTTGCAGCCATTGCTGCTGCAGCCACTCCTGGAGTGGTCTCATGTGAAGTCTGGCATGGGGAATTAGGTGTATGAACAATGCCATCATGCACATTAGCTTCCCTACTGTCATCACTGTCAGAGGTTGACTCTTCTGGTATAGGCGAGCTTGCTCTGTCAATACCTCTTTGAAACTGGTAGGGCTTAGCCACACTCCAAGGAACATATTCTACCCCTCTGGGTTCAGGGAAAACCCTAGCTTGCTTGTAGGGTGGCTTTATCACTTAATCTATGTTATCCTGGGCGTATCTGAATGAGTTTGCCATTACCAGCCAATTGTCCAAGTATAGGTGCACATCGCTCCCTTGTCGTCGAAGGCTACCCTGACGCCGTAAACTCTAGCGAACAAGGATAAGCACAAGCATAAAAACCCGAGGGGTTGAAGTCAAAAGACATGATTGGCAGTAAACCCTCGGGTCCAGCCTCGACTCCAAAGGTGATGAAAGTGCAGGTGGAAGAAAGAGTCAGTAGAAGGCAAATTTAACATTGAAAAAGAAGACTTCAATGCTCGATGCCAAACAAAAAGGCCTTGACGTTAATGCGCCACCATGAGAGCGAATTGGAGGTCCCCATGAAGAAGGAGTTCAATGACTTCTTTAAGCCTTTCGAATCCCTCTGAAATCTAACAGGGAGAAATCAAGGGAGGAAGAACACACAGATGTGGAGCCTCTGACCCCTCCAGAGCTCCAAGAGGAGGACATTTTTTAATATGAGGGGGAAACAGAAGAGTGCCAGTTTGAGTAAGAGTCATTCCACAAACTGGAAACAGCAGATAAGGGGTGTCAGGATATAGACAATGTCCAGTAAATAGAGTGACAAGGATTCTGGTGGGGAAAGCACTAAACATCTGCATATTATGTCCCATTTTTGTGGAAGAGGTGATAATTAATGAACCTGATAATATCCGACGCAAATTCTGAATGGCCCAGTGTTGGATTTTATAGGGTGCAATAATTATCACATGTGACATCAGAGCACTTGTAATCAAGGCGTAAGTGAATGGAGCCTCATTGCACATTGATATTTGTGATTTAACTTGTTGTGCCAATAAAATGGAGAAAGAAAGGTAGAGCAAGAAAGGGTGAGCTAGATGGGGGGAAATACACTGATAGAGTTGAAGTGAAAGAGAAAGCAAGTCAAAGGAAAAGGACAGAACGACAGAGTACAAAATCAGAAAAAGAAAAAAGAGAGCAAAGGGAATTTAAAGAATTGCTATGGTTCTGAAGAAACCGAGGAAGAACTAAACATACCTTGTCATTATTAAAATACATTAAATTTTTCCCATCAAATCTGATAAACCTTTTCTGGAAAACATAATTCCTGTCAAGAGAAAAGAAAAATAAGCAAACTGAAAAAAACAAACTTCCAAACAAGTCACACATATCAGAACTAGAGCTAATCAATGTAGTTGTGAAGAGTGTACTTACACCTGGGGGACTAATAGCTGAAGTATAAAAGGAAATGATAACAAGGTCAACAGATACAGGCTTTATTAAACCACCCTGATGTATTGCTGAGCATGAAGAACATAAAGACATTTTTCTTTTAAACCGATAACCTCTTCTTTTCTCTGCTAATCGGTGAAGCGCTTGTTGTAAGAGCTAGATCAGGCCTTTGTCCCACAATTGTGACAGTCTATCTTAACTGTGCAGCTCTGTAAGTGAACCTGTTATAGGATTGAGGCGTTTAAGGATGTTTGGGCTTCAGACAAGTCAAAGGCATGCTATGACTTAATTTAGCCTGATTCTGAGTTCAAACATCGATAAATGGCATGGAAAGGTTGCGAGTTCCCACCTGTATGTTTGGTGGGTGAACTTTGCCATATTTGCAGTAGAGAATACAACTCGGCATGTAAAATCCCATACCATCCTGGAGGCGCTTGAGCATCTACCTCTTAGACTTGTCATGGGGGAACTCTGGGCTAATGGGAGGAAATAGGCCCTGTACACCCTGTTGAATGGAATAGTTGTTTAGACCACTGTACTGTATGGAGGTTGATACCACAGTCTAGCTTCATGGTATGGAGATCAGGCTGTCTTCTCTATTTATTTCTATTTTTGTGTCAATTTGTTTATTTAAGTTACTATCAGTGTTGATGGTTTCACTAGCATCCACAAAGAAACGCCTGAGGGCATCTGAGTTTAAACTAGGTCACTATAGTCATTACAAACTGCTTTGCTTTTTGTACATGACATTGAACTGCATGGTAGCTGCATTGTATTAGGTCATATATGCAATTTAATGATAGTTTGCTTTATAGGAAAATAATTTTAAAAAACTTAAAAAATACTAAAATCCAATATCATCCCAGTTAAAAAATTGGTGATCCCACCTTCATAGGAGTTAAAAGATGATTCTTATTACTTGTCAGAACTGGTAGGTAGAAATAAATAAGTTGCTGTTTCAGGCACATGAAACCACTGCATCGCAAGCCTCTTCTACACAGACTTCATGTATTCTGGACATTGCTGCAGTAGTTACCTGATTTAGATCCGATAGATTTTTCTAGGGAGCGAGGGTGCTTGGTGACATTCCTTTAGAGCCAGAGCCAGCAAAGAAGTTCTGGAAGTTAGATAAAGGTGGAGTTCGAAAGGGATCATTTAAAGAACCTATTCTTCTGGCACCCTAGACATGAGGTGTCATTGTGAAATCAGCAAGACAGAAAACATCCATAGTTGTACCAAAAGTGCTTTCCAGAAAGCCTTGGGCCGTGGAAGGCAAGTCTGTTTGATGGATAACAGACAATCCCAGTTTAATCTGTATATAAATTATGTATCCTCTGTGAGCTTTCCCTGTGCATTCATTAGCCTCTGAAACTCCATTCTCCCCAGTCTGTCATCATAGTAAGTATTAGGAAGGTTTTCACACACTGGTTTTCTTTTTATAAATTTCAATTTTGTTTTGTGAAATGGATGCCTCTGCCACATTGCCCTCTTTCATCAATCCGCACAGTGTATAGATGTTCACATTCTTGCACCTTCCCTTAGATGATGCATGGTATGACCACACACCATTCTGGATCCTTTGGCTATCTTTAATCGGTTTCTGTCCTTCTAGATGACGCCTTAAGAACTGGACACACCACTCCAAATAGGACCTTAATAATGTAAATTCTTTCTGCTTTCTTAAAAGAAGAGTAAGACAATTCCTTTGAGGTATTTACCCATTGCAAAATATCCTTTCGTTCTTCCTAGCTAGCCATGTCAAATCATGCCTCTGGAGCTTGGAGAGCAATGCTTTCACGGACCAGGACAGGTCAAAACATGCTAATCCTCATTAAACAATGCATTCTGTTAGTGCAAAGGACTGGGAAAGATAAATTCCATTTGTTTCAGCCACTGAAATGCAGATGGCCATAGCATTAGCAGTTGAGAGAGAGGGCAGGGGATAAATACAGGACTCGACACTGACCCACACGTAAAGGCCCCTTTGTCTATTGTGCTGCTTTCCCAGGACCGAGCCTACTGGTCTATAGATTGTGTAACCCAAAGTATCTGTAAAATTATTAAAACTATTCTTTAATATTTACAAGTTAACAACAGCTACTTACTTCCTGTCTAGAAGTAAGGTAGATTCTTTTGAGAACACCAAAAATTGAAAATTGATTTGTCCTTTCTTATTTGAAAAGTTGTATTTCTGAGATGCTACACTTTTATACAGTCAATGACCTGAATACATAAACCACTGGTCAAAGTCTAGAAACAAAATCCAGATTCATATGAATATTTTACTTCCTTCCCAACACGACCATTTGCCAGGTCAAGCAGATCCGAATTTACATCTGTAGTTGAATTCTTCATGACACTGGAGGTCTGCTCAAGTTGTCACTAGACACAAAGGGGGTGCCACTTTGTTGTTCTGACACTAAATCGATGACCTTTGAAGTGGAAAGGTGGCGCAGGGAAAGAAAGGATAACAGAAAATCTATATTTCCGCACAACGATTAAACTAAATGTGACTTGCACAGCCCAAAAAAAGTCCCTAAAACTAGTGATGTCACACTGTCATGCAACAGTAACAGTCCCGGATCACCAAATAGGCAAAGTAGGCACCAGCCTATGGGCCCCACTCCTTTTAGGGGCCACGCGACAACGGATCAAAATAATATTGGTTTGATTTTGAAAGCAAATTACAATCAAGCTTTCTTCAAATGTTTCCAAAAGATAGAAAAAAAATGAATCAACTCAAAGAAACGAAAACTTTACATTAAAGACTCTATAAATGGTTGGTAAAATTAAAAACGTACTAGAAGATAATTTGCGAGGGGAGCCCCGAAATTTCGACTGCCTAGGGGCCTCCACAAGGTTTAAGCCAGCCTGAACAGTGAGATGCAATGTCCAAAAGGAAAGTTCTCCACTATCCCTTATCTCTCACTTACGGGTGTTCAGTAAAGAACCCAAACTTTTCAACCTGTGTTTGTGTAGTACTTTCATCACGATGAAGAAGAATCATAGACTTAAACAAAAGCTGTGATTTCCACAAAGTCATAAAATGACAATTGTATTCTTACCAATGAAGAGTACTACCCAAAGAAAAAATAGATGAAAATCATGTGTGTAGTCCTTCACGTAGACAACAAGAATTGTTACTGCGAGAAGAACAAAATAGCAACCAGTTTTTGTCCTACTGAATACATTTCCTAACAAGTAATCACTCCCCTCCAGATTTCTCTAAAGGTCTGACTAAAACTGCCCCCTGTAAAATGTCCTTTTCAGGGTGGGATCTCTCTGATCTCAGATTTCCAGATGCTCAACCTACCCTTGTGGGGAGAGTTTGTCCAACCAGCCGCTGTGAATAGGTCTGGATCGGTCGGTAAGTGATGTAAAACTTGCATAGGGCGATATTGTCAGGTCGTCCAAGATTTCATCTGGGTACAGGTGAGCTGGCAGGCTGAACCTGCCCGTATTGGCCTTCGGGACATCCACCGTGGAATAGCCTTCAGATTCGTTTTGCACAATCTGGGCGATAAGTTGAGATGCATTTCCGTCTGCAGCACTTTTCTCATTGCACATTTCATAATCGTTCCTGCAAAAGAAGGTAAGAGTGTGAAACTGTAATAAATCGGAAAACCTCCATTAATAAATCAAATTGCCAGCACTTTCCAACCTTCAGTCTTGCTGAGCCAAGAGTCTGAAAAATGGAAAGCCAGAAATGAATGGTTAGGGCACCTCTCAAATCATATGCTAGGCGACCATCTTTCCTGGCGTACAGAGGTTTGAGTTTATCATTTTGTTATAATGCACAAAGCTGTGTACACCGTGAAACACTCGAACTGGACCAAGAGATTTGAAATTCACTTATGGATCAATATTCGTACATATTAAGGCCATTTTAGGTATGATAGACAGGCCTATGACATATAAGTCTGTACTAAATATAGAAAACACCAAAGACAAAGCAGACCTTTTAGTGTACAGTGGGCGACCTCCAGCCTGCCAGGGTGTGCATACCCACCTGCTGCAAGCTCCGATCCCCTCTGTTTTGGCAGGAATTTTTTCAGAAACATTTCCACATTGCAGAAGTTTGTTTCTAAAATAAAAATAAAAAACCCTCAACAGCCCCTGGGAGTTTTCTTCTTGTGACATGGCAGTCCTTGGTAGGAAACATACGCAACATAAGGCTTGCCCTGAATAGTATGGGCCAACCCAGTCACTGTTGCCTGCTCACCAGTGGTGGATGGAGGTCGATCATAGCTTCCAAAATCTGGGCAAGCTGAAGTTCAGGCATCAGAAATCTATAAGTCCCCCATATTTACATGAGGTGAGGGAATCATGGGGGTGGCGATTGAGAAAACCGCTGATATACATGTTCCATCCTACTTGAAATGCCATAAGTCCAGCACATCACATTCCAATAGCAAGCCAGAGCCTGGCCTACGGGGTAATGGTGGACACTAGCTTATTTTCAAGAAACACTTTGAAAGTCATTTTTTCTAATGTTGACACAGTTTTTGTAGAGTGACAGATTGGAAGCTTCTTTTTAACTAGTGAGAGCTGTCCTTTCAGTGGTTTCTAAGAATATCCATTATTTTATTGATCTAACGCATAAGATCACTCTAAAACATTGACTTCCGAAATATGTTTTTAAAACTAATATTCTTATTATCCACTAAATCTGCTGCAATTTGGCTGCCGAAAAATACTGCAAGTATACTGCCAATGTGCAGAAGTTTTTAAGGAGTTCTGGAGTACTGCAAAAATTCATAGGTTCCCCTGTACACATTAACATTTCTTAATATATTTGGACAAGGGGTGTCCTAAATTTTATTATATTGGAATCAGTCCTGCCCTAAATGCCATTGCCTAATGTCAGAGCCTGCTTGGGGCACAGGGAGACAAGGATACTGAGCAACAGCTGTGGTGTTTGGGATCATGTCCTTCTATGTCCTGGGGTCTGTCCTACTATGACTCTGCAAACTGAGCCAAGTACAGCCTATCCTCATTGATCCTCAGCCTAGCGAGAGCAAGCAGCCAAAGGCACCTCAGCGAGGTAGCATGGGAGGCAAAGACACAATAAAGTTCAGTCAGGTCAGTGCTGTCTTATAACAAGAAAAGTACTTTACTTATACAGTAAAGTGAAATACTGCAGACAATAAGGGTGGTCAGCTACAGAATTCTACAACACTATGAGCTCAAATCAATATTTTCTTTCCTGCACGCCTCAGTTTCCTAACTCAATGGTGGCCGTTCCCATCTTGCTACAGTGGCCTAGCACTGTGGTTGCAGCCCCAATCCTTCAACCAAATGCAACGCAGTAGGGACATCTGGGGTGAGAATCAGCCCAGGAGAGAGTTCACTATTTGGCTTTAAATGGGCAATCTCTTAGTGTGGGGACCCGCAGGACGGTTCAGTTTGCATTGTGCAGAAAAATCTGTATCAGCACTCATTACGCTTTGAAACGTGAAGTTCTAGTGCAACACACAGTCTCTCTTATGGCTGCATGTATTACCTGTCAGTGAAAACACAGGTCAGTGTTAGGCTTGTCGCAGTGTGCACTTCACAGTCAAACAGCCCGTGTCTCTTTGTCAGTGGGAGCAGGGTCATGGTGGTGACCTCTTGTATCACATTGCTGAAGAAACCATATTGCAGACCTTGCTCATCGGTCATCGGTGTTCAGCAGATTCCGCCCCAGGTCATCAGATGTCCCTCTGCTATGACAGTGATGACGTCTTTGTCAACAGCACATCGGAAGCAGCAGAACGCGACCCATGGGTCACAGTGGAGATGCCACAGCATGCTGATACTTCTGGGGTTGCTGCTGCTTCTCATAATTTTCCTCATGAACCACAAGGGGGAAGCTGGGTGATCTTGTTCTAGCAGGGTTGGCATCAGACAAACTCTTGAACACAAGTTGGTTTCTTCTGGGTGTTCCACGTACCAGGAACAGGGCTGGGTTTCTCCTTCTAGACCAGCTCTCCTTCTGCAGGACCAGGCACTCTGCTTCTCTCTGAGCAGACAGGTTTCAGGTGCTGAGCAGATCTAAAGATTCTCCAGAAAGTTATATAGACTTCAGCTGATGTCCTCTCGCCTATGAGAGGCTGGCTGCCAGACCGACACCTGCTTTGATCACAGCACCTCTCCAGAGTACTCTGTGGAGCACTCCCTTCTTTTGTCAAGAAGAAAGCGGCAGGCCCTGCCTAGAAACTTCCTCACCCATAACAACAGAATCTGCTGACTCACCCCACTCCCCTAATATTTACAAAATGGCTGTGCTTAGGAAGGACTAATCAGAAATCCCCTACTAAAAAGTCCTCATAAACATTCTAAAGGTAGCACTGTATCGTTCGCCCTCACTTGAGTGCCTGGCTCTCCTCCTTTCAGCTCAAGGAATGCAGGCAACACCCTTAAAACTTTCTGAGGAAGTTGCATTCCTTACGCCATCTTCTGCTATGTCAAACAAGGGGGCAACCTATATTTATTCCACTGAACCCAGCAATCAGACTCTCACTGCAACACAGTCTTACTACGACCCACCACACACATACACACACTCGACACGCACTCAGAATGTCAGCACAAGGGTCTGGATGTAGCATCTAAAGAAGACCTCTAAATGAGTGGGGACGATAGATCATACTCCCCATGAAACAGAAAAGGGTAGGGGCAAAAGTGTAGAGGGCAAGTGGATGCAGGTGTGGCATTGAGTAGGACAAGATAGGAAAATATTGTAGTTAGTTCAGATTGTGATAGGAAGCTAAACAGATGGGATTGAAAGATAACCCCCATGTGCTGTGCTTTTATGTATATGGTCCAAGATCAAATTATTGATTATTTTAACTTATGTAGTTTTATTTTCCTGATGCTTTCTTGCATTGCATTCCTTCTTGGATGCATCAAAACCATTAAAACAAGTCATAAATGACATTCAACCACATATCAATGACTGAATACATGATATAAGTACACATGAAGCCACATAAAAATATCGATCCTTAAAGACTCAATCCATACCTTTGAAGACAACTGGGGAAGATTAGTAGATTTACGTGTGCATCCAGATTCCGTAATCTTCATTTGCATTGCATCATTTTCGTTTATTTTATGTCTCTCTGAATAAGCACCTCTTTGCACATTGACCCCTCAATTTATTTTCTTCCCGGTGTGTTTTGTGTGTTACTGCCCGCTGTGTCAAATACTCTAGTGCATTGTATGTAAAGGAGAGTTAGGGTTGTTTATTGCGCATGTAAGTTTTTGTGTTATCAGTACTTTTTTATTATCTTGTGTATTTACTGACTAAAATGTAAAGTGAATGAATAACCACATACGAATCTAGTAATCAAATCCAGCTGATAATAACACCGTACAAAACACACTCTTTCTGTAGTTTTGGTTCTGGCTTCCAACTTACAAAAAGTCAGTGACCTATTCACATAGTCAAAAATGATATGGAAGAATGTCTTACTCTAGTTCCTTAGCTAATGTTGAGGTCGGTGTTGAGGAGCAGGCTCTCACTGGATTCTTCACAGCCTGCAGAGGATAGAATGGTATTTAGGCCTAAAACACTTGTTTTACAGGTTGTTACTTTCAATTACAATAAGATCTTATCAAGTGTCCAAGTTCAAGTGGATCATCATTCTCAGAGGTCTGATTATGAGTTTGGTGGAAAATCAGTGCAAGAAATCAGGAGCGCCGGACTACCTACGCAGGTACCTACCACTCACCCCACCTGCAAAAAAACAAGACATACAAGGCAACATGCTTAAGACTTTCCTTCTTCAACAACCCCTTTGTGCACTGTAAGATTTCTGATTCAATGAGGCCAGACCATGTGTCAGGGAGCATTTTATATAAGGGGCCCTTGTGCTGACACTTACTTGAGGAGGGGAATGTCCGAGATGGAATTCAGTGAGAGATATGGGAAAGGAGAAACAGTGGGATCCGAGCAGGAGAAAAGGATCGAGCCACGCTGCCATCTCATCTTTACCTAAGGCACGGCCACCTGAGCAGCTCATCCAAACCGCTCAAGACATTCCATTCAACTCTCCTGCTTATCCTGACAGAGGCACTCTCCTTTGCTCCTGTCCCATCTCCCAGGTTGCACAAGACCCTCCAATTTGCCCCTTTCTCCTTCTCGTAGTGCCAATAGGGGCGCAGCAGCATGGCTATGTAAGTGAGAAGAGAGGCCACCCGAGCACCAGCAGGAGTCGGGATGAGCGAAAGGTTAGTATGAAACAACGTCTTGATGCTGTGTGTATGCGTGTATCTGTCAGTGCGCATGTTAGCATGCATGCCTGTGAGTGTCTGTGAGCAAGAGTTTGCGCATGCTTGAGGAGGGTGTTTGAGTGTTGTACCCACGGTCCCCAACCATGTAAAATGCTGGACCGTGCACACTGGTGGTAATTCTTGGCAACTGGTGGGCATTAACAGGACTGTGGCCATTTCTAACCGCAGGTAACATGTCCCTCACATAATTGTGGTTAATTCTTGCCAACTTGTGGATATCATTGGGATAATACTCACAACCCACTCTGGTAAAATGATGGCCCTGGGCTGTAGGATGGCAGTTCTTGAAAACAACTGAGCATCCATGATTCTCAATTCCCACCCTGGTAAAATGCTGACCCTCACATAATGGTGGTATGTCTTGGCAACTTGTGGGCAGGATGCACACAAGGCTCAATTATGGTAATTGCAGGCATCTTGTAGGAATTAATGACTTGATGCATACCCCTCATCCTGACTGAAAGATAGTCATTCTTCACATATTATGTGCATTCAATGCACAGTGGTGTCCATACATGGATTTATAGAGGTCCTGGCAGCAGTGATCATTCTTGCCATACTGTGGGCACCCACTGTACAACGATGCCCATGGAATAACATTCACCGTGACACAATGGTGGTAATTCCTGGCACACTGTGGTTAGACATGCCACAGTGATGGTTCTGGCAGTGTGGTCTTAATTCTTAGCATACCGTGGGCATAAATTACACAATGGTGTTAATTATTGCTATACTGTTGCCAACCATAGGACCCACACCTTCTATAATGCTTGGCATGCAGAACATGATGGAGCCTGCCATGGCATGATGCTGTTAATTCCAAGCATATTGTGGACAGCCATGATTTGATGGTGCCAAAGAACAAATGCAATTAATTTTGAATATACTAAAGATCGATCAGGTTCGCAGAAGAGAGGAACCAGTGGGAGAGGTTTCAATTTAGTGTACCTGGACAAAAAAAGACAGTAAGGATTGCCCAATGCTAGGTGCAATTTTCTCAAAGCCCAATTTTGGTAGCAGAGATTGCCACGAATTGGAAACAAAATGGCTATTACAGATAGCTCTATTAACAGGAAAAGGGGCAGGGGGAGGAGAAGAGGGAGGATTAAGCTGCTTGGCACATTGCTTGGTTTGAATATAATGAACTATCTTTGGTAAACTGAAGCATGGTTTGACGCTGGATTGAGAGGAACCTCGAAAAGTGTGCACAGAAGAAGCAATAATTAGTACCACAAATCTTATGTGAGAAAAATCCCAAATCAAACGAGTGGAGGGACACTGTCTTGTATGTCTTGAGGTTCAAGGAGATGTGCAGCAATACTACCAGAACACTGTAGACAGGACAATAAAATATATATTAATTTGTATGCCTTTTTTGACTACAGCTAGACATACGTTTGTAGTGGTACCTAAATATTAGCGGTTCCTGTTATGGGAGTCCTTTACCTTTATACAATCTGGTTAAAATTAGGCAATAGTGAAGTTGTTCAATTACACTAATGCCGATTTCATGGTTATTATACCTTGCAATCTTCAGGAAGCTTGCTAATTTTGACAAAAATGAAAGAAAGGAACATAATAGGTTGCTTAAGGAGACAAAACCCCCACAGCCTACTTTTTAGGAGAATGTTCGCATAGTAAAAAAAGGTTTTAGATGGAAATTTCTCCCACAAGAGCACAAGCTTTACAATATTTTTTAAAGTACTGCACTTCATCAAACACCGCAGGAGAAATTAAAACTTTGCCCAATCCTAGTTAAAATCCTGAGCAACAGAATGCCACAGAAGGAAAATAAGATATGTGAGAAGCCGCATTCAGTAAATGGTGGATGGCCGACAGACCACTCATTTACTAAGCCGCTGAACACACAGAAAAAACAATGGTGCTCATTGACTGACAGTGATACTGATGTATTATCAGTAGACAATTGAATGACAGCATGGCGTTCTAAACGAAGTTGATGAGTGGGCTCATATTTACAAATAAACAAGATTTTAGGGTACCAGATTCAAGCACCGCTGATGTTTGAAAAGAAAGAACCACACTAGTGTTATCCTATAAACAAGAACTGTGAATGTCAAAGAGTCGAGCATTTCCAGTACATCATCCCATCTGGCCGCAAAAGGAGAAGAATTATGGATGATTTCAGCCTAAACAAGCAAGTTAGTTTGGGTAAAAAAATTCCACTTTTAGAACAACACTTCAAATATAACAAGCATTTGCAATACAATCGGTCTCGCCTTTGGGACCTTATATGTATTTAGCTATGCAGTACATTAGCCTGTGTGCTGAAACATCTACTGTTCTTTAACATGGAGGGAAAGTAAGCACCAAACTGCGTGACACGCCAGGTATGGGAACACATGGAGAGAAATATTGCCTTTCAGCGGGAAATGGTATAGTCCAAAGCTCTGTTTTTAATATAAAATCAGGGCCTTCGGTGGTCATATCACTGAAAATACAAGATTTGAAAAAAATATTATTGTCTACGGGTGCTCGTGGAAGACAATTTCTAAGGACTGGTATCTAGAGAATGCTAAAGTGATTCTGGTATTTTATTGACCTCTGCTGGTCGTTTTCTATCAAGAAAGTTAGAGGCCGTTGAACAGAAAAAAAAAGTCCCTAAGCGGAAGCAGACAAGTCCTAGGGCTGATCTCCAGAGCCCACAAAGTACATACACATATAAGTATATACTAAAGTATATACAAGAGGTCTCGAATGCTCGACCTAAAAATGGTTATGTCATGATACTTTATTTTTTATTTTTAAAGGTCAACTCTCATTGCAAAGCCAAATGCATTGATGGCTCTTGGCTGAGGGCCTCAGGGCTCCGCCCCCCTGCTTTGTCAGTAATGTGGATGGAAACTGCTAACAGCAATTACAATCCACAGACCGCACATTTCCTAATCTTTGTTTTTCGTAATTAACAATAGGTCCTATTGTTAATTAGGAAATACAAAACCCGAGCTGACGGCCATCCTAAGTGCCTGCTGTCCTTCTTCTCGGCTGACACAAGAGTGAGGCAGCCAGGCACTTTCAAAGAGGCACATGCGCTTGTGCGTATGAGCCAAATCGCGTTTATTTTTTTTTCTTCTTTCTACAGCGGGCTAAAGGCTGACCTAGTGCCAGCCCTGTGCTGATTTCTTGGGGGTCTCAGAAGGCCACCCACTGACACCTAGCAGCGTCATATTTTAAAGCAGCTCCGGGCGTCTAGGGAACAAGCCCCGAGTTTCCCAGGGCTGCTTGTCAATCACACAGATTGTATTAAACACCCACCACTTTCCAAGCCGTCACAGGGTGGGATGCCGGCCCCCGGGGGAAGTAAGGTCGACAGACCAGTCTTCCCCCGGGGTGTTCGCGCATGATAGGAAGGACAAGGTGTTTTGGGGTCAGGGGGTTTGGCTAGGGGTGGGGTTTAGGGCGAGGGGTTATAAGGTGCAGGGGAGGAGGTTTCTTCCTCTTCCTGCACCCAGCGCCATTGGGGAAGGGTCTTGAGGAATTTTGGAGTAGCGTAGGCAGAGGGAGCATAGGGCAGTTGGTCAGGGATTTTTCGGTAGGCCCAATCGGTCGATTGGTGCGGGGTAGGTTAGCGTCAACAGCTGTGTGGGGCTTTCGTTTTTAAGGAACTGTTAATTAGGCAGCCCCCCACCTGTTTCCCACTTCTTACCGGATCGAGGCTCCTGGCATGTCTGTGCCCGATGCGGAGGCGGTCCGGGCCGCGTTGCAGGTGCTAGGCCGGGCGGGCAGGGCAGACCTCCTGCGGCCTGGCGTCCTCGACCAGGCATGGGTCGGAATGACCCGCACCCCGAGGTCCGCGTCGGCAGGGGTCGCCGCTGCGGTGGTGGCGTGTCAGGATGAGCCACCTCCATCCAAAAAAGGTACGTCGGGTAGGGGGCGGGGGTTAGTGAAGAGTGAGCCTGGGAAGCGCGGGGGCCGGCGCAGGAGCCTGCCAGCGCGCTTGCTGGAGGACGCGGCCGCGCCCAGCATGACTCTGGGAGAGGAGGGGTGGGGGGAGGGAATCCTTGCGCGGCAGCGCAAAGCTGCTGTAGAAACGCCCGTGTGTCACCCTGGGCAGGGGAGGGGTCAGGCTCTCCGGGAGCAGGCCCGGCCAGCTGCTGGGCCTGGTGCTAATAATGAGACTGCCACAGAGGGAGGGGAAGGGGACGATTGGGGGGAGCCTGTGGGAGAGGATTTTGCCCTGCACTTGTCAGGGAGCGAATGTCCGGGGGGGGAGAGGGGCGATGGGACGATGCTCCCATTGAACTTACCTGGGGGGGGAAGAGCACCTGAGCCACGGGTTGGGGGGAGCACACACATTGCTATTCCCCAGTCTGTTTCCAAGGGGAACGCAGGGGACAGCATGCCTGGGCCATCTCCGCCTAGGGAGCTGGACATTGTAGGACAGGGTTCCCCGCCATTATTGCCCAGGTGGAGAGGCATGTCCCTGGAAGAGAAGATAAGGGACCAGCGTAAGCTGATTCAGGATGCCGAGCAGAAGTGGCAGGACTTGGGTGCCGCCAGGGAGGGGGGGTTGGCATGGACGGGGGGTCCCCCACATCCGATGAAGCGGCCTGGGCAGAGCTAGAAGCCAGGGCGAAGGGGCCGGCGGGCAAGTGGGTGTGGGTGGAGGAGGTGAGGCACCCCCGGACGGGGGGACAGCCGAGACGGCGCAGAGACCCGATGGTGCTGGGGCCTCCTCAGGTTGGAGCACCCTGGGGGGGGGGGCGCAAACTAGCGGTGGAGGCTGGTAGACACGTGGGTGGGTCGGCGGGGCGCAAAACGGTCCGCGGCGGCCTACCCTCCAACGAGGGATCGGGCATCAACGGCAGCGGCAGCGGAGGGTAGTGGTGTGCCTGGAACGAAAGGAAAAGGACTGAAGAGAGCGGTACGTGAGGTGTTGTGGGCGCCTGCTGAGGTGGAGGCAGAAGTGCAACTGGATTATGATGATGAGAGCGATGAGTTAGGGGAAGTGCGTGAGGATGAAGACTGGACGCGGGCGACTGCGGGCCCATCAGGGACGGCAACAGGGAAGTTTGGTGTCTTACAGGTGCCAGCGGCAAGCACAAGCAGGAGCAAGACGGCGAGCCAGAAGAAGGTTGGCGCCAAAGGCAAGGACGGGAGGCGCACGCAAACTTGTCAGGTGAGGGTGACTGGTGGGCCGCTTGGGACAATGGCCCCAAAGGGGGGCGGAAGAAAGCCTGCCGGTCGGTGGGTGTGGGGGAGGGGTCGGTGAGGGATACGGGGCGCCAGCCAGCGCAGCAGCAGCGCCTGCAGTGGGGGGAAAGGAGCCTGGGACGAAGCAGTTGGTGGGGGAAAGTGTCCAGACGGACAAGACTGAAGGGCAAGAGGGGAAGGATCACAAGGGAGACGACAAGCATCACAAAAAACTGCCGTACATGGGTTTGGCCATGCCGTTGGGGTCTCACTTGTCGGAAAAAACTAGGAACAGGATTTGGAAACATGAATATGTGGACGTATTTAAATTGTTACATAGAGAGATTCAGGCCAAGGAAGGTTCGAAGGAAGAAGAGTGGGAACTGAGAAGGAGGCCTTGGGTGCCAGTCAATATGGAGAACTGGACCTCCGCTTTTCTTATTTATCCCAGCATATATTGCGAGAAGCATCTAGATAGGGCGATAACGTTACTGAAATACATGGATATCATCCGGAAAGCACAGATGCATTTCGGTGGGTTTGCGTGGCTAAGTTATGACGAGGAATTTAGGGATAGAATTAGCGTCAATCCTGACAAGCCGTGGGGGGAGGTGGACCAGGAGTTGTGGATGCAGTGGATGTCTTCCACGCAGTCGTCCGCATCCACGCACAGGGCCAGTGGCCTGCCGGTGACGTATCGGTCCTTTCCGGTGCGTCCCGCCCAGGCAGGGGCGGGAGGGCATAGTGGTCACACAGGGAGTGCAGGTCCACCACCTAAGCCAGGAGGGAGTACCACGGGAGCTTGTTGGAATTTCAACAAGGGCTTCTGCACCAGATACCCCTGCAAATTTAAGCACGAATTCTCAAAATGTGGGGGACGTCACCCGCTCACGCAGTGTTTTACGTTGCCACGCCATCCGAACAGTGGCGTGCCACAAAGGGCAGAGGACAGTCTGGGCCAAAGGGCTCCTACCCCAGTTAGGGTTGAGGCCATGGGCCCGTGGCTCTCGATGTACCCAGATAGAGAGGCCGCGTTGCGGATTCAATGGGGTTTTACTGAAGGTTTTCGGGTGGGTTACCAAGGCCCCCGGGAACAGAGGTGGGCGGAGAATTTGAGGTCAGCCAGGGAGTTGCCGGAAGTAGTTGCAGGGAAGTTGGGGAAAGAAGTGGAGGAAGGCAGGATAGCGGGCCCATTTGAACACTGGCCCATGGACGATCTGATTATATCACCCCTTGGGGTGGTCCCTAAGAAAGAGCCAGGGGAGTATAGGTTGATTCATCATCTATCCTGGCCCGAAGGGAGGTCCGTTAACGACTTCATTGCTGAGGAGGATTCAAGGGTGCTGTATGCTTCTGTGGACGATGCGATCCGCCTAGTGCGGGTGTGTGGGCGGGGGGCGGAATTGGCAAAATGTGATGTGAAATCGGCCTTTCGCCTCCTTCCCATACACCCCGCGGATTTCTCGTTGCTGGGGATGCAGTTTGAAGGGGCCATTTTTGTCGACAAGGTCTTGCCCATGGGATGCGCGATTTCTTGTGCGCTGTTTGAGGCCTTAAGCACATTTCTGCAATGGGCATTTACGAAGGGTAGTGGTCATCGGGAAGTGTCACATTACCTGGATGACTTTCTATTCATCGGGAAAGGACAGTCCGGTGAGTGCGGGAGGGCGCTTAGACAGTTTCAGGCTTTGGCGCAAGAGTTTGGGGTCCCCCCTTGCACCGGAAAAAACAGCTGGGCCCAGCTGCAGGTTGACGTTCCTGGGCATTGAGTTGGACTCTGTCCTGTGGGTGGCCAGGTTGCCCGAGGGGAAGGTGACAGACATGCAAGCCTTCCTGCTACATGTGATCGGGGAGAAAAAGATTGACTTGCGGAGAGTGCAGCAACTCATGGGATTTCTGAATTTTGCTTGTCGGGTGGTGAGAGCTGGGAGAACATTCTGCCGCCGCCTCGGCATGGCCATGTCTGGGGCGGTGCTTCCGCACCACAGAGTCAGGATTTCCATGGGAGTCAGGGCGGACCTGAGGGTGTGGCAGAGGTTTCTGACAGACTTTAATGGTGTGTCATTGGATTTTGTGGACGACAGGACAATCTGGCAGGTGCAACTTTTCTCTGACGCTGCAGGGGCTTCCGGTTTCGGGGTTTTTTGGGATGGGAGGTGGTGCGCGGAGCAATGGCCAGTGCACTGGTTGCAGCAAGGGAGGAGCATAGCTTTCTTGGAATTTTTTCCCTTGTTAGTGGCATTGGCCGTTTGGTGCCCTGAATTTCGGAATAGCTCAGTGCTGTTCCATGTAGACAACATGACAGTTGTGGAACTAGTGAATAAGCAGAAGGCGAGGGATTTGTGAGTTTTGCGACTGTTGCGAAGTTTTATGCTGCAATGCCTGTGACTGAATGTAATATTCCGCGCGAAACATGTTCCAGGTGCAAGCAATGACATTGCGGATGCATTGTCTCGTTCGAAGTGGCAGCGTTTCAGACGTTTGGCTCCTGGAGCGGATGCTTGCAAGACAGAGCTGCCGGACGGCATCTGGGCCTGGGGGGAATGAGAGTAGTAGGCCTGGTCGAAAAATCCATAGCAGAGACTACAAGGCGCAGCTACAGGCTGGCTTGGGCTGAATTCGGAGCGTTTCTGGGATGGACCAGTGAGACATGGCACATGTCGCGGCAGGACAGTGAACAGGGAGTTATACGTTTTGTTCTGAGTTGCATTGATAAAGGTTTGTCTCCAACTACGATTGCGGGTAAATTGGCAGGGATTTCTTTTTACAGCAAATTGTACATGGGTTTTGATCCTGCCAAGGATGAGTTACTAAGTAAGATGTTGAGAGGTTGGGGATGGGAGCGGGGGGAGGGTACGGGGGGGGCACCTAGGGAGGCGATTACCTTTGACTTATTACAGAGTTTGCTGTCTGAGTTGCCCAGTTGTTGTTATGATGACTACGAGGTCTCTGTGTTTCGTTTATGCATGGTGTGGATGTTTTTTGGGGCCTTTAGGGTTTCGGAGTTGTTGGGCACGAGAGGGAGGGCTGGGAGACTGTATGAGGAGGTAAGAATGGATGGAGCGCGTCTGGGCATTTGGCTGGGACATTCTAAAACGGACCAGGCTGGGAGAGGCAAATGGGTATGGTTGAGCGAAAATGGCTGTTTGGGTGCGTGTCCGGTGCAGGAGTGGCGAGTTTTCTTACGGCGGGCCCGGGTGCATCAGGCGAGATTTTTTGTCACGCATCTCAGGAGCGTTTGACGGCTTTTCAGTTGTTGGCAGTGTTGAGGATGGCGTTGAAGCGCCTGGGTAGGGACCCTGCTAGGTATGGTACTCATTCCTTTTGCATTGGTGCGGCGACGGCGGCGGCGCGCATGGGGTGGTCATGGGACAGGATACGTCAGATCGGGCGGTGGAGGTCCAGGTGCTGCGAGCGTTACGTGTGCAAATGAGTAAGGGTTGGCGGTTGGGGGGTAAGGGATCTGGGGCAAGGAGGGGGAGCCGCTGTGTTTTTCGTGCACTAACACCTGTTTTCTTATCGCAGGTTGCGTGGGGGGCCCAGGAACCAAGACGGTTACCTGGATCGTTGGACATTCTTTTGTACATTGGGCAGCAAAGTATGCAGATCGGCAGGTCTACGGTCGTAACCTGGGTCTGAGAAGCAGCCATCATGAGGTGCATTGGTGGGGGAAAGGAGGGATGCGTTGGGGAGCATTGCTGCCCTGGCTGACAAAAATGATATCTCAAAGAGGTTGTCCGGATATGTTGGTCCTGCACCTGTGCGAGAATGACTTAATCAGGTTGTCGGGTTTGTCTCTTTTACAACAGATGCAAAGGGATTTGGAAGTCATGAAGAGCAATCTAGCGGGCACGTGCATTGTTTGGACTGAATTTGTGCCACGGAAAGTTTGGAGAGGGGCTCTGAAGCCGGCCGCTGTCGAGAAAGCTCGCAGGAAGCTCAACAGGTCTATGAGAGTTTTTTGCAGCACGAGGGGCATCTCAGTGATTGCACATGTGGGGTTGCGGCTGGAAGAGCCTTTGCTGTTTCGGGATGATGGGGTGCACCTTTCTCGGATGGGTAACACTTATTATATGATGGAGGTGAGGAATGTCATTAGTAAACTGTGGAATGAATCCATTTGGTGTCGCAGGGATTAGGGAGCGAAAGGTGCACTAAGGGAAAGGTGGGGCAGGTAACCGCCCTACGGGGGTTCCCTGGTTGGCAGGACTTTGGAGGGGTGGGGAGTCAATGTCGGGCATACCCACCCCTCCGGGGAGGGGGATACAGGTGCATGTTGGGGGTGCGGGATGCAAGAGTGCGACGGCTGGAGATGCTGGAGAGGATGTTGAAGATAAGTGAGGAAGTGAATGGAATGAGGGAGGAGGTCGCAGAGTGAAGCGGGAAGAGAGTAACAGGAGTGTGGGAAAAATGGATGGTGGATGAAAGGTTTGAGGTTTGGGATTGTTATAAGTTTTAATGATGTTTTTGGTTAAATTATTGTGTTGACAACCTTGTCCTAATAAATGGCCTTTTACGCTTCAAATACAGCGTGGAGTGTATTTATTGCGCGATGCCGGCCCCCGGGGGAAGTAAGGTCGACAGACCAGTCTTCCCCCGGGGTGTTCGCGCATGATAGGAAGGACAAGGTGTTTTGGGGTCAGGGGTTTGGGCTAGGGGTGGGGTTTAGGATGAGGGGTTATAAGGTGCAGGGGAGGAGGTTTCTTCCTCTTCCTGCACCCAGCACCATTGGGGAAGGGTCTTGAGGAATTTTGAACCACCCTCCCACCCTGCAAGTTTCAGGAGTTGGGGACTGGGGTTTCGTCCTGGTTATAGCATGCCAGTTTAGGACAGGTTGCTAGGATGTGGTAAAACCAAAGGGGATGATGGACGGAGTGTTGAACATTGCAAGCACTCACCCCCAGTCAACTGATCTGGGTTTAATCCATCATCATTCTTTAGCTCACTCCGCCACCCCAGTTCAGACATGGACATATGCAAATCAGTCTTACCCTGTGCCTCATGGGAACAGTCCAGCCCGAACAGCCCCCCCCCCCTAGCTACGCCACTGTACGAGAACTCCTTGAAATACGTGCGCACAGGATAGGCGCTGGGACAAAAGGATGCTTTTTGTACAGAGTACTTCTTGCGCTCACGTATTTCAAGACACTCATATATGCTAATAAAGTCACTAGCACATATGAGAACGCATTGAAATATGAGCGATCAGGATGGGTGCTGTACTAAAGGACACCTTTTGGTACAAAGCACATCTAGCACTCATATTTCAAGACACTATCATATATGTTAATGAAGTCATTAGCACACATGAGAAAGCATTGAATTACGAGAGATCAGGATGGGCACTGAACAAACGGAAACCTTTTTTGTACAGTGCACATCCTGAGCTCAGGTACCAGCCTCCTCTGGCCAAATGTAATAACAATTATCACCATCAAGATCCACTAGGCAACCCGTTTACCCTCTTATGGGATGGGGATGATGACGGCCCATCATCTGTCTCTTACAGAGATGACAACTAATCATATCATTTTGGGCCTGCAAGATGCTGAGATGCAGTGACTCACTCTGCAAACATCTGTAGGACACATTGTACTGAGTGTTCTGCAGTTTATTTAGATTCCAACACTAATTATCATCCAACTAGCATGGCTAGTATGCACACTTTTTGGAGGGAAGCACTATTTGCTTTGTATGAGTTCTATACTGATATTATCCTATGGTACATTTCTATCAAACCAGCAACAAAACGGCAAAATTGTAAAAGCAATGTTTAAAATTTCCAAAATATTTTCAAACTTTTTTTACAACGCTTGACATTTTTTGTAAAGGGAATGTGGTCTCATGAAACCTAGTTATTGATCCTCTTCACTAATTTGGGTGGTCATCGGCAAGTCACTTTATCTCTGTGTGGCTTTATTAGGAGTGGGCAGGAACAGCAAGCCCAGTCGTATGTGCTACATAAAAACGTGGTGCTTCCCTATGAAGCTGGAAAATGACTGTGTGAGGCATTATACAGCAATTCAACAATACAGAAACATGAAATATAGCACATCGTATACTATGCACAAAATGCAACAGCACAGTAAACAATCTCCTTACCTTATGGTCCTCCTGCTGTGGGGTGCGGCTAAGCACAGTCTCACAGTATGGATTGCTATCCTCCACTTCCACTAAAGAAATAAGAATCATATCAACATCTTGCCTTATTGCTGAACACCACAAATCGTCACTCACCCCCACTATGAAACTTCTCTAGATCCCACCACAAACGCACTACATGAGTCAGGAGGAGGGCCTACTCTGTGTAACACAAATTGCCATAAAATCTTTCACTTTTTGGATTGAAGCCTAATTAAACATTATGTGGTTCTTGCATCATAAGCCTCTGTCAATTCCCCAAGAACAAACTACTTAGGCAAAGGGACAAACTACAACCAGAGAAAAACATCTAACAAGATGTAGTGTTTAATATATCGAGAAAATAATACAGTTTATAGTAAATTGAAGACAATTAACTTGTAGGCTTTAATGAAAAATAAAAGTGCATTTAAATGCACAAATTGTACTAGGCAACCATATTTACTCGAACTTGGCCTCAAATGGCTGAAGCAACATTGCCTTACAAGCTGACATGACTAGAAATGCTTCAAAGTGCATAAAATGCTTATTTCTTGACATTTCCATGGACATGTTTTTCATAATGATTAATAGTGCATAAAAGTTTTCATCTAACTCTGCAAAATGTTTCTACTTACACAGAGATCACTGTTAACTAATGATTAGAATTTTTCATTTAGTGAGGTAATGAAGAAGTTCATATATGAAGATGCAGCATTTCTAAAGGAAATGAATGGTGTGAAAGTCTAAGAGAATTAACATTGTACTCGATAAGAAATGTTTCACTCGACACTGCTGTGTCTGTGGACTATTTTATTCTTGGTGAGAAGATGGAGTGATCCTGTTCCCAAGAGAGCATCGAAAGCTGATTGGCTGACTAGAGGCGAAATAAGCAACATGTTGCACAAGCTTCAGAATGTAATGTCTATAATAGATCAGAGATATTTCTGACACCCTGCCTAATGCTGCTTTGAGACTCTACTATGTTTCTTGAACTTCTCTTTAAGAGAAGTTCTGCTTTGATCAGTTATTGATTTATTTGAGTTGCTATTAATGCCAAAGCTTTATGCTAATACTCTAACTCTCTAGACCTAGAACCCTTTATGGGTTCTGACTGACACCATTTCTCCCCATTCTTAGAGTAAGGATTTTCTTTCCATTATGGAAAACGCGTAATGCATTTTATTGCGATTTATTGATTACATACTGATTGATTTCTAATGAGATTCTAATGACAAAGTTTGATGAATTTAACTTGTGATCTATTAAAGAAGAATTACTAAAATGTTGAATAATATAACCCTTTAACTTATACCAAATTCTCATTATTGACTGAAAATAGATTAGAAATTGTGATTATAATCTATATGATGTACAGCTCCTGATCTTTTTTAAAACAACAGCAAAGATCTATTGACTCAGTGGCAGCATGAATTAACCCAGATGATGGTAAACCGACTTTTTAATTGAAACTGATTTCCGCTCCAGCAACGACATGAGAGAACATGGAGGCATTCAGTACCTATGTCCCTCAATTGAGTTTCCAAAGACATAAGACTGATTTTAAAGGATCAGTAGTCAAAAGGAATGTAATGATGTTTGGAATGAGACCACAAGCATGGATTATCGTTCAGACAAAAAATTAAAAACATTCATAAGCACGCAAAAACTTCTAAAAGAAAAAAATCAACAATTGCCACCCACAACAATCTTAATGTCTTGACCTTGAACATTATTTTTAATCACACCAACCGGCCAAGCCACCTGAATGGGTGGTAGACCAAGCAAACATTATAGAGCTTGACTATAGTCTACTTGGTGCATGTGGCCACCTGTGAGAGAGGACTGAATAATTAATGTCTTCACTGGTATCTTATTACAACGTTGTTGGGGCAGAATGTCCCCTCCATGGTAATGGACGTGCACCCCTGCCCGGAGTGCCACAGCTGCAGTGATACCTGGATCCTTGGTGCTGATTTTTGGTCATAGGTAAAAACGGTTCATGCGTGTGCACCATGACTTAGGTCTGACTCACTGATTGCGGTCTTGTCAGAACAGGAGGGCCACACAAAGCGTTAGCCTGGTAGTGGTAAAGAGCTGCTGCTCTTACCCAGAGTTAAGTAGCATGAGTGAGGTGTTGGCAGCATACCATTCTTTGTGATAGTGATCAATAAAGTGAACATGACTTTTCACTTGTGTCACTGGAGTGAGGCCTAGTGGCCCACTCATGCTGCTGTGCACCTAAATCACCCTTGATCTACATCATGTTAGTATGTAGCGTGGCACAGCGCACTTGTGATTGTGTGTGCAGAGATATATGTGTGCCTGTGTATGGTACAGTACATGGAAGCATGTGGGTACTATACTGGGAAACCTAGAACTCAAGAGAGGCATGCGGAGTAGTCATCCAAGACAGTTTTGCCAATTGCTTACTTTCCTGAGAGCTAGTTGAGGCACACACTAGAGCAGAGGTCTTCAAACTTTTGTAGGTTGAGCCCCCCCCAGCTGAATTTTTTTTAGATGTTAGGCCCCCCACTACCTGACAGAAATTTCTGGAATCTGGTACAGTATATAATCGACCGCCACGCGCATATCACGGGCCATATCCAGCAAATAATGTTCAACACAATAAGAGTGTTTAGTAAACTGCAGGTTTGTGAGTGGGTGTGGTGAAATGACAGAGGCTTATTACACAGCTCAAAACACAATTTTCCAAGATACAATGTGTGCAAATTGTTTTTACTAGGATGCTTTATTTTACACATGACATAGATTAATAATAACACCACCAACATAAATGTGACGGGTGTGCCTGTGTTTAGACACATAGACTGTCAATCTGTGGATGGATTTTTGCTACTGCCATCCTCAGGTTGTGCTCCACATCCAGTCTTGAACGGTACTTAGTCTTTAATACGGCAAGTGCTGAGAACCCGATCTCACATAAATAGGATGAGCTGAAAGGCAAGAGAGTTTTGATAGCAGTTTCTCTCAAAGCTGAATATTCTGCAGACATTTTCAGCCAAAACAGTGACTGTAAGGGAGACCGTGCTTTCAGATTTTTCGAGCACTCCCTAGCTCAGAGTTGGTACACGAGAAACAATTCTTCTCTAGAAACCATTAACAAATGTTTTAGGCAGCATTATAATGGGATAATTGCCCACCAACCAGTTATGGATCCGAAGAGACAGGTGAAAGCCCAAAGAGAGGGCGCTGAACGAACACCTAATTGAGAATTCCTTAGTGGTACGATAAGTTGCTAGCCTGAAGCAGTGGGGGTTTAGGACACGTCGGGCTTATGTTTAAAAAAATAGAACTGATAATAAATTAATGATGTTGTCTATTTTACTTCAGAGCAATGTTGTCTGACAGACTTTGTGGTGGCAGGGACATGTTAAAGATTTTGGGTGACATGGGCCAATACTATTTTGGGGGCCCCTGTTCAGAACAGCTTTGAGATTAAATGATTCACTTCCAGCTCTGCCATACCCTCTTTAGCCAGGGTACTAACGGTGCACAGGCGCTATGGTCGAAATTCTAAAAGTGTATACATCTAATATTCAGAGATAGTGATGTGTGTTTTCACTGTTGTAACAAAGCAGCAGCCCACTAATTTTACAGCGAATAATATCTGGGATATCCTCCAATTTCTCATATGTGAGGACCCGTTTTGATCTAAAATAAACTTTTTTATGGTTGTTGCATGAAACAAAAACATTTCTCGGCAAATAGTAATAGACTCTCTCACATCAATCACATTAAAAAGAAATGAAGCAAAACAGTATTTACAAGAATCTGTTTAGGAATTATTCCAGGCCAATAGGGCAAAAACAGAGCTGCCTCTATCAAGGGGCCCCCTGTAAGGCTGGATTGCAGTGCATGTAAATATGTCTTTTTGTAATTTAAGATGAAAACCGTGATGGGGCACGACATGCCCATACTTGTGTACAGGGGCGCAACTAGACCTGAACTTCGGGTGGGGGCTAACACTCCCATCCAGGGCTGGCCCTAGCACTGGTCGCACACAGTGCAACGGTCTGTTTTGGCGCCCCTCCCCCATTTCCTCCTTCTCCATGAATTTCCTCACTACCACTCACCAACAGTGCACCCCATCTCTCTATAGCACCTTTCTGGCAAACATTTCATTTTTTTATAGCACTACTCATTGTTTACTCACACTCAGTTCAGTGATCTGCTTGGTACATGTTCTTTGTAGCAGGCACATTAAACCTCTGCACTGTGTGGGTGGCAGGAGTGCCCATGTGATGGCACGGTGAGCCATGCAACAGTGTGAGAGTAGGGTAAGAGGAGTGACTGCAGGGTGAGTGAGGTGACCATATGAATTTCGGTGCGGATGTAAGTGCAGAGTGGGACGAATTAATGTATGGTTAATGATGGGCTTATCTGAGTGAGATTGCAGATTGAGCAGTGAGGGGGACAGGTGAGTGAAGTGTCACATGAGTGCAGGTTGAGTAGTGTGCTCGTGTGACTGCAGGGTGAGGTACAGGGTGAACAGCACAAGTGCATTGTGAGTGTAGAGTGATCACTGTGAATTCAGGGTGAGCGGGTGAATGGTGTGAGTGCATCGGGACCAGTGTGAGGGCATTGTGATCGCTGTGAGTGCAGGGTGAGCGTGAAAGCAGTGGTGGCTCCTCCATTGGGGCGTGGGGGCGTCGCCCACTGCTTTCTCGCAATGCGAGAAGCAGAAACATAAAATGGTAAAACTACCATTTTATGTTTCTGCTTCTGCACTGCGAGAAAGCAGAAGTGCCTGGAGTGCCTGGTTGTGGGAGGGAGGGTGGGCGGTCCTGCTTGAGGGCAGGGGGGAAGTGGCATGCCCACTGTTGTGGGTCCTGACTGCTTTGGATGCCCTGGGGCCGACCAAAGCAGTCATACGCACTCTCCCTTTTCTCTATGTAGGCTGCTGCATGCAACCTACATAGAGAAAATGGCCAGGCTAGTGCGCTCTCCGCTGCGCCTTACCAATCACAACGCTGCCATTGCGATTGGCGGAGGGAAGGGAGGCTGCCTGTGGGTGGCTTACTGGCTTTCCTGGGAAGGGTATGCCCAGACGTGGGTCCCGTGCTCACTACGCCACTGGAGTCAAGCTATCCTGGCTGATGAAGGCTGATAGCCTGAAACCGGTCATAGGATGCTTGATTCCGGTCCAGAGAAGACATGGCTTGGCAGTTCGGTCTGGACTGTTCCCATGAGGCACAGGGTCAAGACTGATTTGCATATGGCTATGTCTGAACTGGGGTGGCGTGGTGAAGCAAAATAACGATGGATTAAACCCAGATCTGTGACTGGGGGTGAGTGTTTGCCAATGTGCAACATTCCGTCCATCATCTTGTGTGTTTTGCATTTCGCCCTCAGTGGGAAGGGTATGCCCAGACGTGGGTCCCGTGCTCACTACGCCACTGGAGTCAAGCTATCCTGGCTGATGAAGGCTGATAGCCTGAAACCGGTCCTAGGATGCTTGATTCCGGTCCAGAGAAGACATGGCTTGGCAGTTTGGTCTGGACTGTTCCCATGAGGCACAGGGTCAAGACTGATTTGCATATGGCTATGTCTGAACTGGGGTGGCGTGGTGAAGCAAAATAACGATGGATTAAACCCAGATCTGTGACTGGGGGTGAGTGTTTGCCAATGTGCAACATTCCGTCCATCATCTTGTGTGTTTTGCATTTCGCCCTCAGTGGGAAGGGTATGCCCAGACGTGGGTCCCGTGCTCACTACGCCACTGGAGTCAAGCTATCCTGGCTGATGAAGGCTGATAGCCTGAAACCGGTCCTAGGATGCTTGATTCCGGTCCAGAGAAGACATGGCTTGGCAGTTTGGTCTGGACTGTTCCCATGAGGCACAGGGTCAAGACTGATTTGCATATGGCTATGTCTGAACTGGGGTGGCGTGGTGAAGCAAAATAACGATGGATTAAACCCAGATCTGTGACTGGGGGTGAGTGTTTGCCAATGTGCAACATTCCGTCCATCATCTTGTGTGTTTTGCATTTCGCCCTTAGTGGGAAGGGTATGCCCAGACGTGGGTCCCGTGCTCACTACGCCACTGGAGTCAAGCTATCCTGGCTGATGAAGGCTGATAGCCTGAAACCGGTCCTAGGATGCTTGATTCCGGTCCAGAGAAGACATGGCTTGGCAGTTCGGTCTGGACTGTTCCCATGAGGCACAGGGTCAAGACTGATTTGCATATGGCTATGTCTGAACTGGGGTGGCGTGGTGAAGCAAAATAACGATGGATTAAACCCAGATCTGTGACTGGGGGTGAGTGTTTGCCAATGTGCAACATTCCGTCCATCATCTTGTGTGTTTTGCATTTCGCCCTAAGTGGGAAGGGTATGCCCAGACGTGGGTCCCGTGCTGACTACGCCACTGGAGTCAAGCTATCCTGGCTGATGAAGGCTGATAGCCTGAAACCGGTCCTAGGATGCTTGATTCCGGTCCAGAGAAGACATGGCTTGGCAGTTCGGTCTGGACTGTTCCCATGAGGCACAGGGTCAAGACTGATTTGCATATGGCTATGTCTGAACTGGGGTGGCGTGGTGAAGCAAAATAACGATGGATTAAACCCAGATCTGTGACTGGGGGTGAGTGTTTGCCAATGTGCAACATTCCGTCCATCATCTTGTGTGTTTTGCATTTCGCCCTAAGTGGGAAGGGTATGCCCAGACGTGGGTCCCGTGCTCACTACGCCACTGGAGTCAAGCTATCCTGGCTGATGAAGGCTGATAGCCTGAAACCGGTCCTAGGATGCTTGATTCCGGTCCAGAGAAGACATGGCTTGGCAGTTCGGTCTGGACTGTTCCCATGAGGCACAGGGTCAAGACTGATTTGCATATGGCTATGTCTGAACTGGGGGTGGCGTGGTGAAGCAAAATAACGATGGATTAAACCCAGATCTGTGACTGGGGGTGAGTGTTTGCCAATGTGCAACATTCCGTCCATCATCTTGTGTGTTTTGCATTTCCTGAGGATAGCTGCAGGAAACGCGGGACAGCGGGAGCCAGGAGCTGAGGCGGCGCGGACGGTGAGTGCTGTTATTTTATTTTAAATTGTTGTGGTGAGCTTCGCTGGGAGAGCTTTAGGACAGAGGGGTATAACCCCGAACCATTCCCCCGCTCCCCATATCTTTCTGCCCCAAGGTAGCGGGTTGCTTAGGAGTGGAGTAAGTGGGTGGAATCATGTGCAGGCCGCTGTCTCTTTCCACCCCTGATCACTGGCACCGAGTAGCTGCACCCGTGGCTGTGGGTCAGGGTGACGGCTGGTTTATTGATACTTAAATGGGATCGGGCAGCAGGTCATAGCACGCATGACTGGAGTGGAGCTGCAGGAAACGATAAACTCGTGTTCGGGGTAAGTGCGTTTAAACTTTTAATTACGTTAAATTAGTCCGAGTATTAGAAAGCGCCACAAAGAAATGAACATTTTCTAAAATAGGTGATCACTTTTATGAACATGCTGAGTTAATTTCACCTAGCGGCTGCATTAGTTTTATGCCACAACGTAAATCCAATGCAGCACGCTGTGTGAAAGAATCACATATTTCTGTTGTATTTTTTTTTTGGGGGGGGGTCGGGGAGGCACTCGGCTCGCCACTGTTTTACAGCACAGTACTGCACTCTGCCTAAGCCTCGTGTTTGTGGTTCACTGTCTGACTGTCTGCTGAAAGCCTGATCTCTAGCAGTCACAGCCTGGTCAGGAGAGGTGGGTGAGTTGGACAGAGTGCACCGAGGCCGCCTTTTAGAGAGTGTGTGCTGCAGGCGCTTTAGACCCCCAGCAGTGCAACCGCACACCTGTGCCCCCCTCAGCTTCTCAGCACACGTGGATGGGAGGTGATAGTTTATTTTAATCTGGTGGAGGGGGCTGAAGAACAACCTCCGACCAGATCTGATTAAACAGTAATTTGCAAATCGCGCTCCTTGTTACCAGCTGCTTTACTTAACTTTGGACCGTGGCTTCTAGGCACTAAATATATTTTCACCTTTGAATCCTTGTTCTCCTAAAAATTACAACACTCATTAAGTACAGTGTGAGGTTGCAACGACGAGGCAGTCATTTCAGCTGCAGTGGGAGGCAGGAGTCTCCTCTGCTATGAAATCGAACGCAAAGGAACAGGACTGTCTGTTCGTTTGCTTTCGGTTTTAGCAGAGGAGACCCTGCCTCCCACTGCAGCTGAAGCATTCCAGCTCCTTAATTAACCCCTCCTGGGAAGGTTAACTGTTAGCTCTTTACATGACAAAAGCGCACGTCCTGCCTTATCTATTTCCCCTCCCTCCCCCCTCCAACCCTCTGTTACTGTGACTTGACTTGCGACGACGCGGGACAGTAAAATACCAACAAAGGTAAGATCTTAGTGTGGAGTGCGCGCCCCCCCTGAGATGGTGTCGCGCCCCCCTGGGGGGGCGCGCCCCACAGATTGAAGAACTCTGCACTAGAGGAAGATAGAGCCAAGCTCTCTTGTATACTTCAAAGGAGTTCTTTGATTCTGTAAAGGTCACTGGTCAGCGAAGCCTGGGCACATCTCAAGAAGGAGAAAGGGCTAATAAGGGAATAATAAGGAACAGTGCTGGGGGTCTTGCTAACTTTTGATAGGCATATATCAGTGAGGATGCCATCCCGATGTGGTCCTCTAGTCCGTCCTATAGTCTGTGTGTGGGGCTATAAAGTTTGGAGTGGCTTCTGCAGTGACAGACAGCTTCCTGGACCAAGGACACATCAAAGAGGGCAACCCCAACATCACGAACTTCAAAGACTCAGGCATTAAATCAGGAAACATCCATTACAACAAATCTATCACAATGCATGCTATTACATAGCATGCCATTACAACGCAAGTGCCATTACTACGTACTGCCATCTCAACGCATGCCATTACAACGCAAATGCCTTCACCACGCATGCCTTTACAACTAATTTCGTTGTAAAGGTATGAATGGTAAACGTATATGTGTTTTACATGTAAGTATAAGGTAAGTATATATGGTTTAGGGTGGGTATGGGTTTTGGGATGGGAAGGGTAATTTTAGGGTTCAGGGTGGATATGGGTTTTGAGGTCGCAAAGGTAATTTTAGGGGTTAGGGTGGGTATAGGTTATGGGGTGACAAGGGTCATTTTAGGGTTTAGGGTGGGCATGGGTTTTGAGGTGGGAAGGGTAATTTTAGGGTTCAGGGTGGGTATGGGTTTTGGGGTGGCAAGGGTAATTTTAGGGTTCAGGGTGGGTATGGGTTTCGGGGGTGGCATGGTTAATTTTAGGGTAAGTTTGGGGTGGCAAGGGTAATTTTAGGGTTTAGGTTGGGTGTGGGTTTTTGGGTGGCAAGGGTAATTTTAGGGTTTAGGTTGGGTGTGGGTTTTTGGGGTGACAAGGGTAATTTAAGGGTTTAGGGTGGGCATGGGTTTTGAGGTGGCAAGGGTAATTTTAGGGTTGAGGGTGGGTATGGGTTTTGGGATGGCAAGGGTAATTTTCGGGTTCATGGTGGGTATGGATTTTGGGGTGTCAAGGGTAATTTTCGGGTTAAGGTTGGGTATGGGTTTTGGGTGGCAAGGGTAATTTTAGGGTTCAGGGTGGGTATGGGTTTTGGGATGGCAAGGGTAATTTTCGGGTTCAGGGTGGGTATGGGTTTTGGGGTGTCAAGGGTAATTTTCGGGTTAAGGATGGGTATGGGTTTTGGGTGGCAAGGGTAATTTTAGGGTTCAGGGTGGGTATGGGTTTTGGGGTGTCAAGGGTAATTTTAGGGTTCAGGGTAGGTATGGGTTTTGGGGTGGCAAGGGTAATTTTAGGGTTCAGGGTGGGTATGTGTTTTGGGGTGTCAAGTGTAATTTTAGGGTTTAGGGTGGGTATGGGTACTGGGGTGGCAAGGGTAATTTTCGGGTTAAGGGTGGGTATGGGTATTGGGGTGGCAAGGATAATTTTAGGGTTCAAGGTGGGTATGGGTTTTGGGGTGGCAAGGGTAATTTTAGGGTGGGTATAGGGTGGCAAGGGAAATTTTAGGGTGGGTATGGGTATTGGGGTGGTAAGGTTAATTTTAGGTTTAAGGGAGTATGGGGGCTAAAAATATATATATATATATATATATATATATATCCACATCCAATCCCGCTTTTAAAGAAAAACCGGGTCTGACACATGCTTGGGTTGCACAGCTCCGATTTAATACCACCAGGTTACACCAAATGATCGACGCGATATCCACTCCATCAGCCCCAGGCAGACGCGTTTCGGCGGATGCCTTCTTCAATGCCGGGTATTTGCTGAGAGTCCCAAAAAGATAGTTTTCGCGGGGCTCTGCTAAGAATCACGCCGAGGACTCCCATTGGCTAAAAGATGTAGAAACAGAAAGAGGACATGGACAGTGCCAAAGTAAGTACTCGCCACTCTCTGCTTTTGCCAAAGTTCCTCGCACGTAGTACAATCGGTCTCGCATAGGGGGCATGTCTGTCCAAAGTCCTGAGCCGGGTATAGTAACCCGCCCTGCATCCAATAGTGCCTTTGTTCAACTTGCCTCCTTAGAATTGCGGGACCGCCACGGTGGATTCCATCTTTGCCAAGCAACCCACTCAGCAGTCAATCTGCTCCTCTCCCCGCTTCACCACAATCCAGGCCGGGGGGGCGCCGCGTTGTGCAGTTCATGCACGGGAACCAAAGAGTTTTGCCGGCATTACACGGAGCACCTGGACGAGGGGCGTGCCAGAAAGCGGAGCCGACCTCCGCTATATATCCACATCCAATCCCGCTTTTTAAAGAAAAACCGGGTCTGACACATGCTTGGGTTGCACAGCTCCGATTTAATACCACCAGGTTACACCAAATGATCGACGCGATATCCACTCCATCAGCCCCAGGCAGACGCGTTTCGGCGGATGCCTTCTTCAATGCCGGGTATTTGCTGAGAGTCCCAAAAGATAGTTTTCGCGGGGCTCTGTTAAGAATCACGCCGAGGACTCCCATTGGCTAAAAGATGTAGAAACAGAAAGAGGACATGGACAGTGCCAAAGTAAGTACTCGCCACTCTCTGCTTTTGCCAAAGTTCCTCGCACGTAGTACAATCGGTCTCGCATAGGGGGCATGTCTGTCCAAAGTCCTGAGCCGGGTATAGTAACCCGCCCTGCATCCAATAGTGCCTTTGTTCAACTTGCCTCCTTAGAATTGCGGGACCGCCACGGTGGATTCCATCTTTGCCAAGCAACCCACTCAGCAGTCAATCTGCTCCCTCTCCCCGCTTCACCACAATCCAGGCCGGGGGGGCGCCGCGTTGTGCAGTTCATGCACGGGAACCAAAGAGTTTTGCCGGCATTACACGGAGCACCTGAACGAGGGGCGTGCCAGAAAGCGGAGCCGACCTCCGCTATATATCCACATCCAATCCCGCTTTTGAAGAAAAACCGGGTCTGACACATGCTTGGGTTGCACAGCTCCGATTTAATACCACCAGGTTACACCAAATGATCGACGCGATATCCACTCCATCAGCCCCAGGCAGACGCGTTTCGGCGGATGCCTTCTTCAATGCCGGGTATTTGCTGAGAGTCCCAAAAAGATAGTTTTCGCGGGGCTCTGTTAAGAATCACGCCGAGGACTCCCATTGGCTAAAAGATGTAGAAACAGAAAGAGGACATGGACAGTGCCAAAGTAAGTACTCGCCACTCATATATATATGATTACTTACCTTAACCACTTTTACCAAGTGTATGCCTTTACCACGAATGCCTTTGCATTGTAATGGCATGCATGATAAAGGCATATGCATGGTAAAAGTTTACGTTGTAATGGTAGGTCGTTGTAAAGGTACTGGCGTAGTAATACCTGCGTTGTAATGGCACGCGTGGTTATTAGTACGCGTAGTAACGTCATATATTCCATTAAATCACATCTATGTCTGGAAATGGATTATAAAAAAGGGGAGCTTGAACCTCCCAAAATTGTCAAACGTAAGCTGTAATTCAGCATGGAGAAGCTCAGCATGACTTCTGTGTGTTGTGACTAGAACTGGGGACTGAGGGCTAACAGTCTCACAGCTGGGTGAAGGGTCATTGCCCAGGAGAATCAAACTACTTGACCTGAAGCGTGGAGCACCAGCATATGCCTATGCCTATGCCTGCCTGCCAAGACCAGAGACCAGTCGCAGCTTGCATGACTCGGGGGGCGGGGGGGGGAGGGGAGGTCGCGTGGGTGATTGCGCAGGAGGGGGATTTAAAAATAAATGTAAAAAAAATTAACTTACCGGGTCCCGCACCGCCTCCACACCTTGCCGGGTTCCGCTGCTGGAACAGGAAGAAGGCAGCCTCCCTCCCCTCAGCCAATCACAACGCTGCAATGGCAGCGCTGTGATTGGTGCGGACGGCGCCCAGAGGGCGGACCAAACAGTCAGGGCAGGCAGAGTGGGCAAGCCACTCCTCCCCGACCCACCCACCCGCCCGCCACCAACCAGGCATACCCACCCGCCCGCCCCCAACCAGGCATACCCTCCCGCTCGCCCCCAACCAGGCATACCCTGCCTTCTGCTTTCTCGCAGCGCGAGAAGCAGAAACATAAAATGGTATTTAAAATACAATTTTATGTTTCTGCTTCTCATACTGCGAGAAAGCAGTGGGGCGACGCTCCTCCGCCCTAATGGAGGAGCCGCCCCTGCCAGAGACCCTGTGAGGAGGAGGAGAGTTCCTGGAGGGAACGAGGTCCAGCATTCTCCTGGCCTTGAGTGGATCCCTGAAGCAGAGATTCTAGGTCCGCACTGGGGACTGTTGCACCAATAGGTCTATCTGCCCAAGTGCTACAGTTTGAGACCCCCATTGCCAGAGGGAGCCGCTTTCAAGATCACAGTTGTCACCACGGTACAGTGCTGTGGCAAGAAGGAAGCTGTTGCCCATGCAGTGTTATGACCCAAAGGGGCGCCACCTTACGGGTGCTGTTGCAACCCCTGTTGCCAGGTGGGTTTGAGGAGAAGATAAGCATGGCACCCTGATACAGCGCTGTGGAAAGAAGTGGTCCATTGCCCATGCAGGGACTGTGACCCAAAGGGACAGTTGCCCAGAGTGTGCTGTTCAAGATCCCAGTATGCCAGGTGGAGGCTGCAGTGAAGATAAGGGCCATCATCCTGGTACAGCGCTGTGACTAGGAAGAGGGCTGCGCAGTATTGTGACCCGAAGATGTCGTCACCCAGAGTGCACTGTTCATGACCACTATAGCCAAGAGAGGACCATGGTGAGGAAAAGGGTCTTCACCCTGGAACTGCGTGCACTAGAGGAGTGTAGGGGGTTCTGGCCCGCAGGAGAAGAACACCGATTACATCACTTGCATCCCGCAGCATGCGAGACAGGCTACCAGACTCAAAAAGACTTGTCACTCGATTGGAGGAGAGCCGTAGAAGCCTGCTCCCTTACTGCAGCGTCCAGACTTCTGCTCACCGACTGGCCGCTGACACAAACCTGGGCATGCCAAACCGCAGCTCGAAGTGAGAGTGACTAAGACTGATTGCCGGGCCATTGACCCCTTGGGAAACTTTCTCTGACTGAAAACACTACTGTGATGAGACACTTTGACTTTTAAGAAGCCATTGTGGAACTTCTGAGACTTGTACTTTCTAGCGGGCCTAACCTGAATGATCGCCTCACATGAATGGGCAATAGTTGCTGTCCTTAGATAAGGGAGTGGGACTCAGGGAGGTACCAGGACGATGCTAGCATGGTTGTCTATGTGCATAATTTGCTGGGTGCCGTATTTCGCTTTGTGTTCATGTATAAATAATACTTTTCTAATATAAGCAAGTATCTGGCTGAGTATATTCGTTTTCTGAGTGTATTTTGAGTTGTGCGTCTGTCTACACCAGAAAACACAATATGCCAGATGTCTCATGGAAACCAAGAATAATGCAGAGGACACAGGTGAGTGTTAGGAATGGATAATGCACAAATGCAAAGAAATATGCAGCTATGTTATATTAGATGTATTTGGGTAGCGTATGTACTCAAAGTCTCTTGGTGCGCTGGAAAGCAAACTTCATAACTTTAGCTAAAAGAAAAACAGATCAATAATAAATGCCTACAAAACTGGTTAAACAACCAAATTTTCTGCATTTTCTTAAAATGAATAAGACAAGCTTTTGAGTGGAGATCCAGCAGGACAGAATTCTAAACTTTAGTTACGGTATCACCAAATGTAGAGAGTGTGCTTTGTGATTTAGCAGTAAGAACTGGTTCACAGATCATAGTATTCATATAGGTCAGTACCGTACGAATTTCGAGGCTAAAAGTGAAATGGCCACAGTGCTCTAGAAATATCTTTACGAGCAATAACCATAGATTTAAATATGAGTGCTGCAGATGAGTAACCAGTCCGGGGATCTCAAAACAGGGGTGATATGACCACATCTTTGGCAGCTTTCAATTACACTAGCTGCAGCATCTAATTGAAGATGCAAAGTACTTTTGCTGGGGAGGCTAGGAATACAGTCTTGCCATAATTCCATTTTGACTGGATTGAGGTGTTGATCACTGGTAAACGAAGGTGAGAATTTAAAGAAATAACACTTGTAATTTTTTTTTAAGTGGATGAAGTTGCGAACACCTTATGTAACTTAGTAACCAAGGGAGAGAGAAGAATCTAAAAAAGATCCAGAGGTTCCTCATCGAATTATATGGTAAGGGGTAATAATACCCCATTGCAGAAAGCCAACAGATGTTGATCTAAAAATGTATGTTTGCTGCAGTATGTAATACTTCTGTTTTTAATGGATTCAGTTTAAAAAAGTTGCTAGACCTCCACCAATGGGTGATTCTAAGACAGTTGCTCAGTTTAGTTTGATTGACACATAAAGCTGGATTTGTTTTAGAGATCAAGAGATAGAGAAGAGGATCTGCATGTAGTCTGCATACAAGTGGAATGTTCCTTCCTGCTGGATAAGTAAGTTAGCTGGGGAAACCCATCTATAAAGTAAACAGCAACTAAGAGAGTGGCCCCCTCTGGCACACCGCACATCAGAGATCTTTGTTAAGAGGAGAAAAGGAGTGTTACAAATTGTGTCTTGCTCATCAGAAAGAATCGCTTCCACATCAGGAAAAGGTCTGAAAGCACCATCTCACTACAAAGTTCATAAGTTATTATCAACAAACCTATTTAAAAAAAATAAAGAACACACAATCTCAAGTGACAAAGGCCTATTTGCACTTGCTTCTCAGCTATTGTAAAAGACTTGGCAAACTGGATTATAGCAGAACCTGAATGAACACAATAACCAAAAGTCGATTTAACATTTTCTATTTTCAGATACTATAAAGAAACATTTGTTTTTCAAACACTATAATTTCCTCCATCAGAGCTAACATAAAGCATAATGTTTAAATGTGCCACATAAACACAAAAAAACTGGTGTGGTTCTGTGATTTCTCACCTAGGCTGTTACTGGACCTTTGTGGGACCACAGGAAGATCAGATGACAGACAACTGCAAAGAAAAAAAGAAAAATCAGTTAGTGCTCAATTTTTAATTTACAAGGCTCTGTTGTTGTATTGCTGATTGTCGATTAGCTCTGTGAAGCAATACATGTTTAACATTATGTTATGCTACCACGTTTTTGAATAATGCAGCATGGGCCTATTTTTTGGCCTCACAGCAATTCCGATGGGCAGAGCTGGGTCTGCGATTATGGGTATACCAAATGGAAGGACTTGGTGGAGAATGAAAGGTTGACTGACAATCCTAGAATGAGTTGGCATAGGTCTGCAGGGTGAGAATTAGCTCCTCTATGGTGCTCTCTAGGGTGGTTGGTCTTTTGACCTGCTGCCAAAACCAGTGTGGATGTTATATAAGTCATGGTTGGTATCTGCTTTAAGAATGGCTTAAGGTCCTATGGTTCTTTGAAATGCTTTCATGCTGTTCCCTGTTGATTGTAAATGTTTGTTTCTTGTTGGATCTCACTTTGGCCGTCAGGACTAGTGTCGTAGCAGATGTGTGATAAAGTAGCTGGATAGAGGATATGCTCTTCTTGTTGGGGAGTGTCATACCTCACCTAGAATAAGAGGATTCAAATTATTGGTCAGTTTTCATTTTAGGCTGCCGCCCACCAGACAGCACAGCTGTCTGTCTATGAGAAAGACATCCTGAGGACTTTCAGAAAGTTCACCTGGGAATGCATTCTGCCTATTGCTTGCTTTTGGCTTTGTAGCTTGTACGTCACAGTTTCTGCCTTTCCATTTGCTGGCTTTATTTGCTTTAGGCTGTCCAGCTTGAGTGCATACCTCCCCATGCTAAAGCCGTGTTTATAGTTTTCTTCTAATTTGTTTTCTGTAATAAACAGGCCTTTAAATCTTATTTCATCACATTTGTTAGGCATTCAAAGACCAAGGTCAATGTCAAGCTGTGTTTTCATGGGAGCTTGGTGTTTATTATGCAATCGACTGACTTCAAAGTGAGAGTGTTTATAGGAAAGAGGAATGTAGCGTACTTTCTCCATGGGTGCCTACCTATGCCCTTTTAAAAAAAAATATTTAGGCTTCAGTTTCTATTTTGGGTAAATTCTGGTGGGATGAGTTTTTTTCAGTGTTTTCCAGTGATTTCAATACCTTAAAAAAACAGTGGTTATCAGTGGTTTCACATTTTCGCACCGTTAAAAACAATTAAAAACAACAGTAAAAGTGTTTTTCCGGTGATTATGGAACATTGTGCTTTTATTATTACTTGATTACTACACTGATAGTGCATGGTATATAGACAGTGTACATACAGTGTAAATGAGGTCCAAATACATTTTTAGAAATCAAACTTATTGTAGTGCACCATACAATTCTTCTTCAGTGAGTCTTAAGTAATGTGCGCTCACTCTTTCCTCCCCATGCAAACTTTTATCTGTGAACTGGCCCACTCAACATTGGCACTTGAGACGGGTAATGCCAAAACAGCCAGCAAACAATTTGCTAACTCTGACCACTGACATAGCTTTCCCCATGCCAATACTGGTGCACCTGAAGATTGTGATTCTCTGGGACAGGTTCTACAACATATGCGTTCAACTGGGCAAACATGCCCACAGAGTTATTGAAGCGATCAAAAATGAAGCAGTACTTTTTAAAGTCCGGGGGAAAACTCCCTTTTCTGAAGTGATCTAGAACTTGTGCAGAGTACCACAGTGAGGATTCACGGACTTCAAATGCCATGGTTGGTCAAGGGACATTTCTATGCATCATTTCAAGCCATTTCTCATGCATTGTAAAATAAAATTTCCTGAATTGCTCCTCAACATTTCTTTGCTTACCAAGTGGCAAGCATTCTAACATGGAATATGTTGCAGTGCCAAAGTCCCTAAAAGTGTCTCCCAGCCTACTCTCAAGGAGAGGTTTCATATCTACACCAATTACACTGAACACTTGGTAGACAAGGTTGTTTTCAGACTCTAGTTTTTGATTATGTCCACTACAGCAGTCATGTTTTCCTGTAAAAATCTAAGAATGCAGTAGAGTGTACTTTTTTCACATCACTATCGATATGCGACCGAACATCCTCACATTTTTTGCGTTTGGCATCATCACTTAGCAAGCATTCTGTAAAACGTCACCACATGGATGATATAGCATTCACGGCCTCTAGGGCTGAAAGCACCGGCTAAATGACACAGTTGGGATGACTCTTTCTTTGATCTCATACAAAGAGAGAAATATTTGTGTTTTAGTTCCTGCGCATAACAAAACAGGGCACCAGAATGTCAATAGCATTCTTCATTAACTCTAAAGATTGTAAGCTTTGAGCATACCATGTAGCAACTGACAAGGATCTCTTACACGTAGGCACTTCATCTGATTTTGATAGGTCATCACACAACGTTTTCATATACGTAGCTGAATCACTGCAAATACAAACAATATCACTCCAATTTTTGTTGAACTTAGTAAGAACTTTTTGCAGCAGCATTCCAAGTGACAATGGGTTCCATGTTTTCTAAAAGTCTGGTGTCATGTTTTCACCAGTATCCCAGATGCTTTGTGACAGCACTCTTTTCACATATACCTGTCACTACACCTTCTATTGAATCTTTAAAGCCTTGGGTGCTAGGCAATTCATCTACTATCAATACTGACTCACTAGAAAAGGGGGCTGATATATCAAAGGGTTTCACCCATTCTCCGTCTGTGGATAAATGTGATGGTGCATAATGGGAAAGATTCTTATGAAACCCGCCATTTTACCTATCAGTGAAAGAATCAAACGTAGCTAAAATATCAAATATGATTTTGATATTTCCTGATTCTCTACAGTTTATAAAATCATTAAATAAGAAATAAAATATGCTTCTACACCCTGCATCTTTAGACCAAACAAAACTCAAGCAGAATAATGTTGCTGCTACCTTTATAAGTAAGTAAGTAAGTAAAATATTTATAAAGCGCACGAATGCCAAGGCGTCTTGGCGCTAAAGAGAACGTGACGCGTTCAATAACAGGCGCAATAACAGAGCTTATTTGGGGGAAAATAGCGAACTCTTAATCATTTTCCTAAACTGGAGACTATTCGGCTGCAGCCTAATAGTGGTCGGCAGCCTGTTCCAGACTCTGGCTGCCCGATGGGATAGGCTCCTCCCTCCCCATCTGCCTTTTTTGAATTTTGGGAACCTGAACCAGCCCAGTGTTGGCTGATCTGAGATTCCGTCGCGGGGAGTGCCAAAGAAATAGTTTCTGCATATCCATGGTTCCCCCGCCATACAATGCCTTGTGTACTAAGCAGAGTGCCTTAAATTCCACACGTTGTTGTGTTGGAACAAAGTTATATTGCATTAGCCCCTTCAGGAAGAAATACAAATGACTCTTTAACTCTCCTTTTTCTTTCTTTGATTGGCATTTAGTTTGAGGTTGTGCAGGTGTTTATCATTGTTAATATGTTTACACTGGTAAGGGCTATTCCCCAGGGGTTTTATCAGTTTAACCCTAAAACAGTATAGCCTCATTTTATTTTAGACAGAGCATTCTCAAAAGGAATCTCTTTCTTCAGCTGCACTAAACATTTGTAAGTTTTTTTCAAAATTCCTCTTCTTTGGCGAGTCCATCTAATTTGCGAAACTACCTTTTTAGGAACAAAGTGTAAAACTGCATTTTAGTCTCAGCGGCAGCGTAACATATGGTGAGCAATTTACACTGTTTATGTTCCATTCACTGTCAAGCACAGGATACGATCTTTTCACAGAATAAAATCAGCCACATTGTAACACAATGCAACAATGCTTGGTATTCACTTTGATGTAAAGCATATGCTTTATTTATGGCATCTGTGGGAACTCCTTTTGGGGAGTTAGATGCATTTAAAAGCACTTTATCAAAGATTTTGTGTTTATGTTTAGCTGACAATAATTTTTTTTTTGTAAACAAATTTTATTCAATTACAGCTCAACAAATAGGCGCTATACAATGGGGTGAAGAAGTCCTATCATGTTGTTGATAATAGTCAGCGACAATCATGTTAACAAATATACACTGTTATGTACGGCTTTTTATCAAA
This sequence comes from Calotriton arnoldi, assembly GCA_963921515.1. Taxonomy (NCBI): domain Eukaryota; kingdom Metazoa; phylum Chordata; class Amphibia; order Caudata; family Salamandridae; genus Calotriton; species Calotriton arnoldi. The sequence goes on from CAWUFW010001895.1 coordinate 1,223,640, forward strand.
TGTCTCTGCTTCTTAAGATGCGCCTATGTTTATCCATCTTAGCAATATTCCCAGGAGAACCATGCTCTATACCGGGAATCGACTTCATAAGTGTCCATACTAGTCCTCATTCATGTCTACCACAACAATCAACGAACTAACAAAGTTCCCCCTCCCCCCACCCTCCCCCTCAGACCCTATCCACCCCCTCGCCCCCCAGGCATGTCGCTCCATCATCTAGCTCTCAGTGGTGAGTAGTATTTAATCATGTAGGACATCTGGCTGCATATTTCAAGAAAGTAGGTATCCACATAGGCGGGAGCCACTATATAGTGCATGCGTGCCAACTCCCTGTTTAGCTAACAATAATTATGTATTCTGTCTGCAACTGTGCCTTTTTCGGAGCACATACATTACTGGGTATAAACTATTTCATCATTTGTCCTTGCAGGCACTAGGGTCATGATTTGAATGGTGCAGCAGGTGCAATGGCACAAGGGCCACAAAGTCTAGGAATCCCACTGAACACTGATTATTGCAATATCTTTCTACTTAACAAGAAGTTACAAGTGCAATTACCTTGCAGGCACTGGGGTCATGATTTGAATGGTTCAGCAGGTGCAGTGGCACAGGGACCAAACGTTCTAGGAAACCCACTTGCACATCGATTATTGCTATATTTTATTACTAATCAAGCAGTTACAACTGCAGTTAACTTGCAGGCACTATGGTCATGATTTCAATGGAGTTGCAGGTGCACTAGCGGAGAAGCCAAAAGGTTAGAAAACCCACTGAACACAGATTATTGCTATATTTTACTACTAAACGAGCAGTCAGGAGTGCTTTTTAGATTCTTTTTTAACCATTGCACCCAAAGAAATACATAGCCTAAAGCATCACTGTAATAAAAGATGTAACCTATTGGACTTTTCTATCTACCGACATCTTATGTTACATTCAGCGAATTTATTTGGCATATTTTCACAGTTTTTGATTAGTGCTAAACTGCTTCTAAATCTGAGGGCATCCTCTATTCTGTATCATTAACACTTCAGGAGTTGCAAACATTATATAAATACTAATAACTTACCATACAGCATTCCATACCAAGTTTTGTCAAAGCCAACAGGTCTTGCCTATGCGTAATTTATTGGCTTTGTCAATTTGTTTTAGCCATAAGATACAGCAGCGCCAGCTTCAGTGCAGCATAGCTGAAAATAAAACAAAAAGTGCTGCAGTGCGGACAACACTGCCTGTGTCATACAGTTTTTTTGACGTAAAAAAAACTGTATGACACAGGTTAGCCATTTGCAACATAGCTAAAAACCACTAGCAAAGCCAAGAAATCCCACATAGGTAAGACCTATTGGCTTGGCCAATGCTTGTTAATTGAGCTGATCTACCTGTATATAAACTGTTCAGTGAGATCTAGTTCACCTCTATTGTCCTGATGAAGGAAGTCTACCTCACGTGAGTCAAAGAACAAGGTAAAGACAGGTATTTGAAACAGAAAACTGTAAGACCTCTTTTGGAGTCAACCCTTTGACTTCGGTCAACATCTACTTTCTGCATAACAGCAGGAGAGGAGACAGCATGGATGCTAGCAGCGAAGAACTCTAGGTTTTGAAGCCTGCACCGTATAATATACTTGTGCACTGAATAAGAGAGAAGACATTGCCTAAGCGACAACAATATCTTTCTTTTCCCATCTGTGTGAAGATACCCTATCACTGAAGGTATGTCCACCACAGTCAGACAAGTTCAGAAAGGCTGCGCACTATAATGAATTTATTTCAGAATGCATGGCTCAATACTCATATCTGAACATGTTTTAAAGAGATAAGTACATTATAACATCTTTATTAGAACAATCATAACTTTATCCATTTTGGTAAGATCTGGTACCCAATGTTACTTGCGTGTAAAAATCATGAGAAAACAGACTTGTGTTGTGTGCACAATCGACAAAAAAGATTCTCTTTCCGTTTTATATTGGATGTTGATTGGACATAATGTTTGTATTAGTGGGCAAAGACGCGTTTTATTGAATGCAAATCACATATTCCTTCCTTCTCAGGTTTCTCAAACCAAAAGCACTCCCAAACTACAGCCTCCAGCAATGGACTGCATTTACCCAGCTTCCAGGTTCACAAGTACTTCACTTAGGCCTCGGTCTGTATTAAGTACTGGTGCTCTCTATCATGCTAGAAAGATATGGAAGGACTATTTCCAGTGGCAGAATTTTGCATAACTGGCAACTGCAATAACCCTGTTTAAAAAAATAAGCATATTTTACTCAATTGTCAAAGTCGAGTTTCAGGGTCATAGCTAATAACACAGTAAATTCGGGGCTGTTAGTTTAAAGTTTGCAAAAAGGCTGTGCACATTTAGAACATTAAATGTTAGAAACGTTAGACAGAGTGTGATTGTTAAATGTTTTAAAACAGCCGTTGTCCATAAATAAATTAAAAAGTAGTCAACATTTCTTACAGCAGCAAAATCGTGCTAAATCAATTTTCAGCATAATTTTTCCATTTACGTTTGTAGATGTAAAATCGTTGACAAATTCATGAAACTTGGATTGTTTTTTTTCTTCATTTTGTAAAGTAGGCATACAAGAGATTCCCTAAATTTAGTAGATCTCTAATTGTGAATCGTTTTATAACATCAACAAAGAACGCAGAAATGTTGTGTTCTTCCCCTTCTAGATCACCAGGTACATAAACCTGAACTACACAGATTTGGAGAGGACACTAACGTCTGCACAACAGGACCTGGCACTGACACTTACCATAAACGTTTCTAGGAAGGCTAGGTTCAGACTGATACATTTTAAAATACTACCTTGGAGGACGCGCGCGACCCGGCCCAAGATAGCCGCCTAACTGCGGAGCTCCGCATCGCGTCAGGGACCGCCAATGTAATTTCGGCTATTTCAACGTTGTTTTCAGCTGTTTGTGGGTATTTCCAGACATCGGAATGCCTGCTCTTCAGGAGGATGTCTTCAGTGTGCCATTTCTTCCTTGATGGACAATATTATTACAGGTGAATCATTCAGCCATATAGCAGCCGCCATTTTGTATTCCAGCTGGTGCATTTTTCACCTCAGAAGCGCCCTGCTGTTTTCAGGAATGCTGTTTTTCGCAATTTTATGTACTTTCTCCAAATTCTTTCCTGCTATTGAATGATATTTTTTCTGCTGGGAGAAACAATTGCTTACAGGGATGCTGCTTCACGCTAATGAATATTTTTCGTCACATAAATAACTCTCGATAGCTTGTGGTGCTGGCCCATGGGCAGGAGCAAGAACTTATTACGCTCTACCAAATGTCATCCTCCCAACAAACCAGCCTCTTGCTCTACACTCACCCGCTGACACTATGGCACAGTTTCATACCTGTCTTCGTCAGATCGGTGACTGGTTGGCCACCAATTGTTTAAAATTGAATTCCGGTAAGACAGAGGTCTTACTTTTTGGTGCCCATACTAATTTCTGGTCTCCTAATTTATGACCTTTGGAGCTGGGTCCGCTACCAACGCCAGTAACTAAGGTGAAGAATTTGGGAGTCACATTTGACTCTAAGCTCTCGTTTGAAAGTCATGTTAATCAGGTCACTTCTCTTTCTTTCTACACGTTAAAGTTTTTGAGGAAAATTCTCCCATACATTCCAGATGAGCTACGTAAACTAGTGGTTTCAGCACTTGTTCTGTCTAGAGCCGATTATTGTAATGGGCTTTTTATCAATCTTCGAAAAAAGTGCTTGTCCAAACTACAGGTTGTGCAGAATGCTGCGGCACGACTCCTGTTGAATATACCAAAACACAAACCTGTTTCATGGGCGCTTAAAGATCTACATTGGCTGCCTGTAAAGAGACTAATTGAGTTCAAGGCTCTTTGCATTGCTTTTAAAGCCACACATGACATAGGGCCTGGTTTCCTAAAATGGAATCTACAGCCTTATATACCAGTTCGTCATCTTCGTTCATCTCTTGCCCATAACCTGATTGTTCCAAGGGTCAAAAAATGTTCCTGGGGTGGAAGAAGTTTTTGGTAGGCACAACCAAACTTTGGAACTCTCTTCCAATGAGGCTGAAACAAGAAACCCACCTGTTGGCCTTCAGGAAGGCGTTGAAGACATGGTTGTTCAGTCTCTAAGGTGCTTTTGAACCATTTAGTTTTATCCTGTCTGATGAGCAAGCAACTTGACACCCTCGGGTTAATGCCTCGCGCTCTATAAATCTCCTTTTCATTTCATTTCATTTCATTACACAGAATATTTCCTTATTTAATTCCTCACAGCCACCTGAGGAAATGGCGCAGTCAGTGTCCTCTCGCTCTACAACTTCACCTACCATTGTGTCTAAGGCACAATTACCTTCAACTACCAACAAAAGAATTAAGCAGGATCCCCCTTCTCCTCCTAAGTCTTTGTCCCCTGTTTCCTTGGACATTGTTTTGGAGGAGATACGTGCGCTAAGACTGTTTATTGAGGATACCAATTTCCGTTTACAGACTTTGGATAACAAGTGGTCAGATATGGATTCTCGTTTATCTTCAGTGGAGCAACAGATTTGTGAGGTACAGGATTCATCGGCCAGAATTACTCGCTTGGAGAAAGAGGTGGTGCAATTAAGGAAATCATCTGAGGACCTTGAAAACAGAAATCGATGCAATAACCTCCGCTTATATGGCCTTCCTGAAGGCCTTGAAGGCGATGGCCCTGTTACTTTCTTCACCACTTTTCTTCCACAACTTTTAGACCTACCTACAACGACCAAATTAAACATTCAACGCGCACATCGACTAGGTCCGCGCCTGTCTTCATCTTCTGCTCCTTCCAAACCTCGCGGAGTAATTTTCTTATTTCTGGAATTCACTGACCTCTTAAAAGTCCTGAATGCAGCTAAACTTAAAAAGTAGCTTTCTTGGTCTAGTGCAAGGTTGTTTATTTCTCAGGATGTTTCATTGGCCACTGCTAAACGAAGAAAGGAATTCCTAGACCTTCGCCCTGCTCTCCGTTCTCTTGGTGCACGCTATGGCTTATTCCACCCTTGCTTGCTTAAAGTCACCTTCTTGAATAAGACTTCTTCTTTTGAGGACCCCACGGATCTCAGGAAATTTATCCATTCACATTCCACATCCTCAATGGAGATTGCTGGACCTTCCTCTCACACTTGAATTTTAATATTTCTTCTGTTGCATTTGATCTTTTTTGAGTATATCAAAGCATGTTACTTTGATTAATTTACTTTTTATTCCCTATAGCGCTCTGATACCCGATTCGGGTCAAGTTCGCGCTATATAAAACTCTGTAAAAATAAATTAAAAAAATTATTGTTGTTTGTATAGGTTCCCTGGTGTTCAATGTGTACCCACCCTATGCCCCTGCTCCTATTTATGTTATTATGGCGTCCCAGTGTGGTGCGTTGCCCCTTGTTGGGAGTGCTGTCTTCGCTTGTCCGTTGCTACTCCTCATTTTTCCTCTTGTTCCCCTGTGAAGGTATGTATTACAGTCATCAGATCTCTGACATGTACTGTCTCTCCTTGTTTCTTTTTTTCTTTCCCCTCTCCTTTTTCAGTGATGGTTTCCCTTTTCTTTTCTTGATGATATTGCAATTTTTTCTTATTCTATTTTTCTCCCTCATTACCTATGCCTTTTCTCCATTCTGATTCCTATGGTTCTTTTTCTATCTTTTTTCTTCATTCTTACTTTACATACTAATTTTCTTATACTCCTCTGCTATTGTTAACTTTATTGTTGCATATATAACGTTATTCTTTTTCATTCAGAGTTGTTACATGGAATGTAAAGGGTTTTAATAATCCTATAGAGACAGAGAATTATTTCCCATTTAGCCTCCTATAATCCTGATTTAGTCTTACTACAAGAAACTCACTTGTCAGAGGCTGAAGCTCTTAAGCTTAAACGCAATTGGGTTGGTTCAGTATTGGTTTCCCCCACGAATACAAAAAAGAATGGTGTTCTTATTTTATGCCATAAAAAGTTGAAATGCTCTGTTACGCAAGACATAGATACTGATGGTAAATGGATTTTGGTCAAACTACTTATTAATTACATTTCTTTAACTATACTTAATGTTTATGGTCCAACCCAACCAGATTACACTTTTTGGCCTACTATTACAAATAAGTGTATTCAACACAAAGATGAATTTTTTATACTTGGAGGTGATTGTAACCAAGTCATGGACCCCTTTATTGACCGCAAATCCCAAGTACGTTTTATTCCCCACAAAACTCACAAACAATTTCATAGTACAATTACGCAGACTCATCTTGTTGATGCCTGGAGACTATGTAATCCAGATCAGACAGAATTTTCTTATTTCTCCCTTCCACACGGTTCCCTATCCCGATTGGATTACATCTTCCTCTCCAAACCCTTGGCTCAGAATCTCATTTCTTCTTCGATCGAGCTCCAGTGGTTGTCGATTTTGATTTGCTCCATTCCCGGTCCAAATCTTCCAGGTGGAGATTTAATAATTTTCTTCTACAAGACCCAGTTTTTTCCTCTTCATTCACTTCCTTTGCTGAAGAATTTTTTTCTATCAATGAAAATCCTTCTGTTTCTCCTGCCTTGGTATGGGACAGTTTTAAGGCCACTGCTCGTGGCTTCATCATTGATTTCGTATCCAGGAAAAAGAAACAAACCCTTAATCAACATAAAGCTTTATTATTCAATATCAAACATTTAGAACACCAAATTAATACTTCTTCATCAGACTCCACTTTGCAGAAACTTATCCGCGCAAAGATAGACTTTAACAAAATATCTACAGATAATGCCTCCTTTACTTTGTTTCGTAGTAACGCCCGGTATTATGGTGGATGAAACAAAGTTGGTTCACTCCTAGCTAACTATCTCAAATCTAGAAAAGAGAGAGTGCTGATAGATTCCATTCAGTCAACGGATGGAAAATATCTTTTTAAAGACCAGGACATTCTGGACGAGTTTACAAAGTTCTGTAAAAATCTATACACTCCTGAAACATTCACGTCAGATTCTCTTATTGACACTTATCTTAGTAATGTTCCTCCCCCTCTTCTACAGATCTTGACTTTACTTCCTTTGACATGTACCTTTCGATCCAGGAAATTTCTACTTCTCTGAACTGCTTAAAGAAAAATAAATCCCCTGGCATCGATGGTTTTTCCGTAGAATTTCATTTACATTTTTCAAATTGGTTGCTCCCAAAAATCTTCAAACTCTTTCAATACTTTTGTACTACTGGCAAGGCGAGTGGCACCTTCTTAGAGGCCTCTATATGTCTTATTCATAAAGACGGCAAAGATGCTAAATTTTGCAAGAATTATCGCCCTACATCCTAGATAAATGTTGATTATAAAATGTTTGCTAAATTACAAGCATTACATCTTGAATCTCTCCTACCACATTTAAAGGGTTTAGAACAGTGTGGTTTTGTCAAAGGCAGATTAACCTCTGATAATTCTCGGTTATTTTTTAATGTTTTGAATAAGGCATCTACTCTATCCTATTCTTTAGCGGCGATCTCTATTGATGCAGAAAAGGCCTTTGATAGGGTGGACTGGTCTTTTCTTTTTAAAGCACTCCGATGGCATGGTTTTGGCCCTAAATTCATTTCTCTCATCTCTTTGCTTTACTCAACACCCACTGCATCCACCATAGTTAATGGCCTTGTTTCACAACGTTTTTCACTTCATTGTGGTGTTCGACAGGGTTGCCCCCTATCTCCTCTTTTATTTATATTATCTCTTGAACCCTTTCTATCTCATATCCGTCATAATACCTCTATTTCTGGTTTCCTTTATGGAGATCACCATTTGAAGCTTTCTGCCTATGCAGACGATATCCTACTTTTTATCTCAAACCCAGAAACCTCTATCCCCCCATTACTACAAGAACTCTCTGATTTTTCAGCGGTGTCAGGTTATAAAATCAACTCTGACAAGACAGAGATTCTACCAATTACCACATTTTGCCTCAAGCAACACTTTGATTAGACTGGTTTTCATTGGAATAGTTCTAGAATTAAATACCTTGGTATATGGTTTACTAACTCCATTTTGGATTCGGTCAAAATAAATATGAAAGAAGCATCTCCAAACTTCTCTCTTCTTGGAATCCTCTTTTCCTTTCCTGGTGGGGTCGCCTTGACTGTACCAAGATGATGATCACTCCAATCTTACTATATTTCTTTACAATGATTCCGGTTCACATTCCTTTCACCTACTTCAAAAAAATAGACTCTTCTTTCCAAATTTTTGTGGAATAATAAAAAATCTAGAATTTCTCCATCTTATCTTAGAAAGCCAAAATCTGCCGGAGGTGTCAATTTTCCAGACTTCCGATTATATCAAAAGGCTTTCTGTCTAAAACAAGCTTCTCACTGGCTTCTTACGAATGCTTCTCCTTTTACCCCTTTATGGGTTACTGTCGAACGTTGTTTATTCGCCCCTTTTTCGTTCAAAGAGTTTCTTACTTTTACCGCCAAGACCACTCTCACATCTTTTCTACTGTTTAAACACACTTGCTCACTGTTAAGACCTCACTATCAACCAAAAATGATATCTAGAAATACTTTTCTGCATTCTCCTCTTTGGTATAACCGTCTCATTACCATTAATAGCAGACCTTTGTTTTGGAATTGCGGAGAACTATAGGCATTATCTGGGTTCAAGACTTGCTTGACGGTATATCTCCTTGTTCTTTTCCTCAATTCCAAGCCACTTTTAACTTTCCTCGCTCGTTTTTGCACAAATTTTTTATACTTATGGAAGTGATTCTGAGTGTCTTCTATTCCCTTCCTCCTGAAGATTTCTTGGCTTCACAAGACCCACTCCTCAAAATTATGTCGTTACTTCCAAAAGCCTCCTTAATTTATAAATACTTTTACTCCACCGATCCGGAGCGTTCTAAGACTAAGATGGAACTCGCTTGGGAGACAGATTTGGGTTGTGAGTGGAGCACTGATCTATAGAACAGGATCTGGGCTAGATCGTTAAGAATTTCGAGATTTGCATCCACCACTCAATCTATGTTTTTTCTATATCATAGACTGTTTTTTACTCCCATCTCCATAGCTAACTTTGCACACACTAATCATAAGACTTGTTGGTCCTGTGACTATCCCTTGGCCGATTTATCCCATCTCCTATTTTCATGCCCTCCAGTAGATTCTTTTTGGTTACAAATTTGGTCCCGCCTTTCAACTATTTTTAATTTACATATTCCTCTATCAATTGTTCTTCTCTTTATGGGAAGTTTATCAGAGTCCTTAAGTTTATTATCTCACGAAAAAGGGCTGTTTGATCTGATGTTAGCCTTAGCATTTCAACAGATTACAACAAATTGGAAATGTGCAAACAAACTCTCAATTAAGTCTTGGTGTAATACTGTATGCCACTATCATCGATTGGATATTGCTTTTGCCTCCTACTGTATTCCACACGTAAATAGAGATGTATTTTGGTTACCGTTAACTATTGATTTGAATAAGATTTAAATTACTCAAGTTTCCCGTAATTGTTCTGAAAATTTTCAACCTCCATGATTTCTTTTTCTTTGCCCTTTTTATCTCTTTTCCAACATTTAATAGTGCATTATTCAGATGTAAATTTGTTAATTATACCCTTCTTGTTCTTTAGAGTACTATCGTTATTTGATTCTTAGTTGCAGAGTATATATTTTCTTCCCCTTTCTCCTCTCTCCCCCTCTCCCCCTTCCTATATAATTCTTAAAATGTAAACAGCTTTCTACTATGTTTTAGTGCCTATTTGTATCTCATATGTTGGTTATTATCTAACTTGTTATATTTAGGCCTATGTTTTATGAGTACCATATATTCAATAAAGCTTATTAAACTAAAAAAAAAAAAAAAAAAAAAAAAAAGAATACTACCTTGAACATACCAGACACTTGAACAAAATATACCCAGGCATACCAGACGTCTGCCTAATGTGCAGGTTTGTGAAGCACAGACTTATTTTCTTGCACATTCTCTGGACATGCCAAGTTATTAATAATTATCTGATATCTATTACAGACACAGTAGCAACAATTGCTGGAAGATTCAGAATAATTAAACAGGAGAATACTCTATCTGCCTGCAAATTCCTCACGTCATGATTTCTCAGCTAGATAATCTTCCACCAGGTACCCGAATGGATGAGGACAATTCTAATAGCTCTCCTGCTCTGGTAGATAGCATCACAGCTCCAACTTGACTCCGGTGCCTCCCCAGGTGAGACGTCATAGAGCCATATATGGCGCTGCCCCAGCATGCTGAAGTCAGCCCCCATCCTTTTTTTGCACAACCTTAAAGGAGATGGGATTGACGAAACAGTCAGGATTGCAATGCAGAAAAGTAACTTGAAACATTATTAAAAATGTTTATTACACCTCAGAACGTAGAGGCGGGGGTTCTGTGAAGAATCAGCTGGTAGACATGGTATCCACCAAAAATATTGTTACTGAAGGTAAGTAACTTATTCTTCTGATAGATAATTTTCCTTGCAGATTACTCACCTCATGAATGAATACCTAAGTAGAGCTTCCCAGGAGGTGTGTCTAAAGAGAGAACTTTATCAAGACACTTTCCACACAGACCCAATAAAGTGGCCCTCCAAGCCCAGGGTTGAGACAATGCTGTCTGACAAGGAACAGAACTGATTTCCTTGTTAAAGTCCAACCCATGTCCCAGATAGGGGCACTCCTAGACAGTGCCAAAGAAACTGTATTTTGCCCTGTCAGAGATTCTAAACACAGAACATTTATTTATATACCAATGTATTATAATATTACATTATTCTTCCTTTTTTTAAATGCAGAATCTCGACAACAGTCTGTCCTCTGTCCACCCTGCTTACCTATGTATCCAGAAAGAATCAGTCAGCCAGGACACTGTCAAAATCAAACCAGCATTGGAAAAGCCCATAGGTTACGCTATGTGAAATCTATTGTCTTTGTCAATGCTTATATTACTATCATTTTGGAGTATGTGGGGGTGGTGGGTTAATACAGTTCATGCATTGGGAAGGCAGAGCTGCCGACCTTGGAACTGGGGAACCAGGTTTGAGTCTCAGCGTCAGCTCAACATCCTGTGATACTGGGCAAATCACTTAATCCCCTGTGTGTAATAGAAAGAAAAAAAATGAAAGTGTCTGTGTAATGTAAATGGTGCTTATGTAAAACACTCTACCTTCAGGGACACGGGTAAGGGCATGGTAGGTGGTTGAAGAAGGGTGGTGGGTAAAACAACAGAGTAGTAAGAAGGATGTGGTGGGTTAAAAACAGCGGGGAGGAGTTAGTTAAAAACAACGGCGGGGTGGTGGGTTAACATGCCAGGAGGAGAGAAGACGGCCCACAGATACACTGACAGAGCTCACAGATACCTCACGAGTATTACAACAAGGCTCACAGATACGCAACAAGGATCGGTGGCACTGTTTTGAGTTTTATTAACAGTTTGATGCCATGCAAATAAGGCAATACAAACATTTCGAATTTATACAAAATATCAAGTTAAAATACAACACTCTGGTTTTAAAAAAAGGCACTAAAGCATCTTAAACATATTCCTTATGACACTATGTTTTTGCACCTTTTTTGTAATGAAATTATATATTTCACCAGCCTCAATTTTCATTCACACAAGGAGCAATTCTTTTTAGAATAACACAAGCCAGAACAATAAGCCAATAAAAAACACCACTATAATCTGTCCAGTTCCCAGTACAAACGGGGATACTCTTCCATAAAACCATTTTCTCAAAAATATATGATTGGTCATGTGCTTATACAGGGAAATAACTGTTATTGTGCAAAAACCTTTTTGCGTAACAATAGAGCAATAGTAGTGCAAAATACAAATATTTCACTGCAGAGTGCAAATGGGCAAGATGAACATCGGCAGTAAACAAAATACCACTGCCTCCTTGAAAGAGGTGGTAGCACATTCCCCAAGAGACCCCTTCCCCTTTGTGAATGTGGGCGTCAACATTTTTTAGGAGCAGGCAGTGGTCCCATGGACCACTGCCTGCTCTTAAGCAAGCATCTGCAATGTAATAGGTCTCGCATGTACATGAGTTTGAGCGATTGGCAATGTAAATGACAATGCCTTTTATTTATGTTTTGGTTTTTAAAACATAAATGAAAGGCATTTTCATTTACAATGCCAATAGCTTAAACTCTCGCAAATGCGAGAAATATTGCATTCCAAATGCTTGAAGGCATCGCTGAGTTGCCCCCTTCTGTCTCCCATGGCCTCTGAATAGCACCCCGTTTGCTATGACTTAAATAAACAAGCCGGTGGTCACAACTGCACATGAGAGACCCTCCTGTCCTCCTGCAGTAAGAGAAACACATTAAAGAAAATAGTGCTTACAGACTAAAGAAGAGTACCGTGTAACAACCGAAGTAAAAGAGCCAGTCCTCATGAGAGGTTACAAATGAAGACAAGCCGGTACTAAGGAGAGACTAACCAGCCTAATAACGAATAAGAAGCCAGTATTTACCAAGGACAATGACACAAGCCAATGACAAATATGAGTGGAGAGTGGGCGGGGCTTCAAGTACATACTCCAATACAGCATGGTTCACAGAGCAGCACATGCGCTGCCCAGGCTCGACTTAAAAATGAAAAGGAAACTTTTCATTTTTCTTTTTTGAATGCATCCTGTTTTCCTTTAAGGAAAATGGGCTGCATTTAAAAAAAATTGCTTTATTTAAAAAGCTAACATAGACATAATGGTCTGCTGACCTCAGCAGGCCATCATTCCTGTGATTACAGGCCATTCCCAATGGATCGCAAATTGCAACCTGCCTCATAAATATTGATGAGACAGGTCAATTGCGACCCCATTCGGAATCGCTAAATGTGTCTGAGACACATTGATACATCGCATTTTGTGACTTCCTAATTGTGAGTTGCAAAAAGTTGCAATTAGGAACTCTCAAATTGTTTCCGTTGTACATGTAGCCCGAAATGACTAAGTCCTTCGCAGTTAATGGTGTTAGGAAATGTCTCTCAGATGTCACAACATGGCTAACGGTATCTGAAGGCTCACCTTGGAACTGGGGACCAAGGTTCGATTCTGTGTGTGGCTCAACATCATGTGATCCTGGGCAAATCACCTAATCCCCCATGTGTAATAGAAAAACAAAACAAAATGAAGGTGTGTATGTGTAATGTTAATGGTGCTTATGTAAAACACTCTACCTTCTGGAACACGAGTGAGGGTGCAGGAGATGGCTGAAGCAGGGGGTGGGTAAAACAACAGAGTAGTGAGGAGGACGTGGTGGGTTGAAAGCACAGGGGTTCTTTAAAAACAATGGCGGTGGGAGGAGAGGCGGAAGGTTAACACTTCGGGGAGGAGAGAAGACGGCCTGCAGATGCACTCAAATGGAGTGCTCAGTAACAAAATAAAAAAGTACCTTCAGAGTGCGTAACCAGTGGAAAGACACTAGCCACTGGCCAGAAGCTGTGCTTGGGCCAAGCTCCACGGCATTGGCAGGTAAAGCAGAGCAGGAAGCCTGAAAAGTGAAAGCAGACAAAGTGCTGACCAATCAGAAGCACATAAATTAGAGCGATGTTGGAATCAACTAATGGTAAGTAAAGGTAGGTACTGGGCAGTCAATAAGCCCCTTTTAAGATTTATAACTCTAAATTTCGGATGAAATGAACCTGTACAGTCCCCCTTTTTTCCTTCTCGGCAGGATACAGATCGCAATAAAGTATGGGAAGAAGAAAACAAGAAGCCTAAATTGGAAGCACCAATATTTTAGACGGAACAAGAGAAGGTTAACACATCTACTAAACTCATACCTCTGAGTCGCGGCTATTAGAAAATATACAAACTTAAAGAAGAACAGTCACAGCAACTGTGTGTGGGCCCGAATCATAAACCCACCAGAAGCAATGACCAAACCAGGCCCCAATGATAGACAGCAATGAGAAAAAAAGTTAAATGAAAAGGCGAAAAGAAAAACCCTAGCAACTCTTGCTGGTAAGAAGGCAACACAAAATGTCCCATGACAGGCAATCAGGCAAGAAGATTTGTATGAAGAATCTAACCCTCCCACACAAAATGGGATCCCTAATGAGCAGAAATGGAATACAAAAACACAGATAGAAGAACATAACTGTGTGTTACCCCCCTCTCTCTAGCCTATTTATCATAAACAAAATACCATGCCTCCATTGTAACGAGACTGCCTCCTGACAAAGCGGAAGCACGGGAGACATCATACATTTGGCAACAATGCTCCATCCAAGAACATCCCAATTAAGAAAGAACATCTCCCAGAGGTCCCGTAATGGAACATAAAGGCAGCAATACAGTGACAACACTGATTTGAAAAGAAAGGCAATCACCAAAGTCTAGACCAAACCCCTTCCAGAACAAGGTACACAATACGAGGGCAAGACAACACAAGTAAGATCGCCAGTCCTTGTGGTAAGCCCACTGGTTGGACAAATGGCAGCCAACAAGATCTTGCAGTTTCAGTCCCAATGGCATATCCTCAACATTCCAGAAAAGAGAGTCATGATCTACACCATCTTGTGCATAATCACTTTCATCTGAACAAAAGTCGTAAACATCAACGAGTCTGGGAGAAAAAACTTGAAGGCACTCCCAAAAGCCATTCATAGATAAGAAATGAGAGCTGAAAGCGAGTATATGAAAGGGTGGAGACCAAACATTCAAAGAGAAAATCAACCATTTCTAAAGGGAAACAACTCAGACTCTGCTAGTTTGCCACCAGTATCCAGAGCTTGAGACACAGGAATGACTGTAACCCTGAGGCACAATAATGCACTATCATCATCAACATGAACTGTGTCAGAGCATGAAGTGCTGGCACAATGTCAAGGGGTGGAACTGTCAATTGAAAACCAATGAAGCTGAACACTGTGCTCAAACTGGGTCCATGAAGGTCCAAATAATAAGAATACAACACACAATACACTCGGAACACCAGACAAACCCCTGACTACTTGGTTGATAATGTGCCTGGAACCACACATGAACCTCCACACGAAAAGGGAAAACCACTCCATTGTGACTTTCTCAGAGAACAGTGCTTCCCTTCCAGGCAGTGCATTATGACCAGTAGATGGGCAGAAAGAAAACTGGGTTGAGCATTCGGACTCCTGACAAACAAAGAGGAATCGCCAAACACTACCCAAAGGTTCCAGTGGCTCTTAAGATGGAGTGTCAGCGTAAAGAAACCTCCCCCCCATCTGGAATGCAAACTCCCAGGATGATGCATTAAAATGGCCTGGCAGGGAGGCCAAGGATGAAGAAGAAGAAAACCATTGACTCTGGTCTTGCTTTCCGTTGGAGTCACCACATCCCTGCAGAAATGGGAAGGCACAGTCTGCTGCTGGATCAGTTTGTCTGCAAGTCTGTAATGTAGAGAAGTCTTTGAATCTTTCGTGCAGCTTTCTGGACATTTGCTCATAAGAACCCAAGCCCCAAGAACAGACATGGTGCTTCTTCCTGCAGTGCCATACAAGGATAAGGAAATCTTTCTGCAAAAGAGGTGGGAACTGTCAAAGGCCATGTCTATCAGATTTGCCTAGACATCTCCAGCGAGACTACACCTAGGAGGAGTCGTAGAAGATCTGGCTATAAAATACACAAAGTCAAGACAGGATCTAATAATTTGTTTGTCAGGTGCAAATTTATCAAGAACTTCATTTGACATGGTCTGGAAGAAGAGGAACTACCATGGTGCTAGCACGCAAACCAGTGGCGACTGGCATCTACAAGGGAAAAAATTAAAAATATAAAAATAAACGGGCGCGCGTGCACACAAATAAAATTAAAATGGATAAAAAACACTTACCTCAATACAGGACCTGGTAACGACTGCAGTGCAGACCCCAGCAACTCCCTGGACCAGTCCTGACGCTGCTCTCACCAGCATGAGAGCAGCGCCCTGGTTGGAGGGAGCAGCCTGTCTCGGTGCTCCACAACACTCTGAAGGCCTGCACTTGCTCTAACTCAGCAGTCTTAGGACAGCTGGGTTAAAGGTTTCAAAGTGTGCATGTCTGGCTGGCCGTTGCAAGACGGCCGGGCAAAGGCACATGAGCACTTTGAACAGTGCACATACATCCCACCCTCCTCCTTACTGCTGCTCTCTTACTTGGCTCTACCCCATGATCTCTTTCGGTTCAGGACGGGAGGCTGAAAAACAAAATGGTAATGAATTACCATTTTATTTTTCATCTCGGGGCACGGGGCATTTAAGCGGGGCGACGCTCCTTCGCTCCAATAGAGGTGCCGCTCCTGTCCCAAACAGTATGGGACCAGCACATCAAACAGTAAGCAGCATTGCATGGATGACGAGGCAAGCTACCCAAAGAGAACAATTCCTTTCCAACCATCTCATCCACGGAGACTTTTCAGATAGAAAGGAGGGAAAATAGCCAGCATTTATCAAGAGAAATCAGGAGCCTGTGGTACCAGAAGTTTAAGTGGTCAATGACAGGAAAGAATGTTGGCCGTCTGGAGCCTAGCAATGTGGCAGTGGATGGCCTGTGCAGAGGCTGCCTTAAACCAGAAGGACATAAAAGGGTCTTGGAGAGCCTCATTAAAAGGCAACAAGAGTTTCAGTGTAGAGGTAGCAGCAGGCTGCAGGATTTCCACTTGTCTATTCGTCTTAACCGCTGCAACAGGCAAAAGCCATTTAAGCATCTCAGTCACGTTGGATAGGACAGCCTTAAAAGAAAGAAAGTTCTCCAAAAGAGATCGCTGAGGGACATTCAAGGACAAACCTCAGTTGAAGTATTGAAGTCGCTGGTTTTCTGAAGACCCAAATAGAGTCTGAAAAAGATTGAAGGATGTCCTCCTCACTGCTGACCTTCTGCATATGAAAGTCATTAACCACAGTGCGAACCAGGCCCACACAAATTCAATACCTGGACTTCCATGTAATTTTCTCTGTGTCCAGAAATGTTCTGTCCATAGACAACTGGAATCAGCACTGTGGATATCACTGGCGCCAATACCAGAACAACAAGAAAGGATTTTGGCGGCAAAAGAGGGGTGGATAGGGTAAGGCCAGAGGAAAGAACATCAACAAGGTTCACTATTGCCGGGGTAGAGGCCGCAGGCAGGGGCATGGTCCAAGGTCCCATAAACACCTGGGGGCCTAAAGGGGCACTGGAAGGAGCCAGTGGAGGATGGAACCAAGCCAGCAAAACCTAACTGAAAGGTGGCACTGGAGCATGGTCAATGTCAGGAGATAGAAAAGCTGGGGGTTAGTCTAGCAACAGAAGAAGTGGAGTTAGAACAGAGCTGGCCCGCAGTGTCAGATCAAGTCCTTCAGAACAGGAGAACAGTAGATTTGAATACGATTTTGAGGTCAGAGTCTGGGAACACAGAGCAGCGACCATATGACCTGCCCTGCGATCAGGACCAGCGCTAAGATCAAGAACTGTCCTCCATTCAGTATTCCCTAAATTTGGTGTGGAAAGCTTTCCTCTATACAGGTCTCGAAATAGGGACCTGAAAAGGTGACAATTCTGTTGCTCATAAGCTCCTCAGCACATAAAAAAATGATTCTTCCCAGACATTGATAGGCACTGAATGCATGAAGCCACAACGTTAAGTCAACTTGGAGGCATGTGCAGGATCCATACTCGAAAGACTAATGTCATGGAACTCCGAAAAAGATCTCTGAGAATGACCTGGACAACAATTAGGAGACCCTGACCTCTTTGTAGGAGATATCTTCTGTAAAGGCACTGCAAGCTAAACTTTTAAGAAAATGTAAAGGGGAGTAACTTCAGCTGCATGTTAAGGGCCACGAAAAGAAAGGAGTTAATGCCACAGCACTGGGGTGGATCAATTTACAGCTCACATATGGACAGGCACCATGGCACAATGGAGCTTTGGCGCCACCTACAGGCTGAGGAGAGCTATTTCCACATTTTCTGGTACAGTCTGGTACCTGAAGGATAATCTGCAAGCAGAAATATCAATCAGAAAACCTACCTGCTAGGCTTAATCACGAGGCCAAAAAGAAGAAACCTGGAATGTAAATTGGTATACTCAGCAAACCTTTTGGCTAAGAGACAAACTGCAACGTCCTAGAAACATCACAATCAACAAATGTGAAAAAATGGCAGTCTGAACTACTGAAATGGACTGTGTTAAGCTAAGAGCAGGCTTGCGACTGAACACACGCCCATCGACGAATGGGCCATCATACTGCCAACATGTGCATAGGAAAATGATACACACTATACATTGTATCACGATGGTTGAACACTATCTAATGTTACATTACTTCAGAATGTAATATAGACAGTTTGGGCTTCCATAATATATCCTGCATATAGAACTAGGTTTATGGGATTCAGACAATGGAACTAGGATTGAGCAGATAGCATATGTGCGGCACTGCAATAACAGTAGATAATAACAGTTCTGGGGATGTGGTGGCCTGAGCAGTGCATTAAGGGATCGTTCATTCAGTTTTGTTTTGTTTTTACCTCATGGAGCACCCTGATTCGTACACCTCCCAAAATGCATATTAATGTACACTATAAAATAGTCGCACCTGGCAACAATTGGTTTTCAATAAATGGTATATACATAGATAAAGCATTGCATCTTTTAATTAAGCCTGCAGATGTTGCATTTGGACTGTACAAGTGACAATGCTGATGGTTCAACTTTTTGAGATCAATAAACAAAAAAAAATACTGTATAACTAAAAATATAAACAATATACAGAGTGATATAATACCGAGAATCAACACTCAGAAATGCAAAGAAAATATACATAAACTGATTTAAAAGATCCATTCTAAGATTAAAATGCACGTAACTGTTTTTACATTTTTTCATTGGTTTTGGATGTGCACTGTTGTACATAGGCATGTTACATGTTGGCATATTAAGCAAGAAAAACACAGGTTTGGCCCCATTTGAGCGATTGTTGTATGTGCTCAAAGTTTCTTCAATAGCAGTAGCTATATGAGAGTCGTGAACTTTTGCATACATAAACATTGAAATTTCATTCTCTTGGGTAAGGTAATTTTCGATGCATAGCAGTGCATTGTTGGGTACAATGGTTGAGTCCATTCAATGCACATTCATGTACCACATCCTCCGGCGTAGAGTGTGTGTGATGAGAGAGTGGATTAAATGAAAATAGGGCCAACCACACTAAATGGAGAAGGGTCCTGCGGACTCTTGCCAGGTCGGTCTTTCGATGCAGGGTTTCTCTAAACAAGGTCTCCCGTCTAAGATCGGTCAATTTTTTTTTTTTAATAATAATTTTTTATTAGCCATTTGTATGACAAAATACCAGTACAGAAGAACAAAACAAGCACATACATCGGGGGGAAGAGAGCAATAAAAGAAGCATTTAAACCACACATAAGACATATGCTAATTAGTTCAAGTTCGATGCTGCCCTTAATAAAGAGAAAACAGACACCAAAAAGAAAAGACCATGCTCCTAATACAAAGAGAAGGCTAATAGGTGCAAGTTTAAGTCCATTGGAGACTATCCCAAATCCGTTTGAATCTAAGCCAGGAACGAGGGCCTCTAATGCTAGTTCAGACTCGAACACCTGCCTAAGCAGTGACCAGACTTCGTCTGCATTTGGGCTGATAAGATCTATCCAGGCTCTTGTGATACACAGACGAGCACATACGAGAATGATAGAATTTAGTGACCTCTCTTGCCTATTAGCCCCATGTTTGCACCCCAAGAGAATTTCCTTATCCGTAAGCTGAAACTCGTGACCGAGATGCCCTGTAAACATTGCGGAGACTTTATTCCAAAACAGATTCAACCCCGGACAGTCAACAAACATATGCTTTAAATCTACCGTAAACAACTTACATTTTGGAAAGTATGTTTTTGTGGAATATCCAGCGATTGCCCATCTGGAGATGACCTTAGGTGTATAATACAACATGAATATTGTCCTATGCTGCTGTAGTTTCAAATTAACTGAAGTTACTGATTGATCTAGGGTATCCAGTGCCTCTTGTATTTCTTCTGCAGATATTTTAGTTTTGAGAAGACTACTTAATTTAGTAGAGATCTGCAGGCTGTCATCACAGGCTGCTGCGATAAACTTCTGGTACATTGCACTAATGACACCTTTCCCGATAGCCGAATATACCCCTGTCAATATTTCCGAGTTGTGGGGTAAATTAAAAATTTTCTGTCCATGTAGTAGATAATCCCTTATTTGTAGGTATTTAAACAAGCATTTGCAATGCAATAGGTCTCGCATTTACGCGAGTTTGAGCTATTGACATTGCAAATAACAATGCCTTTTATTTTTGTTTTGGTTTTTAAAACATAAATTAAAGGAATTGTTATTTACAATGCAAATAGCTTAAACTTATGTAAATCCGAGACCTATTGCATTGCATTGCAAATGCTTGTTAGTAATGCAACAAACATATTGTAATTATGGTTCTTCACATTAAAATTCAAGGCTACGTTTATACAACTTCCGGGGGAAAGTATATAATTTAACACTCCCGTCTGTGAGAGGGCCACTATAAACATGTTAAGGTGTTATTTGTGATATTTATGCGTTATTTAATTGTATTTACTTGATGACTAGCGTTAGTTGTGAACTTCGGTTTATCAGATAGCGATTTATGGGCTCCAGATTTGTACGAAGAAAAGTGCTAACACTAGTTCCAGACGTCCCCTTATATTCCACTGGTGTCTGCCTGTGACAATATGGTGCCAGTAGGCTGTAAAGGAAAGGTCATGGGAGAGAGCACAGCATATAGCCCTCCCCAAGTACCCCATGGCTTCTTGCCCTTATCCATTAAACTATGCCCTTTTTAGGTCTAACTATTGTGGCGTGGGTGGGTAGTATCTTTACAGTGAACAGATCTTAATACGACTAGTGCCACACAATTGCAGCTTTTATGTGGAGAAGAGATGCAGTAGATGTGTTGACCACGGATTGGTGATCAGGTCCCCACCACCTTTGAATGCCAAATCCTATGAGGTTTTGCCATGGGGTCTCCCTTGACCTGCCCACTTGCTCTTTCAGGCCCCTTCTAGTGCCTTCAAAGGACGCAATCGCCCCCTCCTCTCCCCGGGGATGGTGCTCACCCACAACAGGGCGATTCCCCAACCTAGCCTCAGTGGCCCACCTTAGCCCTCCTGTCTTTAAAACACACACAAACACAATTAACTTTTCTTCAGCTAGGCAGTATCATTTCTGCTATAATTTGATCGTGTACTGCAACTTGCAGGTGATAATGTTGGTCAGAAATACAAATGATTTGTGGGACGATGAGGGGTCGGTGAGTGAATTTTTTTCCCCATTTTCTTTTCGGTCTCTGTATTCTATTGTCAAAGTAGGCTCTGCTGGAGTTTAAGTGTTGTGAGGAGGGAGGGTGCTTGCCCATGCGCCTTGAGAGTGGTCTGCGGTCTGGAGGCCACGTTACGGATATGGGGGTTTAAGAACATAATGGGCGAGATTAAGTCCGTGTATGGTGAGGAGTGAGTACATTAGTGAGGTAAATAAGTGGCGCGTTTGCGAGGTGGAAGGATCCCAGGTGCTGGGCAAAGGTTTCACTTCATCAGTAGCAATTTCACACCCAAATGCAGCAATTAATAATAGAAAGATGAGCTGTTAACGTTTGAAGAAGGACTTATACTGCTGAAATACGTCACTGCGTGTTTAGTAATTTTTGACTTGTTTGAGCTAGAAACATTGTTTTTATTAAAATCTGCAGATTATGCAGAAGATGAGACATTATGCATCAAATCCATAATTATGCAGAAAACGCCGCTGTCGGTGTCTTCGCCTCCGTGAAAGCGCGGCTCGTTTTGTATTCGAGGGTCCTGAGCCAGGCTTCTGCCTCGAGCTTTCAGTTGGTCTCCCGTCTCTACCGTGAGGCGAGTCGCCTCTAGGCGCTTGGGTCTTTGTCATAGAAACTGGAGACAGATTGAGGTATGTGGAGCTGTGGTGGGGTTGTCTGTGTGACTGTGAGCGGCACCCTACACTTCACACGTGACCGAGCGCGCACAGGTGAGAGAGGAGGTGCTGAAGAGCACAGCGCCAACAGCAGTACACGGCCATAAGAACAGAGCGGACACCTTTAATACTGCGCCAATCAAAAAGCAGTGGGTGCCACCGCAATGAGCGCCACCCACGAGGCGCAGCTTAGGGCCCCACAGAACCCCATCATCGAGGTACCAGAGGAATGCACCACGGAGTACCCTGTCCCTCCACCCGCATCCACCCAACGGGGAGGGTCCAAGGGACCTCAGATTCGCCTCAGTGCGCTCTGCAGCGACGATGGTACACTACCTGTGCCTTGCCGCGGCTCCTGTCAGCGGGCTCCAGATTCCTGTACAGCGCAGTCCCGGCCAAGCAGAGCCCAGCCCGTGGCGCGCTGCTCTGGACGCCCGTGGCTCTGAGAGCACACACTGCTGCTCTCGGGCCTCAGCTCCAAATAGTACTTATGGGAAAATGAGCAAAATAATATGGGTGAAGGGCGGGCTGGGGCATCGCAGGAGGTAAGAGCGGCAGCAGAGGACTTGTCACAACGCAGAGCCGCAACCGGCCACGGCACCTTGTGACACCCGCCGAATGATCACCATGCCATCAATGTATGATTAATAGACGAAAAATTTGACCAGTATCTCTTCCATGTGCGACAAACCTCGCCTGCCTCCTCTCAGAGAAAACTAAGTTGCCCACATTCACCCCGCAAATGAAAACAAGCTGATCCTCAAGCAGAGATAGCTCATAGGCAACAGCTTTTGAACATAGCTGCCACGAAGCATCGCATTGCGTATTAACTGCGAACAACAAGCTGCCGAACACAGACACGCCGTGAGCGTGCACATCAGCTGTCCGGGCAAGTGCACATCAGAACGCGCCGTGAGCGTGCACATTTGCTGTCTGGAGATCGCCAGAAAAGACCAGCGTGACGTGAGCTCTGGGGACACGCTGCAGGGCATCGCGTGAAGCATGGCGGAACGACGGTAAGGTGGGGGTGGGTGGGGGGTGGCAGGCGCATGGCTGACTGACACTGGAGGGGGTGCAAGGACAGCTGGGGAGTGCGTGCAATGCGGCTGGAGAGGACGGAAGGGGGACAGGAGATGTGCACATCGCGTGCCTGTACGTGCGTGTTCACATTTCCAGTCCGGCCTGCGCGTGCACAGCTCTTGTCTCCCTTCCGAAGCAAGTCAGTGACAATAGATCTCGCTAGCGACAGCGCTTCGCGCTGCGTCGCCAGGCGAGACCTAAAAAGGAGCTGTGCGAGAGACCAAACTCATCTTTCAATGCAGTAAACGAGCGAAAACCTTGGCCATCATACAGGTGTCCTAGACTACTGATACCTTTCCGCCGCCATACTCTGCCAACAGCATCCCCGAAAATTTCCGGAAGTGTTGGAATACCCCATAAAGGAGTATATTGATGTAATGTCGGCAGAGAGTATTCCTTACAGATTTCTTGCCAGATATTAGTGACATCCTTAATAACCTTAAATCTGATTAGTTTGAAATAGTTGGGGTCGGCTGTTTTAAACAGAGTAAATCCGATCGAAGGTCCGCAGGCTAATTGATACGCGACTGAAGACAGACCTGCTTCGAACCCTTTTAACAGATTTTGAATCCGCCCAATAAATGCGGCCCAATAGTACAGCTTAAAATCTGGGAGCTTGAAGCCCCCTTGCTTATAAGAGAGTTTAATGTAGCTTAAAGCCCTTCTAGCACGTCGATAGCCCCAGACGAAACTACCAATCGCACTCTCAAGACGCTTAAAGAAAGATCTGGGGACTCGTAGAGGGATTGACTGATACAGGTATAAGAACTTAGGCAAAATGCACATCTTAATTACGTTACATCTGCCGAGAATACTGAGAGGGAGCCGGTGCCAGCCACACAACTTGACTACAACTTGTTTAAGGAGTGGCTCGTAATTCAGAGTAAAAACCTCCTCTACTTGACTACAGAGTCGGATACCTAAGTAAGTGGCTGAGCATGTTTCCCCGAGAGATGTTGGAACAGAGTCTGGTTGGTAATTCAGAATTGTCTGGGTCTTGGACAAGTTTAACTTGTATCCTGAAAACGGGCCGAAAAGCTCTGCCGCTTCCGTTATACAAGTTATGGCTACTACCGGGTCTGCTGGAAACACGGCGATATCGTCTGCATATGCAGTAAGTTTTAATTCTATACCATTGAGATGTACCAGAGAGATCCCCGCATTCTGCAGCAAGTGTCTGATAAAAGGCTCGATGTAAAGAGCAAAAAGAAGAGGCGAGAGTGGGCAGCCCTGCCGGGTACCCCTTCGGACGGAAAAGGATGTAGATGACATGCCATTCAGTTTAATCACGGCAACCGGGTTGTTATAAAGCTTTTGCACCAAAGAGATTAAACGAGTGCCAATTCCGAAAGCTTTCATAGGTGACCAGAGTGTCTCCCAGTTTACTCTGTCGAAAGCCTTTTCGGCGTCTAACATAATCATCCCCATAGGTTTATTCAGTTTGTAAGCTCCATCAAAGGTAGTGTTGATGTGGGCTGAAGTGTCTCTCCCAGGAACAAACTCATGTTGTTGATTGGAGACTAACTGCTGAATGAGGGGAGCCAGACGTGCAGACAAGATTTTTAAAAAGATTTTAGCGTCAGCATTAATGAAAGATATTGGACGGTAAAAGCTTCTGTCCTAGGGTGGTTTCCCCTTCTTGGGAAATACCACTATATTAGTCACACTCCAAGAAGCTGGAGCTTCTCCCCCATTAATAATATGAGTAAGTTAGTTCTATGAACTCTGGTGCTAAGTTATCCTGAAATTTTTTATAGAATTCAAGAGGGATAGTGTCCTCCCCGTCACC
The DNA here is from genome assembly GCA_963921515.1 of Calotriton arnoldi. Classification (NCBI taxonomy): domain Eukaryota; kingdom Metazoa; phylum Chordata; class Amphibia; order Caudata; family Salamandridae; genus Calotriton; species Calotriton arnoldi. Next base: position 1,248,475 of record CAWUFW010001895.1, read on the forward strand.
TTACCCGAGGACAGGGATTTAATTGCATCTTTTACCTCCATTATGTCTATATTTTTTTGGAGTGTTGTCGACTCAGTTGCATTAAGCCTAGGTAGATAGCTCTCTCATAGATATTCCGCGAGCAAGTGACTGTTATGAAGAGTTGATTCCCCGTATACTTTAGAATAAAATAAACCGAATTGCTCAGCTATATCCTGAGGCCCAAAATAAGACACTCCACCCTCCCCTTTGATCAATTTGATATTGGATTTAGCCTTCTTGTCTGCAATCTTGGTAGCTAAAAGCCGCCCCACCCTCTCACCGTATTCATACTGCAGCATTTTATATCTTTGATAGTTACCAGCCACTTTCTCCTTTAGCCTTCTACTTAGAATAGTTTGAGTTTCTAAGAGTTGCAAGAATATTGACTGTTCCGCTGGGTCCCTCGCAATAATTGCCTGAGCATGTTGACGTTCTAAGTTTAGATATTCCGTGCGGCATTGTTCTGCTTTTTGAGCTGTCCCCCTGTTCTGTGCTAGGATAAACTGAAGAGTGGTTCCCCTGATAACAGCTTTCATACAATCCCAGACCACTGCGGTAGATGCGGTGCCCTTATTATTATGTAAATACTCCCCGATTGCTACTCTAAGATGAGCACAATACTCTAAATTGTTGAGTAAGTGTTGAGGAAAAAAAAAAAAAATGACGGGCATTCCTAACTGTTGTCTGCATCTGGAATGTTAACATAACCGGATTATGATCTTAGGTGATTTTAGGACAAACCTCTATGTAAGCTTTTTCTAAAAGTGATGTTTTAATTAAAATCATGTCAATACGTAAATAGTGTCTATGCGGGGATGAGTAGAATGTGAACCCTAGCAAAGTTGGACACAGTGTCCTCCAGGCATCATCTAGTTGATGTATATGTAAGAGTTCAAGTATAGCTGCTCGGGTCCTGACCATCCTAGCCTGTTTGTTTCTATTAGTAGTATCAATCTTTCCACAGCAACTTTGTCTTCTTTCAAAGTCGTCACCCACTCTTGTATATACATGCAGGAGCTTTCTAAGCTCAGACCATCCACTCATTTCAAAGATCACATCCCTTATAAAAGATGTCAGTTTGTTTGTGACGCCGTTCTGGACCAACTAAACAAATGCTTCACACCCTTAAGATATTGTTCAGGAAAACCTAAAAAATTAGGAACATTATTCTTCTGCAAAAAACACTTAGTGCAGATTTTGGAGACATGAACATCTTCTGACGTGATTCCAACATGCCCTTCCTGGTGAAAGTCCTGGAAGGTTTCAGAGAAAACCAACGGAAACAGTACATTGATGAAAATAATCTGCTTGATTATTCAAGTCAGGGTTGAGGCTGGGCTTACGCACTAAAACTGCCATCCTACAAAAAGTAGATGATTGCCCTCCACATCCTAGACAATAGCGATTCCCGCCTTCTCGTCCTCATCGATTATTGTGTGGCATTCGACTTTGATGGTCAGCCATCAAATTCACTTAAAAATTGTCAATGAAAGAATGGGAATAACATATGTGTTCTTAAACTGGCTCAGATCGCTCCTGAACAAATTATGTCAGCACATTAAAATCTTTGACTCCCTATTAATTTCTCCCAACAAGAAGCACTACACTATCACAGGCTCAATTATCTTCCCAACCCTGTTTAATTTATACAAGAAGCTCTTGGGTCTTTTTGTAAAACTCCAACCTCTCCAACCACGTATATCCTGAAGACACTAAGCTAGAGGACAATGCTCACCTGACAAACACTCGGGGGGAAAAATCAATCCAGCATGAACATTCCATCATCTCAAATGAAACTCATCAAAAACACAATTCCTGCTCATTTTCCGACCCAAGAGTCCTACTCCTGTACAAAGCAGGCTAAGGGCACTAAATACATTAGGGAACAGCCTTTCCATGAGTGAAAGCACTTTATGCAAGCGTTTCGTATCGGAGAGGCATCTCAACCTCAATTCCCACCTCAATTCCTTAGAAAAGGAGCTCAGTTTCAAATCAGACTGCTCTGATGAATTGAACCCTTTCTTCCTGAGGAGGAATTCAAACACACAGTCAAAGCACTAGTTTTATCAAGATTCAACTAAGGGAATGCTCCCCTCCTTGGAATCCCGAAGATTCACCTTGCTCCCCTCAAACAGACTTGCACACAGCAGTCAGAATCAACGCTGGATCAAAAAACTTCAATGATACCACCACAATCATGATCTCACTAAGGCGGATTCCGCATAAGTCCAGGCATGAACTAAAATTAGCTTGTCCCATACACAGTGAAACACCTAATTACCCAGCCCACAAACTGGTCATCTCAAGGGCCAAGCAGCAACTACAGAGTTCTGAAACCCTCATGCTTTGGTTCCCTACCTACAAAAGGATAAGAACACTTGTGCGTCTATTTGAGGATGTGCACACAAAATATGGAACTCCATCCCACCTACTAGCAGACACAATCCATTGCACAAAGTCTTCAAAAGACAGTTAAAGAGTCTACAGTTTCACCAGTGCTTCAACACTTGAATGGTTTCTCAGTATCTGCTTACAATTAAGGCTCCCTGTCTTCTGTTTTTACTGATTTTTACAGATACATACCAGGGGCAGCGGGTAACCTTTTATAAGTGGTGGTGCGAGCGAAGTGCCCCACTGCTTCCCAAAAAAAACAACTAAAACACCCCCTCCCTCCAAAAGCCCATAATAAAACAACTATACTAGTATTTAAAATAAATTAAATAAATGGGACTTACCCACTGCTGCATGGCACCCTCGGTGTTCTGAATCTGCAGTCTGCTGTGAAGCTCCTGTAACCAATCCAGACACTGCTCTCATGCTATTAACCAGCATGAGAGAAACACCAAGATTGGATGGAGCGGGTTGGCCGGACGCTCCTTCATGCCCTAGAGGCCTGTGCTTGCTCTCCACCCAGCTGTTTAAGACAGCTTGGAGTGGAAAACTTCAAAGTGCGCATGTCAGGCTGGCCGTCACAAGACAGCCAGCCAAACTGACATGCGCACTTTGGAGTGTCCGGCCAGCCACTGCTCCAGTTCTCCATGCTGCCAATCCACATGTCTCTCGGCTTGGGGGCACTTGAGCGCGCACACTGGTAAAAAATAAAATGTCAATGAAATCATTTCATTGCCATTTTATTTTTCTACGTTTGGGCTTCCTTTGATTAACTCACTATTGCGGTCATTCAAGAAATCCATGTGAATGCTGTGCAGACTAACAGGGTAGAGACTTAAAAAAAGATATGAGATTTCCTTAAACGAATGCATATCTCAACATATGTTTGTGCTATAAAGCTATTTTTTCATGTGGTGTAATCTTTTATTATATTTGGCTGCGTAATATGTTAAAACCCGACAGGCAGCAAAGTATAAGTGCACATTTATCCGTTAAATAAATGTGGAAATATACAAACCACAACTTCATTTATTCGCAAAATAAATATGGATAAATACTGATAAGACAGCCACAAAACTAAATATGGATAAATACAGACGGAAATGTTTAAAAAAATATACTTATAATGAAGCTGACTTCCTGACTGCATGTATTCCACTAATTCCTCCTCCCCCTCTTCATTCATGGGGTTGGTTCAGGCCTTCATTCAACTAAGGACACAGTCCTATTTTAGTTCCTCTGGAGAATATATTTTGTAATTTGAACTTTAGTCCTTTTGCACCCCCTTCTTTCACCGCTCCGTAAACACATTCTAATACTCATGTACATAGATAGGCTTTCTACCGTTTCCAAATATATTCCACAATCCTTCGCTTTGTGACTTCCTGTAAATTAGGAAACTTTCCCCCTTGTTTCATTTGTTGTTACTGTTTTCTAATCTAAAGAGCTCTGTCACTCTAAAAGGTCTAACCTCTGCTATATAGAACTATAAATAAATAAAATGTATAATAACTGCACACTGTATATCATGATATGCTGTTTTCTGTGGAGTCATTAGGAAACTAAAACACTGGAAATGCCATATTTTAGAAAGGAGTGTCCTCCATCGAAATTATCAAATGCATCACATGCTTTTTATTTGCCTAATGTGAGCAAATATGAAGATATAAGACTGAACTGCAAAAAAATGCGAATGGGGGCGTGGGGGCAGTTAAAAGTGGCTGCTAGCTAGAAATAGTATAAAAAGTCCCATCGGTTTGAGTCCTACCAACGGAAAACTGCCTTCTCGACAGCGGAGAGAGGCCAGTATTATATTGTCTATCCCATGGAACGAAATTGTGTGATCCTGAGCATTTTTAGTTTTTCCTGTTTACTATTATAATCAGAGTTTTTTCAAAAGATTACTTTGTTTGCAAAAGAAATACTGTTATAAAGGCGCATTATGAAGTTTAAGCTTATTAATTACGTAGTACAGGTTCAAGTATTTAACTAAAGTGTTCAAACAAACACACTAGATTTAAAATGATTAAATCGTGGCAGTACACCACGGGAGAACAATTATGTTTATTTTTACGCTGAACTCTATCTAGGTGAGGGCACTGGCAATTATGGGTCCGTAGGCCACTTCACAAAGCATTTCTCAATCCTGCCACTGGATGGTAGTGCACGCTTAAGAATGAATAAACCTAGAGCGCCTCATAATACGATATTTAAAAGGATTTTCTTTTCTTTTTTATTCCTCGGGAAGTTGTATTTTTATTTTATTTATTTATTTTATTTATTTACTTGAGTTTTATATAGCGCTGGCTAGACCCGGAGGTATCAGAGCGCTTTACATAAGGACACAGCGAGTTACATGTTGCAAAAGTTTCACAATAATTACATAATGGATAGATAAACAATACAGGAGTAAATTAGCGAACACGAAAATCAGGATAAGAAAGACCAGGGGAAGCTGGTAATCCACAGGAAGGAGACAGCAGCGGGGAAGAAAATGAGACAAATGTCCGAAATCCGGCTGGGTAGGTGACGGCCATAGCGGTGTGCCACAGCCAATCTCCCCTATAACTGTCAGAGCAGCTCCACCGGGAAACGGCCATGTATGTATGTACGGCCATCTAGACGAGCGTTTCCCAAACTGTGGGTCGCGAGTCGATTTTTAGTGAGTTGCGAAAGTCCTGGTCTATATGTACGTAATATTTAGAATGATTAGCCCTGTTTGTGCATCAGTGTAAAGGTGCTGAACAATGTCCCTAAGTCCAGTTTTAAAACTAACCCTTGCAAGCGTTCCCAAGCCTTGACTCTGGGTGAACCTTCCAGTGTTTGTTGAACTTGTGTTTTTTTACATTACAAAAACAAAGCCATTACAACAGAGAATGTGCTCCATTCCACTTGTGTATGACTTTCAACAAAGACATCGAGAAACATGGATGTGGCATAACAGCCAGAGCTGCTGACTTTGGCTTTCAAGAACCAGGTTCAAATCCTGGTGTTGGCTCAACATCCTTTGATTTGGGACAAACCACTTAATCTCCTTTGCTTATAATAAAATTAGTCTGAGATTGTGTAAAGTAGTCTGGTGTTAAAGTGCTCTGGGGCTGTATTTGTGTTATACAAGACGGCAAAACATATATATATATATATAAAATGCACCACCGGGCCCCGTTTTAACACAAAAATGCATATGAGGCCTCTAGCATCAACACCAAGTATTTCAGAAGCCTCGCAATTTTAGTGAATGGATGCCCTAGATCAGCGCCCCACCCTAAAAAGTGTTCCAGACTCCAGTGCAGTTTATCATTCGCCACTTTTATGGACAGATCAACATCTTGGCCACAGCCCAATGCCGATGGGCATGGTCGAGGTTGTGACATTTACAAACAATTGCTGCATTAAAAAAATATCGCACCCGCCTCATGCCCATTAAAGCTAAGTGGGTCATGAAAGTTTGTCATTCTAAAAACTGAGCTGTGGTTCTAAAAGGTGTGGGAAGCAATTTAGAAAGCACTGGCAAAACCAATAGGCGCAATTGCATGCAATGTGATCACATTAAAGCCTATTAAGAAATTAAAGGTGGACTCAACGAAACAGCCAACAGCATTAGGTGAGAGATGAATAATGCACTAGGCTGAGCCAAGACATGACTGACAAGTCAGTGTCTGAAAAATGCTAGGTGAAGGTGGCCAATGTTTAGTACAGGCAGGCCAAAAAAGGGCGTTATATGGTTATTGTAAACAATAGATTGGTTGCACTATCGATACACAGACTTGGTAATGGTACATGGGTCCTGAGATTGGAAGGAAGTACAATCACAAACAGCACTCCAACATCTTAATAAAAAAAACGGCCACTGGAGAGCACTGGATTAAAAAAAACACTGCTGTCTGTAGACCACTTCATGGGAGATACACTGCGTTTTTGTTTTCATTAATGTGGAGGTGATAGTATACACTGCAACCCTTCTGCTTCCTGTCATTACCTCTTTCAGAGGACAATGGGGCACGCAGGGGTTACTGGGCAAAACAGTGGTGGTGGAAGCCTTTTATTCCAGCAACTGGACCAAGTACCCCTCCTGCACTTGGCTCTCAGTGGTAGCTGTGGACAAGCAGTTAAAGGCTCCCTCGGGGGAAGTGTAGATACAGGAAGTGAACACGACTCACAAATCAAAGTGCACACAGTACGAACAACAAATCAATGTCCAGTCTAACATGTACTTTTATAAGAAAAATAGGTATTCTGTTTCTAACTCCTGATGACCAAATCCAGGGAATGATCACTAATAGGCCACACTCAATCAATCAATCAAGAGACTCGCCTTTGATTCTTGAGGAATTAGTCAAAAGGGTCTATGGTTTTGCAACACCATTAGCAGCGTGTCTCCCAGGGCCCCACAGGCCCAATTCTAGTCTTACCCGCTCTGGCAGTATGGAAGCGTTCAGCAGTACAGAGAGTTCCTTCCCCACGGGCCCTCACAAATCCAAATCCTGTTCGGTGAAGTCGGGCTGCCTGTGGTACATGCAGCAGCACCCGGCAGGTACAGGATCTCTCCCTCGAGCCGTGCTGCCAGCGATTAGAGCCGTTCCCACTCCTGGAAGGTGAAGTAAGTCACTCTTCCAGTCACTGGATGGGGGAATCCTCTGGCTCTCGAATGAAGCCCAGCGAGGGTGTGGCATCTCAGGCGGCGTCCTTCACGGTCCTCAGGGAATCAGTCAGGTGCAGGCCTTGGTGTGCGGACTTGACTCACCAGTCACAGCTGCAATCTTCCATCCAGGAAACGATGCAAACTCCTGAAAATGTGAGTACCGGCAGCCCCTTCTGGCATACAGGGTTGCTGCGAAACTTTCCGCTGAGGCTCAGACTTCTCCTCTACGCTCGTGCTAACCACGGCGGCCCCTCTTGGCATATGGGGTTGCCTCTCAAGGCAGTAACAAATCTTGACGCTTCTGGCAACAAATATTTCCACGATGGCCCCTCTGGAATATGGGGTCACTGTAACAAGGCGGTGCAGGCCTGGCGCTTCCCGCACAGCACTCGCGACATGGCTCAAATCACAATTGCGGACGTTGCCGGATAGGTTCTGCATATGGGCAATGACCTAATCAGTGCACAGCCGTTCCCTCACATCTCGCTCAGGGAGTCCTCTGAGTATGGCTCCCGAATGGACCTCGTTCTCTTCAATGCTCTCTTCCTCCTCACAGGGCATACTGGTCTTGGCACGCAGGCAGCTGCTGGTGCTCCAGGCTCCAGGGCCGGTGATCTTGGATTCCCTCTGTGATGTCCGCCAATTCAGCAGGGAGACTAGCAGGCCTTTGCCTCCAGTCCTGGTCACTGGCAGAAGTCTTGCAGAGCTTCCTTCCCTTCTCACACAGCCCATCTGGCTGCTTGGCAGATGACAAATTTTGGGGTCTTAACCTCCGCTTCTTATAGTCCTTTTCCAGACACCAAATGTGATTTAGGGTCTGAGTCATTAACGTTTTATGTTAGGGTTCTGCTTCTTCTGAAGTGTACATTTTCTTTCATGCCTCTTGAAAAGGCTGTCTGTCACAGCAGGAAAGACTCTAAAGTTGATAGACCCACAACACAGTTCATGAGAGTGACCAGAGTTCACACCTGGATGTCAGCCACAGAGATATGTGCATCAAATGGCTAATCCTGGGCTCCCAGCCCTACTCTTATGATCCCTTTAGCAGCCCTATCTCCTTCCTGAGATGTGTTCAGGCCCCTTCCTTGTGATCTATCACTGAATTATAGAGCAACATTTTGAAATGTAAAGGGGGAGTCTCTTCCTCTTATCCTCCAGTGTGTGTCCCACACATCTCACAAGAATGCAGCAATGCACAAATCTGTCTGGGGGGATTCCTTTACTCCTCATGTCTTCACCAGGCAGGCCTGGGTTTCCCAAAATGGAACCTAAGTTCCTCCATCTAATTTACCATTGCAGGTGCACGTGCACGCAGCGTACATTCACAGCACACTTATTGTCCAACACTGTTACCTCCATGCATTGTGCCATTACAGACACATACATTGAGCACACACATTCAGTCTGCACACACTGTTCCATACTGTAGCTTTTCTGTATTGTACCAGGGTGTGCTATTTGCAAACACACACATTCACCACATGTGCGCTGCACAACACTTCACCCTTCAAGTAGTGTACTTCACGCAAGCACACATATACCCAGCACATGCTTCCATTGGGCACTCACTGCACAGCACTACATTTCTCATGTAATATATTCCTCACAGGAATATATGCACTCAGTACATGCACTAACCACACATGTACTGCACAGTACTGCTCTATCCCTGTACTGTACCCTTCCCAGGCACATATACATCCAGCGCAGAGTCTCTACTCCTGTGCTGCTCAGCATTCCACATCTACCTGATGTAGGCCAAGGGTGAGCTAAGCACATAGCAGTTGAACTTTTAACAAGCATTGAAAATGCAATAGGTCTCGCCTTTGATTAAGTTAAAGCCATTTGCTTTGCTAATGGTATTGTATAGCAAAGCAAATGGCTTTAACTTAATGATGCAACTTAATGCATTCTTGTCGTTGCACACAAACAGGACAAATTCTATATTGTTTCCCTTGGTGGGACTGGTGCAGGGGGACTCGAAACTCCCACATTGGCTAGGTCTGCACTGGGAATGGAAGTTCTGGAAATACCGCCAGAGAGTAGTTACAGTGGTGTTGTGTGGAGCGCCCTATGCCGAGGACTTGCCCCTTTGGACACTCAGACCATTCTATGCCCTTCTATGAGAGATGTCATTGTTATGATAGCAGGAGGGAGGATGTGAGTTGGCGTGAGACCTCTATGCCAATAAAGAGTTCATGACATTTTACCAAACCCAAGAGGAATTGGCCGAGGTCAACTTTTGCTGTATGCCCGACTGGCACACATGGCCCGGGGTGTCTGGACCACGTTTCCGAACGAAGCATAAGAGAATGAAGTATTAGAAAAATTGGGGGACTTTGTAGGCTGCAGGTGCCTCATCATGTACCTTTATGTACAGCCTTTGTCCATTTTAAACTCATACAATTTATATACTTGCGTCAAACCTATTTGACCCCTCTCAAACTCTCCAAATATACACTGACTCTTCTTCCAGTTGTGGTAGATGCGGCCAGTCCTCAGCGGGGTTTCTGCATATGACCTGGGACTGTGGTGGTAATTTGTGACACATAAAAGGGGTTTTGCTGCCACAAATGATAAAACTGTGTCTACTTGGAGTGCTCCCATGGGGGGAATAAGATACCAAAAATGCCGGCCCGAATGATAGCGCTGGGGTGGTACTAGTGAGATGCTAGATCCCTACCAGTTAGCAAGCACCCTTGCCACCATAGATCTCAGCTTGGAGGCGGGACTTATTGCAGTAGGCATTGGTGGATGAGCAACATTAAAAGTAGACAACTTGTAAGGAAGGTAAGCTTTAATCCGGGATCAGGCAGCAACTGCCGATCCCCAGCACGTTTTCCATCCACCCGTGCCGGCATTCCACACACACAGCTCTGGAATGCAGGCACCCAATTCCCCCGCATATCCCCTTTCCTCACAATGAAATACAAAGACAACAATGTACAATCCAATTTACAAACGGATACAAAAATGATGATACTGCAACAGACGAGAGGAGGCAGCAGCGGCCGGAGACCTCTCCAGGAGACAGCCTCAAAGCACAAATCCACGTCCGGATCTCCCCAGCGCTCATTGACAACCCCCCTTGTGCCAGAGCCTCGCTCCTGCCCCCAGCCCTGCCGGCCGACCACCTGTGCCCCCGGGCACCCACCAGCTGACGGCGCACAGGCCACCTTTATACCAGGACCGTGAACATATACAGGTGAGACCCTAAGGTCTGAGCGCGGAATGTGTCCCTAGAGGCGTGAGAGGAGAGGTAACTACTTCTTAGCGCTTCAAATTGTGACAAATATGGGGACCAAGGCAAACATAAAAAAAGTATGTGCCCAGGATCACACCTGGCGTGTGAAAATCGGAATTTGGGCTCCAATCTCCCGGTCTATCGATCACATTGTTGCCACTTTAGCACATCGTCCTCAGAGACGAGCGCTGTATATTTTTAAATTGAAATAGTTTTTGTGTTTGTATTAATTTGAAATATTACAAGTATTTTCCAAAGATATATTTGCTGTTTAGCTCCGAAATCATCTTACTTTGGTTGATGTTTGTTGTATTTCTTGTGGTACATATTAAATATGTCTGGGAAGACACTTTGTTCGACTAACGTTAGTAAACGACAATACTCCCCACCCCAGGGGACACAAAATATGCGTTTGCTAACGTGCACTCTGCCATTTTTATGTGCTGCATTTTATTCGAATTGTTTGGGACATTAGGAGCGAAATCTAATCAAATATGAAAGTAGAGTACGGAGTGAAAATCCAGGTTAGTGAAAATACTTTCTGAGTTAATCCGTCCTACCTTGATATTAGTTGCTTTTGTTGGCGTGGCGAGAGTGTACAGGAGGAAAGAGGCTGGGACACACACAGACAACTGAGGGCAGGAGGAAAGAGGCAGGGACACACACAGACAGACAACTGAGGGCAGGAGGAAAGAGGCATGGACACAGACAACTGAGGGCAGGAGGAAAGAGGCAGGGACACACAGACAGACAACTGAGGGCAGAAGGAAAGAGGCAGGGACACACAGACAACTGAGGGCAGGAGGAAAGAGGCAGGGACACACACACAGACAACTGAGGGCAGGAGGAAAGAGGCAGGGACACACACAGACAACTGAGGGCAGGAGGAAAGAGGCAGGGACACACACACAGACACAGGCAATGGAGGGTAGGGGGAGGTCGGCAGTGGCAGCACAAGAGACTCAGAGGGCAGGAGGAAAGAGGCAGGAACACACAGACAACCGAGGGCGAGGGTCCGCAAGCTGACTAGGGAGGGAAGACGGCAAAACCAACCGCGGAGGCCGGGCAGGAGACTGGGTCAGGTGCACGCACATGGACATTATTGATACAATGATATTAATTCACTGCATGCATCTGTGTTTTGATATTAGCATACTACATGTATGTATATATGTTTGTGTTGATACTAGTACACTATGTATGTAAGTTTGAATGCATTGATGTTAGTATACCTCACAGGTGTATGTCTGTATGTATGGATTGCTATTAGTACACCGCATGTGTACGTTTGTATTTATGTACTGGCACGAGTATAGCGCATGCATATATATATCTATATATATATATATATATATATATATATATACTCACATATACACATATATATATACATACATGTATGTGTGTTTGCATGTATGTACTGATATTAGCTTATAACATGTATGTATATATATCATGTATGCCTGCTAGAGAGCAGCGGAGCACCGAACAGTACACGTGGTCCCAAGTCATCGCTCCAGTTCGTTGACAAGGCGCTTTTGTGCTTAAAAGGCGCTGCTGGAGAGGGTGGTGGGACGGGAACTGGGTGACACCATCCTGGGAGGGGGGGTGGGGGGGCGCAGAGGAGGATGAACCCCTGTCGTTTTGTGGTGTAAGTATCTCATTACCGTCCTCTTTTACTTCAACTCCCAAACTGAGTCAGTAGAACCAGAGACACTTTAAAATACTGAGGAGAATAGTGTATGTAGGTGAATAGATTCTAATCCATCCTTAAACATGCACGAGGAGTGAACTAATGCCATATGCGCGTGCGCACACTGGCTAGTGGCTACAGATACTCTTTGCAGGATGCACGTGTTCCAGAGGCCCACGGAGCAATGCTCCCACAGACCGTGGAGACACAGTTCCCACTGCCGCTTAGAGCTACAGAAAGGTGCCCATGCAATGACCCGCCGGGGCCGCAGTACTCACGTTTCAGGACACCCAGCAGCCTCTTGCCCACTCTCCGCCCCAGGCCCTCTCTCTCCTTGCCGTAGTAGCTGAAGTCCCCCTCCGTCATCTCGCTCTCGGCCTTGCTCTCCAGGTGCCGGTCCCTGGTCTTGGGCTCCGCCGGGGCCATCTCCTGCTCCTTGGACTCCTTCTTATCGCGCCTGAAGAGCCCCATGGCAGCGAGGGAGTGGTGTGCAGCGCCGGGGAGGCTTTGCAGCGCCAGGGAGGGCGTGCAGCGCTGGGGATGGCATGCAGCGCAGGGTATGGCGTGCAGCGCAGGGGATGGCGTGCAGCGCAGGGGAGGCTGTGCAGCGCAGGGGATGCCGTGCAGCGCCTCGAGGCTGTGCACCTTCCAGGGGGCACCGCTGAGGATGATGTCGGCAGAGTGAGCCTGTCCCTGACCCTTCACCTTTCAGAGGCAGCGCTGGGGTGTCAGAAGGATGCTGTGCCCAAGTTTGCAGCGCTGGGGATGGTGGACAGCGCCGGGGATTGCGTGCAGCGCGGGGGATGCTGTGCAGTGCAGGGAATGTTCTCAGGGGGTGCTCTGCCCAAGTGTGCAGCGCTGGGGACGGTGGACAGCGCTGTCTGCGGAGCGGGCCTGTCCCTTCAGCTTCCAGGGGGCAGCTCTGGGTACAGCGCCGAGGCTGGTGTGCTGGACAAGGCCTCGTCTGACTCGCTCTCAGGGGGTGCTCTGCCTGTGCCCAGGTGTGCAGCACAGGAGCTCGCCTGTCCCTTCTGCGTCCAGGGGGCAGCTCTGCCCAGTTGGCAGTGCTGAGGCTGGTGTGCTAGGAAGGTTACCTCTGACCTTTCCACCTTGTAGATGCCTGCTCTGCCCACACCCCAGAGCACGCGTGCAGGGCGATACCCCTCCGTGGCGCTTTCACCTGCCAGAGGCCTGCGGTGCCCTGTTTATACCCATCCCCGGGGCCGGCTGGATCCGTCCGGTCCACCCCTTCCCAGGAAGAGGCTCATGATTGCATTTCGAGGCACAGGTTTGTTTCAGCGAGGTGTTTACAGAACAAGTTTTGTGACACAGTGTTATCAGTGCAACAACACTACCTGTCTCGAGCAGGTGCGAGGAGGGAGGAGAGGGGGGCACAAAGAAAGGCAGGAGGAGAGAGAAAGGGGAGGGGGCAGGAGCAAGAGAAAGGGGGCGATAAGGAGGAGAGAAAGAGGAAATAATAGGGGAAGCGACGGGGGCTTCAGGGGGTAAGATGAAGGGAATGATGAGCGAGTGGGCGGCTCCAGGACAGCTTCAAAGGGGGAAAGATTGCGCGCTTCTGTGAGACAGCTCAGTGGGTTCCATTCGTGTTGCTGATATGTGGACGTGGACTGCAAGCCGCAGGTTACAGTCCAACATAGTGCTGCGGGCAGCGGCGCTCCTTAGGTAAAACTCTTTACACTGCTCGCCCAGCTCTCAACTAAGAGCTAGTCACAGCACGACTATTTTTCAGCTAGAAAAGTTGCATAGCAGCACACGGATTTCATCTGGATCTACCCAAAAAGGCATGGCATGGATACCAATTAAACAAGCTGAAAGACACGCCGTGCGCGTGCCCATGTGCTGTCTGGGCCCAAGCTGATGCAGACGCCATGCGCGTGCACATCGGCTGTCCGGGCACGCACATGTATTGTCTCCCTTCGCGCACCAAACCCACAACAATAGTCTTGCCAAGGCGAAGCAGCGCATGCGCTGCGTTCGCTAGGCGAGACCTAAAAAGGGGTTGCGCGTTAGTTACGGGCCCAAGCTGATGCAGACGCCATGCGCGTGCACATCGGCTGTCCGGGCGCGCACGTTTTGTCTCCCTTCGCGCACCAAACCCACAACAATAGTCTCGCCAAGGCGAAGCAGCGCATGCGCTGCGTTCGCTAGGCTAGACCTAAAAAGGAGAAAGAGCCCATAGGCAGCACTCCAGTGACACTGAGTAAAAAGGACCTTTTCAATTCTACTGATCACTACACAGTATGTTGCCACTACAATGCTCATGCTGCTTAACTCTTGGAAAGGGCAGCCTTCCACCACTCTGTGGGTAGTGCTTTGGGTGCACATTCCGGTCCAACAAGACTGTAATCTGTGAGACAGGCCTATGTCAAGGTGCACACGCATGATCCGTATTACCTATGACACAAATCAGCATTAGGGATCCACACAACAGTATATAGTTCGGCACTAAGGGCAGGGGTAGGAGTACATGTCTCTTACCATGCAGATGCCTTTTCCATCAAAACACTTAACACACTTACAACAAAAGATTTCTAGGTGCTACAGCCAATTCACAGGCACAGAATCCAGCTAAAATACATGATGGGAGGGATATGGCTTCCATTGTTGACTGAAAGGGTGCAAAAATCTGAACTTCTAATTTTGAGTCCTATTGCTGCCATAAAGGATTTCCACTTACTGCCAAACAAGGGCCACAGACTTTAAGCTGTGATTCTTTGGAAAATAGATAATGGGAGAGAAAAGTGATTCATCTGTTTGGTCATGCATTGTTTAATTCTAGTAAATCAGCAAATTCTCAACGTAATGGGAGAATGTAGTAGGTTGTATATCCCCAGTGTGAGGCCCTATCTGAGTGGAAATAAGCTGTGTGCCCTGTCCTCTTCTTAAGTGCCGAACTTACAATGCAGGTTTTCTGAAATCTTTTTGCTTTCTGGAGAGGGATCCTTAGCTCTCAGTATCTGTTGGCACTACTCAAGTGCACTGCTCCAATAAAGCCCAACCCATAGCACCCGTGCCTCCAGCACCTATGCAACAACGGTTTCCCTTTTTTTAAATGATGGCTGTCGCCTCTCAATGGGGGTATAGCCCTATACAACAACACTCAATTTAATAAATATGCTTGACCATCAGGGCACATTTTGCTTCTACCCAGGTTTGGCAACTTCTAGTAAAAGCTTGGCACAAAGAAAGTGGATTCTTCCCTCTTGTGAGAAAATGGTGGTGTGGGCTGTGCTAGAGAAGAGACTGTAGGTCTGTTACTTGCTTAGCAAACCATTCTGAGAGTGGTGCCTTTCTAGGTCTCATCTTGACAGCGCATGCGCTGTCTCTTTGAGACATATTGTTTGCAGTTAGTGGGCTACAGCCCGTACCTAGCTTACCATTTGTTCACTTCCACCCCACTCTCATATCCTGCGTTTCCATTTATCATGACATGCATGCGTCATGCTCTCCCCTAGAGTATGGACCAAGTACTTGTGTCCATCCATTGCTCCTGGTTTGGAGCTACTTTTTAGGTCGAGCGTTCGAGACCTCTTGTATATACTTTAGTATATACTTATATACTTTATTAGAACATTGGAATGTTGGGAGCGCCATTGAAGACAATGGAGTAGCTTTGGGCTTATAATGGCTGGTATAAGCCCAGCACTCCAACATTCCAATGTTTGTCTTTTAGTTTCTCCATTTTTAATTTAGAACATTCTACCCTTAGTGGGTGGAATGTTCTAATAGCCTTATAGCCCTTCTGCCTCAGGCTATACCAGTTGTTAAAGGCCCTGATCCCTCGTTATAGGCCCTCGCCTGCGGCTCGGGCCTATAACTCGGGATCAGGGCCTTTAACAACTGGTATAGCCCTCAGCAGCGGGCTATAAGGATATAGTATATACTTATATGTGTATGTACTTTGTGGGCTCTGTAGATCAGCCCTAGGACTTGTCTGCTTCCGCTTAGGGACTTTTTTTCTCGTTTCAACTGCCTCTATTTAAATGTCTTGATGAAAAACGACCAGCAGAGGTCAGTAAAATACCAGAATTGCTTTGTGCTGAGGGACTTTCCTTTTTTTGATATTTCTGGCAACTGCCGCTATTTAACTTTCTTGATAGAAAACGACCAGCAGAGGTCAGTAAAATACCAGAATCACTTTAGCATTCTCTAGATTCCAGTCCATAGAAATTGTCTTCCACGAGCACCTGTAGACAATAATATTTTTTCAAATCTTGTTTTTTTCAGTGATATGACCACTAAAGGCCCTGATTTTATAATAAAAACAGAGCTTTGGACTATACCATTTCCCGCTGAAAGGCAATATTTCTCTACATGTGTTCACATGCCTGGCGTGTCACGCAATTTGGCGCTTACTTTCCATTCATGTTAAAGAACAGTAGATGTTTCAGCACCCAGGCTAATGTGCTGCATAGCTAAATACATATAAGGTCCCAAAGGCGAGACCGATTGCATTGCAAATGCTTGTTTAATTGTGTTTACGCAGTACTTCTGTTTTCAATCACTCTTTTCCCTTCCCACCCACCCCCATTCGTGGTGCTTCATTTCTGTCTCATTTCCCTGTCCCTGTCTGTTTTTTCTTTACCTCCCCGGACGCCTTTTAATTGTGTTAAAGTACTGCATACATGCTAGCTACTTAAGTTCCATTCCTATTAGTTTTACAATAACAAGCAAATGCCACTGACTCTGTATTCCATGTTTCTCCCACAAACCCCCACGCCCTCCTTCTCAATCGCTGTTGTTGTTTCCCCTTCGCACTTGGGAAATTAGCAAGCAGGAGAAGCTGCATGGCTTTCCAGGCAGAACATGAAATACAGCAAAAAAAACAAAGAGTACAGTATATAAAGCCCTAATTTGAAAAGATTTTAAAGTGAGAGTGATTTTGAAAACTAGGGCTCCCTGCCTATGCACTCTGTGATGTCTACTGACAACTTTCAAACATATTGTTGGTGTGGCTATTAAAAAGGAGGATGCTATTTACACCGGCAATTAAACCTTTTGGCATTATGGCCATGTAAATGAACCCTGGAACGGCTTTCTCGACATGGCAGATATGGACTAGTAAGAAATGAAGCTGACATGCAGTGAAACAGAATTTTTCAATATTGCAGTTGTTCAGTGGAGCGACACTACACAAAATAAATACATTTTATTAACAAAATACCTGCATTTAACACAGCTGCACAGCATCTGAAACTGCATAGTTGGGTTTTTCGGAAAACTCTTTTTTTCACTTTTCAAAACAAATTAACTACACAGCTATTGATAATAGACAGGAACGTGCACTTCAGCGCAATAATGGCCCCACAACCTCATAGCACTGCAGTCCCTTCCTCTTCATCGCACTACTGCTCCTCCATCTTCAAGACACTGCTTCTCCCCTTTCCTCTACGTGCTACTGCTCTCCT